>CM033033.1:17647159-19005492 GCA_019207045.1 Branchiostoma floridae x Branchiostoma belcheri | reverse complement strand
GGAGAAAGACAGGGATGGACAAGTCCACTGGCCCGATTGTCCTGGACTAGTGTAAGTGCTCATCGGCCAAGCACTTGTCCAATTGGGCAAATAAGTTTTTTCCATGAGTGAGATTTTGATCTACTTGTCACTTTTCACAGTCATGGCATCAAACATTGTTCAACATAGAAAAATAAGAGCCACTATTATGAAAGAATTCCTCTTCTGGAAGTGACAATACAGATCTTTGAGTCAAAAGGTGGTTCAGGCAAGTAAATTTTTATGTGCTTGGCTGGTAGGACTAGTGAATTTTAGAAACCTTGTTAAGCCCTGGAATGATGAAAGACCATCCATGATTGTTTGAAATACAAAAATTAATGTTTAAATGTTTCATTTTGTCAGCTGCAGCTAAGGACAATGCAGAACCAAAGACCAAAAAGAGGAAGTCCAGTGGGGAGGGGGAGCAAGTGGTCAAGAGGGCCAAAACTGGACAGGAAGAGAACACCAATGGGGAGTCAGCTTACTTTTAAAGCTCAGTGGAGGGCTTTAGAACTTGCATTGCACCAAAGATGCAATTCAAAAGAATTGTAAGACCTATGAAAAAATGTTGTGTTTCGTGTTTCCCTACCTACCCTAGAAAAACCTGCGGACCCTAGACTTTTTTTTGGTGGACAGTGAAGCCACATATCTTCCAGTCAGAATTTTTATTTAGCCTGATTATTATTGAAGTAAAAACACTGCTTGTCCTATCTAAATGAAGGATAAATGTATCTATTATGCACAACATTCAAGTTTGACATTGTAAGACTTTTTCAGTTTACTTTGTTCAACTGTATTGTAATATGTCACACTGGAGTAGCCAGCCTAGAAAAAAATTACAAGAATAAAAAGATAATCCCTACCTACCGACACTAATTTTTTCAGGACTGAAACAGGAAACGCAACATTTTTTTCCTAGGCCTAAAATGGTACTGCAAGTAGATGGTACCTATTCTATAGTGGTCCAAGATGATATTTGTTTTTGCTTCTTATAACACCTTTTCTTATTATCTGAACTAAAGGATATCCCACGCTTTTAAAGCTTTTAAGTTTTATCCCTTTTTTTTTACAGAAGTATATTTTAGAATGATAAATTGAAAATGAGATGGCCTGACGAAAGCAAGAAAGAGTTGAGCCAAGAAGAGTGTTAGTGGTAGTTTTGTTTTAAGCAAGTCTGTTGCTTGTTGAAAATGTATTTTACATGGGGGTTTAGATTACAGTTTTATGAAACTGTTGTGTAAGAGTAAAGGAATAGAATGTCTGAAAGACGACAGTAACCTGTTGAACATTTTAGATGTTCTGTAACGCCTTTGGATTATTGCAACGTGTCTCTCATAGTGTTGATTGCAACTATTGGGATACGATAACTAAAAAAAGTAAATGCAGTACCTGGTATCTATATTTTAATTACACTTCTAATGATTGATATTCATCACAGTTATTACTTGTATGCACATGTATTATCTATAATATAATCCTGTTGGAAGTTGAACTTTGTTCATACACATAGAAAAATGAGACTCAAAACAGTGAAATATTTGTCTTTGTTAGAGATAATGTTCAGCAGTAATAGCTAGTGACATTACGGTCACGTGGCCCAATAGCAAGTCCGACTAAAGCTTGTATTATGTCTCAACAAAGACTGTAGGGACAGTGAAGAATTGAGGTGAGTCCCATTTTCTCTATGTTTAGAACAAAATTGTAACTTTCTAGTTTCTACGATAGAATTTACCAATGCTGAAGAACTTTTATGTATTTTATAACTTTGCTGAACAATAAGGCTCAGGCATTGCTGTGAAATTATGAAAGTTGACGTTATCGGTTGACTCAAGAAATTATGTGGAAGTTAACATCAAGTGTGACAATGAGATGATTTGATCTGACATGCTGTATTGTGCTGGTTTGAAAACCTAAACCTACGATACAAGTGGATAACATGGTTAACGTAGTTTGGTCAACGTAGGAGACTTTTAAATCAATATCGTTGTCGTCATTGCAGTAACTTGAAGCTTGCTATATTAATAGCCATATCTAATTTTATATCATACTTATATTTTTCAAATCCCGTCCTGGTATATTGATGGAATGATTTTAAAGGATGATGAAATCATGGAAAATTGTGCAATGATTACTAAAGTATAGAACTGGGACCAACTGGTATGGAACCAATGGTTGAGAAGAATAAAAGAAAGATGTTCACTGAAACTCTACAGTCTACCTTGTTTTATGTATTACTTGTATACAAGATAAAAGAAATCCCCCCATTGAATTCAGACCATATCATTTTTCAGCCATTCCTGTGCCATTCTGAAGCAAGGCCAAATATATATAAAGTACAAAGGTAGACTGGCACTGTCCCTCATTGTATGCATGTTCTTTGTATATGCATAATTGGATTTTTTGTGTTAAGCAACCTTGAATTGTTACCATACAATGGTTTGGTGACAGGAATGTTATGTTATCGAAAATCAAATTAAGTAGTAAGAACCAACCCTCTGGTTTTATACAGAGGTTTACACATTTCTTTGTGGATTCAGACAACACCTAACAATAACATTTGCTCAGTGTATTGTCACTAAATCCACATATTTATTTATTCTAAAGCAAAGCCAACTGGTAGTCATAAAATAAGAAGATAGACAGACACTTACCCCTCATTGTATATACTGTATGATGCGCATTGTTGGAATTTTTGTGAAGCATCCTTCAATTGCTACCATACAATGGTTTGGTGACAGGTATTTCATGTTATCAAAAATCAATTTATGTATTCTAAGAACTACCCTTCTGGATTTGTACAAAGTATTACACGTTTCTTTGCAGATTCAGACAACACCGAACAATAAAATTTGCTCAGTGTATTGTCACAAAATCCACATATTTATTTATTCAGAGCACGCTCCCCACAATCTGATTCTCATTCCTGAAGGTTGTATATAATAGAAGTCGACATGGCTTACTAAGTGTGTGAAGTGCTGCCTTTCATTGACGTTACATCAAGCATGTCGGCAATGGTGAAACCGCACACACTTCAAGGTCTAGTAGGTATAAAAGCATAGTTTTTTCATGGTCCTGTTCTGTTTTAGCTGACCGATATTTAACAAGACATCGAGTTTGCTGTTGCAGAGCTTTTAAAGTAATACAAGGGGGTGGCATTTTAAGAGTTGTGTGTGGCTTTTTTGTATTTTATTCTCCTTGTTGTGTTAGAGAATGATTTATGAACAATTTTATGTCATGACTACATATTATTATAATTGAAAGATTACAGCCACACCCATATTTTCTACAAAGGCTAGTCCCAGTGCGGCACCATGGAGACTTCTCTCGGCTTTTTACTGCTAACAACACTCTTCACATGCATACCAGGTAAGTACATGTACAATAATTATTATTTCAATGCTAGTTTCGCAGTGTGACCTAACATGGGGGTTACATACATGTACATGTACATGTATGTTCCTTGGGGGGACGTTGCCAGTGTTTTGAAATGAGTACATTGCCCTACCACCTTACTACTTTGGGAGCAATTTGTCTGCATCAATGCCTCATTTCTATGATTGTACATGTGTGTAGTAGATATTTTATTGAAACCTTGTCATTTGTTTATGTCATCACTTATTCTATATACTTTCCTTGTGTCTTACACCACATTCACAAGAAAAAAGCAAAAGTGAAGACTTTTTTACTACCACTTACAGGGATCCATACGTTGTGAATATTTTAAGCTGTGCAGTGTAATAAGGTAGGTTCAATACACAGTGTAATAGAAAGACTGAAAACAGTGGCTTTATTTTTACAGTACATCCCTTTAAAGGGCATTTTAGACAACATGTGCTAGAATGCTCTGTCTGTACAACAGTGTAACATGAGACTGAAATGTTATTTTCAGGGTCCAGATGTCATATAAGGCAGCATGACGCAATAGCGTTAAAGGCGTCCCTCTTGTCCAACTACGACAAAAGTTTGCGGCCGGTCAAGTCAGCATCTACACCTGTGAACGTGGACTTCGACATCTCCCTGAAACAGATTATCGAACTGGTAAGAAAATTTTATCCCTTTGGTGAAATTGGATATTTTAGCATTACTCTGGGCTGCACTGTAACAGATGTTTGTCAATGATAAATGGTATTAGCCATGCTTTATTTCACATGTTTAAAACAGGGAGGGTGCACATTGCAGTGCGGTTATGGTCGCTTCACTGCATTGTCAGTCCTTTACAGGTGAACGTTTCGCTTCATACCAGGCAGCTCGTTTTGCTAGATGCCAGGCAAGTCGTTGTAAAAGTCGCCTCGCTACATTTGAATGCTATTTCTTCAAATAGACTATACTATTCCTACAGTCAGTAACGTAAAATGCAAACATTGTAGGCACAATAATAAAAATTTCTAACTTTGGTATTTTTGGACAATGAAGCCTATTGAATTGATTACATAGTCCCCGATTATGCCTGATAGTGGTTATTTTGATTATCAATTTTACGATTTTATACGCCGTATTAACGTAAATAAAATCTACCGGGTAAATCAATGGATGGATGGATGAAGACCATTACTATATTGTACATTTTTGCCCCATTGTGCTAAGTACAGGTCAGTAATTGTAAGTAATTGAAGGGAAATGACTTCTAATATTTTTAAATGAAATGACACACCCAATAATAGTTACTCAAGGAACTTGATATGATCATAGGCAGTCGCTGGAGTAACTGCCATTTAGCATATCTTATGGCAAATATGTCTAACCTTCATATATGTATTTAGGGTAAAGACATTCAAGTATAGCAAAACGACTTTTAGCATGCAGGAAAGCAACTTCTGCCACATAGCAAAGCAACTAGAAAAAAATTGGCAATGTAGTGAAACGACCAGTTAACATTGTATCTGTTGATCATGATTATGATGCCCATACCAAAATTCGTTGTCTCATTTTTATATGGATAATAATTTCTCATTTTCAGGCTGAAAGAGAGCAGACGTTCCAAATCAACATCTGGCAACGTCTGGTGAGTATCATAATTGATAAGCAGCTCCTAGTTACTAATTCACAAACAGCTATATTATTATTGTTCTTCTTTTTCAAACAATGTAATATGTTGCTTACTCTGTATATTATGTAGACACCAGCTGTTTGGGAAGCTTCAGTAGGTTGACAGAACGAAACCTGTGGCCTGATATTTGTGTTTTTTGTAGCATAGTCCAGTTAGGTTAGCGGCCCTGCCTCTGGAAGTAGAAGCCATGAGTTTGATTCCAGCTGTGTCGCTCACTCAACTAGCCTGGGTACCATACCATTGAGGCGCTCGTCATGCTCTTCGGCCCTTTAGGTCTATCGGGATTGTGCAGTTAATAAGCGCAGGCCGGGGGAGTTCTTATGGATTGGTTAGATTTTGCTGGAGGCGTAAACTCCAAAGGCCGGCTACAAGCTTTGGCGGCGAAATCTCAAAGGGCATCTAATCAGGCAGGCTGACAGAAGCAGGTCGGTGCCTAAGCACACTGGGCTGGGTGAAGCACCCCAAAGCCGACCAGCAGAGAATGGTACCCAGGCTATCACTAAACATGCACGCTACCAGAAAGGGTTGTAGTCATTAGGACAGGACGTCACACTGTGGTCCACTGTTGAAAAGAGCTTGGGAACCCGTAAATACTGTACATAAGTGCCTCTCCTCTCTGTCAAAACCAATCAAAGACTAGCTCTTCAGTGAGCTAAAACTGGATCAAGATCACTTTCCTTTTATTGTGTTTACAGTACTGGGACGATGAGTACCTGACATGGAATGCCTCAGAACATGGAGGTGTGGACTCATTAACCATTCATTCTTCTGACATCTGGAGGCCTGACATCTTCCTCTACAACAAGTGAGTAGAGAGAGGACATAATAGTATATTACGTGATGGGGCATGTTTTAAGGTACTGCCTTTTTTAACAATGAGCTGCTTGGAGTGAAAACTTAAATTACAGCATTTTTATACTTTTCACGTTGTTATTAGTTTTAGAGCTTTGACTTTACTTTCACTTCGACTTTATTTAGATCCACTATTGACATTTCCATTTGCTATTCTTCCTGTGGTCCTACACGCAACGTCATAAGATACATCAATACAATATCACAGTGATAACGGACATTACAGAAAGACTACAACAATAATCACACAAAAATTACATCAGAATACATCATATATTTGTGCACTACTGCAAAATAAGAGGAAATATGATGTTCCTGCAGTAACTGTCCTATCAAGCTATTCTCTAGGTTTCTTTTTTGCTGTTTTTATTCAGTACGTTTTTCATCCATGTATGGTTTTTGTTTATTGTGACAGCATAGCTAAGACCTACGGTGCCATAGAGCCTATCACTGATGTTACCGTGACCAGTGCAGGACGGGTGTCGTACCTACACCCAGCCATCTACACCAGTGCATGCCAAGTGGACATAACAAGGTTTCCATTCGACAAGCAGGTAGATCACTCTTCTTCTCTTAACGTTAGAGGAGTGACTCTGGAAGCCACAAGGTCTTCCTCCCTCTAACATTTCCAGAAATGTCTTAAGTCTAAAAGGTGTGAGAACTCCCATCTTGATTTATGATTTATTAGGATTCTTCATATTCGATGACAATATATGGAGGGTATGGCGAAACAGGTGACAATGAACACCTTTTCAAAGCCGCCATACACACACATGTTCGCACATGTCACGGCGGGGTTATACCGCCCCTTACGGGGTGACATACCCTTTCGTGTGGCTGATACGGTATGGAGGTTCGCCAGGCCTCCAGCCGGGTGATTTGAAGTGACCAACTCCAGACAGAAGGGTTTGCTCCATCTCACACCGCACCATCGCATGTGTGGGGGTTCTTTAACGTGCATAGGGTGTGACTCTCCCCATACACGGGACCTCCATTTAACGTCCTATCCGAGGGACGGCCCTAGCCGAAGCTAGGTACTCATTTTCACCTGAGTATAGTGAGGAAAGTTGAGTAAAGTGCCTTTCCCAAGGGCACAAGATCGGTGACGCGCAGGCGGATTCGAACCCGCAACCTCTCGGTCACGAGGCACGAATGCTGCCACTGCGCCACGTGGTCCCACAGTTCAGTTAGGTTGCAATTACTTTGCTGTCACTAACTCACTATCCGGTTTAGCGTCCGTTGTTCCCAGTCTTGCAAGGGTTGGACGTTCAAGATCTGATTTCTGATCTTTGATAGCTTCTTCTGTCTTCTTTTGCAGGTTCAACATCTTCCTTGAATAGTAATATTTTCGTACATTTGAGATATTTCCCTTGCTTAGATTTGTACGTAAAAGGGACAGGACAAAACATGTGTTAGCTGTATTCGATTAAATGGTGCCATGGATCTTGAACAATCAAAGTCTGAACTCCCACCTAATGGCACGATGACAGACAAAAAGCCTACCTTATGGCACATTGATATTTTCATACTATAGAAGACAGTAAATATTACAGATGTTATCACCTTTTTTCAGGAATGCATTCTGGAGTTTGGGTCTTGGATTTACTCCAGCTCCAAAGTGAACATATCCCTGGTGAATCCTAGTGCAGGCCTCAGCATCTTCACCCAGAATGTGGAATGGATCCTGAACAAGGCACCCATGGAACGAAAGGTAAGGATGGAGAAACTCAGATGGACCCGTGTAAATATACCCAATATTTAGGATTGTAGAATTTTTGCTAGGGATGGGTCCATACCAGTGCAAAACCATTTTTTCTTGTTTGACCAGTCTGGAAAAACTAGACCTGATAAAATTCCAGACTGGATGTTGGACCGATTTGTAAATGAACAGATTATACCAGCATTACAGCAACAGCCATTCACGTTTTGAGGCTTATTGGTCCTAGAAAATAGCAAAAGCGAAATAGAGGAGAGTTGATACATGTAGTCCTCGTCATTTTTATCAAGTTTCTACAGTCAAACTTGGTCTAACTTAACAGGGGCAGCTATCGTTAAAGTGAAGAGAAGATATTCCACCAAACAGATTCCTTTGTAGCGAAATGGACCATTGTATTGTGTATTGCCCATTCACAAACAATAGGTTCAGATCTCTGGACCTGGACCGTACCTGGACCTGAATTTTTTGTACCCACTACTGATTCATTTTGTGTTGCTGATGTGACTTGTCACATCCCACAGGTACTCTTCTATCCCTGCTGTACCGACCCCTTCGTCACTATCCTCCTTGCCATGCAACTGGAGCGTCGGCCCTTCTTCTACATGTTCAACATGGTTGCACCCTGTATCATCCTGATGATTCTGAACGTGTTCGGGTTCTGCATCCCACCAGACACCGGGAAGCGGCTGGCCTTCTTCATGACCATCCTGCTGGCTCTCGTCGTCTTCCAGAAGGTTTTGTCGGACTCTCTGCCCAAAACTTCAATAACTACTCCTCAGCTCGGTAAGCTCAAAAAATAAATCGTTGACAAGAGTCCTTGTAGGACACAGTCCTCCATGACAATAGGGTTGTTGTCTGAAAAGCTACATTACCTATAAAAATTGTGGTGTAAAAAAGTGCATCATCTTGCACATTCGGGCAGACGACATGGCAAACTATATATGATTGCAGCAAAGGGATCACGATATATAGCTGCAAACATGCTAACATGACCAACCGCAATGCTCCGTTAGGAGGTGACCCCCCCCTTCTCAGAGGTAATGATTACTGTCATTTAACGATTGCATAATGATACCCGAAACACTGATGCTGTATGATTTATGCTGCCTCAACAAGTCTCTTACATTACCATTCCAGGTCAGTTCTTTGCCGCCACCATCGCGCTGGTTGGCTTCTCGTGCCTGGCTTCGATCACGGTGATCCGAATGTCCTACAGCAGCCCGCCCTCCCGCCCGCTGCCCCGCTGGCTACGTTTAGTTCTGCTACGCTACCTGGCTCGCCTCTTCTGTATGAACACCATCGCGGAGGAGAAACATGTGCTTCCTCCCGCCAAAGATGGTGTCTACAAAGCTTCGGATAACGAGACCATCCAAAAAAAGGACACGCCAAGTCTGGCCCTCGATCTGTCTCTACGCGAGATTGTGTGCCACGGCCGGGAATACTCGGCCCATGCCCGAGAGAGGAGTGAAAAAAAGAAGGACCAGGATGAGTGGAAGATGGCTGCTCTTGTACTGGACAGGGCTCTGATGTTTGTCGTTGGCGGGGCGACCATTACTGTTTGTGTGGTCTTACTGCGCTGAACACAAGTAATTGACTGTAAGAGGCATGTTGCTTGGCATACTTGGGATGACCTGTAAGAATGAAGCAAGTATAGAATATCTACCCTGCCAGTGTCATCTAATATAACATCCATTGGCATAATACCGGTCGGTTTACTGCAATTTCTCAAGCAATGCTAATTTGGCAAATGATCAACGCATCATTTTCTCCAGTTACATGTTGCTGTTACAGCTTACCTTTGCCACTTCTTCTGTGTAAATTATTTTGTCTCTCTGGTCCTGCTAAAAACACAATATCGTAATTGGAACACACCGCGGAATTGCACGGAGAACGGGCGCGTGGTTGGAAGGGGGTGCACTATACCGGCCGAACGAAACACGGCACAATTAACTGCCGCTATGTACCTTTATACATCCTCTGTTGTTCCTTTCTTTCCTGTTAGTAGTTGCACAAAACAAAAATCTGCATGAGCATACAAAAAGTCATGAGAAAATGGGCGTATACTGACAAGAATTTTCATTTAATTTTGGTCCGGCACAACCGCTATGACGTAAAACTTTACTGCTGGCCGTAGCATTAAAAATGGCGGGAAAATGGCGGCGTACGTTCAATTTGACCCATTCATCCGGGCGATAATGCAACGGTTCCTCACACTTTTACAGGAGTTGTAGGTCACCAAAAGAAATTCAAGATTGCTGTTGAATCATGCTCGTCTTGTGCCGTGAGCACATGTGATTATTATCTACAAATCTGGCGATGAACGTGACAGTGTGTTTGTCCCACGACGAGCTTGCCTGCCCCGAAAATGACCTGAAAACTTTTGGCCTTGTTGTCTTCGAATGCATTGTTATCGATGCTTTGTAAATTATGTATTGGACACCTAGATGTCTGAAGTGTGCATACCTCAGAAATAACTATTGTTGCATGTGTAGATCTCTTTAAGTTCCACTATTTTTAATCGACCGGTATAAGGCTTATGACCGGTATTATACCAATGCATGTTAGACATTGCAGCGTGTCATATATATAGTTAAAAGTGGCAAGCTTCAGCCAATTTTAGGTGACTCTTTATAATATATGCTTGAATGCTTATTGCATGTTTTCCATGTGGATATCTTTAACCATGTGACCTGGCCTCTTTGTACTTGTCAGTTAACGTTACTCTTTGCTTAACTACTCTTCGCTATTTGAAGAACAAGTTATGAAACCAGTATACATGTAACATTAGCTCAATATAGCTCAATTCTCAATAAAATGATATTTTCCATTGTGCACTTCTACAGCTTTTCTAATAATTGATAATCAGCGTAACAATTGTGTAATTATCAACTGTATGTACATGTATGACCTGTGAAGGAGGTTTCAACACAGAGAAAAATGTTTGGCTGTTGTCCCAAAGTCTCAGGTTTTCAAAACTACTGTAATTGCCAAGGTTCTTGCATCATCTTTGCAAGAAAGAGCCCTCACCTTTTTAGCAATAATCGGTTGGGATACCAGGCTTGTTGTCCCAGCCTTTGTGGGGGAGATGTGTCATTAGTTCCAGCAGGGTAGGTGACGTTATAAGGACATGTGACCCCAAAGTTAACTTTGCGTTAAGGCCACACCAATTTTATTTGTTGTTTCTCAGATTTTTTTCAGAAAAGCATTGGGTCTGTCGGGCGAAAAGAAAACTTTTTAAAAAGTCGGCAGGAAAACCTAAACTTTCAACATTTAGGTGGTCCCTGGTAGCAAAGTCCAAAGTTTGAAGAAAAATTATAAACGTACTGTCCAAATTAGGCACGTACAGCTACTGGAATTTGAGGCCCATAGTTAATTTGAGAAAGGAGAGGCAGTGAAATTTTGTCAACACGAGGTGTGGCCATCAATTTAAGAAGTTTTTCTTTTTTTCAAATCGGAAAAAATAGGGTCTCGAAATTAAATCTGAGAAACAACAAATAAAATTGATGTGGCCTAAGGACACGTGACCCTAAAACTGACTTTGTGTTAAGCTCGTCTTATCTCTAGACACTAGACAGTGACTGGAGTGACACTGGATGAGGTGAGTCACATTTCTCTAACTGTTATGTGTTGGAACAAAAATATGACTTTCTATAATGTAATTTCACAATCATGATAATGACAATGATGTTCTGTCATGAGTTGTCTATTATGTTGTTATTGTAGAAGTAATGATATTGGAGTATTTCAAAGTCAAACTGTATCGAGATTATACCATGAAGTTCCTATTTATATGTTCTGTATTTTATATGTTGCTCAAATGTTATTGTACTGTGCGTAGTTATATTATTTGAGTGAGGGCACCTTGTAAAGGTCGCTCTAGATCTGGACCTGTTTTGCCCTCCCCATCACTTTGTAGTGAATTGAAATAAACAAAATCAAAGTCACTAATGGGAAATTGTTATAGTTTAGGGAGAAAATTTGAAATTATTTCATGTTGGCAGAAAACAGTTTTACCCTGTCTGTTTTAACAGGGTCTTACAGTACCTCTAAATTGATGGATTCTTTTTATAGTATGAAGGTTATTTTTTAGACTAAATCTCAGTTCTAGCTTGTTTATACGTTTTGGATTGCTTTTGAAAAGATCACGATAAAATTCTCTTTTTTTGTTGCATATCAGTATCACTTTTTAACAGTTTTCTGAGAGAAAGTTCTTGTTTACTGAAGTCAAATTATGCTTTCTACGAACCCAGCCCTTTTGGCTTTATACACAGGATTACAGGCTTCTTTGTGTTATATCTAAAGATCTGACGTTTATTCAAAGGCATGCAGAACACTTCCTTGTCAATTGTCTGATTCACAACCATGGAGCTTATATATGATACGCGTTGTAGTGGCTGTCTAATCAGTGTGTACTGTATTTTCTCGAATAAAGTACGATCTTTTTAAACTTTTCAAAATTTGAAAGGTGCTACAAATGCCAAGCGCCCACCGGGTCTAACCAAGAGTTACTGTCATTTCAGATTCTTTTTAGCTGTTTGCCGATTTTGATGTCGCAACTTTTATCAATTCCTTCCTGTGATATTTTCTTTATTCATGGTCATCGTCCTCAGACTCTGTCAGAAATTCAAGACAATTCAACTTGTATAGAATACGCACTTGGGTGCCATGTTGATTGTCATGATAAGGACACACTAAATTTAAATTTAATTGTTGCTTCTCGGATTTTTTTTTTCAGAAAAGGAAATGGACAAAACAGGTCAGAAAAACAAGACAATTTTCCAAAAGGTCTGGGATGAAGATATACGGCTTAAATGATAAAAAAACAGCCTGAGTAGTTTAATGGCACGTTTTATGCAATGAATCCCTTCCTTTGATTTGTTACTGATGTCCAGAATAAAAGGTATTGTTTTTAGACTGAAATTATGTGTATGTGGTTCTGAATGGTAATATTTACAGGTTCGTGATAGCAAAAACCTGTATAATTTTTTTCTCGGGACTTTCTTTTTTTGAAAATGAAAAAAAAAAATGGACAGGCGAATCCGAGAAGCAACAAATGAAATTGGTGTGGTCTAAAGTTTGAAAGGTTGAACGTAAAACATTTGTTCCTGAACCAGAAGGATATCCCGAGTCCTAGTACATCATGGAGCTGACGTTGAAGCTACTGTCTGTGGTGATGGTGACGTCACTTGTTTTCCTGTACACAGCAAGAGCTCAGAGCCAACCAGGTATAAAACTTGTATTTTGCTGCTTTGTAATGAATTCTACAATGATTTCAAATTCAAATCTTTAATTTGCATGACTTGCATAAAAATGTAATCTCTTCTTTAAAGTCATCATTTCAAATGATAAATATGTCATCAAGAAGGACTTAATTTAGATAAATGTTGATAAGAACCCGCACATTTCAATAACTTTATAGCCTATAATCTGTGTCCATTTTAAGCACATGCTTTTTCCAAAGGAGCTGCGCATGCAGCTCCTGAGTTCTTTTGAAGACTGTAGAAGCTGGAAACCCTGGTTTGACCATCACAATCCTAGCGGTCAAGGGGACTATGAAACATTGTTCGACCTGTGGCGGGAGGACCTTATATTCCTGACTAATTATTTAACGTTCTGTGTGTTTTGTCGCCTTTTTTTATCATAGTTTTCAAAAGCTACCCAGCCGGGCCCCGGGTTGGGGAATGGGGCCTAGGCCCATCTATTTTTTTACCACATTTCCCTTTTCAATATTTTCTGTAAAATATAACGAAAGGCACGTGTTTGTTTCTGTTGTATTGTCTGAATGTGTTAATTCTTCGGCTTCTAGGATTCAGAAGTCCAGATTTTTTCAATGGTACAGATGCTCCAGTTACAACAGAGGTGGAAGAGCTTCAGTCAGAAGTAGATGCGCTTGCACGGGATCTCCCCATGACTCTAGAGGAGCTAGGACTGACCTCTGTGGTACACCATGTACAGGAGCTGAAAACAGACGGTAAGCACCTCCCCCAGCACACAAACAAACGCGCATATGCACTAACCCACACAAACTAACACACATGTACAGGTTGCAACATTATGCATAAAAGTGAACAAAGGCTGACGTCATTACCGAATATAAAAATGGATATGTTTTTCATGTTCGTTTAACCTTTCTAGAATACCAAGGTTGCTACCAGGATTCCTCTTGCCACAAGTTTCCAAGAAGGGTGTTGATGTCTTGTATCATGACCACAGAAAGATGCACAATGGCATGCAAGGATGCCGGCTTTACCTATGCTGGTATGTTCATTTCATGTATTTCGTTTTTATCTTTATTTCTCAGAATGGGACTTTTATGTTACCGGTGTAAGGGCTGACTGGGTAGAGTGTTCGCCTTGCATTCGGTAGGTCGTGAGTTCGATCCCCGGACGAGTCATACCAAAGACTTTAAAAAATGGTACATGCTGCTTTCTCTGCTTATAGCACTCAGCACTAATGAGGAAGAGTATGGAAGTTAAACACACATCACTACTAGCGGACCAGCCCCCTGCTGTAGTGACTTGCAAATGTGTGGCCCAAGTGCTACAGAAATGGAGATGGCGCCAACCTTAAGCATCTGCACAGATGTATGGGCATATTTAACTTTGTGTAGCTATGTAGCATGCCATTCTTCTGACTTACTATTTATCATACCTTTTCTACAGCCGTTGAACGCTCCCGTCACAACTGCTACTACCATGACTGTCACTGTGGGACAGAAGAGGACTTCAACGGTCTGGGTGAGAGGTTGTGTGACGGTGAATGTAACAGCCGTTGCCGCGGCAACTCAACGCAAACGTGCGGTGATTGGTACAAGATGTCCGTGTACAAGATTGACGCAGGTCAGTTCTGAGAGATCATCAAGTTCATTAAAAGATCAATCAAAGTTAACATTACACAGTGCATTAATTTGTATCTTGATCTAACCCTTTGGCAACCCTACCTTTTTTGGACCGTTACGAAGAGAAGTATGCGTGTCTCTTAGTTGTTATTTTAGGTTTCCATGAATCAGTAAATATATCAAATACTAAGAGCATTTAACACAACGAAATACAAACTGCCATTAGGTCGCAAATGATGCAACACTAGTTCACCTTTATCCGCGGTTAACCTATATCCGTTCTTTTGAAGAAAAAAGTGTATTTAGGAATATCAAGTTGATGAGTACAGTACTTTCAAACTGGAATAGTTTGAAAATATTGCCATTTGAATTCACCTTCCGTCGACTTGATATCCCTAAATACTCAGCAAGGGTACCACTAGTTTTACCTTTATCCGCAGGGTAACCTAAGTCCGTTGTTTTTAAAACTAGGCATTTAAGGATATCAAACCTTTTCAATGTATAGAAAGAATCAAAACTATTGCAGTTTGAAACCATCGACTTGATATTCCTAGATACCCTTCTTGAAAACAACAGATATAGGTTACCTCGCGGATAAAGGTGAACTAGATATGCATCTCCTGTTTATCATTACATGCTGACACGATGTTGTTCCAGTCCCCAGTTGTGAGAGCGGCTCTCGGCAGGTCAGTCCTCACTGGTACCGGACCGGCACCACCACCACCCTGCAGTACAGGGGGGACCAGGACTCAAGACCCTTCGCCTTTGCAACACCAGAGTTCGAAGAGAACACTGACAATGCCATCCCCATCCGAGGTAAGAACCTACGTGTACTTTTACTGACTCTCAGTAACCCAACCTCAATTAACTCTTTTTCCCAATGTTTTACATCATTATTCCTCTGGTAGCAAAACTCCCCAGGCAAATTATTCTCCCTAGCTATAATACCGAGCGTAGTCAGTCTGGTAGCGACTGCTTAAAACAACTATGGGACTACCTGTAGCCTCGACCAGGCTCCACAGATCGCTGGAAAAAATAGTAGAAATTGACCAAATAAGACAGAGAACACACCATGGCCAGAGGAGTTAGCCGCAGTTAATTCTTACTAGGCTTTTATTCCTAAGGCCACAGCAAGTAAATTTTATGGATGACATCAGCGCGCGCATTAATTTTCGCCTGATTTCAGAAAAAAAAACAGGAATTTTTTTTCTTCTGCAGGGATGGTCAACATTAAGATAAAGTACCACTATGAGCAAATATATTGTGTTGTAGCCTAATAATTGTACTTGTAGAAGTGACACTTGCGAGGTACCCAGGACTGTAGTTGTAGAAATGAAACTTATTGGATACTTGTAAAAGTGACACCAATATGGAAGCTTTGAGTGTGGTTACCAACTTTGTTGGTGATGGCAGTCTACCACACTAGTGTCACTTCTACCACACCAGTACATGTTTTAAATACAGGAATGAATGCATTGCTGGCTCTGATACAATGTTTTGTCCCTTTAATTCTTTTTACAACAGTCATCACAACTTTATGGTGCCTATGTTTGAAAATGTAGCCATCTTGTTTTTTTTCACCCATCTTGTTTTTTTTTCGCCCTATCGCACTTTAATTTCTGCAGTATGCAGAGGATGTCATCCATAAAATTTACTTGCTGGCCTAACTTAGTCAAATTCCACTATTACTACTACTTAACTTTACCTTTTACCCCCAGACACACTGGTGAATCTGGAAGAGGACATTGAGGGCTTCCCGGACCGCTACCCTGCTACAACTGCAGAGGGCATGCCTAACCTGGTGTCTGACTACAGAGCTCTGCTAGCCTCGTTCCAGGACACTGACATCCAGGAGACGTTCACACCAGGGACCAACACCACGCTGAAGCTGGACCAACACTTTACCATTAAATCCTACCCCTGTAGTCTGGAGTACAGCCCTACTGGTGGGCGTGGAAAGAGAGCAGTGACCATAAAGATTAAAATCGTCAGTTACAGACCTTTTAAAGTGATAATAGAAATTTGCATTTCCTAACTTTTTACGTATTAGTTTGGAACAAGGTATTGTAGTAACGCAAAGTACATCTAGCAAAGAGGTAACATTTTATCTGTGTTAAATTGTGTTCGTCAACAGAAAGAGTCAAGAAATTCAAATGTTAACTTTTTTAATTAAGTAAAAATTTCAGATAATCCAGTCTATGTACAACACCACTACAAAATATAATTCTGTAATCGCATGATTAATAGGGAGAAATGTTTTAATTGTAGTATTCAATACTTTATTTTTTCCATTGTTTTTGTTATAATTGTAAACAATTATCCAGAAGCTATCATACTCATGTTAACTGTATAACCCTTTACATTTTCATTTAAGATCTGTGAAAGGGGAGGCCAAGTGTTGTAATACAGAAAGAAAAGAATAATGGAGTTCTCCGCTCTTCTCTAGTTCTATATGACACAAACAGTCTGTGTCATATACTCCTTTAAACTTTACCCAGTTTCCTCACAAGTTCAAAAGGACAACAATCATTCAAGCGTAAATTGTTCCCCAGATGTACAGTTGCACACTGTTTCTGCCACCTGCTCACTGTTATGAGGAAAGAAAGCTTCGAGTAGACTCTCCTTACCCATGGCCATAACCAACTAAGAAAAGGCTCCCAATAAACTGAAGTAATAACAGATACATGTAGTTCAATGGATCATTACCTCCATGAAAAATGAAGGTATAGTTTGGTCTCCCTATCCCTCTCTGCCTGCCCCCCTCTCTCTCTCTCTCTCTCTTTCTCTCTCTCTCTCTCTCTCTCTCTCTCTCTCTCTCTCTCTCTCTCTCTCTCCTCTCTCTCTCTCTCTCTCTCTCTCTCTCTCTCTCTCTCTCTCTCTCTCTCTCTCTCTCTCTCTCTCTCTCTCTCTCTCTCTCTCTCTCTCCTCTCTCTCTCTCCTCTCTCTCTCTCTCTCTCTCTCTCTCCCCTCCTCTCTCTCTCTCTCCGTGTGTGTGTGTGTGTGAGTGGTGTACACACACACAAAAAAAAACCGCTGGATGGATTGTAATGATGTGTTGGGAAGACGGGCCAGGGGCCCGATTGTGTGACCTTGTTGGGAGAATTTTCATTGTACCATGCATGACAAGCTTAAGGTCACTAATATCACAAAGAAATTAAAGTGAAGTGAAATGAGCGAAGATGGGAGCCAGCATGGGGAATCCCCACTGTAGTCTTGGCGAAGAGCCATTTTATGTTTGCGTGTTGCCGAGGTAATCTGACCTCAAAGGTGAGTCGCTATTGTGTGTGCACACAGCCTGGAAGTCTGTTCAGTTGTGAGGGAAGGGGATACTCACCGCCTACCACCTAGCCACAGGTAATTTCATGAAGCTTTCAAAAGATTACAGCTGAGCCTGATGATTTTTAAAGGCAGCTATTTTGCTGACAACCCTCATGCTTACCCAAATTATCTATTACACCATGTTGATTTGATAACATTATGTCATTGAATGAAATCTATGAGCACATCAATTTTCGGCCGTTTTGAAAATACTAAAAAGGCTTCAACCATACTCTAAATCGTACGAAGCAGCTTTAAATAAGATAAGCAAAGTTATGCTGTGGATTGCAAAAATAAATATTGGAAAACGTATACCGTCATAGGTCAAAGAAGATGTAAAAGAACAAAAATGAAGAATCTATTGTTTCGTATATTATATTCTGTGTGTTCAGTCATTTGTTCAACCTTCCTGCCATAATGAAGGCATTTTTTGTCAAATCATTTTTATTCGCACGCTTGCATCAGTTTTTGGATTCCCAGAGGATGTCATCCATATAATCAAATCAACATGGACTTACTAAAAAAAAGTGCACATACTGTTGCATGAAATCCACCTAAATTATGGATCTTCAATCAAAGAATATGCAGCCTGACAGCCTGAGAACTGTCTGGCTTTGTTTTATTGCATCCCACTGTTACAAAAATGAAAGGTCTTCTTGCCCTTACTGTTTATGGCGTTTTCCTGAATTTATGATGGTACAGAGGAAAGAGCATCATCCATAAAATACAAAACAATTACTACCTTGACCTTCACGAGTTTGAATGACAGTTACTTGAGTAAGATAAGTAACGCTAGTTCACCTTTGTCCACGGGGTTACCTTTATCCGTTGTTTCCAAAGCAGGGTATTTAGCGATATCAAAGATTCCAAACTGCAATATTCTAAATATCCTTTATACATTGAAAATATTGCAATTTAAAAACACTGTCCATTTGATACTCCTAGATGCCATTTTTTTTAAAACAATGGATAAAGGTTACCCTACGGATAAAGTGAACTACGGTAACCGTTAAGTCAAGTATGTCCATTGACGTCACAAGGAAGTAACGGGGGACAAAAACAGCAGGTGGGATCTGAAAGGAAGGTGCCAGCAAGGAATTCCGATATTGTAAATGATACCCCCTTTGCTCACGCGTGCATGGTATGCTTGAAATACCCTCCGAGTTTATGTTATGGCATGCTGCTTGTTGTGTTATCATGAACAGGTGCACTTGATATGTTTATGTTAAGTGGCAATGATCCACATACGAGTTCTACACATATATATAAACACACTTCCTCCAGGTGTACTTCACACTCACTTCGAAGTTGTGCAGAACCCACCAACCTGTAAGTTCGAACAAAATGTGTTGTGTGTTCAACCTGAATTTGTCACCGGTTTTTGTATAAAAATGGTGTATTCCAAGTTTTCAAACCTGCGTAAGGGTTTTGCTAAACCATTTCATCTAAATGCATTGTTTTTCAGGCTGATCATGACATTGGCTAATAATGGTGATCCTGGTTGAACTTTTAAGTTAAAACCTGGAATCCAGTCTATTCGCGAATTCGTGGCTCGGCCTACCGTAGCTAGTGTAGGCTCTTTGCGGGCTAGATGCAGCTCTCTGCCGCCGGCTAATCGTTCACACCCGGGAGGATTTTTAACCTGTTTTGTGCATATAATATGTACCGATACTCCGTGAAACAGCAGACATACATAACTTGCTGTCTTTTTTTCCTTTAGCCAGAAGGACATCCCGAATCCTCCCACGTCATGGTGCTGGACATAAAGCTACTGACAGTGGTGTTGACAGTGACGTCACCTCTGGTGTACTCGGCGAGAGCTCACGCTCTGCACGTATGAACAGATTCATCTTCCGCTAGTATTTTTCATTCCTATCAAGGAGCTTTTATCAGTTGTTCCTATATAACGCCACATTTTCTTATCTATATGGTGTGGGTCGAAAATCGGATGACGTACGCCTGTTGGTTGGACGAGTTTCGTCCGACTCCCGTTTGTTTACAAATGCAGACTTTCTTAGATCTAGCAAGTAATTCTGTCATTGTAGCTCCTGTGTTAGCATGCCGTCTGGGTTTATCTCTCAATTCCTTTCATGTGATCTTTTTTATTCTGCTCGACTATTGTCCTTTGCCTATATTAGGAATGTTTTGCCTTATAACCTCGGCCGCATGCAAGAACTGGCGCCATGTCATGTTCATTATCATGAATGTATTCTTAGGCGATCGCCCGAGCCTCGCTTATACTATATATGACAGGGCGGTATCTAGGCGAAAAATACGCGCATACCTCTGTCGATCTTAAAATCGGCCGACCCTCCAGCGATCGCGCAGTACGCCCGAAGATCGTGGAAAATGTGACAGGGGTATCAAAACAAGTTTCGGTGAACAGCAAACATCGGGCGACTCCTACAAATCGCGGACGAGAACTAAAAGTCGCATGCTGATCGAGAAAACGCCGGACGTATTACTGCCGAAAATGTTATTTAGAGCTCGCAGACTCGTCGTCCGATCGATATTTGCGCAAATCGGGTCCAGTATTAGACATAGATCACACAGTACAATATGAAATGCAAATCATGCAAAAGATAAGGACTTTTCATAATTAATGAGAAAATTCTATCTCTTGTGAATATTTTCAGAGTGTACCCATTGGACCCGCTGGTATAGCCGTGACCATCCCAGCGGTAGCGGTGACTGGGAAGTATTATCCCACATTCGGGGCCGGAGAACCCCGGACAGATCTGCTCCGCTCCCTCGGCCATCCAGGCCCGCACCCGAGGGACACACGTGGACGCTTCCCAGACAGGAGAGCGGTTCCAGTCATATGACAAGACAGTTGGCTTTGTCTGTAGGAACTCCCACCAGAGTGACCGATACTGCCTGGACTATGAAGTGCGCTTCTGCTGTGATCTTGGTACGTACGTAGTACCCTTTGTCTTTGCAAATTGGTTATCTTTTTTTCGCTGTAAAATATCTTATATACTTTTTTGGTGACGCCCCAGGGACTATCCTGATACTTGTATATGATCGATGCGTCCTGAAATTCCACACAATTTCTGCAATGTGTCTACGCAACTCTGCGGACACCATACTTGAGAAAGGATGAAGACTACAAGAGGATGAAGGAATACAAAGTTGTCAGAAATCGAAACAAAATTTGGGTTTCTCTCAGACTAGTAAGAAGGCAGAGAAGATGTATGATGGAATTTATACTTCATAACTCACAACTCATAGTATATCATTCATAATTCATTTTCATTATCCATATTTCATATGTGGTATTTCATAATGTCAAATGAAACCGATGACAAGCTGATGGAATGTTTATCAACTCCCCAGCCCTACAGAGTCTGCCAAACTTCAGTCGGAAGTGGAGGAGTTGGCAAAGGACCTCCCCCGGACTCTGCAAGAGCTGGGACTAACCAGTGTCGTACAGGATGTGCAGGAGCTGAAAACGGACGGTAAGCAAACCCTTATGCTATTAGATCACAATTGGAAAAAGGCTGTTGTTGTTGTTATTGATACTTTCGGGCGTGACCCCTACATGTATCCTGGGGCGCCCTGCGGCTACCGGCTATATTTGGGCAAGGCCGGGCACGGATTTTTAAAACTTCGAGTTAAAATAACCCGGCGACAGGTAGGCACCGTGACGTAATCGTAAAAACACCTAAAAGTAGCCAGGTGGTATCCAGCAGTACATCGGAACAGATCCGTGGCTTCAGAACCAGGCCGAGACCGAAGCTTTATGCTAGGTTCATATTTCCCCTCTGAGGTCCGCCAGGTAGTTTCGGAGAAAGAAAAAAAAACATGTATATTTACTGTACTTAATCTTGTTGTAACTACGTATAGGTTGAGTCAGTATTGAATATGCTGATTGTTATACTTTTCATTAGATTGTATTCTGGATTTTTCGATTGATTTGGTGATTTACTGTTATTTCCAGAATACCAGGTTGCTACCAGGATGCCTCTCGTCACAAGTTTCCAAGAAAGGTGTTGACGCTTAGTTCGATGACTATTGAGAGGTGCACAAGTGCATGCAGGAATGCCGGCTTTAACTATGCTGGTATGTCCATTTTGATATTCAGATATTCTATTATATATTCTGTATAACTTGCCATTTGTCTTTCGCCAAAATAGATTTTGTTTAGTCATGTAACATGGCATTCTTAATGAAATTCTTATGATTGTATATATTCCTTTCCTTTCCTGCAGCCGTTGAGCGCTCCCGTCATAGCTGGTACTACCATGACTGTCACTGTGGGACAGAAGGGAACTTCAACAGCCTGGGTGAGAGGTTGTGTGACGGTGAATGTAACAGCCGTTGCCGTGGCAACTCAAGACAAAGTGCGGTGGTTATTACAAGATGTCCGTGTACGAGATTGACGCAGGTAAGCTCTGAGAAATCATCAGGCACATACATATCTATCAGCATATTCCTCTGTCATGTAAAATGTGTTTAGCCAACATCGTTGTAAAATGCATGTATTATTCAATAATATATAGATAATCAAATTCTTGATGACAATGATTGCTATGGGAATCATGTAAAGCTAGTTCACCTTTATTTGGGGGGTACCCTATATCAGCTTTAAACAGAGTATCTAGGGACATCAGATCAACACTAGTTTCAGGATTCAACATGTTACAGTTCTGTTCAAAATATTACACCGTCCGTTCACTTGATATCCCTAAATGCCCAGTTTTTAAAAACAATGGACAATTGATTAAAATGAAGTCAACATCGGCATTGCAATATTTCATGATGATGTACAACATTTTTTTTACCCACTCTGCCTGTTGTTTCAGTTCCAAGTTGTGAGAGCGGGCCTCGGCGAGTCAGTCCTCACTGGTACCAAACCAGCACCACCACCGTTCTGCAGTACAGGGGGGCCAGACCACGAGACCCTTCGCCTTTGCAACTCCCACTCTGGGTGGAGATAGAACAATCCCTGTCCAAAGTAAGAGCCTACCTGACTCCAACCCTTGGCTCCCCTCTCTCTCTCTCTCTCTCCTCTCTCTCTCCTCTCACTCTCTCTCTCTCCTCTCTCTCTCCTCTCTCTCTCTCTCTCTCTCTCTCTCTCTCTCTCTCTCATTTTGCTTGTTGTACAGTCTCACTTTGTGTGCTTACTTTTTATGCATTTCAAATATTGGTGGGCCGACTGATCTCTTATTCCTTTTTGCCATATCCAGGCACACTGGTGAATCTGGAAGAGGACGTTCAGGGCTTCCCGGCTCGCTACCCTGCTACAACTGCAGAGGGCATGCCTAACCTGGTGTCTGACTACAGAGATCTGCTAGCCTCGTTCCAGGCCCCTGGACTGGAGCTGACACCAGGGACCAACACCATGCTGAAGCTGGACCAACACTTCACCATTAAATCCTACCCCTGTAGTCTGGAGTACAGCCCTACTGGTAGGCGTGCAACGAGGGCAGTGTACATAAAGATTATAATCGTCAGTTACAGACCCTTTGTGGCAATGATACGATTCATAATTTACTAACTCAACATACTTACAAACGTGTTTTGATGAGGTTTGCTCCCCATGCAAGGTGGACACTTTAATTCTTATCATTGCTAACCTGTGGTCGCTTGTGCTTTTGTTTGTCAACAGAGAGTAAGAGTGTCCAGAAGGATTCTTAAGATTTGTATGTCAGCAACAGAAGCTTTGAAGTGATTACGCAAATCAGGATTTCCTAACTTTCGCGTATCATATCAGTTTGGAACAAAGTATTGTAATTACACCTACATCATCTAGAAGAGAGGTAGTGTTTTGCCTGCGTCGAATTGTGTTCGTCAACAGAAAGACTTATAAGAAATAAGATTAACGTTTTGAATTAAATCTCAGATAGCACATAGTCTATAGTTCTGGGATGGGTTATTATAGGGATAAAGGAAATGTTTTAACTGTATACGTAGTATACCATACTCTATATCTTTTTCAAGATTTATGTTTGTCTTTCATAGATAAATAGAATTAGGTTCAAACAAAGCAAATGTAGTTATAAAAGAGGCGCTACTTCTTACGTTATAGTTGTAAAGAATTATTCAGTAGCTATCTTACCCATGCATGTTAACTGTTTAACCGTTTAAAGTTTAATCAGGATCTGTAAAAGAAAGTGGAGACCGAGTGTTCTAATACAGGAAGAAAATAACAGTGCGGTTCTCGAGCTCTGTTCTTTCTAGATCTGCGGTCTGTGGCATTCCTTTAAAGTTTCCTCACAAGTCCAAAAGGACAACACTCATTCAAGCGTAAATTGTTCCCTGTACAGTTGCACACTGTTTCTGCCACCTGCCATCACTGCCATGAGGAATTGAAGATTCGAACTCTCACACATATCGCATGGCCACAACTATCTAACTCTAACAAAAGGCTTCCAATAAACTGGAGTCATAACAGATACATACGTAGTTCAATGGCTCATTACCTCCATAAAAAGTGGTATAGTTTGAGCTCAATCACTCTCAGCTGTCCGTGTGTGTGCGTGTGCCCATGTGCGTGTCCGTGTGCGCGTGTGTTTGTCTCTGTGTGTTCATGTGTTGCACACACACACACACACACACACACTGAAACACGTAATAACCGCTGGATGGATTGTAACGATATTTGGAAGGTAGGTGAGCAGTTGTTGGGAAGACGAAGGTCATGTTCAATTTTGCCCCCCTGGTATGTTTGACCTTGTTAAGATAAGAAGACTCTACGTACTTGCACCATGATAAGCTGAAGCTCAATAATATCACAAGGAAGTTAAATGAAATGAGTGAAGATGGGAGCCAGCAGGGGAATCCCCTCTCTGGTCTTGGCGAAGATCCATGTTGTGTTTTGCATGTTCCCGTGGTAATGTGACATCAAAGGTGAGTTGCCATTGTTGTGCACATAAGCATTTTACACGGCTTTCCTCACTTTTCTCAGGTGAACATGAGTACCTAGCTTCGGCTCGGGCCGTCCCTCGGATAGGACGTGAAATGCCCTACTCTCCAAGCAGAGGTTGAATCGCGCAGATATAGTACAAGTCGGAAAAATTACAAGGGTTGTCACGGTCAAACCAGGGTGTCCATCATGCAAATGAGGTCTTGGTTTTGCATGATTCAAGGTTAGATTTACCTACACCTAACCACCTGCCTCATCCACTTATTCTCCTCTTATGCTGCCAACAAACAAGCACACCCTACCACAAACCCACGCAGCCACAAACCACAAGTACGAGGGGCGTTCAATTAGTAATAACTCTGACTCATTTCCCATAGCAGGAGATTAATGAAACTTGGCACAGTTATTAGTCTTTCTCTTCATAGGAACCGCCCAGAGTTATGCATTTCTCCCATCGTTTGATGCAGCTCTGGACACCGTTTTTGTAGGACACCCCAGGTTGGTCCTCCAACAGATGCCTCATCAATGGCAGAAGAGGAACGACAAGGTCTGGGAGCTGTTTCCACAGACTTCCGGCCATGTTTGAATTCAGGATGCCAGCGTTTTACAAGGTCATATGATGGGGCATCATCACCATAAGTTTCTTTCATTTCATCAAAAGTCTCCTTTGGTATGCGTCCTTTCAAATAGAAAAACCGAATCACTGC
Source organism: Branchiostoma floridae x Branchiostoma belcheri (assembly GCA_019207045.1). NCBI lineage: Eukaryota > Metazoa > Chordata > Leptocardii > Amphioxiformes > Branchiostomatidae > Branchiostoma > Branchiostoma floridae x Branchiostoma belcheri. Next base: position 18,980,127 of record CM033033.1, on the reverse strand, counting down.
ACGGCACTCAACTGGCTCCATTTCACACCTGGTTCATTTCACACCTAACTCAGTTCAAACACCAGTAAATCAGAAACCACAATTACTTCAGAGCTCTTTGTTGAAACATAAACTATAGAGATATGAATCATTACACATGCAAACTTTTATTTAGATCAGACAACTGGAAGTGGGTCAGGTGGATTACTTATTGAACGCCCCTCGTACACCCATCCCGGCCAATATCAAAAACCCAACCACAAACGGCACCGTATACGAGGGGCATTCAATAAGTAATGTCCCTGACCCATTTCCCATAGCAGGAGGTTAATGAAACTTGGCACAGTTATTAGTCTTTCTCTTCATAGGAACCACCCAGAGTTTTGCATTTCTCCCATCATTTGATGTAGCTCTGGACACCGTTCTTGTAGGACATCCCAGGTTGGTCCTTCGACAGATGCCTCATCAATGGCAGAAGAGGGACGACCAGGTCTGAGAGCTGTTTCCACAGACTTCCGACCTTGTTTGAATTCAGGATGCCAGCGTTTTACAAGGTCATATGATGGGGCATCATCACCATAAGTTTTTTTTCATTTCATCAAAAGTCTCATTTGGTATGCGTCCTTTCAAATACAAAAACCGGATCACTGCGCGACACTCAACTTGCTCCATTTCACACCTGGTCCATTTCACACCTGACTCAGTTCAAACACCAGTAAATCAGTAACCACAATTAGTTCAGAGCTGTTTTTTGCAACATAACCCAAAGAGATATGACTCATTACACATGCAAAATTTCATCAAACAACTGAAAGTGGGTCAGGGACATTACTTTTTGAATGCCCCTCGTACAACCTTCTTGGTGAAGGTAATAATGACAACAGCAGTCATTTGGACCATGTCAGTCCATCATAATTGTCATGTTTTACAAATTTCGTATAAAAACAAAGTGGCAGTAGGCGCACTGCAATACTTGACTAGTACTTTAATATGGTGAAAGATCATTTCACACAAATCTTTCAAAACGTTACCATAAGAGGCCATCACATCACTTTTTTGCATAATTTTCGTTTATTTGGTTAAAAAGCTATCCTGTTCCTCGATGGCGCTGTGATTTTTAAGACATTGAAGTGGCATATAGTTTGTAAACAATCGATATATTTGTTCTCTTCGACGTATCAAAATAGCCATACTTAAATATTTATTTCTATACAAAAATATACATTTCTTAAAATGACTTGTTGGCACAAGATATACTCTGTTTGATTTCAGGTCATTCTTTAAAAAGTGCCAAACTTGTTTCGTATCGGATGAATTTACATCCTGTCCGACTCCTGGTTGTCCAGCCACATAGATAAATTTTCAGTATGCATGACGCAGTCCTGCATCCACGTGTCCTGTGTCACATATGTGGAGCCCTGTTAACCCCCATGCAGAGCCTTTTGCTCGCATGTGCACGATATACTAGATATACGCTGTGAATTTTAGTAAGGTATCTACTAATTGACGAAAAAGAGCACAAAAAAATTACAAAAATGTGTAATATCAAGGTAATTCATTTTCAGGTATCCTTATAACCCCCATGTAGAGCCCAAATTAACATTTCCAATCAATTATGAAATTTTTCACAATTGTTCGTGATTTACAAGATGACAGGAGCAAAATCACGTGTCGGAGAACTTGACTCTCTGCTGTTCTTTGCTTGAAACATGACTGAGTACACCCTTAGCAACGGCCTTAGCAACAGTTTTGCTAATGATTCTGAAAGAAATGACATTAAAAAAAAAAAAATTTCTGCATCTGTTAAATGTTAAACATTTTAATACTATTCCTTGTACTTCTATTGAGGTAATCAGAGCAAAAGACTACAGAAAAGTATGTTCTTTGTATCAGTTTTACTGTGGAGCGGCCTTAGCAACGATATTGTCAGTATAAGCTGGCAGATGTGTCATTCTTCACACATTCATATCTCCGGATTTCATTGACGGATTTCGATCATTTAAAGTTTAATATGCAGGGAATGACACGGACGGTAAGTCTAACTCATCAGGCAAGGCCCCATAGGTAATGTGAATAAATGAACGATATTGGAAAATAAAGTAGATATTTTTCACCAGAAAATCACCAAAAAATATGGATTTAGGCGGTCATAATTTTGTGTTGAATCACAAAACCAAAAATCTATTGATGTTTTTATGATCCTCTCAGCAGGCTATACTTGTTTTGTTTGGCATCCGTCTGTCTCGGAAGACAATGGTAGGCAGACAGGGTGGGTTTAAGGCGACCCGTCTGCCTGGCCTGCACTTTTTAAGGTGAAGGAGGGGTGTGCACTTCCTTCTCCACCACCCTCTCGTCCACTGGCGCACTAAGTCCTACAGGGGCAATTGTTTGCAACGTGTAAGACGGCCCCAGCAGATGCAGGTTTGTTATTTGGAGTTTCCGTCTCCTAGGAGGACTTCCGACCAAGGATGTAAGGGGTTCCGCCATGACACACGAGTCAGGGGTAGGCTATACTAACCAGTGAATTTTCACTGAAAAATATTGATGTTTAAATTTTTGTCCCTCCCCCTTGTTTAAGACACGAAATTTCCAGATCATTTAGGTGGTGATAGGTTTGAAGGCTGATAGCCGGTAGAAAGCTACCATACCAGAATGGCTATCACGTCAAAATATATGCCACAGGCCTTCTACTATTCAAAAATAACAAGGAGAATTTGCCACCTCGGAGGGTACCGATATGTGAAATTTCGAGTGCTGGCCCATGGACTAAATCCAGTACAGAAGATTTCAAGAGACTCGATGCTACAGAAAGATTTGTATATATTTTTAGATGCCACAACTCCCATAATACAAAGATAGGGACATATATCAACGACTGCTTTGCTATTAGAAAGAATACCGAAACTCATTATTAGCCAAACTAGATTATAACACTATATCAAAGACTTGTATTAGCCCTTATTGTTATGTTAATAAGGATGTTAAGTCTTATTCTATACACCTATTTTGTACTTTGTGTAATAGTCGTTGCCATACATTGTACCATGTACACTTCTCGTGCAAAAAATTTCTTCTTCTGTTTGGTAGTTCACAAACGACAAACATACAACATGATGATACAAATAACCTTCAAAGGGTGTGGAGATGCCATTCACCTAAAGTCTTTGTTATGAATTTTTAAAAAAATCAATGTTGGGGCTATAACGAATAAGAAATCCCTCTACTGCCATCCTGGGATCACTCAGAACAGATCATTTCGGATTCCATTAACTATGCTGGGAAAAATAACAATGTGTGCATATTTGTTGTTATTGTTTGTTTGTTTTTGTTTGTTGTTATTGATGCCCACCCCACCTCGTAGCCTGTCATTAGGTGTACACAAATGTCAAATCGTACAAAACAACCCAGGCAGAGCAAGGTTTCCTCCATAATGGACATACTGAGATATATTTTGAAATTTTTCACCGTCATATACTAAGATTTATTTTGAAGTTTTCACTGTCTTATACTAAGATATATTTTGAAGTTTTCACTGTCATATACTTAGATATATTTTGAAATTTTTCACTATCATATACTAAGATTTATTTTGAAGTTTTCACTGTCAGATACTAAGATATATTTTGAAGTTTTTCACTGTCATATACTTAGATGTATTTTGAAATTTTTCACTGTCATATACTAAGATTTATTTTGAAGTTTTCACTGTCATATACTAAGATATATTTGAAGTTTTTCACTGTCATATACTAAGATATATTTTGAAGTTTTTTACTGTCATATACTAAGATATATTTTGAAGTTTTCATTGTCATATAGTAAGATATATTTTGAAAATTTTCACTGTCATATACTAAGATTTCTTCTGAAGTTTTCACTGTCATATACTAAGACATATTTTGAAGATTTTCACTGTCATATACTAAGATATATGTTGAAGTTGTTCACTCATACACTAAGATATATTTTGAAGTTTTTTTACTGTCATATACTAAGCTATATTTGTGGACGCAATATTTCTGATATATCATAACTACTGACGCCTGTCCCTTCATATGAAAGATATATAGATTTTTTTAACAATTCAAAACAAATATGGCTTTATACGTGAAACGAAGAAGGATCTGAAACATTAGCATGGCTTTCCTTGGTCATTACTAAAGTGATCTTGTCAATGTATTATTCCCATTTGCCATAAACAAACTAAAAACGTCATCAAAACAAATTCCCTGATACTACTACGCATGCGTGTAAAAATTCATATATGCCTGTTAATGCAAATATAGTTATTATAATGGTCAATGACTCATGCAGAGAAATGCTCGTCCAAGCAAAAAAATGGTTCAATTCAGCTTTTAATGTCATAGGGTGAACGTTTCCGTTTTGCACGTCATCAATAGTTGACCTTTGACAGTTTGCCTCAAGTGAAGTGAAGATACAGTTCAACTGGTTAGACGGCATTTCCAGACAGTAGTGACTGTGACAGACCAGCGCCGCCAAGCTTGAAGATCTCTGACGTGGTCACCAATTTTGTCTCCTCATAGGTGGGGTTTAAAAACCTACATATATAGAAAGTTATTACACGTATACATAGTTATTTGTTTAGAAATCATGTGCTGATGTTTCCTGATTGTATGTAAAACGACTAAATACTTGCTGACAGTTTAGCTTGCGCACAAAATGCAAATGGCGATACGCCCGAAAGATTCTAAAATCTTTTCCTCGATGTACTGTGTTTAGGGGTGAGGGGGTGGTACGTGTCAAGGTGAGGTATAGATTGTTAGGGTACCCGGTAGACGTCGTAGTCCAGCTATGTCGTAGTTTGGATGACAAAGGTGCAAGTTAGAACTCAGACCGAGTTGCTGAGAGCCTACCCTGGAGGCCATCGGGCTTTTTTTGTGAGATTGTCGGCCTGACTGTCTTGGCTCCCCGACAAAACTTGCTAACAAACCTCGCTAGTTACCCGGTCCTGTCTGGCTCCCAGGGTACTGAGAGCCATTTGGGTGAACTATGTACGTCGTAGTACTAGCAACGTTAGGTACGTTGTAGTTGGAGGAGGTACGCTATAATTTGGTTTTGCCTGGGAAAACCATACCGTGATCTCATAAGCAAGCTGTGATGCATATACAGTCAGACCTGCCCAAGCGACCACCTCTTCTTAGCGACCACCAGGCTATTACGACTTTTTCTCGGTCCCGAAAATTTTCCCCATTGACGTAAGCATTAAGCGACCTCTTCACAACGACCACCTGGCCAACGCGACCACGACCGCCAACAATTGGGACCAAATCCCTGCCCGTAACGATCTCGTCATTTTCAAGCCTTGAGGTGTCATCGATTTTCAATGATAACTAGCGCGATTTTCGTGACGTATTTCTGAAAACGTTCAGGCTGTACAGGGCTAGGTGCATCGCCTGTACTGGCACGTACGGGGGGGGGGGGCGAATCCGCAGCCCGATGGCACACAAAGTTTTGCCTGCACGTTAAGTTCTACGATACTTACCACTTACGGATCCCTAAAGATTGCCCACGTTTTGGCACGTTACTAAGACAGCACGTATGTGCACGTACGCCGTTTTGTGCCCTTAGCTTTAGCTACACGAGACACGTGCTACACTGCCAGCACGATGTGCACGTGTACAAACAGGGAGACCCGTCCGGACCTGTCTGTGTACCATCGCATGATGGGAATGTGGACATCTCAACAAAGGTGTTTCAAATCATATGACGGGTTAGAGAGAGACAAGACCCTAGCTTGTTTCAGATTAACCTGTGGCATGACAGTACTCAACAAACCAATAGCCCTCTAAACAGCAAGGATGTGAAACATTCTGTTATGGTTTTTTTCTCAGCCAGAAAGACATCACGATTCCTTCCTAATCATGGCGCTGGCTTCACAGCTGCTGACACTGGTCATCGTGACGTCGCCAGTGTTTCTGTACTCAACAGGAGCTCAGCGTACTGCAGGTATAACGCTAGTTCACCTTTATCCGCAGTAACCTATATCCGTTGTTTTTGTTACAAACAGGGTATTCAGGAATATCAACTTGACGGACTGTGGTTTCAAATTGCAATATTATTAAAATATTGTAATTTGAAACCACCATTCGTAGACTTGATACCCCAAAATACAATGTTTTAAAAGCAACGGATATAGGTGACCCCACGGATAAAGGTGAACTAGTGTTAAATAGATTCAACTGCCGGTGATAATTTTTCCTTCCTATATACAACGTCACATTCAAGACGAAAGTTGTTTCTGAATTGTATGTGTATGAGATAGGGCTGGGTATCGGTACAGCGTACCGGTGTGACAGCGATCTCGCCCCCCGTGATCTCGCCCCCCCGAGGGCGAAATCACTAGCGATCTCGCCCCCCCCCCCCCCGGGGCGAAATCACTAGCGATCTCGCCCTCCCCGCTAGTGATCTCGCCCCCCTACCTCGCCCCCCTTTAGCGATTTCGCCCCCCCCCCAAAAAAAGGGTTTACATGACATTTTAGAAGTTGATTGGTATAAATCACAAAATGTAGTTTCAGAATGACATAAGTACACGAGTTTGATACATGACTCCATTCATAGTATCAATATTAACGTAATTACATGGTAATAAGATAGTTGAACTTGTTTCAGACAAGGAGGGTTTGGTCCCTTGTATTCCCATTATTGCGTATACCTGAGTCTTGACATAAGATGTATTTCATTGTATTCACCTGTCCTCAAGCAACCTATATATCTCCAATATGAAGTCTCTACCATGAAGTGACCACAAAAGAACTATGTAATGTCTTTATTAATTATGCAAATATTAGGTATTAATTAGAATAACGCACATTTTGGTATATGCACCTGGCCAAGGGATATCTTCACCTCCAACATGACTGTTTTTCTAGTATTTAGGAACTGATGCATTTACCCGTGTTTCTTAAGGCAGGTACTTTACCAGTGTTTGTGTAGCATTTAGCAACAGCTATATCAACTTGCGCGTAGATAGTGTTTATAATGAGAAACTATTATTCACGTGTGTTTTTGTTAGTGCTTTGGAAATGTTTCCAGCACAAGAAAGAAAACACTGTGACAAATTGAAAACATATAGCTGACGTATTCCGTATCATAGACGGTGTTGATTTATACGTTCGCAGTAGCACTGTTTTTATGCCACTTCAGCTGCAAAAATTGTCTTTTTCATTTCAATGTCATGTTTGCACCGAACAATATAGTATCGACTTTCGAGGTATGACATCTTACGGTACGGTAATAAGGTGCCATATAGGTACCAGGTAACACACCATATACGTTACTCCCCAGGTGCAGTATAGTACCAGGTAGCGCACCTGTAATATGTAGTAGCCAGCTGCTCTGGGGGGGGGGGCGAAAACGCTAAAGGGGGCGAAAACGCTAGTGATCTCGCCCCCCGGGGGGCGAGATCGCCGGGGGGGCGAGATCGCTGTCACACCGGTACAAAACCGTTTTTTCTTATTGGACCGGTCCAGAAAAACCGGACCTGAAAAAATTGGGTGGACCGGACGTTGGACCGATTATAAAATTGAGAGATTATTTTGTCGGGCATTCACACGTTTTGGCGCTTGTAGGTGGAAGAAAATAACAAGAATGAAGTAGAGTAGAGTTTATTGTAATTTCTACCAAGTTTTACGGCCAATCGTACAGGTGCAGTTAGCGTTGTAGGATTTTAAAACGACAGCGTAAGTCTAATACTTTACCAAACAGATTTCTTTGTAGTGAAATGGACCTTTGGTATGAGTCATACTGAATCAGGTCCAGGTTCAGGTCCGGACCTGGACCTGATCCTCTGGACCTGAACCGGACCTGGACCTGAATTTTCTGTACCGGTATCCACCCCTAGTATGAGATAGTCAATTTTACAGGCTGAGTATCAAAAAAAAACTGATACAACATATTTCTGATGTCTTTCCGAATGTACCAGTTGGACACGTTTGTTTAACAGTGACAGACCTGGCATGACTGGAGATTGGGTTTTGAGTGTTTGTGGTTCTTCTAATCTTATTCATGTCAAACGCCCTTGTCTAAAGGTATCGGACATTTCAGATCAAATCATGAAATTTTTTCCCCTTCCTCACACATTTTGAAGTGGGGATCTACCCCCCGCGAAACCGATGACCAGATGATACAATGTTTGTCTTTCTCTAACTCCTCCGTCCCTACAGAGTATGACAAACTTCAGTCGGAAGTAGAGGAGTTGGCGCGGGACCTTCCCCTGACCCTGGAAGAGCTGGGACTAACCAGTGTAGTTCAAGATGCACAGGAGCTGAAAACAGACGGTAAGCAACCTTGGGGCTTCGGAACATGGGACTACATGAACATAGTCTCTTATTATTGGAATCTTATAATTCCAATAATGTTGCTGTGCTAGATCTTGTAGTAACGTTTTTGAAAGTAATATTCAAGTGTGTAGTTGTGACAAGCTTCCCGAATTTGTTACAGCTTTTGTGCATTGTTGTCAATTGTAAGATAAACAGTATAGTTTTTTACTTACTTTTGATGGAACAATATTCTTCGGCGCGCGGCCTGCTCCCTGCAGTATAACCTGCTAATTTGAAAGACCCTTCCTCTCTTATTGGCTGTAGCCGAGTTGCCGAGCTTCTGCTGAATGTCGCGCGCCGTGTTATTAATTAATCCGCGACCTCGTGCACGGCCGCGGCCAGCCGCTACCTGGTCCTGACAGGTGGGGTGGTTACGTCATTTACCATATATGGTGACACGCTCAGAGGCGGCAGGGTGATTACGTCACACAGGCAGGGTGATTACGTCATTTACCATATATGGTGACACGCTCAGAGGCGGCGAAGACGAAAACGAAGACGAAAAAACGCCAAATTGGCTTATAAATCATTTTTAAGAGATTTTGTGACAAAAATGATAACGGGGTCCTTTTTGTAAATATCTCATGCACTATCATACCAAATTTCGGGTCCCTTGGGCTTAATACCTGGGCACGGGAGGCACAATTATACAGTTCGGTCAGAACACCACCTAAAACATCCATAAAATCATTTTAAAGGTATCTATCAAAAAACAGAAAAAGTGGGTCTGGGTATTCGCCCACTCTACCTTTGTGCCAAATTTCAGGTCATTCGGTGCAGGAACGACGGTCAGGAATCACTTTAACGATCGCGACAGGAGAAAGAAAGAAAGAAAGAAGAAGAAAGAAGAAACAATACGAACACAATATTTTCACTCTCTAGTGTACCTACGGTACGCGGAGTGAAAATAATGATTTCTGTGCTGATCTTTTGTGTATATGTATCTATCCATTGATTCAATGACAAATGTTGCTATTGATAAAAACGAATATCAGCATAGCCTTTTTGTCTAATGATGATGATGATGTACAGCATTCAAAATATCCTTTTGTAATCTCCAGGTAGATATACGAGTGACATAAGGCGGTATCAAAAATGCCATGATCAAAAGCCGAACAGGTAGTATCCATCAGCCACCTGTCCGTCTTTTGATCCTGGCACCTGCACATATGCTAATGTGATTAGTCCTGTTGTTCCAGTTCCCAGTTATGAAGGCGGCTCTGGTCAGGTCAGTCCACACTGGTACCAGACCGGCACCATAACCACCTTGCAGTACAGAGGTGACCAGGACGCGAGACCCTTCGCCTTTGTAACTCCAGAGTTGCAAATGAATGCTGACAATGCCATCCCCATCCAAAGTAAGAAATGCCTATATCTGAATGACTCTTAACCCAGTTGGCAGAGTGCTGGGCTTAGAACCAAGAGGTTCTGGGCTTGATACTCGTATTGCCCCGACGTTGTACCCTTGGGAAATGCTGGCGAATTCCCTGACGGTAGAGTGACGCCCACCTAGCCTGGCTCGGTTAATAATCACTAAGTGTGATTAGAGAAGGAACGATAGTCTAACTGTATTGTGCCTGTGGGTCCATTAGGAGTGATTTTAATTCCTCTTTGCTACATGTAGGCACACTGGTGAAACTGACGGCAGACATTGAAGGCTTCCCGGCTCGCTACCCCGCCACAACTGCAGAGGGTATGCCTAACCTGGTGTCTGACTACAGAGATCTGCAGGCCTCGTTCCAGGACCCTGACATCCAGGAGTGGTTTACACCAGGAACTAACACTACGCTTAAGCTGGACCAACACTTCACCATTGTGTCTTACCCCGGTGGTCTGGCGTACTGCCCTGATGTGTTACTTGAAAAGAAGCCAGATGGATCGACGGGGTTCAAAGAGGTCGCGTCGGTCACAGTCTTCACCTGCTACAAAAACAGTTACATCGACGTGACTTTTCAAACATTTATTATTTCATCAGGGAACGCGGTATGCCACCTTACAGCCTTTGGTGACTAACTCTACATTAAGTTACAGGTTATTTTGATGATGTTTGCTCCTCAGGCAAGGAGGTTATGTTTTTACGTTGCTAAACTATGTTTCTGTGTCAGTGCTTTAGTTTGCAAACAGAGTAAGTATGTCCAAAAGTTAACGGAGACTTCATATTTGTATGTCACAACGAGCTAGGCCATATCTTATGGATACGTCGACAACGTTTCAACTGTTTTCCAGCAGTGTCACTGACGAAAACTGCTGGATAGCAGTTAGTTGAAACGTCTGACCATTTCTAAAACCATATCCAGTTGCTTGAGTAACTACGTTTTGGCGCATATCTTATGGACTTTGGTGTTCATAGATTGTAGGCTCTCTGTTTCTTACATTGAACATATTATACACATTTCCACGTATTCATTCAACTCATTTTGATAGCTTTGTATTAAAATGGATACATGTGCCTTTTAGCCATAATACAAATCTTTGTTAACACGACAAAAGTGCAACGACTTTCGTAAGATCGACATGTATAACAACTACATACAGTACAACTAAACAGACATATATGGATATCTATAGGTATGAATAAGTCAACATATTGGATCTGGCTTGTCATTTGCACTATTGGTTCTACGGTATAAGCATTCGTGGATATATTTGCCTACTTGTACACAGTGAGGGTTATCGCCTCCCAGAATGTAGTTGAATAGTAAAGTTAAGAGAGTTCTAATGTAAGTACTTTTTCCTGCAAGGAACAAAACTTGCCAAAATGGGTGATCCTGGGAATACTTGATTTGCTAGCTGTCACGAATGGTTTATCTTATCACCTTGTGTTTTTCATTTTTTTTTCTGTGTAGAATCGTGTTTTGTTTAGTTTTGTATTTCTATTTTTTTTATTTCAATAAACATTACAAAGACATACAAAGGACAAGTGCCACAACTTGGATGGATACAGACAGAGAAGGACCTTTCATCTTACATGTTGTATGTTCGGAATTTTAGTTGTAAAAGGAAATGTCGGATACTGGGTTTGATGTCATTAACAAAGCAGATGTATAGGCTATATTTAGCTATCATTATGCAAAACTCAAGGTATGCCGGTTCTATTACACAATATATTATCGTATTCTTGCTTAAACGTATATCTTGCTTTGTCACGCTTTTCCACCAATATCTAAATTGTTGCCAAAATTCTATAAGCAAAAATTCTATAGTATATCTACAATGAATAAACAAATGTTCTATGGTATGTTTAGTTTTGTATGGTAAAAATGCGATGGCTAATTGTCAGTCAAGACCAGTAAAGGCAAAAAACTGGGGTTAGATTTCAAGTATCGATGGATCAATTTTTGCCATCACAATATTCAGTAGAAAAGTCTTGTCAGCGCCTAAACACCCTTGTGGTCGTCTGTATCTATCCACCATTACAATACCTGGTCTGAATTTGTGGTATACAAGCGGCCCTATGTTGTTGAACTTAGCTTCAGCACGCATGCTCCAAACAAGAAATCTTTGATAACTGAATAACGTTTCAATCATGCAAATTAGTAGGTCTTAATTTGCTTAATTGATATCTATCAAAATTCCTATCTCAGTTATATATGCCCCTTGTTTGAGAATTCTATCGTAAAATGCAGTGGATTTATAAACTTTCCACATTGAACACGCAAAATAACTCCTGATTCGCATGATTTGTATCTAATTGCTTCTTCTAGTTATGTCCAAGTACTTGTCTATCACGCTGGCGCTAATATTACAGGTGACTAGGTAGCCGAGGTCTAACATCTGCTTGGAGATACTTGCTGTTATCTAGGTTTAGCCGTCAGACAAACAACGTGAAAACAGCACATAACCCAACACCTGCTTTGAGGCATTAACCCAATTACAGCAGACCTAAACAACCCGACAGCATCGACGCAGCCGATACATACAGGATTCATGGTACTAAGCTAGGAATGGTACTAAGCTAGTCATCGACGACCTGTTCCTCATTATACCCATGTCACATTTAGCGAAAATCGATCGGACGACGATTCTGCGGCCATCGCCCGAGCCTCTCTTATGATAATAACCTTATTGAACAACAATTGCACAAGGTACAAATTATGTGACAGGGACGGTTTGCAGGTGAAAAATACGCGCAACCCTCTGTCGATCTTAAATATGGCCGATCTTCCATCGATACGCCCGAAGATCGTGGATAATGTAACAGGGGTGTTACCACGTAAAATAGGGGTGATTTCTGAAATATTACATTACTTGTAGGATTTTAGTTTGTTTTACTACATACTGGAGTTCCAAGACCTCAAATAATGTTATCCTGTTCAGTTTATGTATTGTTTATATGTAACTTATTGACTATGGAAATAAGTTCCCGTTATTGTTAATTTACCGGTATATCAGTTGATCATCTTCTCTATACAAATAAAGTATGTACGTCTTATCTTAACAAAGAGGGTTATTCCTCATATATAATGCAAATGAGGTCTTGGTTGGCATTATTAAAGATTTGTTTTCCCTACACCGGCGCATCTGCCAAAGGAAGAGCCATCAGCAGATTCTCGACTGTGTTGTCCACGTACAAACAAGCACACCCAGCTACAAGCACACCAAACCACAAACGGCACCGAAAACGTCTTGGCGAAGGTAATAAAGACCACAGTAGACTCATCTGGACCATGCCAGTCCATCAGAATTATCGCTGTATGCTGCGTGCATTTGTTTATGAATTATTGTAATCTTTTCAACGGTGTAGCTCAATGCAAGGCCAGTTTGGGCCACATCTTGGCACTAAACTAAGTTTAAGAGGCAAGGTTGTGGGTTGTATTTGTGTCGGAAGAAGGGGTGGGTACAAAACCATTTTGTTTCTTATTGAACTGGTCCAGAAAAACCGGACCAGAAAAAAATTGGTGGACCGGATGTTGGACCTATTGGAAAATGAACAGATTATATGATCAAGCATTCACACGTTTTGGGGCTTACCGGTCAAGGAAAAAAACGAGCAAAGTAGAGTCGATAATCATTTCTACCAGGTTTAACTCTCAATAGTACATACTACAGGCAGTTAGCCTTGTAGGATTTTAAAACGCCACAAAACAGATTTCTTTGTTGTGAAATGGACCATTGTTTTGAGTATCGTCCATTCACAAGTTCTCACTTACTGAATCAGGTTCAGGTCCGGACCTAGACCTGATTTCTGTACTGGTACCCATCCCTAGTCAGAAGCACTCCCCAAGAACAAAGCTCCATATTTAAGAAGTCAGAGAAAAGAAGGTGTTGCAAAAGAGGACTTTGAGACAGATATTTGGACACTAGTGATGTGAGCGAGAAGAGAATCTAGTGTTATGCTAAAATTCTCTCAGTGGTAGGGAAAGTTATGAGTCCATCAGAACATTGGCCATGCAAGTATCTATAGAAGAGGGACAATTCAAAGAAGCAAGTTGAGAGCCAATTATTGGTATGACATGCACCGTAGCTGTTTTTATGACTAATGTAATATTTCAGAAATCACCCCAATTTCAATTGAATGTGGAATAGCTGGCTTTTGAGGGTTTGCGTTGATTCAGTTTCTTCATTCAGATGTTGGGTTTGTCTAGCAGCTTAATTGACACAACAGCTGTTGCCTGTCAGACTACAAGACTCAAGCAGATACAGGACTCGGGCTTTTTGCAATGCATTCGTCACTGCCTAGTGTTATTATTAACAACTATCTGGACATATATGAGTAGTAACAAGGGTGAACCAGACGAATTCATGCAAATGAGATGCAAATGTATTCATGAGATGCAAATGTATTCATGAGATGTAAATATATTCATGAGATGTAAATTTATGCAATGTATTAATGTATTCCTAACTAAGAATTAATGTATTCCTAACTAAGAATTAATGTATTCCTAACTAAGAATTAATGTATTCATAACTAAGAATTAATGTATTTATAACTAAGAATTAATGTATTCATAACTAAGAATTAATTTATTAATTCATAACTAAGATTTGAACAGAATTAAAGTTCATAATTGTATTAGTTAATCAAAACACAGGTGCACACGACACATGGCTCGATAGAGGGCGCTCTGATGTACAGTTGGGTAAAACTCAAGTGCACACGACATTTGGCTCGATAGGTGGCGCTGTGATGTACAGTTAGGCAAAACATAGGTGCACACTGCACACGAATGGATAGGGGGCGCTCTGGTGTGCAGTTAGGTAAAAAAATGATATGGAAACTAAGTTAGGAAAGTGAGCTGTAATTTTATAGTTAGGCTACATTGAATAATAACGACACAATAACATATTTATTAAAACTTAATCAACGATCTGTGAGATGCGTCATATCATAGCGTTCTAGCTTAGAGATGTACATGTTTGTAACACGCTTTAAAAGGTCTTATGCATCCACGGACAATACCTTTTGTCTATTCACAGACAATGTCTTTTGTCCTTCTATGCATTTGCCTTGCCTTACAAACCTAGCAGCTACACTACACTAAATAGGTAAGCACACCAAGCCTGGTCAATTTCTCTCATATGTGTTTTTATTCATAAATGTTCAATAAAAAATCTTGATAATTAATTACATGGACATGCCATCTGAGCTGTCATCGTCATCCGAGATCGTGATGACACTGTCCGAACTGACAGTGATGATGCTGTTGTCATCACTGTCGCTGTCACTATCTGAAAAAACAATTAAAAAGAAAAAAAACGAACGTATTACAATCACATTTTAAGGAGGGGAACATTAAGATGATAGAATCAATAAAAAGTATACAAAAAACAACAACAACAACAACAAAAAAGAAGACAAAATATGAAAACTTACCCTCGCTGGGTGTGGCAAGGCTCGGCATAGACTCGCTGGTCCTGCTGCCGGTTGAACTCTCGGACGAACTGAAAGTCATGACGCATGTCGCTGTCACTATCTGAAAAACAATTAAAAAGAAAAGAAAAACGAACGTATTACAACCACATTTTAAGGAGAAGAACATTAAGATGATAGAATCAATTAAAAGTATACAAAAAAACAACAACAAAAAACAACAACAAAAAGACAAAATATGAAAACTTGCCCTCGCTGGTTGTGACAAGACCCAGCATCGATCCACTGGTCCTGTTGCCGGTCGAACTGCGGACACGCGGCTGAACCACTGCCACGGTGTCCTGCTGGTTTGAGTTTCCCGCCACGGGCGCCACGTGGTCGGTGTCAGACTGGGCTGTGCTGGCCGGGCTTTGTGCCTCGGGCGTGAGGAGGTTGTCTATTAATAAAAAGAAACATAATGTATGTTTGATTAGGATTTCAAAATTCAAAACAACAGAATGTTGCACTAGAGCAGTTAACAATTTGAGAGTAATATCCAAATCTAAAATGGCAGAATGTAGTACAAGAGCAGTTAACAGTTTGAAAAAGAGTATATATATATCACATTTCATATATGAAAAATAAATTTCAAAAAGTACATAGGAAAGCCATGTTACCATCATAGAGCCAGAGCATGTGGAAACTATCGTCAGCCCAAGCTGAAACTAAAGGGTCCATGTGGCGCTGAAGAGGCACTAGCCTTGCAGCCACTTCACGCGGGGTCACGTCTGAAGAAAAACCGAAAGAAAGAGTAAATTCATGATAGGTTGTTTGAGGATAAGAATACAAGTATACACATGTACAAACAACGACAAAAAAACAGAATGATACTTACATCTTTCCCACAACGATCTCATGAAGAGGACCCACAGACGTCTTCTGTAGAGAATATTCTCTCCAGGATTCAGGGCTTCTCTCATGAAGCTCTGGGAGGCGTGTTCCAGTTCTATATAGAATTAAAAGAAAAACAACAGATTCTCAGATATAGAATTAAAACAAAAACAAAGGCACACAGAGTCTTGTAAATCTAAGAGTAATAGTGGCAATAGTAATACTGTGTTATAAAAACGACTTACGCATATCTGTGTCCAGCTGCGCCTGAGCCATGTTGACGGTGTAGCGTGGGATTGATACAGTCCTGTTTCTGCTTCAACAAACTGGGCTTCTGACGCTCTCTGAGTTCTTGTAAAATCTTAAAGTGGATGGAAGACCCTATTCTTTTGTTTGGGAGATGGTCAAAAGGTCGCGGTGCATCAATGGACAATGCCTTTTGTCCTTCTATCTATCCTTGCCGGACCAGATATGAATGGACAGTCCGTACCGGCTATTGTCACGGCTTGGGTCATGAATATTCTACTGCGCATGTTTTTCTCTCAGGAGTGGAGACATGTTTTTATCTGAGTAGAAACCTCAAATATTTTAGAAAAAAAAATAAAAAATAGGTTTCAGATGCACAGAGAATAAATACGTATATATCATATTAGGTTAGGATCTGGTGTTTGCGACAAGAGTTTGTGTCTATGTGGTTCAGTGTTTTAGCTATTTTTTATCTTACAACAAGTCGTTCATTATCATGTGAAAAAGTTTTGTAACAGAGCGATAAGCATTGCTAAAAGCCAACATGTGATGGTGAAATATTTTGCATATCATGACATGCGCAGTAAATAGTTGGCGTTGATTGGTTGCAATATAAACTTCACACGTGATAGCTACCGCACGTGATGTTTTACCAATTAGAAAGCTAAGTATGGTTACAACACCCAGAATGCATCGTGAGGGGGAATTTTTTGCATATTGTGACATGCGCAGTAAACAGTTGGCGTTGATTGGTTGCCCTATAGACTTGACACGTGATAGCTACCGCACGTGATGTTTTACCAATTAGAAAGCTAAGTATAGTTACAACACCCAGAATGCATCAAGAAAGGTGTACTTTTTTTGCATATCGTGACATGCGCACTGGAATAGTTAGCGCTGATTGGTAAAAAACCCCACGTGCAATAACAATCACGTGGTTGTCTTGTACGGTATCCAATCAGCTGTCGAGTCATGTGCATAAAAGCCAGGCTTGCTAAGTGCGCTTTTAGTGTACGTTGGTGATGCAAAAAGGGTTGACATGGAAACAAATGACGATGGTCAGAAGGAAGGGCGTATCACTGTTTTATCAAGACGTCAAAGGGAGCTTCAGAAGCGACTGAAAAAAGTTTTCCCCATTCCGTCCCCTGGGACAGACAAAAATTGATATGTAAAGATATAAAAAAACTGAAACCCATGTGTTCTTCCTCACCAAAACAGATGACATTGAACAGCTTAGTCTACAAGCAAAATTTGCACCTCAAAATGCAGGAAATAGTGTTTCAGAGGGTCTAGGTTTCAAAATCTAGGACCCAGACCCCATAGAAATGACGCGCGACACCACGCCATGCCTTCGGTGCTCGATAGGATTCCCATTCAAAATTGAGGGGACTGAAAAATTAATGATTTCAGGCTGGCTACAACCCTGTGTGGTGTGCACCAGCTGTGTTTTGCCAAACTACGTAACATCTTGTCATTTTGCCTAACTGTACACCAAAGCGTCCCCTATCCATCCGTGTGCAGTGTGCACCTGTGTTTTGCCTAACTGATACAATTTCACTAACTATGAGGGCGCTCTCTTATAGAGCCATGTCTCGTGTTTTCTCTCTATTTTTTTCTCTTTAAAATTTATCAGGCTTTTAAAGTCTCTCCTTGCGTTTTATTTGTTCATCACAGTACGGCGTCAGAATCTGAGCTGGGTTCAGTTGAGGTGTCTGTCATCATCATCATCGGTCGTGATCAAATGTAAACATGTTCGCACATGTTCGCACACGACGGGGTGATACCGCCCCTTTCGGGGTGACATACCCTTTCGCTGGCTAATTACAAGACGGGGATGCGCCAGGTCTCCCGTCCGGGTGAATGATGTAAATCACCGTGTGGCTGATACGGTATGGAGGTTCGCCAGGCCTCCAACCGGGTGATTTGAAGTGAATCACCAACTCCGGACAGAAGGGTTTGCTCCAACCACACCGCACCATCGCACGTGTGGGGGTTCTTTAACGTGCATGGGGTGTGACTCTCCCCATGCACGGGACCTCCATTTAACGTCCTATCCGAGGGACGACTCATTTTTCACTTGAGTAAAGTGAGGAAAGTCGTGTAAAGTGCCTTTCCCAAGGGCACAAGACCGGCAACACGGAGGCGGATTCGAACCGGCGACCTCTCGGTCACGGGCCGTATACACTACCACTGTGCTACGCGGCCCCACAACGTAGTCAGAGGTGTCTGTAGGAGAAGGAAGCATGGATATACCAAGTAGAGAAGATGAAAGAGAAGACGATAGACATAGTATTGAAGAGCAGAGTCTTGATGATGATGATGATGATAGCGGTGCTGATCCTGGATCATTATTCAAGATTAGAGAAATCCGTCAGAGGCGTGTACAGAAGTTCAACACCAACCAAGTGACCATGACAGCAATACCCAACTATCAAGTAGACCTATCAGAACATGACACAATTATGCAGTTCTTGAACGGTATGTTTGAATCTATGATTCGTCATGTAGATAAAGAGCTAAAAGATGATGACAAAATGCGACTTGTACTGAACTCAGACAGATTAGATCGTCCGGTCAGCACAAAAATGGTGAACAGGTCAGAAATGGAACCTGAGCTTCTTTTAGGCGAACTTGAACGTACTTTACAATCTCACAAAGATTTTGTAATTGATGACTCGTTTTTCGTGGACTTGCTTACGGTGCAGTTTCCAGAGAAAGGAAGTGGACGTTGGAGGTTCTTTTGTAATATCGAAAAGTTTGTTCAGAACAAACAGTGCATCATTCAGATCAAGAATAGGGACGACCTCTGTTGCGGTAGAGCACTTGTCGTAGCCATGAACTACTTGCAGAAAAACGACCCCAATGTCAGATGGAACAGCATACGTCAAGGTTGTAAACTACAGACTGTTTTGGCGCAGGAATTGTACCAATCAGCAGAAGTACCACAAGGACCTTGTGGCTTACCAGAAATTCAGAAATTCCAGGAACATCTAACGGATTACCAGATCATCGTTGTGTCGGCCAAGGAATTGAACGAAGTGGTGTTCAAGGGTCCACACCATGAACAAAAATTAATCCTGTATTTAATAGATGAACACTATCATGTCATTACTAGCATGCCATCATTTATGGAACGAACGTACTTCTGTTGGTCGTGTAACAAAGGTTATAACGATCGAAAATGTCACAAATGCGAGGAAGTGTGCAGATTATGTCAAGTACTGGGTTGTCTGCCTTGTAATGAATGGACATTTTGTGAAGACTGTAACAGAAATTTTCAATCGCAACAGTGCTATGACAATCACAAGTTAATATCTAGAGGAGGAAACAGTGTATGCAATAAGAAGGTCAGGTGTAACACTTGTTTGAAAGTTCACCGACGTGACGTCAACCACGAATGTTTTACTAGAGAACGCCGACACTGTCACAAGAATGTTCAAAGCGACCATTTGTGTTACCTACAGAAGGTCAAACGCAAAAAGAAACGTGAAGAAAATGACCTAAACGAGGCCATTGGTAAGGAGTTTGAACGTAGGGAAGTGGTCATCAATAATGATCCAAGAGTGCTTGAAGAAGATCACCGAAATGGCCGACTGCGATATGTAAAACTTGACAATGGTGAACAAGTGTCTGCGAGTTACTATCAAAATTAACAATTCCGCCGTTATCTTATCTATAATGATCTACCATGATGTAGGGATACAATAAGACTTTGCTTACAAAGAGTGTACCGTTGTTGTATGTTGATTGCAGATGAATAAGTTACATAGCATCGGTGAAATCTGCATCAGCCCTACAGTCGTTCCCCTCTGACGTTGTTTACTCCAAAACGAATCGCTGTTCGAATGTTCTATACAAGACGTCACAAATGGGCACCGCGCCTGCGCGTTGTGTCAAATTCGAAAGTTTTCGAACACCGCCTTGTTCTCGAGTCAACTTGACACACTTCTCGCCAAGTTTGCCGCCCATTTTCTGGAGATATGGAGACGAAGACGCGCGACTTGGGCCAGGGTGATGGCGGGAAGGAGAGATCACCTGTCCGTCTGGAGCGTCCTGACGTCTGCTGTCTGGTTGACGTTCCTGAATCAGCCTTGTGTGTGGAAGTGGTTCACGATGGAAGTCATGGTTAGTCACGTGTGACATTCACGGTCACTAACATTCGGACACAGAGGTAATTGTAGACCGTCATGATCATCTCCCACGTTCTCCACTGATGGATTTATTTCAGATCAACTACCATACATACAAAGGTTGTATGATTCTCCAAAAAGTAGTTACTCAAGCAACTGGATATGGTTTTGGAAACGGTCAGATGTTTCGGATAGAATTAGGGGGGGACATTAGTACAAACTTTTTGAAATACGCATCCTAAAATATGGAGATGATCTATATAAACACAGAAATCACAAAAATTAGGCAATTGTAAAACTCTAACCCCCCTGTACATACCCCCTGAAGTTTGGATACCCCCCTCGCCATGTACTTGTGTGACGTTGCTAAGGTCTGCAAGCGCTGACTGCATTACTTCAGTTTTTTTTGCACATTTTGTGTAATTAAATGATACATTACACTCCAAGATACCTTTCTATCAGGTTTTGGCTTATAATATTCTTGGTTGCCATGGCAACAAGGCAGCAAGTATTGGGGCGAATTTCCATTATTTGGCCAAAAACAGGGAAATCACGGTAGGGCAGTAATTCGACAAGTGCAGAGAATAGCAAAGAGTACCCAAATCAACTACAGAGTGTCTTTAGCTTCACAAGAATAGTGGTAAAATTTACAGAAACTCGATACCAAGGAATTGGGCAACTTCAAAAAGAAACATTGTTTCAACGTTACAAAAACACAGTTTTTTTCCCAAGCTTAAAACCAGTGTTTTTGTATGTGTGTCGAGAAGTATGGACAGAAAAGCAACAGTTGACTGTTCTCTCTACTACTAAGCTCTCTTGTACATGTACATACTATATCCAAGGCTCGAAATACTTTTTCTGCATACCTGCAATGTTGCAGGTAACATTGAAAATAGCCTGCACCAGACAAATTTTACCTGTACCACTCTGAATTTTGGAAGTATAGTTCATACTAAAATTGTTCAGGAACCATTGCTATTTTTTTCTTTTCTACGGAATATTACTTAATATAGGTGGTAGTGGTAACATTCAATGCAGCTAATAACAATCCACGTACACCTACATCATATAACGTTTATTTATAAAAACCTAGTATTTGGGACCAGTGCATGTTAGGTGTAGGTAGACATAAAAAATACCTGCACAGCTCCAATTTTACCTGCACTAACCTTAGCCTCCATAGCAGGCTTTCGGTGGCTCATAATACACTTTTGCTGGCCATTTCTATTTGTACTCGGTCGCTGATTGCTGGCTTATTCTGATGGCCACTCTCCGAAAGCCTGCATCTAAACGGCGGAGAGTGGCCATCAGAATAAGCCAGCAATCAGCGACCGAGTACAAATAGAAATGGCCAGCAAAAGTGTATTATGAGCCACCGAAAGCCTGCTATGGAGGCTACACTAACCTGCACAGCTCCAATTTTACCTGCACTAACCTATATATGCCCATTACATGGACCAGTGCAGGTTAGGTGCAGGTAGACACCAGAAATACCTGCACAGCTCCAATTTTGCACTAACTTGTACCCAGTACCTGGACCAGTGCAGGTTAGGTGCAGGTAGACACCAGAAATACCTGCACAGCTTCAATTTTACCTGCACTAACCTGTATATACCCATTACATGGACCAGTGCAGGTTAGGTGCAGGTAGACACCAGAAATACCTGCACAGCTCCAATTTTGCACTAACTTGTACCCAGTACCTGGACCAGTGCAGGTTAGGTGCAGGTAGACACCAGAAATACCTGCACAGCTTCAATTTTACCTGCACTAACCTGTATATACCCATTACATGGACCAGTGCAGGTTAGGTGCAGGTAGACACCAGAAATACCTACACAGCTCCAATTCTGCACTAACCTGTACCCAGTACCTGGACCAGTGCAGGTTAGGTGCAGGTAGACACAAGAAATACCTGCACAGCCCCAATTTTACCTGCACTAACTTGTTTATACTCAGTACATGGACCAGTGCAGGTTAGGTGCAGGTAGACACCAGAAATACCTACATAGCTCCAATTTTATCTGCACTACCCTGCATAAGCAGGTATGTATTTCGAGCCCTGATATCTGTCATTGTAAGCAAGATGCCTGCGATACTGAATTTCAACAATGTTTTATTGGTACATCTATTTACAACAGAATCAAAAGAACTATAGTGAAATTTATACTCATTGATGGTGTCAATGGCGTGTAACATTGTTCAAGTACAATTTTAGGTTGACCGCAGATGGAGTTTTCGTGGTTATCGGTAGTGACAGGGCTGTGTTCTTCAGTTGGGCCAGCTTTACACTTACAAATATCCAAACCCGCTTTTGTAAAAACATTCTTGGCGTGCACAGGAATTCCTGTAACTCCGCATGTAGAGCAGAACTCGGAGTCTATCCAACAGGCATAGATATAGCAATCCGCATAGTTAAGTACTGGCTACGCCTTAAACAGTTAGATTACTCTACACACCCTTTACAAATAGACGCACTACTCTGTCAACAAAATGTACCTTTAAACAATCATAAGAAAAATTGGCTCCAACATGTAAAACAAATACTTGATGATAATGGTTATTCCTATCTATGGAACTATGCTCACTCTAGAATAGACAACAAACATATTTGTACATTGTTAAGGAAAAGACTGTCAGACGTGTATGTCCAAACCTTTTTCCAGCAACTGTCTAAAGATAACGGCAAACTAAGATTTTACAAACATATCAAAACCGAATATGCCATGGAAACCTATCTATACCAGAACGACGCTGACAAGAGATCCAATGTATGTAAGATAAGAATCAGTGCTCACTCATTAGAGATAGAAAAGGGTCGTTATAAAAAAGTGCCAGTTCAAGATAGATTGTGTAAATACTGTGCGACGGATGCAGTGGAAGATGAAATACATTTTATATGTAACTGCCCCCATTATGAGGACGAAAGAAACAACCTTTTTGACACAATCAAAACATTATTTCCAACTTTTCACCAGTTAGTAGACCTCAAAAAAACTATATTTCTGTTAAAATCACAGAACCCACTAATCATTAAAGAAGTGGGACTTTTCATCAGCCACTGCCTCCAAAGAAGAAGTCAAACCACCCAGTAAAGAAGTAGAAGCATGTACATAGATAGCTGACGTGTGTGTATTTAGAATAGACACTTGTTACTTTTCACTGTCTGTATCATTGCAATTAGCCTACGGGCATGGATTTGCAAATAAATATTCAATATATCAACTTCTGCTGTTGATGTGAAAGATCCATGTTGGGTTTTCAGGGTTTGTAGTAGGTATTTGTCTCTCTTCCAATCAACAGCAATGTTTGCAATCTCTTTCCCATTGAGTCCTTGCTTCTTAAGCTCCTCTTCATTTCTCTTCCGAGCTATCAGAATCTCTGGTATCCTGCCTCCTTTCCTGACTTCTCTACTGTACTGTCTAAACGATCCAGGTTCTCTTCTCTTTTTCAGTACCACTTCAGATTGGTAATTGTGGTTACCACTTGGACAATGGCACTATAGACTTCTTATTTCCTTGTCTGTTGGAACATCTCCATAGAGATAAACCCAAAGGCTGCATCCTTTACCTCTAGCAACAGTGCTCTTAATACCCACTTGCACACTTGAAAATGCATTTTGGTTGGCGCAACGTAAGTCGTAATTTTAAATCCAGGTAGCGCAGTGGGCAACCTGAAATTTTTCAGTTGGAACACAACTTTCCCCCACCTACATGCATACGTATTTATTTCTTGATAGGATAAAACATAAGTTACATGTATCTACAGGGGTGCCTAATAGGGGTGAGTAAACGGTACAGAAAATTCAGGTTCATGCAGGTGTGGTTCAGGTCCAGAGGTCCGGACCTGAACCTGGACCTGATTCAGTATGTGAAAACTTGTGATACTCCATTTCACTACAAAGAAATCTGTTTTGCAGAGTATTTGAGTACCACTGGCGTTTTAAAATCCTACAAGGCTAACTGCCTCTGTGCGATTGAGTGTAGAAATTGGTAGAAATGAATACAAACTATACTTAATATACCTGTAGCCCGTTTCGTCCAATTTTGAGTTTGGATCAGTCCATTTTTGCCATGGGGGTGATTTGGAATAGTCCATATTTGCATGGGAAATACATTTGGAGGTTCAGATATCCACAATGATCTCTCCTGAAGTCAAATATTCTGCCAAGGATGCCAAAGTACAATTTCTAAGGCATTAAGCATGTTTGGTAGTATAGCGTTATACTAGTTTAGTGCATTGTCAACTTAAAAACTTCAGGGGGTATGTACAGGGGGGTTAGCAATCAAATATTTTCAAAATTTTTACATTTTCATATTCAGATGGACCGTCTCCATATTTCAAGGGGCGTATTTCATCAAAAACTGCATTTTTGCAAAATAGTGTCCCCCCCTAATAGAATCCACTATCCTTCGTCAGTGACACTGGATGTCTAACTAACATCGACGTTGTATGATTCTGTTGTCACTTGAAGATGCCACTAACATCCAACACGTCTGACTTTGTCCATTTTGTCTTCCTAGCAACCGACTCTCAGCACGATGAGCCCACTGTTCTGTCCGGTGATCGCCGTGTGTCTGTGGCGACGCTCCGAGAGGCAGCTGAACCAGCCGTGGAAGTGGTTCACGATGGAAGTAATGGTTAGTCACGTGTGACGTTCACGGCACTAACATTTGGACACAGAGGTAACTTCAGACTGTCATCTCTCACGCTCTCTACAGATAGATTTATTTCAGATCATACCTTACAAATTCCAAGGCTGTATGATTTTTTGTGTCATTTGAAGATACCGTTATCTCGTCCGACTTTGTCCATTTTGTCTCCCCAGTAAGCGACTCTCAGCACGATGAGCCCACTGTTCGGTCCGATGGTTGCCGTGTGTCTGTGGCGACGCCCCGAGAGGCAGCTGAGAAGACTGTTCCACATCAGGGGGAAGGCGACGTGAAGGGCACGGCTGGGCACAGCCGCGGTCGGGTTGTCCGTCGAGCCGCCCGCCTTTACCGCAGAGCCAAACGGGCAGCTTCTGAGGAGACGACGGCTGGTGCCTCCAAGGTCCATCGGAAGCCTCAGAAGAGGAAAGCTGAGGAGGTCGAAGACGACTCCCGACCACAGCCGAAGAGGAAGGCACCACCCCGCACGTACTACGATCCCCGCCTGTCCAGAGTCGCGCCCATCTACCATGACGTGGTCGCAAGAGAGAGGGTCCTCGTCAACTACATCGCCGACGATCCCTGCCCGTGGGAGTCGACCAACAGCGTGGAGCTGTCGGCATGCGAGCGAGGCGTCACCCCCACCGACCTCTCCTGTCCCTGCTACCGACAGTATCAGGACTTTCACACCAGGAAGGTGCTTTCGCTGGTAGCCAGTGAACTGACGATGTGGCTAGACAACCAGGAGTCGGACATCTTGTAAAATTCATCCTATATATGAAATAAGTTGGGGACCATTCAAAGAATGATCTGAAATCAGACAGAGTATATCTGGTACCAAGAAGGTGTTTTAAGAAATATGTATATTTTAATACAAAAGCTTTAAAGTAAGTCTATTTTTATACGTCAAAGAGAAGAAAGAAATATCCCGAGAAAAATATATCTCGAATTTTAACAAATTGTTAGGCAGTCCAAATGTGTACATGTGAAAAGCCTGTGATAAGAATTCCATTATACCGAAAAATAAGAGCATTTCTAATTTCATTCATATCGCCCAAATGAAGCTTACTACAGAATGAAATACAAATGTATACAATAACGATGTGACAATGATGGACTGTTGCTTTTTCATGAATCATTGTACTCCTGTACATGTGTCTTACGGGAGAACCAACAGAGAGTACTAGTCCTACATTGTATCTGTGCTGATGGTCGAGTTTTAAAACATGACTTCTTCTGTATTGACGGCTGCAGTTGTAATTTTTCACAGTACTCGCGTACACGCCGCTTGCTATGGCTCGGAGTCTGTTGACAGGATGTTCCTGTCAATAATTTTTCTTTCACTATCAGGTGGATGTCCTGTCAAGATGTCTTTGGCACTATTTATAGGATGTGCATTTGATAACATTGTGAATAACTCATGATCCTATCAATTAGGTGAATTGCGTAATTGATATCTTAGTTACATAATATATGCCGTATCAAATAAACTACATACAAATGCAACAGCGAATCGTAATATACACCTGAGCACGGCAGAGCAACCCTAACTACAATACTCCAAATGTCATATCCATCCAGATATCCATCCATTTTTATCTACCTACCAGTATCTTTTTTTAACAATCCTCATCCACTCAATTATAGGCATCCACCTTTTTTCTATCTACCAAGTGTACCTCACTTCATGATACGTATTTCTGCTGCCATAATTCAATAATTCATACAAAGACACGGCGTACAGTAATATTCATTCATTTAATATGGCTAAAAGCTCTACAGGTTACCCAACCCATCCTTACACACAGACAACCCTAAGTGCGGATATCATATTTACGCAATGTTACAATCAATTCTTTTTTCTATACATCAATAGCTTTTTTCTTTTTCAAAATTATGTCTCAGTTTACGGTTATCATTCGTATACTTCCTTTTGCAAAGATTATTCAAAATTTTATCTTAGTACGAAATTCTTGTAATCTGAGTAAGGTCCATACAAGCATATTTACACAATCTGGCACAGCAATATGATGCCAACAAAAAGAATATAGATGTACAGGTATATCTGTGACAGAGTCAATTATGATTATGCCTAATTTACTAGTTTATCACTCCTTGTGATATTGTATTATGGTGTCACTAGGCAGCTATGGTTTTATCATGATTTTCCATCCTCAATAGTACCATTGTTAACGTTTGCCAAACCAATCTGATTACACATTTCTATATTTGATCTTTTCCATGAAATAGTTCAAGTGGGACCAAATAAAAGTCGGGTGCACTATACAACAAAGAGTTTTAAAACATTACTTTCCTATCATACAGTGGCTACAAAGCTCTTACTAACTTACCAAAAGCAATAAGGTTTAGGAATACTTCAGACACTCAAAAAGAAAAAAAAATTTCAACACAATAAGGAACTATCGCAGTCGTGATTTGTACATACATTGCAGTTGAGAAGATTTTGTCGCAGGCCAAGCAAAAGGACGAGTCAAACGACAAATGAAAGCTTTACAATCTTCTTCTCAGTACTTTTCAATAATGATCCGAATGTGTTGAAAAACAACTACGAGCATGTTTTCTGCGGTAGCAAACCTGAACAACACCCCGCAACATCCAGTCCTTGTAAGACAGGTAACGACGCATGCTAAACCAGTTAATGAGTGAGTTCTGGTGCGTTACTGTGATGAGAATGGGAAAAATTACAACTGGTACAGCCCGGGTGGTGCATGTGGAGGAGGTGCTCGTCCCTGCAGCATCCCAACTAGTCCCAGCAGCCATGGATGGTAACGGGAGTGGACAGACAGGTCCACTAGAACTACATCACTACTAAACAACAGGACAAACTACACATTCAATACTCTCTAGCTCTACACACAGAGCAGTTTTGAGAAGTACTAAATGTTCTGGAGAGGGACGTACACTGAAGACACAAACAAGTAAGGGTACAGCTTTGTCTACGAGACATTCGGGTTTTCGAAAGATGACGAAAAGGGGATCGAAGGGACGAGGGAGCTGTTGCATTAAGCTGCGTAACGCCCTATACTGTACAAGTTTGACACTCAGGTTTTCGAAAGGAGACAAAAGGTAGATTGGAGGGACGAGGGAGCTGTTACGTTAAGCTGCGTAACCCCCTGTGGCTGACATGTACAAGTTTGTCTACGAGACACTCAGGTTTTCGAAAGATGACAAAAGTTGGATTGAAGGGACGAGGGAGCTGTTACGTTAAGCTGCGTTACCCCCTGCGGCTGTTACCACTAGTTTCATGCCAGCAGTGGCGAGATGTTGGTCTCTTCTTCCTCCTCCAGCTGCACGTTACTGGGCGTGCTCAGGAGCTGGCGCGTGCTGCTCACGCTGTTCCCGCTGCGCGAGCTGTCGCTGGACAGCGGGGTGCCGGGCAGCGAGAGCTCCACGCAGCCGTTATCCATGGAGGTCTTGTCGGATGCAGGGATGTCCATGGCTTCGGCGTTGCGCATCACACCGATGGGGGGGACTCGTATGGCTGGGCCTTCAAAGTCTACACGGGAGAGAGAAAACGCATCCCTGTGGTAAGTTTCTTGTAGACTGCCATTTTAAATAAATTGTACATCCTTATTCCCTCCATCTACATAATTAACATGCAGAACTTTGACTTGACTACTATCAATGCCAAGTTGTGAAAAGGAAATTAGAGACTAATTGCTTCATGCATAGTGGTACATACTGAGTAATCTATTGCTTTTTTGAGAATCTACATTTAGATTGAAACTGAAGAAGTTGCTTAAGATGCAATACAGTGCCATGAAGGGTTGTACACACACTACAACAGACTACATACACACACAGTCACTGGTCAGGGGATTACATGTACATGTAGGGTTAATGACTTGAGATTAAAATACAAACATAACAAAGAAGACAACAACACGTTCAACTAGGTCTAACAGAAGTCCATGCAAATCAAAGACTTAACAGTTACTCTAATAATCTATCCCTTATATCACTAAGTTATCATCTTTGGCAATATCAAATAAAATGGTAATGGCAAGAACTTAGCATTAATTAATAGGAAATATTTAAGTGCCAATTAGTAGGTAGCAGAAATAACTGCTACACTACAAACACCAGTGTTAAGTCAGCAGAAAATGGCAGATATGCATCAATGCCAGGTTCAAACATACTGAGACTCATGTATTTCTGACCTGCCCACTCAAAACAAACAATTCCAGATGTTTTGGCAGGTAAGCCCAAGGTAAGCCCATTTTTTTACAATCTCTCCAAGTTTCCTCTCCTGTCCTACAGTCTAGGCACACACTAAATGTCAGTCAAGTCTCTAACGCCCCCTTTCTACTAGACGCTGCAACTGCAGAGCGACAAAAGATTTGACAGATTGCTGAAGGAACTCCACTTTTAAAGTGTCTTGTTGTCTTTAGAAAATATACAGCTGCACTGTGCATCATATTCAAATTCTGAAATCAAGAGTAACAAAAATACAATTTTCGTTGATGTACAGTCACTCAGCGACCATTGTCTAGCAGAAAGGGGGTGTAAAGAAAGAGCAGTGTCACTTGTCGTAGCTTGCAGACAGGCCTACAGGCAGAGGGAATGCACACGTGACGTACACTTAACTTGTCAGTCAGTCAGGTCAGGGATGTGCACATGTACATCATCAGGGTTCAGCTCCACATGCTAACACAGACAACATGGGGGGAGGGGGGTACAGGGACAGTCAGGATACACCACACTACACACACAACCATAAATGGAGGTACGGAACATACAAAGTCTCTTGGATTGATCTTTGATTTGAAAAACTTGAGCTGATTGTGTTATGGATACTGCCATATGGATGACATCTCATTGGCACCCAAAAATCAATTCAATTGACAACAAAAGTTGGGGAAAAGGTGGCTTCATTCTAAGCGGTCAGGAAGGTTGAAAAATGACTGACATGCGTATACAAACTCTTTACTTTTGTTCTTTGAAATCTTCATTGACTTTAGAATTGGCATTTTACACACGTAACATTAGTATCCGTTGCAGTCTATCTTTAGCAATACCCGGCATACATTTGCTTGCTTTGCAGCTTTTTTATACGATTTACAATACAGGCAAAAACCTTATTTTGGACATGTACTTTAGAACCAGATACGAATTGATGCACGCGTAGATGTCATCAACATATTCAAGTAAGTGTTGCCTTATCATGTGCTTGCTGTATAATCAGACTGACTTAAAACAAAGACATCTCCACCATTTCCAAATTCTGTCCAACTCCAAGTTTGAAAATAGCTTGGAGAAGACAGTATAGAGACTAATTAACAGTGTTGTTACAAAAAAAAGTAGGAATCTAGAGACTTTCCATGTTCCAAACCACGGTCTGCCCAAGAAACGGCTGTTAAAATGTTAATTCAAAACCATTTGGGGGAAATCTGGGTTGCTATACATTCGCAGAGACATTTGTTGGTCAGACTTTAATTTGTTATGTCAAAATCATATCAAATTCAACTTTGTTAAATCACCATTATTACAACTAAAATGGATGGAATCAAACAAAACTAAGTCATGGATTCTATACTACAAATTAATAAATATCACTACAGTGCATTCAGATTATGAATCAAAATGACTACAAATGAAGTAAAAATGGGACGTGAGAAGAAAGTGTGATGTTACCGGTGCCATGTGGGGTTCAGGAGGTAGAGACTCTGTGTAGAGAGAAGAGAGAGACGACACAGAGTCACACACTACAGGTACAGGTGCACGCCATGGCACAGACACATGGGCTTCTCACACTCAGACATGCCTGTATTTGTGTGTGTGTGTCTGTGTGTGTGTGTGCGCGCAGGTATATGTGTCACTCTCCAACCAGAGGTTAGGCTCATGGCTCAATTTTGACATCTTTCAAGCATTTTTGTTTGCCTTTCTATTTTGTCAACTCTTAGTGTGAACTTACCAACTTACTACACAAACCTTGCACATACCACAGTAATGTGCATTGTACAAGAATGTATGTTTCTACTCGCAATTGCCAACAGAGAAAAGGCCAGTACACAGAAAGCAAACCTGACAAAATGGAAATCTTGGCAAAATGTCTTAAAAAGAAGTCTAAAAAGAGCCGTCGCCTACCCTTTGATTGGTGGATTGTGTACAAGTTCTGTTGTCTACAAATGTCAAATTAATGTGACTATCTTTGTAACATACTAGTTCTGTTTAAAATTGTAAGCAAATTGTCTGTATTGGTAGTGAAGAAAATTGTTTATCATGCGAGAAGATGAAATCCCTGGTAGAAAATCTTTTTTTCAATATTCTTTCACAGGTGTCTGTCTGAAATTCAGCCTGGCTGTCTTTTGAAAGTGATTGAAAGTGACTGAATATGAGTGAATGACATGTAAAAGTGTGAGAAACACATGCATTCTTGGTCACAGTCATCTCTGTCAACAATATCTGTCTGCAGGGCTCAGAATACCCAAACTGCAACTTGCAGATTCTGAATGATTTTTGAAATTGCAGAAAGAATATTAACAAACTGAAGATTTGGCAAGCCAAATTACTTGTAAACGCATTTGCTTATGCAGGCTTTTATTTCTTAGCAAGATGGAAAATGAGGTTTTCGCTGCATTTCAGATTTACAGTTGAAACATTTTGGCACTACAATACTGGTAGTAATAAAGACATACATTGTACATATTCAGAGGGTCTTGGTTTCATGATATGACATTCTCATGAAAACCATGAAGAAATCCACTACAACTATTTCACGTTCTACAGGGTACTCTTGGTATCAAGAGTAACACATTGCAAAAAACACGAATAAGGTATTTTGAGCCCTGCCAATTATACTGTATTTCCAAACAGTCTGCATCATGTACAACTACATTCATGTCATGCCAGCAGCAAAAAAAGGACAGCGAATACACCAGCCTCTACAGAAACGTTAATATTGTCAAAATGCAGACAGTCCACATTCCCAGCCCTCCTGAAAACCTTGCACAGTCAGATAAAAAGTCAGATAAAAAAAACAGAACATGCAAAGCACAAGTATTTTTGAATGTTGTCAGTTGTCTCTGTCATGGTCATTGTCGTTACAATGTCCAGGTTATAGTTAGGTGTAATCTAGATGTTATACTAACTACAAACATTATGAGATATGATTTAGTCAAGATTATGAAGTTGTCCTCTAGGTTACACCAAATTAAAAGAGACTTCAAATAACCAATTGGTTAGCTGACTCTTTGAATTGTTGAGTAAAGGTGGTATCTCACTGCACTTGGGGCACTGGTGCGACACAGCGGGGTTCAAAAGATTACTCAACGAATTTCAGAGATAAAGAACAAATTTTCTTACGTTTTGTGTATTTTGTTGTCTTCTTAGTCAAACTTTTCCGTATTATGCAATACACAAATTATAAAAAAATCAGCAAAACATAACACAACAGTGCCGCAGTAAACGACCCCGCAGTGCCACGCCGGTGCCCCAAGTGCAGTGAGATAACATCTTTAACGATTTCTCATTTAAAATGACAGGTGTCTGTCACAAAGAACTTTACCATCTGTTTCGTTCTCTTCGTCGTCGTCATTTTCGCTCCCTTCGTCATCCCCGTGGCTCTCTTCGTGAATGACGACATAATCGTAGTCTCTTGGCGCGGCCGCGGCGCCCTTGTGTCCCTCTGATCCCGGTACAACAAACGACTTCAAGTTCGTGCCAGAGGGACCTGGTCTGTTTTCTGGATCCTGTTGGAGGGGTGGGAAGAACTTACTAGCATTAACACACATATATCTATCCCAAAGATACACTCTTCTACCTTGTAAATAACATGAGAAGCACTCCATTTAAGTTTTCTAAAGGCAATCAGGGTTTTTGCCAGGTTTTTTTCACAGTGTTGGGTGCATCTTAGTAGCCAAAGCCTGCTGGCAAACAGCCCAGGTGTGAGCATTGTAGGGGGTCAGGGGGCATCCTCCCCCAAAAAATGTTTCTTCCAGCATTTCGAGGGCCAAATTTCATGAAATATTGCCAACATTTCTTTTACCTTTGTTACAAAACAGCAGAAAAGCACCCTACGCTTGTTTTAACACAACGTAAAGCCCCCAAATCACAGCATAGGGGATACAAATCACAATGCAGTGGGCCTCTACATTCAACTGTGCTGGTAAAAACCCTGGCAATGGACAAGTCACTTCTAAGGCCACACCAATTTAATTTCTTGGTTCACGGATTTTTTCATAAAAAATATGGAGCGAGAGGGCGAAATAAAAATAAAAATTGTAAAATGGTTGGGGTAAAGTTAACGGCTAATCCAAAACATAAAGAAAAAAAGTTTTCAGCTTGAAAAAAGTACAAAAACACTTATTGTACAGTAACAGCACCTGTACCCACACTTTAAGGAGCTTATAATATAAAGGCCAATTCGCTACACCAGAAAGCTGGTGAATGGTTTCATTAATGGTGAAAATTTGCTGTGTGGTAATTTTTATTTTTATTTTGTTTTCCAAAAAATAGGAGCGAGCGAATCCGTGAACCAAGAAATTAAATTGGTGTGGCCTAATAGATATTACGTACAAGACTCTGGAAATAAAACAACAAGAGGCACACTGCAGGCCATGTCTAAAGGATAAGGAATAAAAGTGCTAAAAACTTTTGTATTGGCAAACAAACCCTCAGACTCCTCTCTTGTTAAGATAGGACAAAGAATCCTAAAACACGATTTCCCATGGAATACGAAAAGAATACTACATGTACATGGCAAACAAAGTATGAAACAAAGGCATACTAGACAAACCATCTCTGTGTAAAACTACAGAGGATATCTGGACCATGCAGAAGCATCCTTTCAGTTTCACAGGAACACAAGAGTAAGCTCAGAAGGTTAAAAGGAGGTCAGTACTGGTACTGTTGTACTAGGAGACAAGACGGCCCTGTCTACATGCTACACACAACACACACACACAGTCGGACACAAGGCAAGCCAGCTCGATGCACACCTGGCTAGTAGCACCTGCAGACACCTGTTCCTCAGGTGTGTCCTTCTGCCCATGCCCCTCCGCAAACGGAACCTGACTTAGTGCTTCACTATAGACAGGAGAGGGGGAGGAAGGAGAGGGGAGGGACTCTTTCGGAGAACCGTTGTTGGGACGACAGTCTCCCTCGGGGAGGGTGCATCTGTCGCTGGCAGGTTTTTCGTTTTCAAAGGCCAATCGAGCGACCAGAGGCGGGCCAAGCTTTGCGAAAATGTGCGGGCCGAATTTCGGGGGCTGGGTGTCTTTGTTATCGTCTGCCGCACCCTGGGGGGTACCGGACCCGGCCGAGGAGCAGTCGGCGTATGGAATGTTTTCGAGAAAAATCCCAACAGGGCCAGCATCTTTGTTCGAGGACGGAGAGAGAGGGTCCTCTTCTGATGCTAAGGTTGCCACTTGGTTTGAGATGATAGCCAAAGAGTTGGGATGATTTTTAGGACTGAAATGATCGAAATCGTGACAGGGATTTTCGGAGGCGTCCGAATAGGGGGAGATGTCGAGGTCCTGCTTGGTGCTTAGGGAAGCCTCTTGCAGAGCATCATGGGTAGAGAGCTGAAGCATCTTGGGAAGGGGCCTGTGGGAGGGCTCGAAAGGAGACAGAGGTGTGGTGGGGAGGGAGAGGGGCGAGGAGGCGTCAGGAGCGGTGTTGTAAGAGCTTCCCTGGGGACACAGGGGGCAACATGCAAACGTTAGTCACGAACACGGCTCCACAATGGTTCATGCATGATTGTGTAGAAGTGTTATGGTCAGCCTCCTAGTGCATCCAGCCATACAAGAATGGTCCAGAAATATGCATTTTTGCTTCTGACGAAATTTGATCTTTTCAGAATTTTATGATTCACTCATACTTTGTAGAGTCAACATGTTATGCTGCAAGAATAGATGGTTACATCAGCAGTGGAAATTACACTTTGAAATTCCTTCTTATGAGTGAGATCTGAAGATAAGTAAGATTTTTTTCAATCAAAGAAATAAGCACTTCTCTGCTCTGAGTCTTGTTGCTTGGCATAAATTTGCCAATGATCTTACATAATGTTAGACCATTCATGTATGGTATAGCAAGCAGGGAGGACTATCTAGCAGCTACAATGTACATTCACATTACATTACAAAGCACCAGTGCATTACAACAGTTTTACAAAAGCCACTATTCCTCACAGTGTCTTCACTTTAACCATCCAAAATGTAAAACAAAAACATGTTTTATTTTCATAACAAAGAACTGTTGAGAAACACTGTCAAGAAAAAGTGACTTATGTTTCAACCATATTATGATTATAGTGCACTAATTCACCCCATTATAATGTGCTCATGCATGTGCGAAAACTTAAGCCAAATTTGTGTTTACCAGCCACCTTGTTAGTGCGTTAGAGTGAGGGAAATGTCTACTGGAAGTGTAAGTGAGTCACATACAGAAGTGTGTATTAGACAACCTCTCTTTGGTTCAAGTGAAAAATGAAGAGAGAGAGAGAGAAGTTCTTCTCCAGGACATCTGTTTAAAGGAAAGGGGTCTTGTAGCTTGTTTTGAAGCAGAGAGGCTTAAAACATCAGTAAGGGGAAAAGAAAGGAAAGGGCTGCTTCGATTGAAAGCTCTACGCTTCAGAAACGCTACTTCGGTGAACTGGTCCAATCATTGTAACAACGGCTTAGCTCAACAACGTAAAACAAAACTCTTGGAAGGAAAGGTACCATTCAACTAGGGTAAAGCCTGTATAACTACATTTGTATCCCTATTGCAGTAAGAAATCCCTGTCAAATTCTATCCGTAAACTAAAAATGCGGGTTACATAAAGGAACACTTTTATCATAAGCAGTCATAGAGTATTGCAATCCCTGCAGTGCTTGTGCATATATTACTACTATGCACTTTGCTTATTGTAAAACTTCCTCTCTGCTGTATTACAAGTGCGTACTACAAGTGCACAAGCACTTATAATGTACAAGCCAACAGCATGCTAAAATTTGACAATAGGTTAGCTTTAAGGTATATGCATTTAGACATGCACTATTGTCTAAGAAGCCCTTTGCCATGGCCAGTAGTACTCTGGGTACCTCTGGGTCCTGCTGACTGAGGTCCCCGTCCACGGTACAGGAGGGGGTGATCCCAGGTGTACCGATGGACGACACCTGGGCGGAACCTACCGCAGGTGTCTCAGGTGTGGTCACCTCTCCTCCTAGTGAAGACCTCTCCGATATGTCAACCTCTGATGGGGGCACTGTGGAGGGAAAAGGTTTTCTTAAGGTGGGGTCACACATGCGTATATATTCAAGTCCGTTTGAGGTGCGTATGAAGCTCTTAGTCTCTACCAGGCTCCACAGGTCGCGTGAAAATAGTACAAATTGGACAAATATAGATATATCACATACCAGATGAGTTAGCTGACCGAGAAGTATGGTTAGCGGCCCAGCTAACTGGTCTGACATGTTACCTGTTTACGTTTGTCCAATTTCTATTATTTTTACAATGACCTGTGGAGCCTGGTGGAGGCAAATACTCCCATGCGCGCCTCATACGGACTTAAATATATGCGCAGGTGTGACCCCACCTTTAGAATGACAAAGAAAGGCTGCAAGAAGACGAGTGCAACATTGTATATCCTAAGATTATTGAACTTATAAATTGTTTTTTGAGTCTGTTAATGTTATTCTAAATACGTGATATTGGAAATAACTGTCTCCAGATCCACTCATACACGATTTGTATCCGATGTACTTTAAAAGCTTTAACGTATTCTTAACAAGAAATGACAAAGACGAATGGCTTAAAAATATGCCAGTAATGTAATATATACTAGTAATGTGATTGTATGAACAATTTAGGGCCAAACCTCCAGGGCCTTCTTATCTGTATACCTACATGTACTCAATAACAAAAAAACACTATTGACCTACCTTATGAAAAAAAAAAAATTCAAACATGTTTGTGTTAAAAAAACAAGGCTCCACACTTCCAAGTCAGGGTTCTAGCCAGGATTTTATTTTAGCGTAGTGGGAATGGCATGGTAGTGAAGCGACTAATCAGGAGATTGATGTGGAAGGGGGGTCTTGGTCCTTCCACGGTGAGATTTGAAGATGTAGAGTTAAAAGTTAGGATTTTGGGGTCAGTTTTGAGTGGAATATCATCATTTTTCATTGTTCAGACATTGACTAGTCATTGTTGAACAAGTAAATGACAGCAAAGCACCACTACACTAGTTAAAAATTAGCGTAGTGGCCCTTATTTTAGCGTAGGGGTCACAAATTTTAGCGTAGTGGCCCACTATGCTAAAATGTGCTAGCTAGAACCCTGCAAGTGAAAACCTACCTGATGAGACAATAGATGGCGACATAGCCGACTCGCTGTCATCAGGCGTTGTAACGTACGGACCTGTACCCACAGAAGAGGCGTCGGATCTGTCGGACTTGTCACACGGCGGCGCCACAAGCTTGGACTCCGGGGCCTGCTGCTGACGACTCATGCCCTCTAGCGCCGCAGTCCCGCGTAGTGAAGAACCACCCGACCTCTTCCTGTGGTGTCAACCAATCACAGGTAAGAATATACCGTAAATTCAAAACATAATTGTTTTTGCTGGTGTATTCTTTTTCTTTCTTCCTTCAAACAGAAAAGGTTTACAGAAAATGCTGGGCTGTGCACCAGGCCTACCTACCTGGGCTGTCTACCAGAAATGGCTATCACATCAGGCTACTCAGAAACCCCCATTCATGGTCCAAATCCTTTTCTTTTTGGGACTACTTTGGGACAAGCATAATGGTATTGCATGTGAGTAGCTTGACACAAGGCAAGAAGGAAAACATTCTGCATTTTTGCAAAAATGTCAAATTTCTAGTTTTAGTTCAAGGTAGGGGGTCAAAAGTAGCTTTTTGCAGTATTTTTCTTTTGTATTTGAAATTACTCTGCAGCACTGAACAAACATATTTCAAACAAAGTGGAGGGGGGGGGGGCACCTTGAAAATCATGAAAATAAAACCAATGCAAAGATTCTAAGATTTACAGAAAAAGGTTGATCTAAACAGTCATGTGCAACCTGTTTAGACGTTATGTCTTAAAAGCGGACTTACGCCAAAAATGCGAGAGAACCTGCCCTTTAGTTGTTTAAAGAACCGTTCAAGAAGACGAAAATAAATCATTACCTCCTTAAAGCTTGGCTGTTTCACAACTGTGGAAATTTTGTACTGTAACAGAGCAGAGCAACCCAGAAAATATAGGAGGCGTTAGGACAAACAATGCCTACCTCTTGCTCTTGGACTTGGGTCTGCACGTGACGGAGTCCTGCGGCTTGCTGCCTTGCGGAGATGGCGGCATCGTCACCACTAAAGGTTCTGCAATCAGGGTTTCTCCTGTGTTAATGACAGCTCGTCCAGTAATACAATGACACAAACTCTCTATCTATTACCCACGTCATTCTGATATCGAGCGTCGCATCTGATAGTAACAGTTGAATAATATTGCAACCATAATGGCTATGTTGGAGAACAATTGACTGATCCTGACCGTCCATCATAATTAGCACTTCAACTAATGACGGCACGGTAATTAGCAGCTCGACCAATGAGAAAGTGACTTCATGTACATCAAGTCTCTTGCATTTGTATATGTTTAATATACTATATCTAGCATTCCTAGGTTTTGAAGAGGATAGGCGGACTATGCGATCATCTATTTGTCCAACCACTTTGCATTCTTTTTGTCTTCTATACAGATGTAGCTTTAGCTACAGTTATACCTTGGAAACTTACTGTAAACTTCAAAATTTGAGTGCTGTTCTTGTCAAGTTCGTAAAAATATAACACAGTTCCATTTTTGTATTACGTTGCTGCTAGTAGTGCTATTCATCAAAGTTACAGCAAACTATTGATTTTTTTACCATGGTGCAAAGTTAAGTGACTTTACAGTACCTTCGTTGTTCCCGGAGACGGGTGGAGGGGGGGTGGTACAGCTGCTGCTGGGACCGTTCAGTGCTTCTATCAGGGGGATGACCTCGTAGCCAGGGGGGATATTCTCCTGTATTACCTGCTGCTCAGGGACAGGAGGAAACAACAGTCAATGGTTAACCAACTATCGTGAGCAATAACAGGGCTCAACATTCATTTTGGGAAAAAAGTGCTTCTCCTAAGCTAAAACTTTTAGTGTGAAGAAAAAGTTTTAGGACTACAACATGAAATAAATGAACACAAATAAACTTTTTACATAAGTTATGCAACAAAATCTTTTTTTCTGACACTAAAATGTCAGGAAAATGCTGTATACTAGAGTATGATAGTGCCACTATGTATGTTACCCTTCACAATATCTATCTGTATCTGTATCTATATACATGTGTAGCCGGTATAACCGCCGATCGGGGTAACACACCAGCTAGATGCACTCATCGTCAAAAATTAGGTGCACAGCTCTTATTCTAGGTACACAAAAGTTCATACGCACTATTGGAGTCCTACATAAAGCATTTAAATGACATTGGATGTTGTTGAGAGCATAACACTACATTGTATGATATTTTCGTACCACTTCATCTGCTTCTGACTGAGGGGTGACAGCTGGGGTCAGGCTTGTCTTCTTCCTCATGGCTCGCATCTGTAGCAGTGCACGGAACGCTAGGGGGGCACAAACAATCCTGTTATCTTACTTGTTACAGTGTTTTGTTACATGTACTACTTTTACTGCTGAGAAACTACATTCAATGAAAGGGGACCACTCACGGGAATAATAAAATTTGGACTAGACAAAATTTTTACTTCTTGGGAAAACTATCAAAGGGAAAACAGAAATTGATCACATTGACTATGGTACGTGGCATTTTTGTAGAAGTGGCAACTTGTGCAGGTTTGACTTTAAAAAGGAAACTCCAGATTGACTGAGTCTTTGCAGTATGAAGGTACATTGAATAATATAATTCTTTTTAACAAGAATACTTCATTGCATGTACTTACGCTGTCTGCAGATGGGGCAGTTACTGGCTTGATATCTCAAGGAGTCCGCTGAAAAACAAGACAAAAAGACCTCACAATCAACAAAAGAAAGCAACT
This sequence comes from Branchiostoma floridae x Branchiostoma belcheri, assembly GCA_019207045.1. Taxonomy (NCBI): domain Eukaryota; kingdom Metazoa; phylum Chordata; class Leptocardii; order Amphioxiformes; family Branchiostomatidae; genus Branchiostoma; species Branchiostoma floridae x Branchiostoma belcheri. Next base: position 18,940,080 of record CM033033.1, on the reverse strand, counting down.
TACTTGTCAGTGAATGTCCTTCTCTTTAGATGATAAATCAATTAACATCCAATAAAAAAACTAAATGCAATTAGAACGGACTTTTATCGAATCAGCTATGATACATATGGTACAATTTCCCAGTCCAAATATAAAACTATCAAAGGAAAAGTCACAATGTGCACAGTTTGCTAGACTTTACCCTGATACCAACAAGCCAGTTCAAAGTTTAGACTGCATATGTATAGCAAGATGTATTGTGGGTAACATGTCAAAGGTGAAAGCCCCTAACATGTTAACAGTTATTCCTGTATAAACATGATGCTTAACAAATGTCCAGACATGTTTATGTCTTTGGGGCTTTCAACTTTGAACTGTTATCCATGATGCATCTTGCGGTGCATGAACAGCTTTAACTGTGAACCAGCTTATACTAAGAGCTAAGAGACAGTACGTACCACAACCGTTACAGAGACAGAGATGTCTGCAGGGCAGGATGAGAGTGTCCCGTATGTCAGACATACAGATCACACACTCAGAACCACTGTCGTCTATGTCATCCTCCTGGTGCTATGGAAAATACAAGAGGAACGGTGTGAACTAGAGTCTGTGAGCATACATATACTGTAGTCAAGTGGTTAGAGGGCCTGCCTCTGGATCCTAACTGTGTTATTCACCCTAGATGTACATGGAAAGGGTTGTAGTCCGAAGGACAGGGTGTCAGGATGTTCATTATTATGGTACTTGTCAAAAAGAGCAATTGTTGCAATAAATCTGTACATGCTGTACAAAGCATCTGCCTTTTGTCACAACCAGTGGAAGAGTATCTTCACTGTTCATTGACTTCATTTGAGCTTAAGGTTCTTCCTCATTAGAACATGACTAAACTTACCTTTGTTTCCTGGGAATTCTTGTTTTCAATACCATAGATCTCTTGTAGCAGGTAGCACAGTCCATCCACCTTTTAGAAAAATACAATCATGGACTTACAATACAAACACTGCTAAACATTGAAAATTGCATAACAGAAAAATGTTCCATTTTTCCTAATTGCTTTATGTCTACAAGTTCCTTAGAACTCCTATAATATTCACTTCCAAAGAACTTAAATAATACAAACTTCAAAAAGTACAACAAACATACACTTACCATCTGCTTCTGTTTCAAAGGTTTGACAGAAAAGAAGTCCTCAGAATTCTGGATAGGGTCAAGAAAATGTAACACATCATTACTTTCACCCCATTGGATTCTAGGATCCAAGTTAAAAGTAATATGCATAAAGAAATAATCACAATTGTCTTCAATGCATAGTAGTATATGTGTCCACAAAGTAAAGAAAGGTAAATTATAATACAGACCAAGCAAGGTAATGTGTTAAGTACAAGTTACCTTTTCAAATGTAGCAAACAGCATGTGGGCATGGCCTAGGTTTTCTGCATGTTCTACAGATAAAATAAAACAGAGTTTTCCATATCAAGTAGTGATAAGTTGTGACTCATCAACTTTGCAAAAGAACAGTTAACACACTACACTACCTAAACACACAAGCTAAACACACTAGACTACCACAGTGCCAGTGGACAAGCCCCCTGTTTTAGTGCCTGCACCTATGTGTGGACCCAGGGCTATGAAACAGAAATGGGCGCCAGGCCTGATGCATGCATCTCATTGACGTATGGGCAACTTTGGCTAGCTCTTTGTAATGACCATCAAACATGTACATGTAGCAACACCTACCCTCTTCCTCCTCTACACAACACTGTATGACCATGGGGATGACCTGCTTGTCTGCATCATAGCTGAACTGTTGGCACCAGAAAAATCAAACTGTTACTAGCAATATATTGTACATGTGCCATATAAGTAGTAATGGTTTATCAAGACTATAACTCTTCTTATCGATCAAATGCTAAATTGATGTTGTGACATGACAAAATATGACAACAGAAATATCACCTTCCAATCAAATGCTGCTAAAGATTTATCAAGCAAACATCAAATGAAATGATTGCCTTTCTCCTAATGACAAAACATGGCTTATCCTAATATATCATGCAGATGCAAATGTAACCTATAGGATAACTGGTGGTGCTTACATCGTCCATGTTCCACATGCCGGGGTCCAGTACATGGCTGGGGAGGCTGAAGGTCTGACTGGCGCCTCGCTTGTAGTGGACTGTCTCCGAGGTTAGCGTTGGGTCGTTGGAAGTGTACCTATATTAGAAAAACGGTAGTGTTTAGGTACAGGTACACGGGTTTAGGTGCAGGGCCGGACAACCTGTACCTGTACCTCAACAAGTTTGACCAATAATCTGTAAGTCATACAATTACAAAATGTAGTCATTTGTAGTCATGATGAATTGTTGAATATATGTTTAAATCTCAGAAGAGTTTTTGTAAAAGTTTTCTCAATTTTCAATTGATCAAAATTGTCATCATTGATTTAAGATTCACTTATTTGTGTCCACTAGTGTTTTAGTTTCTTTATGCACAGGTACACCAGATGTTTAGGCCCGGACCATAAACTTTCTTGCTATTACTTTTATATTGTTAAACTGTACTTGTTGGCTCACTTAAGCCCCAAAATAAAACAAGAATACTTTTGAAAGAAGAAAATTCCTACCTGAAGACCCTATTCTTTTCAGCACCACTACCGTTAACACAATATTAGTTTTCCCAGGCCTTAGTCATGTACATAATGTACTTACACAGCCAGACCATTGACGATCTCCTCTGTAGCAAAGTAGTGGATGGTGATGCCCACTTTGACATCCGTATCAAACGTGAACTCCACGTTGTACTTGGGAGAAGTTTCTTTCTCTTCATCATCCTCCTCCTCTTCTTCTTCTGGCTCTGGATCATCAATTCTGAAGATGGATAAAAGAAATTTGAGTTCCACGATCTCAGACCTTCGAAAAATGATGGTACCCTATATGACTATAGGTATCTCTTTGCAAAGAAGACTATTTCAGCAACCATTTCCAAAGTTTCCAACAAAAATGCCCACTGCAGTTTTAAAAAAAAAGCCGATAGGAGGCCAAAGCTTACCCTCCTATTAATCCAAAACATAACCTTCTTGGAAAAGATAATAAACGTCAATATTGAAAGTTAATTCAATAAATCAATGATGCAGCTTCCAAAGCCATGTACATTTTGAACATGCAGTTATGATGTGATTGCATAGAATAATTCATAAATGCATCAATAGTAAATTGATGAAAAGAAACAATCAAGATTTCACAATCTCACTTCCACAGTAGCAACAACTTTTAAGTGCAGTATAAACTTTAGATACTAGGGAGAGCATGTTTACCATCATTCCCAAGGATGGGGCATTTGTGTTACCTGTATTATCTAAAGCTCTATTTACTACAAACCCTCTAAAGGGAAAACCATTGAGCGCAGAACAAAGCGTAAAATAGAAGCAACCGTTTATAGGAAACACGGTAATCCTGAACGGTGTTTGATATCCATTGGTCGATACAGCAAGACACAACATAATCCCTGATATCTTTCTCTGTCTTCTGATACTGCTATCCAGTATCACCTGGCACTTACATTCTTTGTTCTCAATATTGGTTCTTTTCATGGAGGTCCTGAGATGGTACAGTTTGTATTTGAACAGACCCTTAGAGTTAGACTAGCCGAGTCACAATTATGGGTCATCATGGAAACATACAGTGGCTTTCTAACACAGACCACAGTTATAATACTTATATATTACATTGTAGTCTACACATCAGGGTACTGTTTACTCCAGGGCTCTAGCCAGCTCGAAATTTTTTCCGTCAGCCAATTCCCATTGTCGCGAAAACACTATTCCATGAGTTAGAGAGACTGCACTGAGACCTTGAAAAACGGGCTTTTAATGAGATTATTATATGTGAAAGGGTGCCGACACACATTGCCAACAATCATAACAATAGCAAAACAAACAGTGTGTGGCTTTTACGGCTGTGGACGGCGTCCCCAAGCCGCCTGTAGCTTCCACCAAGGATTTTTGTCCGTCAAGGTTGACGGATTGGTTTTAAAATTTTTCTGTCACACGCAGAAAATTTCCATCAATTGCCGGAAAAACGGACGCTGGCTAGAGCCCTGGTTTACTCTATTCAATTTTGCAGCGTTTTCTTGCGTCACTGTTGGACGGAAAAGGGGGTTTTGCAAGTGTATCAAATTCATGGTCAAAACCATTTTGTAGTGCAGTAGTAACGCTAGTTCACCTTAATCCGTAGGGTAACCTAGATTCGCTGTTTTAAAAAAAAATGGGTATTTATAGAGATTTCCGGTCAACGAAGTGGGTTTCAAATGTTAACATTTTCAAGATATTGCAATGTGAAACTACATCCCAACGACTTAACGATCTCCAAATACCCTAGTTTTATATACAACGGATATAGGTTACCCTACAGATAAAGGTGAACTAACGTTAAAACATCAGAAGTACATATCTTCTATTTGCAAGGAAAGGTAATACCACGAAAATAAGGCCAACGTAAATATTTCAAGATTTACAGTACAACGATTGTAAACACAATTTACGGTAATGCTTAAATGTTCAAAACATTCCATTGCCAACTTTGCTGCCCTTTTCTTTAGGTTTACCTTACAGTTAAAACATTAGAGGAACCAGCCAACATAACATATAGAAGACTACAATAATAAAACAGACTATTCTACAAGTTGAGGTCCAGCTATATAAAAAGGACCCCCATTGACTGGTATAGGTTTTCTCTGTCGACCCTTTGGGGTTAGGTACACAGGGCTCTGCATAGCTGACAAACTTAATACTTCTGTATTGTTAGCTGGGGATATACCGACACCACTACATTCTGTAACTGAGCACTTTGCTTCAAAACAGACCCGTGTGTTGTTTTGAGTCGGGGACGAAAACAGTATTGTGAGTACCTTTAAACAGGGTGGCAATATTACACAATGCACCTTTAAAATCCATATTCCTAACAAATGGTTTAATACAGAATTAACTTTTACAGCAACAACTTTTTGGTTATGTAGCCGACAAGATATTATCTTAATGTGTTTTCTTTGTAGCATATGAAGCAAGGTTGTTGAGTAGAAGTCCATGTAATGTATGAAGGATCAAATGTTACATTTGCATTGAATTATGCAAAAGGTTGAAAATATAGAATGCAAAAGAAGTGTTAAGAAGTTTAAGTTGTGGTTGTCACCTGGATTATAGAATCATCTTCTTTTGCAAATTGTTGTCATAGAGAAATGATAAACAATCTAGTTTTTGTGAACATTTTAGAATAAAGAAACAAACGCTGAGTAGATCACCAGCCAAACATTTCATTTCCAACAAAAACAAAAGGCTACAAAATACATTTTTTTTATACTTCTCTGGAAATGAGAAAGCATTGACAGGTATGGAACCCTTGCCCACACCCCTTCTCCATAATAAAATGGACCGACCCTTCCATACCACAGCCCTACTCAATCATAATAATATCATAATAATATTGGGTGTATTTTGCAGCCAGTGAAATGAACTGGGGCTCTCCATGCCGCAACCCTTCTCCATCATGAAATGGACCAGCCCCAACATGCAAGAACCCTTCTCCACCATGAAATGTACCAGCCCTCCCAATGCCACAATCCTTCCCCATCATAAAATGGACCAGCCCTTCCATCCCCTCCCCCTTCCCCCATCATGAAATGGACCAGCCCTCCTAATAGAAAGACATCTGTAGAGGTCACCTGGGGGTCAGACCCATAATAGTAACAGGGCACCCTGTGTTTACCACCTCGGAATGTTGGTCCCTGGCCAGGTGGGACCACTTGTAAACACCAGCCCCTGTCTGTAATAAATAGGAGCCAATCATAGCTTTGTTGCTAGGCCAGTGGCAGAGACGCTATAGCCTTGGAGCTTTACCTTGAGCTTCTAGGCTCTAGGTACGAAAATTAGATAGCTACATGTATATATACAAAAGTATGCACAATCTACTTGTGTCTATCTGAGTGATAAAATTTGGTATATTGAGCAATTATCTTAACTGTGTCACACACCATATACTTCAGGGAATGAAGGCATTGAATGGTCATTTTTAATGCCCAAAATGGACATGTGTCTTCTATTGAAAATACCCTGGTCTGCAATCAATTGAAGAACTACTACCTGATTTGCCAGATGCAACATTGATGCAAGACTGTAACTGGCTATAACTTGACAGTAAGTGGAATAGAAGCTGACAGTAAGAGATAAAATTGGACTATTTAGTAGTAGCATGCAAGTCTGAGACAGTAACCAACAGTAAGAGATCAGTAACAAGTTGTCTTGTAGGAAAGCTTCAGTAATGGTCAGTAATGGTCAGTAATGTTACAGGAGTCACAGTAAAGCTGATTTACTGAAATGATACTGAAATGCAACTGAAATGTCAGTAGTTACTGACAGATAGCTGCATTTCAGTACATATAGTTTACTAAAGATAGGTAAAATCCAACCAACTTACTAGCATGTTTTGCCTGTCCACAATACAAAAAACACAGGTGATGTAACATACAATTATATATTTACTTTCATTCCATTTACATGTATTGTAAGCCTTTCAAATATATTTTTCAGATGTTCCTACTTGAACCTTTTCAAACCTCTCAGACAAAAAGAGCTTTTAACATTTATGACAATAAAAATTCAAGTGCATCTGAGACTGGATTTATTGGCTACCTGGTAACATGGGCAGTTATTATACATCACAACTGCAAAATACATTAAATAATTTAATGCGTCTGCCTCATAAAACATCACCTAAAACTAGTAGTAAAAGTGCAGACTTAAATAGGAAAACACTATTAGGCTATATTACAAAGGATTGTTTTTCAATCACTACTGTTACTCATTACCATCTTTTCAGACTTCAGACTGGGAAATCTTTCAAACCTTCACCTTATATTGTTGTTTTAAACCAGATACAGGGACGCATGCCTAGAATTAATGAATGGGCATGCATAGTTCTTATTAAAATATACCAGTAATTTGCATTGCACTTATGCATGAAATCATTGTGAGAGTCAAGGATTGTTGGAAGAATCTGAAAAGAATAAAGAATATAATCTCAGCAATACAAATATTGATGAGATGTATATAATGTAGATATTAATACACTGATCACCATTCAAACAGATTGGATTTTTAACCATAGAATGCCCTCTGATGCGACATGTTACATAACTTCAGTAACATATGTCTGCATGCACAACACACTGCCATGCAGCAGTAAACAAGCCACTTCTGGTGGGGAGGATGTACAGGTGATGGAACAGCCACTGTCCAGTCCTGCTAGCTGAGTTTGTTCATGAGCATAAATCTAGCCAAGTGGCCCAGTGAGCGGTGACCCCAAAACCTCGAAAAAGGGACAAATACATCCATAAAGCCAAGCATGCTCCTGCCAGGGCCAATGTAAGAGCTGCATTAACATGTTTATGTGCTGGAAATTACATTTTTGCCAAGTCAAAGTCAAGCTAGGATAAACAGAGCTCAAAATCTGTTCTTCAACTTAATTATTTGACGTTTTTGACGACTGAGGTGGATTATATTTTAGGAGTGCATGGGCATACCTGATGTCAAATGATTTCATTTTTTTCCAAATTATCTCCAACGTCAGTATTTTACATACAATGTACCTCGTAGATATATTTCAAAACATGACAGGTACGTAATACCAATCTTAGGAAAAACATCCATTACCTTTGTAGAAATTCAGAGGGGCGAGTAAGAACAGAAAGAAACAAGAGTTCGTAGACCTCAGGCCTGCATGAAATATATTGGGTGTCTGTAGAACTATTGTGTATTTTTTGTCTGCGGTACGTGCTTGGAAAAGTGAGCTCTTTACCGTGTTGGTTGTGCACCATGAAAAAGTCTAAAATTCCATTTTCTGAATTTGTAAGTTTGGACATGGATGAACATTACTTATTTTGGATTTCTTAAGTACATAACCAACCACAGTACCTTGAAGTTGTTGAGACAACTCTTTGCTACTTTTTTTTCTCAGATGGCCCATGCATTTATTCTGTCACATGATATATTTAGTACTGATATCAGAAGGGGAAAACAATTTCATCATATATTTGCAGTGACAAAATGCACCAGACGATACTTAACAAAGCCTCCACCACTTAACCCTGCCTGTACTATAGATTTAAAAGCAGGCCCAAAAATCAAGTGAATATGACTGGCCCAAAATTACCTGCATACAGTATGGAAATGGCATCACCAAAGAAACACAGGAAAAATCATACACATACCTTTCTCCTATGCTGTTCTTACTGCGCAGACTGAAGCATTTCAACATTTCGAAGGAAGACCTCGTGACTGTCTACACTTCCTACATTCGCCCAGTTACTGAGTACTCAGCCCCTGTCTGGCACCCAGGGTTAACCACACAGCTGAGCAACAAGATCGAACGTATCCAGCGCAGAGCGGTACGTATCATCATGGGACGCGACTACACCAGCTACCGAGATGCGTGTACACAGCTTGGCCTTCCATCACTCCACTCCAGGCGTTCGAATCTGACACTTCGGTTTGCTCAATCACTCTTGGTCTCTGATCAATATCGCCACTTCCTACCATCCACAAGACAGAACATTAGTTGCCGACAAACCCGCTCTGCCAACAAACTGGACATTCCCAAGTGCAGAACTGAACGCTATAGGTCTAGTGCCATTCCGCACATGGTCCGTCTACTCAACTGTAATGCCCCCATGCCTTAATCCTGCCAATATTGTATGCCTCTAATTTTCGTTTTAGATATTCGCTGGTCGATATCATGTATTATATTCGTACCTAACTGATTTTACACGTACTTTTATCTTAATGATTTGCCTTGTTGGACATTAATCAAATGCGTTTGTTTTAATGTGATATTGCAACTGCAATTCAGCCGTCAGGCTGCGAATGTAGCGATATGTTTTTGCTCAATAAACCATTACACTATGCTTATGCTCTATTCATTTCTCCTCCACTTTAGAAAGTTGTATCTTCTTCTGTTTAACCATGATTGCCAAACAGGGTAAAGGAACTTGTACCAGAACTATATAGTTTATACAGCTGTCAAAACACCACAAAGACTAAGAAGCAAACTCAAATTATACCTAACCAGTATGGCAGGAGCTGTAGCATCATCTGGCAGATACAAAGTAACCCAATACATTGAACGTGACCTACATGTACGCCCCTGCAAACCAGATGACAATTACACAAGTAAAGACCTATCAATCAATCCAAACCCTGGACCATAATCTGTTTTCAAAAAACCAAGCAGATGTTAGTGGTCCTGAATCCCAACCAAGAAAAAATCAAGTGTCAAGTTCATGAACAAGGAAGCCCAAAATCAAACCTGACCGCCAGGACACCACCAACAATTCATGTACCAAAAAGCAACACAATGGCACCTTGCGTTCCGGAGATACAGCGCACGCCCCATGCCCGCACAAAAGGTAACCTGGAATGTCAAGTTCAAGCACCAAGGGCGCCAAAATCAAAATTGAGAATTATTCAGCCACCGCCGACACATGTGCCAAATATCATTGCGCCCGCACCAACCGTTCAGAAGATATAACTCCGGAAATACCCCTCCCGGACACAAAATTCGACCTGCCGCGTCAAGTTCACACGCGACAAGGCCCAAAGTCAATCCTAGGCAACAGGCAACAACCCCCCACCCATGCACCAAAAATCGTTGCAATCCCGCGTATCGTTCCGAACACACAGCGCCAAAAGTGCCCAAAAAACACAAAAAATGTCACCTGCAATGTCAAGGTCAAGTGCCAGGAGGCCCAAAATCACACCTGAGTGTCAGGCCACCATCCCCAACCCACATACCAAAAATCGTTGTGCTCGCTCCATCCGTTCTCGAGATACAGCACCCTAAATCCCCAGCTTCCAAAAGTTCCCACGCCCGTGAAACCATACCTGCATACATGCAGGTAACAACACCCCGACTCCCGGGATTCGAACCCGCGCCGAACCCGGGCAGCCGGATCACAAATCCAACGTGCTAACCACAACGTCAAAAGCTCAAGAGCTGTTGGCGTGGTCAGTTTGGCAGCGCTAGAACCCCACTGTTACACTACTCCCTCTTTTCTTTTCAAGATTCGTCCTCGAATCTCCGAGATCGATATCCCTGTGTGGCACATACTAGCCTGTTCCTCACAGGGCCGGCGTGGGAACCATTGTAGAAATTCAGAGGGGCGAGTAAGAACAGAAAGAAACAACACCCCGACTCCCGGGATTCGAACCCGCGCCGAACCCGGGCAGCCGGATCACAAATCCAACGTGCTAACCACAACGTCAAAAGCTCAAGAGCTGTTGGCGTGGTCAGTTTGGCAGCGCTAGAACCCCACTGTTACACCTTATGTAGAATCTGAACAATCAAAACTTTAAAACAATGTCACTGTTCTTGTCATTTTTCTGCATCATATTAAAGTTGAATCTATCTTATTCACAGCATAGATCTATGAATGCAACTTTGTTGTGTTGTAAGAACATCTAAAAATATGTGCTTGGGAGTTTTCCCTAAAGGCTATCAATAAATGTAGGAAACTTCGTGTGGCTTGCCTTTGCTGGCCTATGATGCAGAGAAAATCCTGCAAACTACATCAGGACTCGAAATTCATTTTTGGGAATAGGTGCACTGGTGCACCCAACCTAGAAAATTGGGTGCACCAAAATATTTTTAGGTGCACCACATAAAATAAAGTAGAATATCAGAATAACCTAATTACAAACGAACTAAATTAGTAATTTGAAATGAGCTCTTCACAAATTGGAAGTACAGTCAAACCTGCCCAAGACGACCACCCGGGGGACCGGGAAAAAACGGTCGATTTGGACAGGTGGTCGCTGAGAAGAGTATCGACTCAAAACATGCCCGATGCAAAGTATAAATGGTTTCCGTTGTGTTTAATGGCAAATAGCAAGCACACTGCACACACGCAAAGAAGCGACACGCACACTGTAAACTGTAAATTTAACCCCAAAATCCGACGCAAACTGGCCGATTTCGGCACAAAATCGCGCTAGTTATCATCAAAAACTTCTTCTGCTATTCATTATTCGTTATGTATGATCACTTCTTTATTTTGACCTCTGACCTCTGCTTATTATTTTGCTTATTATTTTACGCTAATTATCCGCTTTTGATGTTAAGTTGTTTCTTTTGCATTTCATGTATTTCATTTATTCTTATTATTATGACTCCAGGAAGAGTAGTGGCATGATTTTATGATGTACACTAATGGAGATCGCAATTAAACAAACAAACAAACAAACAAACAAAAACCGATGAATACCTCAATTTTGAAAATGATGCGGTCGTTATTGGTCCCAATTTGGGCCGGTCGCGGTCGCGTTGGCCAGGTGGTCGTTGAGAAAAGGTCGCTTAATGCTTACGTCAATGGGAAAATAAATCGGGACCGAGAAAAAGCGGTCGAAATGGCCAGGTGGTCGCTGAGAAGAGGTGGTCGCTCGGGCAGGTTTGACTGTACTATGACAGTCATTTTTATTATCTTTCTAACACATAGATGTCAAGAATATGGTGTTTACTTAGTATACTGAAATCTTAACCTACATAAGCCTATCAAAATATTTGGGTGCACCCTGTGCACCCACAGAAAACAATTGGGTGCACAGCTCCAATTTTGGGTGCACCTGGGTGCACAAAACCCCAGTATTTCGAGCCCTGTACATGTTCTTGCAGATGTCAATCTGAATTGAGATTTTAAATTCAGAATATTTATAATATTGGTGCCAAAATCCCGCCACACGTACATTTAAATTTGATGCACAACAATTACCAGAATTTCCACCTTCAAACACCTGACATCAGAAGGGTGTGGCTGTCCCATCACATCACACCTGTATATAGGACAGGTACGTACCATCCTCAGAGGGGCGGCTACACTTGGTAACCGTATTGATCCACTATGAAATATTCATCCTTTCTTTGTCCTGCCAAAGACGGATGCTTACACTGAGCCTCACGGAGAAATCAATGGAACGTCCTTGAAGTAGGCCAGAATTGCATAATACTTCAGTTCACAGGGATCGAAATACTGGAAATGCAGAAATGTTTGCGGTAGTTTTATGTTCGCGGTTTTTGCGGTGACCACGTCACCGCGAACTTAAAACCACCGCAAACATTTTTCCATTATAGTATGAGACTGCTGTCAATGGCGCTACCACGAACTTAAAACCACCGTGAACACTCCATTTTTCCGCTACAGCGAAAGTAAATCCCTGCAAACTTAAATGCATTTACACTATTACAGGAAAATTGGTGTGGTGCAAGTAATTTCAGACCAAACTTGCAACAGCGCAATTACTTTTGTCCAATGTTACCACCATTAGAAATAATTCACACACACAAAGAATATTATCTGGCCTTCATCTATTGATAGACAACATAAACAAATGGTAGAAAAGTACGGATTTACTCTCAATAAAAGATTTCAAAACCTGAATTTCTCCTGCAATGCCGTAGAATTCTGCTAGAAGGCCCATCATTGAACTTGACCTTCGTTTTCCCAACCAATACCCACCTACCAAATATCATGAAGATCCATTCACAGCTTCTTGGGTTATGCTATCCAACAATGCACACATGCAAGCACAAACAGTAGCAAAAACATTACCTTCTTGGCGAAGGTAAGGCCACACCAATTTAATTTCTTGGTTCACGGATTTTTTCATAAAAAATATGGAGCGAGAGGGCAAAATAAAAAGACAAATTGTAAAATGGTTGGGGTAAAGATAGGGGCTAATCCAAAACATAAAGAATAAAAAGTTTTCAGCTTGAAAAAAGTACAAAAACACTATTACTGTACAGTAACAGCACCTGTTTGTTGAAAATTACAAAAGTAGTGTCAGTTTTTATGTTTGTCCCATTCTTCATGAATGAAAAATATAACTGCAATTATAATACCCACATTAAGGAGCTTATAATATAAAGACCAATTTGCTACACCAGAAAGTTGGTGAATGGTTTCATTAATGGTGAAAATTTGCTGAGTGGTAATTTTTATTCTTATTTTTATTTCCAAAAAAAAGGAGCGAGCGAATCCGTGAACCAAGAAATTAAATTAGTGTGGCCTAATAAAAGTTCACTGGCCTCAATGACACAAACATATAGCGACAGATTGTGTAACCTCTGCTAGTGTGAGCTATAATAATAAACATTACAAGAACGTGCTCTTTAAAGGATTTCGGTGGCACTACATCAAATACTATAATCCAATCAAGTTTCTAAAGATCAGTGGTGTTATTCTTCTTCCTCTTTTTCTAAGCCCTACTCCCACAGAACCTACCTGACTAGTCTGAGGGAGTCCTTTCTGATGTTGACTAGGCTCTTCAGAGTCTTGGTTGGTTCATTTGGCTGGGGGGCTGGGTAGGGAAACTGTGGAGGGAAACAGAGTGCATACGTACATATATACATGTTGTCATTTGTAGCTGACATGCTATCATTTGTGTCTGAACATTCAATACAGCAAAATACATAACACATGAAAGTTTACTTAGGTACTTTCCAATACAGATTTTGCTTCTAGAGAAGGCTTTCAAAGTGATAGCATCTTTTCCTTTACTTCAGGCCACACCAATTTAATTACTTGGTTCACGGATTTTTTCATAAAAAATATGGAGCGAGAGGGCGAAATAAAAATAAAAATTGTAAAATGGTTGGGGTAAAGGTAACGGCTAATCCAAAACATAAAGAAAAAAAGTTTTCAGCTTGAAAAAAGTACAAAAACACTATTATTGTACAGCAACAGCACCTGTACCCACACTTTAAGGAGCTTATAATATAAAGGCCAATTTGCTACACCAGAAAGTTGGTGAATGGTTTTATTAATGGTGAAAATTTGCTGAGTGGTAATTTTTATTTTTATTTCATTTTCTAAAAAATAGGAGCGAGCGAATCCGTGAACCAAGGAATTAAATTGGTGTGGCCTCAAGGACGATCGATTCAAAATATGCCTTTTCCTTTGCAATAGTGTAATAATTGGAGGAATGGCCAAGTGGATTGAGTGTTTGCCTTTAATTCCGTAAGTCGTGAGTTTGATCCCCGGCCAAGTCATACTAAAGACTTTCTTGTAAAATGGTACATGCTGCTTTCTCTGCTTAGCACCCAGCATTTGGGAAAGATGGTAGTTGAACACTTCTACCAGTGGACTAGTCCCTGCTGTAGTGTTGTGTGGCCTGTGGCTACAGGAACAGAGATGGGCACCGCCATATACACCATCTGGTACAGGAAGGACTTTAACGTGCAATAGTACATAGAGGAAACTTCTCTAACTAGCTGGAAAACTTACCGGTAGTGGTCTGTTCCCCAGGAAGTTGAGGTCGGAGTTTTCTCCAAACAGGTAGGCCTCTGGTTGGGTGGTATCGAACCGCTCCCCTCCCATGATGAAATGGCTGCCAAAGTAACATCCTGGCAGTAAAAAACAGATGTTTGTTTATTTGTTTATTAAAATTCACCACACGAGTGGAAGGGGCGGGGGAACAGGTGGTGACAACTTTACTGGCCCTCGCCCCGACATAAAAATACAATAAATACAGCAGATTAAGATTAATACTAAACGACATAAACAATCGATCAGACTACCGAGCCCTTAAGTCCTGGCAGGAGGCGCACTTACATGCAGTAGACCAGGTACAGAGGTTATCGGTTACAAAGTGACTTCTGAATCTATCAACAACAGATTTCACAAGTAGCTGTTTGAAAGACAATAGGTCGGACTGGTGTGACGACACAGCTCCTATGCTGCGAACTGTGACATCAAGCTTGTTCCATTCGGTAACTAACCGTGGTATGTAGGACATAGCAAATGTAGATGTTTAGTTAGAGGTTTCCTAATTTATCTTTTTAATTTTCTGAACTTTCTGAATTTTTTTCTCATATTGAAAAATTACATTTCAGTTCTTATGTGCAATAATTTGAACAATTGTACATTGTACACTCAAGACATACTCCTCCATCAGTTAAGAAATTATAAAATATTGACCAGTGGTAATTTTAGAACCCATCAAACCACAAACATAATGCTATATGTCTTAATACTATATTGATTAATATATTGATTCAAGCACAAACTTTAAACACTGTGAATGTCTCTTTTTCTCTCCTAGTCCTACCATGATATTAAGTCTCTGTGAACATAAAATGCTTCATAATATTTCCTTTGTATCATGTATCAACTTGCGATATGCAACACTATTTCATAATATAGATCATTAATCAAGATTCTATACTTCATCATTGTAAACTTTGTGAGAATAATAAGGTTGTGCTGTAAGAATACAGTGCTCAAAATATCCACACAAGTCTTGCACTTGCAAACACAACCACATTTTGCTTGGCGCAACTAAATCACACGCCTGTTACACTGTAGGCACTTAGTTCGAACGCGCGTTCTACGCGGCATAGAACACGATCATTGAATGTCCGACCTAGGTAGCTTAATTATCTTGATCGTTTGAAGACTTTATAGAGTTCTTTGGGTGTCCAAATGCAATGCAACAGCAAGACGGAATGTTGTAGAGTATGTCTATAATTTCGGAATTTTTTCTCCGTTCGAAAACCGCCCGGGGAACTAAATGATCGGATTCAAAGCCTTTGAAACAAGCTTGACCACAGTTGCACAATACTTAAAATTTTGCAGTTAGAATCTTGGACTTGTATTCAATTCTTGATAAGATAAAAAGTTGTTAACTGGAAGAAAAGATTTGGATAAATAGCTGATCTGAAGAACGTTTACTAATAACTTGGAAGTAGAGCAACTTAAAATATTGATGGCAACCTGGCTTTTGACCCCAAAAAGTATTTCGAGCACTGAAATAGTTTCAGCTTCACCCCTAGTAACTGTGTTCCTCAAATGATCAAAGGTATGTTCCATACTTTCAGTGTGTTGTTACATATGCACAGTGCCATGTTTTCTTAACCTCTCTGAAGTGTGTGTTTGAATAGATGTCTTAACAGCAAGCCAACCCTTATCTAGTTGGATCTTAAGTCCAAGACCATAAGTTATTCTGAAGAGATAACCACTAACCACACTCGGACACTTAAGTATAAAGGTCAAGAATGACAAATGCGTAAACCCTGTTGGAATGTTAGAACATGCCTCAAAGTAAACTGGGATGCGTTTGGGGATTACGTGTTCAGTTGGAATTGGATGTTTCTATACTGTTTTTTCATTGATGTTATGTCTGTTAAATTTTAATCCCTGGGCGACAATGTATACATATTATGATGTAATCCAACATGGCACATATGAATTAACATGTCCTTTGTAAAAGCCTACATAGGCTACATTCTAAGATTTACTTCAAGACCAACACCTTTGAATTTATTTTTCCTAGACTCTGTTTATCCCAGCAACTAAAGAATGCACTAAATCTAAGTTATTCTAACTTGATAACATTTTGGTCATTTCCCTGGCAACCAACAGCTGTCGGCGACGGATATGCAATGTACAAGAAACATTTCATCACCAGTGACAACTTTTCAGATGGTAACAACCAACTCATTACTTATACAAAGAGCCTGATTCTGAATAGACAACTACAGATTTAATCTAATCATTTCTGGAGACAAATTTTGAACAGCCATTGGTTAATAAAAAGTAGCTGTCGGTACAGTCGGAGAGAGGAAACGTCACAAACAGTTTTATAAAACGACCCCTATGAGGGTTTGAAAGTGGACTAGTCTTTGCAAACTTCCTTGTGGTTTCTGAGAAGGCAAGTAACTTTGTTATGAAACTGTCACAGACAATAATGCATGGATATTAATGGTAGAATTAAGTAGAGTATGGCCTTTGGGTATTATTTGCATCAGACTACTTTCTCACCTTCACAGGTGACCAGGCAGGTAAGATTTCTCCCACCTGATGAAATTACGCTTTCTGCAGCCTTAAGTCTACTGATCCATCCTCAGAAATTTGCCAGGTCACATCTCAACCTCCACTCAAAATAACTAAAAATTTGTGTGTGTTTTTTTTTCATGATATGGCAGTATTATGGCATCCGGTGAAATCATGAAAGTTCAGGGCTCGAAATTCATTTTTGGGATTAGGTGCACTGGTTCACCCAGCTTAAAAAATTGGGTGCGGCAAAAATTTTTTTGGTGCACCACTTAAAAACCCCGTTCACATGGGGAAAAAGCAAGTGAGTTAAACGAGGAATCCGATTAAAATGACCAATCCAAAGCCATGTGAACAGAACTAATCCGATTGGATTGCCCATTTTGGATTGGATTGACTTGGATTGCAATCCACCTGGGGAGGTGGATTCAGCGCGCGCAATCCGATTGGCGCGCAATCCGATTGACCGGAATCGGCCATGTGAACACAATTGGATTGGATTCGGGCTTGTTTCATGGTTTTTATGTCATACATACGGGTACAGTGGACATTAGATATACAACCATACCTACAACATGGCAAAAAAAGTATGATACACGGATTAGAAAATAAGTTTATGGGCAAGTTTGCTTGCAAAATCATCTTACCGCTATGGTTAACAACCGGACGCCGCAAGATTCGCCGGAACATGTGCACCGGTTCTTTCCAAAAATCGGCAGTGTGGCAGAAGACCAACTGGTTAATTTTGGCAATATTGCCCATGAAAATAACATGTATGGTTTTGTTTCTCTCCTGTTGTTGGAGCCAATGTCCCAACACCACCAAAAAAGCAAATATTCTACGAGAAAAACAGTCGGAAGCGTGTCTAAACAGAAAGTTCGAGCTTGGGTCACTTCACTGCATGCAAGCATGGGCGAGCAGTTTTTTTAAACGAAACACAGACTTTTATTTCAGATAAATACGTGATGAAGTCAAATGTTTTGGTAGCAGTTTGCCTTATTTATGCAACTTCTGCAACAGATACATTTTATATAGTTAAATGTAGAGTATAATCACACCGCGCGTAACATTTCCACCCCCAGTCTAATAGACTATCCCAATGACCCCGTATGACCCAGAGGCCGCCACTTTCGTCAGTGTGTGTTGCGGACCATCGACGCGTCAAAATCTGACCAAAGCCGGCCGATTTCTCAAGTTATAATCAATTATATCGATGTCGCTACATCCTTCAAAATTATGAGGTAGTCTGGCAACATTTTGGAAAAACTACGCGTGCCCGCGGTGGTCGTTGGAAACACGACGCGTGCTGCGGTAAAGAGTTTAATCCGATTGTGTGGTCGCGGTCGCAAGTTTGAGTTTAATCCGATTGTATAAAACTCATGTGAACACATTTTTTTTAATCCGATAGAAAATTTCAATCGGATTCCTTGTTTAACTCACTTGCAATTTTTTCATGTGAACAGGGTCTAAATTGAAGTAATAACCTAGTAATAAAACTTAGTTACAAGCTATCAAATTCTTAAACAATACCATGATAGACATTTTTATTATCTTTCTAACACTTAAATGTCAAGAATATGGTATAGACTAGCTCAGAGGGTTAAGACACTTTGAAGACCCCCAGCAAAGTGGGTGTTGGCTCCCCTAGCAACACATAGCAACCACCTTTGACCCCAAGTTTCCCAGATTTCCCCCATTGTTCGATAATAGCCCCCTCCCCACCTAGTGTGAAAACATTCCGGGAGGGGTGCCACCTGGCCAGGTGAGACGTTACCTGGCACCCTGTAGGGGTACTGTCTGGGAAAGCAAGTAGGGTGTGTATTGGGTGTAGTGTTTTCAGTGTGTTAGAATTAGTCTGAATGCCACTGTTTGAATTATGCTATCATCATGAGTACAAATAACCTTGAAAATGGATACAGTACAGCTGATTTAATACTGTGCTCAGCTTCAGTGTTCGTATCCCACCAATTATACTCTGGGACCAGTTTGGACAAGATCTGATTTCGACTGACTAAAACAAGAAACTGTTTTCAAATAAATGCCCCCAATTCCACCCCCCCCCCAGTCTTACCAGGGCTAAGTAAACCCCATTTTTCTTGAGTTCACTGCTGTAGGAACATCATACGTATACTTTCAGCTAATATACCAGGTCAGACCCACCAGAAGAAGAAATTGTTTCAAATTGAAATCTTTAGAACATTTCAAGAAAGTATAACTTCTGTTGTTATCCACCAGACTAATTACCAGATTTCCTGGTGCTACTGTTTCTCTACATTCTTTTAATCTACAATAACGTGATCAAGAAAACATGCCTAGTCTTTCAATTTCTAAAGTCAAGAAAATACCAAACAACTTGGCCATGTTTCCCCCAAAGATTCAAGGAGGTTGATTCTTCCAACCTCATTGCTTTTAAGCGAGTAATGTTACAGGAAATATCATAATGTATCATTATGTCTAGTATAGCCAGGCAAGTATGCTCAAGAATTGTTGTTAGGTTAGCAATTGTACATTGCTGAAATGAGAAGGACATTCAGTATTACTGTAATCTGAAGCTATGTAGTTGAATGATTAACAAATCAGACAAATAGATGGTAGAATATGCACCACTGCAGCACCAGTAATCTATTTCAATTTTGCTTTTGAATAAAATCTGTATTTACAAATCTACGTTACTCAAATTTGTTCCCTATTTCATACTGTCCCCTTCTCCCACATTCTTATATATATGTAATTTCAATTGTCCTGTACAAGATGTGAAATCATGGACAACTATGATAATACATACAAAACATTTGTAAGGAGTAAGGAATAAATGCTAGGCAGTCACAGTCATTATTTTTGCCACTAAATCAGACAGATTTTGATTTAGACCAAATGTGGGCTATCCCTAGGGTCAGTTTCTTCTCAGCCAAGTGCATTGACTGTTAATTGGATAGACATCTGAAATTGTTTTAATCCAATTTGCTTGGAATCCTGCTATATACTAGTAATTATGTGTGTAATACTTTAATGCTTGAAAGTTTGTTTATCATTGATCAACAGAACCCAAGCTGGCTGTCTGGCTTGACAGGTAAAGGTGTGAAAGCTGTGGGCTCACCCATTGTTCTCCTCAGGTAGACTAGTACCCTGCTGTCAGGGACTAAGTCAACAAATTACTTGGCCATATTGTTCCTCTGTCCAAACAAAGAGATCACGTTTCATGCTTGGAATGGCCAAAAGTTGCAATTTTGTCATCTTATCTTTTTCTTAAAGGCGCAACCATATGCAATGTTCTTATTTGTCACAAAAGACATGCCGGGTAAGTAGACAAGTTGTACTTAAATCTTCAGGTGGTCCCATGAATGTGCATATTTCCACCTCCCTGTCAGACTGCCATGAATATTTCACATATGCCATTTTTTAAAATATTTTGAACATATTAAAGAATATCTGTATTATAATCATACCAGTGGGGCTGGGACCACCTAAACATTATAGAGTGCTCTTTGCTGAAAACATACATACCACATTTGTGTCAAAAATATGTTCTGGGGTGTTGCGCCGGGGGCCTATAAGGTATAAAATCTAGCTGAGCTTATGATATCCATATTTTAATATCAGTGAGTCTTTTATGAAATCCATATAGTCTGAAAATATGCTATGGGTTTGTGGCTCCACTTCCTGTTGAAAATTCTGAAAAATACCAGTCAAGTAACTTTCTACAGCACATCAAAGTTGGTGGATCAGTTAATTAGGCAGAGGGGTGAAAAGTGTCTTAACTCACTGAGAGTGTACTTTGATATCTTCACATACACAACCCAAGAAACTAACTGGGTGCACAGCTCCAATTTTGGGTGCACCTGGGTGCACATGCACCCAGTGTTTCGAGCCCCGAAGTTGATATTACCTTACTACTGCTTTATTCTTCGTTGTTTAATGTTCCACTGTATAACGTATGTCTGTTTGATGGCACCCAACATCACCATTGCCTGGGATGCCCTCTGTACTGCCTTGTTGCAATCTCAATAAAATAAAATTAAGTGCTTTGAACAATTTAACAATTTGTGACATCATTTCTTTGTCCTGACCTTGGTCCCGCCAGAATACCAAGTGTTGTGACGGACATAAACCCTTGTCTTATTAGCATTTCCTGATATAGGCTGACATTTAAAGATGTGAGGTCTGAGGTCCACATCCTGGCTCTAGTTTTAAGGCCACAGCAAGTAAATTTTATGGATGACATCCGCGCGCTCATTAATTTTTGCCTGATTTCAGAAAAAAAAACAAGATTTTTTTTTCTTCTTCGGAGATGGTCAACATGACAAGAAAGTACCAAAATGGGAAAGTATGTTGTGTTGGAGCCTAATGATTGTACTTGTAAGCTGTAGGAGTGACATTAGCGAGGTAGCCATGATTGTAGTTATAGAAGTGAAAACAGCTGGATAGTTGGAAAATTGGCACCACTATGGAAGTCATAAGTGAAGTTGCCAACTTGGTAAGTGATACCAGTCTACCACACAAGTGTCACTTTTACTACGCTAGTTCACTTCTTGAATACAGGAATGAATGATTTGTGGTCAGTACTACCATGTTTTGTCACTTTAACTCTTCTTACAACATTCATGGTGTCTATTTTGAAAATTTAGCCATCTTGTTTTTTTTACCCATCTTGTTTTTTTTTCACCCTATCTCACTATTTTTGCAGTCTGCAGAGGATGTCATCCATAAAATTTACTTGCTGTGGCCTAACACAGCTTCTCTTGTAACAGGGCCTGATCTTTCCCCGGAATTGAACCTAAGCCCATATCCGTTTCCTGGAATTCTTTCATACCCCAGGCTGGTGGTAATAAAATCAGGGGATAGAAATGTGGAAGGAAAGCAAATCTTCAACATGCGACCGTCCAAAAATCGATCCTCCTTATAATACTTAGTGAGGGTCTGCATTTGATATCTTTTGATTTCTGGTAATTGATAGGGAATGCTGACTTATTCATATAATTATTAGCATATAATTATTAGCGAAGCGACCAAACGTTGCATACTTTCTTGATTTTAGAGTAATATGTAAGGGGATCTCCTGAGTTCAGTGTAAAACATAATTGGGACACCCCCATGCAGACCTCCTTATACCAAAATCTGATCTTTCACCCAAAATGAACCTTAGCCTATATCTATTTCTTGGATTGCATCCATTCCCCTAGATGGCACAGTAGAAGCCAGTTAATTGCACACCAGATAAACGCACACTTCTGTTAACTGCACGGAACACCAAAATCCCCAACCAGTGCAGTGCAGTGGATAACTTTGCATTATTGCAGCAGCCTGATAATTGCATGAAATACACTGGCAAATACTGTAAATGCAGAAATGTTCGCGGTGGTTTATGCCCACGGTTTTCGCGGTGGCCACTTCCCCATGAAATGAAAACCACAGCGAGCATTTATCCATTATAGACCCCGTTCACATGGGAAAAAAGCAAGTGAGTTAAACGAGGAATCCGATTAAAATGACCAATCCAAAGCCATGTGAACAGAACTAATCCGATTGGATTGCCCATTTTGGATTGGATTGCCGCGCAATCCGATTGACCGGAATCGGCCATGTGAACACAAAACACATGGCAAAAAAAGTATGATACACGGATTAGAAAAGAAGTTTATGGGCAAGTTTGCTTGCAAAATCATCTTACCGCTATGGTTAACAACCGGACGCCGCAAGATTCCCCGGAACATGTGCACCGGTTCTTTCCAAAAATCGGCAGTGTGGCAGAAGACCAACTGGTTAATTTTGGCAATATTGCCCATGAAAATAACATGTATGGTTTCGTTTCTCTCCTGTTGTTGGAGCCAATGTCCCAACACCACTAAAAAAGCAAATATTCTACGAGAAAAACAGTCGAAAGCGTGTCTAAACAGAAATTTCGAGCTTGGGTCACTTCACTGCATGCAAGCATGGGCGAGCAGTTTTTTTAAACGAAACACAGACTTTTATTTCAGATAAATACGTGATGAAGTCAAATGTTTTGGTAGCAGTTTGCCTTATTTATGCAACTTCTGCAACAGATACATTTTATATAGTTAAATGTAGAGTATAATCATACCGCACGTAACATTTCCACCCCCGGTCTAATAGACTATCCCAATGACCCCGTATGACCCAGAGTCCGCCACTTTCGCCAGTGTGTGTTGCGGACCATCGACGCGTCAAAATCTGACCAAAGCCAGCCGATTTCTCAAGTTATAATTAATAAATATCGATGTCGCTACATCCTTCAAAATTATGAGGTAGTCTGGCAACATTTTGGAAAAACTACGCGTGCCCGCGGTGGTCGTTGGAAACACGACGCGTGCCGCGATATGGTAAAGAGTTTAATCCGATTGTGTGGTCGCGGTCGCAAGTTTGAGTTTAATCCGATTGTATAAAACTCATGTGAACACATTTTTTTTAATCCGATAGAAAATTTCAATCGGATTCCTTGTTTAACTCACTTGCAATTTTTTCATGTGAACAGGGTCATAGTTTTTGACTATGGCGATACGGTGAACTTAAAACCACCACGAACACTCCATTTTCCCGCCACCGCGAAAGGAAATCCCCGCAAACTCAAATACATTTACAGTAGGTTGTGCAATTAAACAGCTTCTACTATAGTGATAAAATTAGAAGAATAAAAGTTCGAAACTGCAACATGCGACCGTACAAAAACCTATCCTCAGTCAGGGATCGAAATACTTTTTTTTGCTACATACAAAATTGCAAGTTGGCAAAAATTTTACATGTAATTTGAAAAACTTACATGCAAAATAGAACTAGGTGGCGATCGCAAAGAGGATCGCTAGCTTGAATCGGCAAATTTTGATTACATCTAGTGAAGCTACCGAAGAAAGTTATCAGCAAAAACAAGAAAAGGAAAAAGACAGGCATCCATATGTCGTTCTGTCTAAGAGTAGGGTGTCTAATTCCTCAGTATTTTTACTATAGGCCAGGTAATTTTAACAAGATTGCAAGTTCAGAATATTTTTACATGCAAATCTTCACAATTATGTGCAAATTGCAAGTAAAGTATGTGTATTTCGACCCCTGTCAGTCTTTCTAGACAGGCCGTTACCTTTATGTATACCATTGAAATTCCAGGCACATTCTGTCTCTTCCGCACCAAAGGCTCGCCTGAGCCACAGAATCGATCATCGCCAGGTCATTAGGTCTGCCCAAGGTATGGTATAGGTTCTGGATATTATGTAAGGCCATCTGCATTCTGGCAGTGGTAGTGTGTGCGATATGCGATGTGTCAAGGGCTTACCGCTCCTGAATAAACAATGGCACAGACACTGCAATAACAGTGTGGCTCTGATTCACTTCATGTAACAAAAGTATAACGGAAATTGAGGTACAGAGGATTCGAAAAACTCTGGGCTGGGTATCCGACCATAAAAGTCAAACTTGTGATTGTGCCAATTAAATATGGTTGAAGTAGTAGACTAATATTAGACCAAAAGCCACAAGGGGGCCCAAACCTACACCACTTACTCTCTGCCTCATGAGCTATCTACTACTTAAAAATCACGACCATAGCATGTCCAGAACTCAAGATATCAAAATTGGAAGTTCTGCTGCAATGCCGTTAAGAGCCGCTAGGAGGCCCATTCTTCGATTTCACAAACACTTCCCACCTATCATTAAGATTCATCCATGGCTTTTTGAAAACATACACTGATACACACAATTGGCACCCAATACATAATATGATGATGAAATCTTGATTTACATGTTCAGATGTACAAAGTCTACAAATGTACCAGTTTTCAACTCCAAACCAAGCCGTTGATAAACATGTACAATGTTATCTACCTCCACAAGTCTTGTGTGTCTAATGTGAACAGACAGGCTAGAGAAGAGAAAGGCTTGGGAGTGGTCACAGTCCATTTCCTTACTTCAAAGACCTCCAGTTCAGATGTATGTGGGAACAGGTGTTGACAGCTGACCATGCCTATCTAGCCCCTGAGGCAAGACCTGGCCAACAAATTTCCCACAGGCTTTGGCTAGAACCATGTATGTGTGTACTACTGGATAATTTAGGAAGGGAGTGGGCTAGTAATAGAGGTTTGGTAATTTCTCCATCATTGCCCATTGGCAAGGATACTTCTAATAGTATTCAGTATAGCACCTAGTTATTTACGCTTATTGAAGCTTGGGGCAAAAGTAAATGCACTGCCTATCTCTCCGCAAATATGTTGACCCTCTAGCAGTGTTCTCTGTGTCTGTGAGCAAGCATGATAACTCGAGAACTCCAGAATGGATTGTCTTGATACTTTGTATGTGGATAGGTCTTGATGACACCGCAAATTTACTACATTTTGAGCTCTCTAGCTGCTTTCTATAGTACTGCAGTAGGACTTTTTGATATCTCATGTTCTGGGCAACCTATGGTAGCAAATTTTGGTTGGTAGGTAGCTCTTGTAGTCAGGAAGAATTAATATACTTTTGGGCCCTCTAGCAGCTTTCTTTGTAACTGCAGGGGACATTCAATTGCCAACTTTGAAACAGGATAAGACTATCTCAGAAACCTGTCCCTGCCGTGGGATGGAAATTACCTTGTTGTTGGCATATACAAAACTTTCACCGCATCTTTCTTTTTTACTCTGAACTTCATGACAACAAATTGCTGAAAATTATTTCCATCAGCTAAAAATTATAATGAATTCACAACAACGGAAAGTAACAACATGATGGGCTCCCATAATAAGTAGGACAGAAAAATTTTTAATCCAAGCTACATGTAAGGCCACACCAATTTAATTTCTTGGTTCACGGATTCGCTCGCTCCTATTTTTTGGAAAAGATAAATAAAAATAAAAATTACTATTCAGCAAATTTTCACCATTAATGAAACCATTCACCATCTTTCTGGTGTAGCAAATTGGTCTTTATATTATAAGCTCCTTAAAGTGTGGGTACAGGTGCTGTTATGTACAAAAATAGTGTTTTTGTACTTTTTTCAAGCTGAAAATTTTTTTCTTTATGTTTTGGATTTGTCGTTACCTTTACCCCAACCATTTTACAATTCTTATTTTTATTTTTATTTCGCCCTCTCGGTCCATATTTTTTATGAAAAAATCCGTGAACCAAGAAATTAAATTGGTGTGGCCTAATGACAGCCTTGCAGACTACGGTCTGATAGACAAATACTCCCCAGTCATGTGAATCAAAACAGACAACAACATTTCTTTATCAGAGTTCAGACACCCTTTGCTTCCTTCCATCTCTTGCAGACACATACACACTGATTCATAAACGAGAGCCCACAACAAAGTTGAGTGCTTTCCAAAGACAATTCTAGTCATTATCAGACACCTTTCTCCTTCAAAGACTATCTGTGACATCCGAGTGGTCAATCCTTTTGGCAAATTGTACGCACAAGGCTACCTCATTATGCGAGCATGAGTAGAGATAAGTGTTTGTTTACATCTACAGGTGGTATGTAGAGTAGTGTATCTGGGCCAAGGCCTTTGCCTCTTCAATAAACCAAACCGACTTTGCCATCAATCATACAAGATCGGGGCTCAGATATTTTGCCACTGTGTAGGGCAGGTTTAGGTACTAAGTTTTAGGAACCCAGTACGCGTACCAGTGTAGGATAAGGTGTTATCTGACTGCACTGCGGGGTTGTTCACTGCAGCACTGTTTAGTGTTTTGTTATTTTCACCATTTTTTAAAATAATCTAGACATTGCGTAATATTGCGTATGATTTAGAAGACAACACAAAACGTGGAAAATTTGTTCTTCATCCCTGAATCTTCGAACCCCGCAGTGTCGCACCGGTGCCCCAAGTGCAGTGAGATACCACCTTTAGGTGCAGGTTGACATCAGAAACTTGAGAAAGAACTGCTCAACTCTAGTTTTACCTGCACTAACCTGCACATACAGGACTTGGTGGTATCTACAGTATTTCAAGCCCCAAACTAAATGCTTTAGCATTATGTTCTAGCACTTCTACTCACTGCCCTGCCAATTTACAAGACTTATCTAATTCAAACGGAAACAGAGAGGGACGTAACAACTGTTATTTGCTTGAGATAAATATGTATTCTTGAATTGAAATGAATCAAAAGTAAAATCATATTCCATCTCGTCTAAACATAAAGTTCAGACATGAATATATTCTATACTCTGATTACAATTTTATACCTGCAATTTTCAGTTTGGAAATAATAAAATCAAAATCAAATCAATTCCAACAAATTCACCTTGAAATTTGAGTATTATTAATAAATAGTTAAAATTATATATACAATCGATATGGATGTCTTAAATCTTAAATAGCTCAACAATTATGTCACAGCATCGGTATAAAATCAAATCAGCTCTCCCAATGATAGTCATAAGTAGCAAACAATTATGTCATAGCATCATTATATAATTAAATCAGCTCTACCTATGATAGTATCCATTCATAGACTAATAATTAGAATTGATAAAGCAGATGGTAAATTTTGCATGCTGTACATGTATATTCAGGTTCGACAAATATTCATTACACATCATATAGTATAGCAAGGACCATGTAACATACAACACCCAGCTACAATAATTTAGACTACACACAGTTATCACAGATTGAAAACCTGACCATGATTATCTACATCCACAATTCCTATTTAAAGCATTGATTATTCCGACTCTTTCCATTCGTCTTCGCTTTCGTACAGTTCGTCGGAAAACGAGCACAAGCTGTCCTCCGACGAATCAGTCTCGTCGTCGGTTTCATCGTTCTCGTAGTCACTGTCGATGTACAGCGCCGGGATGGCGAACTGTAGTCGTGGGTCACCACCCATGGTGACTCCCCTGGGTACTTTACTCAGGTGGTTTCTGTACGTCAGGTTGCGTCCGAACGGTCCAGGGATGTCGTCGATGCATATGTTTTTCTCCTTACCGAGAACGGCGCGGCGGTACAGCTCGTGCATGTACGGTAACTCCTCGGGCGGCCCCTCGTAGCGGTGAGCAACTTTGTACGCGAGAGTCGGCGGGTTGCCTCCCTTAGAAACCCTCATGCTGGATGAACAGGAGTAGTCTGATATTTCCGTGTCAGCCGGAAGGATTTCGTACGAGTGTAGTAAGTCGATGACTTGAGACAGTGGTACCATTCCCGCGTGCATTCCGACCACGATCAGCGTACACTCGTGGGGTTCGATAAAGCGAAACCTCAGCCTCGTTTCCGCGTCCGTCAGGAAGACGTACGTACCGGGCCACCTCCAGCCAATCGTGCACGGGCGCTTCGTCTGTCGTTTCACCTTTTCCAGATTCACCGCAAGAGGCTCGCGTAATACCAGCGACACCGAGTAGAAAAACTCGCCCAGTTGCACATCAGTAAAGAAGGACACAAGATCTTTCTTAACTGTCCGAGGAAGTTGAAGTTCCTTGATAGCAGCACTAATACTGACTTGATCCCCACTGTAAGCCTTGAACAAAACATCACTAACTGAATGCACGCAAATATCGAAAAGACTTGGGGCTGGCATAGTGGAAACAATTGGTGATAAAGCAAGACAAATATGGCAAAAATCAATGCTACAGGATTTTCACAATGCACCTGCTGTTGTGGTTCAATATTCAAAACACGTACACCGCTGGGAGTACAATAAACCTCCTACTAGCACAGTGCACACAATTGTCTGTGTTGAAGCTTGTAAAAAATCTTCTAGTTTATCCTCTCGGATGCGATGAAAGCTCTGTCTTTCTCTGGTCATGTCCTCGGAAGATAGAGTAGAAGAAGTCACTGGGCCCACAGACAAAGACAATACTTGGGAGGGCAGCATACACACAAACACTGTGACAGGTCCTTTCTTCTTTCACGCAGCAAAACACACCGAGGATATCCTTCTCTTCTCGAGCGCTGTAGCAGGCACAAACAGTAGGGTGGCAGCGGGTCACAGTCAAAGGCAAAGAAGCACAGTAAAATCCAACTCCAAGGAAGAACTATCTCCAAACGAAAGAAAACTCTTCAGGCTTCAAGCAGCATGCACACATGTACAGTAAAGGCACAGACTGGCCCACTAACACCCCCGGTGGGGGGAGTTACTATATACAGACTACAAAATTAGCATGGGTGGCAAATGAACAGCTGGGTGGCAGTTGTCTGGGTTCATGAATTAGTCAAACAACAGTTCCCAGTCCTGAAGATCAGCTGTTTACAAAAGAACGGCTTGGAGGAGGTGCTAAGACGCTGCCCATTGTCTTGATACTTGACACACAATAGTAAATACTGTACACCTTACCATGCAATGAATTCAGATCAAACTAATGAAGTCTATTGCTTTACATACGCAGAGGTATGAGGATAGGCATTATCATTGCTACAGGCAAGTTTTCCACAATCTACTTGTATATTTATATCAAGGCAGTTCAAACATACATTTGTGCCTTCTTGTACTGGTATATTTGAATCCCCTGGTTTATGTGAATGTTTTGAAGTACATGCACACTGTAGAATTTGAGGTGTATTCACTTCATACTAGTGAAAGTACACATAATCTCAAGTTCTCACTTATATGTTAATCAAATAAGGAAATGGTCTAATGAGTTGCTGTTATAACATGCATCAGTTATCGATAGCCTTCTAAATAATACAGGGGAAATACAGTACAATTCTTTGCAAATTCAGATCACTATAATTTATGTTTTAACATCAATTGCCTGACAATAATTCCCTGACAATTTCTGCAACTAGTATGAAGTAGAACCTTGAAAATCTAAGTTTCCTTCTATTGCGACAATCAATGACAACTTTTCAACCCACAGACAGTATAAATTATGACATATCTGCAATAACAGAAATTGCCTAGACAAGTCAACTGACTGCAATATACTGTATATATAGATGTGCTTACTCAAGTTACTGTGACAGTTTTCAGACCAAAGATGTTATCTATAAGATTTATCCAAAATCTGTTAAGATTCATGAAGTTAATAAACTTTTATGTAGCAAGCAGATAGACAATTTTACTGTATACCATTACCTGAGAAAAGTGAGGTAATGCTAACAACTGTAGTACCACTGGAAAACATAATTTTGTGAAAAATGTTACATAATAATATGTCTTTTACTTTAGGAGGATACCTCATGCAGTTCAAGATGGGATAACTTTATATTTTCCTATCCTTAATGATGAAAAACTGTGAAATCAAATGCCAAGCAGTAACTTTTTAAAGATGGAACCAAACATTTCATGATCTTCAAAATTTGCATATAGTCTCATTCTAAAGGTCAGATGTGTTAGCCCCAAGATACAAACAGAAGCTGTTAACAAATATCTTTTCTATTAGGAATCAGTGAGATAATAAACAAATTTCAATGCATAAATTATGCATTTAAATTTGTTTATTATCTCTGATAAACATGCTTAATGTCCAAGGCCCCCAAGGCCCAAGCAGATGTTTGGGTGAAAGATCCAAATCTTGGCTTCTCTGACAGAAAGGGGAGGCGAACTGTCAAACTCAGAGAAGCCCTGCCGCCAGAAAACATTAGCATTTTCGCCTTAACATCTGCTTGGAGATTAACACACCGATTTCAATTTGTTATTGAATGCCAATCATTCAATCAATCAAATTAATCAATCAATCAATCAATCAAATCGTCTGTCAGTGTTTAAAGCATTACAAAAACAAGAAGACTGAAGTGTGACGTAATGGAAGAAGAAGAGTGGTGTAATGCAGTTGACAAAATTGTATTCAAATACATGTGATAGTCTTATCAAAGTAAAGCTAGTCTTGAGTTTTGGGACTGGAGGTGATTGATAATTATCAAGATTTTTTATAAATCAGATTTTTATAAGTGTCTGCATGCCACTTCTATGATCCTGGCTAACCCTATGATGGCTTTCCTTGCAACTTTTGGAGAAAAATTAGGCTGCCCACGGCCCCACGCTATACAGAAAAGTGGCATCCTGGATGCCAGACAGCTTCCAGGGCCTGATAACTGAGCAAGATCATGATAACCACTATAGATATTGATTGAGATCGGCCTATGGGGTCTGGAATCTAGGCTATCTTAAGGTCTGCGCTGTGAGCAGATCTGCCTGGTGAAACACCTGCGTGTCTGCGACCACCAGGCATCAGAAATTCTGTTTGCGAACTATGATGCCAATGATGGTGCCGTGACTGCTGTCTTATTCACCTAAATTGTAGTTCGGCAACCCTATTTTTTGCGTAAAAGCCTTCCTTGATTTTAGCGCAACTAGCACTTCTGCATTCAGCACAAAGCATTGTCGTCAGCACCCAAAAAACTACCCCCTTTTCTCGTTTATGGCATCTTGCCTAAGAATATGTGAGATATGTACAGAAATTATATTTCTATCTTTTAGGCAACCTCCTTGGTCCAAGTAAGATCAACATAAACATCATGTGTTTGTTGATGGTGGGTCTTACCAATTGTCCTTGATCTTGCCAATAATTTTGTCTAGATGCTCACTATAATAATCATTTCTCCTACAAGCATATCTAATACTTAATCTGAAATGTAAAGAACTAGCAGAAAGGTTTCATAACTTATAAGGTTGGTGAGTCTAAGGATTCATCGTAATTTCGTCCTCATAAATATGACCATGTGCCATGACAAATCTTTATAACTATACCCTACTTCTAAACCTAGAATCCATCAAACCCAAATCCTTCAAAATTAGAAATTATGCTGATATTCCCTCTAGGAAAACCATACTATACAAGTTCAACTAAGTCCTTCTTCCATAGACTAGAGCGTAAATAATTTTAGGACATTTTCTTACCTGATTTGGGGGGATATCTGTAGGCTGAATTCGCCGCGATGTCCAACTCTTCTACACCAGCGTTTTGCCTACTTGTGAACGCACCCATCTTCCTTCTATCTATAGCACTCTAACATCTATACAGATGCGCAATTATGTCAAAATCTTCACTGTAAGTTTCCCATTTTTTCTGGCTTCCTGGAGAAAAATAAGATGGCGGACGTCGATATGCTAATTAGCAATCCCACAATTCATCCTTCCTTTCTTTGTTTATGTTTGTCTGGGGCACATGATCAATGGACATTTTTGTTTTCACCGATTTCAGACCCTTCTTTTAGATTATTTCATGTCAGTGAGACGAATTTAGACCCACTACATTCAAATTTCAGCTGAAAAATATCAACTAAAAAGCGGGAAAGAAGATATCTTTATAATTTCACCTAAAACCACATGTGGCACAAATTAACCGTTTCATCCACCTAAACTCCAATGACATTCACACTACTGCGTCACGTATGTTAGAGAAATAGTCAACAGTGATAAATACATCTGTTTTTTGTTTGATAGTTGAGATTTTTGGCGTCCACGCTCGTAATTTCTTCCAGAATGTTGCGGGAGGGAGAGCTATTCCCGGAAGAGCGGTGGCGGGAACACGCCCTATTTTAAAGTTGACCAATCAGAGGGCAGGAAGTGCGATTCCAGGTGACGTCACTGCCATCAGGCGATTGCGTGCTGAAGAAATAGGGACAACATTTCGCCGTGGAGCTGTGGAGAAGGGACACTTTAGACCCCGAAAACCTTAGATTTTAGCGATGGGAGACAACTTGAGAGAGCACGTTATGATCAACCAGTTCGTCATGACGGCTGGCTGTACGTTTGACCAGGCCAAGACGCTACTTCAGAAGGCCCACTGGCAGTTTGAGGTGGGTGGCAGGGAGCAAAAATACGGTCTAACATGGCGTGTATTTGTTTTCATCATGGACACTGGGTCGTTTGTCAGTATTTTGCTTTGACATATTTATCTGCCTGACTTCTACCACCCTTCTCTTACAGACTGCGCTAAGTATTTTCTTCCAAGAAGCTGTACCCAACGCTCACGGACACCATGGCGGGCATCATCCGGTAAGTTTAAAGCCGGGTTTTCGAGAGGTTTCGTCTGTGTTTTTGTTTTCGGAATGTCGTCCGTGCATTCATGGGCTTTACAATGACGATGCATGGCGATGTGGGCCCCCAGGGGGCTTTGGCAAGGCGGCAGTCTCTTTATTCAGCCCCAAATCCGCCAAATAAAAAGATTTCCCCACATCTGTCACCGTTTTAACCTCGTAGACGTCGTAATCCGTGAGTTTGTGGGCCGTCGTTCGGTTCTGTCTGCCTTTGTTGATGTTTTTGGACGGAACCCCACCCCCTACGGGGCCTGTCCACAACACACGGCAGCCATGTTGGTTTCCCCTTTTGCAAATCATTTCTTTTTCCTCTCAGTCCCTCTCTACTCTTTTAAATTCCTCAACTATGAAGACTTTATTCAGAATTACTAATATGCCTGAATTGTTCAATTGTTTCATGTATGAACATGTGGCATTGTTGATGTAACCAAGGGGGTTTAAACAGAAAAAGGCAGTTATTTAAATTTTTAGTGCATAGGCATGCAAGTCGTGCTGGTGTCCAAAATATAGAATCTTTTCAGGAAAAGTGTGCCTTTTTTGGAAAACGTTTCAGTATACGTCTAATTGCTTTCACGAAATCTGTCTAAAAGGGTTTGAATATTCAGGAATCTCTGGAGACTTGCAAATTTGTCCCAAATTTGTTCTGCCATTGATGTGTAGATGTAGGTATCCCACAATTCTTCTTCCTGTCTGGTGATGATTCAGCTGATGTTGTCATCACGTTGTGATTTCAGCGCCGTAAAAACAAATAAAGAACTCCCGGGCGTAAAACAATTGGCGGCAGCATCGATTGGTTTCCATCGTATTGATTTCTTAAAACATGAAAAAAAATATGCCAAAGTTTCTATTTTTGTTCAGGAAGATTATATCTTTTTTTTGGTTGTCAATGGTACCCAGAATCCCAGATTCCCAAAGATGATTGGAATATCTCAAAATCAGTTATCCTGTTTCTTTCAATAACACAGAAATTTGCGTTCGTTACGAAACCCTTTTAGAAAAATCAATATTATTACGCATACTTTGTGTTCAAAGAATCAATGGTATGATTGCGTCTATTCACCGAGACCAATATCTGATGGGTCCCAACCTTTAGGTTTCTTCTGAAACATAGAAATTTCTTTCCCATTCAAGTAGGTGAGGGGTTGGGAGTCTTCAAGATTGGTTATGGTTTCTTGGAAGGTGTTTTGGTTGATAGTCTGCCAACTGTAACCTTGTGTCGTCTGTGGTTGATACAAACATTGGCAGGAAGGATGTTCAGCAAAGGCAGCTCTTTTATGTTACCGTACCCCCCAACCAACTAACATTCAATCACATGCAGTTGATTGATTCACTAATAATGTTTGATGGGAGTATGAAAGATCTACTTTGAACAGTGTTCTCTGTTCGTAAGAACTGTGGTTGTTACAAACATTGGTACGAAGGATGGTCAACAAAGACAGCTCTTTTGTGATACATTTGTACCATATAGCCCAACCAAACAAGGTTCCCATGCAGTTGAGTGGCTCACTTAAAAACATATTATACTTTACAGGAGTATGACACTTCCATTTGGAACAGTATTCTCGATGTCCGTAAGAACTGTGGTTGTTACAAACATTGGTATGAAGGATAGTAAATAAAGACAGATCTTTTGTGTTACCGTACCCCAACCAAACAACGTTCCATGCAGTTGAGTGACTCATTTAAGAGCATATTATAGGAGTGTGACACTTCCATTTAGTAGTATTCTATGACCGTAAGAACTGTGTTTGGTACAAACATTGGTATGGAGGACGATCAACAAAGACAGCTTTTTTGTGTTACATACTCCAACCATTCAAGATTCACGTACAGTTGAGTGGCTCACTTAAAAACATATTATAGACACATCCTTTTGGAACAGTATTTCTAAATTCTATGTCCGTAAGAACTGTGGCTGTTACAAACAAATTGGTACGAAGGACAGTCAACAGATAGCTCTTTTGTGTTACGGAACTATAACTGACCAACGTTCACATGCAGTTTATTGGTTTGCTAACCACGTTATGAGAGTATCCATTGGTAACAGTATTCTATGACCGTAAGGACAAATGTTTTAAGATGTTGAGTTTAGGATAGCCCCTCTTATTTCCTGATAACCAGGGTGCATGGTTGGCCTGTAGCCAGCGTCCATGGACAAACATAGCCATCCAAAGGTCCCAGCGGAAACTGGACCCCTGTTTTTAAACGTCATTGTTTAGTTTTAGGACTACTGCATTCATGTTGTTGCCAGTGTCTGGTACTAGTTAAGCCCTATAAGAATATGATTGTGTCTGTGGTAGGGTGTGTTGTACAGTTCTTTTTAGAAGGAGATTATAAACTAGAGCTTGTATCAAAGGAATTGAATAAGTGAGGTAATGTATACATATACATAGAGTGACGTGGACGACAAACATATATAAACACTGGAGGATACGCACTTTGTATAACATACAAGTGATGAAGAGAACTGTCATTCAACCCAGAAATGTCTGTTTGGTTATGGCTGACCATTATTAGAGTATTGCACAAATTCAGAAGGAGCACCAAAATGTTACATAGAAGAAAAGAGACAAAAGTTTAGTTCCGCTTTCCCCAAACAATAACAACTGCCAGTCCCATGAGTCTAGGTTCAAAGTCCAGTATAGTAAATCATCTCCACCCAGTTCGTTTGCCTTTTGGGTTTTTATCCCTTTGATTTTTTTAGCATGGAAAATAGAGCTTCTGCAATGTACAACTTCAGTCTTACTCTTTGTTCTTTCTTTAAGCGTTGCCTTTTTTTTAATAACAATTTAAATGATACAGGATGTTGTAATACTGTTTCATTCAATGTTGGTTTTTACCAAAAACCTTTGACTAAAAATTTGACCAAAATCTGACCTAAAATTTGACTGAAAGGGGGACTTAAAATTTCATTCAAGTTTTTGACTAAGATTTGACTTCAAGTTTTGACTTTAAATATTATTCTTATTTAATGCTGACCCACCCACAAGCCTGCATTTACGTAACAATCCAATGGCATCGTTTTTACATCCTGTTTTTTCTTCCCACAGATGTGTACGCCAGCCAACACGCCAGCCACGCCGCCTGCCTTCCCCGACACTTTAACAGCTTTTTCCAAGCTACAAGCGTCAGACACTGGCGCCAGCCCGGGGACGACAAAATACAGTTGCAGTCCCGTCAGCCCCCTAGCTTCCTCACCGCCCAATAGCCAACAACCCATGGAAGTAAACGCACAGAGATGAGAGTCACACACGGGTACAGTACATACGGCACAGCTTACCATGCAGTAGGAGATGTGGAACGGCTGTCTTGTCTACTTCTGAAAAACATGGACTAGTCCGAGAGAAATATACAACAAAAATGGATTAGGAACTATAACAAAACGGCACAAATCTAGACGGGGCTAATGAAATTGTATGTAGAAGGCTAAGTCAGTCGATTACCACGCATGACAAGTAGGCAGGGAGAGAGAGAAAGATGACGCACTGGTCAGTTAATGAAATGGATCATAATTAGGGCCTTGTTGCAAGGATGTGGAACTTTATAACATGTTGGTACTACAATCAAGGAGTGATGAAATGATGAAGAGATGTGTTTCTTGACATTGAACGCTGAATAATTATGTCTCAGGTGATATTACACTGTAACAGAAGTGTACATACGTGTGTAGAGAGAAAGATGAGTCGATGAAAGCGAGATGTAATGCAAAAAAATTTTGTAAAGACTTTTCAGCTGTGGCTGGGATTATATACAAGGATGTTCTGTTTCCTGTTATATAGATAGGTGTTATATATGTGTGTATCCTTATAATTTTGTTATCTATGTGTGTGTGTTAGTATTTTTGCCATGATAAGTAACTACAGTTCTCTCCTCTTTTTTTTTTAATGCTAGTAACCAACTGTTGCATGTTGCCGTATTTTGTACCTTTTCTGGGATTCTTGTTTGGTGTTCTAGACTCAGTGGTGAAATAAATACACCACAGAAGAAGCAAGTGTTTATATGTATAATGTAGGCAGAACAAATGCCCTCAGAATTGTACAGAAATGCAGTAAGAAGAATATCCAGAAACTTATGGTAAGAGCGTAGCCTAAAAAAGAAATACCCTTCAAGAACTCCTGCAATAAAAGACTCCATACACACGAAACGATACCTCTAGTGTTGTCTGTTTATTACCTTTGCAGAGAAGGTTATGTTTTCATGAGCATGTGTGTGTGTGTGTGTGTGTGTTTATATCTGCGAACATTGATGGATTGTCTTGATATTTGCTATATGGGCCCCCTAGCAGCTTGTTCTTGCAGTGCAGCAAAGTTTTCATTTTTTGTATATCTATGTTTACTATTGGCTAGTGTGGTAGTCCCATGAACCGAGTCTTCTGGCCATGTAATCACACTATACGTGAAGAATTCTCCATACCCTATAGGAAGACTTACATGGGGTTATGTATTTGTAGAATTCTCCACACCCTATAGAGAGAAATGTACACAAATGATAGGATCCTATGTTAGGGGTATGTATTTGTAGAATTCTCCATACCCTATAGAGAGAAATGTACACAAATGATAGGATCCTATGTTAGGGGTATGTATTTGTAGAATTCTCCATACCCTATAGAGAGAAATGTACACAAATGATAGGATCCTATGTTAAGGGGTATGTATTTGTAGAATTCTCCATACCCTATAGAGAGAAATGTACACAAATGATAGGATCCTATGTTAAGGGGTATGTATTTGTAGAATTCTCCATACCCTATAGAGAGAAATGTACACAAATGATAGGATCCTATGTTAAGGGGTATGTATTTGTAGAATTCTCCATACCCTATAGAGAGAAATGTACACAAATGATAGGATCCTATGTTAGGGGTATGTATTTGTAGAATTCTCCATACCCTATAGAGAGAATTTTACACAAATGATAGGATCCTATGTTAGGGTTATGTGTAGAATTCTTCATATCCTATAGAGAGAAATGTACACAAATGATAGGATCCTATGTTAGGATTATGTGTAGAATTCTTCATACCCTATACTATAGAGAGAAATGTTGATAGGATCCCATGTTAGGGTTATGTAAGTGAATCCATCACATGGCCAGTAATAGCAATGACACCCAGGGTGACCTATAGAATGTTGACCTTTGAGGTTGCAGCTGTTAATGTCAGCTATTAAGGGTTACATGGGTGGCAAGTGGGGAAATATCGCAAGTCACTATGTCATGTACTGTACTGTACTTTACAAAATTTCCCTAAATATTCATGGAGGTTATATTTTCTCTAGCATTTGTGTGTGTGTGAACACAAGAATGGCTGGATGGTTTCATACTTGGTGTGTTGGTTGGATGTGACAAACACTGGAAATTTGGGTGAGTCCAATTTTCGATATTACAGTTCAACTAGTCCAAGAAACACTGGAAATGATTAGATTTTGGACCACCTAGTGGCTTCCCGTGGTACTGCAGCAGCTGTGTCTTGATATCTTACGTTCTAAACAAGCTTTGGTCATGATTTTGGGGTGATAGATAGCTCTTGTGCTCAGGAAGAAGTGGCATACGTTTGGGCCCCCTAGCGGCTAGTTACCACATGTAGTACCTTGGACATATCAAAATACACTGTAA
This sequence comes from Branchiostoma floridae x Branchiostoma belcheri, assembly GCA_019207045.1. Lineage (NCBI taxonomy): Eukaryota > Metazoa > Chordata > Leptocardii > Amphioxiformes > Branchiostomatidae > Branchiostoma > Branchiostoma floridae x Branchiostoma belcheri. Next base: position 18,901,717 of record CM033033.1, on the reverse strand, counting down.
TGATAAAGCAAGAGAACAAGAAGCAATGTAGTTTCACATTGAAAATGTATTTTCTTATTGAAAATGTGATCCAATGTACAGACTTCTCCTTTTTGTTTCATGTTAATCTATAGGTTACCTTTTTGTCTTTAAATCTAGCCTTCGAAGACAATGATTGAAGAACACTTGTTATGTTCACTTATCAAAGTTTTAGCAACTGTTTTGCCCACTCACTTTGGCTATCTACCAACACAAGCAAGCTTTCATTCCAACTCGCACTACATATTTTTCATTGAAATTTTTGGTGAATTTTTATGACTAATTTTAGATACTTGTCCCCACACAACCCTCACTTAGACATGGGTCAGTTATGTGTATCTGTCATTCTATACCTACGTTATATCCTATTTACAAGTGTATCACTAAAGTACTGTAAATGCAGAAATGTTTGAGACGGTTGTATATTCTCGGTTTTCGCGGTGGACACTTCACCGCGAACTTAAAACCACCGTGAACATTTTTCCATGGCAGTAAGAGACGACAGTGCATGGCGCTACCGCAAACTTAAAACCACCGCAAAAGGTCTTTTTTTCCCGATACCGCAAAATTAAATCCCATCGAACTTAAATACATTTACGTATCCTTTTTACAAATGTATTAGCCTATAAAGTAAATTCTGCATTGGGTAGAAATAAGAAGAAAAAAATAGAAAGAAAAAGAATAATTTTTGTTATTCTCATCCGTATATTTGTAAATACAGTCTAGTAAATTTAATACAAATGAATGACAAAGCAATTTTGAACAGCAATGTACATACAATCCTAGTCCTAGGTTACCAACCTATGGCTTGAAACACAAATATAAACTGACTACATTTTTGCAAGACGTCAGTCGAATATTGGAGCTTGTTTGCACATTGTCCATGTGTTGTATAGAGTAGGGTGTGACCCACTTTCTGCTATGACTCCCAATACAAAGTCCATGTCAACAACAATGTTTACCATTACATCATGTTTTCTTCATTTCCCTTTAACGTTAAACGTTTTCCATTCTGGATATGAAACAATCTTAAATCTCTATACACTACAGCAGTATTATGCAGTATTACATAGGGATTTCTTCTCTTTTTTCCCCTAGACCAATATATTGAGGGATAGAAGGATAGCTTTTAATAGGTCTACAACTACAGAATGACCTTTTAACCTCTGGCCTCAATCAACATTGTATTAAAGATAGATGTTTTTGTTTTGCTGTCATTTGGATTGGGATAACGTTAGACCCTTAAAGCTTGTAGGGGTGGGATTTTTATTACCTATCTGTGTGTGTGAGTGAGTGTGTGTTTGTGTGTGTGTTTGTGTGTGTGTGTTTGGATATTTGGATTGTAATTTGGTATGTGGATAGGTTTTGGAAAGATGAAGGTCGAGGTCGATTTTGGCCCCCCCGTTGTGTGACCTTGGTACTGCTGCTGAATGGAATTTGTCCCTTTTGTCCTTGACATGTTAAGGTCTTGCTGGCTTTGGTGGCAAATACCTCTTGGTGTAAGGAAGAAGCAGTGAAGGTTTGGCCGCCCTAGCATCTTGCACTGGAACTGAAGTCTGTGGTGTTTTTAATAGGGAATGAGAAAGAGAGAAAAACATTGAAATGTTGAAAATACGTTACAACTGAAAAAAAACAACGTTGTCACACTCTCATACTGTTTGAATGAAATTTCATCATAACAAGCACAGTTTGAAGTGACATCCGTTGTTAGAGCTTCTTACGTCAACGGATGCTCTCACCATCAAAACAAGCCATATTTGTATACTCTCCAAGCAGAGGTTAGGCTCCGGCTGTTTTTTTAAACGTTTTGTAGTCGTTTTTATCGGGCTTTCTATTTTGTCATTTTTCTTGAAGTACGCCAGCCAAGTTTTGATACAGCAAAATACAATACAAAATAGAAAGCCCGATAGACGACTGAAAAAAACGTTAAAAAACAGCCGGATCCTCTGCCTGGAGAGTAATATTTGTACTGCCAATACACCAGGTGATCGGTACAGAGCAACAAGGACGTTATATAACGGCTTTGAGTGCAATACGTTTTATGTGGTTCATCATAATACGAACGTTTGATTTGATTATATACATGTAGATGACATCCCTTGGAAGCCCTAAAACAGCCGAAGTCTAACCTCTGCTTGGAGACTAGCTGGCAGACTAGTACAAAATCGTCAATTTTCAGCGAAGCTTCCATACCTTCCGCTTAAAAGTTGTAATCAAACTAATGCTTATCAATGAATATGTTATGTTAACCCTGCTTTAATACGATGATCGGACTGAGCGATCACACGTCGATAAATGTCGCCTGTACAGTGTAAGCTTAGAGTCACGCTAAGACTACAAGTTCCTTTTGAGGATATCGGAACATTTCTCGATACAGTTCAACGTTACCACATGATGTTAACGTTAAATGTTGATGAGGTGTTCGATATGTATAAACATGTGTGATATCATTCTGCACTGAAATGTGATTGAATCGAGACTCAGCGGATGTTGTATTTTGTATTATTTCTTCTCGTATCATTACGGACTACGTATGGCGGACCCGTGCCTGTAAAGGAAAAAATAAAGCTCAAAAAAGAAACTTGGATAAATATGAACTACAATGCACATCCATGTTACTTCTGCATATGAAACATGCATGTTCATAAATAAGATTTAGTGTATAATACCAGTTTTGACGTGTGTGTATGGTTATTTCAATTGATTCCCTGAGTCCGTAACCAGCGCCCCCCTCCTCCCGCCGCCGATCGTTTGGACTCTCCTAGGGTTATTGGACTATTAAAGTCGGGTAAACGGGTATAATTCGCTGACAAATCGCTGATGCCAATAACCGACTTCTACTGTACTGGGATTTGGCCAAATACTCTACAGCTACGCCACATGACCCCACGTAAACCTGAAACTGACTTTTGTTTGACATTTACCATACTGAGGTAAATGACCTCAGACGACATGTATAAACAGAGAACACACGCACACGCAAGGTCAAGATGAAATTGTTTACCGTTGACGCGTATTTCCGGGGTCGTTGACCTTCACGTTTCGGACCGAAAGTTTGTTTTCCTTGTTAGTTATCAATCTAAACAATAGACATTCGAATTCTTTGGACGGATTCACTGTTAAGTTTAGGATTTTTATTCCATACTGTTCGTCAGTTTTTTGTTGTTGTTGTTGTTGTTGTTGTCTATGAACATGAAAAAGTAGTGCAACATTATACTCATACGACCGAAAGAAAACTGATCGTTTCGCGTAATTCCGGGGTTGTTGACCTGAAGTCACGTTTCGCGGACCGAATGTTTGTTTTCCTTGTACGTAAGTCATCAATCTAAACAATAAACGTTCTTTGGACGGATTCGCTGTAAATTTCAGGACTTTTTTGTATACCACGCTCAGATGTTATCCATCGGATCTGGAATACATGTCTTTTTTCACATCTGTCCCCACCAAGACATCAGACCCTAGCCAGACTAAATGGATACAAACTCCTTTGACGCAAGAACTCTGCTGTGTTACACCATGTTTTAGATAGAACCAGACGATACACTCAAATCAGCACCTACGTTTATGAGACAATAATATACTCTCCAAGCAGAGGTTAGGCTCCGGCTGTTTTATGCGTTTTTATCGGGCTTTCTATTTTGTACCGTTTATTTTAAAATATATCTCTGCCGGCACTGACTCCAGAGCGGAGAAAACCTATTTGACCGCGAGATACCAAGAAAACAGTACAAAATAGCAAGCCTGTTAAAAAAAAAGTCTTAAAAAAACGTTGAAAAATAACAGCCCGAGCCTAACCTTTGTTTGGAGAGTAGCAATAAGTACCTAGATGTACCATTTGGAAAATGATGGAAATCTTTAGAAGATTTTCCATCAGTGAGAGAATACCATAACTGTTTGAATCAAATAACAATTTTAACGCAATCAGGAAGTTATGACGCACGTACATCATGTGCTGATGACGATATGCGTTGACTGATAATTTTCTCATAGCTTCCTCTCCTTTTGGCCCAGATGATTCGATTTATTTCAATCTACCACCTACCTCTATCCGTCATCAACCCCATATGAAAATCATACAATATTCATTTACCAGATGGTCTGAAAGGAATATTCCGTAATAATAGGTGGGCCAACCCCCATGACACACAGCCTAGAAAGGTTCAAAATACAGCATTCCTCTCAGAAAAAATGCCATATCTGCTCTAAAATTCATTACTTCTAAATGAAAATTTATTGAATTGCTGCCAACAATGTCATCTTTAAGTATATCAAACAACTTTACTAATACGTAATACTGATAACCAGAAAATTTCACATTCTAAAATCATAATAATAGCGTCATGCGATTGCTTGATTGACGAGTTAACAGATTTGGGTCGGTTATAATCTTTTTCAAAATGAATTAGGTGGAGAAGATTTCCAATAACATATGACCTTTCTCATGACGCTTTGGCCTTTCTATAACCTACATCCTTCATACATACCTGCTCAAAATTTTATCGACTTGTCAACGTTTTATTTGAAGAACCAGACAATAGAGTCAGATCAGCGTCTACTTTTATGGGGACAATATCCTAAATATATAATTTGGAACATGAGAAGTTTGTATAGTGTCCTTGTTGTGACAAGATGCTATTGAATTAGGCGTCAACACGCATACAATTAATGGTGCAACGTCGATCATGTTTTTTACCGATCGCAACGTCTTAAAGTTTATGAATTATATATTCCTTATGTATGTGTGTCGTCACAACAGATGGAATTATGGTTTTAAAAATATGTCGTGATGATGATGATGATGATGAATATGTGAACGAAGTAATCAGAAGAAACGAATATCATCGTTTGTCCTAGATGTGGTTGTGTTGTGGTTGTTGTTGTGGTTTCATACTATATTTAAGTTTGACATTTGGTTGAAATGGAAGAAACGTGTCGCAAATACAGACTAGAGTAGTTTGGGTACATACAAGGGTCATCCATGAACTTATACGTCCTTCACACAGTATACAGAGCAGGTGTACATGTAGTATACGGTATATGCCCTGAAATTACGGTGCAAGGTAGTCGTATCTAGGTACAAGTACTTCATGAGATATACAAGCCGCTGTGCCTGCGCCCGTCCCAGACTTGAACTTGCCGTTTAGCTGTTCAGTAAACATGGCGTCACAGAAACATAATTCCACTCCAAGATTCCGTCGATGATTGATGGCTCGCACGGAATTCATATTACACTCCCGGATGTCCCAGCATTAAAAAAAAAAGAAGAAATACAGTAGTACACGCCAGTGTCGTCCCGAGATGGAGAAATTTTACATGCATAATGATTTAAACTGTAAAATCATTTCCAAAGTCTATAATTGCAGTTTCAAAGTAAGAGTTAAGTCATGGAAACATAACACCACTAATGTCTAAACAACTATAAGGAACTACGTTTACTATTGTCAACTTCATTTCTGCCACGGTTCTGCATAGTGAATGTTTATTTTTATCACAGAAGAAACGTAGTCTTTTGGTGATCTCCTTAATGGAAATATAATTGTGGCCACTGTTTCTTTCGGTCACGTAGTAAGTACACTACTTTTTTATGATCATGGACAAAAATACAAACGGACGACCAGTATGGTACAAAAAAGTCAGCGAATTTGTCCAGAGGATGTTTATTGTTTAGATTGGTAACAACATTCGGTCCGAAACGTGAAGGTCAATGACCCCGGAATTACGCGTCATCGGTAAACAATCCCATCTTGACCTTGCGTGTGCGTGCGGTCCTTGTTTATTTAACCCTCAAACCACCGTATGGGGTCAAAACTGACCCCAGGCGTATATCAATGTGTGCCATTACGTCATTTCTGGTCGAAAACAAATTTCCTTCCAGGAGTTTGTTTGTATATATGTCCTATAACTTCTTATACGTTTTTACCGAGATTGGCTAATTGTTGATTAAGTTATCCTCGAAAGTTTATGCATGGTCCAGTGGGGTCAAAATTGACCCCAGCATTTTTTTAAACAAACTTTTGTTACCCACGCCTAAACTACTTATTGTAGGAGCACGAAATTTTCAGAGAATGATGCACATGTAAGACAAAATTATTGTACTAACTTTTGTGCCATTATCATTTTATATGACGACATTATGACGTCATCTAGGTAATATCGGCCGCCATCTTGGATTTTGACTGATGACGTTATAAAATTAGCATTAATTATCAATATTGAGCCATGAAATTTACGTTGAATTTTATAAGATGTGATAAACAACTGTTATTTGCCAAGAAAACCTTAAAACCTAAATGTTTAATACAAAATTAGAAAATTTCGTAATAAATATATCTGTCAGAATTACGTTGCCATGGCAAGATGAAAAATGATGAACATACTTTGTTCACTGAAAATGTTTGCTATCAACATTTTCTAAAAAGTTACCAAGTTTGGTGGTCCTAGCATAAGCCATTCAGGTGCAATACGGCATTGAAGTTGGTACAGGCATCAAAAACCTCCTTCCTGGTCTGAATAGCGTTGGTGCAAAATGTGGTCCTCATGATCTTTTGCATAAATTATGATAATGAGCTAGAAGTATTCTCACCTAATCATGTCAGACTGTCCCACATAGATTACTGAAACTATACATAGATACAAATCACAAAATGAGTCACACAAAAAACTGTATTTGTACAAAACGTTTTGGGGTCAGTTTTGACCCCATACGGTAATCTACGTCACAAAAAGGCTACGGTCACACAGAAAGGAAAATACCATACGAAATTCCTTTCGTTTTTGGAGGCTGTCATATGTCATTTTGAGGCTGTCCATTATTCAACATTAGGACAAAGTATTGAAAGTAGATTTTCCTAACATTTTTTTTGTCATAGAACGTCAGATCAACACTAGAATTGCATCTAGAATAGCAACGTATAGAATTGCATACCAATATTCAGGGAAGGAGACAACAAATGCATTGCACCATACAAACTGAACTGAACTGTACAGTATGTTGTTTCAAAACAGAAGGGTCTACTTTGAGATGGTTTCAGAAAAATTAGCAGGCCCTTTAACCCTATTCAGACCGGGCTTTTTTGGTCATCCCTGGACGGGGGGAGGGGGGGGGGGGGCTTTTGAGGCCCTCCACTTCTAAGTCCTCTAACTCTTGAACGACGTGCCGTAGGGCCACCAAATTTTCGGGACATGATATCGACATAATATCTGACGAGTATGTAACGTTTGACGTTACGTTGACGTAAAATGACGTAATTATGATTTGATTCATCAATTTGATTATATTAGCCGGACCCATGAAAAAAGGGTATTCTCAGAAAACTTCAAGTTATACTACAAAAATGTAACAACAAGTGCAGATAACAGAATAATAATGTTTATTACGACTTGTATTGCCAATAGCAACATCGATGACGTCATAATGACGTCATAAAATGACGTCATGCACATCTAAGATACGAGTTAGGCTCCGCCATATTATATCCACTACCTTGAATTTTTAAAAGTACTTCTTTTGCAACAAATAATCACAAAGGGCAATGGAAATAGACTAAATTCATTCATTTAGATGGTTTTTGATGAAAAAATACCAGGTAGTTGCAAATTTTAAGGGATAATTAGCTTGTTATTCTTGATCTGGCCATACGGTCCGCCATCTTGGATTTTGGGCTGATGACGTCATCAAATTAGCATAATTTATGCATATATAATTATGAAAGATATGCTAAATAATATAAGATTTTATTTATGTAACAAAATAGCAGTAATATAGCAAATAAATGTGAAAAATACATTGTTAGAACCAAAAATAGTGATTTTTGGCAAAACTGCCTGTCAGCAAACGGTTGCCATGGCAACACGAAAAAATGGAAAATTTGTCAAACTTCGTAAAATTGTTGCCAACAATAGTTTAGGAAAACTCACCAAATTTGGTGGCTTTAGCGTAAGGCGTTCTGGCGTTATAGGACATCGAAATTGGCGCAGGCCTCAAAAGCCCCCCCCCCCCCCCCCGGTCTGAATAGGGTTAATTGTAGCTTGCTTTGGACATTTCAAATACGACATGTTGATTTAATTGTTTAAAGTGTCAGCATTTTTTCTATAGGACACGTTGACGTAAAACTGCACAGTGGTTGTACATGTAATTCAAACTTGTTCTCGACAATTTTTTTTTCAATTTTGGTTCCAATATGCTAACACACGCCAGTTTACCTTTATCTGAGGGGTAACCTATATCCGTTGATAACGGGGTATTCATGGATATCAACATATTAAACATTGCAGTTTGAAACCACCGTCCGTCGATTTGATATCCATAAATACCACGTTAAAGCTATGCTACGGAGTTTTATCTATGTGACCCCCCAAGTTAGACCCTCCTGGTCGTAAACAGCAACTTCCAGGCCTTCAGTAGGCACCCTTGGGGGTGGGGTAATCACACTTCAGTAACGAAGATAGGTTACTCCGCAGATAAAGGTGAAGTAGCGTTACATAATGGGCTTGTAATAGCAGAAACTATGAATGGATATTAATCCTGATTTGATTTGCGACAAAACATCGTCTCTGAAAGGTTTGGAGGAAGTATCAGATTTTGAAACGGATGTGGTTTGGGAGCGGAGGCAGCTGCTGTATTTCAAAGGTCGTCCCAAGGTTATCTAAACCCACACCCCACGTCAAGATTACTGCTACTGTACCCCTGATGGCTAGACTGATAAAGTGTGGCAGTTTGCTTCAGTATAACGTTATTAGATTGACGAAACGCATATGTGAGAATGGAAATGTTTCCATAATAAAGTCTTCCGGGAGGGACGTAAAATGGGGGTCCCGTGCTCGAGGAGGTGCCTCGACCACGTTAAACAGCCTCATTACCCAGACTTTGGGTACCTACTGGCTGCAAAATACACCCGATATTATTATTATTATTATTATAATCCATAGTGCTCCCCCAAAATATTGCTAAAACCACATCTTCCTTTTGCCATACCATTATGAAAAATCAAAACATGTTTAGGAGGTCCGCTAAAACCTCAAACCTCAAAATCAAAGAATATCCTTTTTTTTCCTGTCTAAAGAAAGCATGTTTGAGGCATTTGTTAATAGATCAGAATCCCGAGAGATCTAAAAAATAATAGCGTTTGGGGTCTTGCCTAGTTTTGCCTTTATTGCCTTCAATTTTTGTCTTTTGTATTGTTTGGGGAGTGTGTCTGTTTGCCTATTTTTGCTGTATTTGCGCACATTTTTGGTCAGCATAACTTGAGAACCTAGTCTCTACCAGACTCCGGATCGCTGGAAAAATCGTAGAAATGTAACAAATCAGAGGAGTAAGCCGGCCAGAGGAATATAACCGGCCAGGGAACAGCATTCCTCTCTATTTGTTCCATTTCTACGATTTTCCAGCGATTCGGAGTCTGGTAGAGACTATTGAGAACCTCTGGATGGGTTACGACGTTATTTGGCAAGTGGGTATGTCTTGGAAGGACAAAGTTTAAGGTCGATTTTGGGCGTCCTGGCGGCCTTTCCTTTGTACTGCAGAGGAAAGTACGGTTTTTGTATATGTTTTTGGGGTCTTGTCATGAAAAAGCAAAAATATGAAATTTTCTTCTTCCAGAGATAGATGTACAGGGCCCATAACTATCATTAAGACCACAGCATGTCCAAGGCCAAAGATATCAAAACAGGAAGCCCAGCTGCAGTACCAAGGTCGGCCACCTGGAGGCCCAAAATTGAACCTGGCCGTTTGGTCAAAAACACCAACCCATGTAGCAAATCTGATCATTACAATCGCTCCAAATGTTTTAGACAACAACGCACAACACACACACATACACACGGGCACACAGACACACACACACGCACACACACACACACACACACACACACACACACACACACCAGTAAAACTATACCTCCATTTTCATGGAGGCGACAAGTCGTTGAATATAATAAAACCAGTCACAAAAGCGTGCCAGTTACGAAGCTGTCGTGTTACACTGAAGGGAGGTTATAACCTTAGAACAGTGGATCAATAAATATCGCGCATAGGAGCTTTGTAAGAAGTCGTTTTCATTTATTTGCAATTTTCAAATGTTCCATCACCCTTAGTTCCTAATATAAGGCGATGTGTTCTATTATACGGATGACATCGCCGCACGGATCAATTTTCGTTTGTTTCCACCAAAAAAAAAACACACTCTTTTGACGATGCTGTAAATAAAATTTAGTACAAAGTTATTGCAAAAGGAGCAAGTACATGCAATAATTGCAACAACAAAAATCGGAAAACGGACACGTATATCGCAGAATGCCAAAGTTAAATCCAAAGTCAAAGACGAAGATGCGAAAGTACAAAAATCAAGAATCTATTTTTCGACATACCATAGTCACCATTCTCTTTTGTTTTCAGTCATCTGTTCAACCTTCCTAACCAATTAGATTTCATAATTAATGATGGCAACCTTTTTTGCCAAACTTTTTATCCGCACGCTCGCATCAGTTGCGGTGGTTCCAAGAGGATGTCATCCATACAATAAAATCAACATGGCCTAATAGTAGGGTGGGATCGTAACGTTTAATTGATCTCGCGTGTCAGAAAATTGGACAGCCTAAAATCTTTACCATCCTCACTTACCACATCTGCTCGGAGATAAAAAAACTCCGGATTCAACCGGTTGAACGCTGCAGATGAAATATTGGTTATAAATCATCACTATGTGTTGCAATTATAAACCTGTTTTGAAATCTGAACCTCAAAAGGTCAGGTTATAAACAGTAGGGGTTAGCCAAGTTTGCCCCCGTGGGTGGTCAAAGACAAATAGTAAACGTGATCTTGTGGTTAAGTTCAAGGTCACGGCAAGATTAGACTTTCATGAGGTCTAAGATAAGACTTTACATAGGACTCAACGTTGCCGACCCAAGTTGGTATCTTACTCCATGAAAAATGGAGGTACTAGTATTGTTTTTGGTGTATCTTTCTGTGTGTGTTTGCGTGTGTTTGTGTTTCTGAATATTTTGGCCAGTAACTTAAGAGCCTCTAAATGGATTGTAATGGTATTTGGCATGTGGGTAGGGATTGGGAAGACAAAGGTCAAGGTCGATTTTCGGCCACCTAGTGTGTGACCTTGGTACTGCAGCAGAACTTCTGATTTTTGTATCTTTTGACCTGGATGTGCTATGGTCTTGATATTCTTGTGTCAGATAGCTCATGATATATAGTTTAGTTGGAGTTAATATAAGGCGAGAAGAATTCATAAAATCAACACAAGATATTCATTCTGTAGAATGCAGTCTAAAAGGTTCGGTAACAAAATGATAGCGAATATTACGAGCGTTTATTTTGATTTGGTGGTTTCAACACTTTGCCCTCCTTCTCAGTGAGTATTGTCATTTTCATGTCCGGCAATCTGCTTGGAGATTAATTATCAATAGCACAAGCAACTAGTGGAATATCGGGACACGTGGCTACATGAAACCAAGGTGGTTCGATCCCTTTTGATCACACCGGTCATTTGGACGCCCTACTGTGTTATGACGCAGATATAAACAGGAATAGCAGTGAAACGCCCCTTTTAATTTCACACATCCTTGTGCCGTAGGCTGTTGTCATACCGAGTATTGTTCAAATGTTATGTGAATAATGTGTCCTACAGGATGCTCAGAGCGATTGGACGTAGTTTACAAGTAGAGGTTGGGTCGTACGTGGTGATAGTAGCGGCCTAGTTTTTTTTTTTTTTTTACCGGCTCGCTCCCCTCTATAATTCTCGCGACCCAACCTCTGCTTGGAGAATAGATTAACTGTTAGTGTTCTGTCCAGCGGTTTAGAAAATGGACAATTGTGGATTATTCAATAATGAAAGCAGTAACGCTAGTTCACCTTTATCCGAAGGGTAAACCTATACCCGATGTTAACGTTATATCAAACTGAATATCGGGGGTAACCAATACCCATTGTTATCTCAAACTGCAATATTTTCAAAATGCGTATATTGCAGTTTGAAACCAACACCCACTGCCTTTGTTATTGTTATTGTTATTGGGTTGGACGACTATTCATTCTTTGCAGCCAGTTGCGAGGAGTTTGCAATAGGCGGGGCTTAAATCACAAGGGTCTGGAGCGAGCTGCCATTCGGCGCCACTCAGGTGACCACAATACGGCTATCGCAAGACTGTCGACTTTATATCGGATATAGGTTACCCTGTGGATAAAGGTAAACTAGTGCTAACGGTGGTTTACAAGAATTATGGTTGACCGGTTGCCGACAACGAAATAATTCATTGCTGGATTATTGGACTATTGCATAGGCATTGCGATATGCTCTTCAAGCAAATGTTACGATGTATGTGTGTGTGTTGGGGGGGTGGGGTGGGGGGGGGGTGGTAGTGGTGACGATTTGTTTCTCTGAAGGGAGGCATCTGATAAACAACCACAGCCTCCAATATCCCCTGAGAGTAACATCTGCTTGGAGATAAATTGCGATTGGTGGCATCATATCAGGTTCACGTCCGTAGGAACGTTGACCTTTGACGTTAATGAAATAGCTGACAATTCCCTGAGGCCCCTACACACCTGACAATGTAGGGGGTGGTACCTGTGGTATTCAGCAAATTTACAATTTGCCAATTCTTTATTTACATGTAAAACACGGAACCGTTTATTTTTCAGCTTAACTACCACAGTTAACACGTAAGTAGAGGGGTGAACTAACAGGTCATTTGGAACAGAACCCGGACGTTATATGTTTCATATAGAAAGTAGTTATTCTTACCATTTTTTTTACATATATAATAATCTACATCAATACTATAGAATTGCGCACCAATACGTACATTATAGGCTGTGAGGCTACAACATCATTACACCATACAATTACAAACTCACAGTGATGTTTCAAAAGCAGTGTACGGTATGTTGTTGTTTACAATAGAAGTTTTTTTTATTACAGCTGACCTTGTACGGTTTAGTTTAGTTTACAAACAAAAGAAGAACGAAATAATGAGGCAAGTATGCTGAAAAGTGACTGTAAATGTCATATTTTCGATTTCCAAGATTGTTCACATGTTACATAATGGGAAGTGTACCAAATCTCTCCCTGCATGACGCCTCTCCGGAATGCTTATCTAAGGTCGTCGGGAAGACCTGCCTCGGCTGCCGAACAGATTCTCTGCTGACCCTGGCTAAGTCTGGTTTCCAGGGTACCAATCGACCGCCCTATAGGACATGTATCGTTTGATAAAGTACAGCCAATCCTCTGTGTGACAACAGCCTACGGCACGACGAAGTGTGAAATTAAAAGGGGGCGTTGTGCAGCTATTCCTGTTTATATGAGCGTCATCTCACAGTGGGGGGTCCAACACCCTTGTTTTGTAGCCACGTGCCCCGGTATTCCACCTGTTGGTATACAGATTGCAATATATCTACAGCAGTTGTTAGTTTATATTGGACACAGTAGTACATGGGGCATTTCAGTTCTTCACTGAGCGAATGCAACAAAGCTAAAGGATATAGCAATACATATAGCACCTGTCGTACCGCTGTGAACCACTAGGCGACGCTACGGCTCAGCCATTTTTAAATGCCTGACAGAAAACAAAACAAAATCGGCCGCCATTCGGTCGACTCGGCAGTTTGTTACTGGTTGTGACGATTGACAGTTAAGATTGTCAGAATAATCAAGTATGTCGAAATTTCTGTGTACGTTGTTTTTGATGATGAATGCTGATGGAAGGGGTCGATAAGATAGATCATGGGGTTCTGTAAAACAGAAACAACATCTAATTCCCCTAATTCCAGAAACATCTGAATCATATAGAGACAACAAGCTTTTACATTGTATCCTTATTGCCAAATATGTAATTTACACCTGTTTTTTGAAAGATTTGAAACCAAACTTGAAATACTTTAAAGCTAAAATTGCCAATATGCCAATGATAGATATCCCTGAGATACACCTGTTAAGTCAATCACAGACCAATGATCAACGCTTGTTACCCCTCTCTCTTTCACCCAGTTTTGTTATACCTTATGTCAAAGTTTTTTTTATTCCATTGTGCTCCAATGATTTATATGTATGTGCTATTGTGTATGACGCTGAAATATTGAATAAAGTTTAAAAAAAATCTAATTCCCATAATATTCTTTGGGCCTGTCCCCTGGCTATATTATTGTGTTTTTTTTTTAATGTTTACAGGTCGGATGGTGATGAAGTAACAGGTGTGCTTGTGAAACACGTGCCATATGAAAAATGACCGCATGGAGGCGCTTTTGGTCTGTCCCTTACGTCAACAACGACCACTGAATGAGAGCACTGCGAAAACGATATCATCATGGCGGCACAGTTCTTCATTCATTGGCGTTTTACGCTTTAGAAATGGTATGAAGGTTTCATTAGACCTTAGATAGAAGATAGAAAAAGACGTTGACGCGTTTTGTCAACTATCCGACTTTATCATTTATGTGTTCTCAATACAACTTGACTGAAGTAATTTTCCAAAGTTGCCTTCGTGTGATCCAAAAGAACGCCCGCCAAATTATGGCAAATATGACCATGCACCTGTTTTCACTTGTGCAGAAATGAGACACGTATCACTTTTTAGCCACACAATGTGGTCCACATTTTTCTCTATAATGCTTCAGAGGAAGTCTTACGCGTTCGTATATAAGACATAACAGGTGTCAGGTCGACAATGTTGAAAACTGGAACTACCATCCTAGTTGCCCCGTTTTCTTTTTTCACCTATTACCTGTTTACCTACCTTTCTTCTGAACCGTTCCACAAAGAAATTGAAGAAGGTTCGCTCTCCTTCTAGAAATGGCTACTCTCCAAGCAGAGATTCGGCTCCGGCTGTTTTGGGCGTGTTTTTCATGCATTTTCTCTGGTTTTCCATTTTGCCCCGTTTTCCTAAAGTCCGCCGTCCATTCATTGAAGATAACGGGACAAAAACGCCCGACAAAAAGCCTAAAACATGTCAAAAACAGTCGGAGCCGAACCCCTCTTGGAGAACAAGAAATGGGTTCCCCAGTTGTGGAGTTTATATAGCGCCACCTTGGTTGTCCACCCCTTATCTTCCACCAACCATTACCTCTAGGCTCCATGTTGTCTAAAAACCCAGAGTTGTGTTTGTCCGACGTCCCAGTCATATAAAGTTATCTAAATCCTTGGGTCAACATGGAAGAGATCGTGACTACAAAATCATAGGCACCGCCGATAGGTACACAAACACATCATGTTCGTGTTGCGAAGAACGTCACTATGAAAAGATTAATCGAGTTCTAAGTGTTCTAGGACGTCACCAAGCGACCAATAACAGGGATAGTTAGATGGAACGTTAGGGGAGGGGGGCATGAGTACTGACCGCGGCAAAGCGAATGAATGGAGGCCCTCTCCAATTTCGGCTTGGCACGCTTACGTTTCAAATAGGGCCATTTTTTCTCCCTAGGTATCACTATTGAAAACTCTACGTCAGTTTTTGTCGTATTTGTGAATATTCTTCTATTAGCCTTACATTGATTTATATCACACAACACATATGGAACACATACAAAAAGGAGAGGAAGTATATGTTGTCTTATCTAAATTTTATAAACTGATCAACTTGGAATCTTTTTCTCCCATTGAAAACTCCACGTCACTCGTCAGTTTTTGTCGTATTTGTGGTTATTCTTCTATTAGCCTTACATTGGCAGATATCACACAACAAATATTGTGTATATATAAAGCCAAGAAGTTGTATACGTAATCTTATATATACTCAAAATCTGTCATTTTATACGGCGATTGTGTACGCGTGTGGTTCGAACTGAGGAAAAACATACTCTTGTAGACGACATAGACTCAAATTTGGTCATGCAAGTCTGTCAAAAACTATCCTAAACGCGACCCCCTTTCCATCAATAGTGACTCTTTATCTGGGGTTAGTTTAATAGGGCACTATCTCACACTGACACCTCTAAAATATCCAGAGAAACCCGAAACCACATATTTTCCCCGGTATGTTAACAGTTACCCCCACGGTAAACAAACCATAACAGTCCACCTGCCCTGCAGTTCCATTACCACCGCTAGGCGAGCCGCAAAAACATCGTCAAGTAAATACTAGTAGATGTTTTTTTACCCTATCAAAGCCGAAGGCGCCCACGGTAATATCTAATTTCATGAATTTTGTTTTTCTTCTTTTCAAATATTGTGTCCACGCATGGCAACGGTAGTCTGTAGGCGTTAATGTGAACGAAACATCGGTAGATAGTACACTGACGACATGAAATACATTAAGCATATAACGTTATATCTTTATTAGGCCCAACACATATCCAGAGTCAAGACTTTATCATGTGTATACACATTAATTTGTGAATCTATCAATGGCACATATGATTTTGTACTTTATGCTTTTGTAGTACTAGCTTTTATCGTGAAGATAATTTGATATGTTATGAAAATGACGTTGTCAATATAGCCACATATCAAGAACTCAAACGCAGTTAAACGGATTTTAGAGCTGAATTAAAATGTTGTATTGGTAGCTCACTTACATATCGTACAACCTTATTTTTTCTTTACACATTTTAATACTATTGTATAAAAGACGGGTAATATCAATATGCTATAGCGTTCTGTGGTCTGTGCAGTACGATTATCAACGTATGTTCTAGAACAACGAAGTGAGGGTTGACATTTCGTTTCCAAGTTCGCAAATTCAAGACCATGTCTTGAACCTACTATTTTACAGGTCTTATACAACTTCTCGCTGGTCTACAGTTTTACCAAAAGTGTCGCAGGTGAGACTTCAAGAAATATTAGACACTTTCAACAAGATAATCATTTCTACTTCTGTCTAATTGTATTTGAGTAAAGTCTATTTATTCCTTGTTGCGGTGAGTGATGCAACCACGAAAACCACAAAGTCAATCCCACGCGAATCTCAGCTTCGCCGTAACTCGGAAGTAAACAAACCAAAACACCTTGGCTCACCAGGGACCGCTATTTGACACCTGCAGTACTCGCCCACGCCGGTAGATGTTTTGACTGGGTTTTAAACCTCCAAGCGGCGGGAAAGCCCATTCAGGAGACGCCAGGACTAGTCCACTATGGGTGAGGTAACGGGATGAGTACAAACAAGACATAACAAACCTCATTTTTTTATTACAAACAGCAAGAAGAGTTGTGGCTCCTAAACTTGATATACGAATTTTCTTAGTATATAGACACCTTTAAGAAATTAAAATCTGAAAAGTTGTGAAGAGTAGTAATTTTACATGAAGTTATTTGAACGGCATACTGTCCCTCCGTATACCTCACCCCCGCCATTTTAGCAAATGCGCTGGCCCGACCACCGACCAATCGCGCGCGAGCGAGAACAAAGGATATTATCATAGGTCACTAGCAACAGGTGGTTGTTTGTGGACCAATGGGCGCGCGGTTACCGCTGTTGATATTTATTTATGCAGTTGCTAGCCCCGCGGCCATTGGAATATATTAGACTAGTAGGGTCTAGGGGTTCATTCTGTGAGAATAAGGCCACGCGTTGCGGAACTCGTGGTGTTTTGATCCGAGTCTCTCTGGTCTGACAACTTTTTCCGGCGCCCGGAAAAATCGTGTGACAGCTGTCAGGGAACGTACCAAGGGCGAACGAACGTAAGAACCGCTTTTCTTCCGGATTTTAGAACTGTTATCCATTCGAAGAACAGCATTTTACAAACTCCGTACTCTGTTCCGGTATATGAGATGGGACAAGCACTAGTGGTCTACAGAATATCAGTCATTTTGGTATAGAGACAGCAACGACTTGTGCGACCAGAACCGCTTAAGACGGACTTAAGAGGACCATTTCGCTGAGAGAATTCACTTGTTCCGGGACGGATTTTTGGCAGACTATTACACGCAATAATTCAATTACCTCCTGTGGGTAGCGTAGCACGCAAGCTAGCGGGGCGCATTCCGACACTAGCCGGACCGGTGCCACCACTCCAAACCAAAGGGATATCGTCTACTACAACAGACAACTATCTAACCATGATCGGACAAAGTCAAGGAAGTCCTGTGTCGTCCAGCAAAACTGCTGTAAGTACCACAGCTAACTCTCGGACTAAAGTCATAGCGGATAAATTCAAGCAAAACTGGATGGCGCAAAATCCGCAAGCAGACTCTCAAAACCCGGACGCTCAGAATCTGGACGACAGCTTGACTAGCCTGTCGTGGCTGCAGAATCTGAACATTATGAAGATACCGACACCGCCAAGCAGTCCCAAGCCGGCGGAGGATGGATCCAAGCGGCAGACGCAAGCTCAGCCCGCCGCCGTGTCCGGTAACGCGTCCCAGCACGTCCACGTCAAGGAGGAACACAAGGCGACGCTATACGCGCCCGCCGGCCCTCCCATCGGCACCCCGGAAAGCATCGACAAAATCGACTACAAAACAAACCCGTACGTCAAACCGCCGTACTCCTACGCAACCCTGATCTGCATGGCCATGAAGGAGACCAAGAAGAGCAAGATCACGCTCTCAGACATCTACAAATGGATCAAGACCAACTTCAAGTACTACGAGATGGCTGAACCCAGCTGGCAGGTGAGCACTTGACACACTAGCGTGTAGTGGGTGGTCTGAATGGTGTGTACAAAATATAACCCTTTCTGAAACGCTCTCCACTCTGCTCAAATTACCGGAGAAATATGAATATTACCGGGATGTTGGGAAAACATAGAAATAGGTGAGGTATTACGTAAGACTTGGTAATGTTTGCTTCTTTTCTTTGATTCGCCTGCTGTGTCAATAGTAGCGTGGTTCGCCGTTCATTAATAGCCGGGCGGGATACGCGAGGTCCGGCGGCAGGTGTACTTGTCGGCCCCGCCTTCCTCTGACAACACTCCCGACCTACTCCTAACCAACACCGCAAGTTTGACGTAGATTCAAGGAGCACGTTATCGTAACGTCGCAACTATGCAGCTTCGTGTACGTTTGACAAGAAAGTTGGACGTAAAACAGCTGTAAAATATGACGTTTGTCGTACCAGAGGTCAAACTAGCACAGCGGTAGGGTCAGTACGTGAAGAAAAGGGGGCGGGCCGCGTCATGCACATTTTGGACGTCAGAAAAGCAAAGACTCCAACATGCCCCGTGTATAATCATGGCGCACTGGTGGTGGATTCTAGATAAGGAGTGTTGTTAAACATTGATTGGCACTTTGGTTAGCAAAACGTGCAAGATAAGAGTGCAGAAAGCTTCCCGAGGCCAAACTTGTAGACGCAAGTCAAAGGAAACAAAGGTTTGGAATTCTACACCGGAGATACATGAGAATCGGTTCGCCCCGTTTTCTTCAATTTTACGCATTTCTGCACCCGCAGTAGGTCACGCATGTACCCTCCCTCTATCGAGGTATATGAAACCTGTACAAAAGGTATCATAAAATATTCAATAAAAGGCAGGAAGCGTCTTTAATAATCTGTACAGCCAGGGGTTGACAGCTAACCCTCCCTACCGGGCCACCCCTCCTCCATTCAACCTTTGTGTCAACACGCGCTGCAAACGCTGTAACTTTAGCTCCTCCCTTTTGTTCGGCAACAGCCCTCCAAAACCATCCAAATCACGAACGCTTTTCACCAAACGATGACATATCTCATTCTACCTGCTGCTTTCTTGTCCTCTTGTCGGAATTACAAGCCACCAGGAGCTCAAAAGCGTGCAAAAAATGCGTTGATGGGGCGTGCAGAAAATGCACTGAAAGAGAGGCGTAAAATTAGCCCTATACAAAGGCGTCCGGGGTAATATTGGACCTGTTCTATTTTCATGGCAAAGTAAATACGCGGCCGCATTCACCTGTGCGGGTGTAACGTTTCAACCCTTCGTATAAACCCTGCATATCGGTTTTAAGGGTGTCCGGATTTAGGACACATGAGGACGCGTTAAGATTGCACGTAGAGACAGTATATGGCGTCAATCATGATTTGGCAAGTTTGACGTCCGTTTCACACACATCATTCTAGCGATGTTATGACTTGTGCCCATTTAAACAGGGTCACACCGATTTACGTTTTGAAAGGGTCGTAGCGAACATGATCCCACAGAAAACAAATTATGACCGTCCCATTGTCGAGTTTTCCATCGTCGGCAACCATGCCGGGCTTAAGAATTCCGGGGTGAAATTCCGCGGCTGGTCTCACTCGAACAGGCGTGAGAGCGCTGTGCTGTGAAATCACGTAGCGTCCGTACTAGGGGGGGCAAACTCACCTGTCAAGTAGCACCTTATCACAAGACGGAAGTTGACAATCTCGGAAATCGTGATTTTTCTTTTCACTCCAGGCGCCAACGCAAATTAAAATTGACAACTTCAGATCTAAACTTTGATTGTAAAAACCGTGTATACTGTACCTTTAATGGTTGTCTGCAGATATGAGGCAAAAGCTACACATTGATGCGTATTACAAAGTTTGAATAACCTAAGCAATGTTGAATAATGGAAATGGGTACGACCTTTACCGACCCGAATGTATTGCTCACATGGGTATACATTGTTACGAGTGGGTTGGAACAACCCTCCCCTGGGCCCCACGTCACACACATACACACCTGTGTCTGGGAACTTTCCAGAGGCTGAGCTTGTCCTACCAGATGGTACTACAGGTCACACGCAGTGTGGCCTTTTACATGGCAGAAACAACCAGCAAACAAAACCATTTGCCGCAAAGTCTGTATATTGTGGGATGTTGTAGTCGAACATACGTATTTGTGTGTTTGTAAAAAACATTGGTCTGAGAACCTTAAAAATGTTCGCAATTTCAACAAGGACACTGTTATCTTAAAAGTGTTTATGCTCTCACATGTTGACATATGCTTGGTGGTTCGACTGTTGGGAGTCAAGTATTCAAAGCACGCATAACCAAAGCACCGACTACTACACCAACTGTGTTGTGACGTCAAGTATGGGAAGCCAACAATGGCATAAATAAGCAATCATCTGCTGTTTTGAAGACAATTTAGCAGAGTTCCTGACCACTTATCTCTCATCTGTCTTGTTTGTGACACCTGTTTCTGCACGTAGGTGTCCTCCCTGCACGTAGCCCTATCACGGAAACGCCCTCAAATTGGCCATAGGAACTTTAAACACAAAGTACGTTGTTATCATCAGACGAGAAAAGAATTTACAGAATATTTCATGCAGTGTTAGATGACATTTAGAAACTCACCACCTTCGTCAATATAAATTTCATATAATTTTTCTTTACTATTGGACACACATAAACGCAAATAAACTTGAATATCTACATTCATTCTTTCATTGTCAATAGCAGAATTATATAAGTGTGTGAACGTACAGGTAACGAAATCACACGGATTTTCATCAAAGACCATTAACAATTTCTCAACATCTGGTCGAATGATTTGTGTACTTTCTAAATTGAGGAAATGATTGCTTGTCTGTTTGTGGCAATCGAAAATGTTGCCACACAATCAAATTGTCTTCAACATTCAACAATTGTGTCTGAGTGCACCGTGGGATGTCCTTGCTACCACTGTTAGACAATCTTAACTTTGATAGACAGTTCCATTCTGATAAAGAAAACAAAAAGGTTTATCATAGTAATGACCAACACAAGGCAATGTGATTGAATTGCACCAAATAACGTAATTCTTGAAATCATAGCACTGTGACTCAGCAAATCCCAAACACTTTGACATTGTGTCAACAAAGAGTAATAGTAAATATACGTCAGTGAGGTAGAGATGTTTGAAGTATGTCAAGTATACTGAAGTAGCGTGACTGGACGTGTATCTACTAGTACCCACCCTCCAGCAAAGTAGCCACATTATTAAGGATTAATGATAAGATTGACACTAATAACACAGTGTCATGCCTCAGACATTCCTCCTAAACAATAATCCAAAAAGTCTTGTTGAAAAGTCACAGGGACTTCATATAGATTGACGCGATTCATTGCTCTTTGATGAAGCTTGCGGATTGTAGGCACTGTTCAAGAATCGACACAAACTACGTAGGCAAAACCTGGGCGTGTAAGCCTTGAGGGGGTAGTGTTTATAGAGTGCCCTAGATTTTCACATGCAAATTTTAGATCAGTGTCCAAATTTCTTTTGGTGTAGCTTCGTATCTAGCTATCAGGAAAGAAAAGAGAGAGAAAAAACAACATGACACCTATATAATGTCATGGTGCCACACAAACGTTAAAATGTAACTATAACATCAGACTCTTTGAAGTTCTCAGATATGTGAAGGAGGTCTCTTTTACCTAATTAATAAGTAATTTGGTGACGCAAGTGGCTCCTTTAAATACTAGTCTCAAGGGGACTGACGCTCCCACCGCACATCCTGCAGTTCTGGTCAGACGAGTTCAACGCTTCCTCCCCTGGGGAAACTTCCGTCTGTTGACGTCAGAAACCACAGTCATGCAAAACGACGCATGTCGTCGCCGTGATGCCCGATTGGGTTTGAAGCAATTATGGTGATGCCGTAGATTTCAAGACAACTATACAGCAGCAACAAGCGTGTCCAACAGCTTGCTGCATCCGGCATCCTTGTGGTGCATCTCTGACATGTTTTGTAGATTTTAGTAAAGCTTTGGATTCAGCGCTTTGGCAGGCCTTCTGTTACATTTGTAGGTCATCAGACCTTTTTGCCTCCCTTCTTGGTCCCTTAAATGCCTACTGAGAGGTACTAAAGTACCAGTAGAATGGAACACTTAAGAGGAAAGGTCAAAAACCAAACACAATGTCACAGTACAAATAAAAAACTTCAAAACTGTCTGGAAAGTATGATATGTTTTAATAGATAGACGGCTCGACAGCAAACCACGTCATCAGTTCGGCGACATGCGGCCTAATGAACTAAATTAGAGAAAATATTTGCTAAGATTACTCCTTTGTTGTGTGGGACAACACGAAGTGGTTTGCCTGAAAAGGACCGTGAAGACCCGCGTTCTGCACCAGGTCGGAACAATACGGGATCGGCACAGGACCTCAATACCCAGTTTTCTTTGCAGACAGTTGCTAAATGTGTAGTGGACACACAAGTGAAAGGCCGACGCCGGGTTTTTATAGGTTGAGTCATTCGGGTTCTTAAGGCATGGGTCACACATAGTGACTATGAAGTGGTGGCCGGATGCACCTCTCAAAGTGGAACCCTTCCGACAACGTCAGATGTGTTTCTTTTTTTAACTCGACGTATTTTCCTTTCGCGTTGCACCCAAGGCAGAAAAAATGTTACTCATTTCTTCTGTTTGAACAGCCTTTTCCTGTGTTTGCTGCCCCGAAGGTAGAAAGCTCTTCACTACGAAAATCCACTCTTACCGAGTTTTTCGTCTGCATATCCCAAATTCTGTAATAAGGATAAGCAACCTCCTTGGGATAAGTGAAAGAATCTCATATCATGTTACCCCCACCCAAACAATTTGTAATCCTCGTCGCTAACACTTTTAAAGAAGAACGTTGACTTTTCCCATGACAAATTTATACTAAGCATGCCATAAACCTTGAAGCAAACATCCACGAAAGGCTTCATGTTGTAATCTCATTAAGTAAAGCGTAAAACTCCTTCCCACAATGGTATAATAGTGGAAGATTTTCCTTCAAGTGGTACGCCCAGCAGAAGGCACGCCATGTTTGATCACCGAGGGGTCGGGTGTCTTGTGAACAAAAGAGTCGTCAGGAATCCTACCCAAAGGGTTGAAAGTTATCAGGTCGTCTAAGATATCAGGACCGACGCTTGGCGTGCTGCAAGCTATCAACAAGCAGGCATTATGTCACATAGCCAGGTGTTATGTCACAGCGTTTTGGGTATACTGTTTGCGCCCCATATATATGATACAGCGAGGGCATCCCTTTAATGGACTTATACCTTTATGTGGGTATTGTGTCATGATTGATATTCAGTTTCTTTCAGTCATATGCAAAGTGATCTTTGATAGTATCTAAAGCAGAACAATCTCTGTGTCAATTGATATGGTTTCAATTGTAAGAGTCCGAAAATCGGACGGCCTATCGTTTATAGAAGAGGTGAAAATGGACCCGAAATCATTCCAGGCTTAAAATGAAGATATGAATTAAAAAAAAACGAAAGGCGCATCTTTAAAAAGCAAACAGGAATATCAAAATCAGTTCCTTCTCG
This sequence comes from Branchiostoma floridae x Branchiostoma belcheri, assembly GCA_019207045.1. Classification (NCBI taxonomy): domain Eukaryota; kingdom Metazoa; phylum Chordata; class Leptocardii; order Amphioxiformes; family Branchiostomatidae; genus Branchiostoma; species Branchiostoma floridae x Branchiostoma belcheri. Next base: position 18,877,601 of record CM033033.1, on the reverse strand, counting down.
TTGTATCAAGCTTTAGACGAACTGTCTCCAAAATAAAGCAATAAGGAAGGAAAGCTGCTTGCAATAAAGTTGCCTAAGTAATAAATGACGTAAAACACCTGTTTGCCCCCGCCCTTTAATATGGCAGATAAATACACAAAACAGCTAAACAAGAGAACGCTGGGACTTATAATAAGTATAGAAGGAGGGAGTCATCAACCAACCAACCGTTGCAAAACAATATGTATTAGGTCTTGCCCTACAAAACAATAGACGTCTCCCAACACTGTTGTTACAACAGCTCACTGTAATAAACATGTTCACAAAAACCGAACACACAAAATTGAATCTTTTGTCCAGTATGGACCAAATTAATCCCAAGTGACTGTAAGAAATGCATGGTGGCAATCCTTCTCTTCGTTAGACAATGGAGAAAAAAATTACACCAGGGACAGGGAGTAATTCAAGAGACCTCTTCAGTTGTTCTGGTTGATCAGGAGCAGTAGAGTCGAACAGAAAAGTTTATTTGATTGTGTAATTGGGTTACCCCCAGGCTTGTTCACGTGGGGCCAGGCCTACAGGAAATACTGTGACATGGTGAGAAAGTGACGACGAAACACAATATCTTCATGAATACCTGTGAAATCCTTTAATCGAAATACCTTTCACACTTCTTGTAAGTGAACAACAAATAATCTTCTTCCCATAACATGCATAAATGTTCTTGATGACCTTGTCAATGGTAAAAGTGTGTTCAAGAAATCATTCATAGTGTATAGTTGTATGAGTAATGAAAGTTATGATGAAGCGGCTCGAGAACTTTCTTCAATTTTCAACAACGGCGCCAAACAATGACTAAACAAGATCAATCATAAGGACAATGTTTCTAACGATATTGTTAACGACTCTGGATAATACTGATGACCTTATCCGCTAAATTATTCATCCTGGATATGAAAGTTATGCAGCACAGCATGTCAATCATACACAATTGTCATAATCCCCACCTTACTGTATGATAGGCTGTTTCAATTATTAATCCATCAACGAACAATAGTTTTCGACAACCGGTGGCAGAGTGGATAGTGTAGAACAATGACTGATAGAAATATTCTGTGTTGTGATTGTGGTGGAATGCACGGACTGAATGGGAACTGTCAGCAAGTTTGATATGTTGCATGTCTGCGGTGGAAGAATTGATGTAAACATAAAACTGTCATTGCTGATTTGCTTCTTGCACGGCAGTTCTCTGCACATTAACACGAAATGTGCCATCACACAACATATGGCCACAAGGGAATGCTTATGACAAAGAGAACTGTAAATGCATTTAAGTTTGCGGGGTTTTAATTTTGCGGTAGCGGGACATAGGAATGTTTGGGGTGGTTTAAGTTTGCAGTAGCACCATGCACTGTAGTTGCGTACTGCCATGGAAAAATGTTCGCGGTGGTTTTAAGTTCGCGGTGAATTGGTAACACAAAAACCGCGATCTTAAAACCACTGCAAAAATTTATACATTTACAGTAGTGTGCACTAGAATATAGTGTGTTGCTTCAGTTTACCATGATGTGACAATTGAATGTCTATGCAAAGAAATTTAAAACAAAATGAAACATTGTTGTAACCGAGATTCAACTCTATTGTTACAGAACTCCATCCGTCACAACCTGTCCCTCAACAAGTGCTTCACCAAGGTGCCTCGCAGTAAGAATGAGCCTGGCAAGGGCGGTTTCTGGAAGATCGACCCCCAGCATGCCGACATGATCGTCAACGGTACCCTGAAGAAGCGCAGGCCATCCAGCACTCTGGAGTCCTACCCGCCCGCCAAGAAGATCAAGAAGGAAGAACCCGAAGCAAAGTCATGCAACAACAGAAGAAAGCAGGCCGTGCCCAAGCGTACCGCTCAGAAACACGGCGGTAACCAGAACTCTTTCATCGTCCCACCCGACGACCCCAACCTTGGGTCTCTGAAGGGCGACTTGAATTGGAACGCTATTCTGAACGACGAGATCACGGTAGATGGTATCAAAGTTAAAGCCGAGGACATTCTGGGCTCTACGTGTGCCCTGAGTAGATCACATAGCCCTCTCTTAACGGAAACGTCATCATCCGTTGACAGCGACATCTTTAACGACGACCCCCTGGATCTCACGATTCGCGGCATCTCCATTCCACCACCGCCCGAGTGGCTGCCGATCGACCAAGTCTTGTCGGAGCCATCCCACCTGAACGAATCCACCAGTAACATTTTGAACACTAACCTACCCCCCTCCCCACCCTCGTCCGAGGGGTACCGCCACCCCTGGGAGGAGGCTAGCGAGTTGGACTCTATTGTAGACATGAACCACTTGTTCGAATCTCTAGATGATCTGGGCCCAGACGATCTCTCCTGGATCAAAACTGAGCCTGGGTTGTAATGCAGGGTGGGGCCTGTGATGTGTTGTGTTCAGTCTCTTTTGTATACACCTCGGGACAGTGGAATTTTGTATCTATAGTTATAAAAGTCATGCGGATGTTTCCCCATGGCATCAAGATCTATCGCGGTGATGTAATCTCAATCCAATTCCGTCCACTGAAAAAAAAAACTAACAGATTATAAGCCAAAATTTAAAGGTGATGGGTGTTGTTCATACAAGCTGTGCACTTAAAGCCTTCTATAATTTACATATTTTTCCAGCATCATTTATGTATATCATACATTTTGGGATGGCGGCTTCTCAAAATCCCATTATAAAACAATCGTAAGATCCATTTTTGTGCACATTTTGCTCTTAGTAAATCCATTCGTCCATGGTCATTAGACCAGATTTCTACATCCGTCCATCAGATTTTTCTGTTATTGTTGATGTAGTTTCGATAGTATCATGTTCCGTCCATTAGAGAATACTGTCGTATATACAACAAATCAGAGTCATTTATTATTTAATATCAATCAGGTTGAAAGGGAATATGTACCAAAAGAGACATCTACTTTGGCATTCATCCATAACAAGACGAGGACCGGAAATACGTTGTCCTTGTTATTGGACTTTGAAAATGAAAGCATCATATCTTCGGAGTTGAACTGACTCTATCATCTTACAATATTACTACACATTCTTTTGGAAATTGTGACTCAGACGCTCAATGATGGTACTCCATTTTGGTACCATCTTTGAAATAAAAATCATACCAGCGATACTACGCAAAAAATCGGTCATAGAGCAAAGTTGGTGCCTTACAGATTCATGACCATTTTTTTGCTGTCATTTATCAACTGACAGTCGTGCCTTCTTGGAATTCGTCCCCCAACAAAGGCATTCAAATTAATTATTCAGAAAACAAAGCACATGGTCGCACGGAGTGACCTCTTTTTCTTCTTCACGAAATCGATGTCCGAAACATGGACCAGGTGCTCTGTCTACACAAAGCGAAAAGGTCAAGTTATGATGGATGTCAAAACCTATCTTGTTTTTATCCAGATGTTTCAACCAGAATTATCTATCAGTTGTGTTATAAATGTATGTATATGAGATGTTTTATTATTCTATATACGCCCTCAATCAGTTCTCGATCCAAGATATTGTATATCATATCGCACAGCTTGTGTGTCTTATATAATAGTTTAATAACATAATACATTATATGTATATGAGAACACTCCAAATGGGAGAAATATCCAACATATTTTATGAGTATATATTTTTCTATATTATCCGCTGATGCTGAAGGTACAGTGCTCCAAGGTGTTAAATGATATGTAACTATTGGCACTAGTCCTTTAGCGGGAGAGGGCTGATGTGTAAAAGTGCTTTCGAGTCGACATGTAACATCAAATATTTGCGGGCTCTATTGTCCGCACTTTGCGTGCAGGCAGTTTTCCGATAAATTAAACTGTCAATACCACCAGCGGTACCCCATGGCAGTTTGCCCGTGCATGTTTACTCAGCATAGGTTTGTTTGGACATGTTTTGCGATGGCATAGCTGTTTCCACAGCGCTGAAGGATGGGGGAAAGTATGCTGGCAAGGCATACACCTGAGTGTTTGCCATGTCATGCTAGGAAGGCGTATACCTTACTGTTTACCACGCCACATACTTGGACATTAACCCCGTCTTTCTGTAAGGCCTTGTGCAAACCTGCAAATTTGAGCCACGGCGAAGTGGCAAACTGGGAATGACGTTAGGTTCGGCAGATGTGCATTGTTAGCACGGACAGTCCTGCTGAACAAACGAAAGAAACTCCCAGCCATTTAACCCAGTATCCTGGACGCACCCAATCATCCGTAGTGCCTTAATATTATATAGAAACACCGGGTGATACCTATGGGGGTGTGCGAGGATTCTTCTGGATGTATCAGCACTTTGTTATGTTACCATGGCTACTGTTGCCATGGAAATGTCTTGCATTTTCTGTGCAGTGTCTATTTTACAATCAGAGATTTATACTAACTTATTATTATCTGCATGGCTCCAGGCCTTGATACCACATTGTGTGATGTTCTCTGTTGTGTAGGGGTAGAGAGATTTTGTTGTTAGCCTCTTGGGTTCTGCCAAGTTTGTGTGTAGTGGAGTTTATTTTGTTGGTTCTACATATGAGATATGCTGGCATTTTGTGCTTTTATTGAATTCTGTATATTGTGCAAAAAATGGAAGGTTGTGAAGTGTGTGAATTCTTTCGCAGGACTTTTGGGAATAAAGTTTTGCAGTATGAACAATGCAATTTGTTTTTGTCATACTTTGTCTTCTACATACATATAAAATGCATACAATCATATTAAGCAATAAGTCAATATGAACAACAATTCTACAATATATAATTTTATACTTCTACTGACAGATTTTAAAAGTCACCTGTGCTCATAACGAAAATATTGAATACAAACACTGACAGTATATTCCCTATCATCCGAGATACCAACCCGACCGTGGGTTGGATCACCCGAATGTTGATCCGACAGAGACTGATGTGGCCAAAGTTATTACTCTCCAAGCAGAGGTCGAATCCTAGGAAGAGCGCGAGTGTATTTTTTTCGACTACTACTATATCTGCGCGATTCGACCTCTGCTTGGAGAGTACAAAGTTATCACCTAGTTTGGAACACGCACATCATACATTGGCCCAGCCCAGGCATGGCATTATAGAAAAGTATGTTATAAGTCAAAAGTACAGTAAGTTTTTCAAAAAATCAAAAGTATCATCAGTTAAGATCTTGAACTCTTACAGTACAACCAAAGGAACTTGAAAAAAACAATTTACTAGGTAAAGCCATTCGATTGTTTTGTTTGCTTTACATAATCGAAACATTCAATGATTCCAAAATTGACGACGTAGTACTGCATCTACGGTATAATCACGTGAAATGACTAAACCCTGTAGAGTCTGTACCTGTCATTCATCTGGAGATGTATACTAATAGTAAAACGGCACCCGGTCTATCTGCTCGGAGCGTACACGTCAAAGTCATCACATTTTATGCGACAAAAGTTTTACACATAGTAAGGATACAAAACGATGCATTCTGTACGACCCAACTGCGGGTAGGATCACCCAATGGACAGAAACTTGGTGTCCTCGCACATTGTAACGACACCTATTCTAGCGTCCGAAGCCACCGAGTCTTCTGTGCAAAGTTGTACTGAAATTGCAAAAGTTATATTTTGAATCTTTTCTGTGTGTAAACGTAGAGACCACAATGTTTGTGTGCATTGCTGGGTGGTAGTCCGACTAGTCCAGGCTTATCGGTCGACCCTTTGTACCTATGGAGACGTTGTAACCAAAGGCAACTTCGTAACCAAGGGCAACGAGTGGGACTGATCCTAAGTGGCCAATTTGATCACCCGAGATCAATCTAGGACTGCGTATCCTGTTGATTTAATTTGACCTTTTGCATCCGTTGCTTGATTAATAGGGACGGCAATAATGCAAAAGTCAACAACACCTAAGGCATAATGACTAACGTAACGGATTCTCTATTTGATTAAGGAGCACTTTCTTTAAGAATGAAGAGGGGTCAAAAAAAGAATGCGATAGCTACAGATTGAAGTCTTGTGGGTAAGGCTTAGGTCACATTTCCAAGCCAGGGACCGGCCGAGATGTTTTAAGAAACAAAAAATCAAATCATATACCTAGAAAATAGACAGACTATGCCCTTGAGTCTTATTTTTGACATTTGGTGTGATTTTGATGTCAGTTATATCATTCTTTTCACTCCCGAAAGCTGCCCGGGCGGGCCCCCTTTTTCAAATGTGACCTAAGCCTAACCAGGTGTTCTTGCAAGAGATCAAGAGAAGGTGATCGTCTATGAAATTTGACATAATTATGATCGCCATGTGATTTATGTTACTCACAGTGTTTGGATGCCTCTGTATTTGTCTAATACCAGCGAATGTTGCCTAAACTCCTTTAGATTATACAGATTATTTCTCAAAGTTAAAGACCAGCCCTGTCTGGAACATCATTACTACTATACAGCGAATTTGAAACATCATTGATTTTAACATCTTTTGAAGAACTCTTCATAGTCGCTTTTGACATGAAACTAGCCGTAAAACTGAAAGTTTGTCAGAATTGCATGTGCATATCACTTAATATTTGATTTAAAAGATTCTGAATAGGATTTAAAAGAACAGGAATTCTGCATGCAGACACCATAACAGGTGGTTTCCGGTCTATAGGGGGTGATCTCGCTTTATGGCTCAGTAGAAGCTTTCCGTCACCCTGGTGAACTACAACTCTCGGTTGTAGTCATATTGGTGTTGGAGTTAACTAGCCCTATAAACTGCAACTCCCTAAAACTACTACCATGTGCCATAACTGACCAGGGCGGCAGACCAAACAGTCTTAAAGAGGGTTCACCAATTGATATCAATGATAAACTGGATATCAGGTATCAGACACCAATTCATAGAGGAGTGTATTCTGACATTACAGCTTGATATGAACTCAAGATGAACTCAGGTAACCTGACAGAAAAATGTTTTCTCAAGGCTACTCAGTCATCATTTTGTGAGATAATGAGCATTTTGATCTCATGACCTGACAGTACAGACAACAACAACAAAAGGAATGGCGACAGTTTACAGCTAATAACTCACATAGCCTCAAGCCGTCTCCCTAGTAAAAAAGAATATTTTAGGACATAGAAAGTCATAAAAGAATATTTACAATGTCCTATATATTCATGCCTGCCCTGATTACTTCTTCACTTAAGAAAAACTTAAAAGAAAAACTGCAAAATGTGTCTAAGTACTACTTGATAACTCGTAACTCCATCAGGTCAAGATGACCACAAAAGTCTAGAAAGGGGAATTCATCACTGTCTATTAAAAAATTGTCAGTTAAAAGCACTAATTATAGATTATCTACACTGTAATTGCTTCATTAGAAATGGGACTTTTACACCTGGTAGAAAATGTATTTCTAAATTGTCTCTGTAATGATTTCGAAATAACTTTAGTCAGTTAGTGATGAAGTCCTGTTTCAGCCCAATGAATTCAAAATACATTGCAACATCGTTATCGTCAAAGGATCTTGGCATCATGTGACAGTCTAGATGTAGATAGTCACGATGACACCCAATGGTTCACACCTTTACCCCCTGCCAAGACACTCTAGAACAAAAACAACTGTCTGCTTCTACTGATGGATGGTAACCCAGGTGACCTCCCTGTGGCAATTTTGGCAACATTTCTGTCGCACCAAGAGATTACTTTCATCTTCATAACATCAATGAATGTCATACTTTGGTCTCCAAACTCCCATCAGATAAAACATTACGTCATATGCATATTATTTAGGAATGTGTTGTTGGCGATTCATGTGCTCCGATGTAATGAGGAACAATTTTCAACTCGATGCATCTGAGCTGAGTTGACCGACATGCACTAGAATCATTTGACTGCAATGACCTGTCAGAACTACATACACCTAAGGCAGTGGCATGATTATGTGAGTTAATGTGAGTTAATGTGAGGTCAATGACCATCACAGATTACCAATACAGATGTTATATAAAGCAGAAGCCGCTTAATTGCACACCCCATTTGCCAAAATTTTGCAACAAAGCGAAGTTATTTAAAGCTGGACCGCACCACGGTGGGATTTTGTGCAATTAACAGAAGTGTGCGATTATCTACTGTATAATTAACTGGCTTTTATTGACATGTTACATACCTCCCCATCCCCTTGTTATACCTCAAACCTCTATATTTTGATAGCCCAATGTATGTACCAATAGCCCAACATGTATGATTGTTCCTACACCCCTATGTGGTGACATCCCCTAACCCCAATCCTAACATACACAACATGTAGTATGTAAGGGTGTAGGAACAATGCGTATATCAGAACGTACATTAGGCTATTTAACAAGGGGATGGGCAGGTATATCACATGTAATACTGAGTAATATGTAACATCTGTATTCAATCTGGTAATCTGTTTTGGGTAAGTGACCTCACATTACTTCACATAATTGATGTATACCCAAGGTAGATGTACTGGTAGTTCTGACAAGAGGTATCAGAAGAAAGGAATGTTGGGACATATACATGTAGGTCTGTCCTCAGTTACACCTGGTTTGGGTAACAGGTGATAACATCTACCCTATCAACATTTTCCATCACATTACAGATTATGCCCTTTGATCAAACAACTTCAAACAACCTCAAATGGTTCTTGTAATAAGCAGTGTACATGGGGCAACAACCTTGTGTGGCATTCTGGGTACATTGTTTATAACTTCATGAATAAATTATTGCAGCAAGTTCTTTTGAGTTAGTCCACAGGTTTCAAGATCGAAGCAATTTCTAGCGGCCATACAGGATCATCTGTATTAGGAGTCTGCATGAGGAAGGTGTTTACACTAGACAGACCCCTTGGCAAATTCAAGCAACGATCACCATGATTTGCTGAAGTTGGTTAGGTTTGTGTCAGTCTAGATAGGTGTGTTCAAGGAGGTTAAAAAACTTTTTAACCTCCTTAATTGGTGTGTTAGAGGAGTATGCAAATACCTTAAACAGGTGTGAACCTTACAAGCTGTTGTCAGGAGGAAGTTCAAAGTTGATATATATAGGTCTTTTCCAGATGGATGGAAATGATTATAAGCTAAGCACATTAGCGTTACATTGAATCACATACAAAAATGGTTTCCAAAAACAATTTTGTAAGTGATATAAAATCTTAGCATGATATCAGAACATATAATTCTCACATATTACGTTTAAACATCATATTAAGTAAGTACGGTTTATAGGCATACATGTACATGACACATAGAACATCTGGCAGGTGATATAACACCTGTGCACAGTCGACCACCAACTGCCACTGCACCTGTGACTTCAGGTACTAGAGTTCAGCTGAGGACAAATCAGGTGCAAAAACACTTATATAGAAGCAAGGAGACTGGCAACAAAAACTAATGCCCCCTTAAATCAAAGCAGATTTTCCCAAAGTACAGGCACTTCTTCTCACTCACTTACTATCCGGTTTAGCGTCCGTTGTTCCCCGTCTTACCGAGACAATTTACTGGCTGCCAGCACAAGTGTCGAAGCAGACAAAAAATACCAGAGTAAGCTGGCGGAAATACCTTCACAGTGCACCGACTTCAGGTTAGGTGAAGTACAAACTTAAGGTATTAGGTGTCATTTGTACCTGACTTTCACTGATAGCAGGCTTCAGATCCACACAGATTTAGATGGGTTAGAGAGATCTTCTTTTGAGAAGTACAAAGCGAGCTCTTCTTGTCGACCGACAATGGGACTTAACATCTAGTCTGTGACAGCAGCTATCCTCAGGGTCTAGCTTTTAAAATGCCAAGTGATGACATTGTTGTGCTAAGTTTGTTTTTTTACCTCTTTGTAGATTAATAGAAGCCTTGGATACCACAAATGCCATAATCTAGTTTACAACTTGTTACTGTCAACAGGTGAGCTCTAGTAGTAGTTACACTTAAATCCCTGACAATTTAAAAACTTGACTATTACTTATCAACAGCATGCCTGTACTTAGAGGGTATATATCTCACAGAAGTACAAAGAGTTCAGAAAGCACAGAATGATTGACATTCTACAAGTTAGGGATTGTGGGGCTTATCACCTTATTTTCAGTAAAGGGCACTCTAACAAGCTTCAGCAGTTGCTTGCATTTTTTGTCATGTCAGAGAAAAAAGAAATTATTCTAAAATTCAAGATATTCTATACTCCTCATAGTTTTATGAAGGAAACAGATATTATGTGATACACGTGTCCAGAGACAATTATGTTTAAGGTATTGTCATCAGCATTATGTCTTTCTTACTCTTGCCTAAATTGTCCCTAAATGACCTTGCAGATCATTGTCCTGAACTGACAGTTCAGAAGGATTGTGGCATCTCTCAGTGTTCATTTTTCATAAATTATCGTCTCCATTGTCCCTAGATGACCCTTGTACAGGAAGATGTGACAATGGGACAATGGTGAACGCCCTTCACGTTTATTTCATCCCTTCATGTTTATTTTGCGTGAATGATGTCTATTATGTGTCTTAATTACATGTGCGTGCCTACGTATCACACTTACATAAGCGCTACTAAATACAATCAATTTCAAAGAAATGACTACAGTTGCTACATAGTGGACAATCAATACGAATTTGGGATACCCTTAGACTAGTTCTTGTGGTAATGTTCTTTTTGATGGTTCAGCTTGAAAATGAAGTCTAGCAACTTTCACCTCCCCCCAATGGGCAAGAACAACAGACTCCGCAGATACGTATCAAAATTGAGGTGTAAGGGTGTTCATCTGTTCCGTTGTAACAGTACGCTCTGCAGTTGATACTTATCGTACTCAGAAATGTGAAAAATTCTACACCTATGAGAAGACTCAGGTATGCTTTTATTCTGTCATTCATACAGCAAGGGTCATTTCAGGTCTCACTCAGTTCTTTAATTACACCTGTCAGTCAAGTGTTTTAAGATCTGTTGACCATATTATTAGCTTTTTATTTACTCAAATGTCTAAAACATGTATCTAGGAAACTTGCAGTAACTGTTTTGCAGTTATGCTTGCCCTTGCCGGGTATCATTGTCGCCCACAGTGATGAATTCTAACCCACTGGGCGACTTAATCAGCGGATACCTGAGGTAAAACGCAGTGTTTGACGACCTGACATGTACACTACTCTAATGACATTGATTGAAAGAGAGACTAGTCCCAAAGGACTGCCTTGGTGAGTGCTGTATGATGGACAAAAAAGTACTGGATTCTACCAGATTATTTTGGATGTGAACATTCAATGATGATGATGATGCAAATTGATGATGATGCAAATTTATCAATACATCCAGTCACGACGCAGAGACCTGTAAGCAAACAGTACAAATCTACATCCCATGTCTAGAACCACGAAGCCCAAGTTGGAATCTTTATCATGGGATCAAGTGCTGATCTAAGTCTTACAGTCTAAACCAGTGTCCACGAAAGAAGGGCAATCATTGGATCATGGCCAAGCGTTGACAGAAATGCAGAAATGTCGCGTGCATGGGCGCTGGCACGTACACACGACAAACCAGCCATGACTGCGGAACTGGAACAATTGTCATGTGCCTGTGGCAGGGCTACCTGGATTAGGTGACAGGGATGACACCACACTTAGGGGGCAAATGCAGGGAACATGTCAGATCCCCTACGTGACAGTCTGCACTTTCCGACCACTCAGCGACTGCAAGATCAAAAATGGTCAACAGCAATTAATCTTCGACATTACTTTTGCAACATCCTATGACAATTCACACGTTGCATACAGTTGCTTCTGTGAAACTCAGTGCTCCAGTAGACGAGAGGGTGGAGAAGGAATTGCACACCCCTCCTTCACCATAAAAAGTCATGTGCAGGTCAGGCAAACAGGCAAAAAGTCTGTCTGCCTCCTCATCTGTCCAATCGACAGGAGAACCACAAAATGACAATTCAAGTTTTCCATTCTTTTAAACATAACCACTGCGACCGTCACAAAACTAATGCAAGTTACATGTACTATTGAAGCAAAGCTCTATGCTTTGGACAAAAAATTAATGACTTTGATAGATGTTTTTTTTTGTCTTTAATTTTTCTTTAGTGACATTATCATTCAAGTGTCATTTCTAAATAGTACAGTATTTGCAGCATCACATTGCATAACAGACACGGTGCCACCCACTTAATAGCATTTTTGGCCATGATACTGCTATTAAGGGTTTGAGAAGTTTTATATCTTAAAAAAAGATGGAAAGATATCTCAAACAAGTGAAGCTACTTTATCGAAAAGCTAATCTTCAATAATATTGGTTGCAGTGAAAGAATGATAAATGTATAAACAGATTGAGTTTAAGTTGATTGGTTCAATGACCCCCAGGACTGCATCAAACCATCTCAGTAACATGCAAGTATGTTACGAATGCAGTAACATTGTTAAGGATTCGAATTATTGACCTTATGTTGAAGAAGTAGGCCCTCAACCAGTAGACCATGCAAAGTGCTTGGAGCACTACAAAATTTATTACAACTTCTAACGAGGACATGTAAAAGTACACGTATGGCAAGAAAGTTGACAAAAATTATAATTGTGTTCTGACAAATATGGAAACTGATTCTAGTTGGCAGGGCATTTATGGTATTTGCAATAACAACCATTTCATTGTCAACAATTGGGAAAGCCATAGAAATAATAGGCAAAATTGTTCATTGACAAGTCAATGAGGTTGTAAATTGAGTTGATTGTTTCAAGGGCTGTGATGACAAAAAAGCAAGGATGTTACTATGACAACAAAGCTTGTTGATGTTTTGAACTGTTTACTTGCTAATCCGAGATTACGTTGTGTAGATATGACACGTACTTGACATTGTGGTATCCACGGTGCAAAGTTTGAGAGAATTTTACGACACTGCAGTGTTTCAGAACAACTGCGCAATTTGTAATTACGCCGAGACGAAATCCAACTTGAGTGTTTGTTAGACTGTAGGTCAAAATTTTCAGCAAACAGAAAAAATAGGAGTGCCAGGCATTCGGTGCTAGGTGACTGGGTTGTATGTCGATGTAGGTTAGACATCCAGGTAATAAGATATGCCAAAAAGCAGTTACTCAAGCAACTGGGTATGATTTAGGAAACTGTCAGACATTTCAGATAGCCATCCGGTGTCTTTCGTCAGTGACGACCCTGACCAAAGATACCAGATGGTTGTCTGTTTCCAAAATCATATCCAGTTTTTTTGCGTAACTAGGTTGTATGTTTCATTATCAAGGTTGGCATCATTTGCCAGGCTTGCGTGACAGCCATTGTGATAAAAATTTCTTGAAAATGAAATCAAAGGTCCATAAAAGCACCATTGTTCAACATATTGTGTTTGCTGATCATCAGTTAACGAGTCAAAGTCTAAAAATTTGTACATATACATGCAGTTATTTCAACAAGAGTGCATGACGGCATTTTCCATTAATTTAACATCAGGCCAGCGGATTAATAATTTTGTTGTGGTTGGGCTGCTTACAAGAGCAGTTCTCTGCAATGTCAAAAGTTACTTTCTTTTTTACAACTTTGTGAGTTTTAGTCTTTATCTGAGATAGAATCCCCATTTGAATGTTACAAAAAGAATGATCAAAATAACTATATTCTAATTCAAACACACATGCAGTGTCAATACCATGGGCGTACCCGTAACTGTAGAATTCAACATGACATGCATTCGGCCAAGAAGAACACACTTGTGTAATACCTCCTTTTTGCAAAGTTAATCTGAGGTTTTGATGAAACATGGTTAAGACGTTAAAAGTAAATTTTCATTAAGATGTCTTATTCAATGCATGATGCAACAAATCAATGTGTCAAAAGTACAGTGAATATGACTCATCATTGAATGCTCCGCCATTGTTATTCTGCTTTGCTTGAACAAGTCAATGACCGGTAGCTGACACAAACTCTCTTGTGATCAAAACAAATTTTAGCGAGGTCACTAACAAAAGCTGTAATCCTTTTACAGGTGGTGTGGGGAATATCTCAGTAATTGCTGCTGCAGCAGTTCCGCTCACCTGGTCATCGACAAATACATCAATGGACCTGATAATCTGTTGAAGTACAATTAACGTTAGTGTAGCGTAGTGAATAGAGTGTAAGGCTCAAACTCTAGAAGTCCTTGGTTCAAGTCCTCTAATGTGCTCCAATGTTGTACCCTTTGGAAAAGCACTTAACACAAATTCCTTCACTTAACTCAGGTGAAAATTAGTACCTAGCTGAATAGGATAGCGCCGTCCCTCGAATAGGAAAAGGAGGCCTCGTGTTCGACGACAGCCAGACTTTGAGTATGTAAAAGAACCCACCAGACTCATCGAAAAGAGTACGGGTCCTTCCTAGTGTGAGTGCGTCTGTCCGAATATGCAGTGGAGTTGCCTTACCTCTCGCGACAAAGGGACATGTCTCTTTAAATTTATCATTTATTTTTTTTTTAAACAAAAATTGGCTCTTTAATACGGTTAGTGGCAGTATCATGAGAGGAGATGCCACACATAATCATAGCTTGTTAATGTGATGGATTCTCCTGTCGTAGCTTGTAAACGTACTAATAGGGTTATAATCTAATCCAATAATTACTTAATTCAGCCCTGGAAGAGCTTAATCCAGTACATTGAACCTTAAACGTCCACTTCAGATGAATTGCGTAATTCTAAAATACATGTCATTATATAATTAATACACATTGTATTTGTGAAAAAAACTGATATGCAACGTTACCACGAATACTTCAGAACCTTGTTTTTTTCAGAAGAAAGACATTCAAAAAGGAACGAAATTCCCCCAATTGTACAAAGTTTGGGAACCCCCCTGCCCTAAATTGCTTGTCATTGATTTAAACATTGCCTCGTAATTACTTGTGAAGGTTGTTGCTGGGCATTCCTTCTGCATTGTAGTGCAGGTCAACAACCTTAGCCTTCAGAATATCTCCAGGTGTGGAACAACATAACAGGTTAATGACCTCTAACTTGCATAAAAACAGGTAGATTCCTGGGGGTGACAATCCTCGGGCCCATATATCAATAAGTTTATTGCAAATTGCAGGTAAGATGAGAAATTCAAACAGTGTACAATGTACATATAGAATACAACACGGTGTATTCCCCATCCCCCGAGGTAACAACCCGACTACGGCCGAAGGGTGATCCGACCCGCGGGAGGGCTGGGACCGAGGGTGATGCGGAATACAACGTGTTGTATCTTTTTTATGTCATATTTCCCATCTGAGAAAATACATGTTTCGATGCAAAATCTGCCAGAATTTGAGAAAATTTGGTGCCCTTGAACAGTGATTGTTACAACTGAGCTCCAACAACCGAATCAGGTATTCGAATTTTCGACCGTAGTGCACTCGGCGTGCGCAGAGTATGTTCAAACTAATCGATGGAAGCCTGTCTAATAAAACAGGCATGGACCAGTGACAAGTTTAATATATCTACATGTCATGTAGATTCCGTTTTACATAACCAGCCACTACCAAATGCCTGCAAAGTCTGTATTTATGACCAAGGTTTATACTGGCTGATCACTGATCATCGGCATATAGTCAATGTATTTATAGTTACCGTAACATTTCCAACTTGCCCACTCAACACGCAAAAGATCGTCAACGTCAGTGAGTACTCCATATCATAGGATACAAAGAATATTACATTATACAAGCTAAGGGCTTTATAAAGAATCATGCCTATCAGTGACCTTTACAGTTAAAGCCATTTCTTTGAATCAGATGTGGCATTGGCTGTATCATGGTGTAACACACCAGGTTTGTACTGAACAGCACAAGCTGCATATCTGGACAGATTTAATTGATCCCCTTACACTGGGAAGGACTCTTTTTGATAAGTGCGGTGGGTTCTTTACTGTGCTCGAGGTGTCACTCTCCGCAGACATGAGACCTCCATCTAACAACTCCTATCCAAGGGACGTCCTTAATTGAAACTAGGAACTCATTTTCACCTGAGTGAAGTGAGGAAATTGGTGTTTAGTGCCTTTTCCTATTGCCTATCACTGTACAATCAGTGCAGTTACGAATACCTTTTGCTCTGCTATTAGTTTGTCCATAGAGAAACTAGACTAAGTGCTACATGTCAAAGTATCTTGAAGTTTATTTTCAAACAAAATACTACCAATTCTTGGGTATATTACAAAGTTAACTGATGCCTACTACCTCAGTCACTTTAGTTATGAACACTTTTTGCTTTGCTATCAAAATACTACCACCTAAAATCATTTCATCAGGTTGTTATATATCGGTCATAGGATATATACTAGACTCTAGTTTTCTTTCACACAACCAGTAATATTACCTGCTGACGTTTTGATGCCTTACAGTCAGAGATCAACTCCAGTTAGAAGCTCTGAGGAAGATGTCTGACAGGCATCAAAACATCAGCAAGTAATATTACTGGTAGTGTGAAAGATCTACCATCTGAAATACAGCCAATTCTTCGGTACATTTTTTTCGCTGACATCTCACCTGAAAGCGTCATCTCCTTGCCTGTAGGCAGGTTTAACCCAGTTAAGCCTCAGCGGGAGGGATTGGCCTTACATCGTGCCCTGAGGACGTACTACAAGACATAGCAATTATTAGCTGTAATCACCCCTGATATAGGCCAAGGTGACATCAGTTATAAACATCATAGACAACGGTCGCTATTGAAGATAACGATCATCCTGACAACCAGTAATCACAGAGACTATAAATCTATCAATAAGATTGACCCGTCAAGGCTAGCCTTGAGCCTACTTTGAATAGGGCCACCCATCCCTTAATAACAGAGTCTACTCCAACTTTAAAGTGCTAAATAAAGTTAAACTTTAAATCTACTAGCGTCGTTGAGAGGTATTAGGATTAACTGTAGGTTACTTACTGGAGGATCTAACAGATTATTCGAGGCGACAGTAAACTATGTGACACCTTTCTTCGCATTGAAATGGGGTTCAACTATGACATGTACCAACGACCCTGCCTTGACCAAAAATGCGTTCTCAAAGGTATACAATGTAAGTCACTGGATCAATTGTAAAATACAGATATTTTCGAAAAGCTTTAAGTGACCAATACGAAGTCAGCACTTGCCACACAGAATGGAAAGTTGCAGAACTTTTGATTATGAGATTGCAAAATGATTACCATAATCTGTTAGGCTGTTGTCAGTCACAGCAAGGCCAGCCATTCTATTGTAGTAACCATGGTTACAGGACAGCAATATGTCTACATACCCCTAAGGTATGCTACATGTAAGTTACATAAACGATGATCAGAGGACAGCAATACACCATTTATCATAAAATGTCTTTTAAAAGGAAAACATTATACAATGTATTTGATGCATAAACACTCTTTTCTTAAACTTTTGCTTCAAATATGAATCTCTAGACAGAGAAGGTCGCCCATATAATTATAGGTTGGCGTTGCCATAGAGACTGAAACAAATATTGTTTGTTGTTTCCGAGATGACTTTGAGCTTAACGCGCTTAATGATGCAAAAAATGCCCGGGGCTAAGATAGTAAAACTGAACTTTGGACCATTCCAAAAGCAAGGTAACTCTACCATCCATTGTACCCATTGTACCATTGCCAATTGTATCAGACTCGCATGTCTTCCTGCACAAGGAAGTATTATAATTGTTTTTTTCCGTGTTGCCCTAAACTTATCTCAGAGTCAGACTGTAAAATCTGAATGCACTTATACTGATAAGAGTAACTTCCTTACAGGTGTAAGTTCAATGGCCATAAAATGTCATAGATTTTCTTTTAACAATGGAGAGATGAAAGTCTGACCAACAAGGTAAATGACATAATTTTTGATTGTGTTGACATAAAAGTTCATGGCTTGCCCTTATCAAAATGGCCATCAGGCTAACTGCCATCCAATTCACTAACCAGGACTATATCTGGCCTAAAAAAAGTCTTTCTTGACTTGTCAGAGGGAGAAAGTATAGGGGCCTGGGCAGTAGTGAATTAGAAGGCACCTTAGGCTATATGGGCATAGTTTTACATTCTATATGTGTAAGCACTGAAGCAAAAGTACAAAATTTATGTTTTAATTATTTTTTTTTTGTGCTGGCAGATGATTGCAACCAAACAAAGCTTGAGTTTCTTTCTGAAACGAGTTTTTATCTTTTTGAAACACTAGAGGCAAGTAGAACAGATTTACCCCAAGCGAGCTCCTGGGATTCAAACCCGTGACCTATTGCGCCAGACACCGGCAGGTGAAGCTCACAAAACTAAGCACACAACTGATTCAGCCAAAAGCCTGACAGGCATTTGGAATGGTCGGTTGGTGGTGCTTGAACCCCACTGTTACATTTCATATATTATTTTATAATGTGTATATTAGGTCTGTCTAATGCAAATTCTAAGGAAGGAAGTCAAAGAATCTGCTTTCAGGATTATTCATGAAACTTACAATTCCTATTAAATGATTCTTAAGGTTGCCCGGTAACAAAACACAAAAAAGCATAAAGCATTTCCTGTTGGGGAGAAGAGGTTAGGAACTAAAGGAATTATCCATGGGACTTAACTATTTCCTGTGGAATCCCCAAAGCAATTTTCTAACATTCCTGAACTTGTTCAATGTGTTGCCAACATACCAGCAAATAACATGGTAGATTGTCCACTCCCATTTGTAAACAGAAAACTTCAAACAGCAGATTACACAATGTTTGTGTTCAGACAAGGGTATCTCTACTGTCAATCAATAATAAGTCAATAAAGTTGAACATCGCCCAGCAAGTACTTTGCAACATTTCATACAAGGTAACTTACTGGCAAGGTACTTCTAGTACTAGGCTACTGTCAAAAGGGATAAGGCCAATTTGACCCTTTACAGGGGTATTTGACCCAGAACCCAGAGGTCCTTGGTTTGAATCCTGTCATGTTATATTGTGCCCTTGGAAAAGACACTTAACATGACTTTCCTCACTTCACCCGGGCATAAAAAGGGTGCCCCAACTTCGATTGGGAAAGTAAAAGGCAGTGGAAGGAGAGGGATGGGCTCCGCCTTCCAATTTGAGTCCCAGACACAGTGAATAACTCACTGCCCCTATACGACCTTAAAAAAAAAGGCTACTTTTGAAAGTCTTTGGTCTGAGACTATGACTCAGTCAGGGATCAAACTCACGACCTAGCACGGCTAACACTATACCAACTCTGGTCATTGTACCACTTGTCTTGGTGGAAAACCGAAATTGTCTCTCAAAACAGGAAATCTTTTACATGCACAGGTGCAGGAAGAGGTAGTCGGGATGTTTTGCTGACTGGAAGTTTAAAATGTTTACATGACAAAGGAACATTATCCTATCTTTTCAAAGGGAATCTATTGTGGAAACACAGCATTTCCAAAGTCACAACAAAAACATCTAAATAGCCACCATGACTGTAAACCATGACATGCAAGTAATGCATTGTGCAATGTTAACAAAGAATTAGGTCTCATAAGTTCCCATCATTTGTCAGACTCAGAAGCCTGTGCAAGACAACTACAAAGCCCAAATCAAACTGTAAAATATGGACAGGTATATATGAAATATGGTTTATTACTCTGTGCACCTAAATCTTTAGTGCATCTATTTGCAAAAATGAATTTTGAGCCCTACTGTATCTCTTTTCCACATGACACCTGCATAATTTGTGTCACCTGTTTCAGTACCTGGCATACACAGGTACATGTTTACCTGCATGTCTTAACTTAAAGCCTCCTTCTTATAATCTAGTGGTAGACAATCCCAATTCACTCGTGTCCATACAAGCAATAACAATTATCGAAGACTGCGGCACGTTTGAACACTTTGTCACGTCTCTTACGGCGAGCTAAAGTTAGAAAGGCTAAAGAAAACTTTACACAAATGCTGTAATACACCATCATCTGCTACAGAAGGCATGTAAAGGTTGGTCTACACTGGTGCACTTCAAGCATAAAATGGAGCAAACACTTTTTCTTTCAGATGCGCCCGAACATAAAATTCAATCCCCAACAAACAGTAACTTAAGAACGAATAATACATAATTTCCTGTCACTTCCTGTCACAACAGGAAGTCGAAGTTCTCAGGGACATATTATTTAGTTATAACAGTTGTGAATATCAATTTCTATGGATTTCTTGCTAATTCTGTCAATTGAAAGTAACTGTAAACAGTAATTTTTTGTTGTTCTGTGTATAAGATTTCCTGCCAGTCTTCAGGAGCCCTCAGGAAATGCCAACCTTCCCATCCTGCCAGTCTCAAGTTACACCATCTTCCATCTCACATTCTGTCACTCACACAGACAAATCAGGTAGTATGTAATACTGTAGTACAGCAATATTTTTTACTCTGTTGAAAACTTGGAAGTTTATTATAAGATGAGTAAAAGACATGCTAAAAACTCAATATTTGTGTCAAACTGGATTTTTCTGCAATCACTGTTAACAGAAAATGTCAGACTAGTGGAATACTTTCCTTTTGAGGCATTTTTGTCTCATGGACATCCAGGTCACACACTGTTACATAATACATTACATCTACCCCTCATCCCTTGAGACCACCCACCTCATTGCATATACTAAGTCTTTAACCCTCTCAACACGTCATAAAATTTTTTCCTGTATACCATATACGACATATAATTTCAGTCTATACAGGTGTCAATTAGTACTTTTTGTGTATTATTATTACAGCTGTTATGTAAGGAGTAGACTAGGAAAACTATATATTGTTGGAAAGCTCACAGAATGGCCTTTCCAAAACAAGCAAAATAAATATCATACCATCAATCTGAGGACAGCAATCGTCATGGAAACCACTCAAAAACACATTTGCAACACTCCCAAAAAAGGTTCACAAAAGAAAACATTTGGCTAGGGGCTGAGTTTTTTGTGTCATTTATCATAAAACTATGTAGAAATACTCAACCATACATACACAATGCTGGTATGCTGTTAGCATGACCAAAAACTAAAAATCAAAGCATGATTTCAAATAAGTTCAGTGTTGATAAACAAATGTTACCCCAATAAACAGTTGTGCCCCCCTCCCCACACCTGTAGTTGTACTATTAAAATAATGAATATGCCTTGTGCTAAATGGCAAATTATTTTTCTGGATGTTCTCCACATATCAGGGAGTCAAATAAATCCACTTACTATGACTTGGGTAGAGAAACAGGTATCAGAGTATATAAATGTCAATTTGGACCAGTGACCTATCTGACCTGACCTGGACCTCCTTATGCCCCAAGAAAAACAACAAGGAAGCATGCATGTAGAACTCATTAGACACGGTGATATCAGCTCATTTGATCTCAACAAAAACAGCTGGGTGTTTGCCTTGCTGTCCCTCAAGGATTTCCCTGTCATCACTCCTGTAAGCCTCCAACAAAATTATCCACCAAACTGTCTCCATTTCTGCTAAATTTACAAAATAAACCTGTAGAAAATTGAAGCCAAAACACACGCTGGAGGCCTCAGAAACAGGGCTCAAATGCTACATCCCTTCTGGTTGGTCAAAGATACAAGCATCCTGATTGGCAGACTCTGCCAAATTTCTCATTTCACAGTAGTCAGTTTGAATTTCCCGCCGGAATTAAACCTGAAGCCACGATCGTGGCTTCTCGTGTCCTATGGGAAAGCCATGATAGTGGCTTCTCGTGCTGAGAGGGTTAAATAGGCTCAAATAGGACATTGACTTTTTCTATCTTGATCACTCTGACTTCTTGAAATATCCTTGTTAGTTAGTTAGTGCCTTATGCTACTACTTATCAAACAGCGCAAGCATTTATCCAACATAAACGTGGTCTCTTATGCAAATCAGTCTCTATCGTTAGAACACACAGGAGACAGCTTTTGCATTAACCTTTAGCAAGCTATACCTGACATTTTGCATTACCGGTAATGTGGAAGATCAAAAGGACACGAAAGCACTTTTAAGTAGAAAAAAGTCTATGCTGCAACACAAATATGTCATTCCTCCGGTACAATTTTGAAGACTTTTTTCCTTGTATATGGATCAGAATTGTCT
The DNA here is from genome assembly GCA_019207045.1 of Branchiostoma floridae x Branchiostoma belcheri. Taxonomy (NCBI): domain Eukaryota; kingdom Metazoa; phylum Chordata; class Leptocardii; order Amphioxiformes; family Branchiostomatidae; genus Branchiostoma; species Branchiostoma floridae x Branchiostoma belcheri. The sequence continues at coordinate 18,855,618 of CM033033.1, read as the reverse complement.
GAATTTGATACAAAACATATTTTTAAGTTGGTGTCAGAGAAAAGTAACCAGCAATGCTATGGCCATGCACGATTCTAAATAAGGAAAGTCGGTTTACAGTTTAGAGTGTTACTCTAGTGGCCCTTTGGGATGCCCTATGGCTACCCAGGGCTATTTTGGGGCAAAGTCGGGCCACAGGATTTTTTTCAGTTTCTGTAAAATCAACCCAGGACCTGGTGAGAAAAAGACATGATTGTAACCTAATCGCGAAAATATCAGTCAGTCCACCAGGACAAATTTGTGGCTTCGGAGCTCGGCCGGCGCTAACTGTTAGTCCCAACATGCACTGGTGCAAATGGGGCCGTAGCATACGCACAAAGTATGCACGAGTTGAATGAACTATGTATGGTGAGTTCAACGAACTATGTATGGTGACAGGTCAGTTTTCATTTGCGTTTGATGCATCAAAACGATAAAGATGTCAGAAAACCTGCACCTGTTTGTAGTGACTTTCCTCCAATATGAAGTTCAGGTTCACCCTACATTGTCATCCGTTGACCTTAGATGCATTTTCTACGTGACATTGTATGCAAATCAGGCAGAGAGAAATGAGCAGATCATTCAAGGCATCATGGGAATTCCCTTCCACAATGCCCTGTGCTGGAATTTTGCACAAGTGAAGGTTGTTGAAGGTCGTTGCACCGAAGAATGACAAAACGAACCAGAGGTCAGGCGTTCTTCCTCTGTGGATGTATCAATATCGTTTCCGTGTCACTTGTTTTATTGATAACCTTGCAACTCCACGTATTCATAATAGAAATAAAATATAAGCTCCAACTGAAGAATAAAAATCTGAATTGGTATAATGTATTGCTTGAGAGCAGATTTGTCATAATTTGAATACATTTGAGTAAGTATTTAAATTATGACAAATCTACTCTGATGCAATACATTTTTCAGATGTTACATAATGTACATACTTAAACAATTTGTTATACTTTTCATTCATGTATTCAAATTATGACAGATCTGCTCTTAAGCAGTACATTACACCAATTCAGATGTTACATAACGTACATCCTTGAACAATCTGTACACCTGTATGAAAGGCCGGCACTGCGGACCTGTGAATAATTAATGGTGCAGGGCTGGTGGAACATGCTCTGCAAGGTCAAGATGCACTTTACGATGCAACAACCCTGTCAATTATGTCTTCAACAGACACAGGGTATCATCGGGGGATGACTACAAAAGGTTATGGATCACCTATCTGTCCATGACTGTTGGGGTCAAGGACAAAACCATAAAAATCTACCAAGCGTTGATGCAGGAAGAGAATATGAATGCTTGATTGTTTGGTGTTCCACAGGGATGCATTTTGGGACCAGTGCTATTCCATATTGTCTTATACAGAAGGAAAATTTTCTCCTTATCTCAGACAAGTACGTTATTTTTATTCTTATCAAGTTCTGAAAGGTAATATACTTGAGCATTGTAACAAAATCTAAAAACTAATTTTCAACTGGGAAAAAGAATGAGATCACACAATTCTAACTGTTTCTTAAGTCACCCATACATTGAAAAAGAGTGGTGGTAATATCCAAAAGTTGGCTGTCTTTCACAGTTGAATACAATGCTTTCAATCCCAAACATAAATTTAGAATATGACATTGTGCAGTTTTAAAATAAAGGATGATGTTTGCTAACACTTTGTCTACATCTTAAACCCAATTGATCCATGGACCTTAAAATCGTGCCTTTATGTTAAGATATATGGCAATGCATTTAACGACTTTTTCTATTATATGACCATATTTGGAATGCTTCTTGTCAGACTCAATAAGCAGCTGGACCAATCGATGGATTCTATTCAAAAAACGAAAGTCTTGCATTATTAATGCAATCGATAAGAACACATAAAGATATGAAAGGTCTTCCAGTGTTCGGACACTGATAAATACATGTAATTTGACAGGCGTGAATAATAGGACTATTATCGTTTTTCTTTCAATGAGCAAGCTGCTTGAGGACTTAAAAAAACTTGTAAGATCTTACATGGCTAAATGAGTGGAATGCACCTGTTCCCAATCAATGTGGTTTTCTTAGGCACGATCTACACACAGTTTTTCCCGATATCGGCGAGCCTACAACCTCTCGTCGACAGATTTTTTTCATCGTCTAGATGGAACTACTATATCGCCATTACGATATCGGGAAAATTTCTCCCGAAAGGTCCGGACCATTCGTACGATACCTTACCGATAGCTTAGCAGGGGTCCCCGACAGCTTCGCACGTGGGTAGATGCTTCCCGACTTCGGGAAGGCTCATTAGCATATAACGCCATTTGGAAAATCGCGCTATATGTTTATGACTGCAAGCGCCATGGGTGTCCGGCCCCTACGTTCTAGATCCCTCCCGACATCTCTACAGATATCGGTAAAAACTGTGTGTAGATTGGGCCTGAGACTCTTGGAACATTTTCAATTTTTTGAAAGGTCAGGAAAAATCTGGAGGTTCTCAATATGTTGGCAGCTGGCTAAATTACTCTCCAAGCACAAGTTTGTCTCTGGCTGTTTTTTTTCTGGGTTTCTGTTTTGTCCCATTTTCTCCATGTCCACCGGCCAAACCTGCGGCCAGTAGAAGTGAAGAAAACCGACAAAATTGAAAGCCAGCTGACAGAAACATTTCAAAAGAACGGAGCCAAAGCTCTCCTTCGAGAGAAGCAGATGCCAGCTTTGGATATCATATCAGGGCTCGAAATACTGGGTGCATGTGCACCCAGGTGCACCAAAAATTGGAACTGTGCACCCAATTTTTTTCAGTGGGTGCACAGGGTGCACCCAAATATTTTCTTAGGTTTATGTATGGAAAGATATCAAGTATACTAGTATACATCATATTCTTGACATCTAAGTGATAGAAAGATAATAAAAATGTCTGTCATGTTACTTGTTTAAGAATTTGATAGCTTGTAACTAAGTTTTGTTACTAGTTTTTTTTTTACATTCTATTCAAATTTAAGTGGTGCACCCAAATTTTTTTGGGTGCACCTAATTTTTTAAGCTGGGTGCACCAGTGCACCTAATCCCAAAAATGAATTTCGAGCCCTGTATATGTACTTCTTTAAGTCTATCTATCTGAAGATTTGTATAACATGGGAAATATGACACTATATGTCCCTTTGAACTAAATAGGGATACTAGTTCAAGAACAAGGGGCTGCTGTCTACGGGTCAAGAAAAGAAAGCGTCAAAAAGTAATAGAAGGGCACACTTTATATAGAGTTATCCCATGGTGGAACAGTCTACCAGAATCTGTGTTGACATCTTCAAGCGTATATAGTTTTAAAGAGAGACTAGCTGGATAACCACATGCAAGAGCACAGTGTGTATTATAACAGTTACTACATAATGTACAGAGCTCTGGATGACCTTCAGCTACCTGAAATGACAGTGACCTGATATTGAAAAGCAGCCTAAATTGTAGTCTCCAAGCAGACCCTACGGTGCCTTAGAAATAGTATCAAAGCTGGCAAGGCACCGGTGCCCATTTGACTCCCTTAGCTGGCTATCTCCCTTTGGCCGGCTATACTCCTTTGCCAGCTTTGATATTGTTTCCAAGGCACAGTAGGGTCTGCTTGGAGACTACCTAAATTGGAACTGGACTACCTGTGCGCCAGAAGAACTCAACTCGACTCTTTCAAAGGATCACCACATTGCCACCAGCAAAAATTTCTTACCCTATTGAACAACAGCCATGCTTTCAATATCTTAGGTATTATCTTTGTGCATTCCTTGGCTTAAACATTCAAATCCTACCCCTTATGTTGTCAGGCAGATTTAAGCTACTGCAAACCAACTGTCAAAACACTCTACCATCTGGTAACAGTATTCTATTGTACATTTTGTATTCAGAAAATTTCAAAACTAACAATCACACATAACAGTGACGGAAATAGTTGCAACAGTGACTGTGAAATCTGGCTATCTAGGACATAATGCACCCAGTTGCATCCAGTAAGTCATTGAACAATTGAAAATTGAGGCATTCTTATTGTGCATATTTCATATGATTCAGTTGTCTTCTTATAGTTGGAAAAGGCAGTGTTTTGGATTCTTGTTTGCGGTGAGTTCTGTTACAACCTACTTGAAGATTCTACGACCACCTATATATATGACAATTGTGACCACGATGTAACTAACATTTTACACAGGCTCATGTACTTTGTACTTTTTGATACATTCTAAGGGCTAAGCTGAGGATATCATGCGAACGTTTGATTCTATTTAGAAGCAAGCTCATATTCCCTGTCCGAAACAATCTTAAGTTTTCTGGTTTCATGAATAAATTTTCCTGGCAAAGCATGTCAATGGATGCTAATGGATCTACATGTACTAGCAAATGTAATGCTGCCTTCTATTAAATGAGTATGCTTAATGTGAAATCCAACTCCCTTTAAGGCCACATCAATTTTGTTTGTTGTTTCTCGGATTTCCCGACCCTATTTTTTCCGATTTGAAAAAAAAAATTAATGTTATCAAATTGATGGCCACACCTCATGTTGACAAAATTTCACTGCCTCTCCTTGCTCAAATTCACTATGGACCTCAAATTCCAGTAGCTGTACACAATGTACGTGCCTATTTTAGATGGTACATTTATCATTTTTCTTCAAACTTAGAACTTTGCTACCAGGGACCCCCCAAATGTTGAAATGTTGTTATTTCTGTTGTGTAACTTGAGTAAGCCCCTCGATCTCTCCTACCCCCGACTTTCTGCAAAAGTTTTTTTCGACCTACTAACTGTCCCAATTTTTTTCTGAAAAAATCCAAGAAACAACAAATAAAATTGGTTTGGCCTAACCAGCATAATATGTTATACAGCATGTTTAACCCTCCAGGTGTCAATACACTGACAAATGCTCAAATGTCAACCCGATTTATTCGGCTCCTCAATTCCTTGAATGTACCTTGAGGCCAACCATTAACAAACATTGGATGGTACATTATATATGCCTAAAAACAAGAACACTATTCAGTTCCAAACAGGGCTTTAGCCAGCTCGAATTTTTTTCCGTCAGCCAATTACAACCGTCGCGAAAACCGCGAAAATTAATTAGAAGAACTGAACTGAGACCTTGAAAAACGGGTTTTAATGAGATTATCGTATGCGAAAGGGCGCCGACACACAATTGTCAACAATCATAACAATAGCAAAACAAACAGTGTGTGGCTTTTACGGCCGTGGACAGCGTCCCCTAGCCGCATGTAGCTTCCACCAAGGATTTTTGTCCGTCAAGGTTGACGGATTGGTTTTAAAATTTTTCCGTCAGACGCAGCAAATTTCCGTCAATTGACGGAAAAACGGACGCTGGCTAGAGCCCTGGTTCCAAAGCAGTGAAAGTTCCTAACTACTAAATTATGGTGTAAGAGAAGCTTACAGTAAGCAATAGTCACTGTTCAATTTCTTAGAAGAAATGCTCACTTTCTCTCAAAGAAAAAGTATATTCTTCGCAGTTTATACTAATTTGTTTCAGTGGAGCGAAAGTTTCCTTTGTCAGATGTCACAGTTAAATGACCTAATTTTCTTTAAAGATTGAAAACCGATAGCAAAGAAATAGCTTGTGTTCAATTTCTCAGATGAAATGTTAAATGATTACTTTCTCTCAAAGAAGTATATTCTTCGCAGTCTGCTTAATTGTTTCAGTGGAGCGAAAGTTTCCTTTGTCACACAGCTAAATGACCTAAAGATAGAAAAATGATAGCAAACATTCAAATAGCTTGATGTGTTCAATTATTTTCTCAGATGAAATGTTCAATGCTTATTATAATTGCATCACAAGAGAAGCCGCCCACTAATTGGCACCGAAAAGTGATGGGAACAAATTCGTGTTCAATTTCTTGGAAAAATGTTGCATGCTGAACATGTCACGGGAAACAAAAGCGCATGCAGGCACAAAACTGTTTCAGATCAAGAAAGAAGAGCTGCCTTTCTCAGAATGCTTGACTTACGTTTTGGCTGCAAGTGTGATCAGTTTTTAAGCAAGAATTGATGAGCACATGAAAGCCTTAGTTTGTGGTCCTCTACAACGACAGAGCATTGGACCAACCTACGAGAACAACAATGATAGTAAGTTGAATAGAAGAGTGGCCAAAAATGGTCCAGGAGTAAAAAAACTCCTACTGTATACCTGGCTGAAATCATTCTACTCTACTCTACTTTCATACTCTCTCTATATATATACACAGAGACAGAAACTGACAACACCTCTAAGTAAGTCAGGTATCTCATTGGGCCGCACCTGTTGGAGGCTGTTAGCAAAAGACATTTGCCAAATGGTTGATAACAAGCACCAATCGGCTCCAATTTGTCACAAATCAACAACGATAATCGTCAATTTGTTGCCTGAAATGGCAAATTTTCCTTAAGAAACTCGCAATGCATTCTCGCAAAAATACTGCAAATGGTACCAACTAGATGCCAACAGGCACAATGAATGCTAGTCTCTTTTTGATGAATCTTAATCCTTTTATATTCAATTCAGTGGCAATACTGTGATTTCCAATAAAAGTCATCTTGTATGCAATTTTTAAGGCTGAAACTGAGGATCGGACATTCTGTGCCCAGCCATTTTATTTGTAGCGGTCACATATTTTACCCACACACATTGCGCCTCAGTGTGACCGCAAGGGAAAGTTGACGCAAAGTTGCAAGTTTGTTGCAATGATTTGTCATAAATAGGCATGGCCTGGCGAGACACCCGTTGTGCCAGATCTGCACTACCGATGCTAATGACAGTGAAAACTGGTGAAAAGAAACAACGTCTTTCTAATAGCGCATCTCCTATTTCAGAACACAATGCTCTCCCTTTCATTACCACTGATGTCTAAGAGATAAGCAAAAAGACCACCCCATTACAGAAAAAGAAAGATAGGCATCTTGCTTAAAAGGAATACAGTTCGTGCACTACAAAAAGGCGAACATCACACATGAAGTCTTTGAAACACAAATTTCAAAGGTAGATTTTCTAAAAGAGTTTATCTGTTATCATGTCATCCTTTAAATCTTTTTCCTTAAAGAGGCTATTGAATTAAGGATCGTAATCTACAGTCCTAAAGCTCCCTTTCCCATCTGTAGGGATGAGGAGTAAGATGGACAAGATAGTGCTAACAGCAGAGACTTCTACTCCTCGGTCGGTCCTAATTATGTCTTTTCAATTACTTAGGCCACACTAACTTAATTCTATGGATGACATCCTCTGGAGACCCCAAAACTATGCGCGAGGGCGACAAAAGAAAAATCCAGCAAAAATAAAAAGTGCTGCTTAACCAACCACAGGACTAAATATCCAGTCCATTATTTCCCAAGCTTGGCTTATCAGTTTTTTTATCAACTCCAGAAAAACTGTAAAGACAATCGTCGTCATTTCAATCCTGTTAGTATTGCCAGTCTTGTTTGGGACAAGGGTGCAGTGGTCCCATGCCCTGAATATTGTGCTCCCCTACCCTGGACTCCCGGACTCCACTGGAGAGTAGGTCCTCCTGTAAGCATGAAATTCTGAATGATATGGGGTGACATGTGGCCATTTTTTTTTTTTGGAGATCAATGCGCGTGGATGTCATCCACAAAATTAAGTCAGTGTAGTGGTACTATTATTGCACATCTCAAGTTTCACGTGATACCTCGTGGAAATGCGAAAAATCCCTGATTGGTCCCGATTGGCTTTGAAACAAAACTAAACCCCGATCTGGTCTGTGTGACAAGGGTTACCTGATACGGTGGTGATACGGCCGCCTTTCTCTGTATAAATCCGAGAGGAAAGGAAGACTGAAAACACTACCTCTTTATCTGGTTCAGATGTACACAAATGTACTGGGCTGACTCAATATAAAGGCAGTGTACAAAATACTTTTCTGAGCCAGGTTGCACACTGTGTAACCTGGGGCAAAAACTAGGTTGCACAACTGAATTTCATGTTGCACCACCTACAATTCACTTATTTCTGAAAAAAATACATAACCTTTTACTATCATTTACTTAATATATAAGCTTGTTTGTTTCAAAATAAAAATAAAAATCAAGTAAATTGACAACAAAATAGAGTTCTGAGGCTCAAAATCTAAGTTGCACCCTGTGCAACCTGAGCTTAGAAGTAAGTTGCACCAAGCAAAAAGTGGTTGCAATGTGCAAGTGTGCAAGTGGGTATTTTGCACGCTGTAAAGGGAACCTACAGATTTCCTGGTCTTTTTATTGATCTTACTCAAAGTTTATCAGTAAACTTTATAAGACATACAGTAAATGGTGTAGATTGAATCATTAACATATTGTACTTTTCTGATGCAGTAAATGTGTGCGCTCGAGAGTATTTAAAGGAAAGCTTAGTCGATTTTTACAGAGCCTGACATATAATATAAGTATCATAACAGATAGTCATTACTCAACAATTCATCGGAGAATCATAGACAGTAAAGCATGTATGAAGCTGTGACATGTTGGCGGCATTTTGAGTCCTAGCAATTTGACTGAGACTTCATCGATAAAAAAAATCTTTTTACATTTTGTGCGTTTTACTGCCTTTCTAGCCATATTTGTGTGATAAGAATGATATTTATGTGGGCGAAGCCACACATTTAGTATTCTCTACAGATATTCCACCCGACCAATCAAAACTCAGAAAAAATGGAACCTGTAGCATGTAGTCCACGTTTCCAGCTTTTTGATTGGCTAACATTCTGACTGTCTGGTGGATACGTCAGGGGTAAACCTATCAACGCACAGGTCACAAAATGGCACTCGGCAGCGCAGTATCACAAAAACGTTGAAAATGCAGCAAGTTCAGAGCATCTAATCGGCTAAATAACAACACAAAAATGCCCCACAAAAAAATATTCTAGTATTCTGTCCAAGTTTTAGTGAAATACCTTCGATTATAAGCGAGAAAAATAGCCAGCGGAAGCTCGCGGGTTTTTTCAAGCAACGCAATACATTTGTATACCTGTTAAAACGTACGCTCGTAACATGTTGTACCACTGGCTCAATGGGATTATTCACGCGTTGTAAACCAACGCTCCGGGATCGAATCCGTGGACAGACAATGTTTTTTAATTTTTTTTTCTTTTTGCTGCATTTTCGCGAAAACGTTGCCTATCTTGTTGCTTCTTTTCCTGCGATTTTTACTTTCTTTTCCCTTCGCCCACATCCTGCATTTTTTTCAAAAATGTTGCCTTTCTAGTCTCCCATTATTAAGTCAAGGTAACACAAATCCAATGTAAGACACAGTGACACTGTCAACGTGCCGCAACTTCAGTAAGATACCCACTTAATCAGTGCGTGAAATTTTTTAATTTGGCACTTACACGTTTGCGATTTATTATGAAGACATAACATATACATCGTAAATGGGAAGCGCTAGTGTTTGAATATGTTTACCATTATGATGAATTCATAAAAAGTTAACAAATTTGTAACCTGAAAAATATGCATCAAATGGATTAAATATAGAATTTTCAGTAATTCTAAAACATGGCTTCATTCATTCAATAGCAAAACTTGTGATTGTTTATGTAAGTGGTGGACACATATAGCTTGAACGCATTGAACCAGAGACAATTATTAGGCACACCCTAAGGCAGGCACGCTGTCACCTCCTTTGAACCGAAGACACAAGACAGAACGCACGCTAAGCCTTGTAATCTCTTTATCTTAAGCAATTAGGTCAACCCATCTAAAGAAATGCAAAAAATTGTCTTTATAGTTTGTGAACTCATGCAAAACTTCAGATACCAGAGCTTTGGGGCATAGTTGAGATGTGTTGTATAACTGTTACATCAGGACAAGTATACATTCTTCATTGTTACATGTACAGAACTTTCCACACCTTTACCGACAAAAACTACAATCCTTTGAAGTTCCCCAAACCCACTCATTACCGAAAAAAGTGGGACACTTCGTCTTCCACTGCTTCCAAGAAAGAAGTAGAAACCCCCCAAAAATAGATTGTAGTTTTTAGCAGTCCACCAGTTCCACAAATGTCACCACTGTCCATCCCAGAATTTGAACCGGGGTCACCCGCTTACCAACTGGAACCAGGAGCTCAACTGTGAGGCTGCTACCAGTCGAGCTACAGGGACATCCGATTTAACTTTGTCACAAGAAGCCAACATCTAGCCTCCTTAACAGACTTCCAACAGGGCAGGCTTAAATTTCATGGGGGTTGGGTTAGTGGTGCGTACCTAAACTCATATTCAGGTTCAAGTCCGGATTCAGGTCCAGCAGTTCAGGTTCAGGTTCGGACGTAAAGTCCAGACCTAAACCCATCATTGCATATTATGTGCGCTAGAAAGTTTTCTATTTTGAAAGGGAGGGGGGATGGTGCATATAAAATTGCATGTTAGCATGAATTGAAATGCAATGTGAAAAATACATGCAAATTATATACAGCCAGTGTAAACACAAAAATGTTTTTTTGTCTTTTTCCAGTTCAAATTTCACAGTCTATGGAAGGTTTTAGATGGCTTAGAACCAAAAAAGGGAATATAAGTGACAGATAGCTTTTTGCAAGTCTGGACTTAGCTCCGGACATTTAGTTCTTTTTTGGACTTGGACCTAAACATTTTCAAACACTTTAAACACTTTGGAGGCAGGATAAAACTCCCTTCCTCAGCAAACTCTGTTTCCTGGTATTAGAGAATCTAAGCTAACTTTGAAACTAGTGAAACAGCACCCAACCCCCATGAAATTTAAGTCTGCCCTGTTGGAAGTCTGTGAAGGAGGCTGTGAAGGAGAATGTTGTACCCCCCCCCCCCCTTAAGATGCAAAGGAGGCTCGCCAACATCATGCTGTGAAAGTGCTTCTTGCAAGACTGAGGAGAGAAAGTCTGACGTGAATTCCTGCCGCACCTGGATTACCTGTAATCTCACCTGACGCACGAAGCACACAAGTACCCAAAACCCTCGGGATTAACATGGATATCTTCCTTATCTCACTGAGTACTTCTGACCTACATAGTTTACGAAGAACTATTTCTAGACAGATGTCCTTGTAATGATACACTTAACATATAACTGGGTCATACAATTTTTTCTTTAATTTATGCTATCCCAGAGCAGGTGGAATTTTTTCACAAAGCAGAATTTTCTACACCCTCTTTGTGGACCTTTATACCACTGAAACTTATGTAAATACCTGGTCAACAAACACCATCAAGTCTCAGCCAAGCTGTCTCATCACACATATGTATTGTATTATTTTTCATCTTTTTCATCATAATATACATGTACCATATCTATGTTGTGCGCATCAGTGGAAAGACACACTTGTTCTAACCCCTCAGTAAGTTGAATTCGAGTACCTTGTTATTATATTTCAAGAGCGCCCATCTCCTGTAAACCGTATATAGATTCTTAATCATATATGAAATGAATACCATTATATGCTAATGTTGTCTGAAGCACCTGTTAAGCATCAAAAGTGTGTGTATCAACTATCAAGGATGTTCCTGTAGCTCAACTGGTAGCAGCTTTACAGTTACTTAGTGGTTCCAATTTAGGTTGGTACTTAACAGACCCCAGTTTGAATCTGGAGGAATATACATGTATCTTGGTTGGAGCTGCATTTGTCTTTCTAAAGGGATAGAAAACATTAGGCGACATTTTTGCAAAAATGCTTAACATTTTCCGTATAACCTTGTGTCAAGCTACTCACTCACAATACTATACCATAAGGCTCGCCCAAAAGTAGCGTGTGCAAGTGAAAAAAAGAACTGGGGCTATGAATGGGGGTTTCTGAGTAGCCTGACGTAAAAGTCAGCCCAGGTAGACAACCGGGTAGCCAGGCCTGGTGCACAGCCTAGCCTTTTCCACAAACCCTTTCTGCTAGGAGGAAGAAAGAAAAAGAACACACATTGTCCAAGCAAAACAATATGTTTTCTCCTTTGGGAAAACCAAGGATGTTATATAAAGATATATAATCATATAATGTCCTTGGGAAAAAAAATGATGGTCCCGGATTCCAGGTGGTGCCTTGAGCACGCTGCAACAGCCTCATTACTCAGATGGCTGGCTAGCTACTGGCTACATAGCAAAACAAATTACCCCCTTGATTTGAAAACTAATCCGTTGATTTATGACCCTTCGCAGCTGAGGTATTTCTAGACACACATTACTTACACCTCACCTAATTGGAACAAGACAACCCATAATTAGTCTAAAGAAAGCTGTCCTCTTCCAAAAGCTACGGCAAGACTTCAAAAGAAAAGGGTGGCTAATTTGCATATTTTGACCTTAAAAAAAGATGGGTAACAACCCCCTAACCATGGACCCCTGCTATGTTAATTGGTCATGTGAGCGTAGCGAGCAGTTGTACGACATATTTTCCCTTTCATTGTAAAAGTAGGCTAAATATTTAACACTACAGGTAATTTTTATTTGTTGCATATGAAATAGGAGTATTTAGGGATATGAAATCGACATTTTTCATACTGGAATGCCATGAAAATTTGAAAGCAAAGTCCGTCGACTAGATATCCCTAAAATCTCGTTTTTACAAACGATGGATATACGATGTGGATAAAGGTGAATTACCGTTACATACCTCATATCATGGAAATCCATATTGTTCCTTTATCATCCCATGTAAGGTTTTAACATAAAGGCACCTGCAGTTCCAGAGCCACTAGGGGGCCCAAACTTACACAACTTCTCCCTTATATCAAAAGTTATCTGCCATCAAAAAATCAAGGCCATGTCCAGGACAAAAGATACAAAAATCAGACATTCTGCTGCAGTACCAAGGTCACACACCAGGGGGGCTAAAATCAACCTTGACCGTTGTCTTCCCAACCCCTATCAAATTACCAAATATCATTGTAATCTATTCAAATGTACGGAAATACAATCACACAGCCATACATATAGTACAAACAATACCTCTATTTTTCATGGAGGTAAAAATCTAAAATGTGTAAAGACCATGACTATTGTATCTCCCTCCTCCCTATTAGAACATATCCAGCTGTTATAAACATGTTGATAAATTGAAATTATTGCAGTTACAGGTGTTAATGACAGACTGCCAAGTTCACAAACTTCCAGGTAAATATGCCAAATATGTATACTAAGTACATGCAAACATGTGCTGAGGCTAACAAAATCCAACGACGTTTGAATGGGCGACACTTGAACAAGGGTATGTTCTATGTATTCCACCTGGCACATTGAGGATACAGCAATTAGAAAAAGTCATTAATATTATGAGTGTCAAAACTTAATGTCGGCCGGACAGCAAGCATGCATTGTGATACTACATAATGTATGGATGCCAGTCAGAGTGTTTAACTCAGTTTCCCAATATCATGGGTCAGTTATACGTGTAAAGCATGGTAAGCAGAAAGTAGCCATGTTAAAGTTGCCCATGCATCTGTAACAGATGCTTAGGGGTGGTGCCCATCTCCCTTTTCGTAACCCTTGGGCCACACATCTGTACAAACCACTACAGCAGGGGACTAGTCCGCTGGTAGTGATGTGTATTTAACTCCCATACGATTCCTCATTAGTTCTAAGTGCTAAGCAGAGAAAGCAGCATGTACCATTTTTAAAGTCTTCGGTATGACTCAACCGGGGATCGAACTCACAACCTACCGAATGCAAGGAAAACACTCTACCCACTAGGCCATTACACCAGCAGCTATGACACAGTGATAACTTCAAAGCGCGGTCTTTGCAATGTTCAACCCAGTGCTCAGCACCGGCTAAGCACTCAACATGAACATGGCAAACATTACATCATCGGAAGAGATAAATTTAGGAGCACCTTGACGCCAGTACAACAAAAACATTGGCTATCTTCCGTTACGCCACTGTCAAAAATTATGAAAAGAAAACGAACTACAAAGGAAACCCAAGCTCGGCCCTGTCAGGACAAGATTAGCGGGTAAACAGAGATATCGCCAGCGTGACTTCCTAGAGTAAACCACGGCATCCTCTCTCTAATCATCTAAGTGTGCTGCTTGTTTGTGGTCGCTTAGCAACGGACAAAATGAGCAGGAGGTATTCGGTGATGTTGACCTTCAGGGTTTTAGTTTACATGTTGTGACGTCTATTGTTTACAAGTAGTTTCACTGTCTATTGCAGTGCAGTTGGAGCAAGAAGCCTATCGCACGAACAGGTTTGGGATTGGGATGAAATTCACTGAAGAACAGGACCTGGTGTTCTTTGAACACAACTCAAGTATCTGAGTACATGTATATTGTGATATCTTATGTCCTGCCATTGGAAGAACAGAATCTGATATAGCCAGGGTATACCACTCTACAAATTGATGTACTTAGTCTAGTATACAGTTTATTGACCCGTAACAGGTACGCATACTTGCTCACTCAAAAAATTGAAGGAGCGAGTATTGGATCCCGGTAAACTAAATAGGATTCCACCTAGAGTAGATAGTACATATGCTTGATAACTTTGCTAAAAAAAAAGGATAAGAGATATGAATACTGGAGGTTCCACTGCAGTACCATAACAAGCTGCTAGAAGGCCCAAAATCTATCTATCTATCAACACCTATAATGGTTCTCCTCTCGATTCGACAGATGAGCAGGCAGACAGGCATTTATCTGTTTTGCCTGACCTGTACATGACTTTTTATGGTGAAGGAGGGGTGTGCAATTCCTTCTGCACCCTCTCATCTACTGGAGCACTACATCAACACCTAATAACATACCAAACTGTATCAAGACAATCTTTTTTTTCAGGCTTACCAAATTTAACCTCCTTTGCAGACTTTGAGCGGGCTGGCTTTTGGTTTGGGGGTGGGGGTTTGTCTAGAAATGTAGTTTGCCATGGAAAGTTGTTTTGCCCTGCCTCGAGGCTACTCGAATTATCGTCCTCTGTAACACACTGACACACAAGCGAACAAAGATGCACCATAATCTTCTGGCAAGGGTAATAAATAAAATGTTTTATGTGTGTAATCAGTTTCACACTTCATATATCTTTACTTGTCAGTCATCACTATAAATTCCAGACATAGCGTTCCTAATAACAACCACGCCCCTACGCCACAAGTATTGTGATCTGCATCCATCAATGTATAATTGCTACTTTCTGTGGAAGACCATTGACACATACAGTATCTGGGCTCAAAATACCAATAGCTGACGCAGTTAGGCACTCATTTTCACGTGAGTGAAGTGAGGAAAGCCATTCAAAGTGCCTTACCGAAGGACACAATGCCAATGGGGCAAATTGGCATGAGATTCAAACCCCTAACCTCTTCGGTCTGGGCCGAACACCCTACCATTATCCCATACCGATTGTGGTGAATTGTATTTTAATTTACTGTATGTCAGTGTTGTATAACTATGTTTTTGAGACGGCTTCACATAAGAAATGTAATTTTTGCCCGATCCTTGATAAATATGTGTGAGCGAAATCATATAAACTGTTTAGAGACAGAAATTGTTGAACGCGATATGGTAGCATTTTGAGCTAACATAACACTAAACCATCAGCATGTTATGCTAAGCCGGCACACCCATAAGTATAGGGTGCGGACCGATGTTATCTGCATATACCATGCATCTTCTAGCCCGATAATTTGTCTCCCACCCTGTTTTTTGCGTGAGGACAAAAATGTGCTCAAGGCTGTCCATGTATGTTATCTGTGGTGGCATCTGTGACCATTATGGCACTACAAGGTATATAATTTCACACCATATTTAACAGTTGCCGAAGAAAGAAAATGCTTTCTGTGGCTGTCTCTTTCGCTTTGTTTATGAAAAGACAAATGTATGGCAAAAAAGACCGAATGGCTTACATGCGTACATGCGAGGCCTAGGAAAATATTGTTATGTTTCAAGATAGTACCAACCCTATGTCAGTACTGAAGTATATGATGTTGAAATATGATATTGAAAATAACAACATCTTGATTATTTTTAATTATATTACATTTCAATTTTGCATTGCTCAACTGTATTAGTTGAATCACATTAACTGAAATGTAAAGAAGAAGAACAAAAAAAGAGAATCCCTACCAACCGACCCTATTTTTTTTCAAAACCGTAATCAAAAACATAACATTTTTTTTCCTAGGCCTAACTATTGGCACACTGTTCCTTTCAAAGGTCTAATGACACACTGTTCCTTTCAAAGTATCTTTCTATGCTGTAAAAATAAACAACAATGCAGAAATTATATGTTTGAGGTTCTTTTATGTCAATAAATACAGAGTTGAGGGTGCCATAAACAAGGGGTTGTTACAAAATATATGATTAAGGCATGCTGTGTTTGGTAAAAATAGCATCACTGGTTAAGAAGTTGGATTATGACCCAAATACAGACAAAAGGGCAAATACTACCCCTAATCCTTCTTATCTATTAGTGCTTATACTAATAATTGGATACCCTATAGACTGTCACACAAAAAATCCCTCGAAAACAAAATCTGAAAGTACACTACAATGTGTAATTGTCCCTCAGCTTCCTTAAAGAAAACTACAGACTATTCTTTATGGACTGCATTTGTATTGTCTTGGGGCTGTATTTTCCCAAAAGAGAATTTTAGCTCCTTTTGAGGTACGAGCACCGACTGGTAACAAAGCTTGCCATCCTTGACGCAATTAAAATATTGTTTATACTGTAATTCAGTTTGATATTCTGACCCTTTCTTGAGTTGTTCTCTTTCAAAGTCTTAAACTAAATTGGCTCCTGCAGTTCCAAAAAGGTGCTGGGGGACCCAAACTTACACGACTTACTCTCTGCCCCAATAGCTATCTACCACAGTAAATATCACGCCCATAGCATGTCTAGAGCTTGAGATATCACAACTGGAATTTCTGTTGCAGTGCAGTAACAAGGCACTAGGGGGTCCAAAATAAAATCATTTAGAGGTTTCATCCCACATATCAAATATCAATACAATCCACCCAAACCTGCCCAAGATATGCTTTTCATCCACAAACATACACACAACATATAAAAAAATATCTACAGTACTGAAACATAACCTTCTTGGCAAAGGTAATAATGTTTAATCATAGGAATTTTTCATAGGACATAACAACATACACCTAAGAACAAAAGGTCCTGACAAGTCTTATCAGTTTCCAAAAGTCTCCTAACTGTCATTATTTTTTAAAAAAGAATCCTTATCTAAGACAATTGTTTTACTGCATTACTCTAATTGGGCAATTATCGCCTTGCGGACGTTTGCCGGCACGACTTTCATCTCTTTCAGCTAATGTTACATGTAATCCAACACATCCTATAACTAGGGGGTCCACCATCTAATCATTTTGAGATCTCAGCAAGACCTACTCTCATACTAAATATCAACACAATCTATCAAGGCGTTCAAGAGTGGGTCGTGTTGACAGAGTGACATACGCACAAACGCTGCCCAAAACACATTCAACCTTGTTTGCTTAGGTTATAATCATCTGGTGTATTTTGCCAGCCAGTAGGTACCCAGTATGAGTAATGAGGCTGTTTAACGTGGTCGAGGCACCTCCTCGAGCACGGGACCCCCGTTTTACGTCCCTCCCGGAAGACGATTTCGTGGAAACTTCGTGAGGCTACAGCAATCCGGACGTCCTTGGTTGGTCTCCCATCCAAGCACTGTCCGGACCGTCGCGTTGCTTAACTTCCGAGATCGAGGGATCGGGTGTACCAACGCGCCACGCGGCCGTTATCATCACATTGTGTAGAAATATCCTGGCACAATCAAGAGAAGACCTAACAACTATTTAAAAAGTTCCCACTCAGTTCTAGTCAAATTTGCAATATTGTAACCCCATTCTTTCTGGATGACCATTTTTATCTCTCCAAGTAGAGGTTAGTCTCTGGCTGGTTTTTGACTAGCTTGATTTAATCTCGCTTATAGCAGCCCGCCTAACACCTGCCAGTCTCTGCGGAGAGGGGCCAGTTACAGCCCCGGACAGCAGAGTTTTTTTTACATGTTTTTGGTGGTTTTATTGGGTTTTCTAATTCTACCAGGTATTCCTCTTTCTATTTCCTACAAAGAAAAACTTGACTAAATACAAAACCCCATAAAAATGACAAACAGACAAAATCAGTTGGAGCCTAACCTCTGCTTGGAAAGTGTATCCTTTTATGAGCAGAGTTTTTAAGCCCCTGCCCAATCTTAAGACAATATCGTTCTTAAAAATAGAAAGTGGAAATCTGATAAAATCTAGGAATTATCCCATCCAATACAACCAAGGATTATGCCAAACAATGACAATTGTTGTCGGCAAGGAGTCTTCGCATACAAGTATCCTTTTCACAAAACATATCCGACTCTCTTAATCTGGTGAGGAGATACTGCAAAAAATTGTTTCCTCTGAAGCAATCTCTTTCCTTATTAAGTTATTTCATATATCGATGATAGGAGCCAAGGTAAGCCATGTGATTATTCCAACCCTTAGGGTAAAATTCCACAAACTGTCAACTGTTATACAATGTATTTTTAGTTTTTGCACACATACCAAGCAATATACAGTTTGGTTTGAATGTATGAATCTAACAACACTAACTCAGTACTTAAAATGACTCTTGAAACCACATGCCCATAGGTTGAGGGGGGAGGGCTCAGCTTTGCGCTACATCTAGTAGAAGTGTCTAGTGAGGGCATGCCCACAAAGTTGATTCTTACACATGCAAAGTAGCCAGTTACCACTGGCCTGGTGGCACGTGAGGGGCAGGGAGGAATATTTCGCACCTATTGTTTGTGTATTGTGGGCTGTTGAGTATAATGTTATGCAATACTTTACAAAGGAAATTTTTGGACGTACATACTCAGAGGTACAATGTACTCCAAAAGAATATTATGATCAATGAAAATGCCCCCTGAGGATCCCTCTAGAAAGATTATGAGGGTTTCGAAAGTCCAAAAATCTGCACAAGAATCCCCCATACAAAATTTTGCCTTTGGGCATGAACCACACATAGTAACTTTGGAAAAGTTCATTGGTCAATGCTCTTAAAAGTTAGAAGTCAAAAGTTGGCGAAAAAGTGTTCTTAAACCATCTCACTGGCCCCTTTAATTTCATGGTCCTCTTGTCATTACAACAAACACCCCTTGTTTGAAGAGAGGGCCCTTGTCATCATAAATATGTATATCCCTACAGTTTAACACTACATTTTGTATACAAGAGCAAGCCACTGTAACATATCCCCCCGTCTGTGTCTGGGTACGTTAAATCCCACAACCCTGTACACAAGCCTACCAGAAAATCTCACCATTCAGACATCATGCTTTCTGGAAAAAACCCAGACATCACAAAGTACCTGTTAAGTGGCTATTTTAGGAAACATTCCGAGATGCCAGCTCACAGCTACAATCTTCTTTCCATGTACAGTATCTACTCTAGGTATCTACCAGCATGTTTTCTTTGTGCCGAAGCACTAGAAAGCTTTCTGGTATCTTATGTGTACTTTGATGCAAGGGTATTTGAAACTATTAGTGATACTATGGTACATATGTAGTGCTGCATACCTAAGCTAACATTCAGGTTCAGGTCCGGACTCAAGTCCAGAGACTCAGGTTCAGGTCCGAACTTGTAAGTCCAGACCTGAACCCATGGCTTGTATGAGAAACTAATTTAAGACTTATCGTAAGGTAATTATTGATAGAAAATTTGAAAGAAACTCAAAATGGGTACCTTTGAAGGAGCAAAAATGAAGGTATGAACTGTCTCTTCTTGGCTTAGAAGGTTGGAACTTTGAAAAGTAAAATTGAAAAAGGAAAACAAAATCAAAGTCACAGAAACTGTATCAGAATGAATTTGAGATAATTTGTAGCAAAGAAGTAAATCTCTCAATAAGCTACTTATGTTTAAGTGATACAGAAACAAGATTTCAAACCAATCAATTTTGATGAGAACAAGTAATAATGTCAGAGAGTTACTGACTTTTCAAGAAATATTTATTGACAATCAAAAAAACCCTACTATACAACAAAACCCCATACTTTTCCCTGGTTGTCACCCGATGCTTTAAAAAGTTCCTTTTACGCGAATGCAGTCTTCATACGAATGAAGTATACAAGGTATCCTTTTTACACATAATTGAAGTCTTGATTGATATTCAACAACATTCAACGAGTATTAGTTGTATTTCTACTACATCGGGAAAAAGACAAATGACTTTTAACATGGTAGATTTGTCGAATATACAGTGTAAATTTTGACCAATGAAAACGAAGTCCAACGCTGTTACGACGGTGAAATGAAACGAGACAGACGCAAGACGACTTAGGATACATCCGTGTATACGCTTTCCCGCGTACAGTCCCTGTAGACGCTTTCTTCTCGGAACTGGTGCGACAGTAGACTCCCTGGGGAGTTCTCCACATCAAAAAGACTTGTGACTTCTGTACAGAAAAAAGGGAAGAAAAGGAAAAGGAACCACACAATTAATTCCTGACCTAATTCAATCAAAAACACACAGAATGACTCAGAAGCTCTTCATTATCAACCACTTCCGAACAACTCCGTACCAACACATCCGTATCAAAAGAAAGGAAGGAAATGGTTTGGCACATTTTTTTCTTTCCGTATGACAATAGACACTATTTACAAGCAGCAAACAAAATGGCTTCTTTGGTCACACAGGCTTGAGTATGAAAAGTCGGACGAGTCCATTCGCTTTATCATGCATGAGGGCTTAACAAATAATTATGTCAATTGCGTCATGAATTCTTCCCGGCTTCCAGTCGGATGTGGAACACAAAGGGCAAAAAATGTTCCGGGGGAATTCTCTAATGCATGTCATTTTCTCTTTTGTTTGCATTTGGAAGACATGATATAATGATGTTTTGATGCAGGCATAATTGAGAGGAGAAATAGGTCAAAATTACTCTGAACTAATATTCGAAACACCATTTAGTACTTTGAGAAGCCAACTATCTTACAGTGAAGAAAAAAAAGGTATTGTACTTGTACACACACAAACACAATTCTTTATGGAAGCTTTATAGTATAAGCTTACGCCCAACACTTCTTCTTGCGGACTTATAATTCCAGACAAAAACACTTTAAGTGCATGTCTAATGCCAAATTTTGGAAAACAAGTTGCCAGCTGTGTATTTGTTGATGAGATCTAATGTTTTTCTTTTCTTGAAGTAGACCATCTGCTAAATATGATGATGATGGTTACAAGTTTTCATCCAAGAAAAGTATTATACTAATCTCCTTGTCCAGTTGTAGAGATTGAATTGTGTTCCAAAATTGTTTACCTGGATGTCTAACCTCCCTCAACAGTTTAAGGTGAGGACAAAATCCTCCATGAAGTAATTATAATGCAGTCTGCTAGTGTTATGGTGTAAAAAATTGTGCATTGTCCTGTGCATACTAGCAAACCACATACCAAACTAGATACGAATGCAGCAAAGGGATTGAGAACAACCTATAGCAGCTGCTGTGAATGAACGAACATGACAAAAAACAATACCTCCTTCCTGGACTCACCTGAAGTACTGAAGATGCTCTACAAGATGCCTTCCATCTCTCTCATAAACTTCTCATAAGCTTCGTCTGTGTTCTTCCCAGACCCTGGCCCTGACGTCGGTCTGGGGACCGAAACCGCCGTCGCTCGCTTGACCGGCACAGCTGACGTCTTCTGCTTCTTTCCTTTGTTATCACGTTTGATGCGTACCGACACGGGAACGAGTTTCGTGACGTCTGCCGTCGGGTTTCGAATCTGCGGTTTCGCTGTGATGGTGGCGGTTGGCTTCTTTTCGATAGTGGCGGAGTCCTCTTTGTTCATTGGTCGGCTGATGAGGCTGGGGGGAGCACTCAGTACACTGGGGTTGCTGGGGGGTAGGATGCCGGGGGGAGGGGGCATGCCAGGGGGGGCACCGGGAGGGGGCATGCGGGGTAACATGCCTCTTGGAGGGGGTACACCAGGGGGGCCAGGAGGGAGTAATCTGGGAGGGGGGCCTCGAAGGAGGGGCGGTGCACCGGGAGGGGGGCCGGGGGGTGCGCCAGGGGGGCGTCCTGGTGGCGGGCCCGGAGGGGGCATTCTGGGGGGTCCAGGAGGGGGTCCTCGTAGCGGAGGGGGTCTGAGACCAGGAGGAAGGTTTGGTCCTTGGAACCCCGGAGGGGGTCCTGGAGGGGGTCCTTGTGGTGGTCCAGGGGGTGCACCTGGAGGGGTCTGCTGTGGGCCGGGTGGGGGGCCGGTTGGAGGGCCGGGCGGGGCTCCGGGTGGGGCTCCAGGTGGCCCGGATGGAGGCAGCTGTGGGCCTTGTTTGGGCTCCAGCTGGGGTTGTGAGACGGGACCCTCAGCCTCCTCCTCATCTGAATCCTCATCCTTCTCATCCTTCTTCTCTCCCTGTCATCAATACAACATTCATCAGGCTTTAGAACAGTTGTATGAACAAACACCAAACATCAATCAAGATATCTATCAATAAAATCATGACGATCTGTCATCCCCTTCTTGAAATTTCCTCATTCAAGTCTATAAAATTTCCTCATTTTAGGTTTACAAAAGTACCATCAAAGCATAATATTATCAAGCATCACTTATCATAATAAGCTTTCTACATGGCAAAAAAACAAGACGATCCCTCAACCCCTTCTTGAATTATAGAAGTTTTAGAACTTTAGAAGTTTAAAACTAAATTGGCTCCTGTAGTTCAAAAATAGCTGCTAGGGGGCAAAAGCCTAAACCACTTACTCTCTGCCTTAAAAGCTATGCAAAAATTAGGGCCATAGCATGTCCAGAACTCAAGGTATACAGTGTTTCGGGTCACAGTGTACAACTTGAAATAAGAAAGAACACAAAACGGAGCAGCATCTTATTGCAGTTTTACCTTCTTG
This sequence comes from Branchiostoma floridae x Branchiostoma belcheri, assembly GCA_019207045.1. Lineage (NCBI taxonomy): Eukaryota > Metazoa > Chordata > Leptocardii > Amphioxiformes > Branchiostomatidae > Branchiostoma > Branchiostoma floridae x Branchiostoma belcheri. Next base: position 18,832,820 of record CM033033.1, on the reverse strand, counting down.
GGAATCTGCTGACCAGCCATCTTCAACATCTTGTACTGGAGCGGGGTGATACCCGGGGGAATCTTCTCATCACCCCCACCGTCATCCGCAAAACGAACCTTCCGCCCTGAAAATTAACGACTGTCATTGTTCAGTACTAAAGGAGGACAGAGTATTCCAGAATATAAGGTACCACTGCTGGACCATTAGAAGATTTCTATATCACTTTGTAAAGGAGTAATTCTAATGCCATTGTGTTATTGTAGCACCTTGTGTGCCTTGAGTATGCAGGCTGCAGTTTGGTTCAGTGTTGCTAGATGGCAGTAGTGATCAGTCTTACTCTATTGATACCAATGCTGCAATATCCAGTATGGTCAGAGATGGTCTCACCTGGATCATCTTTCTTGGGAAGATCATCGTCGTCACGGTGATGAAACTCTTCATCATCATCGTCGTCATCATCATCCATGTCGTCGTCATGGAGATCATCAAGGTCGGCATCAATGTCAATGTCTTCATGTAGACCTGTAATTCAATATGAGAAAAAAGGAAAAGTCTTTGAATATCACCTGTCATCAACTCACTATGTAGACCTGGGCCCAGTATAACTTTGACAACTGAATAAAGGACTTACACTGTAAATTGTACTGTAAATGCATTTAATTTCACAGTGGCTTTTAAGTTGCAGCAAAGGAGGGTAATGGTCTTTGAAAAAAGGGAGAAATGAATCAATTTGAAGATTTGAAAGGAGGAGGAGAAGGAACGTCAGGGAAGAATTTACATTTCATCCATGCCTGTGGCATGGTGAAAAACTGGAAACACAATTACAATCAAACATGAAGCCTGAAACTTGCTAGGATTGCACCTGTGAAGGCACATCTGTTTACATCTGAATAGTACTGTAAATGCATTTAAGTTTGCGGGGATTTAATTTCACGGTAGCGAGAAAAAAAGACTTTTCGCGGCGGTTTAAGTTCGCGGTAGCACCATCCATTGTTGTCTCTTACCGCCATGGAAAAATGTTCGCGGTGGAGTTAAGTTCGGGGTGAAGCGAATATTAATCCACCGCGAAAGTTTCTTCATTACAGTATTACAAAAAAACAGAGAACAAACAGAAAGATACGGTTACCCAGTATTTCCTCTTCTTTTATAAAAGCTTGCATCACTTCTTCTGCTAAATACAACACGTTCAACCTGAACACTTCCCTTTTCATTGTCACAAATAGTAACAGAGATGTGTGTTCCTACACATCCAACCAAGTCTTCAGAGCAAGCCATCCATTGCTACTTTCCAGAGGATTTTTCACAACAATGCTTTCCTTGTTAAGCCTTAGGACCTGGACCGTACCTGGACCTGAATTTTCAGTTTGGTACCCTGACCATACCCAACCCTCGAGTACCGGAGCATAACACAGTTAAGCTGAGGATGTAAAACAACCCACCTTTTTCAGGATCATACGCCTCATCATCTTCATCCCTGTCATCCTCCATGTCCTCATCCATCAGGTACCTGGGGGGTGGGCCAGGAGGGGGGCCCGGGGGAGGACCAGGAGGGGGCCAGGGGGCTTCTTACCAGGGGGGATCCCCGGGGGGAGGCCTGGAGGAGGGCCAGGGGGTGGTCGGTCATATCTGTGGTCAGGAAAGGAAAGGCAAAAATGTCAAAATGTCACATTGAGTTAACCTTCTCTCTACTGCCTACCAGTGTAACCAACATTTGTTAGGGACAAAAAGCTATCTTAGCACAAACTTAAAAGACAGTTAAATGGGTCCAGCAACAGAAGCTACACTGACTACACATAAAAGCTACATGTTTCCATCTTGTTTTTCTTTGGGGTCAGTATAACAAAGAATCTCTATATGGATAATATTTGGTATGTGGTTAGGTCTTGCGAAAGCAAAAGGTCAAGGAAGATTTTGGGCCCCCTGGTGTAGGATCTTGGTACTACAGCAAAATGTTTCATTTTTGGATTTTTTGTGCTGGAATTGCATAGGACGGGTTGTAGATAGCTTTTGATAAAAGGAAGAGGTAGTGAAGATTAGGTCCCCTTATATTATTAGGTAGGTTAGGAACTGCAAGGGCATTTAAATTTTTTGCTTAAATCTTTAAAGGATGATAAAGGAATAGCAGATTCCCATGGTATTCCATATGCACGTAGCTTTATTAATTTTGTATCGTCTATGAGACAAGATAGAATAGTAAATCTACAAAAGCTCAAAGCATTTTTTCTACCAAGCTTTGCCATGCTCACCCATAGGCACTAGTCTTCTTGAGGATGGAGTGTGGCTGTGCTCCAGGCAAAGGAATGTCACTGGGCAGGGGAATCATCGATACGTCTGAAATACACAAAAATACCATGTTAACAACACTACTCCATAATGTATGCAAACCTGTTCAGTCAGTAAAAACGATATTATACATGAGTCCATTTTTTGGTACAGTAGAAGCCAGTTAATTGCACATCGGATTAACGCACACTTCTGTTAACTTCACGGAATCCCCAAATCCCAAACCGGTGTGGTCCAGCTAGATAACTTTGCATTATTGCACCAGCCGGATAATTGCACGAAATTCACTGGTAAATACCCTGTGTGATTAAGCGGCTAATCTACTATATGAAATAAGTCAAACAGGCTCAAGTACATGTAATGCTTGACTTGTTGATGGTAACTAATTTTAGCAAATTTAGCAACCACTATCTACATTTGTAACCACTGAAATTTCACCTTCGCAATTATTTGACCACTGTGCTTAGGCTGGCTGGAAACTACGTACGCCCTTTCCCCAAAACCCTAAAATTACCGAATGCAATATCAAATGCATATACAGTGTACAGTTATTGTAAATTCATGCCTTACATAGCCCCAGAGACAGGTATATTGTTTCTAAATTGCTGATATCTTTAGAATAGAAATGTAGCATGATGATTCCTTACTTTGTGGCAGGTCTGGCTGTTCTGGAAGAGGGATGTCCTCCACTGTAACCTGCTGGGCATGTTTCACTGACTCTGCAATCATAATAGAAAAAAGGGTTCGACATTGAACAATCATGCTCATTTAAAGTAAATGAAAGGCCAACAGTAGATACACAATGGTCAGGCTATGCACATGCACTAGGGCAAAGGTGAAAGCCCCTAACTTGTAAACAGTTGTTGTCTAGACCATGTTTGATACCATGTGCAGATGTGTTTTGCTTATGTCTCAGTGGTCTTCAAATTTGACACAATACTTACATGTAGTCTCTACCAGACTCCATAGGTCTCTGTGACATAGTGGAATTTTGCCAAATAGGCACAAGACTTGCCAGAGGAGTACAGCTTTGAAGGGGGAAATGATACACCTTTGCTTTGACTAAATCTCCTGGCCAATCATCACTCTTCTTGCCAGATTCTACCAACTATACCACCATAGAAAGTCCTATTAGAGGCTACACTCTACCCACATTGTATCACAGTATGCATGGGTAGTTCGAACCATGAAACAGCTTATAAGGGAAAGTGCTAAGTTTAATCTTACCGAAGTATGTGATCGCTTGTTGTCTTCTCCTCTCATATTCCACCATCATTCTCTTCATTTCATCACACAGAGTAGGGTCCTCTTTTTCCTGAAAAGAACAAAACAAATAATGTTTCACTGAACATGTGGAAAGACTAGTCACAATCCGCTGTCATTAAGATAAATACACAAAAATAGCATATATACTCTTAAGTGTAATTGAATAATGTTGCATTTATGTTATGTCTTAAAAGTAAAGGTGTCATCAAATGCTGATATATTGCGTTAAAACTGAGCCATGATAACATTTGATATGGGTATTCCATACCAGGTGATAACTTCCACATGGGGTTGTACTGTTGTTATCACATGGGCTTCCATAAAATAATTTGAATACACTTCATGTGCAGCTTCAGACATTGAAACTAATGTTGTTACAATGTTTTGTTTAAGGAGACAAAATTCAATCAACTTCTGGGGTACTTTACACCAGAACATGTCTTTTCTTAGAGAGGTATATGACATAGATGCATGGTGTTTTCTGCATCACCCATGGTTCCAGCCATCCAGTTTGGATCACCCTTCAGCCTTTAGGCGACATGATTGGGCTGGTAACTCAGGTGATGAGAAATTCATATAGACCGCATTGTAATTGCATGCTATATTTAAGTTACATATGCATACTTACATAAAGCTTTAGAACACGGTCAAACGTCTCCCTCAGTTTCTTCCTCTTGTCTCTGAGAACTTTCTCATTCAGGCGGATGGGCTGGGCCGAGTCAAACTCTGGGGAAACAAATTGTGTTAGTAATATTCACATATGTACTAAATACAAATATGAAATAAAATCATAATAAAGATTGCTGCTTCCAGTTTCAAACTTTATTTTTGCACAACCGTTGAGTGGAATCGACGATCCGGCCCACTTGCCCTAATCCGCACATACACACCCTTCAAGGATGCCCCGGTGGGGTAGTTAGAGGGTAAACAAGAAAAAGAAGAAGAGGAAGAAGAAACTCACCCATCTGGTCCAGCTTCTCCATATCAACCAGAATCTGTTTTGGATCTTTGGACTTCAGGACTGCATGTCTCACCATCATCCGCTGCTTCTTGTTCTGATGGACACAATGAAAAACAGGTGGTCATCATGAGAGTTGTCTGTGCATCCTTCACAAATTGACCTCCTAAAGCTCCTTCAAAGCACCAATGGGGTTTGGGAAGCAAGTCTGTAACCAGAATTTTTATGGGGGGGTTCTTGCATTTTAAAGAGATTTTCAAGCTAACTTTAAGTAAGAAACTGTCAATAACAGTGCTGTCAAGAGAGGAACTGCATGGCACTTGGCTCTATGTAGCTAAGGACATGGGGTGTTATAATGTATGGGATGTTGAGGAAATATACTGGAAATCTTGAAATAGTTGTGATGATCTTAATTTTGTGGTGACGTCTCCACCACAAAACTATGACACCGAAATTGCATTTCATTTTCAATTGCATGGCTTCTGTATTGTAGAATTGTTTCAAATACAAAACTAAAAGTTTTAGTGAAACACTGCAAATCCTCCAGTTCCCTCCTACTAGTGAAAATAAATGAATTTACAGTAAGTACAACAAGATGTACTCCCACATCAAGATATGTGAAGACAATCTACTAGTACCTTGCCTTCTCGTGTTACACACACACACACACACACACACACACACACACACAGGTAAATATCTGATCCTAATTAATACTTACTTTCTTCAGTTCTCTCTTTCGGGCCATTTTTCCTGAAAAGGACCAGAATAATTTGTGTCAACATAATTTACTTGTTTAAAAAGACTATGCATGAAATATAACATATATGTACGTAATATGCTTCTTCGAATTTGTTGATGCTGATGATTCCCTTATTATCTGAAGTTTAACACATATATTTTGATTGCTGTTATGCTATACAATTTGTAAATTATTAGAAAACATATATGGGCATGCAACATGCTGAAAATTATTTTTGCTAGGAGTTTGGGTACTCACTGGCTTGGTCGGTGGGATTCATGTATTTCCCACTCTTGGTGGTGTTGATTGACCTCCTCCCCATCTTGACTGTCTTTTCAACACACCAGGATCCAGATAAAACCTGTACTGAGCGACAGAAACTGGTAAAACTCCAAAAATGTTTTCTTTGGCAAAATTTAACCCACGCTGGACGCCATCTTGTGTAGGGAATGATGGGATCGTGAGGCTCTGTGAAGGTTCGAAAAGAAACTGGTCTGTGGTTTATCGCTTGTAAAATCATAGATTGATAAAATTTTCTGATCAAAAACATTTTTAGGTATTTAGAATAAAATGTGCATCAAACACAATGCAATAGATTTTATTCAGATAAGGATGGAGTGAGAAATGTACTTGCCGTAACCGCCATAGTTACCCTTTTATTCCCACAGGGATTCAATATGGCCGACATTGGCTGGTTTGTTCAATGGTTGTAGGATTTCAACAACATTTCGCCGTTTTCTGTGAGTTAAGAACATAGAATATTGCTGTACCAGAAGCAGAAAACACCTACAGGCTTCCAAGATGGAAGATCTTTCGGCTAAGAAGCGAGAGATCGACGAAAAACTGCAAATGGTGAGCTATTTTTGTGTGCCCCTCCCACATCTTTGTTGGTGAAGTCTACTTTTGGAAAGAAGCTCTTTTTAATAGTATGATATCATTGCCTTTGACAATGAGGTTATGCTTTCCGGAGTATTCACGCATGTGTGTGTATTTATGTGTGTGTCTGTATGTGTAAGTGCATCGTGTATGCATGTGTGTGCGCACACAAATGTAGGTTTGTGAACTTATGTGTGTTCATCAAAACAATAGTTCAGAATGTCTTGGTGGATTGACTTGACATTTCACGTGTACACCTTGACAACAACTCAACATAATTTGATTTTACATAAGCAACAGAAGATATTGAGTAATACGTAAGTCATAAAGGGCCAATTACAAGTTAAAATTGTCATTTTAAGTTAACTTTCAATTCTACTCAACCATTTTTTCGTCATTTCACAGGAGACGCAGAAGCTGGCATTTCTGAAAGACAGCCTAAACAAGAGCAACCAGCTGACAGAAAACATGGTGGGTTTTCATGATGAGTATAAGCTGAAATGAAAAACGAAAGTCAAATGAAAAACAAGGTGCCATGCTTAGATGTAGTTTTATTTCTTGCTAACCTTGCTCTTATGAGACTTTGAGACTTTATTTTAAAATCCATTAGTAACTTGCCAGAGGGCACACCACTAATCTTCCTGGACTTCATGACAAACAATTTTTTTTTTTTGATTCTCCTGTCGATTTGACAGATGAGGAGGCAGACAGACATTTGCCTGTTTGCCTGACCTGCACATGACTTTTTATGGTGAAGGAGGGGTGTGCAATTCCTTCTCCACCCTCTCGTCTACTGGAGCACTAAGTCTCACAGGGGAACTGTATGCAACGTGTGAGGCGGCTCCAGCAGATGCAGCTTTGTTGTTTGGAGTATCCGTCTCCTAGGAGGACTTCCGACCAAGGATGTAAGGGGTTCCTCCTACCCCCGACTCGAGTGTCATGGCGGGAGCGTCATGCCCGAACATGCCCCTAAGGCCTGTCTCGGCCACTGCCACTAGCCGCAGCTAGATACTCATTTACCCTGAGTTAAGTGAGGAAAGTCGTGTAAAGTGCCTTTCCCAAGGGCACAAGATTGGTGACATGGCAGGCGGATTCGAACCCGCAACCTCTCGGTCTCGAGCCGAATATGCTGCCACTGCGCCACGCGGTCCCAGTGACAAACAATGATGTACATACAAAACATTGAAGAAACATTGTGACACACTGTTGACTATGATACTGTATTGGAATCCAGTTTTATCAATGCGCTGTTTTTCTGTAACTTTAAAATACATTTCAGGTGTCTATACTGGAATCCTTCAGCAGCCGTCTGCACAAGCTAGAGGACACCATTGTACCAGTACACCGGGACACCAAAAACCTGCAGAAACTTCAAGACAGTATCCTTTTCAGTAGGAACTGTCTCATTCATAAAGCTCTTGTACATGTATTACCAGGGAATAGGGAACCTTTTCTTTATAGACCATGTCTTAAATGTTAACGACTAAAAAAAAGCATAGTTTTGGGGTTAACTTTTCCTACGTATTGGGAAAAAGTTAGCCTCATCCTATAGCCTTTTTGAGGCGGTAGGAGCAACTTTGATTGTTATCTACTGTGTCTAGGGCATGGTATTGAGAGACAGAGCCCATCCTTATATATCCTTCCACCGCCTTTTACCTTGCCAACTGAAGTCAGGTACCCATTTTTACACCTGGGTGGAGTAAGGAAAGTCATGTTACAGTAAGTGCCTTTCTAAAGGGCTCAAAGTTGGTGGTATGTCAGGGAATTTGAACTCAGGACTTCTGGGTTATGGGCTTAACACCCTAAATGTTACGCAAATGTAATGCCACTTCTTACTTCTACATGTGCATATAAATGTTCAAACATTTTTACATATACATGTAATTATAAACAAACCCAAACAACAAATGCTGTTAAATACAAAGTATTTGAAAAAAATACTGATAAGCATTTCTTATTATATCTGTAAGTATCTTGATTTTGTTCTTGACCAAACACCTCAGACATTGATAAGACCCTGTCCTCTCTGGACCATGTCATCAGTTTCTATAATGTTGCCAAGGATGTGGAACAAACCATCCGAGAGGGGTGTGTATTGCTTCTTTTTTTTTCTTCAAGAATTCAATCCATGCTTGAAACATACCTTAACTTAAGTTCATACAAATCGTGTGATGTTAAAGCTATTCAATTGTCAAAACGCAATAATCAGTTCACATTAATATTTATATTAAACTTCTGCAATGATAAGTTTTGAATAACTCTTACAAATGGCATGCCTGTATACAGACCTTACGGTTCTCCCGATCCGCTTGCTCCAAAATATCCCGACAGAGAGTCCGACAACCAGCCATCAGATGGGTCAGCAGATACAGTATTTCGTACCAGAAGATGAACAATTCTTTTGTATACATTTTCCTTCTGGTTCAGGGATTGGTTTTTGGTGTGGGCAGTCATTGGTGGTTGTTGTTATAAGGTTTTATGTTATGGTAACTCACTCAGTATGGCTTCCATACATAGGTACACACGGTGTTGGTACTAGTATATGTATAATTGTGTGCATCTTTACTTCTACTACTGTGAGTTTTTTTACTTTTGCAGTGGTTTTATTTAATGGTTGAATTGAATTCTTGGTTGAAATGATCCTGATGCACTGTTGTAATACATATTATATTTTGTTATGTCATGAATTCGCAGTTGAGAGCTAACTGTGCAAAAAGTGTGAAAAGAAAACCACTGCAAAAGTGTCAAGATTTACAGTATATAGGTAAATCCTGGTGAAGCTTTGGTGTCCACCCTCTATATGTTAGAACACTAATAACATGAATACCTGGATTACCATAAACTGTCATCATATGTCTAGATCTGTACTAGGGGTTGGTACAATGTACTTGGTACAGAAAGTCCAGGTCCGGTTCAGGTCCAGAAGATCAGGTACAGGTCTGGACCTGAACCTGGACCTAATTGTTTGAGAAAAGTTGTAAGTGGGTCCATTTTGCTACAAAGGAGTATCTGACTCCCACTGGCATTTTAAAATCCTATCTTCATGTAAACAATGCAAAGTTTGAATGTAGAAAATCGTTAGAAATGACTATAAACTGTACCCTATTTCACTCAATATTTTCTTCGACCGGCAAGCCCCAAAACATGCGAATGCCTGCTGATATAATCTGTTCATCTCCTAGTCAGTCCAAGACCTGGTCCTCTGATTTTTGGATTTTTCAGATTTCACGCTGTACCAGTACCGGTTACCGGTACCAGTACCCCTAGTCTGTACCAGGTAATTACTAAATGTTATGTTTCCCTATTTTGCCGTCCAGGCCCACAGGTCGTTTGGACTCGTACCTCCAGAGCATGGCCAGGGTTCAGAACGCCGTGGACTTCTTCAGTACAAACAACCCAGGCAGTCCTGAACTGCACACTGTGGTGAGAGAATAGTCTACTCAGTCAGGCTTTTAGCCAGGCATGCGTCAATGCATCAATTGGACACACTGTTCTAAAAATTGGATTCACTAGACGCACTGAAGATGCCCTTACACTGGGAAGCAGGTCCTCTGCCATGACCAGGGTTGCCACCAGGTCACAGTCTTCAACTGTAACCTCTCTGACAGTAATTTGTCCCTCAGGATACCTCAGAATGCACCAGTTTAACTTGAAATTCTCTCAAACCCCAAACCATGGAAGGTCAATGCTCCCTGACCCCCTACAATGCTCTTGTCTGTAGCATTCACCACATGGTGAATCTCAGTCACTAAGAAATTTGGACTCCCTATGATAAAATCCTAGCTAAAAGCCTGTACTCAGTACATTGTACACGTGTTGTATTCTGTGTCATACCTTGGCCTTGATAACGTTTGATAGGGGTGTTTCGGACTGGGTGATACCTTGGGTTATCACATGGGGTTCTACTGTTATCACACAGGCTTCTATAAAAGAATACGAAGTTCGCCACTGAGCACGGTGCTATCAAAAATTTGAATACTAGATTTGGATGTAAAATTGATGTTGTTACAATTTTTTCTTTGAGGACACTGAATTTTATCAACTATGGCACATTTCACAATTAGAAATTTGTGATCTTCGGATGGATACATATAAGATATCGTTTAGTAAATTAGTGCATTGCTTTTACCACATGTAGATGAATAAAGTAAAACAACAAAAAAAGTGTTTAAGGAACACCTTTCCTCTCCTCTCCTGAGGTGTTGCCAAAAAATGAATTATCTACTTTAAAAAAAGTTTTAAAAGGGTTAAGGAAAAATTAATCAAAATGTTTTGTTAATTTGTATATGTAAATGTAACAAAGCCCAATGAAATGCATATATGCTGATGTAATGAGCTTTCTTGAGATAAATATTGAAAATAAATAATGATATTTTAAACCAATGGCTATGGAAACAATGAGTTTTTTCCATGTTTTAGACACAACTGTTTGAGTCTGGTAAAGACCAGCTGGAGAGAGAATTTCGGAACCTGCTGACCAGACACAGCCGGCCGGTACCAGCGGTCACTATACTGGACATGCTGGGGACAGAAGACGGTCAGTCCAGTAATAAAACATGCGTGATCATCTCCAATTCTGACATTCTTTTCTTGCCTATACACCTTTCTCACGCGGCGGCCATGATAGATCTAAAACGAGTTCAATGCGGCAAACAAAAGACTGTCCATCATAATTAGCAGTTCAACTAATGATAGCCTGCCAATATTAGAAAAGCGACCAATAAGTGAAGTCCGTCAAATATTTGCATGATTATGTTTTTATTTTGCATCTCTTAAGAGACTATGGGATCAGTCTACACTACTCTAAATTGCTACATTTTTCGGTGCATAACACTAGTTATAATATCTATTATTTTATCTTATATCATGAAAATTTGTGTGGTTTGGGGAAAAACTAAATTGGACCTGATTTTAGAAATAAGTTTTGTCTGTTTGCCTCATTGACCTCGTCTTCGATCTATCATGGCCGCCGCGTGAGAAAGGTGTATGCAGTTAGCTTTTTAGACTTTCCAAAGTATCCTGGCACATGATTGTGTATATGTTTATGTGAAGCTCACATTTTCACATAGACATATACTGTAAATACAGAAATGTTCGCGGTGGATTAATGTTTGCGGTTTTCGCGGCGGCCGCCTCACCGCGAATTTAAAACCACCGCAAATATTTTTCCATAACAGTAAGAGACTACAGTACATGGTGCTACCACGAAATTAAAACCACCACAAAAAGTCCATTTTCCCGCAACCGCGAAATTAAATCCCTGCGAACTTAAATGCATTTACAGTAACTTACAACTTTTCCTTATATCACCAGTCAGTTCAAATCCGGAAGTACATTTTCCGTTTTGATCGCAGCCAATGTTGAAATTCTATTTTTTCAACTTTTTTCTTCCTGGACATACATCAAAGTTTTACGTACCATTGGAAAGCTCATGTTATCCTGAGTATCAGGCTACTTTTTTAGTGTCCTAACGTACAAATTTCTTGAGATATTTGACTTTGAAAATTGCTTTTCCCGCGGTCTGAACATAAGTTCCCGCAGAAAATTCTTGTTCCCGCGGGACTGAGCAGGTTGTTCCTTCGGGTTTCAAAGCTTACCCCGATTGCAGACCGCATACAATTACCACCATGAAAATCACTGAATTAATTAGAATCACACCTGGTTAGCTTGTGTAATTAGCACGTGTATGACCAATTCAGTATGTCTAGGAGAGGCCGACGGGACGAACAGGAAATCCTCGGGACCTGTCCCCCAACAGAAGCTGTTTTTTCTGCATCATGAGCTAGCTGACTCAAAAGAAGGCATTGCTAAATGACTTCAACGCTCAATATAGACATAACAAATGTCATCTTTGAAAGGATAGCACTATACGGGGTCCAATATATGTGTTTGTTTTGTTTTGTTTTGTTTTTTCAATCACTGTACACAAGACTTTGGCCATTACATTCTCTCTCCATGGTTTGTAACATAACATTGAGGTGCCTGAGTTGGCTCAGTTGGTGTACAGTTTTTCCTGACATCAGGGTGGAGATGTTGAGACAGTTTAATTTGCTTTGATTTTTATTAACCTTTAGCCCATTTGGGCTAATCTTCCAAGATTCAAAACAATCAACATGACTATACAACATACATTTCAAAAAATACAACAATCAACAATCAAAGTATTTACAATAGAGCACAGTGTCTCAGGTCAAAGGTCTTAGAGATACAATGTTTGAGATGGCTTGTCTAAAACTGGACAATGTACACAGTGACTTATTGTCAGATGGCAATGAGTCCCAGAGTATAATTGCTTGGTACAGGAAGGTACGTTTTATAATGTTTTAGGTTTGGGTAATCTGAAGTTGTTGGATACAGAAAATGTAGTGTTGTACATGTGGGATGAATTTAATTTAACTGGTCTGAAGGAATTGTACACATTTTGTGGTTTGTGGCTAGTGAGGGTTTTGAAGAACATTTAATCAGTCTGTAACTAAAAGGTAAGGTAACTAAAGAGAATTTTTTGAAAAACTTGTCAAAAAGGTTGGACCGCGACTGTCTGCAGGTCTCCCTCACAGCTCTCTGAGAGGTGTGAGGAAAGGCGTGAATAAATTTGTCATGATATGGACCGTTCGGGTCATGATATGGGCCGTTCGGGTCCATATAATGGACCGACGGTTTCACAGTCATTGCTTCTGGGGTAGTATTAGACCAAGGAGGTTTGTTTATACCCAGCTGGGGGTATTAGCCTTGAAAAGGCCATGACAACATGCAATTTTGTCTCCTTTTTGCCTTTTAGTGACTGACTACAGTCATGTATATCATAATTTGTCTTATGTCGCCAATCCAAAGTTAGCAACAATAGCAACTGAGACAAAATCTGACAAAATAGAAAGCCCAACAAAATCGTCCATAAACTGCCAGAGCCATAACCTGTGCTTGGAGAGTATGGAGTCTGTGTCTATTTGCTGGAAGTAGTAATATTCATATCTGGTGGAGCACTGGTCAAATTCCGGTGTTTTGCAGTTAGAAGTGATGTGCTGCCCCAGGTGCCTCTAAAGACTCTGGGTCTGCATGGCGGGTTGTGACAACGAGTTATGCTGAATTCAGAAGAACACCCTACGTATTACACTAAATCAAGGAAGGCAATTATGATGAATTTGGTTGCCTCACTACGAATTTCGTAGATAAGGTGGCTTTCCCTATAGTTATGGGAAATAACAATAGGCTGCCTACGCCTTACCGAAAAGTACATGCAGACCCTCTCTTAGTCTCTAAACCTTTCCTCACTGACCTCATTAGTTAACTCCAAGACTTACTGATGATACAGTAATAATGGATGAATCTAGTCATGATAGCATGCCACAAATAAAGATGATAATAAATAGTTGTATTTCTTGGCTTTTCCAGTTTGTTCTGTTTTTCACTGAGCCAAGGAGGTTATAACCTCCTTGACTAAACTTAGCCTACTCTTGAATTGATGGCTTAAACTTTTGAAGACAGGGAAAAGCCTGTCGTAGAACACTGTTTTTCATTTTACACACAGAGATAACACTTACGGTTACTCAAGGAGCTATCATCACAAATGAATGATGAAAGCTCCTTGAGTTACCGTAACTGTAATTATTGTTGTATGGCAGTTTTTTTCCTGGTTCTGTCAAGCTCTCAAGGTGTTTTGTCAAGTGTGCAACAGGAATTTGAATGATAAAGCCTGCCCAGCATTGACACCTCTCTTGGCTCCCTATTGTCATGTATGTACTAGCTATAGGTGGAGACATTAGCACAGAAGCTATTACCTTATTCCATTTTAATATAAGATTGGGGATAATGTTATGTCTGGAAAATTGTCTTCCCAGACATTTGTTTGTGTAGAAGCAAAATATTTTCTATGGAAATTATTTTGAATTAGTTCTTTCTGTGTAACTCTTTTCTTACTCAAAAACCAAGGAGGTCCCTGTTTCAACCTTTTTGACGAAAACATATCAAAACGATACACCTTGGCCCAAAGTAATTACCTGTATTCATCTTTAATTATGCATAGAATGCAGACAGGGACACTTTAATTGGTCAGTTCATTACTCATGGCCTGAAATGTCTGGTCGTAATTTCTTTGTCCAGTCAAGGAGCTTTTTTAACCTCCTTTCTCCAGCACTTGGAATTATTTCTTGATAGAAGAAAATAATCAAAGTCAACGATCTAGAGCTATGTTAGCTTTCAAAAAGAAGTAAACGACTAGTGAACTCAAATTCTTAGCAGGTGTTTTCATGTACTATTTTAGGAGATGGAAACTCAACTCAGCATATTACATTGAATCAAGAAGGGTATACGGTATACCTGCCTAAAACCCCCTTCTACGAATATATGTTAAACTTTAAAATAATGTGTTCCACAATATAGGGAAAATGCATTGGTGTCCACAAATTAAACAGAAATTCACAAAATTTCGGCTACACGAAAACAAATTACGAAAACACACTATGAAGTTCTTGATGTTCGGCTTCTTTAAAACAAAATTTAATGTACAGATAGGCTCTCGAATTTTGATAAAACATGACAGAAGCCAAGGAGGTTTAACCTCCTTGCAGAAGCTTAACAATGTCTTCAGTATGGCCGACACAACAACTACAAAATTATGCATAGCTTACAGTCATCGAAATTAAAGCTTTGAAAACAATCCTCGAGAAAGAAAAGGAGATGATAATCTACAGCTATATGCAAGGAGCTATCATCAACTATATTCCATAGGCAGTGTTGGGAAATTGCATTGGCTTCAACAACACAGCACTGTTCACAAGATTCACAATAGGGAAAATAGACAATACACTACAAAGCAAAACAATGAGCTTTCATCTGTACAAAGGTATATTATTAAAAAGAAAGGTTTGAATTTGGGCAGAGATAAAATGACAGACCTAGAAGCCAAACAAATAATGTTTTCAATATGGCGGACACAACAAGCACAATAACAATAGGAAACACTTAGTCTAACACTGTGAGGTAAACCTGCTTTTTAATGGAGCATTGCATGTTTTATAACCATTCCGTGTTCTGTGACCCTGACCTGGAGTCACTATCTGTTAAATACGCGCAACTCCAGAAAAACGTACATTAGCAACGCAAAAAATGCCTAAAACTAGCCCGACTGCGGAATCTACTCGGAGATTACTATGATAGGAATGGAGACTTGTTGAATCCAAGGAGATTGAAATCCTTGCTGAATCCTTCCCTTTTTGTAGATAACTCCACAAAAATTTAGATTAGCTTAGACAGCGTAACTTTGTACTAGGGTTTATTTACAAGTAATGAGGTTTATACTTAGTACAAGCACAAGGTGAGTGAATGGATATTGTATATACATGACCAGGCAGACGTTGAAGACGCGAGTCTACAATCAATCACCAAAGCGGATGTACTTTATATTTCGAGTCTTGTTTAGAAGCAAACTTTTTGATACACATGTCAAGCTTATTGCATATTTTGTATCAGTCGGAAACCTGGGGCTTTAATAATGCAAATCCTGTCGATCGAATCGCTTCGAAACTGATGAAAATGCCTTTCTAATACACTTAGCCCTACACTACACTTAGCAGAATGGAAAGTTCCCCATTCAAACGGAAGCATCTCTCAACCAAGTAAATGTGCCAAGCCTGTTTGTCTTCTGTCTGTTACGGCAACAATGGCCGAATACACATTTCATATTGAAGGACAGACGGTTGCCATCTACAGTTATTATGTATAAGTCTGACTCCTGAAAGGAACATCAAGATTAGCAAAATTATGAAGGTCGGTGTCGTGACTTTGTAAAGAAGAATATATCGGGTGTTCATGTTTTTTGTTAGCAAAGAAGTGTGTATGATATACTAGTATTGTGAATGTCTCCGATGATGATAATGTGTCAGAGCAAGGAGGTTTTACCTCCTTGGTCAGACCAAGGAGGTTGGTCAGACATGTACTAGTATCTGATTGTCTGATCCACCTTGTGCCAATTGGAAGATGAGCCAAACAAGGCTAGCTTCTTAGTGGGATCTAGGCAGTTAACATTAGGTAATAATGTTATCATTGTCTATTATTACTCTCTATACTTGTTGAACTATTTCAAATTAAACTACATTTCTCAATCTTGGGACTTTGGGTATTCGGCCTCCAAAGATTATAGTGGACTGATCGTCAGCTAACTGTTTGGATACAGGAACAATCCAAGGGCTCTGGTTGGGTTGGGGTGTTTGAAGAGTAGGAATAGAATTTGAGGGAAAATGCTTTTGACAGTTGCTAGGTCAGAGTAGTAATTGACAGTAAGACTTTCCCATCTGAAATTACAATTCTTGAGATAATGGTGTATCTTTTTTTCACTCTCCCATAGCATTACATGTAAATTTAATACTGGTGCAATTACTCTAATACTGCAACAGTAGTCACCCCTGTAGGGCCGGGGAGGAAGTGTGAAATTGGGTCATAAACAAATGCAAAAGAAGGGAGGAACAATGGGTGGGGATTTCAGGGCAATTATCACTCTAACTACTACATTTTTACAAGTTTCCAGTCCACCATGGGTCATTTACATAATGAGGGCAATGCATAGGGTTGCAGTACCAAGTCTTAGTCTTTTGGAGACAGTTTGGCTGGCAGACAGAAAGACATTAGTTTATATAGGGTAGCAATTGTAAGAAGGCACAAAAAGATTTCTCACTGTTGTGCTCAGAGACACTCATGCAGCTGTGTAAAAGGTAGTAAAATAACAATTCTCCTTTTGTATTCATAAGGTGAAACACAACAGACAACAAAGGACCACTCACACTAAATAGATAATTGACAGATGGTGATTATTTGAGTGCACTGGCACATGAACCTTATAGTCTATACTGAGTATTTATTCTCCATGATGGTTATCACGAAGCATTTTAAAAGTCAGGGCCCTCACAATGAAAACAGAGCAGAAAACAAGTCCATTATAAGACTTAGTACTCTTGTAGAAAACAAAAGTCCATTCACACCTTATAATTTGCTTGATGATTTTGGAACACAAACTGTTCACAGCGAAGTAGCTGCCGTGTATAAAATCTGCTATAAAATCTGGATGATGTTGAGTTTGTGAGAAAGATACCATTAGGCTGTCTGCTGACAAAGATACACCATTGACTATTGGACATATTTTTAATATCTAAGCTGCTTCAGGATGTGAAGAGGTGACCATTTTCAGAATACTACCACCGAAGCAATGACTGTTTTACAGTCAACAGTCTGAGGGGATTGAATTGTGCCTTATAATCATCAATCCAAATCCTTTCTGACTGTGAAACCGTCGGTCCATGATATGGACCCGAACGGTCCAAATCATGACCCGAACGGTCGACATCATGACAATTCACGCCTTTCACGCCTTCCCTCACATCTCTCTGAGAGGTGTGAGGGAGACTTTTACCTGACATTTCTATCCCCGGGGATGCAATTTTCCCGCGGGAAAGCATGTCTTTTGACATTGTATTCCCTGGGGTTGAGAGTTTAGAACCGACGGGGTAAGAAATTTACCCTTCGGTATCCCAATCTTGCTCCGCGGGGAGACCTAAAGGATAATCGGGACGCTCCAAAAAGACCGCGGTCAGCTTGCATTTTCCATCAATGATATCTTACGTTGTGAACATTGTAGAATAATTATTTTTATATCACTATGCTCAGTACGCCAAGAGCTACGCACTGATATCTCACTTAAAACTAGAACATCAATTTTGGTTGATTTTCCAAATACCGACTGAACTTCCTAATTTGAATCGAACAGTGTTTTATGATCTAGAAATTAGATACACAATCAGGTGCCAGGAAACTTACTTTAGTCTGTTCAATAGAGAAATCATGTTATGTATATGTTTTCTTCTGCATGCGTAAGATAAAGATCTGAATGAATTGTATGTTCCCAAATGAATTTATCCATGATTGTGTTTTATGAAATGTATGTTTAGGGTCTAAAGCCATACTCCTTGTGTTCAACCTTCCTGACCACGTAGATTTCATATCAGGGCTCAAAATACTGGGTGCATGTGCACCCAGGTGCACCCAAAATTGGAACTGTGCACCCAATGTTTTTCAGTGGGTGCACAGGGTGCACCCAAATATTTTCTTAGGTTTATGTATGGAAAAATATTGAGTATAGTAGTATACATCATATTCTTGACATCTAAGTGTTAGAAAGATAATAAAAATGTCTGTCATGTTACTTGTTTAAGAATTTGATAGCTTGTAACTAAGTTTTGTTATTATTTTTTTTTACATTCTACTCAAATTTAAGTGGTTCACCCCAAATATTTTGGTGCACCCAATTTTTTAAGCTGGGTGCACCAGTGCACCTAATCCCCAAAATGGATTTCGAGCCCTGAATATTAAAGACAATTTTTTTTCCTTTTTTTCCCTCATGCTCACATCAGTTTTTGGATTCCAAGATGTTGTCATCCATATAATCAAACCTTTCATGTTAGTTACTACACTCACTACTTGTTTGTTTATTTTCAGATCCAGAAGATATTCCTCTGGAGCATTTACCAGGTAAGTCAGTGGGGTAATAGCGCTTGAAAACTGCCAAATATCATGTTCATCTTTGTTGGTAAATGATATTATGAATGAAAATTGGATTGACATAACCAACAAGTTGAATGATATTATCCCATGGGGGGGGGGGGGCTTATGGAATAGACCCATCTATTGCTATCTCTGAGACACTACATTAGAGCAACAATGGGTCATAAGTGTCAGGTAACCTGTGTCGCCCCCCGTCTACTGATTGTGTTTGATGTATGTTTTACATGTAAAAGATGTGAATTATGGATGTGTTCTGTTTTAGAGAGGACAGTTGCAGAACTGACAGAGATCTCTAGGTGGCTCATCACCCAAAACAGCACTGGTAAGATGTTATTTTCTTCCTTTCATTGATATCATACTATATAGATGATATAGCTTATTTCGTGGATTAAAATGCAGAGTATCAGTATATTTTTGTTGTTATATTTGCATGTATGGAAAGTTGTAAATCATGTATCATCTTGTTTTGTTTTTTCAGATTTCATGAATGTGTATGCACAAATCAGGTCAAACACACTGCTGAGATCTCTAGATGGGTAAGTCTATGGTCAATTGACACAATGAAAATTTCCAGATGTGTCCTAAAACTCCCACTGTGCTACACAGCCATTGGCAACATGCGTCTTCCTTAGAATATATGTGTTTTTCTACATACACTCTTGTGAATATGTAATTCGTTATCGTAGTGAGTCGTGAAGATACATGCTGTTAGTCAAAGTACAACATATTTTTTTTCTTCATTACATCCTTTGTTTTGAGGAAACTGTTGTTCTTTGCAGGTTAAAAGAACACCAGGCAAAGACTGGAACAGCTACAGGAGTTTCACCTGCCTCTGTAAGTAACAATGACATTTTGAGATCATAATTTATGGCAAGTTCTACTTACTAATTGTTTGAACACTAGTATATTTCTACTGTGTACTGCATGTACTTAGACATACAATGTATATTATGTATTTTTGCCCATACAATTACAAATAAGAACACAGCCATACATGTACAATGTGATATGTGTAACTGCAGAATGTCACACAAGTTATATTATGATTTGTGCTAACTTTTTTGTAGAAGTGTACTTGGTATTATGGCCATGTGAATGGGTCTTGAGTCTTATACCTGTATTGTGTTGACTAAGTTACACATTGCGCATTCAAAATTTCAATGTCCCCCTTAGGGAGGAAGCAGAAAGCTGGCATTGAAGGACACGCCCACCAAGAAAACAGCCTACCTGAAAGGGAGAACGTAAGTAAAAAACTATACAAAATCAGGAATATTCACACAGTAAAAACAGAATTTTTTCTATGCTTCAAGTCCTGAATAAATAAGAATATGCATGTACATGTATAAATGTAATAACAGAAGTGCTCAGAGTGAAATGATTGTAAACAGTGTCACAGAATATATTTTGTCCATTTTTCCAATGAGAGCTTGATAAAGGTTAAGTCAATTGTTGTTATTTTTTGTTTATTTTTAGAATAATCCGGAAAGCTGGCTCTTCCATCATGAAGCATTCCTCCCTGACATTAGACACAGGTAAAATATATGTCAGAAATTTTGTGTTTTACACAATTTAATAATTGATTTTTTTAAAATCAGGTCGGAATAATCTTCTTTTTTTTCAGCTATTTTTCAAAAGCATTGGATGCTTTTTTTCTACAGAACTATTAATATGTTGTCTTCCCTTTGTAGCCAATCATAAAGGTGCTTTTGCTATGCCCGAGACCTCTGGTTGGTTGTCATTTTGAAAGTTTTATTTCCAACCCTTTTTTATTTTTTTCATATCGATATGACATTCTTTTGTTAGTGCTCATTTTGAAACTTTTATTTTGCAATTTTTTCTTGGCCTTTTTTTCTGTGTTTTTTAACAACATTTGCTAACATCTCATTTTCTCCACAATTTTTAAAGATCTTTTTATCAATTTTGTAGAAAAAGTTATGTCGTGTATTGTTTTTAGCCCAGGTGGACATATCATTTCTTTGTATAGGGCGTCGAAAAAGTGACTCTTCTTTAACTGAGAAAAGTGGTATGTCTTTGGTCATGTCTTACTAAAGTACATTTCTATACCTTATTCATTTTTGTTTCACCCTTTTATTATTTTTTTTTGGGGGGGGGGGTGATTCGTTTGTTGGATTAAGTTTTTCCCCTCATTTTTGTAGGGCGTCGGAAAAGTCTGTTCCCTTTTACTGAGAAAAGTGGTATGTTTGGACTAGAGTTCATCAAATAAAGACTTTACACGGTTTCTTTTTTGGTAGCATTTGTTGAGATTTTTACGATGGCTTTTGTTTTTAATTTTTGTAAAAATTTTAATGTGCTCTGCTTTTGTCGTCCTTTATTTTTTTTCACTGAAACTTCACAGCTCTGCGAAGAATGTCGGTTTTTGCCCCAGAATTTTTGGGTTTGTTGGATCAAAACTTTTACATTGTAATTTTGCAACATACTTACCACTATACCATTTTGAAAAGAGTTTGTTTGTAAACTTAAATAATTATTACAATAGGCCACAGCAAGTAAATTTTATGGATGACATCAGCGCTCGCATTAATTTTCGCCAGATTTCAGAAAAAAAAACAAGAATTTTTTTTCTTCTGCAGGGATGGTCAACATAACGATAAAGTACCAAAATGAGCAAATATGTTGTATTGTAGCCTAATAATTGTACTTGTACAAGTGACACTTGCGAGGTACCCAGGGCTGTAGTTGTAGAAATGAAACTTATTGGATAGTTGTAAAAGTGACACCGATATGGAAGCCATGAGTGTGGTTACCAACTTTGCTGGTGATGCCAGTCTACCACACTAGTGTCACTTTTACCACACCAGTACATGTCTTGAATACAGGAATGAATGCCTTGTTGGCTCTGCTAAGTAACATGTTTTGTACCTTCAATTCTTGTTACAACATTCATCACAACTTAATGGTGCCAATTTTTTTGAAAATGTAGCCATCTTGTTTTTTTCACCCATCTTGTTTTTTTTCGCCCTATCGCACTATTTTTGCAGTCTGCAGAGGATGTCATCCATAAAATTTACTTGCTGTGGCCATAGTTGGATAGAAGGAGTGGAGCCTGACAAACTCCTACATTTGGTCAATTTATGACATTTGTATAATTTTGTTTTATTTTTCGTATATACTAAAACAATGCTATGAATGTGATATACAGTCATATAATTATGTATGTCAAAGATTGTTATTTTTCTAAAATCTTTAATGTTTACTAAACATTC
Source organism: Branchiostoma floridae x Branchiostoma belcheri (assembly GCA_019207045.1). NCBI lineage: Eukaryota > Metazoa > Chordata > Leptocardii > Amphioxiformes > Branchiostomatidae > Branchiostoma > Branchiostoma floridae x Branchiostoma belcheri. The sequence continues at coordinate 18,810,943 of CM033033.1, read as the reverse complement.
ATATCTCATAAACTATTACTAAATACTATTACACAATAATCATGCTGATGATGTCAAAACTTCATGAAAGATGTTTACATAACAGCAGTTGTGGGTAGTTTTTAATTCATTAAAATGTATTGGTAAATTTCTCCCCCCTTCCACTTTCCAGCGCGTCGGCAGGGTTCCAATGTTGTAGCTGAGCTAAAGGACGACGTGTCAGACACAGAGACAGATACATGTATCCTCTGTATCTCTGCACTGCTCAAACTCATGCAGGTATGGTATCTGAATATTTGAAACTCTATGACATTTGTACAAAATACTCTAAAAAGAAAGGCTGAATGGTCTTCAGCATCAGTGAATAGTTTTATTGGGTTGTTTAGTCACTGAATAACAAGATTCTTTGTACACCTAGTTACTACATTTTGGCTGTCACCACCCTCAGGGCAATTCTGACTGGTCCACCTTGCACTGCAGCTTAGGTTTTGCTGCTTACAGATACGGTACCACTCACTCACAATCACACCCAAACGTTTAGTATTTAGCATTGTTTGAATTGTAGGGAATTTGTTGGTAACACATGTAGCTAGCTGCTACAGATTCAAGTGGAATGCTAAGGGAATAAGTCTTTGTGGGAATTACTAAATATGTTTTTTTTTCCACAGCCTTTAATATTGATAACCAATTATTACGGCATTTCTATTACAGAGGGCATTATTTCCATGAGCAGTTATGCTTCAGAATTCATTCTTGCAAAGATGTCCATGAGGTTCAGGGCTCTAGCCAGCGTTCGTTTTTCCGTCAATTGACGGAAATGTGCTGCGTCTGACGGAAAAATTTTAAAACCAATCCGTCAACCTTGACGGACAAAAATCCTTGGTGGAAGCTACAGGCGGCTTGGGGACGCCGTCCAAGGCCGTAAAAGCCACACACTGTTTGTTTGCTATTGTTATGATTGTTGACAATGTGTGTCGGCGCCCTTTCGCATACGATATTCTCATTAAAACCCGTTTTTCAAGGTCTCAGTTCAGTCCTTCTAATTAATTTTCGCGGTTTTCGCGACGATTGTAATTGGCTGACGGAAAAAAATTTCGAGCCGGCTAAAGCCCTGATGAGGTTTGTGTGAATATGAGTATGATTTATGACTGGACTGAAACATTTCTGATCATGAAGTACATGTACACGTATTCGTGTTTTGTGCTATTGACAGAGTGAGTCGAAGCTGATGGAAGGTATCATCCCTGAGAGATATCACAACTCCATCTTTGAACAGCTGGTCCAACAGTCCATGGATGGGGTGGTGGCAGATGTGGAGGTCAGTGCTGTGATGTGATAACTATAGACAAAATGTTTTTGTGAGCCAGCTTTCTAACAACATAAAGCATTATATTTTTTTGAAAAAAAAATAAAAATAAAAATTATCACTCAGCAAATTTTCACCATTAATGAAACCATTCACCAACTTTCTGGTGTAGCAAATTGGCCTTTATATTATAAGCTCCTTAAAGTGTGGGTACAGGTGCTGTTACTGTACAAAAATAGTGTTTTAAAAATTTGTACTTTTTTCAAGCTGAAAACTTTTTTCTTTATGTTTTGGATTAGCCGTTACCTTTATTCCAACCATTTTACGATTTTTATTCTTATTTTCATTTCGCCCTCTCGCTCCATATTTTTTATGAAACAATCCGTGAACCAAGAAATTAAATTGGTGTGGCCTGAAGTAGAAAGGCAAAATTTTTGTACAAATGCAGAATGTTTTCCTTCTAGCCTTGTGTCAAGCTACTCACATACAATGCTATACCATTAGGCTCACTCCAAAGTGGCGTGTGCAAGTGAAAAGAAAAAGAATTGGGGATGTGTGAGTAACTTGACATGATAGCCAGTCCAGGTAGACAGTCCAGGTTGCTTGTTCTGGTGCACAGCCCGCCTTTTTCCGTGAACCTTTTGTGCTAGGAAAAAAATAGAACACAACATGCAAAAATAGTATGTTTTCTCTTTCGAGAAAACATTATGACAACTTTGATTTGTCATGGCTACATATATATCTGATAGATAAGCCTTCATTTGAAATTCTCATACAAATGTACCTCCTACAGAATATAGCCACATCTGCCAAGAGATGTATAGGTAAGCACGACTACTCTGCTGTCCTGTCCATCTTCCCTGTCCTGAAACACCTGAGGGCCATCAACCCAGACTATGAAGAAGCACTCAAGGTAAGGACAACTGTAATATATCATAAACCAATATATTATAAACCATTCAAACATGTCTGCAGTTTAATGTTTTATTCCATGTTGTCTGACTACCAAGGACAAAGATATCATAATTCTAATGAACGTCACAACTTCTACAATTTGCTTGTCATATAGTCAAACATCCATATCATCTCCTTTGAGAAAAATTACTTTCGCCTGACCAAATTAAAGATATACATTCAACTTTTATGTTTTGTATGTGGGGCCACGTAGCACAGTGGTATTGTGTTCACCTCGTGACCGAGAGGTCGCGGGATCGAATCCGCCTGCCGTGCTACCGATCTTGTACCCTTGGGAAAGGCACTTTACACGGCTTTCCTCACTTTGTGACGCAGTGGCAAGGGTGCAGTTTCAAACATGGCGAAGATTATACCCCCCTTCGTCTCTATTCATAACTGCTGTAGACTTTCTGATCCAGATGGCTTCCTTGACCCAACTTCACCCAACGTTGTTTCATTCTGTACTGATGTGAAGACAACAGATAGTAGCTGAAACGTCTATGGAAGAATTAAAAGAAAACGTGAAAACGAATAAGACTTTGTTCAATTGATCTACTAACCTGATGAAACTATTTACGGGGGTAAGACTAACTTGTTTTTTTCCTCTAGGGTACCAAACAGGGACAGAAACTCCCCAGTCTGATGTCTACTCTGGATACAACAGGAGCAAAGGCTCTGGAGGAGTTTATCGACTCTATCAAGGTACCATTATGTTAAAGTTTGATAACTGAAAAAGTGTTGAAAACCCTACAAAATATACTATAAAACCCTGTTTTGAGATTGCAGTATCTGGCTGAGTTATGCCAAATACATGTAACAGTAAACGCATACTGTAAATGCATCTAAGTTTGCAGGGATTTTATGTTTGCGGTAGTACACTGTAGTCACATACTGTAATTGAAAAATGTTCGCGGTGGTTTTAATTTCGTGGTAAGACTGCCTCGCGAAAACCACGAACATAAAACCAGTCCGCAAACATTTCTGCATTTACTGAAGCAACTGGAAAAATATGATTTTGAGAATGGTCAATGTCACTGACAAAAGGTGGTTGATGCTACCTAGAACATCTGACCGTTCCCCAAATCATATTCAGTTGCTTGAGTTACTGCTTTTGGGCGTATAATATTCCCCGGATGTCCAACCTTCCTCAATGTATCTGTTTGAGTTGTTTGTATGATTACTGTAATCAGCTTTCCCCCTTGTATATTTGTTCTTACAGAATGACCCAGATAAGCAGTCTAACATGTCCAAGGATGGGACAGTGCATGAGCTGACCAGCAATGTAAGGATCTGTCTTGGTTGCAAGATTGGTTGCAGGGCTCTAGCCAGCGTCCGTTTTTCCGTCAATGGACGGAAATTTGCTGCGTGTGACGGAAAAATTTAAAAACTAATCTGTCAACCTCGAAGGACAAAAATCTGATAAAAGCTCCTTGGTGGAAGCTACAGGCGGCTTGGGGACGCCGTCCACGGCCGTAACAGCCCCACACTGTTTGTTTTGCTATTGTTATGATTGTTGACAATATGTGTCGGTGCCCTTTCGCATACGATAATCTCATTAAAACCCGTTTTTCAAGGTCCCAGTTCAGTCTTTCTAACTCCTGGAATAGTGTTTTCGCGACAATGGGAATTGGCTGACGGAAAAAAATTTCGAGCTGGCTAGAGCCCTGATTGGTTGCAAGAACTTTCTCATTTTTTGGTTGCAAGATTGGTTGCAAGAACTTTCTCATTTTTTGGTTGCAAGATTGGTTGCAAGAACTTTCTCATTTTTTGTTGTATACAGTAAAACAAAAGAACATCAATCCACCCCTTCTTGAGTTATTTTATTTGTTTGAAACAAAATTGGCTCCTGCAGTTTTAAAAAAAGGCTCTAGGAAGCCCAAACCTACAGGACTTACTTGCCCTCCTAACAGCTGCCTACCTGCCTAAGTGCCTAGGCCAGTGACTGGCCCCTTGCTCCCTCCGTGATATTTCTCCAGACTGCACGATTCGCCACACTCCTCTCCGCCAACTTAATACTCTGTCCGATGTCCTTTTCAATCTGGTCTCTCCATCGTTTCCGGGGTCTCCCCCGTGGCCTGGGCTTTTGGAAATCTTGATAGTATGCTTTGTTGACAAGTGTGTGTGGAGGTCTTCTCACAACGTGACCAAACCACCTTAGTCTTCTGAGTCTGATGGAATCGATAATGGTGTTTTCTATACCCAGTCTCGCTCTTATTTCCACATTCGGAATTCGGTGGCGAAGTGAAACACTGAGGATCGCCCTTAGGCATCTCATCTCGAAAGCCAACAGGAGAGACTCATCAGACTTTTTTAGAGTCCAAGTTTCACATGCATAAGTGGCAATTGGTAGTATGAGTGCTCGGAAAAGACACATTTTAAGACATCTACTGAAACTCTTGCAGTTCCATACTGTTTTTCTTAGCCTACCAAATGCGGATGCGGCCAGAGAGATCCTTCTCTTCATATCATATCTCCTAACAGCTATCTACCACTTAAAGATCATAACCACAGTATATCCAAAACATGAGATATGAAAACTAGAAATTCTTCTGCAATATCATTATAAGCCATGAGGGAGACCAAAATCTATCTATTTCTAGGTCTTATAAAGACCTACCCACATACCAAATATCAAGACAATTCACCCAGGTATTCTTAAGCTATTGTTTTCACAGACACACAGGGGCACACACAGACACACACGCCTGAAATTATTTCTGACAAAGCTTGTTAATATAAAAATGTCAATATTTTCTGTGACTGTAGTGAGTGAGGCTGTAGTAGTTTGTAGAAAGATAGAAATAAGTACAAGAAAAGTATTGTTTATGGCTGCTTGTGTATTAATTCTTTTCCCCAGGCTATGATCTTCCTCCAGAATCTGCTAGAATATCTGCACACAGCTGGTGGCATGTTAGCTGCACAAGGTGAGTGAATCAGATACTGGTACATGTACAAATGTATGTCTTACAAATGTAAGCCGTGTCACTTATTCAGGACATTAAGCTTTCTAAGGCCCTCGTCACATGTTTTGGAAGTTATCATGAACGTCCAGTTGTGGTTCGATGTACATGTATGGGTACACGGTAGGGCTGTGTACCGGTACAAAACCGTTTTTTCGTATTGGACTGGTCCAGAAAAAACAAACCTGAAAAACTTTGTGGACCGGATGTTGGACCTATTGGAAAATAAACATGGTATTATATGATCAGGTATTCACACGTTTTGGGGCTTATCAGTCGAAGAAAATAACAAGAGCAAAGTAGAGTAGAGTTCTACCAAGTTTTACAATCAATCATACAGATGCACTTAGTCTTGCAGGATTTTATAACACCATTTTTTTAACTATAGAGTCCAATACTGCACAAAACAGATTTCTTTCTTGCAAAATGGACCATTGTTTTGAGTATTGTCCATTCACAAGTTTTTTCATACTGAATCAGGTTCAGGTCCGGACCTGGACCTGATCCTCTGGACCTGAACCGGACCTGAATCTTCTGTACTGGTACCCACCCCTAGTGCAAAGCGCTAGTGTAATTTCTAAACTGCCATAGCATTAACAGTGCACAAGAACACAAAGTTTCTTCAGTAGTTTTGCTGTTTACGTTAGTTTGCAACAACACGTCCTGTAGTGTGTGAAATGTTGATCTGTCTGCTTCTGTTCTTTCTGTAGTTGCCGCCAGCTGGTGCCCAGTAGACATCTGTGTGTAGTCCTTCACGCTTTTTGTCTCTCTTCTGTTTCCAACTGTGGTGTTTCTTTCCTTGAGAAATTTCCTTTGCATGATCTTTGTTGAAAGAAACCAGATTGGCAATTTTTTTTTGTATCAATGATACTGATTCTTACTAAAGTTGATGTGCAAATGTTTATGAAGTACTATAGATTATGATTTTTTAGGCATGATGATGGAGATGCAGGGAAAAAATCTTTAAATTGAATGATTTATTTAACTCTTGGACATGTTGATTCTATTACTAGTATATATTATCATGGATGACATCCTGAAAGGATGGTCAGGAAGGTTCAAAAAGCAAGTTAGCATGCGGAGTATAGTATACCAAACAGTCTTCATTTTTGTTCTTTTACAAATTACATCTTGAAATTTTGGAATTGACTTTGGGATTCTGTGACCTTGGTATCCATTTTGTGGCATATTTTTGCACACTTTGCAACTGCTAAATGTATAATTCACAGAACTTTGAAAACTTACTTTTCTTTTGGAAATGGAAAAAAATTATGCATATGCTGATGTCATCCATATAATAAAATCAACATGGCCAACTGTGTGTCCTACTGCTGAGAATGTCTGTATAAGCCTCTGTTTTCATTGAATCAGTGGAATTATTGAAGTTGGCAAGCAAACATGAAAGCCTTTTTTTTCTTCATCTGAACAGTTATATGCAGGATGTCTAGATCAGGGCTTTAGCCAGCTCGAATTTTTTTTCCGTCAGCCAATTCCAATCATCGTGAAAACTGCGAAAATTAATTTTCCCTATATATGACACTACAAAGTAGTAAATGTTGCCATTGAGACCTTGGAAAACGGGTTTTAATGAGATTATCGTATTCAAAAGAGCGCCGACACACATTGTCAACAATCATAGTAATAGCAAAACAAACAGTGTGTGGCTTTCATCGCCGTGGACGGCGTCCCCAAGCCGCCTGTAGCATCCACCAAGGATTTTTGTCCTTCGAGGTTGACGGATTGGTTTTAAAATTTTTACGTCAGACGCATCAAATTTCCGTCAATTGACGGAAAAACGGACGCTGGCTAGAGCCCTGATCTAGATCTAAGTCATTGCATGGTAAGTGGTCAGTGTTGTTGCTTGCAAAGCTCAAAGAGGAAGATTTTAGCTAAGAAATCTGCTTTACAAAAGTTGTTAATTGAATCTTTCAGACCCTGCTGGAATGAAGGCTGCAGAGATCAATGAAAGAAAACTGTCCATCTATATTGGTAAGTACATGTGTACATGTTCAGGCCTTCTTTGTTACATGATTCTGTACATGTGTATGTGTGACCTTTTGAGAAGGAAAAAATGTTTGTTGAAAATGATATCTTGTATTGGGAAAAGGCATTAGAGAAAATTGCAAGTGGGGATGGAATAATTTACATGGTGGGGTATAATACTATAGAGTGAGATTCAAATAAGACCCCCTTTGCACTAAAATGCAATTGCTGAGCAACAATAGGGGTTTGTACCGCTACGGTGAACAGGTGCAGAAACGTTTTCCTTGTTGGACTGGTCCAGATACGTTGATTTTAATCTATTAATTTTTATGTATACTATGTTATACACATGTTAACTGGAATCTACAAGTCGTTGTTTGTATGCATCTATTGTTATTATGTGTTTTGTGTGGCTTTGGTAAGCCTGACGTGTGTAATAAGGTCAAAATTCGGGTGAATGTGTGTTTGCCCGCGAGAACCTTAATAAATAAAACATTGAACATTGAACATTGGAAAAAAATCTGACCTGGAAAAAAATATGTGGACCGGATTTTTTAAGTTTCTACTGTCAAACTTGGACTAAAACAGAGGCAGTTAGTGTTGTTTACATGAATGTCAGATACACCACCAAACAGAATCCTTTGCAGCAAAATGGACCATTGCTTTCAGTATAGCTATCCCCGACCATTCATGAGTTTTCACAGATAATCAGGTCCAGGTCCAGGTCCAGACCTGAAACTGATCCTCTGGACCTAAACCGGACCTGAATTTTCTGTACCGGCACAAACCCCTACCCAGGCTTTTAGCCAGACATGCGTCAACGCGTCATCTGGACGCACTTTTCTTAGAATAACAAGAAATTTGATGCCCCTGGACGCCCTATCCTGGGGAGAAAATCGTCTGACAAGCATGAAATTCTGATTGACCAGGGATGCTACCAGGTCATCTGTGGTCACAGTCTTCTACTGTGACATCTGTAACAGTATTTTTGCCTCTTGGGATACCTTAGAATGCACTGTTTTAACTCAAAACCATCAAAAACTCAAAACCATGGAGGGTGGATGCCCCCAGACCCCCGTACAATAGTCACTTACCGCAACTCACCAGTAAGTTTGGACTCCCTATTATAAAATCCTAGCTAAAAGCCTGCCCCTACCCCAGTTTGTGCTGGTCTGTTTCTTTAATACTCAATTCTTTCTCCATCCCCATCCCAGGTAAGGTGCTGGGAGCCCTGCAGCTGAACCTTGAGAATAAGGCTAAGGGGTACGATGACCCCGCCCTGACTGCCATCTTCCTCCTCAACAACTATCACTACATCCTCAAGACTCTCAAAAGGTTGGTCACATCAACACATGGCTTGGTCAACTGTAGTACATTCATCATTTGATGAATGAATGAATGAATGAATGAATGAATGAATGAATGAATGAATGAATGAATGAATGAATGAATGAATGAAGGAACGAACGAACGAACGAACGAACGAACGAACGAACGAACAAACGAACGAACGAACGAACGAACGAACGAACGAATGAATGAATTTTATTGCTCGACAATCGCACAGGGTACAATGTATGGCAATTAATAACAACTAATAGCTATACAGACAGTAGTACTAAGAGGCTACATACAAAACAACAACAAAACATTATCAATAATAGTACAGTTATGTATGATTAATCTGATCTCGCATTTGGAATACATTATAATTTGATGGATAAACTAAACTTTAACTAACCAACACTACAAATAAGTTGGGACTTACCCTAAAATTTCAGCTGACTCCATCAGCCTTGTTCACGGAAAAGACCTGTCTACTGTAGCCTTCAGAATGTGACATTGGAGACACATGACTGCAGCAGAGGGTCATAAATGCCAGATAACCTGTGTCGCCCCCCGTCTTTGTTCCCCTATAGCTAGCTACATATGTATATGCTACAGAAATGATTGTGGTGGTTTTATGCTTGTCGTTTGCACAGTTCTTCACTGCAAACTCAAAATCAACTGAAAATTTTTGTTGTCTTCTCCTTGCCAACCCCTTTGTCTAAGCATTACATGTAGCCTGTTATGTACGTTGAAGAGGTATGCATATGCAAACAAAGCACAAACTTAACACAGAGACTATCTTAAAACACTGAACACATACACATTCATTGTATTCATCAAGCCATGCTTAGCATGCATCCAGACTCCTAGTCTCAGAGGGTATAAATACGGTTAGATCAGTGACAGTTTATCATGCCAGCACTACCGAAAGCGACTACTCTATCCGTCTGTAGCACCCTAGTATCTTTGATTAAGAATTTGGACATTTGGCTCTAAGCATAATTAGGCAAAAGGTGATTAGAAGTAATGACACATTATGCCCCTTTGCCTGCAGTTCCGGCCTGATGCGAGTGGTGGTGCTGCAGACAAGTGATATTGAAGAACACTATGAGGACATCATCAGAGAGCAGAAGAGATTGTACTCAAAGAGGTAGACATTTCTGTTCATAATGTTACTATTGGTGTGTGTCTATTGCTTTTTTAACACACTATAGAGTGGGAGGATGTCATTGCAAAGGCCAGACAGAATGTACAGTTCAGAGGTGGTAGAATAATCAGTCATGACAGTCCAGGTCATGGGGTCAATGGAAAAGGCTACTAATTCAAAGGGAGGTATTGTTTTTAGTCTGTATTTTTGCTGTCATATATTTTCATTAATGCTAGTCATATTCACCTTTATATAGAGTGACCAATGAAGGAAGTGATCAATGGACACATGTATTAATGTTATTTAAAACATTATGTTTGGTATTGTCACTGAATAAAGAGACTTTTTTTTTTCATAACCCTTGCTTTAACCAAAGTTTTAGCGACCGTCTGTCACCTCCCTTAGGCCAATTCTTACTGGTTCATACTGTACATGCTGTTTACAGATGCAGTTTAGAACTGCATTGTAAAATTTGCATAAAACAATCACTGAATATGCATTGATACTTTACGTTCGTGACTGCATCTGTAAGTAAACATGTACAATGTGAACCAGTCAGAATTGCCCTGAAGAAGGTGACAGACGGTCATTAAAATGTAGGTGGAAATGAAGCATTGAGGGTTGTGGGGAAAAATGAGTTTCTTTAATTCATTCATCAACCCCTTATTTGCATAATTTATGAATTTCAAACTCTCTTTCCAGCTGGAGTGGAGTGCTACGTCACATCCTGGAGATCAGTGGGAAGACTGTGTCCCAGCAGAGAGCTGCACCACAGATGGGCAAGGTATGGTCTAGTCTCCTCACCACTACATGTAGTACCAACAAAATATGCCAGGTGGGGTCGTTGTGTGGGGATTTTTTTCAACTCTATAGTTTTGATACCTATTTTTTATTTCCATCATTTTTTTCATGCAACTGTTCAGCAGTTTTTGAATTTTGAATTTTACGTTAAAAACTGCTGGTACCAAATTTCTATTTCCCGCTCATACGTCCCTAAATTTAATACACTACCTGCTAGTTCTTGTAACCCTTATTGTAAAAATATGTTTATTGGATATTGAAGGCATGGTTAGCTGTTTTTCATTTGTTTATTTATGAATCTTAGCTAGTATTTAAGTTGAGTTATTTTGAGAGTATTGGACTCCCGACTATTCAAAATAGAACAAAGCTAGATTGAGTGTTTGTTGTCGTTATTTTCATTCGTGCATGCAGGGTATGGAACCACATGTGGCATGCTGTTTGTTGTCACTTGAAACTGTTGAAAGCATGGAAATGATTTGCATGAAATGTGATTTCATTTCATTGTATATGTATTGTACAATGTTAATTTTTCCATTTTGTGCGTGTCCAAACAGAAGGCTTGTTGTCTCCCCTGTATGTTTTAGTCTAGTCCAAAGTATATTACTTTAGAATCATCCACTAAACACTTTTCTTGAGATTGAATAGTCACACAGAATCTAAAGCATAATCCCTAAAACTTGATAGTGTAGGTGAATTAGAAAATTCTGCAAAGAGCTTTTACCTATTTTTTAAAGGAATAAATATTATTATTGCACTTTCTTTTCACTTCATGGTAATAGTCTAATTCCCACATCTTTAAGTATAAAACATTAAGAGCATGCAGTAGATAAGTTACTATCCGCTGTTGACATCATTTCCTACTTGCCATACACAGTTAGTCTATACTTGCATGCAGTACCATTAGGGGGAGACAGGGGGCCTACCTGACCCATTCTGTATGTTGTGTGTGTGTTTTGTTGTTCTTGTTGCTGTTGTGAGCGAGGCTCATCAATGTCCTATTCCACAGAAATTCAAGGTAAATCAGGATAACAAATATTAAGCTGACAAGCACTGTAGTTAGACCCTTGCAATAAAGTGTTTTTTTTCACATAAAGTGCCCAGCATATACATTGTAGTTTTGAAGTAATACTGACATTTATCGTGTTTTGTTGTCATCTTATTAGAAATTACTTGGTTTTGTAATTGCACTGCAGCAAGAAAAGGTTGCTAGACCAGACATGAGATTTTTAAAAATGATGATGTTTTAAGTAGTTTACATTAAGATCAAATGTTTAATATTTGTGTAGAAAGATGTAACATTTTAATAGAAATAAGTGTATTGAAACTCTTAACCCTTAGATTGAAACAATTTCTTTCCCATCATTTGCACATTTCTAATTTGCTTTTTGTCACATCTATGAAGGTTAGACATCCAGAAAAACAATATTTAAAGACATTTCAAATTCTTCAACTGGATAAGATACAGGGGTTATCGGAAAAACCGGTCCGGTCCGGACCGCGGAATAACGGGTCTGGTCCGGTTTGGGGGGTGGAAAAACCGGTCCGACCTGTACTGCGTGTATCTACGGCCCCTGGCAGGAAATAGCAGAACAGGTCGGATCGGTTTTTCCGCCCCCAAACCGGACCGGGCCGGTTATTCCGCGGTCCGGACCGGACCGGTTTTTCTGATAACCCAAGATACAGAGGTTTCTTCTGGACATTTTGAGTGACATCCATCACGCTTCTTTAACGTCACTAGAATGTGAAGGTTTCTAGCGACACTGAAGAAGAGTGATGGATATCACTCAAAAAGTCCAGAAGATACCTCTATGCCTTATCCAGTTGTCAAGATACATTTGTTTTACAATATGCTTATATATATATGTCATTCAATATTTTCTGCAATATTCAATGAATGAAATGAAAAACATAGTCTTTCAAATTGCAGTTTTCTTTAGCTATTAGCTTTTGCATCTTTTGTTACCACTTCAAATTCAGTCTAACGTCTTTTTCTGTCAGAATAAATCTTGTTGCTTTTGTCTTAAATTTAAAGGAATGTTGTTCACATCTTATTCCAGCTGAAGGACAAGGAGCGACAGACCATCAAGGATAGGTTCAAGGTAAGACAAGTGTATTTTTGTAACTTTCTTAAGGGCTATTCATTCATTACTCCTTCCTAGGGGGTTAGGATCTGAAAACCAAACCTACCGCTAAACTACAAATGTAAATCCCTGTGATCTTAAATGCATTTACAGTTAATAGATATGCCATGACTATGTAAGACTTCTAAACTTTATTTAGTTGCTCGAGTAACAGTACTGTTACCTAGTGTTTAAATTCATGTGCTCTAAGTCAATCATGACAAAATTTTTCCCATTTCATACTGAAATCTTTATTGACACGACAAAAGTACAGCGACTTTCGTAAGGTCTACATTTTTTGTATAACAACTACTTACAGTACATATAAACAGACATATATGAATATCTATAGGTATGAATAAGTCAACATATTGGGTCTAGCATGTCATTTACACCTTTGGTTCTACGGTATAAAAATTTGTGGATATACTTGTATATAGTAAGGGTTATCACCTCCTAGAATGTAGTTGAATTTATCTATCGAACAGAGAGTAGCAAATTCTTTAGCGCAAGCAGAAAGAAATGTGAACAGCTTTCTGCGTTTATCGTGATATCGTGAAAAATCCACAACAAAGTGATGTTCATCTGTTTTCCCTGTAGGGTTTCAACCAGGAGTTTGACGACATCTACCGTACGCAGAAGGGTTACGCCATCCCGGACCAGGAGCTGAGGCAGACGCTCAGGAACGACAACAGGGACTTCATCTTACCTGCCTACACAGCCTTCAGGGAGAAGTACGCTAATGTTTTATCAGTGTTCTCGCCAGGCCTTTTCAGCATAGGGGCACCTATGCTGTGATTTGGATCCCCTATGCTGTAATTTGGGCCCCTATGCTGTGATTTGGATCCCTTATGCTGTGCGTTTGCCCCCTATGCTGTGCATTTGCCCCTATGCTCTGCGCTTGCCCCCTATGCTGTGATTTAGGCCTCTATGCTGTGTTTCAATCAACAAAGGGGAGTTTTTTGTAGTTTTGTAACAAAGATAAAAAGTTGACTATATTTTCCTGTATTTGGCCCTCAAAATGCAAGAAATAGTGTTTCAGGGGGTTAAAGATTGAAAAATTGTCACGAGGAGGATTCCCTCCAGACCCCTTACAATGCTCATGCCTGCATCGCATACCACATGGCTTTGCTGCACTAAGGTGCCCCTATGCTGTGTAGAAAATTTCTAGTGAGAACACTGTACTGTAAAAGGTTAAGTGTGCTTAGTCCAGTTGTTAGCTGCCTTGCCTCTGGAACTAGAAGTCTTGAGTACAATTCCAGCTGTGTCGCTCACCCGACATGCACGCTACCTGAAAGGGTTGCAGTCCTTAGTACGGGATGGTGGTCCACTGTTCATTGTGCTTGTCAAAAAGAGCTTTGGGCATTTCCCCGCTACAATGAACCTGTAAATACTGTACATAGTGTCTGTCTTCTCTGTCATGACCAGTGGAAGACTAGCTCTTCAGTGAGCTAAAACTGGATCGAGATCACTTTCTTTTAGTGAGCTAAATCTGGATTTATAGATTCTTTTCTGCAGGGATGCCTCAATGTACTATGTTGTGGTCTTCATGTATCAAAAAGATTGAAACATCCTTAACTGAAGGTACTTTGGAGAATCCATATTAGAGCCTTCAATATCATAAAACACAAGATCTAGTGTGTATATACGTGTATCCGTCTATAAGACCAAAAACGCTTACACGATCATTTATTATCTTTTTCCAGGTATGAGCCAATGCAGTTCACCAAGAACCCAGAGAAATACATCAAGTACTCTCCGGAAGAAGTTTCTGCAACTATTGACAGATTCTTTGACTTGTCTGCTTGATAAAAGTAACAAATAACAACAGTAAACAAATAATAAAATAGTTCTGCAACTAGTATTACTGTATAATCTCCAAAAGCCTGTATTTTTATTATAATCAAATGTACAATTATGTTGCATAGCAATATTCTGTAGAATGTATTATTGATATTTATCATGATAAATAATTACTATAATTATGAAAGAGCTGATTGGGACTGTTATCATTGCACTTTATCATTATGTACTTTGTATCGGGTCCTATTGAAATTAATATAATACCTGGACTGTGATAACGTTTGATATGTGTGTTCTGGACTGGATGATAACTTGGGTTATCACATGGGGCTCTACCGTTATCACACTTCCATAGAATAATTTGAATGCGTTGTGCCCCATGCATCACTGTCGAAAACTCATTACTGGATTTGGATGTTGAAATTGATGTAACAGCTTTTTGTTGTTACATAATTTTCTCAGCTTCTGGATTTCACATTAAACATGTGGGTATGGAATATATAAAATACAACACGGTGTATTCCGCATTCCGTCGGGCTGGTACATCGGGTGATACAGAAAACACCGTGTTACATGTACATTTTATCTTAGTTATTGAAATAGATGTTCATGCTAAGTCATATAGTGGTGTGCATATACAGTTGAAATTTAGTGTTAGTCACTTCATTTTGTAAAAGTGAAGACATGCTAACTACCGTACTACGAAAGGAGTCCTATGATTTGGGCAGTGCAATTTCTTAGTATAAAATAACAAATATTTATCACAATTTCACAAAGTATTAGCTATTTCATGTACAGTATTATGTGGATTTCAATGTTCTTTAAAAATATGTTCATAGGTTAGTGTATCCTTTGTACAGGTCTGGAATTTGGCGAAATTCAGTTTTCAGATATTGAAAATCTGTATCATTGATATCATAAAATTTTCTTTGCATACGACTGACACTATTAGCACTGAGCAGTGACTATCATGCATTGAAGTAATGAATTAAAATAAGTCACAAGAATTTTTCACATTGTTTTGTCATTTCTTTAACATCGATAAGGACTTACTAGTACTGTAAATTCATTTATATTTAGAGTGATTTTATGCATAATTAAGAGGGAAGAAGACGTGTTTTAAATTTTTGGTGGAAACAATTCTATATTACAGTAGTACATGTATATGTAATAGATTAGAGTCACATATTCAGTGTCATGAAATCGAGGAGAGGTCACCAAAAAAATAAGAAAATAAAACGACTGCGAAAGTATTCAAATTCACAGTGTCAGTTTAGTCTCAGAGAAAACATGATGAAAAATCAAACTCTCTTATACTTTACCACTATTGTTGTCAAGTATCTGTCTTTGCAACTTTTTCTTGAACTCTTGAACGGTCTTGTGTATAAGTTCCAAGGTAGACTGCTATTTTGGTACAACATTAGGCCTTTCCCTTGGGTGCAGTCCAAAAAATGTTGTTTTGGATAGAGAACATAAACAGGCTAAAGGGCTAAAAGGTTAACTAATAAACAACAACAATAAACAACAGGCAGAGCCAGGGAAACATAATACCACCATATGCATAGCTGTTGAAATTGCTGAGTTTTTGCTGACAGTATTTTTTACAGTAGAAAAATTTCCACTCAGCCTAATTAGTAACTTTGTTGTGTTCATCTTTAATAATCAACTTAATCACATGACAAAAAAATGATTTAGGTCACAGCAAGTAAATTTTATAGATGACATCTGTGCGCTTATTAATTTTCGCATGATTTCAGAAAAAAAAAACATTTTTTTCTTTCTCAGGCATGGTCAAATAGGATAAATAGATTGTGTTGTATGAAGAACTGATACGAGAGGTAGCCTTGCCTGTAGTTGCAGAAGTTTAACTAGTTTGATATTTGTGGCACCAATATGGAAGCCATGAGTGAAGTTGCTAACATGGCTAGTGATTCAAGTCTACCACTCTAGTGTCATTTTTACTACTCTGAAATACAGGAATGAATGCCTTGTTGGTTGTGATGCCATGTTACAACGTTTATGGTGTCCATTCAGAAAATCTGTCATCTTTTTAAACAATTTTTTTATCTCATTATTTTGAAGTCAGGAGAGGATGTGATCCATAAAATTTATTTTGTTGTGTCCTTACATATCATTTCTTCTTGGTGTTTACCTTGTAACCATGGCAGGAGAAAAAATACCAGCAAATTAAAAACAATATATTGAATTTTAATATACAGGAAGGATTTCTCTTCATGCGCAGGTGGTACACAAAACAATCTTTCAAACCTTTCCTCAAAACCAATGATGGTTCCTCAAATGAACACTCAGCTAATTTTTCAGACAATTTTATGATAGCATAATTAGAAAACATTGACAATTGTTCCTCACTGATGACAAAGGAAGTGTACAATGCATATTCAGGTTACCCTTAATCAAAATGACGCACAGAGAAACCCAAAGATACAATTTCCGTCTTTGCGTACAATGCAGGTGGTGCCTGAAATGACTTTCAAATTTCTCGTAAGGCCATATTAATTATTACCTCCATGAAATGTCATGGAGGTTGTATTTTCACTAGCGTTTGTCTGTCAACAAGATAACTCAAGAACGGCTGGATGGATTGGTTACATACTTGGTGTGTTGGTAGGGTGTGATGAAAGCTGGAAATGATTAGATTGTGGGCCCCCTAGCGGCTTCACTTGGTACTGCAGCGCAATTTCCGGTTTTGCTATATCGTGCTCTGAACAAGCTGTGGTCACGATTTTTGAGTATTAGATGGCTCTTGTGCTCAGGAATGAGTGACATAAGTTTGGGCCCCATAGCGACTAGCCCTGGTAAATCATGTAAATGAGTAAGTCATTTGCATAGAATTTACAAAAGCTCTAGATATTTCATGGAGGCATGAAGTCGCCGAACTCTAGTTTCATTATATGGGCGACATCCTCGCGGGCATTAAGTTTCGGCTGCCCCCCCCCCCCAAAAAAAAAACCTAAATAGATAAATACAACCATACTGTAAATCGTACAAAGCAGTCTAATGTTAAAGAAGAATACGTGAAAGGAAAAAAATAATGAAGAATATATTGTTCGGTATACAGTCTACTCTATGGACTATGACATTTGTTCAACCCTTCTGACCACTTAGATTTCAGAGTGAAGGCAACTTTTTTGGGCCAAACTTTTTTTTCTATTCGCACGCTTGCATCAGTTGGGGGGGGGGGGGGGGTCGGTGCGGGTTTCCAGAGGATGTCATCCATAATATCAAATCAACATGGTCTTACCAATGACGTTTCATGAAATGATCAGCAACTTTAATTTCTCAGACAAATTTGCAACATCATAATTACAAACGGTTGGCAATCGTACCCCACAGCAAAGTGTATGATGTATATTCGTGTTACTCTTAATTGAAACGAGGCGGCAAGAAAATCAGCAAAGCTCATTCGGTGACCAGAATGCTGCACAACAAGGTGCTCGTTTTGTTCTTTCTGGTCTCGAGCTCCACAAATCGACATGTCATGCCCACACCAGCTCAAAGATGCCCAGACATCTGTAGAACCGTTGGTCGTGGTCTACAGAAGTTTGATTGCCACTGTCCAATATTTGACAACATCCTTGGTGAGAAGTCCTATTGTAGCTGGGTGGGACATGGAGGAAAAATGCACAGGTCCTACTCGTGTATCGATGCCGTGCCTACGGGTTTCCAAGAAGGAACTCAATTAATATATATCCAGCATCTACGCTCACCTATCCTCCTGGAAGGGTCTTTTCCAAACCTCTCCAGCCTTCAGAGTCTGAGGATTGAAAAGTCCAACGTTTCCACCATACAGCCGGGGGCTTTCCGAGGTCTGCCGTCTCTAAGCACACTTACCTTGGAGGACAACCGCATCGCTAGACTGGGTGAGTTGAAAGGGATCCCGATAATTGCTTCTTGAAAATCTTAACTTGGAGTTCTTTTATTACCTCTGTGAATGGGTCATTTGGCAGACATAACCTAAAAATCTAGGTGCACAGAAATTACTGTAAATGCATTTTTAAAATCGCGGGGATTTAATTTCACGGTGGTTTTAAGTTCACGGCATCATGCACTGTAGTCTCTTACTGCCTTGGAAATATGTTTGCGGTGGTTGTAAATTCGCGGTGGATTGGCCACCGCGAAAACTGCGAACATAAAACCACCGCGAACATTTCTGCATTTGCAGTCATTTCCATCTTGCTACCTTGCTTTAGAATCAGAGCTTGAATCTCAAATTTTCATAACGCTAATCTCAAAAACGGGTATTTGTGACTTGATCCACACATTAAGCCGACCCCTTGTGCTAAAGTCACGAATATGGAATCACATTATAAACACGATACCTTTGTAAAGGACATTGACAGTTTAAAAGCTTTCCAGTGATAACACTGATTCACCTTAATCCGTGGGGTAACCTAGATTCGTTGTTATTAAAAAAACTGAGTATTTAGAGAGTTCAGGTCAACGACGTAGGTTTCAAATGTCAACATCTTCAAAATACAATGTATTCAAATGTGAAACTACCTTCCTTCGACCCTATTTTCATATACAACGGATATAGGTTACCACACGGATAAAGGTTATAGTGTAGTGTAAATAACGTTACAGTGTATAAAGTTCAATGCGATTTATAGAATATGCATAGACATATGATCAACCGAAATTACATGCACATGTACATTCTTCTTAATGACACAAATGTTGAGATATGTAATTGTTTTGTGAACATCTATTTTTCCAAGAAATTAATGCAATATTTTCTATTTACCCTCAGAGCCTGATGCTTTCATTGGGCTTGAAAGACTAGAATTCTTGTATCTCAACAAGAACGCCATCTCAAGCATATCGCCGTATGCATTCCGCGGCCTGTCTCGAATAATAGACATACAATTGGCCGAAAACCTACTGACTACCGTGCCCGTTGAGGCCCTATTGCAGCCCAAATCTTTAAAGATTACAAACCTAAACCAGAACCACATCGCCACCATTGATAGCAACGTTCTGCACCTGAAGCACCTGCGAGTTCAGCTGGACGGCAACGAATTGCGATGTGATGAGAACCTGACGTGGTTCATCTGCCACCTGCCACACCTGCTGCAGATAAGTCATCGGTACGACCTGAAATGTCAATCACCCGAACACCTTCAAGGAGTTGTCATCACCTCCCTTTTGCACTATTTTTGCACGGATAGTTCACATGGGGGCATCGGCTACACCATAAACGTGTCTATCGTAAGTCCACAACATGACAACGTGTCCATCCCAAGTCCGAGCCACATGTCCATCTCGAGTCCATACTACAAGACCAGTCCTATGAACGAGGACACAGAGTCTCCGTACACAAATGATGTACCAGTCTCTCAGCACACAACAGAGGGAGACCACGTGGTTATTCTATGGGGGAACCCGGTCAACAACAACTCTGGCATCAGCACTCATACCCTGGCTATGATTGGTGTTTTTCTGCCCCTCCTACTTGTATTCGCATCGGTAGGTGTCCTTCTCATCTGTAACCCTTGGCGCGGCGCAGATCAACCTACTGGAACGGACGAGGAAGAATCAGAAGGAAGCCAAAACATCGAGCCGTACGCAGTTGTCTACTCAGTCTCTGCTGAAGTGCAAGGATGCGACAATAACTCACCAACAGGCAGTCAACCCACCCCTGCCCAGTCACCTGTAGACAGTGAAACTATCAAGCCATATGCAGTGGCCTACGATGAGGACCAAGGGCCAGAGTCTGACATCAGGCCATATGCAGTGGCCTACGTTGATGAAGACCAGGGGCAAGAGGATGACATCAAGCCATATGCAGTGGCCCACAAGGAAGATGTAGGGCAAGACGACAGCTGTAGGATCCCCCTGTATGGAGCAGGATGTCCTGACACAGCACAGGCTGCAGGAGGCCAAACAGAGGCAGGGGCTACACAACTGGAAAACATCACCAACGAACAGGCGGCAATCGTTGATGAACCTGTCGCCGAACCATGGGAGCAGTCGCCACCAACAGATGGAGAAACAGAGTCAGAATATGTGAAGGGAGTAGGGGGAAATAAGCGCAGCACATCCGACGTTCTGTACAACCCAGCTCCTGGACAGCACGAGAGTAAGGACAGCACATCCAACGTCCTGTACAACCCAGTTCATGGGCAGCAGTAGAGTAAGGACAGCACATCCAACGTCCTGTACAACCCAGTTCATGGGCAGCAGTAGAGTAAGGACAGCACATCCACCACCCTGTACAACCCAGCTAATGGACAGTCCGAGAGTAAGGACAGCACATCTAACGTCATGTAAAACCCAGCTTATGGACAGCACGAGAGTATGGACAGCACATCTCACGCCCTTTACAATCCAGCTCATGGACAGCACGAGAGTATGGACAGCACATCTCACGTCCTATACAACCCAGCTCATGGACAGCACGAGAGTAAGGACAGCACATCCAACGTCCAGTACAATCCAGGTCATGGACAGCACGAGAGTGTGGACAGCACATCCAACGTCCAGTACAATCCAGCTCATGGACAGCACGAGAGTGTGGACAGCACATCCGACGTCCTGTACAATCCAGCTCATGGGCAGCACGAGAGTATGGACAGCACATCTCACGTCCTATACAACCCAGCTCATGGACAGCACGAGAGTATGGACAGCACATCTCACGCCCTGTACAATCCAGCTCATCTAAAGCCCGATGGTCAGACAAGCGGACATCAAGTGCTATAAGGAGAACGACTGATGGACAATGGACAGCAGCTATCTACCCCAGCAGCATGGCCAGTCATACCCATCAAAAACCGAAATTTACTAAAACTCTAGAGTTCTGAAAAGAAAAAAATGGCTTAATGCTTTGTTTGCAAAATACTCAAAGCTTCAGACAAAATATCAAACTTAAGTGGCACAAAAAGAACAAGCAGGAATCTAAAACAACTTCTGGTTTATGTGTATTTCAGTTGAAATGAACTAAATGGATTTTGAAAGTACAGAAGCCCCGTACGTGGCTTTGTGTGTGATTTCAGTCAGCACCTTTCCTGAACATACCCCACCTCAAATGTGACACCCGTAAAATTTACGTAAGAGAAAACGTCATAATTAGCATCAATTATGAAAATAAGGTCCTTAATAGCATAAGACGTGTGGCGTTGTATTCACCTTTCCTAGCGCAACCTGTAACTCCAATAGGAAATTCCTATCACCACAAAAGATGTATGAAGATTCTACATTAATTATCCAAATTAGGAATTCATTAGCATAAAACAAATTCTGCTGTATGCACTTTTTCTAAAGGTGCCTTCATCTCCTATATGTCATCCGTAGCATTTACCGTAAAGGAAAACCTCCTAATTAGCATTAATCTATCAAATTAGGTCCTAATTAGCACACAACACACATTTCGTTGTATGTATTCACCTTTCCTATAAAAACCTATCTCCAACAGGATATTCCTACCATTGACTATGTGTAATCTATTCCTTCTAGTCTAAAGGTATGGTAAATATATACATGTATACCGAGGTAGTAAATTCCACCTAACAACATAATTATATACTAGGTTGTTAAGCTTTATCCTATGCCTCTATTTTGTACTTTGTGTAATAGTTGCTGCCACAAATTGCATCATGTACAATTGTCGTGCAATAAAGTTCTTCTTTATTATGCATTGCCCAGTGTTGTTTAAGTCGGCGTCAAGGAACATCGGCAGAATTTGTTGATCGTTGTTAGAGGGTCGCCGAATTCCAAACTCGCCAGTGAGTTGGAGCGTATCTTCCGCCTGCAAAAGTATCTTGTTTTACATTGGACGTGACTCGGGCGACAGGTCTGCGAACATTGGTCGATCTCCAAAAATCGCACAACGAACGAGGGAACTAACGCCGTCTGTGTTCTGGCCGTAAATGTCCTTCTAGATCTCAAAGAAGCGTCGGTCGAATTTTGTTTCCTGTTGCGTGACGTCATCGATGGAACGTACGCTGGAAGAAAAAATACAATGACACGTCCGGAAACGGGATGGTGGTTCCATTTGTTTGGCCAACCTGAAATCCATCCTATTCTAGCTCCGTTCGGTGCTTTTAATCGTTTTCTTGAGTTTAAAATCATAATGAGTTTGATACTATAGAAAAGGAAATCACATACGATTTACTTCTATTGATATGTAATACATTGAAATTTATGCAGAAACAACGCAGACATGATCAACCAAAATTGATATTCCAAACATTTTTTTGCCAAGTTTAGTTGATAATATTTAAAAAAAAACGTTGGCTGGATTTTCAAAAAAGATAACATAAACGTTGAAACAAGAATTGAAGCGACAAAACTGAGGAAAAAAGTATCCCTGCCTACCTACTGACTCGGGGCCGTTATCGTAAATGCAACAGTAGATTAGAGTCACATATTCAGTGTCATGAAATCGAGAAGAGGTCACAGAAAAAAAAGAGAAAATAAAACGACTGCGAAAGTATTCAAATTCACAGTATCACAGATTTTTTTCTTCCTCGGGCATGATCAAATAGACTGTGTTGTAACCTAATAGATTGTGTTGTAACTTTATAAGGTCTCATTGATGTATTACTCCGCGAGTGGACACGTAACTTTATAAGGTCTCATTGATGTATTACTCCGCTAGTGGGGACCCTAAAAGAGATCCGAGCCAAAAATGAACGGCTGCACGGACGCATGTTTTTAGCGGTGAGAAATTCCCTTTTATCCAGCGGAACTGATCTCAAAAGTTAGATTGGTGAAAGCTTATTTGTAACTGAAGAAATTAGCAGGTAAAGTTTTGCAGCCGCGCGCTAGGTCGGAGGTACACAGTCGTGGGTTCTGAGTGGTGCGGTTGTACAATAGCAGCGAAAAAGTGCCTTTTGTGGGGATTAACTAATCGTAGTTTGTAATTGCTATAAAAAAAGTTCCTACGTATAGTTTACATTGGCAATTTTTTCCCACGATATAGGGTAAATGTGCTCGACATAGAATGAAAAATCTGCTGAAATTTCACGCAGCTTCATTATGAACGCGCCCATTTAAACCACGAATTATAACATAGAAGTCTATGGAAAGAAGAAACTCATCAATGAGACCATAATTGTATGAAGAATTGACACTAGAGAGGTAGCCTTGACTGTAATTGCAGAAGTGAAACGAGTTGGATAGTTGTAAGAGTGGCACTAATATGGAAGCCATGAGTGAAGTGATACAAGTCTACCATACTATTGAAAATTTTTACTACTCTAAAATACAGGAATGAATGCCTTGTTGGTTGTGATGCCATGTTTTGGGTTGTAAGAATTCTTGGTTCATATTTTATCTTGTTTTTGTTACCCATCTCTTTTTTCGCTATCTGAGTATCTCATTATTTTTTAAGTTTGTAGAAAATGTCATCCATAAAATGTACTTGCTGTGGCCTTACATATCATTTCTTCTTGACCTTTACCTTGTTTCATGTACAGGAGAAAAAACACCACCAAAAACAATATGTTGAATTTTCCTATACAGGGAGGAAAAATGAAACGATTTCTCTTCATGCGTAGGTTTTTGGTTTGGTTTGGTTTGGTTTGGTTATACAGATCTCCATTAGTGACTGATATGTCACTATTCTTCCTGGAGTCCGGGTGATTTGTAGGTGGTGCACGAAACAAACTTTGACACCTTCCCTCTACCAATGATATTTCCTCAAATAAATGCTCAGCAACGTTTTCAGACAATTGTTTTCAGACATTGGCAATTGTTCCTCACTTATGATAAGGGAAGTACACAATGCATATTCGGACTTAATCAAAATGACGCATGGAGAAACCTAGAGAAACAATTTCCGTCCATGCGTAGGTGGTGCCTGAAATGACTTTCAAATTTCTCCTAAGACGATGTTGAATTGATTGTACGGATGACATCCTCACGCGCATCAATTTTCGAAAAATAAAGAATTCAATTCGTACAAATCAGCCCAATGTGAAAGAAGAACACTTGGAAGCACAAAAATGAAGCGTCTCTTGTTCGTATACCATACTCGATGTGCTCTGACATTTGTTTAACCTTTCTGACCACTTAGATTTCATAATGATGGCAACTTTTTGGCCAACGTTTGTTTTTTTCTATTCATCGATGTCATCCATGTACTCAAATCAGCATGGCCTTAACAATGATGTTAGAAGGCACCTTCCTACAGACAAATTTGTACCAACAAAATTACAATTGGTTGGCAATCGTACCCCACTGATGAATACCAAAGTGTTTGATGTATATTCACGTTACAGTTGAAACGACACGGGAAAAGAAAGCCAGCAAAGCTCAGTCGGTGGCCAGAATGCTGCGAAGCGAGGTGCTCGTTTTGTTCCTACTGGCCATTGTCTCAACACATCTACATGTCATGCCCGCACCAGCTCAAAGATGCCCGAACAGCTGTGGGATCGGTCATCGTGGATTACAGTTTGATTGTCACTGTCCAGTATTTAACCTTGAGAATTCCCGCTGTAGTTGGGTGGGGCACGAAGGAAAAACGTACAACTCCTACTTTTGTATGGACGCAGTGCCTACTGGTTTCCAAGAAGGAACTCATACAATCTTTATCAAGCATCTACGCTCCCCTATTATCCTTGAATGGTCGTTTCCAAACATCTCGAGCCTTCAGGGTCTGAGGATCGAAAAGTCAAACGTTTCCGCCATAGAGTCGGGGGCTTTCCGAGGTCTGCACTCTGTATGGAGACTTTCCATTGTGGAGAACCGCATCTCCAGGCTGGGTGAGTTGAAAGGGATTGTTTTCTCTTGAAAATGTTAACTTGGAGATCCTTTATTACCTCCGTGGATTTGTCATTCGGTGGACATAACGTAAAGATAGAAGTGAACAAAAGTGATTTCAATCTTGATACCTTGCTTCAGAATCAGGACTTGAATTTGAAAATTCTCATATTTCTCATACTAGAAAGGCAACATTTTTGCAAAAAATGCAGAATGTTTTCCTTCTAGCATTGTGTCAAGCTACTCGCAGACAATGCTATACCATTAGGTTCACCCCAAAGTAGTGTGTGCCGGTGAAAAAAGATTTGGGGCTATGAATATATGAATGGGGGTGTCTGAGTAACTTGACGTGATAGCCAGTCAAGGTAGACAGCCCAGATAGCACAGATACAGATACAGAGCCCAGGTTGCCAGGTCTGGTGCACAGCCCGCCTTTTCTGTAAACCTTTTTCTGCTAGGAGGAAGAAAGAAAAAGAACGCACTGGTCAGCAAAAACAAATAGTAAGGGGGTTTTGATCGCAGAAAATGTCGGTGCCGTTGGTATTCGTGACCTGATCACATTAAGCCGAACTGGTGCCAAAGCCATAAATGTGCGATCATATCATGAACTCGATACCTTTCAACTTTTTACCTTGCGTATGTACATGCACATTCTTGCTTCTTGTTCAAATGATACAAATGTAAAGATATATACTTTTTGTTGTGAAGGTCTTCTTTTCTAGAAATTAATACAATTTTCATTTTCTGTATACCCTCAGAACCTGATACTTTCATTGGGCTTGAAAGACTAGAACTCTTGTATCTCAACAAGAACGCTATCTCTAGCATATCACCGTATGCATTTCGTGGCTTGCCGTGTATCTCAGTCCTAAAGTTGCACCAGAACCAACTGACCTCCGTGCCCGTTGAGGCCCTCCTGCAGCCCAAAGCTTTGAAGGTTACACACCTAAACCAGAACCACATCGCCACCATCAATAGCAATGTACTGCACCTGGAGCATCTGCATGTTCAGGTGAACGACAACGAATTGCGATGTGACGAGAACCTGACATGGTTCGTCTGCCACCTGCCACACCTACTGCAGATAAGTCATCGGTACGACCTGAAGTGTCAATCACCTGAACACCTTCAAGGAACTGTCCTCACCTCCCTTATGCAGAACGTGTGCCAGACCAACACGGAGAGATCACATGGGGGCATCGGCTACACCACACAAGTGTCCAGCTCAAGTCCTAAACATGACAACGTACCCATTCCGAGCCCCAACGTGTCCATCGCGATTCCATCATACAACAAGACCAGTCCTACGAACGAGGACAGAGAATCGCCATACACAAATGACGTACCAGTCTCTCAGTACACAACAGAGGTAGACCGCGTGGTTATTCTATGGGGGAGCCCTATCATCAACAAGGCTGACAACAGCACCTATACCATGGCCATGATTGTTGCTGTTGTTCTGCCCCTCCTCCTCGTGTTCGCATCGGTAGGTGTCCTTCTCATCTGCAAGCGCTGGTGCGGCGCAGGTCTTGCCGATGGCGACCAACCTACTGGAACGGACGAGGAAGAATCAGAAGGAAGCCAAAACATAGAACCGTACGCAGTTGTCTACTCCGACTCCGCTGGACTGCAAGGATCTGACAATAACTCACCAACAGGCAGTCAACCCTCCCCTGCCCAGTCACCCGTAGACAGCGAGACTATCCAGCCATATGCAGTGGCCTACGATGAGGACCAAGGGTCAGAGTCTGACATCAGGCCATATGCAGTGGCCTACGATGAGGACCAAGGGCAAGAGTATGGCATCAAGCCATATGCAGTGGCGTACAAGGAAGATGTAGGGCAAGACGAGAGCTGTAAGATCCCCCTGTATGGGGCAGGATGTTCCGACACACCACAGGCTACAGGAGGCCACACAGAGGCAAGGTCTACTCAACAGGAAAACATCACCGGACAACAGGCGGCAATCGTTGATGAACCTGTCGCCCAACCAGAGGACCAGTCACCACCAACAGATGCAGCCACAGAGCCAAAATATGTGAAGGAAGAAGGGGGAAATAAGCGCAGCACATCCGACGTCCTGTACAACCCAGCTAATGGACAGCACGAGAGTAAGGACAGCACATCTGGCGTCCTTTACAACCCAGCTCATGGTCAGCACGAGAGTGTGAACAGCACAACCGACGTCCTGTACAACCCAGCCGATGGACAGCACGAGATTGTGGACAGCACACCCAACGTCATGTACAACTCAGCTCATGGACAGCACGAGAGTGTGGACAGCACATCCAACGTCCAGTACAACTTAGTTCATTGACAATTTGAGAGCAAGGACAACTCAGCTAGTGGACAGCCTGAGAGTAGGGACAGCACATCTTACGTCCTGTACAACCCAGTTCATTGACAGCACGAGAGTAAGGACAGCACATTCAATGCCCTGTACAACCCAGTTCATTGACAGTCCGAGAGTAAGGACAGCACGCCTCACGCGCTGCACAACCCTGCACATGGACAGCCCGAGAGTAAGGACAGCACAACCAAAAATGTCATTTACAACCCAACTTACGGACAGCCCGACAGTAAGGACAGCACATCCAATGTCATTTATAACCCAGTTTATTGACAGTCTTAGAGTAAGGACAGCACATCTCACGTTCTGCACAACCCAGCTCATGAACATCTATAAAGTAATTGTGTAGTGTTTTGTGATGTTAATGGTGATTCATCAGGAATATACATGTACTTGGATTTGTTGTTCAGAAGGATAAGGCGGTGCTTACGCCGAGAGAATGTTTTCAATAAAGCGTTCTTTTCAGTAATAACGTGGCCATTTCAGTCAGACTATCTTTATGACGTATTGGATTTGTTCTGCCCGTGGTACATATCTATAACTGTGTAACCTTTTATGGCGTTATACTGCTAATTTATCATGAATATACTTTGTTTTAGTGTTCATGTAGTAAGAAAAGTTGGTGTTCAACCCCGAGAATGCGTTTTTAGTAAAGCGTTCTTTTCAGTTATAACGTTGGCATTTTAGCCAGACTACTTCTATAAGGCTTTGTTTTGCACGTGGTATATATCTAAAACTGTGTAGCCTTTTATGGTGTTAATGTTGATTTATCAAGATTATACTTTCTTTTGGTGTTCATGTAGTAAAGTAGAAAGTTGGTGTTTAACCCCGAGAAGGCGTTTTCAATAAAGCGTTCTTTTCAGTTATAACGTTGCCATTTTAGTCAGACTACTTCTACTTGTGTTAGCCCTTCTTGTTATGTTAATTAGGATGTTAAGTCTTATTCTATACACCTATTTTGTACTTTGTGTAATAGTTGTTGCCATACCTTGAACCATGTACAAATGTCGTGCAATGAAGTTCTCTCTATGTCTAAAACTGTGTAGTGTTTGGTGGTGTTAATTTTGGTTTATCAGGAATATACTTGGATTTGGTGTTCACGAGGAAAAAGTAGTGCTTGTCTCGAGAGAAAGTTTTCAATAAAGCGTTCTTTCTAAAACGATTTGATTTGGTGTTCTTTAAGAAAATGTGATACTTAGCGCGGAGAAAGTTACCAATAAAGAGTTCTTTTGAGAAATGACCTCAACGTTTTTCATTGCGTCCGTTATTTTGTGTCCGTTCAATACAAATGTTCAGGCAGTTTAATACATGTTGAGGTAGTTGAGTTTAAATTTTGAGTAAGTAGAATTTTTTTCGTTATTTTCAGCGTGCTCAGATGATTGGTATAAGACGGTTGTGGGTGCTACTTGCTTGAAGAACAAAACAACTAGGCACGTAGTAGTGTATACGTTGAGCTTAGGGCACAACCCGCCGTACGTGCAATTTGTCCGTACATTTTTTGGGAGGCCACGTCCGCCACGTATTTCTGAAAACGTTCAGGCTGTACAGGGCAGGCTCGTCGCCCGTACTGGCACGTACGAGGGGCTAATCCGCAGCCCGATGGCACACAAAGTTTTGCCTGCACGTTAAGTTCTGCGGCGTGTCTGCGTGCTCCAAAATCCGTCGGATTCCCTACGAGTTCGTACAAAGGCTGTACTTACCACTTACGCGGATCCCAAAAGATTGCCCACGTTTTGGCACGTACACAGCACATATTTGCACGTACGGCGGGTTGTGCCCCCAGCTTAAGGCTTACGTCACATTTTCAACAAAGGAGCCAGCGGTCGGGCAGTTTTGGGGAACGAAAAGTACAATATAAAAGACAACAAAAACACAAAACGGATAAAACATTCAACAGCATGCCTTGTGCATATTTATCTGTATAAATTTTAAGTGTTTGTTTCCGCAAACAGCCCGGGCCCCGCGGAAAGGAAAGGAACTGTGACGTAGTCAGTCGATGACACAGCTAAGAAAACAGTAACAATAATATGCATTGCCTTAACAGTAGCGATTAGGGGTGGGTACCGGTACAGAAAATTCAGGTCCAGGTCCGGTTCAGGTCCAAAGGATCAGGTCCAGGTCCGGACCTGAACCTGGACCTTATTCAGTATGACTCATACCAATGGTCCATTTCACTACAAAGAAATCTGTTTGGTGGAGTATTAGACTCATACTGGCGTTCTAAAATCCTACAACGCTAACTGCACCTGTGATATTGGCTGTAAAACTTGGTAGAAATTACTATAAACTTTACTCTACTTCACTCTTGTCATTTTCTTCCACCTGCAAGCGCCAAAACGTGTGAATGCATGATAAAATAATCTGTTAATTTTCTAACCGGTCCAACATCCGGTCCACCTAATTTTTTCAGGTCCGGTTTTTCTGGACCGGTCCAATAAGAAAAACCGGTTTTGTACCGGTACGCTGTACCGATACCCAGCCCTAGTAGCGATCGTCAACAGAATAAAACATATACGACCAAAAGGTCATGCAAATAACACAAGTTACAGACTTAGGCTACATCAAGTAAAATCTATGGATGGCACCCTATGCAGACTTCAAATTTAACGCTAGAGGGCAAAAATGGATAAAGAAAAACAAGACGGCAAGATTTTCAAAATAGACACCATAAACTTTGTACTATATTAAAGAAGAATTGAAGAGACAATCCATGGTATCACAGCCAACAAGTGACATTAGAGTGGTAGACTGGTAAACTAGTATTTCCTCCTTGGTATCACTTACCATGTTGAAAACTACAGTCATGGCTACTACATCTGTACCACATTTACTATCAAACTATTTTAATTTTACAAGTACGGTCATACCTACACTACTTTTATTTTCGAAATCAGGTGAAAATTAATTAGCACACTGAAGTCATCCATAAAATTTACTTGCCATGCACTTACTTTGTGTGTAACAACGTGTCGTTTGGGGTGGGTTCGCACGTTCGTATATTTTCAAGTGCGTATAAGGTCCGTATGGAAGTTTTCAAGCCTCTATCAGGCTCTATACATGTCGTTGGAAGAATATATACATGTGTAAATAGTAGAAATTGGACAAATATAGACACAGAGCACACCGTCTAATAATTTATTTGTACAAAAATGCAGTTTAGAAATCAGAATAACTACTGCTATTTTCCATGTCCTGGTGCAATTCAGTTCAGTACAACAGTTTTGCAATCGTTAGATCACTAAGACTATCTTGAAAAATATTGAAAAGAATAGAGAATCCCTGCCTCCATTTTTTGTCAGGGCCGTTATCGTAAACGCAACATTTCCCCGAAGGCTTTACCGCACACAAGAGCTCTTAAAAGTCACTAAGTCTTAACGTATGCTAGACTTATCGATCGATGGAGTAACGGCTTCCTATTGCGTCATTGTTTATCGTATGATGTTATATTTTTTCCTGTAGCCGTTAACGTTACGTCATGTGTTTGTCAAATAAAATTCCAAGGGAGTGGTGGGAGTGGTGCGGGGAAATACCAGAAATTATGCATAATTCTGGAAGACTTAGAAATTTCTGGAAGGGTTCAACGATTAAATAGTTGGTCTATTCTCTTCTGTGTAAATTCTGTTATACGTTGATACATGTATCGAGGTGAAAATATGTGCAGGCTTGATGTTAAAATATATTTTGTATACTAGTAATAGCATTTACGGACAAAATATGGCAATACTTTGGCGTTTGTCCCATTTTGTCTCTACCAGACTGTCTACGCTGGCTATCATAGAGTGAATGATTTGCTACCAGAGGAGTTGGTCGACCGGAGGGGAAACGTTTACATGAACCTTAGTGTGGACTGACTCCTGTGACCATTTTCCCATTTCCCCCCGAATTCTACGATCCCCGCACCCCCGTAGAAAGGCCTGGTGGAGGCTACGACTTTGTAATGATTTGGGCTTTGTCTGTTCGTTCTTCTTTGAAAGAGGAAGTTTGAATTAACAGAAAAGCATGCCTACATTTCTCTTATTTTGGTTGCACACCTGCTAGCTTCTCACCGATACCCATGGAAAAACACCTGTTACGTCACAGGCACACAAACACACACGTACCCTAGTGAATCATTTGCCGGTGGCACCCTCTTATGATAGGCTTATGTATGAATCATTGTGACTATATCGGTACTTTGAACCTTCTAGATAAACCATTGTGGACGTTACAACATGCCACGTGGACCGAGGGTCTATAGTCATGGGACTCCCGTCTCTGTGTTTGAAAACAGACCCACCCACGTAACAACGTTTCTGATTGGTCCCGCTGCGCCACGCCGTTTAAGATGACCTCACTGATCATCCAATGGGATGGCGTGTTGGTGACATCATCGTTTGGTGCTGTTGGCGATAAAAACAGGTTGAGTTACATGCAAACCTCACATTTGTTTTGGTCGCCTGACTAACTCAGATCGCTGACTTTTTAGGAGCATTTTGACCATTTGTTGCAAACTTTTGAAGTTTTTCTCGCTTAATTCTAGAGAATCTAGACGAATATCAACATGTCGAGTCCACAGGATAGCATGACGTTCTTTGAGAGCAACTACTACGACGAATACGAGTATTACAACTTCGACACTGACAAAATTGTTGCGTCAGGTAAGATATTTTTCTCTCAGCTCTAGTAAGGAATTTACCACGACCTTATTTTAAAAAATCACCGTGCTCTGACAAATATATTTCAGCCAATTGAACGCTAATCGACTGGAAACCATTGTGAAAACAAGAGCGATCGAAACAGGGAACGTTAACATAGACTGAAGTGGTGTTGTTTGGCAACAAGCCATTGTTTGGGGGTTTAGGACAAATTCTTGAGCGACGTTTTGTCTGCCGGCAAGGATTGTAACATACTTGCCCCGATAATATCTGAGCAAGGAGCTTTTATCAGTAATAAAAGCTCCTTGATCTGAGTAGTAACATTCCTAAAAGACATGTCGGAATTCTTGACGATGTTTCTGTTGTTACCACAGTTAGCGAAGACTATAGTGAATGAGAAATGCGGATGTATGTTTTCATAGGTCACGTACTCTATTGTATACGTTACACTTTAAACAAGTAGTTTATGCGGGGGAATTTTTCTACCTGGGAAAGTCACAATCGTACCATTGTTCGTAACACGTGACAGGTAATGACCTGTCCTTTTGTACTTTGGTGGCTGCACGGAAGAAATTTTGGTTGACCTTTTGTTTGGATGTTATCTGAAGAGTTTGGAATACCGTTCCGGTACACAAAGTAGATAGCATCCTTAAAGCCCCCAGCTTAGGTAGGCCTTATGTTGTAGGTTTTCCATGATTTGTTTTCGTCTAGGGTGATTGAGAACAAAATGCTGAGACTAAGGGGGAACCATGACGCTTTATTGATTGATTGATTGATATATTGATTGATTGAAGACCTTCATTGCACTTTTTGCCACACCGGGCTAAGTACAGGTCACCAAAAGACTTGTTGAAAAGATTCAGTCAACGGATACAAAATAAAACTGTCGTTGGATAAATTCAACTCCTCCTCAGCGGCTTGTCTGTTAAAGTGGAGAAAAAAGAACAGATATGTTTTATGATCGATGGGTTGTCTAGTTGCATCAGGATTATTCAGGAATATGAATTTTTCTACAGCGTTGTACACATTATTGTTAATACCATAAGGGAGTGGGCAAAACTTCGTAATGGCTGAAATGTGCTTTTGATATTCAAAACCGTTGGACAACAAAACTTGTTCAGTATTTGCATTTTATCAACGTTTTTCATACATGTTTAAACTAATTTGCTGACACCTAATTTGGTACACACTGTCATGAAATAACGGATAGATTTGTATGGATGAACTAGAGCGTATAATCTGGGAAAAAGACAGGTGATTTCTACGCATCGCCTTCATTATAATTGAGCCGTTCGTTCCAGTGCACTACTGCTTTGGGGACATTTCTGATAAGACATACTTCCTTATATAGCGACAGAAAAATTCAAACGAACTGAAGGGGGGGGGGGTACCTACAAAGAGAATTTATTTTCGAAACAGACAAAGGGGAACTTGTACTGAATAGTGAACTATGAAACAGCTGTTTTGACGGATTTGAGTAGCCCCTTAGACACAATGTTTGCTGTGCTAAACCCTTTGTTTATTTGTTTTCCTGAATATACAGGACAAGGAAGCGGCAAGGGCCGGACGAAACGTGAACAGGAGCTGCACAGCCAACGGTTCGACCCGTGTGGAAACGTCAGGATAACCGTTACAAAGTTCCAAAACACGGAGAGAAAGAGGAAGAACTCTAACGACAGGAGCTGAAACGCCGCCTAGCGGACATCGCAAGACGGACAACAAATTGGGTACGTTCGATTGTTGCTGCAAAGGAATCGTCTTCCTCCGAGCTTTACAATTGATAGCTGTTATAGCATTATTCGTTAACGTCACATCTAATATCACTGTTTCTAACCTGCAGTACCGACACAATTCGACAGAGGCCGTTGGGAAGATGTGGCGTCCCCTGTTGACCTTTGTGACCATCAAACGGACTTCTACTGAGCAAAGGATTGTGGACACGGAACAACGACAGCACAAGCTGACCGATTTGAAGTGTCGGAACTATGTAAAGGGTGAACGCTTGGTGAACGGTAGATTATTTTACCATGGATTTGTTTTCATGGACTCGCATAAAACAAGTTCAGCTGTAATACTGCAAAATATATTTGCATACGTACAGATAAAGTGTAACGGTTCTGTGGTATTTTTATATACAAGATAAGAAAACACATCATGTTTGACTACTGCGTAAACAAGAAGTCTTGTCACTCTAAAGTAGGCCAACATTTGCAATTTTTCCATATAACAGTTAATACTCGAACGGAACTTGCATATCATTTATCATTAGAGTTAGTCTAACAGAAAACTTTGCACAGGGATGGTACGCAGGATATCTACAAAGTTTTGTATAATACAAAGAGTATTTTGTCTTTAAGACGTTATTTCTTGTACAAAGACACGTCAAGTTTATGTAATAAACTTCAACAAAAGCACACGATTTGTGTTCTTTGTGTATGCAGACATGGGTGAGAGGCGTTGGCAACAAATACGCAACAGAAGAATTGGAGAGGTTTACTGTCACTTTATTGTTGAATTTTGCTTAGAAGTTGACTCCTTCTTTGCAACTTCTGAAAACTTCATTTATTTAGCCTTTTGCCCATTCTCCTCACTCTTCACTCCCAACAATATTTGAACCATGAAAACATCGAAAGGGCTATAAAATATGTGCACATAATTGATATACTGAGGTATCGACACAAGTCGACAGCGGCCGTTGGAAAGATGAACGAAAAGTTGGTGTTCACATGTGGACCTTTGTGACTATCGTTGTGTCGAACAGACCTCTACTGAACAACATGCAAATAAATCAACATAATAGATAAGCAGCCATCGACGCATATCCTTACTCCGGATATCCTAACTCTGATCTTCTTGGATTGTTGTTTTGTTGGGAAAAGAGGTAAGAAGGATAAACTAAATACCCATACTAACAGCCTGACTACATCGCGCTTAAAGCGACCTTACGACCGATCATCAAGCGTCTCTTACCCTAGAAAGTGACAATGGACGGTCTCACGGCGTCACCTATCAACATTGGTCGGTACTGCACCACGGCTACTTCACAATCTAATGTACCAAAAGGGGGTCACTAGGGGTGAAAATTCAACTCCATTTTATTCTTTTTTTGTTATTAGCAGTTCAAAGGTACACACCTTGGGCATACTATCCTAAAGGATCTCCGCACAACGAGCTTTAATAACTTCGGTACATGGGTTTTTATAAATGGATCACTAAGGGGGTACGGACGCTACAACTGTAGAATTACTGGAACTGCAACATACTGTATATTCAACATTAGAACAGAAAATGGGTGTTTTATCCTTATCTTCTTGTATAATTAGCATTTGCTATGCTAGAAAATCAACTCAAGTTGCCGTATGACTATGTTAGGTCATTTTCTGGTCATCTGTTACTAAAGCAGCTATAATGATATGCAGGTATTTTAGCTTGAAGCAAAGATCAAATACTATAATTCTTAATCCAGGCACTATAGTAGCTAAATTTTGGTGGTTATCCATCCTTATTGGGCTTCTACATAAAATTACAGCGGATGTTGTGTATAACATAACATAGAATCTTTCATAGGACCATTAATGAACATTTCAAGGGGGGTACGGACGCTACACAATTATAGTAAAGACTGGTAGTGAACAATGGAATTAGCCCATTAAACATGTCCATTTTCTAATAATCATTAACTATTTATTAATTGAAGCATCCATTAATGCTTCTGCAGCAGTTTAACAAAGAAAATGAGAATATAAATATGCCAGTTGAGATTCCACCCAGTTGGATCTGTACTCTACTTTTTGATAACAGGCCTACTGATAAAAGATTTTACAGAATCTGTGATAAAGAAGTGATGGTTTACATAAAAGAATATTACACAGTGCTTCCCATGCCATCAAACCAGCAATGTATACTTGTATCTATACATGCTATGTACATATTAGTTTGGACAAGAGAAACAATAGTGCAGGGGGTACGGACGCTACACATTACATACTATGTATACTATGTTTTATTTATGCCTTGTATGATGTAGATCTACCAAACTGGTGTTCTTATATCAGCTAAACTCATGGGGGAATATCAAATATCATCTCACATCCATCTTTGGCTGCTTTGGAATGAACCATTTATGAAGTCTGAGGGGGTGTAGCAAATGTGGATTTGTGGAGGAAATCTCAGAAAAATGCAGCTCAAATTCATTGAAAAGTCACATTTTTAGAGAAAAAAGTTAACCAATCATATCTGTAAGAACTGTAATTAATGTATTGAATCAGAATTGTAGCAGTTGGACAGCAATTTTAACAGCATTTTGCTAAAAAGCTTCAAATGGGGGTACGGACGCTACAGGTGGGGGTACGGACGCTACAGGGGGTACGGACGCTACATTTTGATGTTTACGGTGCTATACTAGACAGAGTTTTCAGGATAGCAATGGTTTAAAGGACTGTTCTAGTATGTGGTAATAGAGACCTCTAAACTGTCATAATCACAAGCTTGTGGGATTTACTTAGTACAGAAATTAAAGGGGGTACGGACGCTACAGATTTTTTTCGGAAAATGACATCCTGGACTTTGCTTGTAAATAATATGTCATAAGAGTGTGCTACTGGTCTTATTCTACTTCTGACCTTATATACACATAATACCTTACATTTACATACAAAGACAACACCAATATTACCAAACAATTAGCTGCTACAGACTACAGATATATCCAGTTAAAATAACATTGGAATCTGTCAACATGTAGGTAAAATGGAAAAATAGTCCCTATGGAACCAAAAAATGGTCATGTCCTTAAAAAAAGCATAAAATCACTAGAAGTCACATGACCGCATATCAAAAGCAAGTGGTTTCTAACTACCAAATACAATTTTTCTGTTAGATCAGAGGTTTAAGAATTAGTAAAAACTGAATGGTCCCCGATAACGCTTAAAATTGGGCATTTTTAGGTTATATTTTGGTCAATATTTTCGCCAAATGTCGACCGATTTACAAAATTCTTTTTGTGACATGTTCCTTGTTGTACCTGGTTTTGGGAAATAAATTCATAAAACAGCTATAGACTGTGTATCTTTTTCTATCAACTGATAACATGTCAGAAAAAAAATGGGTACATTTGATTGTGAAGTAGCCGACCACGTCTATCAGAATACAAGTTGTCTCTAAATCAAGAGATGTCAACGCCTGTCCGTTATTTTTTTGACGTTATTCCATCCTGTTCAAAATCTAAGCCGATTTATTCTTTCGCCAAGATGTTTCTAAGACAAATATGAATAACGACGGTCGATGCACAGTTGTGCACGGTGAGTTCAACCAATTGTACATGCTGCAATATTTCACTTGGCCGTGAGACGTCTCTTCTGAACCACACCGTCCATTCCAGGGCTTCCTCCCAGTCATAGACAAAACCACGTAGAAACATGCACATTATATTCACTATTTATCTAAAGCTGGCGATAATAATTAACAGCGACAGTTTAGAATTTGTACTGTCGTTGTTTATTAGCTTTGTCGGCTATAAAGATAACCTTCTTGAGGTAATGTAACCAAACGACTTGGCGACGGAAGCATTCTTCAGTACCAAGGACAGATGTATGCAACACCGTGTAGCAGCGACCTCTATCAACACTTGCTAGAACTGCAGCCACAAATCTTCCCGTCCCGCCGAGGACATGGGCGGGGCTGACCCCTGACCACACCAATCATCTGCGGCCCGTGTAGCAAACCGTGCGGCGGCGCGCGCCACCTGAGAAACCTGATCGAACCTGCCCGCCGCCTTAACATCTCTACATACCGCCTCCATACAATCGCTACATCGCCTTCAACGCAAGAGAAAACGCTTGAGAAAGAAGGTACGTTACGTTTAGGTTGAGTCGTATTGTAAGAAATTTTGAATTTTAAGAAATCGAGAAAATCCGTCTTGCCGAATCTTGTGTATCAAGTGCCCAAGGAGCATCTCCAATTTGTTTGGAGTTGTCATGGACACAGAATGCGTACGTGTTCAGGTGTGTTATGTTACAGTACCTTACGCACCGGGCGGTGGCGCATTGTGTTACACCGTCCCGATCTTACCGGCCTAGGCCTTTAAATAGAGCCTATAGTAAGTTCCTGCCTTCATTAAACGGTGAAATACTCCGATAGTCTTCAAGCCAGTTCGACCGAAGAATTCGATCGCACAGGTAAGCACTTTAAACGTGTCCAAGATTCCCAAAACGCAAACAGACAACTGTTATTATGAATGGAAAACCAGTTTCCATGTTGTCCATATGTCTATTGCATTCTGCTCATGTCAGCACCGCAGTTTAGATGATGGGGGCCAATTTCTACCTCCTTGTACAATCTGGAGGGCGGGTGGACCGTGTAGTCTTGATGTATGCCACGGTGTAGCTCGCGTAAAGAGGCCGGCACGGGCATTCCAGTCTTTGTAATGGACTTGCAATAGATTTCCAATGTTCTGTGGGGAATGATAGCAACGTTATAGGGAAAGCATTCTCAAAGGATTTAAAAATTCCAATGATGTTTCCAAGCGTATGTGTATACGTATAATGCTTGTCAGAGTCCTTTTTTTTAATGGTTAAAGATGATAGCTTTTGATAGACTGATATTCACTTCTGTTATGGTAAATACTAATAAACAATATGTAAACAAACAGATTGGAAATTCTACATTGAATTGTATGGTAGTCTTTAATTATAAAATTTTGACAAGGACAGAGATGACTTGCTCTGCGAATCTGTTAAGAAAACCCAAAGTTTTCAAGCAAGCAAACTGGAATATTTTTCATTTTTCGATTGTCACAAAGAATGTCATGTTTGATATTTACCTGCACAATGTTCAAATATTTGAGCTACCATATGTTGTACCTTATAATTTGGGTACCGAGGAAAGTGTTTGAATGTATTCTACCTGTCTATGTTAGTCTGAGTCTATATATTTTATAGGAAAATCAACTCAGTATAGTTGCAGTCTTGCAGATACATATCCATTGGACCTTGCGCCTAGACTTTTTGAAAATTTCCCATCCATGTAAAATAATGTCTGAAATTGTTGTCTGAAAAGCATTGTGATAGTGCATCGAACACCGAACATGTCTGAATAGGTGTGAAAAACACCCACCATTATGTATTGAGGCTGCTTATTGACTACAGATGAACTGCATTTTACCTGCCAATGTTTATACATTATTATTCTGAAAGAAATAAATTATTCCTAGTATTCTACAAAATTTTCCCAAGCTTTTCACACCTTACCGACCACCAAAAACAATCTTCTTGCTTAAGTCATCCAATCTGTCTGTCTTTGAAAATATTGGACAATTCATCTCCCTCTGCATACGAAAAAGAAGTCAACCCTTTGAATCGTCAAATAGTTAGTAGAAATAGATTTAGAATAGATGTCATTTCCCCAGCTTTTGATCTATGGATATATTTTCTTTTAACGAGATTGTTCAGAGTAAGGTTATTAGACCACTTCAAGGCAATGAACTAAGATGTTTGAAATGCTTGTACACAGAGATAGCTGTGGACATTTGTTTTGAAGGCTGATGAATTGTAGACAGGAGGGAAGCAGTTATCGTCGAGAGAGTTCCATGATTTTGCTGTCCGGGGAAAGAAACTGTTGCTATAGAAGGTGTTGGATATATTTCATTTTCCTTCTTTGTGAATACGATTTTGTATACCTGACCGTTTTCTGTATTTGCAATTAGGCTTTGGGTATTGTCTCAGTGCGATAAAGTTATAGTTATCACAGTGAACATTCATTTGAGTATTGTTTCCTTTGTTGGATGACACTCAAGCAAAATGTTCGACACTCGGAAACGTCACTAACGCTAGTTTACCTTTATCCGTGGGGTACCTATATATGTTGTATTTGGAAGAGGGCAGTTAGGGATATCAATTGCATGGACGGACAGTGGTTTAGAATTGCAATTTTTTTAAACAATTACAATTTCAAACTATAGTTCATCGACTTGATCCTAAATATCCTGTTATTAAAACAACG
Source organism: Branchiostoma floridae x Branchiostoma belcheri (assembly GCA_019207045.1). Classification (NCBI taxonomy): domain Eukaryota; kingdom Metazoa; phylum Chordata; class Leptocardii; order Amphioxiformes; family Branchiostomatidae; genus Branchiostoma; species Branchiostoma floridae x Branchiostoma belcheri. The sequence continues at coordinate 18,770,854 of CM033033.1, read as the reverse complement.
GATATAGGTTACACAGCGGATAAAGGTGAACTAGCGTTACATGCAGTGGGTGTGTGAGCTTTCTTCTTAGTTACCTGGTACATTTTGTATTGATGCATTATAATAGTCCACGCTCCACTAGTCACATTGTGCGTTTTTGTGTGAAGGTCTTAGTCACACCTAGTGATCCACACAAACAATGTTGGGAGCTTTGGTTGCTGTGGAGTTTATCACTATGGAGCGATGAATGTTTAATAAACTAAATGTAACTTTAATGTCTGACGATAAAATGTAACGCACCAGACATTATGCTTTTATAATACAGGTACGGGGATATTTTAGCTCCGTTCGGTAAAGTGCTGCTCATTCAACAAGTTTTTGAATAACATTCTTACATTTTATAGCCTGGAAAATTTTATTTTTGTAATAGCTAATTCCAACTCAGTATAGAATAGGTTGGTATATTTGCCCCCCCTTTTCATATGCAGAGATGTTATATGATAATTACAGATCATCTGGACGAAGTGTCATAAATTGATGAAAATTTGTAAGGAGGAGTATTGACAAGAGACCTGGCGCATCCCCGTCTTAATTGTAATAAGCCTGGTGAGCGAAAGGGTGTTTCACAGTCTGTAAAGGGCGGTATTACCCTGTCGTATTCAAGCACATCGACCGATGATGATGACAATGAATGTTGGCACTTAGTATTCTTTCTTCAGTTAACTGTCAAAAATCAAGGACTCTGTTCTAATGACAAAAAAGGCACGTGAATACCAGCACATGCTGCTGAAATTTAAACAAAACCTGTGGTCACAGGTCAAGCCTTGCTATTTACTCAGTGTATTTGTTGATCACCAGCTATGCAAACATGGCCATTGTGATTTGCGATAACCTAATTTTCTGTGAAAGTCCATTATGATAAGAGGTGCACTTCAGGACCTACATGTAACGTTATAGACTTATGGGCTGATGTGGACATATGACCACTCACTGCTAAAACGTATTGAATGTACACTGTTGATATTTGTTTTCACTGGACCGTTGGTGTTACCATAACAAAGTTTGTCATTCAATGTCTTTCAATCAAACATGAAGTCTATTTTTCAGTCCACCTTGCTATTTGCTGAGCTAATATTTGAAGCCTGTCCATAGCAATAAAGACTCTGGGTCTATGAGCTGTTTTCATCTATAGCAACAGACTCTTTCAGACAAAACTTTCCATTTTTGATTATTCTATATATTATATAGTATTACATGGTTACAGTCATGTTATTTGCATTTCCTTGAATTTGAAATGAAATACATTTCTGATATCATAATCTTAGATGAGATCATTTCTCTACAAACACTTTCATTAAGAACTCCAAACCTAACATAATATAGAATATCAAATCATAATAATCCTTTCCTTGAATTTGAAATGAAATACACATTCATAATCTTAGACTTGATCATTTTTTGCAAACACTTTCATTAAGAACTTCAAACCTAACATAATATAGAACATTAAATCATATTAATCCTTTTCCAAATGCTCGCTTATTGTTTCTTTTGGGGTACAGAATCTCTCCGTGACTGTTAGCACTGAGTCGTGCATTTCATATTCTACGCTACGATCTCTGGGTTTATGTAAGCTTTCCCCTATCCGGAATTTATGATGGGTGTTTGAATTAATGGAAAAGCTGTTCAAAAAACAAAGTGCATTTTGTATAAGTGGTTGCTGTTGTGAGAGTGCCACTGGGGACTAGAGTGAACCCATGATATTTACCCGTCTTTTAGATGCGCCCTTTGCAGGGCTTAATTCCCAAGGGAACACTCACTTACCGCGGACGTCTGCGCGACTTTTAGCTTTGCGGCATTGGAATTAATACAGGAAGGGCTTGGAGCGTCTGAGCCGTAATAGATTTCTAGTATATGCCATAAAATGTTAGAATGGGCCCTATATCTGCGAGATATTGCTTCAGAATTAGTCAAGGGAATAAAGTACAAATAAAGTGTTTTTTTATGTGGTAAGATTCATAGTCTTTCCCAAAGACATATGCCGTTCAATGATCTGTACACCTATTTTGAGGACTAGTATCATTGATTGAATATGAATAAAGTGTACTCAATAAGGCCACACCAATTTTATTTGTTGCTGTCGGATTCTCCTGTCCATTTTTTTTTTCATTTTCAAACAGAGATTTTCAACAAAAAAAGAAACATCCTGAGAAAAATTACACAGTTTTGCTTTAGTCACAAACCTGTAAATATTACCATTCAGAGTCACATTCACATAATTTTAGTCTGAAAACAATGTCTCTTTTTAGGACATTAGTAACAAATCAAAGGAAGGAATTTATTGCATAAAATGTGCTACTAAACTCCTCAGGCTATTGGTTTTTTTTTAGTCATTTAAGCCATGTGTCTTCACCCCAGACCTTTAGAAAATTTTTCGACCTGCTGGTTCAATTTTTTCTAAAAAAATTTGAGAAACAACAAATAAATGTGGTGTGGCCCAATGATCAATTTAAAAAATGAGCATTTGTCAGTGTTTTTGTACAATTAGTATTCTTAAGATCTATTTCTTTTTTAACCTTTACCGTGTATATAGCTGCTCTCAAGGGCATCGTTGCTTATTGACCATTACTTTTATGGCCACTGACCACCTTAATGGTCAGCGAAGCACTAGATGTGATTCAGTGGGTGTATTGGATCTAGATTTAGACATGAATTGTTAAACCCTATTCATTTGGGTATCTAGCTTTCCTTTCATGTGTATCTATCAAGTTTGTCAGCCAAGGAAAGGAATTTTGAAAATTAATCACTTGTGGCTTCAAAAGCATTGACGTCATTGTTGCATGCAACGGGCATCCAAAGAAGTGGTTACGTTTTAACAAATAATTCCAGATGTTAATAGAATATTAAGTTTTATATAGTAGGGTTATCAATTCAAAGTGGGTGAAATAAACACTTAAATTCCTTGCAATCAGACCATATTGTTTCAGTAATATAATGTACTCTCTCTTTGCAGCCAGGGGCTGAATTGTGAGAATCTTACAATTTGCGGGGACACATTGCAAGGGTTTATAAAGCCAGCCTGCACACACGGCTTGTGACCTCAATACCACAGTAGTTGTCCCAGTTGCGGCCATTGATATGTACCACTCACATTAGAAAGTCCCCTACTCTTTACCTTTTATTAAATGTGGTGATTTCTTTAATGTGCTTGCGGTGTGGCTCTCCTCAAACACAGGATCTCCATTTGACGTCCTATCCAAGGGACTTCCTTTACCTAATATATGCTAACTACAGCTTATTTTCACCATAATCCCAATGGCACAACATCAGGGCATATCAGGGGTTTCGAACCCAGGACCTCTCGATCTGGGCCAAACACCCTACCTATCTCGCCACTACTAAATCATCTTTGCAGCAACAGATTGTTTATTAACAGGTGTCAAAAATACCATCATCAGTCATATTATCAAAATTCAAACTTTTACAGTAAATGAATGTTTATTATTCAGTACATTTTACAGATTTGATATCCAGTTTCAGCTGTATATCAAGTTGGTCTTTGTAAATCTATTCGTCCGTAACTTTACTTTCTTGGGAAATTAAAGTGTATGATGAATTTCAGGTAAAATGTATACCCTGACAGGTGAATTATTCATCATACAGATTTTGAATTCCTGTCATTATGCAAAGATGATTGCTATTCTATGCTTCTATGCAATGTTACAGCAATAAACCCTCTTGAGAGAATGGAAGCCTAGAATAGCATTCTGTTATGTATTCCACCAGTGATACCTATAGAATACAACACGGTGTATTCAGTCTCACCTGAGGTGCCAGCCAGACCGTGGGTAGGATCGCCCAAAGGCTAGAATTATCGATAAAATTTGTTGGGTATCGATCCCGACTGTCAAGCCACTCAGCTGCAAGAAGGTTGCCGTTACGTACCACAACCTCTGAGATATCCGCATTCTAGTCTTCTCCAATGACTGAGTACCGTATTTTCTCGGATGATGAGCACCCCAATTAAAATGGCCGAGTGGGTAGAGTGTTTGCTCTGCATTCAGTAGGTCGTGAGTTCGATCCCCGGCCGAGTCATACCAAAGACTCTAAAAAATGGTGCATGCTGCTTTCTCTGCTTAGCACTCAGCACTAATGAGAAAGAGTATGGAAGTTAAGCACACATCACTACTAGCGGACCAGCCCCCTGCTGTAGTGAGTTGCACAAATGCGTGGCCCAAGGGCTTCGAAGTGGAGATGGGCCCACCCTACGCATCTGTAGATGCATGGGGAAACTTTAACTTTAACTTAACCCCTGATTTGTAGTACCTTTTCAATTTTGAAAAGTTTAAAAAGTGAGTACTTTATTCGAGAAAATACAGTACTAATTATCAGGTGTAACGTAAGATATTCTCTCTGCAAGGCTGTTATCTATACCCAATGTTTTGTCTCCAGCACATTGTGTTCTTTCGTTTGTTGCCTTTTGTCCAAGTCAATAAAGGATAATAGTTAATCCATACTTGTATGGTTTTGTGAGGGAGGGATACAAAGGTACTGTGATACAAGCTAAGCCCTTTGCACTTCAAAGTAAGGCCATGTTTATTCAACTATGTGGATGACATCTGCACACGCATCAATTTTCATCAGTTTCCAAGAAAAATCATAAATCATACAAAGTACAAACAAATGTTTCACATTGGGTAAACATAGGGCATAAATTGCAAAGAAGTAGCAAAAAATGGAAACTTGTGCCAAAGTGAAAGAATGAACTCTCTGTCTGTTAGATCATTTGTTCCACCTTCCAAACCATTTAGCTTTCAAAATGAAAGCAGGTTTTCAAAGTCTTTTCTTTTTGCAAATTTTTTGCATACGTGTGGCGGTTCCAAGAGGACTTCATCCATACAATCGAATCAACATGGCCTAGCCAAAGCAATAGGCGGAGCTTAAATGGTAGGGGTAGGGTTGATATATAACTGCTATTTTACAGTAATGGCTTATAGATGAGGCGTTCTAGTCTTCGGAAATGGTTTCACATTCGGTACCGGCAGAATCAGCACAAGATGTAAAATGACAGAGGTTGGAAGGCCAAGTGCTGAGCATAGAAAATCCACATATATTGCTTCTAATATCACCTCTATCCTGTCGCAGCGTCCTTCATATAGGATTGGCATTCATAGCGAACACGCAGAACCCGCGGTCGTGTGAAAGAAGCGCCGCGGGTAATTTCCAACTCCTTAAACCTTTTGAAATTGAAGCTGTTCTGAGATTCGCAAGAGGTGAATCAAGTATTCCCGACAGACGTCGCGGCCTAACCAGATCATTCCATCTGTTGTGCCGTCAGAATTCTAACTACCGTAGTTCCGGAGGGATTTCCCGAGTGGAATTTTTGTTTGCATACTGGGAGGAATATGATAGAGACATGGCATCTGATCAGGCAATGAAAATTCAGTGCATGCCCACAAAATTTGAGATAAAGTAACTGAATTGGACAGTATAACTGAAGAAATATGTAATAGGAAAAACACAGTCATAAGGATTGCATTTTCATTCATCCCTTTGGTATATATTAAAGAACACTTAGTAAACACGGCAACAGTTATAGATTTATGATATGTAATGACAAAAAATTGTTTTAAATATCACCCAACTTGGAAGTTTAACTTATGCAAGGCAACATACATTGTGTATTTGTTGCAAATCTTCGGGAAAATGTAGAATCTTTTCCCCGTAGTCTTTTGTAAGGTCTTTTGTCATACTACTTGCACACAATACAACTATACAATTAAGCTCGCTTAATAGTATTGTGTGCAAGGAAAAAAAGGTTTTGCTATTGCCAATCTGTAAAAACTGCTTATACTAAAATAAACAGGTAAGATCTAACCTTAGCTCTGATTGGCTACTGACAGAAGAAGAAAGAAAAAGAAAAAAAGAACACACCAGCAAAAACAATATGTTTTCCTTACCTGGAAAAAACATAAAAACCCACTCAATGGAGACAATCACTAGATCTGTGCAAAAATCTATAAATTCAGGACATAACGGAAAAATTATAGCAGCAATAAAAAAATATGTGTAGAAGATCAGAGCTGTAAAATTCAAAGGGCAAAGCAGCATGTGTGATAGCACAGCACTTAGGTATGACATTCCTCCCCTCTATTCCCCTTGCACAAAAAATCCATTTGTGCCGACAGATTCTATCATGTCCACGGCTTCTGATACGCGCGAATTCTCCACCACGAAGTCTGCGGAGATTGCTCAAGTGTGGGCGGAAGATGACGAATAGACACCCGGTTCAAGTTGAGAGTTGGCTGAGGAATGCGAAATCATATTGGTAGTGATGGATGTTGGCAGCCGACGAGCCCCTGTGCATATTGCGTGCATGGATCATCCCATGGCCTTAGTGGTGCTGCGCCATTCATGACGATAGAAGAACTTTGTAATGCAAAACGTAAGATGCCAAGGCTGTGGAACGTGAAGTATCAAATTGATTTTTTTTTTTGAGACACTTGTTTGGAACACCTGCTTCTGATCTGTTGCCAGTGTTGGTCAGTAACTCTAACTGTGAGTGAGCTTATACCCCCCTCACATTAGGCGCGATTCGATCGGACGACGAGTCTGCGAGCTCTAATTTACGAGGAGGCATGACCCTGATGCCGACGAAGAAATGGCAGGGTCATGCCTCCTCGTAATTTAGAGCTCGCAGACTCGTCGTCCGATCGAATCGCGCCTAATGTGAGGGGGGTATTCGGACATAAGAGTTTTCTTTTACATCACCTGCTGACGTTTTGATGCCTGTCAGACATCTTTCTCAGAGCTTCTAACTGGAGTTCTGCTTCTCGCTGCTATGTGTAGCGGATGTAGGTGGCGCTTTTGCGGCGAGAACACTATCCGAAACGTGGCTGAGCTTGTACTACCCTTCGACCGGGTTCATCACTGGGGTGGACTTTCGTTTGGGGTAGTGTTCTCACCACAAAAGCGCCACCTACACCAGCTACATATAGTGGTGAGAAGCAGAACTCCAGTTAGAAGCTCTGAGGATCGAAAAGTCAGCAGGTGAGAAAAACTGGTTGTGTAATAGAAAACTCTTATGTCCTATGATCTACCAACCTGCTGAAATCATTTTCAGATGTGAGTGAGCTTGTCTCAACAATTGATGTTTCTGACTCAAGGAGAAGAAATGCTGTTTTTGTCTTTTTTGTGTAACCAACTTTAACCTTGAAGTGGCCTTCTGGACTTGGTATGTGGTGACCATTGATTTTTTAAAGAAGATAAATAGAAATTCTATGTTATGTGACAAATGTCTTAAGATATAATTTTTGTATATCAGTAATGTTCTTCAGAATATTTTCTTCTTACTTGAGTGTCAACTCAATATCAAGTTTGATCATTATCAGCAATGGATTTGAATATGTAACGTTACATAATGTGAGAGAACAGTAATTGAATTCAATCTAAGTTAAATAGAGAATGCTCTCTTGGCTTTTACTCACAAGGATTTCAACTCCGAATGCGATTTTCTTCTAAGTCAAAATTATATGCAGTTAGCTAGAAATGTATGCAACTGCAACAGTGATCAATTTTAGCTGTAACAGTTGATCATAACAGTGATCAAAGCTGCTGATCATTACCGCAATTAAAATTGATAATCAGGGTATTTGTTTCACGAGTTATCTCTTCCCAAGTTTGCCAGGGCTCAGAGAGATAAGGAAGATGAATCGATCTTCGAAAGCTGTATCATAAAGTCAACTGTAAAAGTATCTGCATTGTGCCATACCATAATGGGAAATCGATAGGAAAACCCAAGGGCATTGTGCTGAAAATAATTAAGGTTACGCACAAAATCAAGTGTTCGCGACAGATTGTTAAGAGCACGTGTCTCGCTAGAGACGCACGACAATTAAGCCTGTGATGTATATGCAAATTCTTAATGGCCCAACTGTCACTTTGACATTTAGGTGGAAAATTTGCAGGTTGATCAATACGAAGCTCCGTATCAGTGGCGCCAAAAGGTATCAGCTCTCATGTTGTTATTCATTGCTTCTAAAAGGGGACGCAACATTAGGAGATGAGTGTTTAAGATAAGAAAAATCGAAGTAGATTGAGTGTTATTCAGTCCAAAGTACGTCATGTTTGTGTAGGTTTGAATGAACTGATAAGAGTAAAAGCACATAGTATTACCAGAAGATTTCAGGAACACGGCATCACGTTACTTTTGATAGGTACCATTTTAAATTAACAGAAAAGTACAAATGGATTGTCTCAACGAAGAAACTAGAACAGGGGTGGGGGTATAAATGATGGAATTATTTGACTTGTAATATGTATTTACTGAGGACTAAGAGGGAAGCAACATATGTTCGTGTGCTAGAATAACTCAGTCAGATGTCCTGACAAAATTATTGGAAACTGGCATTTTTTACTGATTATAGTCCCAGGTAGTCAATCCAGTAGCTACAGTAACTGTTGTACTTCAATGGGTTTAGTTTTTCTGTGATCAAATCTTACAGACTGTGACTGTCACAGCAAAAAATGCTTGAATAAGGGGTAAAAGTTTGTCTATTTTCTAGCTTTACAGTAACTGTTCTTTCAAATGTTCACTTTCACCATTTTCGTTACTCTATTACTTTGTATGGTGCAATGTCCAAGTGAATTGGGTGTTTGTTTTGCATTCAGTAGGTCATGAGTTCAAACTCTGGCCAGGTCATACCAAAGATTTTTAAAATGGTACAAACTGCTTTCTCTCCTTAGCACTCAGCCTTTGGGAAAGAGTATAGTAGCTGCAGTGATTTCACAAAGTTGTGTGGCCCAAGGGCTATTGAAATAGAGATTGGGGATGCCCTATGCACCATCTGGTACAAAGAAGGACTTAGTATACATTATTACTTTGTAGGAATGGAAAAGAAAGTACTTCCATTCAATTACAAAAGACATTCAAGTTCTACATACAAAGAAAGATGAATGATTTTGGAAATATCATAGAGAATATGTGTTGAAAGCTGTATTGTACATTCAGTATATCAATCTTTTGAAATAGGATTGCTTGATAACAATGACTATGGCAATGTCAAGAAAGATGCATGTGAAGATTGTCTAGATCATTTTTCATTCGTCTCCTTCAAGTTGAAAATGACGAACCCTATAGAAAACCAAAGCCATGACTAATTTCTATGACACCTCGACCTTTTTGTTATTGAGCACCTAAAAAATTGCATTGTTATTTGGCTTAACGTTATAGACTTGTCAAGTTTTGAGTGGAATTGTTTGAAGTTGGAAACCGTGTTAGCGTGCACGTAGGCACTGGTAGAAAACCTCTCTAGACGTTGCATCTTCTTTGCAACTTCACACGGTTTCATATGCAATATTCATAGGAGGGTAGGCAGAAGCATTCTTTGCATTAAATAAGGCATACTTAAAGGAAATTGCATAGGATCTTCAGAAAATGTCACAGCGCCTCTTCTTTTATCTAAAGAAACAGCTCATCAAAACCTTTCGATCCACTACACGCACTCTACCATCTTTGTATTCTTGGTGCTTAACATTATGGCCATCCTGATATATCTTATTCTATTGCACGTCAGCTTCATAAAGACCTTGCAGTATAAGCACTTTGAAGTGTACCTACCCATAAAGATGGCATAAAAGCAGTTTGGTATCCAACATACTCATCACCATAACTTCAGCACTAAGGGCAGGTCCTCGTACGTCTACCATCTTGAATGCTGTATATGGAAATCAAAGTTCCTCGGTGGTATGTAAAGCGTGTAGCTTGCACTTGATGTCACAGCTGCGATATCTGGAAGATTCAGACCCATAAAAATTCATGTGTGTGATGTCTTTTCACGTGAAGTTACGTGACTGTAAAGGTAATTCGGTTTAACATCAGACTGAGTACAAAACACAACACTTTATCGCTGGTAGTGCAATGGATTTTTTTGGGATGTTTTAGCCAAGTACATGGTGTCAGCCCTAGTCTTCTTAATTGGTGTGTTGGGTTCTTTAACGTGTAGAAAATTGACGCTCAAGGCTTATGCCTGAAGCTCCCCCATGGACAGGGGGCTGCCAACTTTATGTTACCATGGTGAATGATAAATAAAATCCCTTACAACATTTCTGAGATGGGGCCACCCTACACATTGCTGTAATCAAAGTCCAGTCCAGGGAGTCATAGAATTCCATTCAGATGGCTAACCAGTTGGGCTGCGTTACTGCTTGCACCACAGGGACATGACTTCATGTATAAATTCAGATTTATTGGAACCATCCAATAGACAATGCTATAATTATAATACATTTTAGTCACATGGACGCAAACACCGTATTGATGCCTTATATTTTTCTCTGATTAAGACTGCACATTGTCCTGTTATATTTATTGAGTTTGATGATTATCGATATCAGCAGCAATCATACTGATAACCCAATTTTTTTGCACAAGGCAATACGTCTTTTCGAAAGCAAGTTTTATCTGCACGAATGCTATTGTCCTCTGATACGATATTCCATTACACTATTGATCTTATAAAAAAATCAATGCAAAGTAAATAATGGCATGAAAAAGAAGACACCACAATACTGTACAATATGTAACGCTCGTTCACCTTTATCCGTCGGGTGACCTTTATCCGTTGTCTTTAACCCTCTCAGCACGAGAAGCCACTATCGTGGCTTTCCCATAGGACGCGAGAAGCCACGATCGTGGCTTCAGGTTTAATTCCGGCGGGAAATTCAAACTGACTACTGTGAAATGGGAAATTTGGCAGAGTCTGCCAATCAGGATGCTTGTATCTTTGACCAACCAGAAGGGATGTAGCATTTGAGCCCTGTTTCTGAGGCCTCCAGCGTGTGTTTTGGCTTCAGTTTTCGACAGGTTTATTTAGTAAATTTAGCAGAAATGGAGACAATTTGGTGGATAATTTTGTTGGTGGCTTACAGGAGTGATGACAGGGAAATCCTTGAGGGACAGCAAGGCAAACACCCAGCTGTTTTTGTTGAGATCAAATGAGCTGATATCACCGTGTCTAATGAGTTCTACATGCATGCTTCCTTGTTGTTTTTCTTGGGGCATGAGGAGGACCAGGTCAGGTCAGAAAGGTCACTGGTCTCAATTGACATTTTATATACTCTGATACCTGTTTCTCTACCCAAGTCATAAGTAATAGGATTTATTTGACTCCCTGATATGTGGAGAACATCCAGAAAAATAATTTGCCATTTAGCACAAGGCATATTCATTATTTTATTGGTACAACTACAGGTGTGGGGAGGGGGGCACAACTGTTTATTGGGGTGAATATTTGTTTATCAACACTGAACTTATTTGAAATCATGCTTTGATTTTTAGTTTTTGGTCATTCTAACAGCATACCAGCATTGTGTATGTATAATTGAGTATTTCTACATAGTTTTATGATAAATGACACAAAAAACTCAGTCCCTAGCCAAATGTTTTCTTTTGTGAAGCTTTTTTTGGGAGTGTTGCTAATGTGTTTTTGAGTGGTTTCCATGACGATTGCTGTCCTCAGATTGATGGTATGATATTTATTTTGCTTGTTTTGGAAAGGCCATTCTGTGAGCTTTCCAGCAATATATAGTTTTCCTAGTCTACTCCTTACATAACAGCTGTAATAATAATACACAAAAAGTACTAATTGACACCTGTATAGACTGAAATTATATGTCGTATATGGTATACAGGAAAAAATTTTATGACGTGTTGAGAGGGTTAAAAACAGCACATTTAGGAGTATAAGTCTGCTGGCAGTTGTTTCAAATTTGCAATATTTTCAAAATGTTCCGATTTGAAACCACCGTCCATCGACTTCATATCCCTAAATACGTTTTTTCTTACAGACGACGAATATAGGTTTAACCCGGATAAAGGTGAACCAGTGTTACATGTAGTGCTTGGACAAGTGATAGTCCTAGAGAAGACAGAACAAAATATTTTCGTGGTGGTTTGAGTCCATACGTTGTCAGGTGGTCACCACAAAAACCACAAAGTTTGCCGTGAACATTTCTGCATTTACGGTACATTTATCGATGCGGTGAGCCCGGTAATGTTTGAATAAAACATGGTGCGTACCCGGGAGTTAACATTGACCTTGCTGGAGCACGTCTGACGAAGCTGCCATTTTTAGTTTTGTCCGTGGCCTTGTAGATAAGTACTTGTAGCCTTCCCGCGCATGCTGTGTAAATGCTTAAGCTTTTTGCCCATGATTCAGCCCCCAAGATATGAAATAAGGTACAATTTTAGTACAGATGCTTCTCGTATTTCAGCTGCTGTTTACAAGAGTGATATGTGCACATGCATGTAAGTACGGTACTTAGATACCCAATGATGTTCAGCCTATACCATCCAGAATGGCAGGATGATTACTATGCATTATGTACATGGCCCTCCCAGCCAATAACTCCTCTAGACTACGATTATCACCATCATACCATGTAATCAGGACCCAGTTCAAACGGGGACGGGACAAGTAAAATATCAAATGGGCTCGAAAATCAATGTCACCTAGACAGGGGGTCGGTTCTCGATATTGGATATTGTATTATGGAACTCTTACCTATGAAGACTGGGTCATCTTGATTTTCTTCATGGCCAAAATGGAAATCGATATCTCATACTGGGATAGTTATTTATCAAACTGCTTCTGGGTTCCCCTATGACTGGTATTAGTGTATGATCTACAAGCCAAATGGCACCAGTAGAAAGATATACGTAGAGCTGAATTCTTCTGATGATACATAATCTTGATATGCGTAAACGGCCTGCTTTTGCGCGCAGTTTCGAAAGAGTCTTTTGATTCAGGGAGACATGATTTCTTACACACTAGTGTTGACCTATAACTTTACAGATGGTGTGGCATCAATTCCTATATCTGACCTTGTAGCATTGCATTTTGCGCAGTTTTCTTGATACTGCTGACTTTGCGGAAAGTCACGACACACAACAATCACCCTCCAGTGGTGCTGCTTTATATAAGATCTCTATTTTGACATTAAGTACCTTTTCAACGGAAGTGTGCCCCAGAGGTATCAAGAAAAAACACTCATTTGAAGGGACTGATTTGGCAAATAACTCAGACTTTAGTGCTGCAGCGTGCATCATTATTTAGGTGCTAGATAAAGAAAGTACCGATATTGCATGTTTATATCCAGCCTCAGGCCTTATCTTTTGGTCATCACATCCCTAATGCTATTTCCTGTGACTGAATTGATGTTGTTCTTCCTACCTGTGCATTTGCGCCCAAGCTTGGGAATTATAAGTCGATGATGATAAAATTGTGCTATAACGCTAGTTTACCTTTATTCAAAGGGTAACCTATATCCGTTGTACCTAAAACAGGGTATTTAGGGATATCACGTTGATAAACGATGGTTTTAAATTGCATTTGTTTCAATATAATGTAAGTTTGAGACCACTGTCCGTCGTCTTGATATCCCAAAATACCCTGGTGCTAAATACAACGAATAAAGGTTACCCCGCGAATAAAGGTGAACTAGCGTTACTTAAATCTTTGAACCAACGGCATTCATTGTTGTATCATGCTGTTTTCTGTTGAGCTACAAAAAAAGGTATAGAGAACTTGTCAAAAGGAATCCCCACGCTGCATACAGAGCCTCAACAATAACAATGAGAAATTCCTTCTATTGAATGAAATAAGTGGGGTAACTTGAAACAACAGGTAAATGCTTTAAGACTTGTTGTGTCTTTTATTCATAATTACATATAAGATGCATCCAGAGTGTCATGCAAAGTCCTTGCTCCATGTAGAATGCATATCAGACCAGTTAACATGGTCCTTTGTGATGTTTCATAAAACTGTCCTTTGGAGGCTTAGTGGCAAGTGTGCAGATGTTGACACACTGGCAGCACCAAATCCGTAGGTGTTTTTGGCACCTTTAGACAGATAAGCCGTGAGACTCGGTGGGCGTCACTCCACCGTCATGGGGGCAGGGGCATGGCGAGTTTCGAACTCAGGACCTACTGGTTCTGATTCCGATGCTCTAGCTGTTGCGCCACACAGACACCCCAGGTAGGCTTGAACAATCTAAAACACCACACTTTTAACCCTTGTCCTGCTGGCAATTTTTTACCCATATACCCTCCCTGTGCTGGGCATTTTTGACTCTCTTCAAAGTATGGGAAATGCTTTTACTTTGCTATTTTTTACTTACTTTGCATTTAAGTAACCCTATAATGTTACACATCAATAGAAAGCTGAGAGTCTCTACTTTTTAGTAATGTCTTGAAAGTTTTACCCTGAGTCATAAAAATAATATGCAAGGGTAATAAATCAATAAAACAAGTTATTTTCATAAACTTTTGTATTAATAATACCTGAATTTCATAAATAATCTTAGTATCAACACTACAACATTCCTATGACATACTGACAACATCAGAGCCACATATGCAGCAAAAAAATTTACCCAGGTATCACTGCAGGTAAGTTTATGGCTAGGTATTGTCCTGGGTGCTGAAAAGGCTGTTCACTAGAATAATGTAACATGTGATCAGCTCCATCTGTCACTAATTATTTGCCACATCAAGGTACTTAATGACCTCCACAAAAGTAACTAAGGTCGAATTTGCAGCTTAACAGACTGTCCTAATTCGTTTCCTGTTGCGTGGGGGGTAATTTTCCATAAAAATGGTAATGTTCACGTGCATATCTTCTTTTCTCATGTTCGTCAGCATTTCTTCACCATTCTTGCCCAAAATTGGATGTTCTGCCTCAGAATCAGTGGGGAAAGGCTCCTTATACACTTGTTACCAAGTTAACTTTGACATTTTAGCGCTTAAACTAAGAATTTATGCCCCAAAACACGAAAAAAACATGAAAAAACATATCTGCAGACGACAGTCGGCCATCTTGGCTCATTAACATAATTTATGCCCGCAAAGAGCTCTGGGATTGATTGCGCAACCAGGATATTGACCCTTGACCCCATTCATGCAGCCCCCATCTTCTTCCCAGCTGTTCCTGGTTACCACACAGAAGCCACAAAGGTTCCTGTGGGGAATACCCCCAGCCGGTTATATAACCGGACCCGCACACAGGCACAGCATGTGCATCCGGTTATATAACTGGGCCCGCAGGACAAGGGTTAACAGCAGGGAACAATTTTAGTTTTTACCTCACATGTGTAAGTAGCATATCTCATAGGGCTTAGATCAGTGGGAGAGTCTATTAAGTTGTAAGACTAGAGAAAAAAGATGCTTGTCTATTTAATTACTTTGTTGTGATGGAGCCTAGTGGTGTCAAGGGCGCTCTGAGCAGTGAGAAAATGTGTCTCCAGACACTCTGAAAGAATCTGTTGGTTTGGAGAGTTTGCTGTCTCCGAGTGATGCACACTTGGTGCCGTACTATTCAACGGTTGCCAATCTAGACGTTTCTGTACGCGTGACGCCCATTGCGACGTTGCCTCCTTATCTAAGCAACACATTAATGGACACCGCAGGACAAAAGAAAAGCCTGGAACCGAGTATTGAGATTGTCATCAGCGTTGGCTCGCGAATCCATCTTAGCCCTCCCAGCTGGAAGAAAATCTCCCAAGCATTAGTCACCAACGTAAGCAAAGTGCTCCGTTGACATCAGACATCCGGGAAAAGGCAATCGAAAGGTCAGTTTTTCACTGCAGCTGAACCCCCGACGAGCTTCATAAAGAAACTTGTCTAAGTGTGAGGAGGGAAGAGATGAATTTACGTTCCTTTCAACCCGTATCATCCTTGACTCTCATGGCACAGAGGTGATAGCATTCAAGACATGGCCTTAAGACGTAAGGATTTGCAGTAAGTGAAGTTGGAATTGCTGTCGTCAGATAAGTATGACCCACCGAACAGAAAGGCTTTGGTATGGTGAGGAAGGTTCTTTTATCAATGCTATCATTTGCAGTAGGGCATTCGTCATATGGAAAAGGGTTTATGCCGGATTTCATCTGAAAGTGAAAACTGAAACACGCATCACCTTTGATTCAAATAGGTCTCGAGTAGGAATTCTTTTTCATTTGCTACCAAATCTTAAATAGTGGAACTTTGTCTTACTACATCTCAAAATGTGATAAATTACACAGGAAAGGTTTACTAGGTTGGAGAATTCCTCTGATGAACTCAGATAAAGTGGCCTGCTTTATTAATGGGTCACTTGATGAGTAAGATAAGGCATCTAATCAATATAGGTATGTCCAGGACCATAATGCATTCAATTTAATACACAGCATTATCAAACAGCATAGTGTGAGAACAAAGATGAGCTTTTGAATTTGAACTGTTACAAGAATAGCTACCAGAAATGGGGCACAAAATATGTCTTGTTTTTCTAAATTGTAAGATGCCAAGGCTTATTCTGAAGGAAAGTAGCCATAACTTTGGATAGAATGGCTAAAGAACGTTTCTAGATAATTGTCTCACAGTTCTCAGGTACAATGTACAAATGTAGGTGAGAACTGTGAAGTGCTTAGTTCCTCATGTATTGAGTGTTAAGGACCAAGAACAGACTTAGTTGCTCCTGTATTGAGAGTGTTCAGCACCAAGGACAGACTTAGTTGCTCCTGTATTGAGAGTGTTCAGCACCAAGGACAGACTTAGTCGCTCATGTATTAAGTGTTCAGCACCAATGACAGACTTAGTTGCTCATGTATTGATAGTGTTCAGCACCAAGGACAGGCTTAGTTGCACATGCATTGATAGTGTTCAGCACCATGGACAGGCTTAGTTGCTCATGTATTGAGAGTGTTCAGCACCAAGGACAGACTTAGTTGCCCATGTATTGAGAGTGTTCAACACCAAGGACAGGCTTAGTTGCTCATGTATTGATAGTGTTCAGCACCAAGGACAGGCTTAGTTGCTCATGTATTGATAGTGTTCAGCACCAAGGACAGGCTTAGTTGCTCATGTATTCATAAAGTTCAGCACCAAGGACAGACTTAGTTGCTCATGTATTGAGTGTTCAGCACCAAGGACAGGCTTAGTTGCTCATGTATTGATGGTGTTCAGCACCATGGACAGGCTTAGTTGCTCATGTATTGAGAGTTTTCAGTTCCTAAACCGTCTCTATAGATAAATTGCAACAAGTTTTCTAGAAAATTGCCCCATTACAAGAGAGCCAACTACAAGAGATCCAAGGTCTGTAAAGACGGGTGGTGTTGCCGTACTCTGAATAGAAAGGCTGGAGTGAAACAAAATCCTGTGAAAATAGCCAATTAGGGATGAAATAACTTGTGGATACCCGAGATATTTTTAATCCGTACCTCGGTGCACTTGACTGAAAGTCTGCCTGTGACCCAAGAGCGCCAAGTGTACGTCAATACTGTGTTGGAATCCCAGTCTTATGACTTAGTAATTGCCTTGTTGTACCCCTGGGAATGGCAACATGCATTTCCAATTTGGTATAGTTGACCTCTACAGTATTTGGGCACCTCATTGTCATGCCAGCGTTGTCCATCACGGGAATGCTTTGGGAACCAGTATGCATAGCCAGAAGCAATGATTCAAACTATTAACACTGCATGCTGTAGGTATTAATCATCAAATTGTTAGCAAATTTTTTTCTTTATTATTCATACTGTTACAAATCATGCTGTCATGGATGTAATAAACCCAAAATATCACTTGAATGCACAAGTTATGATTATAAATTGTTGTATTTATGATTATAAATTGTTACATTTATGATTATAAATTGTTGCCCAACATGAAAGTAATGCTGACTTTTATTGTCATGGCAGAGAAAAATTACAGCTTGATATTAGTAATAATTTCATGTAACGTTACGTATTACCTGTTGTTTGGATGCAAAATAAGATTGATAGAGGAAATTTATCAAAACATCTTTATTGTGGAAAATGACACATCCATTTGAGTTAACTCTAATGTTACATTGTCAAAAATGTAGCATTACCATTGTGGCATTACGTAATTGTAAATTCTTTCTTTCATTCTTTGAATTCTTTATGTCAAAATGCCATTAAGGGTAGAATGGAATGTATTAAGAAATTTAATTTGTCTGATTATCATTAATGGTGTGTAATAAGACTTAGCCAACCAATCACCGGTCATAAAAAAATAAACCTGTCCAAAATTTTCAGATGACAAGATACATTAATGTAGTACATTTAAGCATGCATGTTAGAATGTCCTGATACATAGAAATCTTTATTGGCACGATACATGTGCACCATAAAATGTATGGACTGCCATATCTTGATGGTGGCAGTGCCTTCAATCTACATTGTCAAAAGGCCAGTGGGCTGTTCCTAAAAATCATGAAATTTAAGTTTCGTACAACTAACAGTTCACGTTTTCACAGACATCATTGATTCTACAGGTTCTTTATACTTGGAAGATGAGTCAATTTCATAGAAGGGGTACTTAAGAATATCTAAAACAAAAGCCCCATGTGAATCATCCATGAGCAAATTTGACGAAAGTTTACAATATATATTCATACAGGATGTCATATGGGAATAGAGAAGTTTCAGGCTTAAGGGTGGATATTTACATGTAAATGATGTTTCCAAACTCTGGGTATAACGACTGGACATTGATCCGCTGTAATTACATGTACTTCCATGGAATATGGAGGTAATGATTTTAGTGTGCCTGTGTGTCTGTCTGTCTGTGAGTTTGTGTTTCCAGATATTTGAGATTAGCAAAAGTTTGAAACATCTATATGAAATGTAATAATATCTGGCGTGTGGATTGGTTTTGGAAGGCAATAGTCAGGTCAGTTTTGAGCCCCCTGGTGCGTGACCTTGGAACTGCAGCAGTTTTTATATCTTTCATCCTAAACATTCTATGGTCTTGATATTTTGCTGATAGTTTTCAATGTAAGGAAGAAGTTGGATATGTTTGGGCTCCTTAGTATATAGCAGCTTGTTAATTAGGTCCCCTGAGAAACAAAATAGACTAAACCAATAATCACATAAGTCCAGCCGGAGCGACACAATATGATTTGAACAGTGAGCAAGGATTCTGGGAAGCTCTTTTCCAAAGCAGATAAACCCTTACAATAGCATATCAGACTGGCTGGAGCCGCTGAAATCTTGATAGCATTTCCAGTATGACTCCTGGTATTGTATCGATTTCTTAAATGTCTTATGGTCATCGCCACCATTTGTCAGTTGCCCTTCCATGTTAAGATAAGGAACACGCATATTCTTAACATGGCATCGGGTCAGGCAATGTGACATTACACATACCATACAAATGTATAAGGCTTCCCAAGCATTTCTAGCATGCCAGATATTCAATGAAATGGCTGGCTGGTCGCTTTCTGTGAGGTGAGACCCATAAATTCTACGAGATACAGAAAGTAAAGGAGATTTCACATTTAATGCAGTAGTTCACCTTTATCCTTGGGGAATCCTTTATCTGTTAGTTTAGAAACACAGTATTTACTGGTCAATTCAATGGAGGGTGATTTTTAACGTTTTCAAAATGTTCCAGTGTGAAAATATTGTCAACTTGATATGCCTGTTTTTAAAACAACGGAATCCGATATAGGTTACCCCACGGATAAAGGTACAAGCATTGCACTGCTTTAAATACCTTTGTCTTGCTGCCTATCCTTAATGACATGAAAAGATGTCATATACAAATATTGGATAAAAAGGCTGTAGTTTGGCACATCAAACTCAAAGGCCCTTTTTACTCAAGATATGGTTCAAATAGTTTCCAACACAGGGACTGTTCATCTTAAGATCTTGTCGGAGAATCATTTCCATGCAGATTGCAGATGGCATCTACAGGAAGCCTCAGAGACAGATTCTTAAAACAATCGTCTGAAAAACTATTACTGTAGCAAATTTCTAACCTCGTAACAAGAAGAAAAGGATCTATGGAAACTCATTCAATTTCTACATCAAGAACATGCTTGCTCGCACAAATATATTGAATCTTAGGGGGACGTGAAAATTGGCTCAAAAACCATTACTCCTACATTATCGAATTCCCAATCCAGAAGTAATCCAATAATATATAATACATGTAATAAAATTTTGATGAGAATGTACACAACTAAATGATATAAAGTTTAGAATGCAATCACAAGGTGTAAAAGCTTCAATTGACAAGAGCTTGCGTCCCTATAGACACGGATATGTGATTGTTGTATGCCCAGGAGGGATTGTAATAAATGTATTTGAGCAAAAGAGCCTGACTTGATAATCAAATCATTAGAATCTAAGGCACAGTGTTTTATCAAGACGAAGCGGGCAATCATATGCCTCCGGGTATCAAAGATATTTGGTTATGGACCAACACGCCTCTTATAATACGTTACCCGCAAGGTCTGGCTGTAAAGCAACAGGGGATCTCGAAAAGAATTGTTATATTAATATGACAATCAGAGTTGTGGCCAGCCTGAAATCATTTTCCGTCCCCTAAATTTTGAATCCTATCCAGCACCCTAGGCACGAAACATTGCACCTTCCTAGGGGAGTCCGGGGGAGTGCTCCCCTGGAAAATTTTGAAATCAAGATCCTCTGAAACGCTATTTCCTGCATTTTGAGGTGCAAACTTTGCTAGTAGACTAAGCTGTTCAATGGCATCTGTTTTGGGGAAAAATCACACAAGGGTGACAGTTTTATTATATACAGTTTTATTAATAATTATTGATGTTTGTCACAGAGGATGGAATGAGCAAAATTTTTTTCCGTCCCAAGCAGCAAAATTCCGTCAAAGGATGGAAGGACGGGTGCTGGCTACTACCCAGTGATCAATGCTGTAAGTTTACCCAACTGTACTCACTTCTCCAGTACTGTTATTAAATGCATACAATATTATCGTGGCATCATTTGTCTTACAAGCAAAACATGTATGCTACTGGTACTACAATGGCCTGATAGTGAAAACAAAGTGGATGATACATGTATCACATGTCATTAAGTACTGGGTATTGGGATATAAGTACTTGGCTATGATTTTGACTCTGTGATAAATTATTCATCCTCATGTATTCATTTCCGAATGATTTCTTATCCCTTCTTTTGTGAGCACATAAAGCCGGCAATATGAGTGTACTGCACGTACAAGTGTTACATGTAATACTATTCATGTCATACCTGTGACACGAAAACGTTCGATACGGGTGTTCCGGACCGGGCCATAACTTCCGTATCGCACAGGTTTGAAAAGCGTATCACGCGGACTTCATTCAAATAAATCGTACTGTTTCGAGCGGGCCGAGTGCGGCGCCATCGAAAGTTCGAATACCTGATTCGGACGTTGGAACATTGCAGCACTTTTTGTTCCAGGGCACCAAATTTGTTCAACTTCTGGCGCATTTTTGCATCAAAACAGGGGTTTTCTCAGGTGGGTATGACATAAATAAAATACAACACAGTGCATTCCGCATCACCCTCGGTCTCAGCCCTCCCGCGGGTCCGACCTGTGGTCGGGCTGGTACCTCGGGTGATACGGAATTAATACACCATGTTGTATTCTATATGTAACTATCATACTGGTAGAAAACACAAATCTTGTATCTTCGGTATGCCTTCATATGGACAAATCATAATCATCATTCGGGTGTGCTGGTTGCACGGATGGACATGACTCTCTTCCTTGGAGTCTATCCTTCCCTATCCTCCATAGCCTTGGGCAGTTATTGGACAAATGCAAAGTACAATTTCCAAACAATTAACATTGCAAAGTGTTAAGTTTACAACAGTTACTGTAGTATCAGAATGACCATTAGGAGATATATAAGTGCACTTACAGTAATTCATACTGAGTGCAATGATTAAGCATTCTGCCAACTTTTCCTAACTAACGTTGCCTATTAACACTAATTTTGGCAGATAGGCTACAATTTAAAGCACTACAGTATGAAGTGATTGAATTCAATGTTCATACTATATCATTTGTGACTATTCAATCGTTTAAAATTCTTAAATCAACAGATGTTGATGCAGTTGTTGATCCTTAGTTGTTACCTTTTGCAGATCAATGAATAACTGTATGCATCATATGATCACTGTGACAAAAGATTGTTACTAGAATTACTGACTCTTATTACCATGAAACTGTGTTGTCATATTGTACCCTGTGAAGTAAAGCTTAATATGTATTACTAATATGATACTGTTACAGAAAACTAACAGTTTTTGTTTGGTGTGCTCTCATTCTCACTCACTCACTCACTATCCAGTTTAGCATCCATTGTTCCCTGCCTTGCAATTATACGGCCAGGCAGAATTTAATATTCTGGGGACAAAATGTCCCTTTTTTGGAACTTGAGATCTCTCAGCTTCAAAATAGCACAGATAAAGCGTCAGATCATCAATTATCGGTGGGGTGATATGCCTCCCAGTAATGTTTTATCCCCAGCATATGGTGTGTCAGTTACACGGACTGTTACGACATATGGACGCAGTGCTATTAGGCAACTAGCCAACACTGAATCAGTAGCTGGGTATACTTTGTCATGTAGACTAAGCCGATATGCCAAGCGCTTGTCCACAGGTTGTCATATTCTGTGTTCAAAGGGAACATCAATGTCAATTATATTGGGGATTGGACAGAACAGGCTTGATGTGTTAATCTAGATGAATGGCTAGCTACAGATACATGGATGTAGGTGCCAATGACATTTAGGTAGACAAGTAGGAAGCTTATACAACAATGGCATAACAACCCTTGTATAATTGTAATTATGTCATACCTGTGACGCGAAAACGTTCGATACGGGTGTTCCGGACTGGGCCGTATGTTTCCGTATCGCACAGGTTCAAAAGGCGTATCACACAGGCTCCATTGGAATAAATCGAACTGTTTCGAGCGGGCCAAATACAGCACGGTTGGCAATTAGAATACCTGATTCGGACGTTGGAACATTGCTGTTGCAACAATTATTGCTCGAGGGCACCAAATTTGTTCAACTTCTGGCGCATTTCGCATCAAAACATGGGTTTTCTCAGGTGGGTATGACCTAGATAAAATACAACATGGTCTCAGCCCTCCCGCGGGTCGGATCCGACCCACGGTCGGGCTGATACCTTGGGCGATACGGAATGCACCGTGTTGTATTCTATATTTTCTGACCTTATAATATTGTCTTAACCATCTCTTTCCTAAAGCTACTTCTCCTTTATCTACGTGTTTATCCATTATTTTCAACAACAGTGTATATCAAGTTGTTGGAAGTTGCGTTATTTCGAAAATGATTGCAATATTTTGAAAATATTGAAATCGAAAACCACAGTCCATTGAATTGATGTCCCTAAATAGTTTGTTATTAAAAACAATCATGGCAATTGGTTACCTCGCGGATAAAGGTAAACTAGCGTTAGCTTAAATTGCTTAAACAATATAAATCTGGTGCATGGGCACACCCTTAGCACTGTGGAGGGTAAAGAATATTGATGTTGTAGCATACTAAGTATATTTTCTGGTTAAAATTAAATGGTGATCATTCAAGCAATTCCTTATCAACACCACACAGTTACGAGATACATGTACACATTTAATTATTCCAAACCAGGTGCCAGTCTGTCTGCCTTTCCTATACCTACAGCTGTTTTACATAGACTTCAGATATTGGAGAAGGAACGAAACGTTAAAAATCGTTTTTCTCCATGTTCCCTTGAGTGGCGGAAGTCCGCCGGTCTTCTGAAATCCCTAATTCGTTTCTTGGCAGTGGAAAATGGGGTTTTCGAAAGCCACCTGGTCCTTCATGTGAATTGTTCCAGCAATCTGTCATGGTGACTGTGATGTTGAAATTGTGCTGTCTAAAGTTACACTCAAAGTCTCAAAGTCTCACACTCTGTCATTGGCACTCTGACAACTTGAGTTGTGATAAATATAGAATACAACACGGTGTATTCTGTATCAGCCGAGGTAGCAGCCCGACCGCAGTAGGATCGCCGGAGGGCGATCCGACCTGTGGGAGGGCTGTGACCGAGGGTGATGCAGAATACACCATGTTGTATTTTATCTATGTCATACCCACCTGAGAAAACACATGCGACATGTGACAGAAGTTGAGAAAAGTTGGTGCTCCTAGACAAAAATTGTTACAACAGCATTGTTTCGATGGCCAAATCAGGTACATGTATTTCAATTTTCGATCGCGCCGCACTCGGCATGCGAAGAGCCTGTGTTTTATCACCCAGTCCGAAACACCTGTATCAAACTTTATCGCGGCCCAGTTCATGTGTAACAAATATAACACTAAGTTTTGTATACATGTATAGGCTATATATAAAGGGTTGTCATGACTCTATTGCCACTAGCATGGTGTAAAACTGCTTCTGTGTCCATGTTATGAACCTTGCATTAAAAACAAACAAAAAATTCTGACAGGCTATTCTTTTGAAGCTTGTAGGATTGGAGGCTCAGTCCAATGCAATAACCACGGCCCAAACATGAACATGTTCTGACAAGATACAAACGAACGGCATGACTCACGAGGAAGTCCTATCAGCATCCTGTTGATTGGACAAAGAGAAACTTGCTTGAAACAAATGGGAGGATGGCAGAAGCTAGACTTAGCTCACAATCATACATTCTGGGGGCCCCATTTACAGGTTTTAGAAGTAATTTTGCAAGAAAGACCTTTGGGGTAGTGAATCCATTAACCGAATGGATGTGATGGCTGGTATCTAAAGTCACTTAAGAGAGATTACTATAATTATTGTGAGCCAACTGATTGCAGCAGTGGTCATTTGGGACAGTGGCCTACCCAGAACAATTACATACAGACTACGTCGATAATAGGCTAAAGGATGGCCCAGAAAGTAGCACATAATGGTAGAGTAGTGAACATTGAAAAAGGCTAAATATATTGTGACAGAGGTCTAATCTTCTTGGCACTCACAAGCCAACATATAGGCTTAGAGAATTTGTTCATGGTCAAAAAGAAAAGACTTTCCTTTGACAACTCACATGACTCTCACAATCTTTCAGGGCTAGCAAAATGAATGACCTGTTTCGTTTCCTGCACTTTAAAGATTTGCAGCTTTCAAATCTAATCAAATCAAACTTTATTTAATCGAACTTGGCAGTCGAAAAATTTCGACTGAATTGTGCCGATTTTACAAATAGAAATTCCAACAAGTCAATACTGCAAATTCACTGGCAATTAAAATCAATTAATACATTTTTTAAAACCATTTCATGTGTCAGTTAAAATCTCTTCACGACACAACACAACAACATCAAAACTACATGTATACATTAAGGCAATGCGAATGGTATTGCACATAGTGATATTGGTCTCAGACTAAATCTACTACTTACTTTGTAAGTCTCACAGTCATAGCCATCATTGAAAAGGTCTCAAAATAGAAAGAGTTGCTTACACGATGTGACAGGTAGAAGTCCATTCTTGAATATGCCTCTTAGGTGTGATCATATTTCTCAATTTGACATTAAACATCCTGTTTTTCAAAAGTTGAATGGATTTTGTATCAACTACCGGAGATTACTGACTTAAGAGGATCTGCAAGTTGTTAATGGCTTCTGTCAAACTGGTACTACTAGGAGCTTAATATGACAGAACATGCACCTTATTGATTATCTATATCATGCTCAGGTGTATTAAACTTTAAAGTCTAGCCCTTGGAGTGTTTTCCAGGATTGCCCAGAGTAATATGCATAATGCCTGCAGGGCTCGAAATACTGGGTGCATGATTGTGCACCCAGGTGCACCCAAAATTGGAACTGTGCACCCAATCTTTTTCAGTGGGTGCACAGGGTGCACCCAAATAGTTTCTTGGGTTTATGTCTGGAAAGGTATCAAGTATAGTAGACATCATATTCTTGACATCTAAGTGTTAGAAAGATAATAAAAAATGTCTGTCATGTTACTTGTATAAGAATTTGATAGCTTGTAACTAAGTTTTGTTATTAGGTTTTCTTAACATTCTACTTAAATTTAAGGGGTGCACCCAAAATATTTTTGGTGCACCCAATTTGTTAAGCTGGGTGCACCAGTGCACCTAATCCCCAAAACGAATTTTTAGCCCTGGCCTGCATGCATATGGCTACTGCATATGTCAGGTTGCGTTAGTTCATTATGGACGTTGATATGGTACACATGAAATACACTTTAAGCCAAATCTCTAGTTCGTATGCTGTCTGGAAAGAAGAGATACCATAGGGATCACATCTTTGTACAGTCAGAGGACACTTTAGTCTCCCCTTTGATATTGAAGATCTGTTAAGTCCTGGAACTTTGTCTTGTAGCCACTAAACTGAGTCAAATTACATCATTTTTCAGCAGAACCCTTTGAGATGAATTGATAATTAGTCATGTACGTGAACATGACAGTTGTGTACAGCCACTGTTCATAGCAGTGACGATTGCGGCTTAGGGTTTACTGATAGAAATCATACCAAAATACCAAAATGATGTACAGGGATAGTGCAAAAGTTGTATGAACTGTTGACCACTGAAAGCACTTTCAAACTGCCCTTTTTCATGATCACGGACTGTCTGCATTATACTCTCAGATATTTTTATACCGTTAGGCTAATAGTTTTACAGCCCTGATACAACTTATGGCAATCTGTACCAGTCCTGTTGTTGTCATGGTACATTCATCATGATTGTTATCGATTTGTAGAAAACTGACGGCAACCGTCGTAGGGTGATAAGTCCTACATTATCTTATCACCGTCCCCCAGATTGTCACGGCAAGTTGCGTCTCGGAGCTGCGGCTCTTCCTGCCAATCACAGGGAAAACCTTTCACCATCTTGGCTGACCTCCAAAATCTTACCATTCGTATGCTACACCCTATCGACCTCTCCTTACAATTTCATACCTCCTTTCAATTTGTCCGTGTCTCCAAAAACATAAAGAGGGACGCTCGGTAGACACTCACTTTTTTGTAAATTAAATGCTTTGCATCCTTGGCTATCCATGTTACTCTCACAACAAAATATGTACATGGAAAACGCAAAATGTTTTACGAACTGGAAAATCTAGCTCTTTAAACAAAGCATGCGTGCATTTTCAGTAGTCTCAAGACGTATGTAGCAATAGCGCAGTAATTTAAAACTTTAGTGTTTCAGTGTACTGAAACAGCTATTTTCCCCCCATCACATGCTACAATAAAAGTGACATTAGAATGATATACCATAAACACTTACTGCACATTCCCGATAAAAGTTTTTATTGGGTGAATAGTTGGAATCCCCCCAAGTGCATGTCAGTCGCTCGCTTATTGATGTATACCGTATGGGCTGCTAACAGTCTAAGATAAGGAATCTCAGGCCAATGACTGCAGTGTTGATCGTGTGTCCAAGAGGCCCTTCTGAACTCGGGGATTTTCTGAAGTCGAGATCGAGTAGCGATCGATATCTCATGACCTGGTGTACATGTAGGTGGCTCTACCCTACATGTAAGGGAATTTTCAGCAACGGTTGGCATAATAGTAGGTGGAGAAAGTTTTTACTGCTTTAATGTCTTTCAAAAGATATCAAAGCTTTAATATAGGTTGGGGTTTGCTTGTCCTGTCTTTTCAGTTGAACCTTTCAGTGCTAAACGTACAATGTATGTCTTCCATTGTGTATTCTTGGTCAGTGTTTAAACACTTTTTCTAGAGAAGTACGGGTAAAACAGGTGTCTCATAAATTCCTCTAATAAATGGCCTGGATTGAAGTCAAAACAGAAAAGAACATCCAGGGACTGTTGCTCTCTCTAGCATTAATTGGGGCAGTGCCTTAGGGCATCATTAGCATGAGTGACGAGTAGGAGGCTATTACCGTAAACCGCCCTGTGGCAGTGTTGTGACGACAGTAGCTAGGCGAGATGGGCGGGGGCGGCAGTCAATAGACGGTCACAACTGTGACCGGTGGTGTATTCAGCAGCGCTCTTGCTGACATTTTAGTGGTGGAAGAAGTGGTGGGAGACCATGGGACAGTAATTAATAAGGTAACAAACTTAGGATTCAAAATTTGTGTGCTGATCTGTTTAACTTGTTTACTTGACACTTAATGTCTTTGCAGGAAGTATGTAAGACTATTGGCATTTGTGATAAATTTTAATCACTGGAACGAGCATTTAACCTGAGTCAATTGTACCTTTTGCATTCTGAATTTTCTTGTAACTTTTTGATCTGGAGGTACATGTACGTGCTACATATTGTCAAATGTAGTGAAAAGTTATTGGTAAAATGGCATCTCCCAGTGTTACTTTTAATACGGATGTTGTACGATACATTTGTGTGAAAGTTGAATTTTCTATTAGAACTTACGTTTTGTAAATGTTACCATAAGAATTAGCTTTCAAAATAGACACCAATGCTTTGAACAAAAGAGCTCATTCTTGCTATAAGGTGAAACATTCTAGCAGGTTGAATGTACACAATGTACATTATTTGTACTGTCACTGGGTTCATTATACCCAGACGAGTGCCTTTACATGCACCACACCCTGAGGCAATCAACTATGCTGACACCATAACAACAGGTGTCCCAGTGATACTGGAAATACAAATAAAGCTTGTGTGTATGTGTGATTATATCTCTTGCAGTCTGGTAAACCATCAAAGGAAATAGGCCACTGGTGCCCTAACACGACAATGAAGTCTTGAAAAGGAAAAGTATCAAATATTAATAGCAGAATACAGGATAATTCTTGATGTTGCATAGTACTGTAATATCATGTATCCATTGACTATTCTTTTGTTGTGACATGTACTTAATACAGTGGGTATATGTATACTATAAAGGTCCTCATTCATTGAATATGCTATATTATCTGCATAGCCTGTATATATAAGTGCCCTTTTGTGTAATACACCATGCCTCAATCAGCATTAGCTGGTTATATTACACCAAACACCTTGTCACACCTTTACAATGTACCTCGATATGATGTGTAATACAGAGCTAAGGTAGATTTTGGGACAACTAACTTATTTTCTGATGTAAGTCTTTCTTTTCTCTTTACAGACAAAGAACTTGTGAAAAGAAGGCAGCTACTGGAGCCAAGATCATGGATGGATCTTTATTTTGAGAGAAGAGTACATTAGCTTAAACTATCAACAATGGCGAATACAACAATAGCATCGTTCTTGAACCAGACCACGGCGTCACCTGATACCTGTGTTAATGTCGCCAACTATTTTTGCTCGGACAAGGGTATCATCCTTCCCATATTTGTCGAAGCAACATGGCCTATCGCACTACGAGCCTTTCTGTACCTTTTCGCGATGTTGTACTGCTTCATGGGAGTGGCGATCATTGCTGATGTCTTCATGTGTTCCATCGAGGTCATTACCAGTAAGACGAAGACGATTAGTATCGTCAAGCCGGGAACGGACATCGTAGAGGAGGTCGAGGTCAGGATATGGAACGACACCGTCGCGAACTTGACTCTCATGGCTCTTGGCTCCAGCGCGCCGGAGATCCTGCTATCCATAGTCGGGATCATAAAAACCGGGTTCAAATCCGAGGAGCTCGGACCTAGCACCATCGTTGGCTCCGCTGCCTTCAACTTGTTAATCATCACGGGGGTGTGCGTCTCCGCGATTCCCGCGGGCGAGGTCCGCAAGATCAAGGCGGTCAAGGTGTTTGCGGTCACAGCTTTCTTCTCCATATTTGCGTACGCGTGGTTGTACATCGTGCTGGTGCTGAACACCAAGGATGTGATGGACCTGTGGGAAGCCATCGTGACCTTCATGTTCTTCCCAATCCTGGTCATCCTGGCTTACATCGCCGACAAGGACTACTGCTCCAGGAGGGTGGATGTGGAGAAGGAAACTGACCACTTAGAACTTGGTAAGTGTCATGAGTCATCTTACAATGATGTTATCCAATATTGGGTTGGTT
Organism: Branchiostoma floridae x Branchiostoma belcheri; assembly: GCA_019207045.1. Classification (NCBI taxonomy): domain Eukaryota; kingdom Metazoa; phylum Chordata; class Leptocardii; order Amphioxiformes; family Branchiostomatidae; genus Branchiostoma; species Branchiostoma floridae x Branchiostoma belcheri. The sequence goes on along the minus strand of CM033033.1, from coordinate 18,741,092 downwards.
TCTTCATTTGCTACTTCAAGAAAGCATGTAACGTTAGTTCACCTTTATCCGCGGGGTAACCTATATCCATTGTGTTGCCAAACATGGTATCCAGGGATCTCAAATCGATGGACGGTAGTTTCAATATTTTCGAAACATTGCAGTTTGAAACCATTATCTGTCGACTTGATATCCCTAAATACATGAACGGATAAAGGTTACCCTATGGATAAAGGTGAACTAGCGTTAATCAAAGCCCTGTATCCAAAAATTTCAATGTAATTGCTGCAGAGTCTCTTCATCTTTTTCTGCAAATATTTGCGCGAGAGGGCAAACTTTGGACTTGGCAGCTTTAATAGGTTTGAATACAAGGCTAGGTACAGTAAGCACGGTAGCAACTTAATATGAAAACTTTCAGAAAGGCGTTAATTATACTATTTATAGAAGGTCTAAATTTGGTATAGCTACATTTTGTGCATAAGATATGTGCAGATTCTAAAAGATCTGACTTTATCTTTCAATTGAGCTTTGAATTCCTCTAATAAGGATACTGAAATGTTGTCCTTTTCTCACACTTTTGAAAGCAAAAAGTTGAATTAGCAGTCAGGAAAAATGCGTTTTGGGTCATTGTAAGGCATTCTGCAAATACATGAAGAAGTATTCACAAATAAATGAAAGTCGTCAGATGTCTTTTCAATATTCTTGATTTAAGTTCACAAAGTGCTTTGTTCCCTGAAAACTTCCCTTGTAATGTGGACGTCTGAGAAAAATTTAAGCCTTGGCACCCTTTAAATGCAAAGTTAAGACAAAATTTGCATGATTGCTTACCTCAGCCCGTGACATCCAGAGAATGATGCGTCATTTATAGGCTGAACCCAGCGAAAAGTTATTTGACATGTACTTTACAAGTGAACCAGAAAATTGCCTATAGGACCCAGGGGGCAAACTATTTAAGTTGATTGTTAGGAGTAAATATCAATACGTAGAATATAAGGTAGGGGAATATTTGAATGATTGTTCATTCATTTTGACATTTGTTCGCAGACTGCAAATATAGGTGATCTTAAAATGATAATCTAAGTAATAAAAAAAATAATAAGGGGCGCACATAACACAAATGTGATAATTGAATGTATTTCCAAGTATGAAATTGAATAGAATAGAATAAGATTATTCATGCTTTCATATCTAAACTCATTTCCGTACGTAGCAGGAAAACAAATTTAGGAATCACCAGTTTGCTAATGATGGCATAATTTCTGCAATTAGCCGACAAGCACCGAATGTTAAATGGATTCATTTGTGAACACAGCACCGCTGTCGGGCTGCTTCAACAGAGAAATAAACCATTTTGCAGCATGTCTTCAGTTCACCCTAGAACGCCACCTTAGGGTGGTGTAAAACTAATGCTCCTTGTAAGTGGAACGGGGAGGCCAAGGAAGCCCTATTCTTCACTGTTTCCCCTTGTCTAGGATGCTGATTGCAAACCTAATGCAGTAATTTCCCGTCTCTCCGAGTCCCTCTTTCCTCTTCGTTGTCTGTGCTTCTGATTGCAAACCAAGTGCATTAATTTCCTGTCCCTCAGAGTACCCGTTTCCTCTTGTCTCTGGAATAGTTCTTAGCCTGATTAAACCTCACTTATAGCAGCCCGCTCAACATCCGACCGGCCTCTACGGGGAGGGGCCAGTTACAGCCTGAACAGCAGAGTTTTTGTCACACAGACTATATGGTTCTGATTGCAAACCAATTCCTGTCATTTCCTCTCCTTCCAAGCTTCCCCCAGGGTTCTAGCTAGTGCATCTGATCTTTAGCGTAATGGGCCACTATGCTACAATTTGCCACCAGCATGCTAAAATGAAGCAGCAAAGTCTGTGGTACTTTGCTATCATTTACGTGTTGAAAAATGTCTACCATTTCCTTACCTAACTATAGATTCAGCACCAAGGACAGAAGCGATAAAATTATGTAAAATGATGATATGCCACTCATCAAAAAGTCCTAAGCAAATGTGATGTTAACTTCTTGGTAACAGAGTTACAGTAAGCCCCTTATCATGCCAACTTTTTACTCTCAGTAACATTTTCAAAATCTCACCGTGGAAGGACCAAGAGCACCATCCACACCATCCTTGTCATTACCATTAGGCCACACCAATTTCATTTGTTGCTCCTCAGATTTGCCAGTCCATTTTTCTTTTAATTTAAAAAATGATAGGTTTTGCTCACAAAACCTGTAAATATTGTCATGTAGGGCCACATACGCATAATTTCAGTCTAAAAATAATGCCAAGATTTATTCAGAACATTTAGTAACAAATCAAAGCAATTATTTTCTTTGACCGGTAAGCCCCAAAACGTGTGAATGCCTGATCATATTGTCTGTACATTTTCCAATAGATCCAACATCCGGTCCATTGAATTTTTTCAGATTCGTTTTTTCTGAACTGTTCCAATAAGAAACAACCGTACCAGTACCCAGCCCTAATCCTGGCTGATATAGAACCCTGCACGCCCCCCCCCCCCACCATGCCCTCCCCTATTATCAACCCACCCATGGTCACAGTAATCCCATCACTCCTCCTTCATCATCATTAGTCCTGCCCACAGACAGATGTAATCACTTTCCCCAGGAGTCTACCCGTCCCAGGAGATTATCCCAGCCTCCTAAGGCCACAGCAAGTAAATTCTATGGATGACATCCTATCCAGAATGCAAAAATAATAAGATGGCTAAATTCTAAAAATAGACACCATATCACGTTACGTCGTAACAAGATTTAAACTGACATCAAAACTAGGCATTCATTCCTGTATGAAAGAAGTAAACGTGTAGTGTATTAAAAGTGATACTACATTGTAGTGTGGTACACTGGTATCACTTCTCAAGTTGGCAAATACATTCATGGCTTCTATATTGGTACTGTACCTCCAAAAAGTTTCACCTCTGCAACTATAGTGTCTCTCCCTAATGTCACTTCTACTTAGTATAATTATTAGGCTACAACACATTTTTGCCTATTTTGGTATATCTGACCATCCCCGAAGTGGAAAAACATGTTTGTTATTTTAAAATCAGGCGAAAATTAATGAGCGAGCTGATGTCATCCATGAAATTTACTTGCTGTGGCCTAATTCTCCCTCCTGTCTCATTTTTCTCCAGCTGATCTCAGCTCCTGAAGGATTTACCTCCCTCTTGAACTTGGTGATTTATTCCCTTTGTCCCCTTGAGTTGATTAACTCTCAAATAGGATTTAGGAACAGTGGTATATTTATGGGTGTAAAAGAGTAAGTCTGCCTGCATGTATCACCAGAATACACAAGTAGGTACTATTTGGTAACGTTAGTTCACCTTTATCCGTGGGGTAACCTAGATTCGTTGTTGTAAAAAACAATGGGTATTTAGAGATTTCAGGTCAACGACGTGGCTTTCAAATGTCAAGATTTCTTAAATATTGCAATGTGAAAGTACCTTCCATCGACTAAACGATCCCTAAATGCCCTATTTTTTTATATAACGGATATAGGTTACCTTAGGCCACACCAATTTAATTTCTTGGTTCACGGATTTTTTCATAAAAAATATGGAGCGAGAGGGCGAAATAAAAATAAAAATGTAAAATGGTTGTGGTAAAGGTAAGGGCTAATCCAAAACATAAAGAATAAAAAGTTTTCAGCTTGAAAAAAGCACAAAAGACTATTACTGTACAGTAACAGCACCTGTTCGTTGAAAATTACAAAAGTAGTGTCATTTTCTATGTTTGCTACACCAGAAAGCTGGCGAATGGTTTCATTTATGGTGAAAATTTGCTTAGTGGTAATTTTTATTTTTATTTTTATTTCCAAAAAGTAGGAGCGAGCGAATCCGTGAACCAAGAAATTAAATTGGTGTGGCCTTACGGATAAAGGTGAACTAACGTAAAATGAAGGTACCAATGGCACTTTTTCAAAAGTTTTTTTTCCACTGTTTTCCACTTTTATAATTCAAGGTAGAATAGACTTATTAGAGATGTTTACAAGCAAAAATAACAGTCTTTCTTCAATTTTTTATTTTTACTGGCAAAGTTCGTAGGACGCGCAGAAATGCTCAAAAAGGCCTAAGTCATACGTTTTGAGTGAAATTATCAGTTACTGTAGGTATGCAACTAGATTGTGAGCCATTATATATTTCTAAATGTTCTTTGCTTCATAAAACAATAAGCCTGATTATATCAGAATTATCTGTTCGCTTAGTGACATAATTTACTGGTTTAAATGTATCTATTATTCATGTTCTAGAAATTTTTCCCTTTTATTATGCACAGTCTATCCTGGTATCATTGATTTCTTGGAAGGGAATTAAATATTAGGATGATGAAGATGTTAAATGGATGATAATCTTCTGATCCAATATTTCTGTTTCCAAATTTAAGACCCAGGATTTCCCTGAGAAAAAATATGATGTTTCATGTGTGTTAACGTGTTGAAAAAAAGTTGAAGAAATTGACATTAGGAAATTTTTAATGATTATTACACAAGTTACTCAAGCAACTATGCATAAAATTTGGAAATGGTCAGACATTCCAGACAGCATCTGCTAGATTTGTTTGTTACTAAAGAAAGACTAGGAATGCCATCTTATCAAATGTCTGACCATTTACAAGTTCTATTCAGTAACTTCTACCTAATATGAATCGTACTGACCCTTTATCCTGGAGTTGGCTTGAGTAACTCAGCTTACCTTGCATATTGATTATTGGCCCTTCAAAAGTCCAGTTGCAACAAATTTTAGAATCACGTCCTTGAATTATTTCTTGGTTGACATATTTACAGTTTACCCCAGAGGTACAGATCTCTCTTCACTTGTACGATATTGTATCTCCCATCAAAAATCAATAAAAAGAGCAACGAGCTATATCAATAATGGAGGTAAAAACCAATATCTCTGGATGTGCGATGACCTGTATGTTTTGTGAACCGTTCTGAGTGAAACACCATCCGTCATAGGGGTGGGTACCGGTACAGAAAATTCAGGTCCGGTTCAGGTCCAGGTTCAGGTCCAGACCAATGGTCCATTTCACTACAAAGAAATCTGTTTGGTGGAGTATTAGACTTACACTGGGATTTTAAAATCCTACAACGCTTAAACTCACCTGTACGGTTGGTTGTAAAACTCTGTAGAAACTACTATTAACTCTACCTGCTTCACTCGTGTTATTTTCTTTGCCCGTAAGCCCCCAAATTCCTGATCATATAATCCGTTTATTTTCTAATAAATCCAACATCCCATCTACCGATTTTTTTCAGGTCCGGTTAAAAAACGGTTTTGTACCGGTATCCAGCCCTAGTTGGAGTGAACCACAATCCGTCACCATTTGCCCCCACTGTGACATGATGAGTGCAACATTACTTTACATGACTGGACCACCCTTTTTGAATTATTGATGCTGGAGTATTTTCCAACCAATTTGAGAACAACTTGTTAGGCCGTAAAATTGGTTTGAATGATGACCCAGTTGTGTTGCTGGTGATTTTCAATTCACTGCAGATCTGATAGACTATCTGCAAAGAAACAAAATCTTTGTGAAATTAAGGGCATTTACATTAGGCTGAGGTGGGTTTAGAAGCCGAAGTTGCTTTCATAGTGTCAAGTGGTATTTGACTTAATAAACTTAAGGTTGTTTTCAAGGCTGGGGGTTTTACGGCTACAACAGGATTTATAAATGAAAAACATATTTAATCAGAATTCTGATGGTGATTTTCACTGCAGATAACTGTTAGTCCATTTTCTCTCTAACGAGAAATAAAATCGTTGTGAAATTAAGGGCATTTACAGATAGTAGCTTGAGGTGTGTTTAGATGCCAAAGTTGTTGATAGTGTCCAGTGGTATTTGACTTAATAAAGGTTGTTTTTAAGGGGTTTTACGGTTACAGCAGGATTTTTCATGAAAAACATATATAATCAGAATTCTCATCATTAAGCTTGTATGTTGTTAAAGCAATACAAATTTGGCACATGCAATATACTCTTCAAGCATAAGTTAGGCCCCAGCTACTTTTCAACATCTTTTTATGTATTGTGCCAGTCTTTTTTGTCTACCCATTTAAAAATAGAAATAATCAGATTTGAAGTCCAACAAAATGTGTTCAAAGATGTAAAATAACAATCCTAACCTTTAGTTGGAGAGTATATAACTCTGTAACAGAGAGAAATCAATGAGTATCTAATGCATTATAATGACAATTTTCAATAAGTAACTATTATTTGATGATAATAACAAGTGTCACCAATTGTAACCCAATATACATTTAGTTGAAAGAAGAAGCAGAAATAAAATGAAATGTGAACTTCTGTGGCATTAAAGGTAAAGATAGAAGGAGAGAAACCACTTTTGAAAAACCTGGCCCAATGAATAACAGATGTACAGAAATGTGTCCATTGATGATCCACAGTTAATACACAGGTTCTGAAACAAACAAATAAACGATGGACTTTCTTTACACCATACACAATAAATTACACATTGTACCATACAAGCAATCAATATTCACTTTGATAAATTGTCCCCGCAACAAGCGCTTCAAACTGCGTGACTGCTCCCAATTTTTAATGGGAGGGTCAAGCGGCATGTAGTGGGGTAATTACAATAACATCAATATTTCATAGCCGGCACTTGGTGGGATTACTCCAGGCTAATGAAACGGTTTGTCCGTTACACCGACGTAATGTGGGTGGGCGGATTATGACATCCATTCCATAGCCATCAGTATAATCAGTACGTGTGGGAGTACAGACTGGGAGAAGATGGGAAGCGATGATAACTCAGTTGTTGTCTTTCAGATCTCTGTGATATCTGATTCTAATTTACAACTTTAACAAAATCCTCTGAAATTGTTGAAGCCATTATGAATTACCAAAACGTTGGATAATTCATCTCCCACTGCATGCAAAAAAAGTAGTCAAACCCTTCAAATAGATTACTAGTACTATACTGAGTAGAAAAAGATTTCTAACTGTTACTGTTATTCCACCTTAAATACCTCGATGAAGGTTAGACATCCAGGTAATAAGATATGCCAGAAAGCAGTTACTCAAGCAACTCAATTGACCATTTCCAACATCATACCCAGTTGCTTGCTTGAGTAACTGCTTTCTGGCATATTCCACATTTAATTCAATGTTTTAGATTCTTCTGGTTTGCTTTCTTTGCAATTAGGCTGGACATAGGCTTGCAATTAAGATTATTATTCATTTCTAAAAAATTGTATTAAGTAACAACAAAGACATTAAACCTTACATGCAAGTAAATCTCTCAGTAGTGTACAAAATTAAAGACTGGTATACAATTGTAAGTCAAGTGTTTTTCCTTTAAGTTAACAGATACAGGATTTTTTAAGGTTCTGAATTAAAGACTCATGCAGTGCACCTAACTGATCTACATACACAGTGCTAGGTGCTGACAAACTCATTGTGGCATTACGTAAGATTGGCCAATGGGCTGGGTAGAGTATATTGGAATGAAAATCAATGATGGAATGCAGAAATATCAACACATCAACTGTACTTTAATTTTGCAACAACAAATTATAGGAATGGGAGGGAGCCAGCTCGATCAGCCACGGCTGCAGTTTAGCAATTCGTCGTACATTTCTCACGAAGGTATGTAAAGACAAATCAGTATCGTGGTGGCTTCTTGAACGCTTGGGAATAAAGCTGTGTGGTCCCGTAACGTTACGTACGTGTTTGACGCTAATACGTGTACATGTACGGTATTGGCGTCCAGGAATGGTGTCGTGACCGCTGGATATGTATTAATGGCCCATATCTGTCAAAATTTTGTGGTGAGTAATTGGTGCATCTGGCATTTTGGTGTCACCTTCATATGGTGATTATTATCATAAATGATACTATTAGGCTCTTGTAGATGGTGACAAACATACATTTGTAGGCTAGGTCCCATAATCGTAGAATGCCAATACATCATATCAAATATTTGTCATTCTTCACAACTAAGTAGTCTAGTATATATCCTTCATAACCTATTCAATGATAAATCTGCATAAAAGCTATGCACCAATCTATTTCATTTTGATAATTACTAGCAGGATCTTTGACCCCTTTATGAATTAGTAGGCCGATTTAATGCACTTCTCCGGAAAGTGATAGTCTAGAGAAATGTTTGACTTTGACATTATTTACATGTATGTCTCAACCCTCCAAATTGTCACAGGCCAATAAAGCACAGTTCTACTTGGCATTGACATTGGGAGGGTTAAATATAGTATCGATATTTCGTTCAATGTTCCCGTTCAAGATTTTATTACATGATGAGGGTAACACTGCTGTTAAAGGTTCTGAATCTAATTACTGATAACGACTGCAATATTGTAATTACCATGGAAGTAATAAACATAAAATACATAAAATATAACAACTTAATGTTATTTTCAAATTGCTGAATGCCATTTCATCTAATAATTATATTAAGCTCACTCAGAATTCCCATCATTTTTGCAAATATAAAAACCATATTACCAGTGCTAAGTGAGTACTACTATTTGTATGTTATTACCTGGATGTCTAACCTTCATTGACGAATTACCGGTACATTATCATGTCACATCTTAATTCTTGACAATCATCACAATGATTATTACATAAATTGTAGATGTACTAACTCTATATTCATTCTTTTCTGCTTCTTTTCTGCCTTCTATCGTATCAGAGGAAAGTCAGTCTGGTACAGTGCTTGCAGGTTAGTACCTTGTACTTGTCGTGACGTGATCTGTTTTCCACTCACTTCTAAGTCTTCTTGCACCGTGTGATAATCTCTATAGCCTTAAGCTAAGGGCACAACCCGCCGTACGTGCAAATAAGTGCTGTCTGCGTGTCAAAACGTGGACAATCTTTTGGGATCCGTAAATGGTAAGTACCGCCTCCATACGAACTCGTAGGGAATCCGATAGATTTTGGAGCACGCAGACACGCAGAACTTTACGTGCAGGCAAAACTTTTTGTGCCGTTGGGCTGCAGATTCGCCCCCTGTACACGCTAACTACGGGCGACGCGCCTTAACGTTTTCTAAATATGTGGCTGATGTGGCCTCAAAAAAAAAAAACTGTTACAACGTACGGACAAATTGCATGTACAACGGGCTGTGCCCTTAGCTTTACCAGCATGCTAATATTACAACCACATTTTTTTTTACCTAATTATGCAATATGTGTAGCCAAAGACATCAAAGTGTATATTGGGGCACTGAGGGCTCCAATGTGTTTTAACCTCCTAAAATTGTACTTGGAGATTTTTGACTTTGTGGAGATTGGCATATACAGATCTGAATGTCAAGTCTGTGGCTTTTACTTCAAAGGAATAAATAACATGCTGGAGGTTACCACATTTTGTTTTGCAATTAGAATGCACAGTTAGTCACCTGTTTAATGTAAATTGCACCATTTGGACCATTAAAGCACCCCTACTAATGGTGCGTTTAACAGTTTGTGTCAGGGTAAATGGTAATTTTCACCGTCAATGGCAGCTGACACTTCAATTTTTGCCTTATCAATAATCTCTGCCATTTAATCTATACTTTATGCCTGTATGACATGTAATTATACTAATGTAGAAAAACGTTACTAGTACAGAATAATTGTGAAACAAGTACATGACTCAGAAACTTTAAGAATTTGTAGTAAATGTGTATTAATCGGTTACAGATCAAGTTAAAATTCGACTTTTTCTACCCTGCCTCATGTAATAGGCCATATATAACAGGTCAGATTGTACATATTAGGTAATACATGTACTCTGCCTAGAGGTGTACTATGAATTCAGTACCACCAGTTCTAAATGGATGTCTTCTGACAGCCCTAACGTAATGCTTGAGGTGTCAAGGAAACTCAGTTACGTAGACTATTGCAGAGGTGACAACAAGACATGCCATAGGCAAGTCATGCTTTTAAGAGAATGTACATGACTGCGTTTAAATAATGAATGCTGGCTAGGTTTGAATTGGAAAGCAGTGGGCATTGACGTACATTGCTCATGGTAACTGACGTCAGTTTGAAGTCAAAAGAACTGGTCCACGTCCAAACACGCATTCAAACACCCTTCACGGTACATATGGTGTTCAACCCGGTGTTGCATGAAGTGAAAATTTCAATAGCGAAACCTCCCTTCGGACTGAAATCCCAGCTGGATCAGAGATAATTTGATACAATTCTGAATTCTTCTGGTTAATTTGAGCTAGAATAAGCAAACAAAATCGTTCACCATTATAATGATTGCAGAGAGAACTAAAGCGTAACTATTCAAACCCCAGTTCATATTTTCAAAGCTACAAGCTCCCAAAGCTTTCAAAGCTCCCATTTCTATTGTGCTTAAAGGGTAAGGAAATCTTGATTTGAATTTGAGATGTATACTTTATCACACAGGAGAGAAGATCTAGATCTAAAGTACTCTCTCTTCATGCATAAGTCTGTACGTCGTGAACAGAGTATAGAGAAGGGATGTTTGTTTTCCCTAAAGCTTAATGATACTGAGATGGCTCATGCAAATCGGTATTCAGACGCAGTCTTGCGCAAAGTCACGCTTGTGCCGGTACACCCGCACCCGACCAGAAACACAATACGTGTTATGTTCAGAAGACAGGGCTTAAAAGAACATTTCAAAGTCATTGTGTAGGTGTGACAGTTTATGGGTAGCTTATGCTTGTGATTTATAGGTACTAATTTTCCAAGAACATGTCTTGCATGCACATGCATCCATTGCATTCCAGGACTTTGTATACCTCGACCTTCAAGTGGAATTTGTAACGGTCTTAACAACATTCTGTAAGAAAGTGTGAAGGCCAAAACTTTTCTCACACCAGCTGTCAGCTGAGCTAAGTTTATGGACCCGATATTGGTCGATTTCTCGCGGAAAACGCTCGCGCGAGTAAACGGCTACGCCGTACCGACGGCGCTCGCGCGAGTGTAGTGCCACGCACTAGCGGCGGTGCTCGCGTGTCCGGCATTGTTTGTGCGCGTGTTCGGCCACTTCGGTCCTTCGCGAGCACCGCCGCTAGTGTGTGGCACTACACTTGCGCGAGCGCCGTCGGTACGGCGTGGCCGTTTACTCGCGCGAGCGTTTTCCGCGAGAAATCGACCAATACAGGGTACACCATCTTACCTGGTCAGCTATACATATCTACCCAATATTGGATGTTTTATGTTTTCTTTTCAAATACAATTCAACCTCTATCTACAACTGGATTTAAAAAATGGAGATTTTCTTTCTGATGTTTTGAGTGATATCCATCATTTTTCTTCAGTGTCACTAGAATGAACTGGTTAAACATGTCAATTCAAAGAAGAGTGATGGATGTCACTTGATTCGTCCGGAAGTAAATCTGTTTTTTCATCCAGTTGTAGAGATTGAGTTGTACTTGAATGTTGTTTACCTGGATCTCTTTGTTCCTTAATTTATCAAACCTTGATTAATTGATGTATTGATTAATAAACCTGAGTCAAAAATTCATACAAGCACAAGATTAAAAAAATGCACTCCGGGACTCAAACCTACAACACTTACTCTCTGTTCTATATGTGCGGCTCAAAAATCATGACCATAGCACACATGTTCAGAATATCAAACAACATCTCAGACCTGCATAGTCGTAAAACCATCCAGTCAGTGTGCGTTATGCGCTTGAGTCCGAACAATTTAATGTTCTTGATGTTCATGCCAAGAAATGTTAAGTCCCGAATACTTTTCCCAGGTCAATGCCAGTTTGCGTTATGTGCTTGAGTCTGAACAATTTATGTTCTTGATGTTCGTGCCAAGAAATGTTAAGTCCTGAATACTTTTCCCGGGTCAATGCCCAAGAATATGTAAAAGATACCACTTATCTTCTGCCAGTTTTAACTGGCCCAATGCCATATCTATGAAATGTCGATGGAAGGAGGCAGCAGGGAATGTTGGACCGCCTCCACTTTTCATCAGTGATTTGATCTGATTACTTTTGAGAGGGCCCCAGAAAGCAAGCAATATCCAGCACTGAGCTCTGTGGGTAGCTGTCAAACGCTGCCTGAAACGAAAATCATACATTCATACGTGTATGTGAGAAAAATTACGAAGGGAAATGAAATTGACATTGCCTGAGTTATCACTACCCTGAGGTCGCTTTATGTAATAAAGAATTTCATTTTCAAATTTTCAACTTCATATTTATTTGATTTTCATCTTTGACAGATTCGTTGTGACATGGCTTCCAATACCATTGGCGTGAGGTGCTTTTTTTCCATAACACTTTGTTTGTCACAATTGCACATCTTTCTTCAGAAACAAGAATTTTGTTGACAGACGAAAAAGAGGAAGAAGTATTGTAACGCCTGTTTATCTTAAAGTTTATTCGTGGGCCGGGGGTAACCTATATCTGTTGTTAATAAAAAACTGGGATTTGGGGGATCTTAAGTCAATGAACGGTGGTTTTAGATAGTAACCTTATCCTAATATTACGCCAAAAAGCAGTTACTCATTGACAAGAATCTAGATATGATTTTGGAAACTGTCACCGACAAAAGACACCGGATGGTGGTCTGAAATGTCTGACCGTTTCCAAAATCATATTCAGTTGCTTTTTGGCATATCTTGTTACCTTGATGTCTAACCTTCATCGACGTATCTTCCTACCTTTGCTCAGTTTCTAATCGTTCAAACGCACATGCATATTTTACAACAAGCAATAATGTTGGCTCCTAGCTAGTCATTCATCACCCTGCCTACACTTTCTATCTCCTCTGCGATCATAAATGTTCATTGGGTGGCACAGCATACGTGTTGCCATAGCAACTATGTCTGTGTGACATCACTGTGTGTAGGCTCATTGGTCTAAGTCCGTAATTTACAAGGTAATGGAAATGTCATTAAACATTTAATAATAAGAGTAACAAAAGAGTCTGATGATAAACTGGGTTGTGAAGTTAGTGCATTTACTTCTTTGTGAGTTACATCTTGAGTAATAACATTATGCTTTGTAGTTACTTCTTTGTGAGTGTAGCACTTTCTTTGCTACATAAAACCTGGCCCTTTTAGCAAGTAAATTCCTAATCATATGAGTTTGCAGTTTGTTTGTGAATTAATTTTGTTGTCACATTAAAATCTATTCCTCTTGTGAAGGATACTAATATATTATGAAAAGTAATAAAAAACAGTAAAATATGGAATAATGTTGGCCGATTTAATGATGGGTTCAGCATTAAGGAACATTATGTGATACCTGTAACATATTAATGTAGAGTGACTTAAGTTTAGCGCTCTAAAATTCCCCTTTTTCAAGATATACTGTAAATGAATTTAAATGCGTGGGGATTTAATTTCGCGGTTACCGTAGCGGGAAAATGGACTTTTCTCTGTGGTTTTAAGTTTGCGGTAGCACCATGCACTGTAGTCTCTTACTACCATGGAAAAATGTTTGCGGTGGTTTTCATTTGGCGGTGAAGCAGCCATCACGAAAAACGCGAACATTAAACCACCACGAAAGTTTCTGCATTTACAGTAATACAGGAAATATGGATTATCCCAATACTTATACTAAATCTAAGATTTTACCCAGTAAAATGTGCATTAACTCTTGGTACATCTTAATCTTAGCATGGAGTTTGTTTTTAGATTTTGAAAGGCATGAAAAATAGCTGAAGTAAGTTATGACAAATAGTTTCCAAGTTGACATTCTTGATAATGGCACAATATACTAAGATCGCCTCACCTTTTGGTCTACGTGACCACGCATGTGTCAGTTACCTAGCGCTGGTCACGGCCTCTAAATGCCAGACAAATCAATCTCCCCTTGACCGTGACCTTATCGGAACTCAAGCTCATGGTCGTTAACCCGGTAAAGCGTCATCGCCGCCTACGAAACCCATTGTCGCGTGACTTTCTCCTCCACCCCATTGTCTAATACTCCCATTCTGTCAAGGTGTTATATGAGGTTAACATAAATTATGTAGGACAGTTCTATTCATGTGTAAGGCGGCATGGCAGTTGCTATAGTAAAGCATACAAACAGATGTGGTACATTAGCAGTGACTGGCTGTTACAGTTCTCAATCCCTTTGTTTAAGTGTTTGCATACTTCAACTTCATCCTTTGATCACTACTTAATCCTTTGCACTGCGTCAAGGAGAAACGTTGATCAAGGCGTTAAAATACATGCACATTACACATTGAAACAGGAGCCTTTGTGTACCAATACCTGATACTGCTTTTGCAATTTTTCAAGTTTATTCCTTAAAGGGATATAATGTAAAAAATAAAGTCACTGTTTTCGGTCATTTTTCTATGTTATGAGATGAGTCTGCCATATTACACTGCACAGCAATATTTACAACATATGGAAATGACTCAGTTGTGAGGTGAGGACGTCTTGAAATATGCGCACTTTCCAAGGCCCCTTGAGTTGTCCACCATTTTATCCAACTCTCCGCCGAACCAAAGTGCACTTTAGAAAGTGTTCGGTGGTTTGCTCGAATCGTTATTGAAGTTTGTTGAAAGTCCCCGCTAAGCACCGAAGATCTGCGACTGCAACGGTCGATTCGGAAATCTACGGCCGGCTTAGTTCCAGTAGGCTTCTCGGAAGTAAGAAAATTTGGTTGTGGCTTATTTTGGCGTTAGTAAATTAGTACTGTCCATGGTGCTGAAAATGCAATATCTTGGTTATGTGCCTAATGGCTTCAATATATAATGATAATTTGGTGATTTTTGTCACAAGATCAAGTCTGATAAGCTCAATGACATGTATTACCTTCATGAAAATGTAGGTATTGTTTTTGGTATGCGTGTCTGTGTTTGTGTGCTTCCGGATATTTGTGGTCATAATGACCTTACAACCTCTGGATGGATAGTAGTGGTCTTTGACATGTGGATAGGTTTAGGGTTTGGGAAGACAAACTTCATGGTCAATTTGGATCCCCTGATGCCTGACCTTGGTACTGCAGCAGAACTTGTTTTTTTCAATCAAGTGGTGTTGGTTTGGTGCCCCTAGCAGCTTGCTCTGGAACTGCAGGGGCATCTATTTTCCTCTATAAGATGACACTTTCACATTGAAACCATCCACCTGTGACCAATGATTGCTTTCCTTCCCAGAGTATTCAGGTTTCTGTAGTAACCAACCATTGCTCTCCTTCCCAGAGTATTTGGGTTTCTGTAGTAACCAACCATTGCTCTCCTTCCCAGAGTATTTGGGTTTCTGTAGTGACCAATGATTGCTCTCCTTCCCAGAGTATTGACCAATGATTGCTCTTCTTCCCAGAGTATTGACCAATGATTGCTGTCCTTCCCAGAGTATTGACCAATGATTGCTGTCCTTCCCAGAGTATTGACCAATGATTGCTCTCCATCCCAGAGTATGCAGGCATGGCTGCTGAACTGAAGCCCGGCCATGTGAACAAGCAGTCCGTGTCCGAGTTCGTCAAGGAGATCAGCAAGTACTCCGGAGGCAAGCTGTCTCCCGAGGAGGCGGCCAAGCTGGCGGCCCTGAAGATTCAGGAGAATGAGAAGCACGACAGGAGCTGGTACCGCGTGAACGCTACGCGATGGCTGGTGGGAGGGCGGAAAGTTTCCGTGAACGTGAACAATAGCCTCAAGGAAGTGAGTATCCTAATGGCTTTGGAGGGGGGGATGAGATGAAAATTTATAATAGTATATAATTATTATCAAATCTTTTTTTTATTAATACCCCGGTAAACGCTTTGCAAACATATTGAACACACTTCTTAATTTTTGGATATTTGTCACAGGCTTTTAACAGGTCAGGGGCAGAAACTATATTCAATTGAATTCTTGTTCGTTAACTCAGATATAAGGACCTATGTCTATAAAGTAGTACTGACATCTTGTATCTAAAGTATCTAAATGCAAGGAAATACTTTGAAATATTGGGAATGTGGGTCATGAGTGTGATGTGGTGTAAAGTCAAGCAAAGTTGCCTCTTAAGCTTCTGATAGTTTTCTAAATCCATCCATACAATAATATTTGAGAACTCGTTTGTGTGTGTGCTGGGATGAATGCAAAATATAGCTTGCAATGCTTCATAGTTAAACAGCTTCAAGAAAGAGTGATGATTTCATTGTACATGTATTCTGTATTTGCTACTAACAATTAGTTATATGCACACATTCTTGAATTTGTTTCTGATGATAGTCTGAGGAATCATTTAAAAAGATTTGAGTAGAGATGCAATGGTTAGTTAGAAATGCTGGAGTGGGATAGTATTGGTCAATAGTTTAAGGTCGACCGAAATGGACAATATTTCTACAGGCAAATAGTACTGTAACAATTATTTGCTACGTTATACAAAGAAAGATTTGATTCATCATCATCTGATGTGAATATTTTCTTTCAAGTTTGAAAACGATGCTTGTCAAATATTTATTGAAATGCTTGTCAAGTATAAAATATTCATACGTTGTACCTCACAGGTGAAAATTGGAGTGATAATTAGTTGAAATTGTTTTGACAAAATTAAGATGATTACTTTTGATGATGTACACTGTTACAGATTCTTGAGGTTATTTTTTATTTGTTAAGTTGTAACTATGGTACATTAACTGAAGAATGTTGAAATCTTCTTGTCTTTATACCTAAATCCTGACAGCAAAGCGCTTTCATATTGCAAAAACAATTTCTGTGTCTCCTCAAACAATGATCCTTTCTATGGCCAAACTGTGGTGTTGCAGCATGTGTCAAGAAAAAAACTTTTGCAAGAAAATATAGACCTATGGGTCTCCTCAAGCAAGGGCCCTTTCTATTGCCAAACTGTGGTGTTGTAGCATGTGCCTCTGTCAAGAAAATACTTTTGCAAGAAAATATGGACCTATGGGTGTTATACTATGCTACTTCAGTATCTCCACTAGTCAGTGCATCTCAGAACAATTGTATGCTCTCTCAAAGTAACCTAGACAAATCCTGAGAAGCTCTGTTTTTCCTATTGCACTATAGGAAAAGGTTTGGCCATTTCAACATCATGTCACCCTCAGATGCTGAACCGAACATGTCTATGATTTTCCTTTACGTTGTTTTTTAACACTTTTGTTTCACCATGCACTTTGTTTGTTTTGTCTTTCAATGCACCATGCATGCTAGAAACTGGAAGGGTCTCAGGTTTGTGCCCACATGTTTTACTTACTCGGTGTGCTTCTTGACTGAACTAACCCACTAAATGCACTTCTCTTTTCGAATAATCTGTGCTCTTTCACCGGTAGAGCTGAATATGTCTCAGGGATGTTACACAGACATTCGTAGACAATTCTGATGAACAATTTTAGAAGGAAATGAGAGAAATGTGTAAAATACATTACCTGAAATCTAGATATTGTTATCTGGGAAGAGACAATTTGTGTGTAGTGAGTTTTAATCTTTTCTTCACACAAACGATTGGGCTCCAATCAGAGACCGTCATTTGTGTAGAAAAATCTTTTTTTTTTACAAAGCTGTAAGGAGTTTTTCTCAAAACGTCTAAGAGACATTTTCAGAACAATTGATAAGAAGACAAAATTAGCAAGTCTTCCTCAAAAAAGACCTTGCAAAGACATAATGCAACCTAAAATGAACCTAGAATATCTCGAAAAGGTCCAGAAAAAAAGGACATATTTGAAAATGTGTCAGTGTAACTTTCCCCTTTCAAAGACATTTCCTGCTCTACTTCACATTGTATTTGTATTGCATCAGTAGTGACAACAGCTCACCATTCGTAGGCAGATGTTTCAGGTGCAATGTGAGAGATGTGGTGTTGTCATGTGGTGATTGTGACGTGTTGTCAGTGGTCTGATCTTGTGGTAGAGATTAGCGTGGTGTGATTAAAGGGGCATGTGAATCTGTTTAGATTAGTGATGAGGATTTGTGGTGTGACAAGATCACATTGTATGGTTGTTGTAGTAGTTTAAAATCACATTACAGTGTATTTTGTCCTGCATGAAACTGTGGTTCACACAAATGCTCTGCAATTCTGTGTGAGTTTGTCTATAATTGCGTGGTGTTCTCTTAATAATGTCACAATACCGTTGTAACTTAAAACACAGTTTGTGATGTACATTGTAAGTCCTGTCAAACCACCTATAGTATGTTTTGTAAACCACTTATAGTAGGTTTTTTATACTTGTTTGCTGGGTAAAAATTACCTCTACTACTTTTTCAAATAAAAACTACTAACATGTGTGCTGCCATATTCATCCTCCTAATTGTATGAATAACTTTTAAATTACTGTTTTGTATTAGACATCCCCAGCAAACAAGTTAGAACGAGTGCTCGTAAAGATTTTGTGTCTGTGTGATGTTTTATTATATATCTATTAATAATCATCATGTTTTGACTGTCTTGGTCTATCTTTCCTTGTACTGTTGTCCTCCCTGAATCTGTCTGTCTGGAATTCTCTTCCACTTTTCCTCCTGATGTGTCTGTCTGTTTGCCTGGGTAAGATTTCTTACATCTTATCTCTTACATCTTGTTACATCTTGAGACCCCTGTGTTTATCTGTGGAATGCTGTAACTTGTCTTCACAGGATGTGTGAACATTGTTACGTCTCTGGCATGGTTGCTGTTATGAAAACCATTAATGTTTTTTCATCATCACAATAACCAAATTTCTATATCTGTCCCTAAGAAATTTATTTGTTCTCTATTATCATCAACAGCATGGATGCACTAAAAAAGATGTCCTCACAAATGTGATGTTTCTGGTGTTTTGGATTACATTCCTTATTAAAGTGCTTGTGTCACCAAATTTCAACATTTCCTGATTACAATCAAGCATAACAATATCATTCAATGAGCATCCAACATTAAAAATTCATGTAAACCCTTCTGACTTTATTGAACATCTCACTCACTTGCATATCTTATTCCTGCTGCCATGTAATCAAGTTAATTTCCGCCCATGATGTCATAGTAAACATGGCAGCCGATTTGGAACCTAACACTGTGACTCACAAAAGAAATATTCTTTCAAAGCAGAAAAGTAAATATCATGAAAACTTGCAGTTCTTGTACTGTATGACGACTACAATGATTATGCACTCTCAGAAGAAAGTCGCAGTACCAGGTTCCAAATTGGCTATTATACAGATGTATTGACTGGGACGTTACCGGAGCAAATTATCTTGATTGCCTGGCAGCAGGAATGAAGAACCGGAAATATGATTGATTAGTAAGATTCGATATTCAATAACATCAGAAGGGTGCAATTATTTTGTACCACCGAATAACACAAGCTGACGGTTGCTTGTAATCCGGAACTATAAGTTCTTGTCATTCGTAACATAAGCACTTGAAAACTGTTTATTGTATCACCTAGCTACCCACTGTATTCTTGTCTATAACTTGTACATTTTCCTACTGAAATCGCAGATGTCTTCACAACGTTACAGTCTTGTGTGTATATTTGTTCCCAGGACCCGTGTCCCACTGTTTGGATTGTGTTTGCATGCACAGTTTAAAGTTGTCACCAGTGGTGTTCACCCTTGTACATGTGGTGTTGGTGCTGGAGAGATATGCGATGATATTATGTTTTTAATCAAGGCGACACCATAAATTCAGAATGACAGTCTAATTCTGGGAAGTGTTAAGAACCTTAAGCTCTTTTTGGAAAGACGATAACATTATCTAATACTGATGATGTTATCAGAATACATTGTACCAATAACTAAAGTAAAACATCTTTTATTCTAATATAATCTAAGACAGTTTACCGAAATTCTGAGGTTACCAGAATTCTGCAGAATTTTGACTGACCTTCTCTGGATTCTGGAGAAACTTTTGCAGAATTCTGACTGACTTTCTCAGGATTCTGGATGAAATTCTGCAGAATTCTGACTGACTTTCTCAGGATTCTGGATGAAATTCTGCAGAATTCTGACTGACTTTCTCAGGATTCTGGATGAAATTCTGCAGAATTTTGACTGACTTTCTCAGGATTCTGGATGAAATTCTGCAGAATTTTGGCTGACTTTTTCAGGATTCTGGATGAAATTCTGCAGAATTCTGGCTGACTTTCTCAGGATTCTGGATGAAATTCTGCAGAATTCTGGCTGACTTTCTCAGGATTCTGGATGAAATTCTGCAGAATTTTGGCTGACTTTTTCAGGATTCTGGATGAAATTCTGCAGAATTCTGGCTGACTTTCTCAGGATTCTGGATGAAATTCTGCAGAATTCTGGCTGACTTTCTCAGGATTCTGGATAAAATTCTGCAGAATTTTGGCTGACTTTTTCAGGATTCTGGATAAAATTCTGTAGAATTCTGGCAGACTTCCTCAGGAAAGAATTCTGCATTTTTTTTACATGTTTTTTACATCATACATTTGTACTGAATTCATTTGGTTATTGTCTACTTAGAAAACAATCTTTTTTGGGGGGGTATTTATACTGTCATTCCGAATTTATCTATTCTGTTTTTAAGAAATATTGCTTTGGGAAGACTACAAAGTAATGAATGTTACACAATTTGGACACTTTCTAGGTTTATGACAAGGCCAAGAATAAGGACGAGGTGCCGCTGATTATCGACTCAGCGTCGGACCTGTCCCAGGGCGGGACGTTTTCCGTTGTGGAGTTTTCCGCGTCGTCCTGCGCCGTGATGGAAAGCCAGGGCACGGTGGAGGTGTCTGTGCTGCGCTCGGGCAGGACAAACACCAGGGTGCCTTTCAGGTCAGTCAGTCACTCACTCACTCACTCTCCGGTTTAACGTCTGTTGTTCCCCATCCTGTGGGGGTTAGACGTGCTTGCACGTAGATGCGGGGGCTTGATGGCAGCTCTCCAGCGTCCTCTATCATTTTGGTTGACACTGTGTAGGTTGAGGAGGTGTATGTCTTCCCTTATGTTGTCCGTCCATCTCTTTCAAGGTCGTCCACAAGGGTTCTTTCCTTCTATGCTGAATTCTATGCTGAGTATCTTTCAATATCAATTAGGTTGTCAATCAAAAACAGTTTAGCCAATAAGAGTGCAGCTGAAGGCATTTGCCCTTTTGTCAGTCTGATCTTTAAAAATAATTTTGACTGAAAGGGATTTAGGGATAGGTAATGCTACTTTACCTTTATCCATGAGGTGACCTATATTGGTTGTAACAGTTTTTCAAAACAGCACATTTAGGGATATCAAGTTGACGGACGGTTGTTTCAAGTTGTAATATTTTCAAAATAGAGCAGTTTGAACTCACATTTCATCGGCATGATAGCCCTAAATATCTGCTTTTAAAACAACGAATATAGGTTACCCAACGGATAAAGGTCAACTAGCGTTAGGTGTTAGATCACCTGCCATTGCTATCATACTCTCGTGCATGTGCTCTAGCTAGGCTAGGTATGAAGGGTCATTGCATTATTGAAGTTTTACATGTGTCTGTCTCAATCTGTGAATCCATAGTAAAAGGGGTCTGGAACGATTAACAGAAAACTGTGGGAATGGTCTCTGAGCAATATCATGTTATTACTAACTATGGCTGAAAAAGGTCTATAGTTGTGATATGGCTGTAGGTAGAGAATTATCTGACAATGTACCTTCCTACAGGTAATAAGTTCAAGACTTTGAATGGCAATGATGAAATAATGATGGAAGCTTTTGTCTGTTATATGTCACAGGTATGAAACCATTGATGGCACAGCCGAAGCGGGCTCAGACTACATCCCACAGAAGGACGTCCTGGTCTTCGAACCAGGAGAGAGCATGAAGAACATCAAGATCGTCATCGTGGACGACAACCAATGGGAGACCGACGAGACCTTCTTCGTGAAGCTGTCGGTGGATCCCGACAGCGGCGCTGTTCTGGGACGGAAGAGCATCAATGAGATTACCATCATAAATGATGATGGTAAGAGCAATTCTACTTGTATTAGGAGATGACCAATCAGAACCATAGGAAGCAACCTAGTCGACCAATGAGAACCATCAATAGAAAAACTAACCATTCAGCAGTATGGAGACAGAAACTATTAGGCTGTGAGGAACCTTGGTCTAGGAGCCAATCAGAGCTTTACTGGCAAATGGCTAGCCAATCAGCACCAAGGACAGAGCTATTGGTAATAAACTCAAGATACTGAATTAGTAACAAGCACATTATGGTACCATACTAACCAGTACTATAGATACATATATTTTTTCACCCGGTTAATAAAAACAACAGAATGATTGCCCATTCAGCACCAAGGACAGATTACATGCTGAATTAGCACTGTTGACAAGAAATGGCTGTATTCTGATTGGCCAGTCATTCTGAAAATCATGTGACGGCTCAACCAATCAGTGACATTGATTGTTGCTGATGATGATGATTGTTGCATAAGTAGCAGGACATTAACATATTGCCTTATTTGGTTGTAATCAGATCCTGGTGTCCTGGACTTCTCCAAGCCCAGTTTCATCTTCAAGGCACGTGACTCCTCAACCAATCACTAGCAGGATATTAACATATTGCCTTATTTGGTTGTAATTAGATCCTGGTGTCCTGGACTTCACCAAGCCCAGTTTCATCTTCAAAGAGTCTGCGGGGATTGCCAGCGTCCCCGTCCAGAGGACCAAGGGGTCAGATGGGGTCATCTCGGTCAAGTGGAAGACTAAGGACATGAGGGCTGTGAATGGAAGGGACTATGTTGGTAAGGACTATGTTGGTAATAAACCCTGTGCAATACACCTTTCTCACGCGGCGGCCATGATAGATCTAAAACGAGTTCAATGTGGCAAACAAAAGGCTGTCCATCATAATTAAAAGGTCGACCAATGGTAGCCTGCCAATTAGGAAATCGACCAATAAGTGAATGGCTGCAAATTCGTTAAAAATTTGCATTATCATGTTGTTATTTTGCATCTCTTAAGGGACTATGGGGTCAGTCTACACTACTCTAAATTGCTACATCTTTCGGTGCATAACACTTCAAGTAATATTTATTATTCTATCTTATATCATGAAAATTTGTGTGGTTTGGGGGAAAACTAAATGGGACCTGATTTTA
The DNA here is from genome assembly GCA_019207045.1 of Branchiostoma floridae x Branchiostoma belcheri. Classification (NCBI taxonomy): domain Eukaryota; kingdom Metazoa; phylum Chordata; class Leptocardii; order Amphioxiformes; family Branchiostomatidae; genus Branchiostoma; species Branchiostoma floridae x Branchiostoma belcheri. The sequence continues at coordinate 18,718,163 of CM033033.1, read as the reverse complement.
GAAATAAGTTTTGTCTGTTTGCCTCATTGACCTCTTCTTCGATCTATCATGGCCGCCGCGTGAGAAAGGTGTATGGCTTAGTGGGTAAGGTGTTGAGTAGGTTTTGAGTTAGATTCCAGAGTCATACTGAATGGTACATGCCGCTTTCTCTGCTTAGCACTCATCATTTGAGAGTATGATAGTTGCACACTCACCACGACCAGTGAACTAGTCCCCTGCTGTAGTGATTGCACAAAGTTGTGTGGCCCAGGGCTACTGAAACGGAGATGGGTGCCACCCAATGCACCATTTTGGCACGAGCGACTTTTGAACTCTTTTTGAACTCTGTAACACGAATAAAGTGAAATTCAAAAGAAGTCTACCTTATCTAAACAAAGGGAAGTTTTTTTTTATGTCCATACAGATTGCTTCGTTGTTATTGAGCATTTCGTGTGAAGTCAATGTGATACAATAAAATCATTAGCTGGGGTTTATACTTGGAATGTATATTTGTTATTGTAGACGTAGAGGGAAAAAGCACAAGTCTATTTCTAACTGCACTTGCACATTTACACAGCTCACAACATCACCTAATTACAAACAATGCCATCTGGATTTTGGCTTTGAACACGTCTCTGTTGCCATCTCTCTCAATTGCATTATAAATCTTCTCATACACGTAGAAGAGGAAATGGGATAATCAACATTGTTTGTCAGTGTTGCCCTCCGGCACTTTCTTTTATGACTGGATCATGTTTTATATTAGTTTTAAAGCACTTGGCAAATAATTACACCAGAATGTGTAATAAAAGAACGCAATCATATGAACCCAAAAAACATTTACAGTTCCATCGTTACCATTCAGTCATCTTACACATATTCAGTTTTAAACTGCCTGCACCAAAAACAAACACCAAAAAGCGAGCCTTTCTCTACCGTGTTGTAAATCTATGGAACACCCTACCAACAAACATCAAATTTATGTCCAGTTTTCGAAACAAAAAAAATGCAATTCAACATTTGTTTGCAATTAATAGTTTTGTTTTTTTATCTGTTTCTTTTAAGCTTGTATTCTGTACTATAGTATGTCAGTCTGTGTATATTTGCATACTTGTTTGAACGCTGGAGGGTTAATCCTGATAGGACTAAAGGACATCCCAATAAACTAACCAGCAGCTAAAAAGTCAACTATTTTGCAAAAATGCAGAATGTTTTCCATCTAGCCTTGCGTCAAGCTACTCACATACAATACTATACCATTAGGCTCACCACAAGGTAGTGTGTGCGAGTGAAAAAAAAGAATTAAGGCTATGAATGGGGGATGTGAGTAACCTGACTTGATAGCTAGTCCAGGTAGACAGCCCAGGTAGCCAGGCCTGATGCACAGCCCAGCCTTTTCCATAAACCTTTTCTGCTAGGAGGAAGAAAGAAAAGGAACACAGCAAAAACAGTATTATTTTCTCCTTCGGGATAACATAATAACCTATCTTTATTGAATCTTTATTACAGGTGGAGAGGGGGTGTTGGAGTTCCAACATGGGGAGACAGAGAAGAACATTGACATTCAGATCTTCGATGACAAGGACTTTGAGAAGGATGAGGACTTCATGGTGGAGCTGTCGGATGCTGCGGGCGGGGCTATGATTGGCAGGCAGAGGAGGACAGTCGTCACCATTGTCAACGATGATGGTAGGTAGCCATCTTTCTATTTACTGTTAATTCATTTGCTTTTGCGTTGCTTGGATATCACAATAGGAGGGAAAGGGATTTTTTTGCAGTGTTTTGAATTAGTGTACAGTGCATAGTCATACAAGGGTTAACTATCTTTCTAATTATGTTAGTACAGGGCGTAGTCTTACAAGGGGGGGGGGGATCCGTCTATTTACTGTAAATTCATTTACTTTTGCAGCGGTTTCATTTAGTAAAGGTGTGGATAAAGCTAGGTAGTATAAAGGCCTTCTCCGTATGTTACACCTTAGCACTTCACAGAATTTGAATTTGATACAAACTCACAAGGGCTTACATATATCCTGCCCTCCATTTTAAAAGTAATATTTTCCTGTCCTCCATTCTAACAGAAACTGTCTTTTCTATTCACCACAGAATATAATGGCCTAGTTGACCGTGTCCTGACCATTGTGAACGTGAACATGGACCACTTGCAACTGGCCTCCTCCACGTGGGGGGGACAGTTCAGGGACGCCATGAACGTGAATGGTGGAGACGTGGAGAACGCCACCACCATGGACTACGTCATGCATTTCCTGACCTTTGGATGGAAGGTACGAGACTATCTTTCTACTGAATAAGGTGTAGTACAGTGGAATGTTTTGTATGTGACTGTCATTGTGTTTGGGAATTTTTGTAACATTGTAGTACTGTAAATGCATTTACATTAGTGGATTTAATTTCACGGTAGCGGGAAAAAGGACTTTTCGCGGTGGTTTTAAGTGTCACTGTCATCTGTTACTGCCATAGAAAAATGTTCGTGGTGGTTTTATGTTTGTGGTGAATTGGCAACGCAAAAACTGCTAAGTTCAACATAAAACCACCGCAAAAACTACTTGCAAGTTTTTTATAGGTCAGAGAGTGTGCATTTTCAATGGGACAGCACACTGGTTATAAAGAATGAAAATATTACGGCCCTTGGTTGTAAATATTGGCTCAAAAATAATGGCACACTGAAAAACCAAACAGGTGTTTTTTTTGGTACATTTTGAGGAATTAGCCTATTAGTAGAGACTAAGTGGACATCACTCTACTGTTAGGGAAAGTCATGTAAAGTGCCTTTCCCAAGAGTACATTGTCGGGGGCAAAGCAAGTATTGAACCAAGGATCTCTTGGTTATGAACCCAACACTCTACCACTTACATAACACCGTCACCTATAAGGAATTATATAAAATTGGATGGTTGTAAGTTGACTGGAGTTTTCTAAAATTATACTATACAATGCACTTCTGAGGTAAAAATGTGCATGATGCAACAGAGTATTGTCTGTAGTAATGACCATGTTCTGTGCCCCCCTCCCCCCTAGGTCATGTTTGCCCTGACTCCACCAGTCAACTTCTTGGGTGGCTGGTTGACCTTCATTGTGTCCTTGATGGGCTTCATTTTCCTCCTGACTGTCATCATCAGTGACCTGGCCACCACATTTGGCTGTCTGATCGAGCTGGAGGACAACATCACCGCCATTACACTAGTTGCCATGGGAACAAGTTTACCGGATCTTTTTGCCAGCAGAACGGTAAGCTAAACCATGTAACTTGTAGGGCAAAATGTTTTGGATGTGATAGAGTTTTTTGGTTAAGATTGAGGAAAGGGACAGCTGAAGCTGGGGATAGCTGTAATAGCACCAGCCAATCAGCACCAAGGACAGGTCAAACAGAACTGACCAATCACAGTCATGCAAAGAATACTGGTTACCAATCAATCAACCAAGCATGAGTAAAGTTATCTGTGGCCTAAAAAACAAACCAAAAAAACAAAACACAACCATTCTCTTATGCTTTACAAAAGACTGACAAGCACTGACAGTTTTATGGGGTGAATATTCAATTGAATTTCAAGTGAATACAGTCATATCCTGCCTATCCTCCAGGTTTATGATGTCCCAGGCCTCTTGCTATATCAATTTCAAAAAATCCAAGAACCAAGAAATTAAATTGGTATGGTCTAATAAAGCGTTGATATATGATAGAAAGGATAGAATACTGAGACGGACATAAGTCACCAAAAATGATTCATGAAGTGTCAAAATTACATTTCTGTCAAAAGTTCTTTGAATGTGTATTTTTTTGCTTGCTGAATGTATTTCATGACTGAAGAATGTAGATTATGTGGAGAAGGACAACCTCAAGCCAACCGTTCACACTTACGCCACATCTTCAGAAAAGACGCTGGAGCCGCATGTTCCCCGTTTAGGAACTTTATTCGAACCGACACACAACAAACACGTTTCACCGTGTGGCTTCCTCAGTGTTATGGGCTCAAATCTCGTATTTCATGACTGAAGAATGTTTCATTTTCCCCACTTGTATAACAGGCTGCTCGAGCAGAGAAGTATGCGGATGCCTCCATTGGAAACGTGACTGGCAGTAACTCAGTCAACGTGTTCCTGGGTCTAGGCCTGCCATGGCTCATCGCCAGTATCTACTGGGAAGCTCAGGTAAGCAGCCTTCCTTCTTACCATCGTCTAGACAGGTGATAAGCCACAAGATGTTCATACTGTCATACATGTATCAACCTAAGTCGAGGAAAGTACATACCATCTATATCAGACTATAGAATCAGATTCAGGGCCTATAAAATACGCAGTAATGCGTGCAGCTAGATTTGCAAAGGTTAGCTCAGGTAAGCAGCCTTCCTTCTTACCATCGTCTAGACAGTTGATAAGCCACAAGATGTTCATACTGTCATACATGTATCAACCTAAGGTGAGGCAAGTATTACTACTACATACCATCTAAATCAGACTATAGAATCAGATTCAGGGCCTATAAAATACACAGTAATGCTTACAGCTATATGTGCAAAGGTTAGCTCAGGTAAGCAGCCTTCCTTCTTACTATCGTGCAGACAGTTGATAAGCCACAAGATGTTCATACTGTCATACATGTATCAACCTAAGGTGAGGCAAGTACATACCATCTAAATCAGACTATACATTGTCAAGCTGATTCAGGGCCTAAAATATACACAGTAATGCTTGCAGATGTGCAAAGCTTAGCTCAGGTAAGCAGCCTTCCTTCTTACCATCGCCTAGACAGTTGATAAGCCACAAGATGTTCATACTGTCATACATGTATCAACCTAAGGCGAAGCAAGTACATATCATCTAAATCAGACTATAGAATCAGATTCAGGGCCTATAAAATACGCAGTAATGCTTGCAGCTAGATGTGCAAAGGTTAGCTCAGGTAAGCAGCCTTCCTTCTTACCATCGCCTAGACAGTCGATAAGCCACAAGATGTTCATACTGTCATACATGTATCAACCTATTAGTAAGGTGAGGCAAGCACATACATCTGTACCATCTAAATCAGACTATAGAATCAGATTCAGGGCCTAAAAAATACACAGTAATGCTTGCAGCTATATGTGCAAAGGTTAGGTGTGGGGAATGGCTCTGGTTGGCCAAGGGAATGGCTCCCTTTGTTATGATCCAACAATACTGTAAATGCATTTAAGTTCGCGGGGATTTAACTTAGCGGTAGCGGTGAAAAGGGCTTTTCGCGGTGGTTTCAATTTTGCGGTAACACCATAGACTGCAGTCTGATATCATGATAGAAAAATGTTCGCGGTGGTTTTAAGTTTGCGGTAAGGTGGTCACCGCGAAAACCGCAAACATTAATCCATCGCGAACATTTCTGCATTTACAGTACCACGGGAAGGTAGCCTGGGTGCCATCCCCCATAGAAACCACTGACTCAGTCTTTTTACTTGCAAAGTCCCATGGATAGCAAGCATAAAGACTGAGGCAGCTATTACTATGAAGGACGGTATCCAGGCTAACGGGAGGACCCTGGCAAACAGAAATCATCCCCTTTAGCTGCCAGGAAGCTTCCCCTTGTATACTTCAATGTAACAACTAAAATATCAGCACTTTTTTTAGCAAAAAAAATATAGGAATGACGAAAAACAACCTTAACAATCAATTGAAAGATATATATATATATATGTAAATAAAATTGAATGGAAAAAAGACCCTGTCAGAAGAAAGAACATGGCTGAGAGTAAAAACAATTTATACAGCTCTCATTGCAATGATTATTTGCTGTCTACATGAAGATCTGCCTTTATCATATCACAATTTTAACATTGAAATGAAAATGCTCAAAGATAAATGATAAGAATTCTTTTGTAAAAAAACACAATACTATAGGCTTAGCTATATCTAGAAATAGATCCAATTGTCCCCTGCAATGCCCAGTCATCTTGGTGAAACTAATCTTGGGCCGACCCAAGTCTCATAAAGAATTCATGATGATGAAAAGATAACACTATTTCTGACAACCTGGCCTCACCCTATAAGATACAAAATTGAATGACAGAGGGCTATCACATCATTTACTTCCACTATTCCCAGCGTAATTGCATCGGTTTTGTCCCATGTTGACGTGCAAAATGCGCATAAAAAGCTTTACGACGATCGAAAAATGATCTTTCTACACAAAGAAGATGGAATTGGGTGGGGCTATATGATAAACTGCTAGCGTCATCTCCAAGAAGACTTATGGATTGCAGACAGAGAGGCTTTTATGATGATCAAAACATGATTATATATTTTACTGCAACCAATTTTGTTGTGAGTCATACAAATGTCAACACGTGTGACTCACAAGAAAGCTGATGGGCTGTTTTTGCATAGCAACAAGCTCATTTTTTAAAAGACGGCTTTTAAATGCTGTTACAAGCAGCTCAAAAACATTACCTTGAATACGAAGTTATAATCTTGCACTTTGAAGGTAATTTTGGGGCAGCAGTGAAAAGTGAGACACGTTTTAGACAGTTTTATGTAGCTCTGAGCCATAGAGTTCTTAAAAAGCTTCAACAAATCATGCGGAATGCTGTTTGGCACTGTTGCTATGGACTTTCATCCCACCAAAATGACTCTCAGCTGCTACACTCACGAAAAAGCTTCACATTTTATCCCAATGCTAACATTAAAGCCTATTTTGTATGGCTCACTCACAAATGGAAAGCACACCTCTCATCGCATTGAGTCCTATCTAATATATACCCATGCACACAGTTGTGTAGTCGAAGCTGGTTATTTTTGACTGAATGATCAAAGAAGGCACTTTGTGATGTCAGAAAGGGATTTTGATAGCCTTTCCTGTGAAGGGAACATTTGTTCACAGCTGCTAGTACAAATGCCAAACATATATATGTACATACAGACTGTCAAATTCATTCTTTGGAAACATTAAGCTGCTGCTGATACCAAGATCAGAGCCCTAAATTAGAAACATAAAGTAAAATGTCAAGCTTGTTGCAGATTGATGTTTGATTCTACTGTGGATAGCAAGTAAAGTATGATTGTAGAAAAATGTGTGCAAAAAATGGAAAGTCTAGTGTAACAGGTTTGCAAGGTGTTAGCAGGGCTCGAAATTCATTTTTGGGATGCACTGGTGCACCCAGCTTAAAAAAATTGGGTGCACCAACAAATTTTTGGGTGCACCACTTAAATTTAAGCAATAACCTAGTGATAAAACTTAGTTACAAGCCATCAAATTCTTATACAAGTACGGTGATAGACATCTTTATTATCTTTCTAACACTTAGATGTCAAGAATATGATATATAAGACTTAGTATACTTTGATATCTTTACATACACAAACCTAAGAACATATTTGGGTGCATCAAAAGATTGGGTGCACATCTCCAATTTTGGATGCACCCAGTATTTTGAGCCCTGTGTAAGTCATGTTGTCAAGTTCAACAGTGCTAAGAAAATCAATTAACTTCTGATGTACAGTATATCTACTGGTGCATAAAGCATTGCAGAACAAAAGAAAGGGCAAGAGAGCATACTTAGGGATAGGTCTTGATATCAAAAAGTTGGAAGTATATCCTTTACAAAGGTAGTAAAAACCTTTAAAAAAATGCACAGACATTTGTCCCAATATTCTTGATTCCTACCATCACTTACATTTGTACCATTTATAGGGGCACCTAAGCATTAGCCAAGATTTCTGAAATTGTAAAAAAATTAATTACCATTACTATGAGAAAACGCACAAATCTTATGTGATAGGCAGTCTTTTTCTTCCTGCCTTCTACATACTTCATGCATATCCAATGAGATTTGTATGTTTTTACATTTTTCTGCAAAATTTGTGCGATCAATGCTTAAGGCACCTCTGAAAATGTCTAAAAACTCGATAGTAACCTCTTACATGTTGTTGTGATGTTTCTTTTAGGGGGAAAAATTTGCTGTTCCCGCGGGTTCCCTCGCGTTCAGCGTGATGGCGTACTCCATCTGCGCGATCCTGTGCATCATCATCCTGGTCATTCGCAGGATCGTTCCCGCCTTCGGGAGGGCGGAGCTCGGAGGAACGCCAAGTCTCAAATACGTTTCCTCGGGGTTAATGGCGTCGCTGTGGGTTTTGTATATCGTCTTAGCTATTCTAGAAACCAAAAAAGTTATCGTTGTTCCCTTGTAGAAATATTATTTGAAATCTACATAATTTATGATTATGTTTTTCATAATCTTTTCATATCTCCTGGCACTGCTAATTAATAATATGTAAACTTTAAATCATGTTTTTACCATTCACCTTTTGTACTTTCTTTGAAAATTTGATTTTGGAGGAAGATATAACTGATATTCCAGAAGTATTTCTGTCATGATGTTCAAACTTTCTCAGAACAATATTTTAAAATGCTAGTTCACCTTTATCTGTGGGTAACCTATATCCATTGTTTTTGAAAAACAGCTGAGGGTATTTGGGGATATCAAGTCTACAGCAATATTTTAAATATTGAAGCTTGAAACGTTAACTTCAACTTAATGTTCCTAAACGTCCTGTTTTAAAAAGATAATGGATATAGATTATCCTTCTATCTGCGTTATCTGATGACAGTTTCTCTATAAGTCAATATTTCATTATTGTAAGTTGCTAAGGATACATATGTCACATGGAAGACTTATCTTAATATAAAGCCAAGAATATTACCAATCTATTTTACTTTAAGGCATGATATTGTGTGTTGCCGTGTGTTTCATTAGATTGTACATAATTTTATTATGTATACAGAGATGTGTTCAAAGCATGAAATTTATTGAACTACTAAGTACTACATTAATATTTTATTGTGTGTTTCCATTACAAATTGTATATGTAGGTAAATACAAAAAATGTAAGTCTTGAGTTACACATAATCCTAAGACCACATCAATTTATACTTCTTGGTTATAATATTTACTTTGATTAAAGGGCAAAAATCAGAAACTATCATTTACAAATCAAAGTAGGATACATGTCAACTACTTATTTTGGCATATTGCTCATATTTTGAGTTTTAGAAATTGTCTGCCCTTTTTGTTAAACATTTTAATCATCAAAGTTGCTCTGGTAATGGTATTTGTGTCCATCACTTTCATGCAAAAGACGAAAACCAAGAAAACAAAATTGGTGCGGCCTAAAAATTGTTTTGCTGATTAACAATCAGAATTTGAAATAAAAAGCACACTGTTGCTTTTTTTCTTAAAAGCAACTGTTGAAACAGCATCGTTGTAAATATTGTAAATACAGATGTGCAGTGTTTTAACTTTTGATTTTGATTATTTTTGTGGATATATTTATTGCAATAATACAGCTTATATTGTCCCAGCAGACTGTGATGTTTTACTCTAATTATGTCTAAAAGATGCCGCAATCAAGTTTATCCTAGTAGTGCTATCAAAAAAGATGGCCAAACTATGCATTAACAATGTAGCCCTACCCCTATATCAACTTCTCAACGCTCAATAAGGCCACAGCAAGTAAATCTTATGGTTGGCATCCCTGCAAAAATAATGAGATAGCGCAAACAAAAACAAGATGGGTGAAAAAACAAGATGGCTAAATCTTTAAAATAGTCACCATAAACATCGTAACAAGATTTGAAGTGACAAAACGTGGCATCACAGCTAACAAGGCATTTATTCCTGTATTAAAGCAGTTAAATACCGGTAGTGAAGTAAAAGTGATACTAGTGTGGTACACTGGTATCACTTGCCAAGCTGGCAACTACAGTTATGGCTTCCATATTGGTGGCACTTTTAAAACAGTTACTGTACAAGTTTGACTTCTGTGACAGTATAGTCATGGCTACCTCCCTAGTGTCACTTCTGTATCATTATTAGGCTGCAACACAGCATGTTTGCCTAGTTTGGTCTATCTGACCATCCCCGAGGAGGAAAATAATTCTTGTTTTTTTATGAAGTCAGGCCAAAATTAAAGAACTCTCTGATGTCATCCATGAAATTTACTTGCTGTGGCCTAAAGTGAAAATCATACTATAGTCCCATAGACTCTGAAATTGTATTTTTGGCAACATCCCATGGGACTAAAATGCAATTATCATGTGATTGTAGCTTGATAACGAGATCAAGCCTTGTCCTTATTGCTCTGCGACCTAAGATTAAACAGTTTAACTGTCCCTCTACCTTATTTGATAATCTCTTTTGAAGAATGACAATTAAATCAAAGGCTACAATTCTCTTCATCAGACTAACCCAGTCACGCCGTTTTTGAAACGTAAAAGCTTTTCTTTGCCATTTTGGTAATTCAGACCGTACATCTGAACACAGAAACGGTATATAGACAGATTGGTATATATACTTCTTGCATTCCAGTTTGTATAATATTATATAAATGTTTGTACATTTCAAACAACTAATATCTATTGTGCAATTTTAAGGAAAAGGACTACAGACTTTGTGCATTTTCATTAAAATTGTTTTTTGGTCTCACATATGGAAAAATCAATTATTACATGATAAAGCCACACTAAGTCTTACAATCTTGATTATGAGCCTTTAAAACAGATTTTAATTGTTTATCACTAAATTGCCTTTATGTGTACAAAATCTGTATTAGGAATGTCTTGTGAGTTTTTATCAAGATATTAATTTTTAATCATAATTGATAGGCTATTGTTGCACATACGAATCTTTTTTACATTTCTCATGATCATATGTATACTGATGCTATAGATATCATTACGAATGATTCATAACCAGCTGTCTTTGCAAAGTCTTTTATCGAACTGCGTTTTGACAATAAAAGCAATTATTATGTAAGTGCCTCTTGTGGGTTTACATCAGATTCTTTAACTTTCCTTTTAAAGAAAAGTATGGCAAATATTATACTACAAATAGAAACATGTAGATATTGTTGGTTAAGATTCTGAAGATTCTTAAATGCATGTGTCACTTTTAAAGAGATACTTAATACTTTCTTTATACAATAGAGACTGTTCTGAAATATTTGTGAAATATGTATAGTTCAGTCATACCATATTGCAGCACTTTGCGGAATATAGTTATAAATAATTGTAGAAAACATTATGATCATGTTTGTGCAAGTCTTTTGTTTCATCTTCAATCATAACTTTACATGGTGATGTAATATCAAAAGGATGTTTTCAGTCATTGACATTCTTCGTCAAGCAAATGCCCTGCAGAAAGCACACAGAAATGCAAGAAGAGGTTTTGAACTTAAATAGATACAAAAAATATTGACTCTGCATATTAAAAGAACCACAATTCTCATCATATCCATTCTCAAAAGCAACAACACAGTAATGTACTATTTGGTATAACGCTCGTTCACCTTTATCCGTGGGGTGACCTTTATCCGTTGTCTTTAAAAACAGCACATTTAGGAGTATTAAGTCTGCCGACAGTGGTTTCAAATTTGCAATATTTCAAACTGTTCCAATTTGAAACCACCATATATGCGTTCATATCCCTAAATATGTTTTTTTGTTACAATCAACGAATATAGGTTACCCTCGGATAAAGGGAAACCAGCGTTAGATACAGCCTTTAAAGTAACGGATACATATTGAATGTGATTATGAAGAAACCAAGTCACTTCTTTGTCTTGTAGGAAAACTTTGACTCAGTAGTGTACTTCTGTGTCATGCCATACAGTATTACTTAATATTCATCCAAATATAAATCTAGTATGTATACCACTTTCTATGGCATCATACTTTGTTCCATACTCGTACTGTATGTAATGGCATAGCAGTCTAACACTACCACGATAGATGTCTTTTTTTGAGTGGTAAATGCTACGAAACATGTAAATACATCTGGTGAGTCATACATTTTACCAAACCAGAGAAAGCTTGAATGTCTTTTGCTGGCAGTGTTTTCACAAAAGGGACATCTAGTTGGAAAATACCAACATCTTTGAAAAATTGAGATAAGTAATTGTTTTTCACTGACTGTAAAGAAATGTGTACTTAGATGTAATATGTACAGTGAGAAGCTGAAAATTTTGTCAAGATTCTTTCACGAAGTGACAGAGACTACAAAAGTTTGACATAAAATTATATTCACAAATTATTTGCTTCATTCATTTGTTATATCATAAAAGTGAGGAGAGCGTATTTCAGAAAAAAGGTCAAGATTTGAAGAAACATAATTATATTGTGGATCTACATGACTGTATTTCTTTGGAAAGTGTTTGTAAATTTAGAAGATCTTACAATGCTTAATGATGATGAAAAGAGCACAGTACTGTTGGACAAACTTCGCTATTTTAGTTATCCTGCAATAAAGATGCACACAAACGAGTTACGTCTGCAATGGTCTTTTACATTTAGTATATGGTGTTTTCAAGCATGTATAAAATTTATAATGTTATGCTTCACAATTGATCTAGCCTAACAAACTACCATTTCTTCTTCAAACACACACATACACTGTAATATACATGCTTTTGTGTTTAGTGACCAGCCCCTTGCGATTGAAAACCACAAGGTGTCGGCTACTTTTACCATCTTGGTGACAGCCCTCTGGTCCATTGTCATTGACTTTATTTGTTTGGAAAGGAAGAAGGAGAGGAAGAAACTAGACTAAGGCACGATCTAGACACGTTTTTTTCCAATATCGGCGAGCCAACAACCTCTCGCCGACAGCTTTTTTTCAGCGTCTAGATGGAACTGCAATATTGCCATAAAGATATCGGGAAAATTTCTCCCGAAAGGTCCGGACCATTCCTACGATAGCTTAGCAGGGGTCCCCGATAGCTTAGCAGGGGTCCCCGATAGCTTAGCAGGGGTCCCCGATAGCTTAGCAGGGGACCCCGACAGCTTCCGCGCGTGTATAGATGTGTCCCGACTTCGGGAAGGCTCATTAGCATACAACGCAGGCTCATTAATTAGGCTGTTTATAACTGCAAGTGCCACGGGTGTCCCGCAGCCAATGTTCCAGATCCCTCCCGACACATCCACAGATATCGGTAAAAACTGTATATAGATTGGGCCTAAGTATGGTCTAAGCCTCCTCAGAAACACATCCGGAAGAACAAAATTTACCTGGAAGAAAGGACTGTTTCAACTCTTCCTCCCACACACATGATCCCTTTTCACACAGGGGCCACACTGCCTTATGGATGACATCCATGAGCACATTGATTTTTGCCTTCGCACATGTTTACACACGGCGGGGTTATAACGCCCCTTACGGGCTGACATACCCTTTTGCTGGCTAATTACAAGACGGGGATGCGCCAGGTCTCCCGTCTGGGTGATTTGAAGTGAATCACCAACTCCAGACAGAAGGGTTTGCTCCATCTCACACCGCACCATTGCACGTGTGGGGGTTCTTTAACGTGCATGGGGTGTGACTCTCCCCATACACGGGACCTCCACGGGATCTTATACTGTCCAGAGAAACTTCTCTCCAGGATAAGTGGGCACATGGTCAATTGGTAAGGGGCCACAGATCCCAACAAAAACATTATTGAAATGATGACAATTGTCTCTTAAGACTTACAGTCTAATACTAGAGGTAAACGTAAGACAAGAGAGAGAGAGAGAAAGAACTGGTTTATTTATTTAAACACACAATGTCAGGTACAAGATTATAGTCCGAGGACTAAATTGCCTCGTACAGTGTGCAAGAGAGGCTAGCGCTTAGGAGTATAACAATGGAATGTCCTGCCTAAGAGCATTAATCTAATTATACTTATCACAATTTCCACTAAACTTTACAATTTAAAAGTGTGGATCTACACACCCTCAAGTAAATATATATCTATGTCAATAATAAAACCAATCTCATTCGGAATGATTAAAATGTGACACTTCAAAGCAAAGCAAGCATAGGAAAGAATGGACTGAATATTTAATAGACCTGTGTTTTTATAGATGCATTTTATTTGCTGAATTTTTTTTTTGCCCTCACAAATCAGTTTTGGGGTCTCCAGAGGATGCCATCCATAAAATTAAATCTGTGTGGCCTTACTTAGCACCAGAGTATCAGCTCCCACAGTGAACACCTTACAAAGAGGCAGCTGAACCTTGGCCTAAATCCCCCACATCAAAGAAAACCAACCCACGTGTTTCCGCAAGGTGTGTAAAAGAAGATGGAGATGTACGCTGCATTTCTTATAAGACCTTGGAAGTAGGTCAGAGGTTTCTCAGCTGTTCCATTACTTTCCCTTTCGACATAAAGCTGGGATTTGACTAATGGAAGATGTGTCAAAAGTAATCGCTGGAAATATGGCAAGTGTTTTCCTACTTGGGGGCTCCTCATAGATGAGAGCTCAATGGTTCATCTGTAGTTACAATTTGTCATCAGTATTACTTTCCTCACAACAGCACAGAGCCCAGCTGGTCATGGAACTGAAACTTAGGCCACACCGATTTAATTTCTTGGTTCACGGATTCGCTCGCTCCTATTTTTTGGAAATAAAAATAAAAATTACCACTCAGCAAATTTTCACCATTAATGAAACCACATTCACCAACTTTCTGGTGTAGCAAATTGGCCTTTATATTATAAGCTCCTTAAAGTGTGGGTACAGGTGCTGTTCCTGTACAAAAATAGTGTTTTTGTACTTTTTTCAAGCTGAAAACTTTTTTTCTTTATGTTTTGGATTAGCCGTTACCTTTACCCCCACCATTTTACAATTTTTATTTTTATTTTTATTTCGCCCTTTCGCTCCATATTTTTTATGAAAAAATCCGTGAACCAAGAAATTAAATTGGTGTGGACTCAGTATTACTTTCCTCACAACAGCACAGAACCCAGCTGGTCATGGAACTGAAACTTATCATCAGCTTATATAACGTTATCCCTCCCATTGAAAAAAAGAAGGCAAACTACTCCTCTGAAACCAACGATTTGCAAAATCTGCATCTGTTGAAATTTTCACAGTGTTTATGTTTGCTTTGGCCAAACAAACCTCGTTACTACAAACTTAAAACCACTGCAAAAATTCTTGTTCTGTCTGCTGACCCTCTCCCTTGTCTAAGCAATGCCTATAATCATAACTACTGTACATTATACAGTTACTGTATTAATGTGTTGGTATTGTTTTGGAGACACCTCTTACATTGAATATGCACAAATACAGAAGGCACAATTGAAAGCAAACCCGATATTCATACATTTGAATACATATTTACAGTTACTGTGCTGTATTAGCAGTATATTGATAAGCCCAGCACTGTCAAAACGACTGCTCTATACATTTATAGCGGCCTTGCCAAGTTGCTTGTATATAATCTGTAGACATGAGGCTGTGCACTAACGCTAGTTCACTTTTGTTCGCGGGGTAACCTTTATTCATTGTATTTAACACAAAGGGTATTTCGGGATATCAAGTCGACGGACGGTGGTCTCAAACTGCATTATATTGAAACGAATGCAATTTAAAACCATCGTTTATCAACGTAATATCCCTAAATACCCTATTTTTATGTACAACGGATATAGGTTACCCTTTGAATAAAGGTAAACTAGCGTTACCAGTATCTTGATTTCTGAATGGCTGTCCATGAAGCAACCAGTTCCCATCATTTGACTGTAGTACTTCTTTTGCTTCAACATGCAACTTTCTCCCTACAGCAAATTAAAGCCATCTACAGTACTATATCATCCCATACTTAAGGTGTGGTATGATCACTTTATCACCTTTAGCATGAGCCAGAAAGCAAACCTAACAACCAAATAAGCCATTAAAAAAGTCTGTGTTACAACATCATTTGAGCACATGTACAACACACACTCAGATGCAAATATACCCTGGAAACCAGACTTTTAGCTTAGGCCAAGGCAGGTCTTCCCGAGGACCTTAGATAAGCATTACAGGGAATTGTCATTCGGGGAGAGTTTGGCGGCCTAAGCTAGTCAACGGCCAGCCGGCCCTGGTTTAAGTCTGGTTTCCAGGGTAATGCAAATATGTCCTAGCCAACTAACGTTAGTTCACCTTTATCCGTGGGGTAACCTATATCCGTTGTGTTGCTAAACAGGGTATCCAGGGATATTAAGTCGATAGACGGTAGTTTCAAATCGTAACTTCAGTTACTATTTTCAAAATATTGCAGTTTGAAACCGTCATCTGTCGACTTGCTTTCCCTAAATACGGTTCTTAAAAAGAACGGATAAAGGTTACCCTACGGATAAAGGTGAACTAACGTTACATCTACATTGCATTGAATCATAACGTATTGTCCTTGTGCATTCACAAACTGTCTCTTAGTAGCCTGCTTCCTAAATACTCAGGTCACTGCAAATAACCCGATAACAGTCTGGACAAAGTGTTCCATCAATATATACTGTGCCTTTTTTCCTCTTCTTGGTTTTCCCTTTGCTATAATTCAAACATACTGTAAGACTGATTGAGTTGCACAAGGGCAGGTCAATATTAGTTTTGGATGACAGCCAAGTCTGGCAGGTTTCTATGGAGGGTCCCTCTCCCCTGGGAATGGTCACGTAAATTTCCAATTATAATACATACAGAATGCTGAGACCTAGAATAAATGTATGAAGAAAGGAATTATTTGTGTAACGTTTGTTTGTATTGCATTCCTGGTAAACCGCTTTCCATTGGCAGAAAACACCAGGTTTGTATTGAACAGTACAAGACAGATGTAGTTGATCCACTCACACTGGAAGAACCTCTACTCTTTTCTACAAATGTGGTGGATTCTTTTAATATGTGCTTGAGGTGTGGCTCTCCTCAAACACAGGACCTCTATTTAACGTCCTATCCGAGGGACGACCCTAACTTAAGCTAGGCACTCATACTCATTGGCACCGGAGTGAAGTTAGGAAAGTTGCATTAAATGCCTTTCCCAGGGGCACACAGAGCATATCAAGGGATTCTAACCCAGGACCTCTGGGCTTTGAACCCTTAGGTACTGTGCCCTCTTAAGGTGTTATTTTGTTTTTAGTACATCGGCCAGTACTGAAATTTTGAAATGCTCAGTACAGTATATGGAATGTTGGCCCTTTCGTCCAGGTCCAAGTTAATACTGCTTCTCTATCAGATCATTCCTATAGATTGTACCTACCTAAGAGCTCAGCATGTCAGGAATGCCACCTAGCTCTTCACTGAAGTACTGCATCAAGTACTGCATCAACGTCATCTTGGTTCATTCAAGTCTGTGCTTGAAGCTATGATGTAACCTAATTCTTGTCAACATACAACATACATGCATGTGAAAGCTGTTTATACTTTGTAATTCTCATTCATACCTGTGAACATTATACTCAACCAAATCCAAAATATGTAATGAGATAGCAGCAGTAACAAAATCCACAAAGAAACTGATTTTCAACACTTTATTTTTGTTAAACATAAATAGGTAAAACATAAATACTTCAACATATGAGCACATAGCATAGTATAATATAAGTATGAAAATTCATCATATTTCGTGTTGGTAAAAGGCAGTAGGAATGAAAACATAAGTTTAACATGGGACGTACCCAAATTTCATGGAATGGGCCAATCTACTGTTACTTTGGGGTTTGATGGTCGAGTCAAGTGTCTACAGTGGCAACCCAAGTAAGTCCTAATATTTCTACGCATTGGTCACGTTAAGTTATATCTTAATTCATTATAACATAATAGATTGCGAAATAACTTTGTGAACGTTCCTAATTCATTTAAAATATAGATAGATTCTTCCATCTTAACAGATTGCTACACAACTATTATGGACAATTTCTCTTCATAACAATTTTTCATTAATCTTTCCCTGACAAAACATGAACAATAATAACATGACCATATGAGGATGCAACATACTTCGGAATGGGTGTAACATTAAATATGACACATAAGGTAATAAAACATATAGCATTATCAGGGCTCGAAATACACTTTTCAGTCAACTTGCACCAGTGCAAGTTAAGCCAAAGGTAACTTGCACCAAAAGAAACTTACTTGCACAACCCAAAATAGTGAACTGTTAACCCTTTATTCTTCTTCTGAAAATTTGCAAATATATGGGGATACATAAAGACCACATGTTTGGATATTTGTTTTCCAAAGCGTATTTTATTTTGGATTTCAAATTGTACAACAAATGTGAATTTAGGCTTAATTTAAGACAATTCAATGTCTACAACTTGATAAGATCAATAGATTTCTTCTGGACTCTTCGAGTGACTTCCATCACTATTCTTAACCATCGCTAGAACAACTCAATACAAACACATATAACTGGAAAATCCAGTTGATCATATCAAAGTCACTAAATTGTATGCAAAATGTATTTACTCATATGCAAATCAAGGTAAGACCACACCATAGGAATTATTAGCATTATAGAGATGGAATTGTCTTCAAATTTTGTTTACCTGGATGTCTAACCAAGTTTAGAAATAACAAATTTAGGCTATTTTTTTATTCAGTGTTGTTTTCTTTTACCTTTCAATGGCAGACAATATTCTTGGTGTGTGTAAGCTTTTTCTAAAGTCAGGTATTAGTGGATAAAAGTAACTTGCACTGGTGCAAGTTTGGTCCAAACTTACTTGCACCACACCAATTTTACATGCACAAACTTGCATATGCATGTGGTATTTCGAGCCCTGATTATAGTGAGATGGACCACTTTCACACTACAAGGACATAGAAAATACATTCTCCTTTTGTTTAGTAAATTATATCTATCTAATTCATTACACATCTCTTATCTTATACTACAAACCTGGGATTGACACGGCAAAATGGTCCAACTTAAATGTGAAGACTGTTGTGATTATGCATTTGGTAATGTTAACATCTAAAGGGGTGTACGAAATGTAGGTTAAATATAGATTTATTGATCTAACTTTTGAAAATGTTTTTAAAAACCTGGGACTTTAGTGGGACATCTAATCAAGAAAAGAAAAATTTGACAAGAAATGCTCTCCCCACCATCTTCATCGGCTCATAGAAAATAACTATTTCCCTTAGGGTCTAAACTTTAAGTGAGAAGTGCATTACACCTCAACATCTTTACGATTTTGAATATCAAAGTTATGGTTACAATCTTAGTGAGTTGTCAGAAAAGCTCCTATCTGTGTGATCATTTTTTTCCACCATTGTGACGGCGAGGACGCTTGGGCACGGTGGGAGCGGACTCCGATTCGCTTTCCCCGCTGTCCAACAGCATAGAATTCGCGCTCAGCCTTCTTCTACTCCTTGCTGCAGTTGGAGGTCTCCCTTGTGCGGGTGCAACTCTCCTCTGTGCGGTCGCACTTGCCCCTGCCGCAATTTGCATCATTACGGTTACTCTTCGTCTTCTCCGTGATTCCCTCGCGGTGACTTCCTCGGCCCCGGAGATGTCGATTTCCACAATTTCTCTCGTAGAGCTCTGATTTGTTTGAGTCTGTTGTGCAGAGCCCCCCTGCTGTTGCGACTCCCCTCCCTCTCTTTGTGTGCGAGTGGCCTCTGTGTCATCTCTTTGCTGATTGGATGACTGATTGCCGTCGCTGCTGCCTATCGTGATGACGGGCGGCGTTGCGTTAGCACGCTGGCTTCTCCTCTCTGCTGCCCTCTGCCTAGCGAATGAGCACTGAGACCTGGCCGAACCTTGTGGTCTGGGCGCACCTCTGTTTCTAGTGCTCCCTTGAACTTGGTTTGTCCTTGACCTCTGTGACCTTTGACCTGTTTGCCTGTTTCTGGAATTCCTGATGACCAGAGGTGTTCCCCTGACACGAATTATGGACCTGGATGGTGGAAACATATGTACAGGGTAAATCAATGGACCATGCATAGTATCAATAATGGTAAATCCCTGGATATCAAAGATCTTTATATATAAACAAGTGTTTATACCCATTTTCCCTCTGGCAACGTCAATTTTAAATCAAACAAAGTGAAACATTTGTACTACAAATGTACCTCAAAAATGTTTTTGTTTGTTTGTTTGTTTCACTAGAAAGCAACTTCAAGGCTACGTGCTATATGAGAAGGACCGAAACAGCATCTCTTCTTCCAAAGTCAGAAACATCATGATTGAGACATGCTAAACTAACTAAGATTGAGGTCTAACTGACCCAATAAGAGAAGCAGGGTTTACGAAAGGTGCTTGGGAGATTCCCTCCCCAATCTAGATCCAAAATGGTTTTGATCCACTCATACATGCACTTTTTGATAAGTGTGGTGGGTTCTTTAACATGCTTGGCTCTCCTCAAACATGGAATCTCCAGTTAACATAATACCCAAGGGATGTTCTCAACAGAAGCTAGATGGTCTCTCTCATTTTTACAGGGCTTTAGCCAGCTCGAATTTTTTTTCCGTCAGCCAATTACAATTGTCGCGAAAACCGCGAAAATTGATTAGAAGGACTGAACTGAGACCTTGAAAAACGGGTTTTAATGAGATTATCGTATGCGAAAGGGCGCCGACACACATTGTCAACAATCATAACAATAGCAAAACAAACAGTGTGTGGCTTTTACGGCCGTGGACGGCGTCCCCAAGCCGCCTGTAGCTTCCACCAAGGATTTTTGTCTGTCAATGTTGACAGATTGGTTTTAAAATTTTTCCGTCAGACGCAGCAAATTTCCGTCAATTGACGGAAAAACGGACGCTGGCTAAACCCCTGCATTTTTACCTGTTTAATGTGAGGTAACCATATACAAACACCCACATATATACTTCTAAAATAATCCTATTCCAAACACAATAAAAATTATAAACATGCCTGTGTCTGTTGGGCTGCTCTGGTCGAGAAATGTGTCCCTGATGTGTCTGCTGCTGAGTGTTGGTTGTCCTTCCCTCATTCACACCACTGCACAAGAGACAACATTAGTCTTAATCATTGAGCTCACTTCACACACATTGTTCAAATTCCACTTCTTTTCGAATTCCAGTTCTTTTCATGATCAAGCAAATTCACAAATGATGTTCTACAATATTGGAGTATTTGCGTTTGGACAAAATTGCACTAAATCAAGACTGATGTATTTCTCACCTAGAGTGACCCAAAACAGCACTTTCCATTGCCTCTGGTGTAGACCCATCTGCATTGTCACCCACTTCCTCACTGTCTTCCACAAGTACAGTGTCCTCTGCTCTGTTAGAAGGTGGGTGAGCGTTTTCCTGACGAGATCTCTCCTGTTCCCTCTCCACTGTTGTTTCAGAACGACGTTGGCTGCTTTGCTGTGTCGAAGTAGTGCTGTTTTGTACTGTTGCACTACTGGGAGGATCTGGCTCAAAAGCAAGCCCTCTAAGATGTCTTAACATTCTAGTGTTAGATGTCGATACTGGTGCCCTAGGCCTCTGATCTGTTGCTGTTCTTTCTGAACGGTTCTGGCTGTTTTGCTGTGTTGAGCCAGCCGCGCTGTCTTGTTCTGTTCCACTTCTGGGAGAATCCGGTTCATAATGTAGCCCTCTACGAAATCTTACCATTCTGGTGACAGAGGTAGATATTGGTGCCCTCTGATTTAATGCTGTTTCGGAACGATTCTGGCTGTTTTGCTGTGTCGAAGTAGTGCTGTTTTGTACTGTTCCACTTCTTGGAGAATCCGGCTCATAATGTAGCCCTCTACGACGTCTTACCATTCTGGTGTCAGAGGTAGATATTGGTGCCCTCTGATCTGCTGTTCTTTCCAAACAATTCTGGCTGTTTTGCTGTGTTGAGGTAGTGCTGTTTTGTACTGTTCCACTTCTGGAAGAATCTGGGCCAACTGCAAGCCCTCCACCATGTCTTAACCTTTTAGATCTAGAGTTGGATGTTCCACTTATGGGAGAATACAGAGGCAATGAAAGCCCTCCACCATAACTTAACCTTCCAGATCTAGAGTTGGATGTTCCACTCCTGGAAGAATACGGACCAAGCCCTCCACCATAACTTAACCTTCTTGAGTTAGATGTCGATGCTGTTGCCCTCTGAGTGCCTGCTGTTGTTTCAGACCGATCATGCCGGCTGCTTTGCTGAGACGATCCAGATTCTACATGTATGTTCGTGCTGCGTCTGTTAACGTTCTGGTCCGTTGGAGCAGTTTCTGATTCTGAGGGAGAGTCTTCATCATATGTCGGATCGGAATCGGACGCCAGTAGGTACCGTAGGTTTTCAGAGTGGTCTGATGACGATTCTGCCTCCTCAGAGGAGTCTGATTCAATAGTAGATTCTTCATCTTCAGAGATAGTTTCATTTTCTGTACTTCCAGATTCTTCATCTTCAGAGAAGGTTTCGCTTTCTGTACCTCTAGATTCTTCATCTTCAGAGAAGGTTTCGCTTTCTGTACCTCTAGATTCTTCGTCCTCAGAGAAGCGTTCGCTTTCTGTACCTCTACTGTTGGCTTGTGTGGAGTCCTGAGTGCGTTGTTCCATTCCTTCCGCCCTGGTTCTTTCTTGAGGCTGTACTTCTCCCCTGTCCGCATTGCTCTCTTCTGCATTTGTTTCAGCAGTGTTAGTAGCGATCCCAGCATCACTGTGTGTGTTACCTTGCCCACCTTCCTCATTTTCATCTTCTCCATCTGAGGGAATGTGATGTGATGGGCTATTTGCAGGTGAGGGTTGGTATTCATCAGGTGAGTCAATGGGGCGAGGTGGGCTATTTGCAGGTGAGGGTTGGTATTCATCCGGTGAGTCAATATGGTACAGGCTAAGTGAGCCAATCGGACGTGGCGGACTATTTACCGGTGAGGGTTGGTATTCATTAGGTGAGTCAATGGGGCGAGGTGGGCTATTTGCAGGTGAGGGTAATTGGTATTCATCCGGTGAGTCAATATGGTATAGGCTAAGTGAGCCAATCGGACGTGGCGGACTATTTGAGGGTGACGGTTGGTATGGGCTACTTTCCAGTGAGCCAATCGGATGTGGTGGACTATTTGCCGTTGAGGGTTGGTATTCATTAGGTAAGTCAATAGTGTGAGGTGGGCTATTTGCCGGTGAGGGTTGATATGGGATACTTTCAGCTGTGGGTTGGAATAGGCTACTTTCAGGCGACGTTTCAGGTGGGATATTTTCAATATCTGAACTGTCGGACTCTGACCAGTGTAATTGTCTCGATGCTTGCGGAATAGCCGCATCTCTGTGCCCCTCGGTGTTGTCAGGAGCCAGTCCTGTTGCGTTTTCGAGATCGACGCACAGGTTGTGAAGGGTTCCGGGTGTTTCGGTGTTCATGTTCTTCTTCAGGTAGTTTCTGCTTCTCCAGCACAGGAACTTCAGGTTGTCCACTCTGGTTTGTAACTCTGCGTTTTGCTGTTGGAGAGAACGCTTCTCCTGTTCTTGTTCTACGAGCAAGATAGAAAATGGAAAGATTTAGAGAAAAACAAAAGGATTTAGAGCAAAGTCTCAAAATTGGTTTTGGAAAAAGACATTTTTGTAGAGCTTAGCAAAGGCAGAACAGGATTCATACACACACAAACACAAATACATATAGTATACATCTGATTCAGCACAAATACATAATAGTGCACACATACACACACACAGAGTGATACACACAGAGACACACACACATACACAGATGCACATACGTACACACACAGACACAAACACAATCAGACACAAACACACACACACACACACACACACACACACACACACACACACACATACAATTCTTCAGCTGCTGACTAAAAAGTAGATATTGACTGATCTAACTCTAAGAAGGTCTGGTCTAAGAAGGAAAGATGCACTAGTCTAACACAAAATTGAACACTATTTCTTTACCCCAAGAGGTATACATCAATAGGCATCTCTTAGTTTGTACACTACCTTCTAGTTTCTTCTTCAACTCTAGGATACAGCTGTGGCCAGCCTGTTCCTTCCTGAGTATGGAAATGCCACATCCCTTCAGACAGGTTTCCCTGTGGTAGTCACACACACCGCGGTGGTCATCCATGTTTATTCTCAGCACCTTCAAGTCGCACCCTTCGTTGGGACAAGGCACCGAGGCATAGTCACAGGTCTGGGGACAGAACAACATTTCATTTAATATACATTTGATATTCATTTACAGTACCATCCGGGTAGTAGTGCGTTCCTGTGTTCGCTTTTGCTACCCATCTGGGGAACTGTATATTCAAATCTTTTGGTGGTGATTTCAGTTAATGAGAGAATCAAGGTATGGGTTTTAAAGTGGTCGTTTGATGACTATATGCCCTCCAGCAAGCGTACGGAGGTTGTTTGGGTGTTGGAACACTTGTTTGAATGAGCGCTTGAACCCATTCTTTGATTTGCACCAATCAGCACCCTTGTCCAAAATTTGGGTGCTATTGTTAACTCTAATACCAGATTAGAACTTTGGAATTGCTGTTGTTTCTGGACACTTTTTGTTTCAGGATACCACATGTTTTCAAGTTCCGGCATATTCTGCAACAAAATTAAAAAGAGTGTTTTTTTGTTGAGTATGAGATAAATAAATACAACACGGTTTGTCTGCCTCTGTCCCAGCCCTCTTGTAATCGTTGGATGATCCTACCCATAGTACTACTAGGGCTGGTACCTTAGGTGATATGGAGCACACTAGGGGTGGGTACAGGTACAGAAAATTCAGGTCCAGGTCCGGTTCAGGTCCAAAGGATCAGGTCCAGGTCCGGACCTGAACCTGGACCTGGACCTGATGCAGTATGACTCATACGGTCATACCAATGGTCCATTTCACTACAAATAAATCTGTTTGGTGGAGTATTAGACTTATACTGGCGTTTTAAAATCCTACAACGCTAAATGCACCTGTACGATTGGCTGTAAAACTTGGTAGACATTACTATAAACTCTACTCTACTTCACTCTTGTTCCAAATGTTTTTTCTTCCACCTGCAAGCACCAAAACGTGTGAATGCCTGATAGAATAATCTGTTAATTTTCTAATCGGTCCAACATCCGGTCCAATATCCAGTCCTAATTTTTTCAGGTCCGGTTTTTCTGGACCAGTCCAATAAGAAAAACCGGTTTTGGACCGGTACGCTGTACCGATACCCAGCCCTAGAGCACACTGACTATGTTGTATTTTATATTATGTACCTACCAGCTTATGGTTGTCATAGTACTCCAGCTGAACCCTCTTCTCACAGCCTGCCTGGTGGTTCTCACAGCGTATGGTGAGGTGGCTGATCAGGTTACGAACCATGGGTAACACAGGCTTGATCATGTGGCAGTGTTTGCGACAGTTGGGGCAGGTGCTGTGCGACCGCAGCCACTGCTGGATGCAGTCCTTACAGAAGACGTGGCCACACGGACACTCCTGGGGGTCTTCCATCACGCACCTAGAAGAGAATTTTAGTTTTGTCTTCTTCTTCTTCTTCTTAAGATAACGCGCCGAATCTCAGTGGTATGAGGGCTTGAGCAAAGTGGGGGTATGGCAGGGGGGAGGGTGGTCGCAATATTTGCATAATATCTGCATCGTTTAGTTTTTAGGAAACCCATGATTTGAACTCTGATTTTCCAATCCCTATTTATATACAATGTACACAATGTACATGCATGTACCAAATATCATTATGATCCATCCACATGTCTTGTAGCAAATAGCCAGTGCTTGGACAGTTGCGTGGCCCAAGGGCTAAGAAAATAGAGATCGTTGGCGCGCTGATAGGCAAGGTGCAGCTATATGAGGGGAGTTCGGGGATGTTGGAACCATGATTGCACACGTACAGAGGGTCTGCAAGGGGGAATTCTTAGCAACGCGTAAATTGAGGAGGCCCAGTGACGTTTTGCGAAAGATTGGCTTGTTATAAAGAGAGGTCTTAGTAGGGATTAAAAACAGTTCACTTTGCTTCATAAAAAAGGGATGCAAACCCTCATCATCGGCCTCATGTATACTATGCAAAATTTAGATCTTGAAAGATGCAATGTATGTCAAATATATAAAGAATCAATGAGAATAAAACATTTACCTGCAGATACTACAGATGAACTCTTGGTCAGGTGGAGGGTCGAACATCTCCAGTTCAAACTTGCCCATGGTTTCTGCACTCTTCACTGCACTGCTGATACAACTTATATGTAGTCACTCGCTTCTGGAAAACTTCCTATAAAAGGAGATTAAAGACAACATTTTCTTGTAGACATTGGTCTCCTGCATTTATATGTTTGTGTGTGTGCATCACCGTGTGCATATGTACATGTTTGTGTGTGTGCTTATGTGTTTGTGACTGTGTGTCACTGTGTGTGTGTGTGTGCATCTTGTGTGTGTTATAACGCGCGTGTATGAGCGTGTGCATGTTTGTCTGTGCACATGTGACCGAGTGTGTGTGTGTCACCGCATGTGGATATTTGTGTGTATGCCTTTGTGCGTATGTGTGTGCATTTGTGTGTGTTACTGTTTGTGTCACTGTGCATGACACACTGTGTTTATGTGTGTGTGTGTGTGTGTGTGTGTGTGACCGAGTGTGTGTGTGTGCATGTGTGTGTGCATGACAGTGTATTTGTGTGTATCACCTTATGTGTGTTTATGTGTGTGTGTGTCACCATGACTTTGTGCAGGTGCATGTGTAGGTGCATCGCTGTGCGTGTACATGTTTCCATGATGAAAATTATTGGATGCCCCCTCCCTCAGCAAAACTACGAAAACCTCACCCTCCTTTTTCAGCACTGGAATCCTAGATTTCCAGTGCTGAATGTTCGTCAGCACTGGTTTTCCAGTGCTGACGCCCTCTCAGCACTGGAAACGCCGGCTTCAGCACTGGAAACCAAGTGCTGACGAACATTCAGCACTGGAACTAAGTGCTGACGAACATGCAGCACTGGAAACCAAGTGCTGACAAGTTTTCGACACTGAAAACCTAGTGCTGAGAGTGAGGAGACTCTGAGATATACCGTTACAGTAATTTGGAATTATGATGTCTTTTGCTCTACTTAAAGATTACCGGGATTATTTAAATATCACCTATTGTAAGATTATATTCTGCTCTAACAGTGTGCACAGTGTTCATTTGTCGATTACCTTCGGGGATAATGGAAAATACTCGCGATCGATGGGCGTGACGCTTTCTTTACATGGGCAATAGGTTAATACATATCCGTCTACCTTCAATTGAACCTTCGAATTTACGTCTAGTGCCGCTCTCAGCACTGGGAGATTCCAGTGCTGGAAAGACGTCAGCACTGGTTCGAACATCGTTCCAATGCTGAAAAGACGTCAGCACTCGTTTTCCAGTGCTGAAGATTTCACAGCACTGGTTTTCCAGTGCTGAAGCGTCCCCGAGCACTGGTAAATCCAGTGCTGAAGGTGAGGTTTTTGTATATCAGCACTCGGTTCCAGTGCTGACGGCGATCTCAGTACTGGGTAACAGAGTGCTGACGGCAGTTCAGCACTAGAAAACGAGTGCTGAAAGAAATTCAGCACCGGAAAACCAGTGCTGAGACCGTTCAGACAATTGAATCAGCACTCAGGGCTCGAAATACCACCTGCATATGCACGTTAGTGCAGGTAAAATTGAAGCTGTGCAGGTAATTCTGGTGTCTACCTGCACCTAACCTGCACTGGTCCATGTACTGAGTTGATACATAAATGTCCTATGATGTAGCTGTATAAAGATTGTCATTAGCTGCATTGACTGTTACTACCTATTAAGTACAAAAGAAAAAATAGCAATGGTTCCTGAACTATTTTAGTATGATCTAAAATTCCTAAATTCAGAGTGGTGCAGGTAAACTTTGTCTGGTGCAGGTAATTTTTAATTTTACCTGCACCAGTGCAGGTATGCAGAAAAAAGTATTTCGAGCCCTGGCACTGGAACACCAGTGCGGAAGGCGAGGTTTTTGTAGACTTGCTTTCAGCAAAACGTCAGTGAGAAAAAATTGTGCTGTTCCAAAAAAATAACTGTAGGGGGGGTGGAAGAGGCTGGATTGGAGGGGGGGTAGGGTTCAAGCATCGGGCTGGATTTGGAACTCAGGGAGGGTTTGATCCAATTTGGATTTGGAACTAGGGAGGGTTTGAGCTATTTTGGATTGGAACTAGGGAGGTTTGGGGGCATTTTGGATTGGGAACAAGGGAGGGTTTGAGAAATTCTGGATTGGAACAAGAGTAGGTACAAATTTTGATTCTTCACCTCTTCCACCCCTCCTCCACAGTTAGGCCCAAATTTTATGACCAAGCCGTCGCGTTGGCAGGAACTAAATACGACTAAAATTACGGTACCACCAGAAAAGAAAACATTTATAGGTAATCAACACCTTAAGGAAGCATTCAGAACTCACTTCATATGAAAATTGATAACTTGGAGCTTACATCAGTGGTAATATTTCCGCAGAAAAGAACGCCCAACCAATCTTACCTCTTTCGAAAATCCAAAATGGCGCGGAATCTTTGACCCCTGGGTCACCACCACCGCATCTCAATGTGTTAGATAATCAGGTCCCGCTGAGTCCCTGATACTGTAAATGAAGAAATGTTTGCGGTGGATTTATGTTCGCGGTTTTCGCGTTGCCAATTCACCGCGAACTTAAAACCGCCGCGAACATTTTCCCATGGCAGTAAGAGACTACACGAACTTTAATAAAAACCACCGCGAAAGTACTTTTTCCCCCTACCGCGAAATTAAATCCCCGCGAATTTAAATGCATTTACAGTTGTATAAATTTGCTTAACAGGGTGAATAATTTACCAGTGTAGCTAGCTAGCTCCTCCAACAAATTATCAATCATATCTTCAAGTCCGACTATTTTTTTTCTTGATGAAGGCTCCTTGATCATGATTTCAACAAGAAGCTAAAGCTATGATATTGATTCGATTAGTATATACATGTATGGATGGCATCTAACATGCATTGGCATAATACCGGTCATAAGCCTTATACCGGTCGATTAAAAATAGTGGAACTTAAAGAGATCTACACATGCAACAATAGTTATTTCTGATGTATGCACACTTCAGACATCTAGGTGTCCAATACATAATTTACAAAGCATCGATAACAATGCATTCGAAGACAACAAGGCCAAAAGTTTTCAGGTCATTTTCGGGGCAGGCGAGCTCGTCGTGGGACAAACACACTGTCACGTTCATCGCCAGATTTGTAGATAATAATCACATGTGCTCACGGCACAAGACGAGCATGATTCAACAGCAATCTTGAATTTCTTTTGGTGACCTACAACTCGTGTAAAAGTGTGAGGAACCGTTGCATTATCGCCCGGATCTACGGCTGAATGGGTCAAATTGAACGTACGCCGCCATTTTCCCGCCATTTTTAATGCTACGGCCAGCAGTAAAGTTTTACGTCATAGCGGTTGTGACGGACCAAAATTAAATGAAAATTCTTGTCAGTATACGCCCATTTTCTCATGACTTTTTGTATGCTCATGCAGATTTTTGTTTTGTGCAACTACTAACAGGAAAGAAAGGAACAACAGAGGATGTATAAAGCTTAAGGTACATAGCGGCAGTTAATTGTGCCGTGTTCGTTCGACCGGTATAGTGCACCCCCTTCCAACCACGTGCCCGTTCTCCGTGCAATTCCGCGGTGTGTTCCAATTGCGATATTATGTTTTTAGCAGGACCAGAGAGACAAAATGATTTACACAGAAGAAGTGGCAAAGGTAAGCTGTAACAGCTACATGTAACTGGAGAAAATGATGCGTTGATCATTTGCCAAATTAGCATTGCTTGAGAAATTGCAGTAAACCGACCGGTATTATGCCAATGGATGTTACGCGCGCATCAATTTTCGTCAATATCCCCGTAAGAAAAGTTTTTGAGTCGCTGTATGATTGAGCACATACATGTCGTAACTTGACAATTATAGGTATTGTAAAACAGATTCTAATGAATCACTAATGCCATAGAATGCCAAAGTAGATTCCAAAGTCGAAAAGAAGAAAAAGATGTGATACTGAAAGATCAAAAGTAAAAAAAAAACTTTTACTAGTATTCGATGTGTCATGTATGTTTAGTAATTTCTTCAATCTTTCACGGCCAGGGATTTCATGCTCGTAGACAAGTCAGCACTTTTCAGGGTTGAACTTATAGCCTTTTAGTAGTTTTACGGGCGAACTCAATATAAACTCACCGGTATATTCCTTCGCTGACATATTAAAAAGAACTTTCCCGGCGGAAAACATGTCGGCGATACTTTGAAAATCGCGAAAATGTTCCCTCCACCCACAACAAATTACCCATGTATTAAATCGCTCGCAAAAAGGCTGCAATGGAGGCTTAAACGATCTTAAACCCCTCAGGGGGTTGTGGTCGACTGAAACTTAAATGACGTCATCAGCCGCGTCAGACTACACTCACACGGGCACTTGCGTGAGCTTTCGGGCTGATAATGTCTGCGGCACTGTCGCTAAATAAAGAAGGGAAGACACGTAATTGTGTCACTATGAGCCGAAGGTACCATGAGTCCACAAGGTGTGATTCTATCGGATGACGTATACACTGTACGTAATATTTCCGGTACGTTTGTGACACAAATTACACGGAGTTACAAGAGTCTTATACTATGATTACTGAAGTTATACCGACAAGCGTCACAGGAAGAAGTGTCAATAGAACATAACTACCATATCGTCACCGCCTGGGGTATACGTGATGAAAAAAAGGGTATATTTTTCTATGACGTCAATTCAACACCATTGGTGCACGGTAAGACTCTCAACTACGGTTGCTGCACTATAGTAGCCGTTATTCCGACGTACAGAATGAGCGAGTACAGTTGTGTGCATCGGCGTCTGAGATCGTGAAACCGTTTTGTGTGTGTTTTGTGGAAGCCAGCAGCGTTTAATAGTTCAAAACCTTGACCGTCCATAGAACGACTGGGGTTTCCAACAGAGGCCGCGGGATTTTTCAAGACACGGCATCATAAGGCCTTGAAAAGTTGTGCATTTGAAATCGTCTCAGCCTCGACTTTCCGGAAGTCCTACTTTGAAGCCCATCTTCACGAACGGTAAGGTACAGTTTGAGAGTCCATTTGTTTTTGTTTTCTCAACTATGTGTTAATTTCGTAATCTCACAACATTCATATAGGATATCAACAACGATACCAGAGCTGTGTACCTAAAATTAAACCTTGATATATATAAACTTGTATATGTACCTATAAATTGTTTGGGTACAGGTACGGACCTAAACACCTTGTGTACCTGTATCTGTACCTAAACAAACCAAAACACTATTGGACACAACTTTTCAAGACTTCAGGTAAGTAAATCCCTAAGCAATGATGGCTATTGTGATAATTTTTCGGTTAAAAATAGAGTTCATAAGAATTGTTTCAAGTGTGTAAGTCATCTTCAAAAAATGATAATTCATCACTGAAACGGACTGTTGGCTATTACAGTTAATTGATCAAACTTGTTTAGGTACATGCATGTACAGTTCCGGACCCGTACCTAAACTACTGTACCTGTATTTAAAATGTATTCATCTTCACATTCTACCAAGAGACCTAGCTAGATCACGAGGCTGGAACGGCATCGAAAATGGCTTCAAACATGGCAATGGATACACGGCGTTCTGAAGATACAACATCAGAGAGAAAGACATTCAAATGCTTCCAGTGCTCATTCGAGTGTTCTGACAAGAACGATCTTCATCTTCACATGAGAGATGTGCAATGTTACTTAGGCATTGAGAGAAATGTTTCTGACAGAGACAAGTTGAAGACCCTGAGAGAGGAATACACAGTGAAGGATACAGCTCAACTCTTTTATAACAGCATGGCATGTCGCAATGGGAGGACCCCAAATGTGACAAAAAAGACAGCTGTTGCAACAACTTGCAGTGTGACTAAGAAGCAGGCAAACGAAAAATACATGCGTATAGGTAGTGATGCAATTGGACCATCAAATCCAACGAAGTGTAAAGTAGTATACGAGCGCTGCGAACAAAATTTGTGTGGTGGAAATATGGCTTCTGAGGACACAAACATCCCCCAAATGACTCCTATGCCTACATCCAAGACGCAAAGATTGACCGTGAACGCTAGGCATGCCGACAAGCTACGAAGAGTCTTACAACAACAAGGAATCAGAGATAGATTTACCAGCATGCTAAGAGTAAAGATGAGAAAGAAGCTTATGGAGTTGGGGATAACAAAACAATCTCCAGTTGTGGTAAAGAAACGAAAACTGCAAGTTGAAGAGGAAAAGAAACCAGTGGAAATATTTGGCACGCAACAAGTGTTACCACCTGCACATGGCTCAAATTGTATTTCACACAACGCAACAGCTGTCCACGGTCTGGGTAACAAACGTCCAGCGACCGCAGAGGAAGACGCTATGGGCCACCGTAGACCATCATTTCCGCAAGGAAACGGTACCGTTTCCTCTTCCGTGCCCATTGACCTCCGCGTCAAACGCACAACCACACAATCATCCACCACGACAAGACATGAAGAACTTGACCTCCATCGGATGCGACCTCCAAGTTTACCCAATCATGCAGAAACCGGTAGGACACAACATTCTGGTCATCATAATATGAACAATCTTAAATACATTCGTCAAAGGAGCTTGAGCGAGGCATTGAGGGAAGTAGAGAGGTGCCTTTGTCGGGACTGTCGTCCTGCGTTTCTCACAGGAGTTCAGACTATCGAACGATGTCACGCAGAACTGAGGCGCGAGACCCAATCTCGACGTTTAACCAATCAGTGATGACAAAGGGTTAAAAGGACACGAACAGACTGCCCAAGGTCATTATACAAGGACATTATAAACAAGGGATGATCAATACGTTTTTAGTTTTACCAAGAAATAAGATGCACAACTCAAATTTCGGGGGATAATTACATAGTATGAAGTCTTTCAATACAACGTTACACCAAATTTCAAAACTTTATAGTCGTTTCTTTATTACATTCCATTAAGTGGTGAGAAAAAGCAATGGTGTATTGTGATCAGAGCTGTGTGGGTAGTGTTCCTCATATCATGAAATCTTCGAAGACGTCATGCCAAATGTGGCTGGTAAAACTATATAAAGACCAGATAATATAAACTATGGTCTTCAGTATGCTACAGGCACCCGTGCAGTTAACATCAGTGTTGGCCGACTGAGAAAGTACAAGTTACTCTTCAAATCATGTTTGAAATCTAGACAACAGATAAGAAATAGAAGTAAGACTACACATCATAGAGAAATTAGCTTGTTGAAGAACGTTTAGCCCAGAATATGAAGTAATGACAATACTGGGTTGCTATTCAATGTGAGACATCAGCTGGCAGTTTTTTTGTACAGTTCTACAGAGCATAGGTCTATACTGGTCTCTTACTATAAGTCAAGTATTACAAGTCATGTTTCTACACACACAACTCATGAGAGCTATAAGTTGTAAGGAAGACATTTTCAAGTTTGAAATGTAGATGCAATATGTTTGATACAATTTTGACAAGGATGATTTGAACTTTGAAGAAAGTTGTTTTTCCAGAACTGCAGATAGTATTATCTTATTATCACATGATCTTATCTAATTGAAACCTTGCATTATGTAACTTTGTTACTTACTTTGGGTCATTCTGTATGATTTGATAATGTTCCTATGAAAACCAGTACAAAATATTTGAATCAGTGACCAGTAATATGCAAATCTATCTCTGACCATTGTTTCTAGCTGGTAGACAGTCTGGGATGTTTATGACTTTATGTGGTTATGGGGGTCAATCCACCATTCAAACTGCTGGACAAGTCACAGTGGGAGCACTTCCTTATTGTTCTTACCCTGGGCAAGAAATCCCCAGGTTTAATGACGACTATGCTACGGCATTTGTGTTGTGCACCTTTTCCTTGCTTAGGTAGACGTCATTGCACAAACACAGGGAAAACAATATTTTGGAAATATGAAGATATCTTTACTAGCAAGGGCTTGAACATATACTCATCTAGATCAAAAGTTCTTTTAAATTTATCTTATCAATCATTGATATTAACAGTATGTCTGTACACTATCTAAAAATGGTTGTACAATTTGTGTGTCTATTCTAACTCGAAATTATTATTACCTGTACAGAGCAATATAATGACAATGAAGTTTATTGCATATTCATGCCCCATTGGGGCTAAATGCAGTCAATTTGGTACAAAAGGTAGTAAACGTAAAGTTATAGAAAGCTTTAGGTCAATTCACAAGCAGATGTATGGCGATAGTTACGTAATGTATCTACTTAATGACATAAAGTGGTATCATGGTGTGCCTGTGATTATGTCCGATAGCATGCCGTTCACACCTGCTACGACAGGCGTCGCTTCTATGAATTTTGCTCCCGTGTAAAGTTTGGGTTACATACTCATGGCATTCAAAACATTGACGATGATTCGTGGAGTCACTTTTCAAATAGAAATGTCATGATAAGACTGGGCACACTACAATGTACTTATAGGATAAGATTGGGCACAGAAAAAAGGCGGCGCAATAGATAAATTAATTGCACACCTACATGTAGATAGGCTATGTAACGCACCCAACGCAATAGACTAACATAAGGCTGATATGAAATATCAGTAGTATTAGTGCAAACAGTAGTAGTAGTGCAAACTAGGCTTAAGTTCAATAGATAATAGTAGTATAAGAATAAGGCAAGGAATTGTATAGGGTATACTGAAAACTAGCCCCAAGGAGCAAACCATTCAGTTCCCACAATGGAAAGACAGTGGCAAAGCTGTATCAAGGTCGACGGGGCATGCCTACACTACACCTGACTGAACGCTAGTTATTATGTAGTCATTTGACCTTTCATGTAAGCTACCTGCTCTAATAGGTGGTACAACAAATCTGAAGCAGTTGTTAACCTGAATCGAACTTTTTTTCTTACAGTATTGTCTTGACTAATCTAAAGTTATATTTAGAATGGCACGGGGCTTGGGCAGTTCTTTACAGAATGGTAACGTTAACTCTTCAATTGATCTTGCTACAGGCAAAGAGCAAAGGTCTAACGTTACAAATCACCTGGACGGATCCACCCAACCCAAGCCTCAAGGCAAACTACTAATTCCAACGTACAGGGTCTAAAATAGAACACTGACGGTCTTGATTCATGTGACTGCCATGAAAGAATGTCACAAGAAGGAAAGCTCATTTTGATTTAAAATCTTAGTTAAAAGATTTCAGATCGATAAAACGTTTCAAATTGGGCTATTTGTTCCATATCGAAAAGGTCATCTTTGACGTATTGACGAAAAACTCGCGCGTCAAAAGAAAATTATTTACCAGTACGAACATAGTACAAGTTCTTTTGACGTCACTTTGTAATATACGGACTGTCCATCTCAATAAATACTTCAACCAATGAGAGAATGGCAATTAGCTCTTTAGCCAATGAGAGAGTAGCTGCATGCGGGTAATTTTTTTTTGCATTTTCTTAGTATTGACGGAAGTGGGTGCGGATATGGGATCGGTGTTTTACGCAACTGTGAATTACAATTTACATGCACACTGAATGTTCGTGAGTGTCTGATTCATCGACACATATATATGTAATCTTTATTGCAAACTCATGCCCGAAAGCTAATTGCAACAATACATGTATGAAAGTACAATGATGATAGTGATACAATAACAAAGTGGACATTAAGTGAAATAGGGGTCATAAACGATATGCAAACATGCAGAATACTGTAAAAGCGGAAATGTTCGCGGGGATCGGATTTGATGTAGCAAAAAGAAGAAAAGGGAGTGTTTATGGTGGTTGGAAATACAGGGTTTTACTGCAAAAGAGAAAATGTTCGCGGTGGTTGTAAGTTCACAGAGAAGCCTGAGGTCCTCGTGATTTGCGAACATTTTCAATTTTACAGTTGATGGTATCTCGTGTATGTACACGTGGAACACGGTCCAATGGTTTTGAATGAAGATTCTTTTACATCTCAGTAGATTATATTATATCAGTAATATCGTGGGAACGAATTTGAAGCGTAAAATTGACATCGAGTGACATTTTCTTCCGTAGATATGCCGAATTACACTCAATCTATGTTAATTTGATTATATGGATGACATCAGCGCGCGCCACCAATTTTCGTCCGTTTCCAA
The DNA here is from genome assembly GCA_019207045.1 of Branchiostoma floridae x Branchiostoma belcheri. Taxonomy (NCBI): domain Eukaryota; kingdom Metazoa; phylum Chordata; class Leptocardii; order Amphioxiformes; family Branchiostomatidae; genus Branchiostoma; species Branchiostoma floridae x Branchiostoma belcheri. The sequence continues at coordinate 18,682,317 of CM033033.1, read as the reverse complement.
AACAAAGTTTTCCGACCATATAACAGACTGCACAAAGCAACTGCAAACTGAGTCCTCCGAATGACAGACTCTGTACACTTTGTGACTCCAACCACATAGAAAATGAAATCCATTTTCTAGTAGAGTGTCCCAAATACAGTGATATACGCAATTCTTTTAACATTGTTCTCAATATAGACGCCCGATGTAAACAGTTAACCAAAGACGAACTATTTGTGTATGTAATGACAGCCAGAGACAACACTGTACAACAAAAACTCTGTGAGTTCGTATATGCTTGTTTTAAAAAGAGGGAAGATGCATGTAAACAATAGTTGTAGTAATATCATAGCTCTAGATAATTTTTTATCCAATTGTTTGATTGTAGCACTACTTGTAATAATATCTAGTCTTCAGTATTCCATGCAATAGTATTGAATCACTGCATTTAGCCCATGTGGGCATGAACATGCAAATAAAGATCTCTCTATATGCCATACGTTGCGCAAAATATAGGAAAAACGGATACCGATGTCGTAAGACGCCGAAGTCAATTCCAAATTCGAAGAGGAAGATTTTCAAGAACAAAAATTAATAAGCTACTGTATTACCATATTCTGTGTGTAAACGTAGTAATTTGCGCAACCTTCCTGACCGCTTAGATTTCACAACTTTTCTTGACATTTCTTAATTATTCTCACGCTCGCATCAGTTTTGGGGTTCCCAGAGGATGTCATCAATATAATCAAATCAACATGGCCCAAAGACGTCCCCACAATACCTGTCTTTCCAGGTCGCACACGTTCTATCCCCTTTGGCCGTCTGGATGACTGCAGGTAAACAAAGGAAGCCCAGTTTGACTAATCTCCAAGCCGAGGTTAGGCTCCGGCTGGTTTTTTTTTCAAACGTTTTTTCAGTTGTTTTTATCGGGCTTTCTATTTTTGTATTTCATCTTGCTGTATAACGTTTGGCTGGCGTACTTCAAGAAAAATGGCAAAATAGAAAGCCCGATAAAAACGACTAAAAAAACGGTAAAAAAAAACAGCCGGAGTCTAACCTCTGCTTGGAGAGTACAGTTTGACAGGGCCACCGTTTGTCTTTTTAAAGACAGGCCGGGGAAAGAAGTCAAGCAGAAGAAGACCTTTGGGGGATAACTGAGAACAATGGCTGCTGACATCTCACTCGGTCTGAGGTGTCTCCTCTGTGAAATGTCAGAAGACAAGAACAGCAATGATTAAACAGACTGTGTATAATTATGCGCATTGTTACATCGTCCAAAAACACTTAAGGGTACGTTACATAAGTAAACAAAAAACTTGACATAAAATTTACATAAGTATAAGTAAATGTCAACCAGGTGAGCAGTGTTCTTCAGAATTTATTCTGAATTGGATGTTATGAGACTTGAAATATTAGTTCATTTTTTTGTGTGTATTTTGCGTATGCCTTTTGTAAGAGAATACTGTAAAAAGGGAAAATGTTTTATTTTCGCCATTTCTGCGGTGACTGCCTTATTTCTTTATCGCGAACTTAAAACCACCGCGAACACTTATATTTTTACAAATGGCAGTCTCAACCGCGAACTTAAAGCCACAACGAAAACTCCATTTTTCCCCTACCGAAAAATAGAATCTCCTCAAACATTCCCCTTACAGTGTTATTGTGGTTTTCATGGTGTGAAACTTTAGTACTTTCTTGGACCCAAAATTGTTTTTGTATGACAATTGAGGTAATATCCATTATGAACCTAAACGGAGGTTGGTAAAACTTCCATGCACTGAACAGTTTGTAGACTTCCAAAAATAGAATCATTGCCCCCTACATAAAACCAACAAGTGGTGCGGTCTAACTTTGAGCGCCCCCCTCCCCAGTAGCAGTGAGACTGTGTGAATACACGACAGGACTCGTTCACACAGAGCACTTTGACCTTTTGCACGTGGTGATATGTTGTTGTGACATAATTGTTTCGTTACAAAACGCGTACGTCTATCCTTTGAAACAGCACTATTGTTCCAAGGACGTCCTTGTTGTTCATAGTACAGAAATAGCAACACCAGGAATCTCTATCAATTAGCTTGTATTGAACAGATATTGTGTCCTCAAAGGTTTTAGTTCAGGCATGGCAAGTAAATATCATGGATGACATCAGCGAGTTCATTAATTTTCGCCTTATTTTGAAATAAAAAAAAGATATTTTTCCCATTCGAAGATGGTCAAAATGAAAAGAATATACCAAATTGGAAAATATTTTGTGTGGTAGCCTTGATTGCACTTTTATAGTCAAGTGAGGCACGTGTAGCCATGACCATAGTTGTAGAATTGAAACTAGCTAGTTCGATATTAAAAGTGGCACCAATGTCATATAGCCATGACTGTATTTATCAACTTGGTGCGTGATGTCAATCTACCGCACTAATGTCATTATGTGTACGTATGGCATACAGATTCAACATGTTTTGTCGTTTCATTTATTCTTACAAAGTTAATGGTGTCTGTTTTGAAAACCTAGCTATTTTCTTTTTCTTCAAACATCTTCTTTTCTTCGCGCTGTCTCATCAAATTTGTAGTCTGCAGAGCACTGTGTACCATCCATAAAGTTTATGTATTTGCTGTGACCTTATCAAATATCGAACAGTGAAGGTCATCCCAAAGGGTGGTTCAACTAAGGTGACTAAAAGGTACTATAAGGTCACTAAATGTGCGCTCTCACCGCACTTGTGTCAAGCTTGCGTCACTGCAGGGTTCATTCATTGCGTCACTGTTTTGTTATTTTCTCCGATTTTTTATAACTTAGATATTGCGTAATACTTAAAAGTATGACTTAGAAGACGACAAAATACACAAAAAGAAAGAAAATTCGTTCTCTATCTCTGAAACTCTATCTTTCGAACTCCGCAGTGACGCAAGCTTGACACAAGTGCGGTGGGAGCGCACCTTTAGTGACTAGCATTGTGTAGCGATGACCTCGAGTGGTGGCCTTAATTATACTGAGTGCATAATCTTTAATGAAGAGGAATAACTAGTGCGTAAAAATACCCACACCATCATGCCACATCGCTGGGTTATCTCAGAGAGTTGAACATTATATAACTGCCGTGGCTTGTGTCGCCATTGTATTCGCCTGTCAGGTGACGGTAGCGGGATTGAAAAGTCATTACGCTTGCCTAAGCAGAATAAATTGTTGTTGAAGGGGCATAGTGGTGTTTCAAGGTAGAGCATACGAAAGGGTCTCGGACATAACTGGTGGAACGAAAAGTATGATATAAAAGACATAAAACTACACAAGGTGTAAAGAGAATAGTCGTGGGCATTATTTGTGTATATATTATTATAACTGGTGGAACGAAAAGTATGATATAAAAGATATAAAACTACATATTTCGTTTCCACAAACAGCCCGGCCGGGCCCCGGTTTGGAAATGTCACGTACATGTAAGACTTTCTCAGAGCGTCCGGTTTACACACGCGGTCGCGAAGTGACTTGGAATTAATCTCCAAGCAGATCCTCTAGTATCAAAAGCTGGCAGAGAAGTGAAGCCGGCTAAGGAGTGTGTTTCGCTACAAGGCAAATGGACACCTTTTGGCTGACTACACTCCTTGGCCAGTTTGGTACTATCTTAATCAATTTTAGGATTTGCTTTGAGATTAGCTTGGAACTCCCGGCTGCAATGGCGGTGTGACGACCACCACTATATTGTCTCGTTTTGAGTTAACGTTATGATCATGACCAAGTTGCACGACAAGGCGCCCAAAATGTCAGATAACGAAAACTTATGGCATAGAAAGTAAAAAAAAATTTAAAATTGCACCATGTGCCTTCAGTCCTGTTCATATGACAACTGACCTGAGCGTGAATTCGTACACAAGTAAACGCGACGTGTGTAAACCCAGCCTATGTCACCTACGAACTGAGCGGCTGAGACTCCGGCGTCCCTGACAACATTCTCACAAAGTTTGAGATGCTCCGCCCACCACCCACCCCTTTTGGTGCGGTAACATTTGTCGTACGATTTTCATGTCGTATTATTGTCAAACAGACTGTGACAGACCTTAACGTACACCTGACAGTTTATACGACAAGTCTACGGATGAGATAGATGCAATCGCACGACGATAGTACGACAGTTGTGACGGGGTCCTTAGTATCTACCAGTGTCAATGAGTTGTCAGCCGAGGAAAGATACCCAAATTTGATTAGAAATTGGACAAATACGTTTAATGATTTGCCAGAAAAATTAATCTGCCCCAGAGGTATCGTCTGTTGCCTGGTGACCATACCACCGGGAGGTCGTCGTTCGCACAGACACACAGACACACCCAAAACTGTATCTCCATTTTTCAGGGAGATAATAAACAATACCTAACCGGAGTGACGCTAGACTTGGTTTCGTCAGCAAAGAGAAGGGCAATAATCCGACAATTTTTATATTCCTTTTGCGTTTTGACAAACCAACTATAGCTAAACCCATACAGTCCTACATTTTCACCATTACCAAGAAGCGAGAAGAAGCCAAAATTCTGTGTTAGACTAGATTTATGATAATTTTATACGTATATATATGTATATACATGTTTTGACTTATTGTGACCTGTACTCTAAATCTCGGTTGGGCAAATCTGTACAATAAAGGTCTTCATTCATTCATTCAATAATAAATCACCTGAAAAATATGTGCAGCCTACAGCGATAGGTCATGAACTACATAAACCATTTGGAAATGTCACACCTTGTTTACTCCGAGCATCGTAAATAAATCCCTCCGCCAATGAAGAATACAACTAAAAATGCCAAATTTTTGCCATAGATGTTTTTGTTATACTTGTACTCTTCTTGCTTCAAGTACTGTGGATATGACGTTATCCAAGCGGTGAAAAGAGCACAAAGAACTAAATTTTTACCCCAGGCATATTTCTGGTATTTCGTCTTGAGGTCATTATGCGAGACTATCAAGTAGATCACTGACCTTCAAGGGGTTAATTTGTTCTAAACTGGCTCAGAAGTAAACAATAATGGTTTCCCCTCTCTCCCTTTGACCACCTATTAGGAAACAATATAAAAAGAACCGTACATTTTGTTCAATCAAAGCTTTGTTTTCCGAAGGGTAAAAGTGAATTAGAGAAGAAAAGACACAGCTTGGATATAACTGTTTGGCAATAACGCCTGGGGGTCAAAATTCTATGTATGGGTGTTGGCCTACAATGTAGGACGACATTTAGTGCGACAAGGTGGTGACCAAAATGATGGATATCACGTTAAAATCATCGTGTAATAGCGTTACTATTGGACAAAACTCACAAAAAAATTGCAATTGTTATCAAAATATGGAAATTCGGTACTCCACCGCCCCCTCCCCCAGAAATGTTGTCCCTGTGTACTGAAATTTCTTCACATGGTAAATTGTCAACAAACACATTGATAGCGCCGTGATATTTTGACCTTTGCGTTACTATTGGACTAAAATTTGCAATCGTTATGAAAATACTACTATCAAAAGTAGGGAAATTTAGTGCACTGCCCCCCTCCCACAAAAACGTTGGCCCTGTGTGTCCTGAAATGACTTGATGGCAAATTGACACATCGATAGCGCCGTGATTGTTTTTACCTATGCGTTTAACTATTGGACAAAAATTTGCAATCGGTATCAAAATACTAGTAGGAAAATTTAGTACACCGCCCACCTCCCACAAAAATGTCATCCCTGTGTCCTGAAATGACATCACATGGCAAATTGTCAGTTAACACAAGGATGGCGCCGTAATATTTTGACCTTTGCTATTTTCACTCATGGGAGCTTTTCCACTTTATAAATGTAAGTTGTATATGTTTATGTCATGTAAAAGATCTCACTACACCTAGGTGGACAAAAACTGCCTTAGCTACTAAAATATGAACATCGAAATATAATCGATAGCACACGCGCCTAAAATCTTAATCCTTTCCTCGCATTTTCATAAACATTTCTAAGATTTAAGAGATAAAAATCAAGGATCCACAACAAAGGGCCATGGATAAAGCCCTGATACTTTGACCTTTGCAGTTCGATCTGTTGTTACAAAGACAAGCACACAACAAACTACAAAGATAGGGTTGCGTTATTTCTTTGTGAAAGTTTTGGGCATCCTTCCAGTGTTTGTTGATCACTCTTGATGTTGAGACTTTGAAGAAGTTTTCGATGAGACAACTATACAACAAAACCGGCTCCTTGCAGTTAGAAAAAAGCTGCTAGGGGGCCAAACCTACACCACGTACTCTCCGCCCCAAGATTCATCTAAAACTCACGGCTATGGCGTGCCCAGAACTAGCATACTGCATAGCATGTCCGAGGAATCAAATTCCGCTGCAGTACTAGAAAGCCACTAGGGGGCTTAAAAGCTAATCATTTCAAGGTCTCACCAAGACCTGCCCAAATAGCAGCACAATCCATTCAGGTGTTCTCGAGTTATGCTTTTCATCCACAAATATACTCATACATATTACACATATACAAACGCTACCAAAAAAATAACCTTCTAGTTCTAGGCCGGTGTGGATTTAACATAGAAATGCACATTTAAGTTCAGATCTGTGTAATTGAAAATTGAAATCGTTCTATCCATCGACAATCGAGTTTCGTTAAACTAAAGTGATATGCAGCCTAAGTGAATGGCGTGCTTTACATTTGTAACAGATTAAAGCCAGTTATTGTATCACTGTCACAAGGTAGTGGCAAAGGTACCGTAAAAAGGACAAATGTTCACGATGATGTAATTTCTCGGTGGAAGGAATATGTTCCCGGGGATTATCAGTTGACGTTGAAACTGCCATGCATTATTTACTGTAAAACGTAGAAATATTCGCACTGGTTTTACGTTGTGGTTGCCACGAAAACCGCGAACATAAAACCGCTGCGAACATTTCCACTTTTCCACGATACTTTGACCTTTGTTACAGACAGCTCACAGGTCAAATGTCACGTTCTGATCGTTCGTTCGTTCGTTCGTTTCTGATAGAGTTTACTCATAATATTTAACGTCCTTCTAGATCCTGTTGACCTTACATTGAAACTCGACTCCCACCTACCGTGGCCGACAAGTACAATGAGCAATACACTGTACCTGTTTTTGCCTGCTCAACACAGTCTTTTGCTGCTCGACACATCTTTTTTGCTGCTCAACACAGTCTTTGCTGCTCAACACATCTTTTTTTGCTGCTCAACACAGCCTTTTGCTGCTCAACACAGCTCTTTTGCTGCTCAACACAGTCTTCAGTCTTTTGCTACTCAACACAGCTCTTTTGCTGCTCAACACAGCTTTTTTTGCTGCTCAACACAGTCTTTTGCCTGTTCAACACAGTCTTTTGCTGCTCAACACATCTTATTTTGCTGCTCAACACAGCTCTTTTGCTGCTCAACACAGCTCTTTTGCTGCTCAACACAGTCTTTTGCTACTCAACACGGCTCTTTAGCTGCTTAACACAGTCTTTTGCTGCTCAACACAGCTTTTTTGCTGCTCAACATGGCTCTTTTGCTGCTTAATACAGTCTTTTGCTGCTCAACACATCTTTTTTGCTGCTCAACACGGCTCTTTTGCTGCTCAATACATCTTTTTTTCTACTCAGCACAGCTGTTTTGCTGCTCAACACAGCTCTTTTGCCTGCTCAACACACCTACTTTGACTAATCAACACACCTACTTTGCCACGGATGATAGCCTATCATGGCGTTGAATTACATGAAAAATAATAGACATTTGACGTTAATAATCTTTTATTCCTTTCCCCACCTCTACATGAATGGCGCATAATTTACATGACAACAAAACAGAGAGAAAAGAATATAAACAAATCAGAAAAACTCTCATGCTTACAATTTACATATCTGGTATAATATAACTCCAGCCAGAATTATGAAAATCTTCGTAAATATCAATATCAATTCATTATATGACTAAAACCCTGTTTAACTTAAGAAATATTCTATGCAACAGAGGTTATCATAGCCTCCTAATAAAACAATCTAAGTGACTTGTGAAGTTCTATATATGAAAACAGTAATGTAATATTCTGGTTATATCAAGTATAAATCATAGCATGCATCCGCCAAAGCTTAGTGTCAATATGGCATTAGTTCAGGAAAAAAACACATTATATCACAGCTAGAACACAAACCTGCACAATTCTGATTAAGAGTGTTTTGAAATGGCCTCCAATGGCATGATGTATGCAAGCACAACGGCTTGTTTAGAAATTATTCAAGGTTGCACTTTCCTCGAAGCTACGATACAAGGCTTGAAAAAATTATGAAGTCAACACTACATTGAGTTTTGAAGCCTTTCTATTTAACTTAAACAGATTAGTACAATGTGCAGTGACATTTTTCTTAGCCTTAGCAATTAGCGTGACAAGCTATACGCCGACATTCTGCATCTACATATATAAGTATATTTTTTTTACATTTTTACACTTTCATTTTGCCTATATCTTAATATTATTATATTCACGTTGCATGGAAATGTACTTGACATACCTTCTGGAAAAGGATAAATTATTTGCTGTACAAGAAATGTCCTCTCACAAAGTTGCTGAATTGTCCTTTCTTGACCAAAGTCTGCGCAGTGATTTTTGTCTGAAGTGTGTAAAATCGAACATGACGTCATCTGCAAATAGTTCGTCTCAAGACAGTGACGTCATCTGCGCGGCATAGTCACTGCAAACGGTAGTCTCGATCTCGTTTAGAATAACGTCCAACCTCTCGCGTGGGTTCATGTGTGAATTCGGTGCCCCGTTGAAGCCGAACCTCTGCTCGCGTCTGGTCCAGCCGTTGTGGGTGATGGGAGGTCCCGCCGAAGATGTGACGGTTGCTCGCGGATGATATGACGGTTCGATCCGAATCAGAGGCGGTGGCGAAGGTCTACGTTTCCTCACCCGTAGGTCCATCGGTTCTGGACTTATGTCGTCTTCTTTAAACCCTGTATCCTGATGGTTGTTGGTCTGTATGTATCTGTCGCCGGTGTCGTGTGTGATAAACGGTTGACTAAATCGTGGTGCTCCGTTGTATAGTGGTGGGGGTGTTGGTCCGACTCGGTAGCCTGGGTGCTTGCCGATGTCTGTATGGAAGTCTAACGGTGAGGTGGAGTTCATAGGGCTTCTGCTAGGTGGCCAGTTTCTACTTAGGTGCTGCACATGCCTGTCTTGGTCTGTGGCGCCATTGCAGTACATGTATGCCATAGGTTGATCTGCTGTATCATTGAATCTTCCTAACTGCTGTTGGAATGGGTATTGTCCTGTGTTTGAATGATTCTGTCCAATAGCAGCACTGTAGTTTTGAGTGTTACATGCAGGACTGACCAATGGGCGTAGAGGTAGCCTTGGGTCTATCCCCTGGGTTTGTGGCGGGTAAATCTCGTTCGTTGTCATGGCAACGTTCCTACCGTCACCATGCCGACGCATGAGCTGTTGGAAGTCTTCGAATGAAATGTTTTTCTGCTGCACGGCTTGACGTTTTGGCGGGGTGCACTCTATAACGTCTGGGTCGGTGTGGGAAACCCTTTTGGTAGCGTGTCGGATTTCTGGACTTGCCGTTCCCCTGTTTTTATCGGTGTGTGGCATCGCAATAGACTGTTTTTGATGGACACAGTCCTCTGAAGTAGCCACTTCTGTTACTCTAACGATGTCACGAGGCGTACTGGTAAGGTAGGGGTTTTCATGGGTGAGCCTGGTCAGTTGGAGTAGCGGCGATGGGGACAGTGGGCTCGGCGTTTGTGGGACTTGCAAGACGTTACATGGTGTGACGCTCTGAGTCTTGTTATCAACGGTAGGGGAAGGTGTGTCTTCTTTCACCTCAAACTTTTTTCTTAAGGCTTCCACTGCAGTGTGAAGTTTGCCCGGGGCTGGGATTTGTGGTTCTGTTCTCCCACGTTGCACTTCACAGTCTTGTCCAACATAGACGACTAAATCGTCTTCTTCCATTGAATCGCCTTTCTGATGAGCCGGCCTAGCGGTGGGCACATTCGACGGTGACATACGTTTTGTTTGTCGCTTAGTAGTAGTAGACGTTTCTTCACTTCGTATGCTTTTACTTTGTGTCGCTGGTAACGGTATCACTCCATGGTTATCTTGCTTCTTTTCGTCGCTGCAACAAGAAGCAAACTTTTCCGCTTGTTCTTTCTTTATGTTGACCTCCAGTATTGGCGACAGGGTTGGGCTAATGCTGGCCTTTGCATGTGTGTTGCAACGTAAACCTGTCGTGACATTCGCATCCTTGACATTCGCATTTTTAGATACTGTCTGTGATTTCTGATCTCCGTTGCTTTCAGTGCCTTTAGTAGTAGTAGTAGTGCCCAACCTTTTCTCGTTCACCACCGTTAGGGCTCGTTTCAGCCTTACCTTGAGCATGTGCATGAACCTGGCTTTCAGGTGCTCGTGCTGCAGAATTTCCCGCAATTTATCAGCCTGGTGTTGGTTCCTGATCGTGATTGGTCGCTTGAAGGCCGCAAATTTGACTTCCTTGGGAAACGTCGTACCTATGGGGATAACATCGTCTAAGGGGTCCATCTTTTTACGCTCAAGATCTTTCGCCTCGCTATCCACAGAGCCACTTGTTTTGACGTTGTTGTTGTCCGTTGGTATAGGTGCTACAGACGACACTGTGTTTGTGTCCTCCTCGGGAGTGGCATCGCCCGATGATATCTCTATGTTTGCGGCGGGCGAGGGCACCGATTTCTCCGCCACGATTGTTGGACTTCCACCGTGGCATGTCTCGTTACTTGCTTGCAGTTGCGACGTGTCTTTTGCTGTGTGTCCCTCCTTAAGCATCCTCAGTGCTTCCATGGCACTCTTTCGTTGCGCAAGCCCCGCATAACACTGTTCCTCCCGCATGTGCACAAGGAGAAGCTTCTTATCCAGGCACATGAACTGACACTGAAAACAACGAAAGACTCTAGACTCCCCTACGTAGTACGGGCGAATCTCATCAATAGACGGTTTGGGAGCTATAGTCCGAAATTTTGACATACCAGGTGCATTAGCGGCCGAACACGTCACATTCCCGTACGACGTAAACGGTAGCGTTTTCCACGACGTTACCGTCAAATCGACTCCCTCTTGTACGGGGACCCTTGCGTCTGTAGCCGAGTGATTGCTGTAGACCAACCCGTCGGTGTTCTCTGGTGACCCTTGATCTTTTGTACGGAGATCTCTCGTACGATGATGGCCGTCATTAGTAAGGGCGTTTTGTGAGTCACCCCTTGTCTCTACGTATTTCTGCATTCCGTGCAGGTCACTTGAAACCTCGTGGGTTGCCTGGTGTAGAAACTTAGACTGAATGGCGATTTCAGAGTTCTCACTTGCGTTGGAAACTGGCAAATTACAGACTGGAGAAGGGGTGAGAGAAAGACTTGCGCCTCTTGTTTGGAGGGCTGGAGGGGCGGACTGGATCTCCCTCTGGGGAGGAATGGCCTTGTTCGAACTCTCCAAACCGTCAAGGCTAAGGTGAGATAGGGACATACGGCGTGCGGTATTAGTCACGTAGAACCCGGGAAAATTATCCGGTTGTGACTTGTTTATCGTCGCCTGGTCCGAGAGCGAAAACACGTCTATGACGACGGGAGTCCCGTCACCTTGCCTTTCTGTGCAACAGTCCTCAGCTCTTCTACAATGTTCTCTGTCCGTAGTCTCTGGAATAGGGATCGTCTTGGATGTCAAACTTGTCCCATCTTCCATTCTGATGAGTGGCGAGGTGGTAAGGATCACCTGTTGCGGATTCGAGCTCTTTTCTGCACACGGCAGTGGGGCGAGCGGCAGAGCTGAAACTTCTATCGGCTTCTGCGAATCGGAACCTACCATTCCCCGAAGGGGAGGCAACCTTACGGCACTGTTACGGTCGGAGACTGTTGTCGTATCGCCGCCTGAGTTCGTACATAGGTGAGCGTTACTTACAGCTATGTCTCGGCGACAGGTGTCCTTTCTCCCGACGAGCCGCTGTACTTGATCCGTCAACGTGTGAGCGCCCCTCGGGACTGCTTCGCCCTTTTGTAACTCGTTAGGCTGTTTCCCTGCACCCTGTTTTCTCACCCCCTCTTGGCCCACACACTCCCTATCATTAGATAATTGGTTAAACGGTGCGATCTTCAGAGCCTGTTGACCTTTTCCTGATCTATTCTCATCCGCTGGTAGGTAACTGCCTCGGGGGAGCACTGATCTTTCAACAGGCAGGCAGTCAGAGTTGTCAGACGACGTTTTTTGCTGTTGACCAACTTCGGGTTCATTCACCTCAATGTCGAACAAATCGTCCGTCCAACACCTCCGCCTGCGCCTGGCTTGTTGAGGCCTTCTCGGTCTGTGTTCCTTTTCTTCTATCTGTATTAGGATACGGACTTGGTCCACCGAGGAGTCGACGCGTTCCCTCTCGGCGCCGGCGTCGTGCTGGCCCGCCTGTCTCTCCACGTCTCGTCGGTGGCCGTCGACGTGGTCACCGATACGTTTCCTCTGAAGCGTGGTGTAACCACACCCACTGCAACGGTATCTCAGACGAGAAGTCATCATCTAGAGGGTGGGGCGACACCAAAAATAAGTCAGTCGTCACAAACGAATTATCACTAGTGCATACTGAGGACACTAGCTACAAACAAAATGTTTTACTACAAACACATCGTATACAGCTTCTAAGTGACGTGGCGTAAAATATACAGGACTGATTCAAAGTAATAAAAAGGCTGACCTTATTGTGATGGCATTTTAATACGTGGCAGACGTCATTGAATATGACAAGGTCATCAATCATACTGAGGACCTTGTTGACATTAAAAACAAATGCACAATTCGGGGGTTCACATAATGGGTTTTGGCTTGTGTTTCAAACAGTTACGGACGTCATAGTGTATTTTTAGTAAACGTGAGGACACAAAATGTTCGACTGGGTTTCTTCTTTGTAGTAAGATTGTTTCAGGATGTTACGTGGCTTACAAAATAACTATGTACGTAGGTACTTACGCACGCGTGTGTGTGTGTGTGTATGTGGTTGAAAAATAGATATCGACTTTTTTGCAAACGGCCCGCACACGCCCGTACACACACACACACACACACACACACACACACACACACACACACACACACACACATACAACGTGACACACAGACACACGTAATTTATGATTCGTTCATCACATCCTTGGCATTCATACTCCCTTCAATACCCGTGGGGCTTGTCATAAATTATCCAATGATGTGAAATAAACATCTACCCCGATTGAACATGGACACGTATAACTACAACAACAAAGCATGGAGTTTTGTCACATTCCGCTAGTGGCGCTTTTGCACAGTTTCGCCCACTCACTGCAACCTTGTTGCCTCAGGGGATATTTGACAAGGGCAAGCATGACACATCGGTGATTAACATCTAGAGACATCTAGAGATGGCACAATTACAAGCGCCTAAGGGTATCACGAATCCAACACCTGTAACAAAACGTACTAGGCGGTGCCAGACACGAGATAGACAATCTATGAGATTATCTCAACAAAACTTTGCGTAAACAACTGCTATGCCTTGGTAGATATACACAAACCGTTCCTCATCAGTTTAACTTATTTTTTCACCGCAATTGGGAGAGTCTGTTCGCTTAAGACGAAGAAACGGTTTTCAGAAAAAGGTGTTCAAAAATTCGTTTTTCGTTGGAACTATCGTAGACTGGGACTTGCTAATTGTTGGCACCAAATAGTATAGGAGTATCCTCGCTAGAGAGACTTAAACAACGCTAACAGTTAGATGTGCAAAGGTTAGTTGTGACATGTCGTTCAGTGTACCACCACATAGTGCTGCGCCACATGCTTGCGAAGCTGATGTGTTACGCCGAAAGGTGTATATATCTGGTATACAGATACAGAACAACATGTATGTGTATGATTAGTGACCCACCTATAATTTGGAATGACTAGACACCGCCAACAAAATGAGGAAACAAACAAATCACGTAAATTTAACATTGGACAAATTTGTTGTCACAAAAAAGCGCTTTTTAATACGCATATGGTCATGACAATGACAATCTCTAAGCAGAAGTCTTTACTATTGTAAGGTAAGGTCTTTACTATTTTTGTTTTGTCTTCCTACAGCATAACGGAAAGAAGAAGAAGAATACCAGCAAAAACAATATATTCCCTTTATTGGGGAAAACATGATAAGACATACCGAAAACCGGTTCATCTACACGTGTGCAATGAAGGTTATAGTGCAGATACCGAGACTAATCTCAAAATACATGGGTTTAACTCTGCACCAATCAGGAACTTTTAAAGGACAATAGTCAGAAGACATCTAAGGTCAAGCATGTGTTGTCGACGTTTGTAAGTAAACAGTACAACAGCGCACTGAAACATAGAATATCTCGAACAGTCTGGGTGAATTCTTTACATCAAGACTTATGTTAGTATTATGTCACATGTAACCTTTGCGGTCTGTGTCCGATGAATGGACGACAACATTACAAAATATATTTATTCATCTAACTTTATTTAATATCTACTTATACTACCAACTAATAAAAAAATGATTTATTAAAGCGATATTTCACATTAGATATTAAAATATCAAAGCGATATTTTAATATCTTGCCTCTTGAATTTCACCTTTAAAAGCATGATTTAAGAAAAAAGTGGCGAATTTAGGGCCCCATCCGTTACGAAGTTAGAATATATTCTAAAGCTACCTGTTAATTAAAAATTCCTTTTCTACCAATTGATGATAGAAAACCCTGAAGTAGGATTCAAGTTTCTGTTTTTATTCAAGGAACTTCAACTTAGGATATTTTCGATGAAAATTTTTCTACGTACTTCAATATAGACGTAAACCTATATTTTTCCCTGGTAGTCGGTTCTACTTTTCTTTTTTAGCTTTAGAGTTTAGGATTTCTGTGCAATGTGTACGGGTAGGACTGAGTTCCATATTTAGCCGGACAGAGGCAGTTTTGTTGGCGGGTTAGGTGTTGCCTTGTCGGGCTAGGTCTTACTTTTCAGACCGGTTGATAAAAAAACGCCCTTCGCTAGTAAGAACACAAAATTACAGGGTTCAGAGTTTCTGAAAAGAGCTATGAATAAGGGTTTTATGGATACAATGGCAAGGGGGTTTGTGTTGAAATGTCAGAGAGAAAATATTGAGAAAGGACACCAATTTTGTGAACTGTCGAAAATCTTTACAAAATCCCCCTAGTTCCCTTACCAATATACACTAGGGTTTGTCTGAGAGAGAGAGAGAGAGGGTTAGGCCTGTATGTAGGAAGATGGGTGTGTTAAGAAATGCCAGAAATGCAATTTTCCAAGAATGAACAGAGGAAAAAAAACAAAGAAAAGCGATCTCGATCCAATCAAGGAAGTTTTATATAGTTCAATGAAGAGCTATTCTTCCACTTTTTGTGACAGAGAAGACAACCGCTATGTACAATATTTACAGTCTTTTCGACAAGTACAATGAACAGTGGACCACGGCTTAACGTCCCATCCTAAGAACTGCAACTCTTTCTGCTGGCGTGCATGTCGGGTGAGCGAAACAGATGGAATCAAAACTCACGGCTTCTAGTTCCAGAGGCAGGGCAACTAACTACCCAACTACGCGCTCAAGCACAATTGCAAGAAGAGCAACTTTTTGGAAAAAAGTCAGTTATTTTAACAAACTGTTCACCCAAAAAATAACCCCTCACCACACACATGATAACCTTAATGAAATGAAATCGGGTTTATAGAAATCTTTATTGACATGACAAAAGTACAGCGACTTTCGTAAGGTCTACATGTATAACAACTATTTACAGTACAACTAAACACACAAATATAGATATCTATCGGTATGAATAAGTCAACATATTGGATCTAGCATGTCATTCACACTATTGGTTCTACGGTATAAGCATTCGTGGATATATTTGCCTACTTGTACACAGTGAGGGTTATCGCCTCCCAGAATAATGTTTTTATGAAAGACGACTAGGGTCTTGAGGTGCACTCACACTGCACTTCCTCAACCTTGTGTCACTGCGGGGTTCGAAAGATACTCAACTAATTTCAGAGATAGAGAACGAATTTTCTTACTTTTTGTGTATCTTGTCGTCTTCTAAGTCATACTTTTATGTATTATGCAATATCTAAATTATAAAAAAAATCCGAGAAATAACAAAACAGTGACGCATTGAACGAACCTCGCAGTGACGCAAGCTTGACGCAAGTGCAGTGAGCGTGCACCTTTAGTTGTCAGAATGGTGTGTGTAGATCAACTTGCTGAAAATGTCAACAAAATTATCCTATTAATCTTGATGATCTGCACAAGATAAGCCAGGTTTTGTCCCAGAGGATATCAAAGATTGAATAGGTACAATGGTAGGAGGAGAGTGTGTAGAATTGATAGAGCAATTTTCCAAGAAGGGATAGGAAAAAAAAGAGCATCGACTTGAAAAACAGCTCAAGTTCCACCTTGATCTAATCTAAATAGAATCCGTTGCATCATTTTTTGTTTGTATGGCATACCCGGTAAATTACCGAATGATGTAACACACACAGGAGGGTTTGTAGAATAGCAATTTTCCAAGAAAGGATAAGAAAAAAAGAACAACGTCTGGGAAAACAGCTCAAGTCTCACCTTTTACTAATCTAACGATAATCCGTTGCATCATTATTTGTCTGTATGGCATACCCGGTAAATTACCGAATGATGTAAGACACACAGGACGGTGTGTAAAAATGTCAGAGCAATTTTCCGAGAAAGGATAAGAAAAAAAAGAATAACGTCTGGGAAAATAGCTCAAGTCCCACCTTTTCCTAATCTAAAGATAATCCGTTGCATCATTTTTTCTGGTCTGTATGGCATACCCGGTAAATTAACGAATAATGTAACACACACAGGAGGGTGTGTAGAATTTCAGAGCAATTTTCAGAGAAAGGATTGAAAAAAAAAGAGCAACGTCTGGGAAAATAGCTCAAGTCCCACCTTTTTCTAATCTAAAGATAATCCGTTGCATCATTTTTTGTATGTATAGCATAACCCGGTAAAACGCCTCATGGCATAACACACACAGGAGTGTGTGTAAAAATGTCAGAGCAATTTTCCGAGAAGGGATAAGAAAAAAAATAACAACGCCTGGGAAAATACCTCAAGTCCCACCTTTTTCTAATCTAAAGAGAATCCGTTGCATCATTTTTGTATGTATTGCATACCCGGTAAATTGCCACATGGCGAACCACACCACACCAGGTTTGTACTGAACAGTACAAGCTGCATGATTTCATTGATTCACCCACACCGGGAAGGATCCCCACTCTTTTCGATCAGTGTGATGGGTTATTTTAGGTTCTTGAGGCGTGGCCCCTCTCAAACACGGGACCTCCAACGCACAGAGCTGTTCACATTACTTTCCACTTGCTCTAAAGACTTTCAAATTGCTACTCTCTGTTCGATAGATAAATTCAAGTACATTCTGGGAGGCGATAATCCACATTGTGTGCAAGTAGGCGAATATATCCACGATTGTTTATACCGTAGAACCAATAGTGTATTGTAGACTATACATGTAGACCTTACGAAAGTTGCTGTACTTTTGTCGTGTCAATAAAGATTGTATAACATTCTATCCCTAGGACATCCCTATTATAAGAAGCACTCATTTACACCAGGGCGAAGTGAGAAAAGCCGTGTAGATCAACTTGCTGAACTGTCCGCAAAATTATCCTATTAATCTTGATAATCTGCACAAGATAAGCCAGGTTGTGTCCAAGAGTATATTAAAGATTGAATAGGTACAATGGTAGGAGGAGAGTGTGTAGAATTGTTAGAGCAATTTTCCAAGAAAGGATAGGAAAAAAGAGCATCGACTTGGAAAACAGCTTAAGTCGACCTTCCACACATCTGAAAAGAATCCATTGCATCATTTTTTGTTTGTATTGCATAACCCGGTATTTTGTCGCATGACGTAACACATCAGGTTTGTACTGAACAGTACAAGCTGCATATCCGGACAGGTTGAATTGATTCACTAACACCGGGAAGGGCCTCAACCCTATTCGATAAGTGTGGTGGGTTCTTTTAGGTTCTTAAGGCGTGGCCCTTCTCAAACACGGGACCTCCATATAACGGTCTATCCCTATCATTAGAAGCATCCATTTTTACACCAGGATGAAATGAGGAAAGTCGTGTAGATCAACTTGCTGAACTGTCCGCAAAATTGTCCTATTAATCTTGATAATCTGCACAAGATAAGCCAGGTTTTGTCCCAGAGTATATTAAAGATTGAATAGGTACAATGGTGGGAGGAGGGTGTGTAGAATTTCTTTAGAGCAATTTTCCAAGAAAGGGTTGGAAAAAAGAGCATCGACTTGGAAAACAACTTAAGTCGACCTTCCACACATCTGAATAGAATCCATTGCATCATTTTTTGTTTGTATTGCATAACCCGGTATTTTGTCGCATGACGTAATACATCAGGTTTGTACTGAACAGTACAAGCTGCATATCCGGACAGGTTGAATTGATTCACTAACACCGGGAAGGCCCCCAACCCTTTTCGATAAATGTGGTGGGTTCTTTTAGTTTCTTAAGGTGTGGCTATCCTCAAACACTGTTCCTCCATTTAACGTTTTATCCGCAGGACGTCCCTTTTATAAGAAGCATTAATTTACACATGAGTGAAGTGACGAAAGTCGTGTTTAGAGGCCTTTCCCAAGGGTACAAGGTCGACGGAATATCAACGGATTTGAACCGAAGACTCTGGGTTACGGAGAATCATGGTCCGTCTTAACAGAAGAAAAGAATTCCTCAGAACAAGTCATCTTGTGAGTGGAGGGTAGGAATTTCTTCTTTATCCTAGGATTATGCGCCCTTGATTGTAAACGTGCTAGGAATGATGAGATAGCAACACCTGGCGTTAGGTTTACAACAACAATAACCGTATTGTTCTACACTACACGAAGCCTATTCTTTAATTACGCGTAAAGCATTCGTTAAGCGTGCGTAAAGCATTACCTTCATGCATATTTTCGTATTCTTTAAGGCATGCTGAAATATTGGATTTTTTATTTGCAGTGCTCGTTCAATGTCAAATCATCAATCACATGCAAGTAACAGAGACAAGACATCAACATTACGTCGTAGAAACCAGACTTTGGTTTAAAACCCTGCTGTAATAGATTAGACTACATGAAGGCAGACTTTAAAATAACAATGGGAGGAAGCGTTAACAATGATTACCTCCATGAAATTTCATGGAGGTTATATTTTACCCCGCGTTTGTCTGTGTGTCTGTGTGTCTGTCTGTCTGTCTGTGTGTAAACAAGATAACTCAAGAACGGCTGGGTGGATTGGTTTGATACTTGGTGTGTTGGTAGGGTGTGATGAAAGCTGGAAATGATTAGATTTTGGGCCCCCTAGCGGCTCCCCTTGGTACTGCAGCGCAACTTCCGGTTTTGCTATCTTGGTGTTCTGAACATGCTATGGTCACGATTTTTGAGTATTAGATAGCTCTTGTGCTCAGGAAGAAGTGACATAAGTTTGGGCCCCCTAGCGTCTAGTTTTGGGATAGCAGGGGCATTTTTGTCAAAAACTTCTGACGAGGATAACTCAAGAAGGGAACAACGGATTTTCATGATTTTTGGTATGTAGGTACCTTGGGCAATGTTGTACAAGATGAAATACTAATTATGCAAAATAGGAGCAAATTTGCATAATTAATGACAACATTCAATCATAGCAGTTTTTTCTATGTATCTCTTGTCTTGGACGTTATATGGTCTTGAAATTTAGGTGGTAGATAGCTTTCAGTGTCATGACAAAGTGGAGCAAGTTTCAGCCCCCTAACATTCAATTTAGGAACTGCAGGGGCATTTTTGTCAAGACATTCAAAAGAGGATAACTGCAGAAAGGATTAACGGATTGTCATCATATTAGGCATGCGGGTACCTTAGGCAAAGATGTTCATAATTATATACATGTTATGCAAATGAGGACTTAATTTGCATAATTAATGAGGAAATTGTATAATTCCATTGTTTTCAATAACTGGACTTCTGATAAATGTAACACATGTTAATTATGATAGGTGGAATATAAGCAGATACTAAATATGGTAATGAGGAACTTATTTGCATAATTTATGTAAAAAATGCAAAACCACTTTATGATTAATAATGGGAATTTTATAATTGCGACATGTGTACGATTGTCAATGATGAACAACACCATGCATAAATTATGTTAATGTCTTAGTCATTTGCGTGAAATTTACAAAAGCTCTAAATTTTCATGGAGGTATGAGGTCGCCGAACTCTAGTTTTTATATCTATTTAGGGATTACATTTTCAAATTACACGTTGGGCGGTACTGCCCTTAGATAAAAAGGAAGACGGACATT
The DNA here is from genome assembly GCA_019207045.1 of Branchiostoma floridae x Branchiostoma belcheri. NCBI lineage: Eukaryota > Metazoa > Chordata > Leptocardii > Amphioxiformes > Branchiostomatidae > Branchiostoma > Branchiostoma floridae x Branchiostoma belcheri. The sequence goes on along the minus strand of CM033033.1, from coordinate 18,661,972 downwards.
TTGTAAGTCGGTAAAATTTGTCAAACCTTATGATTTTTTAAAGGTTATTAATATTCATGGGAATGTTGTCCTGACCATGCACCACTGAACAATGTCGCTACGAGTTGATAATTGAGTTAAGCCCTTGTCCGACTGGGAAAGCCATTCTTTTGAGCCAAGGCAAAATGCTCAAAATACTTGGGCGGGAGAGTTGTTATTAAGACTTTAAACGGTACTTTGCAACATTTCCGGTGTTTTAGATCATTTTCTAAAAATCGAAAAACTTTGTATGAAAGAAACCTTTTGAAGTTTCAAATTTGAAAGAACGTAAAGTTTCACACCGTGAGTTTCAAGCCGTCAGTTGAACAGGAATTTCAGTATTTTGTGACCTCACAACAGGTGTGTTGCACTGACAAAAGGGAAGCTCATTGTTCTGTGATTAAAACTGTAAAGGAAGTGGTTAAAGAAAATGTCGGTCTTTGATCTTAATCATTCAGCCACATTTTCCTTAATGAAGTGAATCAAAAAGAAAGAAAAATAGAATAGATGAGTGCAAAATGAGTGAAAAATTGCAGCCTCTTTTGGCTAGGGCAAATTCATGGTTGGCCGCCGTGGGATTTTGTTTGTCGTTGAGTTTTAAATCAGGCTATGACAGAACTAAGAACCGACATGAAACTTTTCTGTAACAAGACAACTACCTTGTGTGTGACACTTGCACAACTGTCACAATAATGCTATCGGTTTCCGATCGCACGACAATCGTGCGACATGTGACCAGGTCTTTAACAAAATTCGCCCGGGCGCTTGTAGACCATATACTGTTTGCAAAATGTCACTATTCACAAGTGCGAAATAGCCGTATAGCCAACAATTTCCTCAATTATTGCAGACAAGAGAGGCAACAACAACGTATTACCCAGTTACCTGCACAAATACGCGCTGTACGCAACGAAATAGCAAATAATCACGGTACATTTAAATCCACACACAAAGTCCTGAAATGTACCCTACCTAGTCACTGCACCACCACACCATGCGCCGGTACGCCAACAATGTACAGTGCAAAAGCTTCCAAAAGCCACCAGTACAACACAGTGCCAAACCGTTTACCAAGTACACATCAACTACAACTACAACTGATCATAATTTACTGCATGGACTATAGGGATCTGCATCCTGCCTTATTCTAATGAGTAGGCGGAGTTAAGTGTTCGTCCACGCTTGAAGGACGCTTGAATGACAACGTGCAAGGTCTCACTGCAAGGACTGCGTCGTGCAACAACAAGGAAGAAGATTATAATTCTTGATAAAAGATCTCATACCCTGGGGGCCAGACAGGATCGGGTAGCTAGCGAGTTTTGTTCGGGGGTTCAACGCAGTCAGTCCGCTGATCTCATATTTAGCGCTGCGGGGAGTTTAAAGTTATCCTTTTACCTCATTCGGGCCTAAACTCCCCCACGCGCTAATAGGAAAGCTGGCGGGCTGACGCTGTTGGGCCACCGAATAAACTGTCCTAGCTGCCCGATTCCGGCTGGCCCCCAAGGTAATGATCTCATGGCTAAGTGAGCAGCCTAGAGGTCGACAGTTCATTTCCTTTTGCGTCATGAATTCGTTGAATCATAACAAGGTTGGGTAAATTGTGGCCAAGTGGCTAGGCGCCATTGGACAAGAGAGGTCAGAGTTCTATATTCCTGACGGTATCTCACTGAACTTGGAGCACCGGTGTGGCACTGTGGGATTCGAAAGAAACTCAAGGAATTTCAAAGATAATGAATGAATTTTCTTACGTTTTGTGAGTTTTGTGGTCTTCTAAGCCATACCTTTAAGTATTACGCAATATCTTATCTAGATTATAAAAAAAATAGCACAACAGTGCCGCAGTGAACGAACCCCGCAGTGCCACACCGGTGCCCTAAGTGTAATACTTTACCCAATGCAAGACACAATAGATAAAAACCCACTAAAAGGAAAAAAAAGGTCTACTTTTCCACTTTAAAACACGTAGGTGCAAGGAAACCTTCAATATTCACGATTTTTTTACTCTCAAAATAACTGTTATCTTTCTTGCAAGTTAATGCACAAAGGGAATTGCACACTGATAAATACAATATGTATACACTGTCAGATAGCGGGAGATTGATAAATTTATTTCATGCAGATTAAACATAATTTTGTCCTTTTCAATTGTAACTTTAATTTCTGAATATTTTTCTGGGTTATGTTAATTGTTTGTGATATATCGATCGTTAGACGGATCTGAATGTTCTGTAAATATACTCCGTGACAGAAATAAATGAGTTATAAACAGATATTCACACATACATGTCATGATATTTTCACGAATTCTGTATACACCTACGAAGAGAGGCATTTACTGTAAAGTTGAAGGAAATCTTCCAAAACAAATGATGCTATAAGCACTAAAACATAAACACTAAAAGCAGACATTCTTTAAAGCGGACAATAGGGAACTTGCTAAAGCCAAGCTTGGGTTATATATGCATCAGACACAGTGGGTTTAAGGGGAGAAATTATTTATTGTTATGTCATTATTATTCTGTTTATTGTAAAAGAAATAAACATATCGTACTGGAATTCCTTCTGTGGAGAAACTGTACTTATATTCGTTTCTAATGTACATTTCTCTTACTTACGTTACTACTACTATTACTACTACTACTACTACTACTACTTCTACTACTATTACTGCTACTACCACTACTACTACTACTATACTTAGTCTACTACTACTTCTACTACTACTTCTACTACTGTTTCTGCGTTTAGTAACCTTTAAGCGACTTTTTTTCATTTTGCTAATTGACAACTAGCACATGTAGCGACAACGACATCCGTAAACTACAAAATGTCATCTCTGTTATTACACCAAACATAACAGTTGGACAATAGTTAACAATGATACAACGATTTTTCACGGGACGACTGAGAACTGAATATCAGCGGCCTTGTCCGTATATTCTGCCAAGTGTTAACAAGTACTTTTATTTATCAATTCGTTCTGTGCATTTCCACATAAACGTATCATTGATATACAGGGAACATGTTAGCTGTGAAAACTTTTAACAAATCATACTCTTTTGTACACTTTTTTGTAAATTTTGTGTGATAATATGCAATAAAAACGTATATTGTTTAGTCTGTTTATGGTATCTTCATTGTGTGTGTCAAATTTGTACAGTTCCACGAAAGCAAATCACTCTTTCTTCTTCCATAATCCACCTCTTCCGCGCTGTAAGCTTCTTACCTAGAACTACATTGTCATGGAACATTCCTTTTGATAACGTCATTTATTTGTGGGCCCACGAAACGAAGCCGCTAAAATAATAATGAGTTAACAGCGTCGATGAAGGTTAGACATCCAGGTAAACATAATGCAAAAGTTATTTAACTGCGAGAGTAACTATTTTTATTGAGTCCATTAACAACTTTAACAAGAATGCTTGTGCTAAAATGAAAACGCGATGAAAATTGTAAGAAACTTGAGGGTAGAAGAAACTGTGTACGTGTGAAAAACGGTAAAGAAGTTTGTAGACATACAGACACAGTATTTTGTACAAGTCTAGAAAGGAACAAAAACTAGCCACAAATACATGTTTTAATTCTTTCACCACGAATAGAGATTTTTCTTATTGTTTTTTGTCACAAATGGCTGTTGAAAGGAATTATGAAAAACGGTAGGGCATTTTATATTACAGTTAACAAGCAAATGTATTGTGTACAAATACTATTGTTTGTGTGCGTTTTCCAAAATGACACCTACTCTAAACAGACTGTAAAAGTCGTACTATTCAAGGTTAATAGTATAGCAAGAATAACAACTTTGACCACAAGAACATTAAACAATAGGTTCTCAAAAAAGTGATTCTGGAAAGAGTAAGAGCAATATATATTTCGATATTTCGAGTGTTACTGCGAAATGTATATATATTCTTCACCATTCTTTCTTCGACCGATTCGAAGTTGCAAGTGGGTTGTGGTTACAAAATTAGATTTAATATCCAATCTATACCAAACGTAAACAGACCCTCCAAAACACACCTGCTTACTTTGTGCGGCCTTTTTTTGGTCAATACAGCACTTTCATTTACTTCAGTTAGCCACAAAACAAGACTCATTGAGAGTTACTCAAAAGTTTTGGGTTGCATAAACTGTCCATCTTTTTCTTGAGAAGTTTTAGTTTATACCTAATGTTATCTTGGGAGCAATCACAAGGAAGCATACTCCATAAATGTAGAACACAAGGCTAAACGAAGCTATCGCCATATATGACTTTCTCCTGTGATATGAAATATGGAAGAAGAAGAAAGTTGATTTGGTTCCATGAAAGTGCCAAAATGTGTCGTCCTTGCTAAGAAAGTTTGGAGTGGTAGCACCCAGCAAGAAAATTTGCCGTGGAAATAGTCATATATATAGAGTAGCACCATTGTTACATTACGTCTTTGAGAAAGGGGTTGCAAAAGTATTGAACATTTCATACCCAACGAGAAAGCTTATTCCGTGTGTTCCAAACCATGGTAAAATAAAAGCCATGTAATAGTGGAAATATTCAGGTTTTGATCACCTAGTTAGTTGACGCGGTCGAGTTGACACCGCACGCGGTCATGGCCGCTGTGTGGGCCGATAGACATGCGTTTTACTTCCGCCTTCAAAACTGCCTTTTCCAACCTAATGCCCCAACATAGCCACTGGCAAGGATACAAAAGTACCAAACACATTACCTGTATGGTGACGGCCCTCTCACACTAAGACAGCTGGTAGGGTTACTCAAATCAGACGACTTTTAACACCCTCTCTTGTCACTGAGCAGAAGAGGCGGGAGTTGACAGCTAATTCGTATCGTGTGCCTGTTTTGTTGTTTGGAAGGGACAAACCACAATGTATCTCACACTGGTGGTCTTTATATCATCTTGATACATGTTTCCTAGTTTTACTGACTGAATAGCGAGGTGTGTGTTGAAAATCTGAGGAAAAATTTCTAGTTTTATCTCATGTTTTTCTGTTAAAAGAGTTAGAATGTTGGGTGGTGTCATCCATGGAGCGGTATGAATGAACAAACCCTGATTGAGCACGTAGTATGAATAGAGAGATACGCAAGGTTGAAAACATGCCATGAAGGTGTATCCGTCGGCATGCCGTCCGACCACTTGGCGGATGCACACGCCTTCACTGCCGCCGACTTGCCCCTAAACCTTGCCCTAAATCATGCGGCACTTGACATGAGGACCTTTCATCTTAAACAAGATATGCTTCCGCCATTTAACGTTACATCCAACCATAAGAAAGTTATGAAAATTGTACCGACAAGAAGGCCGCATCGTATTTTTGAAACCCCACTTTGATTGATATTGGTGAGATTTCAACAACTACTTTGTTTAACGTTATTGAACCAAAACGAACAATGCACTCACTATATGTAGCTAACATTAGGGGGAGGGATAAATCATGTAATCATAGTGTCACTTGTCGGCTTTGTTTACAACTTATTCATCGTACTAGATTTGTTGATGACGTATTCTAACCGTATATAGAGATGCACAATTTAGATAAAGCATTCTTTTGTCAAAGTGCACATGTTGTTAGACAGTTCATTGACCCACGCCAATAACACTTAGACTCTTGTTATAGTCATTTTATGAAATACGTCTTATGTCGTTATGCACATTTTCCCAACATTATTTAAACAATTACGAACTAGTACTAAGTTCGAACAAGATGGAACATTTTTGACAAATATTCCCCTCAAAATTAACAAAAAGCCATTTCCACACTTTTCTCGTCTCCGTTTCCAGTCAATATTCCAAGTACTGTAGTAGTGTCTTCACGAAGGTAGAATAAGGATTTTTCAGTTAGATTATGTGCACTTGAATAGAGAGATATCGATACGCAACAAGGTTGAAAACATGCCATGAAGGTGTATCCGTCGGCATGCCGACCACTTAAAGCCCCCTTCACACGAGAGCACGAATGAGCCGGAATGCCGTCCGAATGAATTTTTTTTTCTATTCGTGGCAATTCCTCGCAATTCGTACTGTATTCTAAACATTCTTACTGCATTCGAGATATTGGTCCCCGTTCTTTGGGCTGGCTCGAAAGTTTTTGACATGTTAAAAACTGTCGAGGTGCATTCGAAGTGGAGAAATATCGAATGGCACTCGTAGTGGATTCTTAGTGTATTCTAACTATTCTGACTGCAGTCTGACCGCATTCTACGGCATTCTAACATTATTCGAAACATTCGTATCTCATTCGATGGAGAACCGAAACGGCAAGCCACCTCGAAGCCTGCCAGAATGTGGCCGAAAGAATATTTCGAATGCCGTAAGAATGTCTAGAATGCACTACGAATTCACAGGAATAGACAAGAATTTTCATTCTGACGGCATTCCGCCGCATTCCTTCTCGTGTGAAGGGGATTTAAGGCCCATTTGGAATTCCCACCCGAATGGCCCCGAATGTGACACGAAGTTTGCAAATACTTCATTCCGGCTGGTTCGGCTTGATTCCTGCTAATTCGATTTCCGTGTGAAGGCCCTTTAAAGGATGCACACGCCTTCACTGCCGCCGACTTGTCCCTAAACCTTGCCCTAAATCATGCGGCACTTGACACGAGGACCTTTCATAAACAAGCTATACTTCCGTCATTTAACGTTACACCCAAACATAAGAAAGTTATGAAAATTGTACTGACAAGAAGGCGGGATCTTATTTTGGATTTTTGAAAACTCACTTTGGTTGACAGTTTGTGAGATTTGAACAACACTTTTGTTTAACGTTATTGAACCCAAACGAACTCACTACGTATATATTAGTTGGGGGGGGGGCGGTGTGGGGGGCGACTACATCATATAATCATCATAGTGTCACTTGTCGTCTTTGTTTACAACTTCTTCATCGTACTAGATTTGCTGATAAAGTATTCCAATCACATGTAGAGATGTACAATTTAGATAAAGCATTCCTTTGTCCAAGTAAACATGTTATTAGACAGTTCATTGACCCACGCCAATAACACTAATAGACTCTTGTTGTAGTCATTTTATGACATACGTCTTATGTCGTTATGCATATATTCCCAACATTATTTAAACAAGTACGAGCAAGATGCAACATTTTTGACAAATATTCCCCTCGAAATGAACAAAAAGCCATTTCCACACTTTTCTCGTCTCCGTTTTAAATCAATATTCCAAGTTATATATAGTAGTAGTGTCTTCACGAAGGTAGAATAAGGATTTTTCAGTTAGAGTATGTGCACTTGAATAGAGAGATACGCAACAAGGTTGAAAACATGCCGTGAAGGTGTATCCGTCGGCATGCCGTCCGACCACCTGGCGGATGCACACGCCTTCACTGCCGCCGACTTGCCCCTAAACCTTGCCCTAAATCATGCGGCACTTGACATGAGGACCTTTCATCTTAAACAAGATATGCTTCCGCCATTTAACGTTACATCCAACCATAAGAAAGTTATGAAAATTGTACCGACATGAAGGCCGCATCGTATTTTTGAAACCACACTTTGATTGACATTAGTGAGATTTCAACAACTGTTTTGTTTAACGTTATTGAACCAAAACGAACAATGCACTCACTATGTGTAGCTAACATTAGAGGGGGGGGGGCGATACATCAAATAATCATAGTGTCACTTGTCGTCTTTGTTTACAACTTCTTCATCGTACTAGATTTGCTGATACAGTATTCCAATCACACGTAGAGATGCACAATTTAGATAAAGCATTCCTTTGTCCAAGTAAACATGTTATAAGACAGTTCATTGACCCACGCCAATAACACTTAGGCCTCTTGTTATAGTCATTTTATGACATACGTCTTATGTCGTTATGCACATTTTCCCAACATTATTTAAACAAGTACGAACAAGATGCAACATTTTTGACAAATATTCCCCTCAAAATTAACAAAAAGCCATTTCCACACTTTTCTCGTCTCCGTTTCAAATCAATATTCCAAGTTATGTATAGTAGTAGTGTCTTCACGAAGGTAGAATAAGGATTTTTCAGTTAGAGTATGTGCACTTGAATAGAGAGATACGCAACAAGGTTGAAAACATGCCATGAAGGTGTATCCGTCGGCATGCCGTCCGACCACCTGGCGGATGCACACGCCTTCACTGCCGCCGACTTGTCCCTAAACCTTGCCCTAAATCATGCGGCACTTGACACGAGGACCTTTCATCATAAACAAGATATAAGAATTTTTCAGTTAGTGTGCAGTGCCACATTGTCCTCAAAATGCAAAACACGTAACCAGAGCAGTATTATGGCGACACCTGTTCTGTCCGTGATATGTACAGTATGTTTCCTAATCCAACTCAAATCCCACTTGCACGACTTCGTGCAACAAACTAATAAAGGAAGTGAAATTTTCAAAGAAAAAAATTTCTAAACCGTGCCGAAACCCTCCTGGATTATTTTCTACCTGGCTGGCGTTATATTTATAGCGTTGAAGCCGGAACAATTCTATAGCTAGCTCTTTCTGTGGCACATTCAGCATGAGGAAAAGACAGAGACCCTGACCTACGATAACTCGCAAGAACTGATGGTAACGGCTTTCTACAAAGTCAAGAGGTCAATGCTTATCAGCTAGCGCGTTTCTGCTGTAACGTTACATATATATATATTTACAAAACGCCCCAGCATTCTTTTCTAAAATTATACTTTACGTCGATTAAGGTTTTGACATCCAGGTAACTTAGTTCGTTCGTCCCATAGCCTTTTAATCAGCCGTATTTTAATCAGTCGTAGGGGCAGCACAACATGTTATGCTGACTCAACAGGCTTTTAGTCCCCTGGCGCCTATCTCCTCTCCGGGTAACTTAGTAAGATACGCCAAATAGCAGTTCCTCAAGCAACAGTGTATGATTTTGGAAACGGTCAGCATTGGCGGATCCAGAAATTTGCCAAGGGGGCGGGAGGTGGGAGAGCACTAGAGGGGGGTTCCCCCTCTCGTTGGGGGGTATGGGGGCCTCCCCCAGAAAATTTGTAAGATTTAGAGGCTCTGTGGTGCATTTTAGAGCCATCTCTGAGCAAATTTGAGAAACGAACCAACACTGATTTTTCCTCATATCTGTGGCTGTCTAGTTTATGTTTGATGAATAGGAACATTTTTAGCAACTACCATTGAGGACAAACCTAAAAAAGGCTAGCTCATCCTTTTAATATTCATAAATGATGCCACGCTACAGAAAGAATATCGCAAAATTATTCTGTGACTTGCTCCACGAAGCAGCTCGCCTCCCGCCCCTACATGTAAATAAAACGCATAGAAAGCTCCTGGGGTCTGAGCGGCTTGCCAGAGATTATTTAAGTATCTTACGCATTTGTATATCTATATATATTCGGACTCTTTTTGCTTCAGTTAACGTTATGGCAATTGATGATGGTTAATCGGGGGAAATGACAACAAAACCGTCTGTACGATGAGACTGGCCAGAACTGTAGTGGGGAGGGGCGTGCCGCCGCACGACGCCAATTTTCCCACGCGGCGCGTCTCTCTTGCCGATGCATGGCGGAAGATAGAAATAATCAGTTTATCACAAATAATAATTTCCGCTGATTTTCTGGAGATCTTACAAAAATTCCACTCTCCTTCTATATCTAAGTTAAGCGCCGATTTTGGTTTACAGTGGCCCGCCAGTTTCATGGGGAGAAATTGACGGCCACGCGGCCGCGCTCCGTCTCCGGTCCCTTACCGTAAGTTTACGTGACTTGGGAAGAACCACTGGTAATTTCAAACCGCAACTGAAGTTTCTCTAAATAGTTAACAGAAACTGAGAAAGTCTCCTTTAGTACATCTATCTGTCCTCTAAATCCACCAACGTTCCCATTCTTCCCTTTATGCAGCTCTTGATCTTTCTATTTAGTTCTTCACTTCTCCCTTCTTCCATCCATCTGTCCTCTAACGTTCCCATTCTTCCCTTTATGCAGCTCTTGATCTTTCTACTTGGTTCTTCACTTCTTCCTTATTCCGTCTGTCTGTCCCCTCCATCCCTGTCTTTATTATTCTTTACATTCATCTACTGATAACGCTCACTCATCTTGTCTATTTTTGTACATCCCTCTATCTTTCTCTCCATCCTTTTCTTCACCCCCGTCTTTCTCTCTCGTTCCTATTCATCACACTCCTGAAGTTAATAATGAGGACAATAACCTTACTCAGGACAAACGCACACGAAGTGTAGTGTCATATCTGATCCCGATTTTCTTGCCATTTTCGTTCTTATGTGAAAAAGATATGAAGAAAAAAAGACCACAAACGTATAAATGAAATTTGTGGCTGGCCCCCACTTCAATATTTAAACCACAATAAATCGATATTATGTTCAAAATTCCCTTTTGCTATGTCGGCCCTAGAACCAAGGAGCTGGCATGTGTAGGCCCTAGAGCCAAGGAGCTGACCTGTGTAGGCCCTGGAGCCAAGGAGCTGGCATGTGTAGGCCCTGGAGCCAAGGAGCTGGCCTGTGTAGGCCCTGGAGCCAAGGAGCTGGCCTGTGTAGGCCCTGGAGCCAAGGAACTGGCATGTGTAGGCCCTGGAGCCAAGGAGCTGGCCTGTGTAGGCCCTGGAGCCGAGGAGCTGGCCTGTGTAGGCCCTAGAGCCGAAGAGCTGGCCTGTGTAGGCCCTAGAGCCAAGGAGCTGGTCTGTGTAGGCCCTGGAGCCGAGGAGCTGGCCTGTGTAGGCCCTAGAGCCGAGGAGCTGGTCTGTGTAGGCCCTAGAGCCAAGGAGCTGGTCTGTGTAGGCCCTGGAGCCGAAGAGCTGGCCTGTGTAGGCCCTAGAGCCGAAGAGCTGGCCTGTGTAGGCCCTCACGGTGGTCAAATACGGGCTCAAAATCTCCCATGTCTAGTCGAATTCGAACCTTCTTCCATGATGTTCCATCTGACGTAATTCGAACCGAACCCGTGTTCTATTTAGGTCATCTGCGGTCATTGCAGGTAAAACCGTGCTTTCTGGCATTTCCCCCCCAACTAACTTGAATCAGGCGAAAAATATAGTTTTTAACCAATATAAACAATTTTCTGGACAGTACATCCATGCTATCACTTTGTTTGGGACCTGTGATATTTAACGAAGCTACTGGCGTTTTAGTTGGTGACCTTGAATATCATAAGTGTTGTTTACACCGGTATCAATTACACCCTCCCGCTCTCCGTGTGGCATGACATGCGTGTAAACATCGTTTAAGATCTCCACCAAGATGAGTCCAACATAACTCATTGACGGCTCAAAATGACCGCAACGGTTTTCCCGAGATTTCTGTATTTGGGATTTTTAAAAAATGCCTTAGCTTTTGAATTATTGGTAATTAAGTGCGAAAAATGCCATTTTTACACATATTTTTGACTGTAACTTTGCTTAAAATGACAAAATCCCAAAAACAGAAAGTTTTATTTGCCTCTGAGATGACGAAAAATATAAAAATCGAGAATTTGCCATGGCACTTGCGGCCCATCTTATCAAGAGTATGGTCAAATTGAAGGCCTTCCTTGAAACCGAAAATAATCGTCTTTGGAAGCAAAATCGAAACAAAACAACTATCTCAATTCAAACGGGAAGATTCAAACTATCTAAAATTGCGAATTTAATCTTATTTTGAATACATTTTCCTTGTCATAACATCTTGTTTATTTTGAAATATTTTACGGTTAGCAAATAGTAGGCCTCTTGTAACCCGATACTCTGTCGACCTCGCATAGCAACGGGAAAGAATACCCTAGCAACCGACCGCCGTGCTGGCTGGCGAGTTCAGCAAGAAGCTTGGGTCCCTGGACGGATGCGGAAAGGGCCTTCTTCGATGTGAAAAGAGGCTTCTTCGATTGATTTTCCAAGGAGCAGACTACTGGTGTAGCTGTCATCCGATTCATAGTTACGATCCCCGTCAGACTCATCGTAGTCGTAGTCACAGTCATCATGAAAATCATAATAAAGACCCCTGCCGAACATGACGGTTGTTCACCTGATGCTCTACTATGAAATCTGCTGGACAAAATAATACGACGCAATGTCATCATGACTGTAAGGACACACACAATGATGCAACGCAAGTAGTAGTAGAACTGCGCACGGCATACATACCGTCATACGTTACCAAAGTCCACCATGATCAACAATATATGGCTAATATATCGCTTCTAAAACTAGCCCACCAACCTGCAAATGATTTCAATGTTCAGTCCTACCCTCAGAGAATGTTTTAGAAAATACCAGTGTAGTACTACGTTGATGTTTTACAACGGTTCGTGGACGTTTTAGTGCATTTAATGGTACCAAACCTCAAATAAAAGCCACCCGAAACCAGAAAACGTTACAGCTTCCGTGTACCAGTTTCAGGCGGTGCGCGCAGGTTTATGGGTTATGGTATTTGGTCAAAGTTCAGTTAATGAAGTATTGATAGTAGTTTCACATGAACTTTAGTTCGGCCCCTTGCGGAGGCCAATTTACAGCAACCTCCATATTCATGATGAAATAGACTTTCTGATGGAATAACACACAAAAAAATTGTGTTCAACTTGGGTTTTGCTTATCTTTAGCCGGTTTGGACTTTTGCATGCACGGGCTTCGATATACGAGACGTTACAACCTTAAGTTAATGTTACACATTATCACACATATATGGTACGTAAAGTATACCCGTTACTTCAATGTCGTCTACCTGTAACTTTATGTGTGGGATCAACACCTATGGTATATCTGGACGATTTTATGTAGTTATTAGTATATATGACGCCGGTAAAAATTCATGGCCATCTTATTCAAGGACAAGGTTAATGTTATCCATGTATCCGGGCAAAAGGCACCTTCTCTCTGCGTGCCAAGAGCGCCGCTAAGCGAATTCAAATAGAACAACAGAAGAGCAATATTAATATTGCAAATACGATTTTACATTCGTAAATAACTTCGTCAGGTTGGCAATTACTGTAAATGCAGAAATGTTCGCGGTGGATTAATGTTCGCGGTTTTCGCGGTGACCACTTTACCGCGAACTTAAAACCACCGCGAACATTTTTCTATTATGATATTAGATTGCAGTCTATGGCGTTGCCACGAACTTAAATTCACCGCGAAAATTCCTTTTTCCCGCTACCGCGAAATGAAATCCCCGCGAACTTAAATCCATTTACAGTATACATATAGTGAGGTTCTTTTGGCACAACCAAGGACTAACTTACGTCCAACGTTTCGATGTCTATCAGACACCATCATCAGGGTAGAATGACTGGAAACTACCTCTCGCTGCTACCCACAGTCGACAAAACCTGGTAGAGGCTTCGTGGGTCGGCCAATGTATTTACTGGCCGGCCGACTCCTCTAGCGCACTATCGACTCTATTTGTCCAATTTCTACAATTAGACCACCGATCCACGAAGCCTGGTAGAGGCATAGCTAGAGCTTTATTGGTCGACGTCGTACGATATGATAAACCTTTATTATGCTTTACACACACTTCAATAGAGGATGACTCATTTACCTTACTTTTAATCAAACAGCTTTAATCCTGTATAAGAAGCATTTTATCAGTTTCATAGATGAATGAATGAATAAATAAATGAACTAATAAATGAATGATTTTATAAGGAAGCATAAAATTTAGAAGGGCAATGAGAATCGGTCTCCCCTCCAGAGAATCGCAATGTCGATCCGCAAACACTTCTGAAACATGTTCAAACTCAATGTTAAGACTCACGTAGAGATGTCCTAGTTAAAAAAAAAACTCAGTGTCATCACATAGATAATTCCATTTGAAAGATTGTTGGGGCGGGGGACCAATTTTGACGATTCGACCAAATAGCTTAGAATCATATCTTAGGGCCGTATAAATCGGGCTATCCTGCTAGAAGTCGCCGTATCGTTCCCCAACCATTTCCGAAACACGTTCAGACTCATCAGGAATCGGAACCCAGCTGTTCGCCCATCTCTTGTCCAGAGTAGATTATGCCGCAGTGTCCTGGGTACGAGAGATCCAAGATGGTGGACCGATCAAAACATGCCGACAAGGTCTCAGAACACAGTATTTCGCCTATGGGGATTTACATGGTTAAGGACCCCAAAGTGAGGTGGTTCGACGACTCAAAACCTATAGAAAGGTGCAGATACAATTTACAAGAATTTAGTATGTTGAACTCGAGGGTACGACCTACAACATATCTGAAAATGAGCATAGATTTGCCTGCTCGTTTTTCTATAAAAGACACTTTGATTTGACCCCCAGCGGAGGTCATGGAACTGCAGGCGACGAACAGGAAGTGCCGGTAACAGTATCAAGGCGCAAATTCCCGCTGGCCGAAGGAGCAACGTAATCCAACTTATACCGTATCAACAACGATATATTCCTCTACCATTCACCACAGTTTCCACCTCGCTGTTGTACACGGAAGAATAACTACGGCCTTTGCAAGTACTGCGGTGCACTATTTTAACCCGAACTACTTTTGGGGACGGGGGTCGCGTATAAATACTGTGTTCTGAGACCACAAGTCGCGTAGTCTTGAGAATCGCATTTGCTCTTCGTACCTTGGATACCACTTGCAGTCGACAAAGGCGGCGCCTGTTGTGGACTTACATGATATGGCTGGGTTTCTTTTCTTAAATTTGGGCACGTGGACACCATGCATAACCAGGATTTTCGACGTCATTTCAAGGGGAATTTGAAGAAGAAGTATCTCCACGATGGACGCCTCAGGTGCTACACATATGTATGAGGTGGGTGGCTTTCTCGTTACAATTTGTAAAATATCATTAAAGATAAAATCATCTTCATAACGGGCCATTTAAGTTGATGTTAACACATGCGTTACATACGTTAGCCTATCTCAACGTCTATCTAAACCTGGTGCCTACCATGGATTAGAAATTCATATTTAGATTAGCAGATCCAATTACTCGTTAATATGTAAATCAATCTTTTGCCAAACACCTGATTTTTGCCTACCACTGCGTCACCGTGATATGATCGCGATCGCTCGTATTTAGAAATCTGCATTTAAAACATTGCATCAGGTAATATTTGTAACGTTACTGGTTTGAATATTTGGTCCGCACATGAAAACTTTACCCCCCCCCCCCCCCCCACACACACACAATCTTCCAAATGGAGTGATCTATTTGATGGCAATGGCTTTTATTAACTAGGATGTACGTGAGTCTTTACAACGCGATTCAAGATGTTATGGAAGTTATTGTGGAACGTTACTGTGACTTTCAGGGGGACGGACCAATTCTCAGTCCTATTTGGTCCGCCCGAGAAACGCCGCCCCCATGACAAAATTGGAGCAAAGTTCTGACAATCGGTGTTATTAACTCGGACATAGTCTTGACATTGCGATTATAAATGTTTCAAAGTGGTTGCAGGATGATTCACCGATCTTTCAGAATTGAATGTAGAACGATATGTAATCTAAGAAGTTTTACGCTACGATGATGTGATATGACGGAATTATGACGTCATCAATTTGATTGTATTGGCCGGACCCATGAAAGAAGAGTTTTCTCAGAAAACTTCAAGTTATGCTACAAAAAATTAACAGCTAGTGCAGATAACAGAATGATAATGTTTGTTACGACTTGTGTTGCCAATTGAAACATCCATGACGTCAAAACGACGCCATGCACATACTTTTTTTGCAACAAATACTAGTAATCACGAAAGGCAATGAAAATAGACTCAATACATTCATCTACAAGGTTTTTGATGAAAAAATACCAGGTAGTTACAAATTCTAAGGGATAATAAGCTAGTTATTCTTGATCTGGCCATACGGTCCACCATCTTGGATTTGGGCTAATGACTTTATAAAATTAGCATAATTTAAGCTTATCAAATTATGAAAAAATATTCTAAATAACACAAGATTTTATTCATTTAGAAAAATAACAGCAATATAGCAAATAAACGTGAAACATATATTGTTAGAATCAAAATTAACGATTTTTGGCAGAAATGCCTGTCAACAACACGAAAAAATGAAAAATTTAACAAACTTTGTAAAATCTTTAGCAACAATATTTTAGAAAAGCTCACCAAATTTGGTGGCTCTAGCACAATGGCGTTATACGACATCAAAGTCCCCAAAGCCCCCCCCCCCCCCCCTCTGAATAGGGTTAAGGTCGCAGAACACAGTATTTATGGGCGCCCCCCGTGGACAAAAGTAGGTCGGGCACAAAAGTGTACGTCAAAGTTCTTGAAAAGCCATAGAATTTTTTCTGTGCACGTCAGCGAGTCGGACACTGTGGTGGATAGTAGAGGAATACATAAGTTTTGAGGCTGTATGACTTGGGTTACGATGTTTGTTTGGCTGGGCAGTATTTCGCGAACGAATCCTGTTGCCGCTACTTCCGTGTGTCGGCTGCAGTATGGTGACCTCCGCTGGGGATCATTTTAAAGTGTTCTTTCTGGGAAAACGAGTAGGCAAACGCAAGGTGTAACGTCCTTGGCAAACGTAAGCTCATTTTCACAAATTTTGTACATTCTGTCCTGAACTCCAACATATTCAATTCTTGTTAATTACTAAATTGCACCCTGTTGTAAATCTTGAGGCGTCAAACCTCCTCACTTCGGGGTCCTTCACAATATAAATCCCCATAGGCGAAATATTGTAATCTGCTACCTGACACGAAATCAGCCAATTACTACCTAGGTCACCCTGTTTAGGCGCAACCGCTAGCTCCTTTCTTGAGACCCCGCCTGCACGGCACCGGGCAGGGTGATGACTTAATGTCGCGATTACAAGTAGCTTAGGCTTGAAGTTCCGGCCTGGCAGACTTGGTATCATTGGAAAGCTCCCTTAGTAAGGAATAGAAAAGTGCAAACCGCAAAATCTTCGGATACTTCCTTCTCGAGATATTCTTGAGTATACAGACCCTGTTTAGGAGCAACCACTAGCTCCTAAGTTGAGACCAGGCCTGCCTCGGCACCGGGTAGGGTGATGACTTAATGTCGCGATTGTAGCGTAGGCTTGAAGTTCCGGCCTGGCAGACTTGGTATCATTGGAAAGCTCCCTTAGTAAGGAATAGAAAGGTGCAAACCGCAAAATCTTCGGATACTTCCTTCTCGAGATATTCTTGAGTATACGAACCCTGTTTAGGCGCAACCGCTAGCTCCTTTCTTGAGACCCCGCCTGTCACGGCACCGGGTAGGGTGATGACTTAATAACGCGATTCCAAGTTAGGCTTGAAGTTCCGGCCTGGCAGACTTGGTATCATTGGAAAGCTCCCTTAGTAAGGAATAGAAAAGTGCAAACCGCAAAATCTTCGGATACTTCCTCCTCGAGATATTCTTGAGTATACGGACCCTGTTTAGGCGCAACCACTAGCTCCTTTCTTGAGACCCGGCCTGCCTCGGCACCGGGTAGGGTGATGACTTAATGTCGCGATTGTAGCTTAGGCTAGAAGTTCCGGCCTGGCAGACTTGGTATCATTGGAAAGCTCCCTTAGTAAAGAATAGAAAGGTGCAAACCGCAAAATCTTCGGATACATCCTTCTCGAGATATTCTTGAGTATACGGACCCTGTTTAGGTGCAACCGCTAGCTCCTTTCTTGAGACCCGGCCCGCACGGCACCGGGTAGGGTGATGACTTAATGTCGCGATTGTAGCTTAGGCTTGAAGTTCCGTCCTGGTAGACTTGGTATCATTGGAAAGCTCCCTTAGTAAAGAATAGAAAAGTGCAAACCGCAAAATCTTCGGATACTTCCTTCTCGAGATATTCTTGAGTATACGAACCCTGTTTAGGCTCAACCGCTAGCTCCTTTCTTGAGACCCCGCCTGTCACGGCACCGGGCAGGGTGATGACTTAATGTTGCTATTGTAGCTTAGGTTTGAAGTTCCGGCCTTGCAGACTTGGTATTATTGGAAAGCTCCCTTAGTAAGGAATAGAAAAGTGCAAACCGCAAAATCTTCGGATACTTCCTTCTCGAGATATTCTTGAGTATACGAACCCTGTTTAGGGGCAACCGCTAGCTCCTTTCTTGACACCCGGCCTGCCTCGACACCGGTTAGGGTGATGACTTAATGTCGCGATTGAAGCTTAGGCTTAAAGTTCCGGCCTGGCAGACTTGGTATCATTGGAAAGCGCCTTTAATAAGAAATAGAAAGGTGCAAACCGCAAAATCTTCGGATACGTCCTTCTCGAGATATTCTTGGGTATACGGACCCTGTTTAGGCGCAACCTCTAGCTCCTTTCTTGAGAACCCGCCTGTCACGGCACCGGGTAGGGTGCTGACTTAAGAACGCGATTCCAAGTTAGGCTTGAAGTTTCGGCCTGGCAGACTTGGTATCATTGGAAAGCTCCCTTAGTAAAGAATAGAAAGGTGCAAACCGCAAAATCTTCGGATACTTCCTCATCGAGATATTCTTGAGTATACGAACCCTGTTTAGGCGCAACCTCTAGCTCCTTTCTTGAGACCCGGCCTGCCTCGGCACCGGGTAGGGTGATGACTTAATGTCGTGATTATAGCTTAGGCTTGAAGTTCCGGCCTGGCAGACTTGGTATCATTGGAAAGCTCCCTTAGTAAGGAATAGAAAAGTGCAAACCGCAAAATCTTCGGATACTTCCTTCTCGAGATATTCTTGAGTATACGAACCCTGTTTAGGCGCAACCGCTAGCTCCTTTCTTGAGACCCCGCCTGCACGGCACCGGGTAGGGTGATGACTTAATGTCGCGATTATAGCTTAGGCTTGAAGTTCCGGCCTGGCAGACTTGGTATCATTGGAAAGCTCCTTTAATAAGAAATAGAAAGGTGCAAACCGCAAAATCTTCGGATACTTCCTTCTCGAGATATTCTTGAGTATACGGGCCCTGTTTAGGCGCAACCGCTAGCTCCTTTCTTGAGACCCCGCCTGCCTCGGCACCGGGTAGGGTGATGACTTAATGTCGCGATTGTAGCTTAGGCTTGAAATTCCGGCCAGGCAGACTTGGTATCATTGGAAAGCTCTCTTAATAAGATATAGAATGGTGCAAACCGCAAAATCTTCGGATACTTCCTTCTCGAGATATTCTTGAGTATACGAACCCTGTTTAGGCGCAACCACTAGCTCCTTTCTTGAGACCCGGCCTGCCTCGGCACCGGGTGGAGTGATGACTTAATGTCGCGATTGTAGCTTAGGCTTGAAGTTCCGGCCTGGCAGACTTGGTATTATTGGAAAGCTCCCTTAGTAAGAAATAGAAAAGTGCAAACCGCAAAATCTTCGGATACTTCCTTCTCGAGATATTCTTGAGTATACGAACCCTGCTTAGGCGCAACCGCTAGCTCCTTTCTTGACACCCGGCCTGCCTCGACACCGAGTAGGGTGATGACTTAATGTCACGATTGTAGCTTAGGCTTAAAGTTCCGGCCTGGCAGACTTGGTATCATTGGAAAGCTCCTTTAATAAGAAATAGAAAGGTGCAAACCGCAAAATCTTCGGATACTTCCTTCTCGAGATATTCTTGGGTATACGGACCCTGTTTAGGCGCAACCTCTAGCTCCTTTCTTGAGAACCCGCCTGTCACGGCACCGGGTAGGGTGCTGACTTAAGAACGCGATTCCAAGTTAGGCTTGAAGTTCCGGCCTGGCAGACTTGGTATCATTGGAAAGCTCCCTTAGTAAAGAATAGAAAGGTGCAAACCGCAAAATCTTCGGATACTTCCTTCTCGAGATATTCTTGAGTATACGAACCCTGTTTAGGCGCAACCGCTAGCTCCTTTCTTGAGACCCGGCCTGCCTCGGCACCGGGTAGGGTGATGACTTAATGTCGCGATTGTAGCTTAGACTTGAAGTTCCGGTCTGGCAGACTTGGTATCATTGGAGAGCTCCCTTAGTAAGGAATAGAAAAGTGCAAACCGCAAAATCTTCGGATACTTCCTTCTCGAGATATTCTTGAGTATACGAACCCTGTTTAGGCGCAACCGCTAGCTCCTTTCTTGAGACCCCGCCTGCACGGCACCGGGTAGGGTGATGACTTAATGTCGCGATTGTAGCTTAGGCTTGAAGTTCCGGCCTGGCAGACTTGGTATCATTGGAAAGCTCCTTTAGTAAAGAATAGAAAGGTGCAAACCGCAAAATCTTCGGATACTTCCTTCTCGAGATATTCTTGAGTATACGAACCCTGTTTAGGCGCAACCGCTAGCTCCTTTCTTGAGACCCCGCCTGTCACGGCACCGGGTAGGGTGCTGACTTAAGAACGCGATTCCAAGTTAGGCTTGAAGTTCCGTCCTGGCAGACTTGGTATCATTGGAAAGCTCCCTTAGTAAGAAATGAAAAGGTGCAAACCGCAAAATCTTCGGATACTTCCTTCTCGAGATATTCTTGAGTATACGAACCCTGTTTAGGCGCAACCGCTAGCTCCTTTCTTGAGACCCCGCCTGCCTCGGCACCGGGTAGGGTGATGACTTAATGTCGCGATTGTAGCTTAGGCTTGAAGTTCCGGCCTGGCAGACTTGGTATCATTGGAAAGCTCCCTTAATAAGAAATAGAAAGGTGCAAACCGCAAAATCTTCGAATACGTCCTTCTCGAGATATTCTTGAGTATACGGGCCCTGTTTAGGCGCAACCGCTAGCTCCTTTCTTGAGACCCCGCCTGCCTCGGCACCGGGTAGGGTGATGTCTTAATGTCGCGATTGTAGCTTAGGCTTGAAGTTCCGGCCTGGCAGACTTGGTATCATTGGAAAGCTCCCTTAGTAAGGAATAGAAAAGGTGCAAACCGCAAAATCTTCGGATACTTCCTTCTCGAGATATTCTTGAGTATACGAACCCTGTTTAGGCGCAACCGCTAGCTCCTTTCTTGAGACCCCGCCTGCACGGCACCGGGTAGGGTGATGACTTAATGTCGCGATTGTAGCTTAGGCTTGAAGTTCCGGCCTGGCAGACTTGGTATCATTGGAAAGTTCCTTTAATAAGGAATAGAAAAGTGCAAACCGCAAAATCTTCGGATACTTCCTTCTCGAGATATTCTTGAGTATACGGACCCTGTTTAGGCGCAACCTCTAGCTCCTTTATTGAGACCCCGCCTGTCACGGCACCGGGTAGGGTGCTGACTTAAGAACGCGATTCCAAGTTAGGCTTGAAGTTCCGGCCTGGCAGACTTGGTATCATTGGAAAGCTCCCTTAGTAAGGATTAGAACGGTTTAAACCGGAAAATCTTCGGATACTTCCTTCTCGAGATATTCTTGAGTATACGGACCCTGTTTAGGCGCAACCGCTAGCTCCTTTCTTGAGACCCGGCCCGCACGGCACCGGGTAGGGTGATGACTTAATGTCGCGATTATAGCTTATAATTAGGCTTGAAGTTCCGGCCTGGCAGACTTGGTATCATTGGAAGGCTCCCTTAGTAAGAAATGAAAAGGTGCAAACCGCAAAATCTTCGGATACTTCCTTCTCGAGATATTCTTGAGTATACGAACCCTGTTTAGGCGCAACCGCTAGCTCCTTTCTTGAGACCCGGCCTGCCTCGGCACCGGGTAGGGTGATGACTTAATGTCAGGTTAGGCTTGAAGTTACGGCCTGGCAGACTTGGTATCATTGGAAAGCTCCCTTAGTAAGGAATAGAAAGGTGCAAACCACAAAATCTTCGGATACTTCCTCCTCGAGATATTTTTGAGTATACGGGCCCTGTTTAGGCGCAACCGCTAGCTCATTTCTTGAGACCCCGCCTGTCACGGCACCGGGCAGGGTGATGACTTAATGTCGCGATTGTAGCTTAGGCTTGAAGTTCCGGCCTGGCAGACTTGGTATCATTGGAAAGCTCCCTTAGTAAGGAATAGAAAGGTGCAAACCGCAAAATCTTCGGATACTTCCTCCTCGAGATAATCTTGAGTATACGAACCCTGTTTAGGCGCTCGTTAGCTCTTTTCTTGAGACCCCGCCTGTCATGGCACCGGGTAGGGTGCTGACTTTAAAACGCGATTCCAAGTTAGGCTTGAAGTTCCGGCCTGGCAGACTTGGTATCATTGGAAAGCTCCCTTAGTAAGGAATAGAAAAGTGCAAACCGCAAAATCTTCGGATACTTCCTTCTCGAGATATTCTTGAGTATACGAACCCTGTTTAGGCGCAACCGCTAGCTCCTTTCTTGAGACCCGGCTTGCCTCGGCACCGGGTAGGGTGATGACTTAATGTCAGGTTAGGCTTGAAGTTACGGCCTGGCAGACTTGGTATCATTGGAAAGCTCCCTTAGTAAGGAATAGAAAGGTGCAAACCGCAAAATCTTCGGATACTTCCTTCTCGAGATATTCTTGAGTATACGGACCCTGTTTAGGCGCAACCGCTAGCTCATTTCTTGAGACCCGGCCCGCACGGCACCGGGTAGGGTGATGACTTAATGTCGCGATCATAGCTTAGGCTTGAAGTTCCGGCCTGGCAGACTTGGTATCATTGGAAAGCTCCCTTAGTAAGAAATAGAAAGGTGCAAACCGCAAAATCTTCGGATACTTCCTCCTCGAGATATTTTTGAGTATACGGACCCTGTTTAGGCGCAACCGCTAGCTCCTTTCTTGAGACCCCGCCTGTCACGGCACATGGCAGGGTGCTGACTTAATGTCGCGATTGTAGCTTAGGCTTGAAGTTCCGGCCTGGCAGACTTGGTATCATTGGAAAGCTCCCTTAGTAAGGAATAGAAAGGTGCAAACCGCAAAATCTTCGGATACTTCCTCCTCGAGATAATCTTGAGTATACGAACCCTGTTTAGGCGCTCGTTAGCTCTTTTCTTGAGACCCCGCCTGTCATGGCACCGGGTAGGGTGCTGACTTTAGAACGCGATTCCAAGTTAGGCTTGAAGTTCCGGCCTGGCAGACTTGGTATCATTGGAAAGCTCCCTTAGTAAGAAATTGAAAGGTGCAAACCGCAAAATCTTCGGATACTTCCTTCTCGAGATATTTTTGAGTATACGGACCCTGTTTAGGCGCAACCGCTAGCTCATTTCTTGAGACCCCGCCTGTCACGGCACCGGGTAGGGTGCTGACTTAAGAACGCGATTCCAAGTTAGGCTTGAAGTTCCGGCCTGGCAGACTTGGTATCATTGGAAAGCTCCCTTAGTAAGGATTAGAACGGTTTAAACCGGAAAATCTTCGGATACTTCCTTCTCGAGATATTCTTGAGTATACGGACCCTGTTTAGGCGCAACCGCTAGCTCCTTTCTTGAGACCCGGCCCGCACGGCACCGGGTAGGGTGATGACTTAATGTCGCGATTATAGCTTATAATTAGGCTTGAAGTTCCGGCCTGGCAGACTTGGTATCATTGGAAGGCTCCCTTAGTAAGAAATGAAAAGGTGCAAACCGCAAAATCTTCGGATACTTCCTTCTCGAGATATTCTTGAGTATACGAACCCTGTTTAGGCGCAACCGCTAGCTCCTTTCTTGAGACCCGGCCTGCACGGCACCGGGTAGGGTGATGAGTTAATGTCGCGATTGTAGCTTAGGCTTGAAGTTCCGGCCTGGCAGACTTGGTATCATTGGAAAGCTCCTTTAGTAAGGAATAGAAAAGTGCAAACCGCAAAATCTTCGAATACTTCCTTCTCGAGATATTCTTGAGTATACGGACCCTGTTTAGGCGCAACCACTAGCTCCTAACTTGAGACCAGGCCTGCCTCGGCACCGGGTAGGGTGATGACTTAATGTCGCGATTGTAGCTTAGGCTTGAAGTTCCGGCCTGGCAGACTTGGTATCATTAGAAAGCTCCCTTAGTAAGGAATAGAAAGGTGCAAACCGCAAAATCTTCGGATACTTCCTTCTCGAGATATTCTTGAGTATACGAACCCTGTTTAGGCGCAACCGCTAGCTCCTTTCTTGAGACCCCGCCTGCACGGAAACGTGGAAGGGTGATAACTTAATGTCGCGATTATAGCTTAGGCTTGAAGTTCCGGCCTGGCAGACTTGGTATCATTGGAAAGCTCTCTTAGTTAGGAATAGAAAGGTGCAAACCGCAAAATCTTCGGATACTTCCTTCTCGAGATATTCTTGAGTATACGAACCCTGTTTAGGCGCAACCGCTAGCTCCTTTCTTGAGACTGCGCCTGTCACGGCACCGGGTAGGGTGCTGACTTAAGAACGCGATTCCAAGTTAGGCTTGAAGTTCCGGCCTGGCAGACTTGGTATCATTGGAAAGCTCCCTTAGTAAAGAATAGAAAGGTGCAAACCGCAAAATCTTCGGATACTTCCTCCTCGAGATATTCTTGAGTATACGGACCCTGTTTAGGCGCAACCACTAGCTCCTTTCTTGAGACCCGGCCTGCCTCGGCACCGGGTAGGGTGATGACTTAATGTCGCGATTGTAGCTTAGGCTAGAAGTTCCGGCCTGGCAGACTTGTTATCATTGGAAAGCTTTCTTAGTAAAGAATAGAAAGGTGCAAACCGCAAAATCTTCGGATACTTCCTTCTCGAGATATTCTTGAGTATATGAACCCTGTTTAGGCGCAACCGCTAGCTCCTTTCTTGAGACCCCGCCTGCACGGCACCGGGTAGGGTGATGACTTAATGTCGCGATTATAGCTTAGGCTTGAAGTTCCGGCCTGGCAGACTTGGTATCATTGGAAAGCTCCCTTAGTAAGGAACAAAAAGGTGAAAATCGCAAAATCTTCGGATAATTCCTCCTCGAGATATTCTTGAGTATACGAACCCTGTTTAGGCGCAACCGCTAGCTCCTTTCTTGAGACCCCGCCTGTCACGGCACCGGGTAGGGTGCTGACTTAAGAACGCGATTCCAAGTTAGGCTTGAAGTTCCGGCCTGGGAGACTTGGTATCATTGGAAAGCTCTCTTAGTAAGGAATAGAAATGTGCAAACCGCAAAATCTTCGGATACTTCCTTCTCTAGATATTCTTGAGTATACGAACCCTGTTTAGGCGCAACCGCTAGCTCCTTTCTTGAGACCCCGCCTGTCACGGAAACGTGGAAGGGTGATGACTTAATGTCGCGATTATAGCTTAGGCTTGAAGTTCCGGCCTGGCAGACTTGGTATCATTGGAAAGCTCCCTTAGTTAGGAATAGAAAGGTGCAAACCGCAAAATCTTCGGATACTTCCTTCTCGAGATATTCTTGAGTATACGAACCCTGTTTAGGCGCAACCGCTAGCTCCTTTCTTGAGACTGCGCCTGTCACGGCACCGGGTAGGGTGCTGACTTAAGAACGCGATTCCAAGTTAGGCTTGAAGTTCCGGCCTGGGAGACTTGGTATCATTGGAAAGCTCCCTTAGTAAGGAATAGAAATGTGCAAACCGCAAAATCTTCGGATACTTCCTTCTCTAGATATTCTTGAGTATACCAACCCTGTTTAGGCGCAACCGCTAGCTCCTTTCTTGAGACCCCGCCTGTCACGGCACCGGGTAGGTTGCTGACTTAATGTCGCGATTATAGCTTAGGCTTGAAATTCCGGCCTGGCAGACTTGGTATCATTGGAAAGCTCCCTTAGTAAGGAATAGAAAGGTGCAAACCGAAAAATCTTCGGATACTTCCTTCTCGAGATATTCTTGAGTATACGAACCCTGTTTAGGCGCAACCGCTAGCTCCTTTCTTGAGACCCCGCCTGTCACGGCACCGGGTAGGGTGATGACTTAATGTCGCGATTGTAGCTAAGGCTTGAAGTTCCGGCCTGGCAGACTTGGTATCATTGGAGAGCTCCCTTAGTAAGGAATAGAAAGGTGCAAACCGCTAAATCTTCGGATACTTCCTTCTCGAGATATTCTTGAGTATACGAACCATGTTTAGGCGCAACCGCTAGCTCCTTTCTTGAGACCCCGCCTGTCACGGCACCGGGTAGGGTGATGACTTAAGAACACGATTCCAAGTTAGGCTTGAAGTTCCGGCCTGGCAGACTTGGTATCATTGGAAAGTTCCTTTAATAAGGAATAGAAAAATGCAAACCGCAAAATCTTCGGATACTTCCTTCTCGAGATATTCTTGAGTATATGAACCCTGTTTAGGCGCAACCGCTAGCTCCTTTCTTGAGACTGCGCCTGTCACGGCACCGGGTAGGGTGCTGACTTAAGAACGCGATTCCAAGTTAGGCTTGAAGTTCCGGCCTGGGAGACTTGGTATCATTGGAAAGCTCCCTTAGTAAAGAATAGAAAGGTGCAAACCGCAAAATCTTCGGATACTTCCTCCTCGAGATATTCTTGAGTATACGGACCCTGTTTAGGCGCAACCACTAGCTCCTTTCTTGAGACCCGGCCTGCCTCGGCACCGGGTAGGGTGATGACTTAATGTCGCGATTGTAGCTTAGGCTAGAAGTTCCGGCCTGGCAGACTTGGTATCATTGGAAAGCTCCCTTAGTTAGGAATAGAAAAGTGCAAACCGCAAAATCTTCGGATACTTCCTTCTCGAGATATTCTTGAATATACGAACCCTGGTTAGGCGCAACCGCTAGCTCCTTTCTTGAGACCCCGCCTGCACGGCACCGGGTAGAGTGATGCGATTGTAGCTTAGGCTTGAAGTTCCGGCCTGGCAAACTTGGTATCATTGGAAAGCTCCCTTAGTAAGGAATAGAAAGGTGCAAACCGCAAAATCTTCGGATACATCCTTCTCGAGATATTCTTGAGTATACGAACCCTGTTTAGGCGCAACCGCTACTCTTTTCTTGAGACCCGGCCTGCCACGGCACCGGGTAGGGTGATGACTTAATGTGGCGATTGTAGCTTAGCCTTGAAGTTCCGTCTGGCAGACTTGGTATCATTGGAAAGCTCTCGTAGTAAGGAATAGAAAGGTGCAAACCGCAAAATCTTCGGATACATCCTTCTCGAGATATTCTTGAGTATACGAACCCTGTTTATGCGCAACCACTAGCTCCTTTCTTGAGACCCGGCCTGCCTCGGCACCGGGTAGGGTGATGACTTAATGTCGCGATTGTAGCTTAGGCTTGAAGTTCCGGCCTGGCAGACTTGTTATCATTGGAAAGCTTTCTTAGTAAGAAATAGAAAGGTGCAAACCGCAAAATCTTCGGATACTTCCTCCTCGAGATATTCTTGAGTATACGAACCCTGTTTAGGCGCAACCGCCAGCTCCTTTCTTGAGACCCCGCCTGCACGGCACCGGGTAGGGTGATGACTTAATGTCGCGGTTATAGCTTAGGCTTGAAGTTTGGGCCTAGCAAACTTGGTTTCATTGGAAAGCTCCCTTAGTAAGGAATAGAAAGGTGCAAACCGCAAAATCTTCGGATACTTCCTTCTCGAGATATTCTTGAGTATACGAACCCTGTTTAGGCGCAACCGCTACTCCTTTCTTGAGACCCCGCCTGCACGGCACCGGGTAGGTCGCGATTATAGCTTAGGCTTGAAGTTCCGGCCTGGCAGACTTGGTATCATTGGAAAGCTCCCTTAGTACGGAATAGAAAGGTGCAAACCGCAAAATCTTCGGATACTTCCTTCTCGAGATATTCTTGAATATACGAACCCTGTTTAGGCGCAACCACTAGCTCCTTTCTTGAGACCCCGCCTGCACGGCACCGGGTAGAGTGATGCAATTGTATCTTAGGCTTGAAGTTCCGGCCTGGCAGACTTGGTATCATTGGAAAGCTCCCTTAGTAAGGAATAGAAAGGTGCAAACCGCAAAATCTTCGGATACATCCTTTTCGAGATATTCTTGAGTATACGAACCCTGTTTAGGCGCAACCGCTAGCTCCTTTCTTGAGTCCCCGCCTGTCACGGCACCGGGTAGGGTGATGACTTAATGTCGCGATTATAGCTTAGGCTTGAAGTTCCGGCCTGGCAGACTTGGTATCATTGGAAAGCTCCCTTAGTAAGGAATAGAAAGGTGCAAACCGCAAAATCTTCGGATACTTCCTTCTCGAGATATTTTTGAATATACGAACCCTGTTTAGGCGCAACCGCTAGCTCCTTTCTTGAGACCCCGCCTGCACGGCACCGGGTAGAGTGATGCGATTGTAGCTTAGGCTTGAAGTTCTGGGCTGGCAGACTTGGTATCATTGAAAAGCTCTCTTAGTAAGGAATAGAAAGGTGCAAACCGCAAAATCTTCGGATACATCCTTCTCGAGATATTCATGAGTGTACGAACCCTGTTTAGGCGCAACCGCTAGCTCATTTCTTGAGACCCGGCCTGCCATGGCACCGGGTAGGGTGATGACTTAATGTGGCGATTGTAGCTTAGCCTTGAAGTTCCGTCTGGCAGACTTTGTATCATTGGAAAGCTCTCGTAATAAGGAATAGAAAGGTGCAAACCGCAAAATCTTCGGATACATCCTTCTCGAGATATTCTTGAGTATACGAACCCTGTTTATGCGCAACCACTAGCTCCTTTCTTGAGACCCGGCCTGCCTCGGCACCGGGTAGGGTGATGACTTAATGTCGCGATTGTAGCTTAGGCTTGAAGTTCCGGCCTGGCAGACTTGTTATCATTGGAAAGCTTTTTTAGTAAGAAATAGAAAGGTGCAAACCGCAAAATCTTCGGATACTTCCTTCTCGAGATATTCTTGAGTATACGAACCCTGTTTAGGCGCAACCGCTAGCTCCTTTCTTGAGACCCCGCCTGCACGGCACCGGGTAGGTCGCGATTATAGCTTAGGCTTGAAGTTCCGGCCTGGCAGACTTGGTATCATTGGAAAGCTCCCTTAGTAAGGAATAGAAAGGTGCAAACCGCAAAATCTTCGGATACTTCCTTCTCGAGATATTCTTGAGTATACGAACCCTGTTTAGGCGCAACCGCTAGCTCCTTTCTTGAGACCCCGCCTGTCACGGCACCGGGTAGGGTGCTGACTTAGAACGCGATTCCAAGTTAGGCTTGAAGTTCCGGCCTGGTAGACTTGGTATCATTGGAAAGCTCTCTTAGTAAAGAATAGAAAGGTGCAAACCGCAAAATCTTCGGATACTTCCTTCTCGAGATATTCTTGAGTATACGGACCCTGTTTAGGCGCAACCGCTAGCTCCTTTCTTGAGACCCCGCCTGTCACGGCACCGGGTATATTGCTGACTTTAGAACGCGATTCCAAGTTAGGCTTGAAGTTCCGGCCTGGCAGACTTGGTATCATTCGAAAGCTCTCTTAGTAAGGAATAGAAAGGTGCAAACCGCAAAATCTTCGGATACTTCCTTCTCGAGATATTCTTGAGTATACGGACCCTGTTTAGGCGCAACCGCTAGCTCCTTTCTTGAGACCCGGCCTGCCTCGGCACCGGGTAGGGTGATGACTTAATGTCGCGATTGTAGCTTAGGCTTGAAGTTCCGGCCTGGCAGACTTGGTATCATTGGAAAGCTCTCTTAGTAAGAAATAGAAAGGTGCAAACCGCAAAATCTTCAGATACTTCCTTCTCGAGATATTCTTGAGTATACGAACCCTGTTTAGGCGCAACCGCTAGCTCCTTTCTTGAGACCAGTCCTGTCACGGCACCAGGTAGGGTGATGACTTAATGTCGCGATTGTAGCTTAGGCTTGAAGTTCCGGTCTGGCAGACTTGTTATCATTGGAAAGCTCCCTTAGTAAGGAATAGAAAGGTGCAAGCCGCAAAATCTTCAGATACTTCCTTCTCGAGATATTCTTGAGTATACGGACCCTATTTAGGCGCAACCGCTAGCTCCTTTCTTGAGACCCCGCCTTTCACGGCACCGGGTAGGGTGCGGCCTAGAGCCAAGGAGCTGGCCTGTGTAGGCCCTGGAGCCGAGGAACTGGCCTGTGTAGGCCCTAGAGCCAAGGAGCTGGCCTGTGAAGGCCCTGGAGCCGAGGAACTGGCCTGTGTAGGCCCTAGAGCCAACGAGCTGGTCTGTGTAGGCCCTGGAGCCGAGGAGCTGGCCTGTGTAGGACCTAGAGCCGAAGAGCTGGTCTGTGTAGGCCCTAGAACCAAGGAGCTGGTCTGTGTAGGTCCTGGAGCCGAAGAGCTGGCCTGTGTAGGCCCTGGAGCCGAGGAGCTGGCCTGTGTAGGCCCTAGAGCCGAAGAGCTGGCCTGTGTAGGCCCTGGAGCCGAAGAGCTGGCCTGTGTAGGCCCTGGAGCCGAAGAGCTGGTCTGTGTAGGCCCTAGAGCCAAGGAGCTGGTCTGTGTAGGTCCTGGAGCCGAAGAGCTGGCCTGTGTAGGCCCTGGAGCCGAGGAGCTGGCCTGTGTAGGCCCTAGAGCCAAGGAGCTGGTCTGTGTAGGTCCTGGAGCCGAAGAGCTGGCCTGTGTAGGCCCTGGAGCTTAGGAGCTGGCCTGTGTGGGCCCTGGAGCCGAAGAGCTGGTCTGTGTAGGCCCTGGAGCTTAGGATCTGGCCTGTGTGGGCCCTGGAGCCGAGGAGCTGGCCTGTGTAGGCCCTGGAGCCGAGGAGCTGGCCTGTGTAGGCCCTAGAGCCGAAGAGCTGGTCTGTGTAGGCCCTAGAGCCGAAGAGCTGGTCTGTGTAGGTCCTGGAGCCGAGGAACCAGTCCATGTAATGCTGTGTGTTCAGCGAATGGAGTAAGATATATTATTTATGACGTATGTTACACGTTTTGACATGTTTTCACAAGAATCACATTTTTCAGCATCACAAATTTAGATGTGTCATTGCACGGTACATGACGCCACCTACCG
Organism: Branchiostoma floridae x Branchiostoma belcheri; assembly: GCA_019207045.1. Lineage (NCBI taxonomy): Eukaryota > Metazoa > Chordata > Leptocardii > Amphioxiformes > Branchiostomatidae > Branchiostoma > Branchiostoma floridae x Branchiostoma belcheri. The sequence goes on along the minus strand of CM033033.1, from coordinate 18,631,514 downwards.
GATTGTATGAGAAACGCTCGATGCATACTTCCGTATTTTACCACGTCAGCAGTAAAGTTTTTCGTCATAGCGGTTGTGACGTACCAAAATTAAATGAAAATTCTTGTCAGTATACGCCCATTTTCTCATGACATTTTGTATGCTCACGCAGGTTTTTGTTTTGTGCAATTACTAACAGGAAAGGAAGGAACAACAGGGGATGTATAAAGGTTCATAGCGGCAGTTAATTGTGCCGTGTTTCGTTCTGCCGGTATTATTGCACCCCATCTTATTATTGGTAATTTTTGCTTTTGGGTAAACATTACCAAACTTAAAAGTCTGAAGGAGAAATGTATCCATTCAAAGTCTCATCAGTTCATGCTTCACTTCGAAATGGTTTGCTCAAAAGAAATTTTTTTTTTGTAAGTACCATGAAAGCAAACATGTTTTTGACATTATGTTAACATGTACAAATAAAAATTTATTATCGTATGAAAATAAAATTGTATAATCACACGTTAAAACGTTTTAGAGAAAGAACGAAAAAGTCTGGAAATTTGATTTTTTCTGCCTTGTAAAAGTAAAATATCAGTACGGCATACTGATTTGAATAAAGTTTGATTGATTTGCTGATACACAACATGTGTCTTTCTTGTATGTAATAGACTATACACTATAGCATATTTTAGTACTTTAGTATACCTCTACTTTCCCGGCCCATGGTCTCTCCAAGCAGAGGTTGGTGGGAAAACCGTGACCTTTTCCTCTCATCCGTTTTTTTATCGGTGTGAAGGCCGATCGTAAAAAATAAACCTCTGCCTGGAGGGTATTCACTTGTACTGGTTGCTGAATCGACCGTGAGTGAATGCAAAAAGGACTGGCGTCCGACAAAGGTCTGCCCGCACCACAGGTGCAAAATTTGTCACCTGGTGGTCTCTGATTGGTTCATTCAGGGAATCCTGGTCTGTCATTGGCCTAAACAATGCAACCCAGAACCGTTCACGATTGGTTATCTCTGCTGATGAGATTATTATCTGCCAATCAATTAAAAGGAACCCACGTGAAGACCTGCATGGGGGAGTCCCAAAATGCGTTATGCTAAATTCAGTCTATTGACTGATTACGCTAAAATGACTACTCTAAAATCAGGAGATCAGTTACGTAAAATATGACTCGCTAAGGACTACGGGGATTTCATTTAGAATTCAGAAAGGCAGTTTTACAGAAACAAGAAGACATGTTTTCATTGTATGCGCTTGTCAATTACTATTAAAAGGAGCAGTTATTTCTTTGTGGAATCACCCTCACACTCAGGGTTGACATCGCGGCAAAGTCTAACGATATCACCCCTGACAAATCAGCCAGGGTATTTGGGTATTTGGGGCGCCCTGCTTATGAATATTAATGAGCTTGCCTGATTTGTCGCGGGCCAATCAGCGACCGGATTGCAAGTTTCGAACAAACAGCGTACGGCGCGGCGTGTACAAAGATCTGTATTTCTTTGCGTGATGGTAATGTTTTTTTTATCGTATGCTAGGTCGGTACATATATACGGTGATGCCGTGGTTACCCTATACCCACAGAACCGACAAATGTTAAATTTGGTACCTGATAAAGACGTCTGGACGCTGAAAGAACGTTACGCCGGTACTGTTATCTTGCTCTTGAATATTAATGAGTCGCCTTATATGGCGCCTTTCCGAGCTTCCGACAACAAGAAGCCAAATACCCAAATACCCTGGCTGATTTGTCAGGGGTGATATCGTTAGGCTTTGCCGCGATGTCAACCCTGAGTGTGAGGATGTGTGGAATAGACTTACCAATATACCTAATGACAGACTCACAAAGAAAACAAACATTTTTGTGGGATATTCAAAGCCATGGCCCCTGGAGCAACGACGTACACAAAATATTTTGTAGTGCTGAACAAGAACATATTTTCGCAAACAAATTAAGAGCGGATACACGGCAAACAAAAGAGAAACTGTTTCATATGTATAAAGAAGATTGGTCTTATGACATATGGCAAAAGCCCAAACTCAGAACATACAGATTATTCAAGGATGCCTATTGCACAGATCGTTATGTAACATTGAACCTTAGTAAAAGCCAAAGATCTCTTTGTGCGCAGTTGCGAGCGCTAATTTTACCACTGTATATTGAAACTGGCCGGTACCAAGCAATCCCTGAGGAAAATTTTAGGATTTGTACAATGTGTTGTCTAGGTGAAGTTGAAAACGAGGCGCACTTTCTTTTCTACTGTCCTTTCTATGATGACCTACGGGAAAGTCTGTTTCGCAAAATGTATGAAAAATCTCCAGAGGTCATCTGGGAAAGGGACGAAATCAGAATGAAGTGGTTATTTAATGATGGGGTTTCTGAATTTTCACACTTCTTACACAAAGCCTGAACAAAAGAAGAAGACAGTTATACACATGATTCACATATACATCTGTTCTTTTGTTTACCTCATATTCTGTATTTATTTTACCTTGTTTAATTCTGAGAATTCTTGGTTTGTTAATTTTGATTTATGTCTGCGATTATATTATGACGGTTCTGCTCTGTTACCTAAGTTGTTTAGCAGCTACTGCTCATGTTTCCTATGTTCACTTACGTTGTACATGTATTACCCTCTGTTCATTTATACTTTCTGTTGACGTGTCTTATAAGCCCACGCGGGCTGGGCGTTTGTAAACGCACGACACTTTAATAAATCATCATTGATTCATTCGTTCATTCGTTGATTCATTCATTGATTCATTCATTCATTCATTCATTCATTCATTCATTCATTCATTCATTCATTCATTCATTCATTCATTCACTCATTCATTCTTTCATTCATTCATTCATTCATTCATATTATCATTATTGAATCGCATGGTTTGCTGTTTGGTGGAACAATCTCTTTGAATTGGTCACTGCATGGGTTAGAGCAAAGCGTAGAGAACCACCTGGCGGTGTATAACGAAACTACAGGGCAAGCAAAAGAGACCCACGTGACAGATGTTGATTTGATTATATGGATGACATCCTCTGGGGTCCCCCCAACTGATGCTAGCGTGCGAATACAAAGTTTGGCGCCAAAAAGTTTGGCCTTCATATTCGAAATTCCCGAGCAGCCCTCGTAACCCTTGCTTCGCCTATTGAGTCAGTGAAGTCAAGCTTGCATATCTAAAGCTTGATGTTTCTGACTTAGGGAGAAGAGATGCTGTTACAGTAATCGCTATGGGCCGCTCTTCATCTTTATAATGGTATAAAATCATTCCAAACGAACCTAATTTTTAAGATAAAGCTCACATCAGAACAAGCACGGAGGAGATGAGGAGTCATGTGGTGTGAAAATAAGACTTTTGATGGTAGTTTTAGAAAATAAAAGTCGGAAAGGCAGCGAAACTTTTCCATCACCTTAGGGACCGTACGGTATTTAGTGAGGGGGGAGGGCCGATCCTCAGAGGGTCTGGTAAAAAAAATTGCTAGGCCCTTCCCCCAGGTCAAATTTTTTTGCTAGGCCCTCCCCCCAAGTCCAAGACCGGTGCAATGGCCGAGTGGGTAGAGTGTTCGCCTTGCACTCGGTAGGTCGTGAGTTCGATGCCCGGCCGAGTCATACCAAAGACTTCAAAAATGGTTCATGCTGCTTTCTCTGCTTAGCACTCAGCATTCTGGAAAGAGCATGGAAGTTGAACACACACCACTACCAGTGGACTAGCCCCCTGCTGTAGTGATTGCGTTGTGTGGCCCAGGGCTAAGGAAACAGAGATGGGCGCTGCCCTATGCGCCATCAGGCGCGGGAAGGGTTTAACTTTTTTAAACTTTAACTCCCCCCAAGTCAATTTTTTCCCTAGGCCCTCCCCCTCCTATCAACTTTGAAAAATATAAATCACTGCGTTCCCGTTTGGAAATGTGCTTTGCGTCATACTGACAGTCATACTTTGTCATGATTTTCATCGCGAAGCAGATCTTCCACCCCTGGTAAAAAGGGAAACTGAATGGCTTAAAATATCTGCTTACTATAGAGGGATATCGATATATAATTATCTGCTTCATAGAGACACGAATATTTGCTTTATAGAACCTACTTCATTGTTTCGATATCCAAACAACATCTAAAATAGCTTGAGTACCATCATCTTCCTTCGGTTTAGATTTTAAGTTTAGGTTTTGATTCTCGGTTTAAAGTGATTACGTTCCTGTGTTGTACATGCGTTGGGGCGTTATTATCAGAATTCTGGTCTGTATGATTTGTGACTGCTCATGGAGCTCCATGTTTCAAACAACTACATTTTCTCACAGAAGGAAAAGTGATGAATACCAGAACTGTGTGCTACCGTGCAATACCTTTGGCGTATGCTTCAATAGAAAAGGAAAATTGACAAAATCTGACGTAGTTTCTTGATGTAGAAGTTTTTGTTGCGACGTTTTGTTCCACTATTCTTTTTTTTTTTTAATTTGCTGCTCGGAATCCCTTTGTAGCAGCTGCACCTGATTATCGTGAGCCCGAAACTGTATCTTAGCCACGCCAATAATCTAAAGAAAGAAAGAAAGATGATTACTTGTACCATATGATTATTTGTACGGTGAAACAAAAGCATTCTGTACATTTCCTGACGGTACAGTGAGATTAACAGTAGAAATCTTCTGTACTAGTCATCCCAGCAATGCTGTATTTACGTCAGCATCTTTTCAGGTCTCATTGATGTATTACTCCGAGTGGGTACTAAAATAGATCCGACCCCCAAAAAATAAACGGCTGCATGGACAGGTGTTTCTAGCGGTGGGAAATTTCCCTTTTGGCCATCACAATTGATCTCAAAAGTTAGACTGTTAGAAGTTTGTTTGTAACTGAAGAAATCAGCAGGCAATGTTTGCTAGCCGCGCGCTAGGGCGGAGGTTGACAGTCCTCTGTTTTGAGTTGTGCGGTAGTGCAGTCGAGGCGTAGAAGTACCTATTGCGGGGACTGACTAATTGCAGTTTGCAATTGCCATATCCAAGAAATGTATGGATTAAGGACATTGGCAATTTTTTTCCCATTATAAAGAGTAAATGTGCTCAACATAGAATAAAAGATCTTCATTTAGCTTTCATGTATCTTCATTATGAACGCGCCCATGTAAAACACGTATTATAACGAATAATAATAATTTATGGGAAGAAAAAACTCATCAATGAGACCTTCAGCATAGGTAAGCAGGTATTCATGACGCATAGACTCCCTTTGTGTCAAAAATGTAGTACCTTCTATTACAAAATACCACTGTGTGCAGGATCAAGCGGTTCCACCAATGGAATTTATTCATTTAGTTCCAGAAAACCTGTTTTGATCTATATGATATATCCATATTCATGCAAAGACAATATGTGGAATATACAATCCCTAATCAACTTTATATACCAGTACATCTTACAGAACTTTTTATATACATTTGTTTTGTTTTTTAATTCTTTTAAGTAACACTAATTTTTGCACCTGCATATGTAGCTTGTAACGGTATCGAAATAAGGTTATGTTTGCACTAGATGTAATGATAGTTCACCTTTATCCGCGGGGTAACCTATATCCGTATTGTGGATATTTATGGATGTCATTGCGACGGACGGTGGTTTCAAACTGCAAAACAATCTGTATTTTCAAAATATAGCCCTTTGAAACCAGCTTTGAACAAAATTCCATATTGCATATTTTTTACGTGAAAAACTTGACTTCCTCAAGAATTACGAAAAGTAGAGAGGGTGAAGACACTGAAATTAGGTTGTTCTTAAAGCTGGAGTGATACCCTTCAATCCAATACACGGCTTTTCTCATTCAGGTATTTCCTAGAAGAGACGGCCTCTCGACTTGAGGGTGCGCAGCCTCGTATTGAGACCCCAAATAAACTGGTGTGTGTACCGGTAAATCCAGCCCATAAAAACTTCTTCTTATTGTAAAGTCGCTTAACCCTTAAACTGCCAGAGTTTCAGCACTACAAAATGCTATCAGTGCCAGGGTTGGCTGCTGACCTCCAAAAAGAACCCCCCGAACAAGGCCGAAGTCCCTAGCTTCCGGGGTTCGTGCGCTACGCGCGCGCAAAGTTGCTACTTGAGGGGAATACGCTATCCCGGATATATCCGGGCGCGGCACACAGGACATGTATATGTGTGCCGGATATATCCGGGCTTGGCAGTTTAAGGGTTTCTAATTGAATGCGACTTTACAATAAGAAGTGCAGATGAGATGAACAAAACGATCCGTTACATAACTCTTAAATCTATTCTGACCAAGATTGCTACGCAATGTCAGAAAGAAATGTGCAGTTTCCTTCCCGAAAATGTGTTCTGTAAATGCTGTTAGTACGGTAGCGTGCGAAGTCTGTTGGCTAGCGGTCCTGCCTCTGGAACTAGAAGCCGTGAGTACGCACGATCCCAGCTGTGTCACTCACCGGATATGCACGTTACCGGAAAGGGTCGCAGCCTTTTGGGCTGGACGTTAAGCCGTGGTCTGCTGTTCATTGTCCATGTCGTAAAAAGCTAGTTTAATTTCCCAGTACAATGAACCTGTAAATACTATACGCCAAAAAGTAGTTATTCAAGCAACTGGATATGGTTTGGGAAACGGTCAGACGTCAGTGTCACTGACGAAAGGCAGTGGATTCTATCCGAAACCTCTGACCGTTTCCAAAACCGTATTCAGTTGCTCGAGTAACTATTTTTTGGCGTATCTTATTACCTGGATGTCTAACCTACATCGATGTAAATACTATACATAGTGTTTGTCACGACCAGTGAAATACTAGCTCTTCAGTGAGCCAAAACTGGATTGAGATCATTTTCCTTTTCTTTCTGACTCTAAATATATATCTAAATCAAACACAAATGACGAAATGTACTGTATCAATCGTTTTTTCTTTTGCAAATTTATATTTCAGCGACCTTTATTGCTTTGAAAAGTCATTAGCTACTTCATAAGATTAGTCTGAATACCAGGAAGCTTGATTCTGCGCAACTCAGCCGGCGGTGCGATACTTGTAATACGTACCGACATTCATCACTGGGAGAGAAGAGTTGAACAAACCGACAGCTCGTTACCGACCTGTGGACCAAGTACACAAACTACAGGTAAGTGAGAAATGGTATCTCGGGTTAAAGGCTTAGATCCAACCGATAGAATGTACCTAAGAGGCGGTGCGAAGGAGAACGCAGCCATGTTGTTCTTGCTTCTCTTGACCTGTGCCGCCTCAAATGGCCAGAGCTTGCCTGGATGCAAGACCGCTGGATGGCATGAGTGTGTGCCTGAAACAGGGAAGCCGGGATTTTCGGTCATGGTTAGGCCTAGCACACATACCTGTGTCAAGTGTGAGACCCCAAACAAGGGCGTTGCCTCTGGAAGTCCCTTTTCTTGTCTTGTTGGGGCCAAACATAGTGTGGCAATAACAGGATACCCGTTCAATGTCCTATCGACAGAGAGCCTGATACCACTCAAGCGGTCTTCGATTCACGCCTTGGCTTTGGTAGATGCTAAGATCACTGATGTGGACAATAACACCTTTGCTGGGTTTCCCCGTCTCTACGATTTGTCGCTAGATTCCAACAGGTTGACACATGTCAAGCAGGTCTGGTTCACTGGCTTGGAGAATCTCTTGTCGCTGACTTTGTCCAACAACCGCATCGAGAAGATAGAGGCAGGGAGCTTCGCGTACCTAGATCGCCTACAACATTTGTATCTAGAGAACAACCTGTTACAGGTTGTAGACCCTGCCTGGCTCTGGGGACTGAAAGGTACCAAATTCATGGATCTGGGGTTGAACAAGATCAATCACATTTTCCCGGGGTCCTTCCGGCACCTACAGCTTTCCTGGCTGAACCTGAAGGGCAACAATCTGTCGTGTTTGGATGGGGATGTGTTTCGGGGACAGTCTTCGCTGATAAGGCTCTATATGAGCAGTGGTATGTTGTCCTCTGTGCATGATGCAAAGCCACATGGAATGATGTGGAGTTTACGTAGGTTGGCCAATATGATGAAAGGGTCAGCAACGTTGGTTGTTGAGGTACCCAGGTTCATCTTCTGTACCAGGTACAATGGCGCAACTAGTGGGCTCTTGTTTGGGTGGATGTTTGATCCATCAAGCAATGTGACTGGTAACATCGAGATGGGACGTGTCAACCCTGGCAAATCATGCGGCGCTTTGGATCGTTCTCTGAGCACTATCTCCATCCAGGCCCCTGTAGTTCTCCTGGCTACTGACGACTCTCTGGCAGACAAACTGGGCCCCAACATGCTTGAGCAGTGCAGGCAGGTTTGGGAATACAATAGAGGTATTGCTGTAAGAATGGGCCCGGTGGGAAGTCCGATCTTCCGACTGGTTTCCACTGCCACAGGGAATGCAACTTTTGAAGGTGTTGCCATGTCATTTGTCCAGACACAAGACACACTTACCACCACTGAATCTGGATACAGACAAACGCACACCACCCATACAAACGCCACCCATGACGATACAAAGAACATCACCTGCATTCTGCTCACCAAAGATGAACACACCGAGTTGTTCTTCACCGTTTCCCCGGTCCAATATCAGACACACACAACACCAACCACCAACGGAAAAACCACTGACCACTCCAGCAGCCTGATACACAACACCAAAGACACACCATCTTCAGAACAGGTAGATGTCTCTACACTGCAGGTAAGTACCACATCTGGACCAAAGGTGCCCCCAGCAACAGATCATGTTCTCATCTCAGTTGTTGTCTCGGTAGTGGTCAGTCTGGTCGTGCTGTCCCTTGTAGTGTTGGTATGGAAGTTGTGGTCATCAAGGTCAAATGTTGAAGATGGGAGGGCCAGCGACGATGCACACTTTTGGACAATCCCACCTGGAGTTGCCTTCCCCGGCTTGCTGAGGTCGGCTTCCCTCCCTGCATGCTCAAAGAATATGGCGTCGGATGACGTAGCCTCCTGTAGGTCATTGCCAGCCGTACTGGATTCCATCGAGCCTACTTACAGCGAGATGCCAGATGACATAGCCACTGCTCAGAGGCCTCTTCCTGGTCTCCCCCACACATACTGGGAGATTCCAGACGGAGACTCCGGCGTGGTACGGTCAGCTTCTCTCCCTGTAGTAACATGCAGACACAGTGGGGGCGCCCCAGACGACACGGCATCTTGCAGGTCATTGCCGGCTGTTCTCTTGTCCATTGAGCCCACCTATAGTGAGATCCCAGATCACGTAGCTGTTGCACAGCGCCCCCTGCCTGCTCTCCCGCGCACAGCATGGGAGAGCCCAGATCATGACGCCGCTGCACAGCGCCCCCTACCTGCCCTGAGACATACTTACAGTGAGATCCCCGATGATGAGGAGAGTGGACCCATGCCTTTCTACGCTGATGCTTCAGAGCTTTCCCTCCATGTCGTCAGAAACAGGAGACCGCACCGACGGGCCTTCCGGGATATCACCCCTGCTTCAACCAGACACCGACCCGGCATATCCTTTGCCACATATGGGTCGGCTGACCAGAGCAGAACAGAGCTTAACAGCTTCTATAGAAAGGGCCCCGAGGTCGAAGGCATAAGATCCCGTAGACAGCTAAGGGGAGCTTTGGTATCCCGGCCTGCTGACCAAGGTCTGAGGACCTACGTCAACGTCACAGATGCTATCCTGTCCATGGGTCAAAATGTCACTGAGGCTCATATCGCCTTCCTCACATCGCCTGGTACTCACGGGCCTTGGGAGATATCGGAAGACGGAGCCCGTATCACACCACGGCGTGCGTCCCTCCCTCTTGTCACACTGCCTAACACCTACTGGCCTTGGGAGATTCCGGGCGATGGAACCGGTATGAGACAAAGGGGTGCGTCCCTCCCTCTTGTCACACTGCCTAACACCTACTGGCCATGGGAGATACCCGTGCAGGGAACACGTAACACACCACGGCGTGCGTCCCTCCCCCGTGTCACACTGCCTAACACCTACTGGCCATGGGAGATTCCCGTGCAGGGAACACGTAACACACCACGGCGTGCGTCCCTCCCCCGTGTCACACTGCCTAACACCTACTGGCCATGGGAGATACCCGTGCAGGGAACACGTAACACACCACGGCGTGCGTCCCTCCCCCTTGTCACACTGCCTAACACCTACTGGCCATGGGAGATACCCGTGCAGGGAACACGTAACACACCACGGCGTGCGTCCCTCCCCCTTGTCACACTGCCTAACACCTACTGGCCTTGGGAGATACCCGTGCAGGGAACATCTTTATCCGAGGGGTAACCTATGTCCGTTGTTATGAAAAATACTATTATCATGGGCAAATACTGGTACGTATATGTGGGCATTGGCACACCAAGCCGTTTGTGTTTTGGTACGCTACTGACAGATTAACCAAAAAGGTTCGGTGAGCGTCACTCAACCGTCAGGGAAAGTCGTGTAAAGTGTCTTTCTTAAGGGCACAACGCCGGGGCACGGCAAGTATCAAAACCACCAGGACCTCTAGGTTCCGAGAGCAACACTCTACCAGTGATGTCGCCACGCTTGTATAATTATCAAACAGTGATGTTTTCAAATATCATGGGTAATTCCACCTCTAGCCGTTGTTATATCAAACCGTAGTGTTTCCAAAATACAGTAGAAGCCAGTTAATTGCACACCGGATAATCGCACACTTCTGTTAATTGCACGAAATCTCCAAATCCCATGGTGGTGCGGTCCAGCTGTATAACTTCGCTTTGTTGCACCATTTGGATAATTGCACGAAATATACTTGCAAATGGAATGTGCAATTAAGCGGCTTTCACTGTATAACAGCTTGTAACCACTTTTCGTCGAATTCAATCATGTCTGAATACCCTGTTTTTAAAAGCAACGTACGGATATAGGTTACCCTGCGGATAAAGGTGAAGTAGCGTTAAATCCTCCAGACATTCTCGTTGCTATTTCAAGATGCAAAACTTACAGTTTCACAAAGACCTATAGAACCTTTTCTTCAATATGTCTACTTATGCCACGTCAATATTGACCCATTCCAAAATTTAATCAGTGGCAAACGTTCTTTCAACATATCAGAGCAACACCCCTTGCCAACCAGACCGCCTCGATCCTTAACAAAACCGTTTTGTTAAGGATTTTGAATGATTCTGTTGAATCATGACCGAAAATAACCATTGCTTGTTTCACCTCTGTTCAACTTGGAGGTATTGTTTTTGGTGTGTCTGTCTGTGTTTTTCCTGATATTTTGACCAGCTATAACATAAAACTCACTGTGTGGATTGTGATGATATTTGTTATGTGGGGAGGGTGGTGACTCCTGGCGGCTTTCCTTGGGACAGCAGCAGAACTTTTTTTTTTATTGTATTTTTTTGTCCCTTACACTCTATGGCCTTGATTTGGAAGTGTGGCAGATACCTTTGATATCAAACATGGTCAGTTATTGGGGACCTCTTGCAATTTGTTTTGGAACTGTAGATTGTTTTTTTATCAAAACCTTTCAAAGAGGATAGCTAAGAAACAATGACTGATTTCTTTATTTGGCACATGCCGTAATTCAAAAGAAGACATAAACAATAGAATGCAAATTGTGCAAACTTGGACTAACTTTGCATAATTGATAAGGAAATATATAAAGATGTAAGTCTTTACCACTTCAATATTGACCCCACACCATAATTTATTCAAGATATTGAAAGTGTAAGAGTTGCAAGTGATTTAAAAAAAATGATGATGATGATCTGAAAAGCATGTCTTGCAAGCCTAGGCTGTTTTTCACTTTAGAAAATAACATTGAATACCATACTGGAAATCATATTTCCTATTTTATCTTTTATTCTGAACCAATACATTTTACTATTCGAAAAACATTGGCTGAAGTTACAGTGTAGCTTGATTCTCTCCTAGTACAAGAAAAGAAATCCTCTCCTTTATATTATACTAAAAGAGTAAGTACTGCAGCAGTGTATTGACTGTAAAAAAAACTCAAAGTGTAGACTATATGATTCAATACACAACGTTAACGACAACGACACTTTGCTGTACTTGCTTTTTTTTTACTGTACCTTGGTGTGTAGATTAATAAAAAAATATTGATGTCTTTAAAATGTCCTCTTGCGGGTCAGATTTTTCAATGACCACTAGTCATAGACTATCTGACTCTCTAGAGTGCCGGAGCAATATTTTGAAATAAGTCCCAAAATTTGAAGGTTCCGAGAGTCTGTTTTTCTTTTTTTTTTTAGAGAAGGGATGGGGTGGGTTGGATAATAGACATCTTGGCAAGTGATTTGTTCTATACCTGAACATTTATCATAAAAATGATGACGAACAAAAATGCTATCAACGTACATATTCTGGTAACGTCTAAGAATACGAAAAGAAATCAATGTAAAAAAAAAGCAAAATTTCTTATTCTGCAATTAGAAGTGATGTTATTGTTGTTATGTCGTGCATTGTAATCTTTATAACGTCAACATTTTTCTTTTAGTGTAAGGTACACATGTAAATGGAACCAGTATGCAGATACTTATATGTTATGTTGCTAGAACATTAAACAAGAGAATGTTATAGTAAGAATGTTACAAGTGGAATGATATCTGTATGAATGTATATATATATTGGGCTTGTTTGTAAAGGAGACGTCATTGGGAGAAACAACTATTTCTATCTGTATGTCAGGAAAGGGGGGGGGTATTTCGAGGTCAAACTCTTTGCTTGTATGGGGGGGGGGTCTAGTGTATTGATTTGCCTTCTTGTTGTGTTTATTGTGGGCTCGTCAGGCCAATATGAATTATGCGCTTACTAGGAACTACTTTGTAAACGAATGCTGACAAAAAGGAGTCATCTGAGTGTATTAAAAGTGTTTTACTTTATTACTTTGCGGCAGATATTTTGTGGTAAACTGCTAGAATATTATTGACGCCCGCTGCCAAATTAAATTCCGCTGCAGCAAGCAAATATGAATATGTACAAGATGTAACGTTATGTTATAGTGGCACGTGAGAGCGACAGTCAGCGCAATGGAAGCATAATATTGTATCCGTTCAGCAAATAATCTTAGGGAAAGAATTTTAAGATTTAAAAAATTGCAACACTACTGAACCAATGAGCTGTGACTGTCAAGCCTCAAAATATCGGAACAAAAGATAGAATGACGTCATGTTGAGGGCAAATCGCAGAACTGGTTGTTGATTTCAAATCGGCATCTCAACTTTCGTCAAACTCAGAACTCACAACAATCATGGACTGAACATAAATAACGTTATTTCGTGTTGCGTGCGGTGAACAGATGAATGGCAATCTCAAAATCCAGCCCAGGTATCCCTTCCAGTCTCATGTTGGAAGACGGTCACATCTTTAAGACTCCACCACACGTCTGGAAGACAGTGCTGAGTACGCCATAGTCTGCTATGGTGACAATCTACCAGTTTTAAACTCACACACAACTCACTTTGAACGGCAAAATCATCATTCATCTAACTACAGCACAGATGTGGTGTGCTCCATCCATATTCATCACTACACTGGGACTCATTTACTCTCAAGGACACGTAGCTATACGTCCATGAAACTAGGCGCAAAACTGCTGTAGGAACCTGTTTGTGTCGTGCTCTATAACCGGTGCAAGAGCCAAGTGGGTAGAGTGATCTCGCTACATTCGGTAGGTCGTGAGTTCGATCCCCAGCCGAGTCTTTACGAAGACTTTAAAAATGGTACGTGCTGATTTCTCTGCGCAACGCTCAGCATTTAGGAATAGGAAAGAGTATGCATGGTAGCTGAACACACACCACTACCAGTGGACTATCCCTCTGCTGTATGTACTGATTGCACAAAGTTGTGTGGTGCGGAAAGACTTTGACTAACTTTAACTTGCTCTTGAGTCACCGGCAATGAAGCATCCCAACACGGAACCAAAGTTTTCTGTATCTCAGACTCGTCTGCCTTGCTTACCTATGCCATGCACAGTTATATACAACGATACAAAAAATGCGGCCGTCATAACTAGTGAATGCATCATATATTTGGTTGGGACGTGATTCAACGCCGCTACATGCTGTATCTGAACTGAGACATCTATTTGTATATAGATACAACTTGTTTCTTTACTGACTATTTTGCACCATGGTTGGAAACGATGTCTACAACACAAGTCGACTGTGAAAACATCATTTATCATTCAAGACACTCTGTTGTGTATTTACTGATCCGCAAGATGCACAAGAAATAAGACAACAACAAGAAAACTGTTCAAACAAACGCTCATCTACAAGACCAGGGTCTTACTTACTATAGTCTAACTTTGGCAAGAAGACTTGTACTTGAGGCTCTGATATGTCACAGTTCGTGGTCCCTTTTTCAAAGGACTTTATCAAAACATTTCCTCCTTTTGGTTGACTTTCGAAAGTAAACAACGTTACAAGACCAAAACGTATAGCCTCCATTGAGCTGACGTCGTTCCTGGCATGTAGCTGTTAAATATTGAACGCATTGCAGAATTCGTTGCATGGTATGGTATAGATGGTCAACCTGACGAGAAAGCACCAAAACAGGAAAATATACCGCATGGTAGACAGTGTACCACATATTAGTGTCACTTTGTGCACCTCTTGAATACAGAAATAAAATACTTGTTGGTTGTGATACCATGGTTTGTCACTTAAATTCTTGTAACGTTAACATTACAACGTTTATGGTGTTTATCTTAATATCTTTCTTTATCCATTTTTGTCCCCCTCTCATTGGATTTGGAGCCAGCAGAGGATGTCACCCAGAACATTTGCTTGCTGTGTCCGTAGGTGAAAATGAGTCCAACCCTCTCCAATTTAATAGCAAAAATGAATTATTTTTTAGAAGTATCGTACGAGCTTTTATTAAACTACCTACCTACCTACCAAGTGTGTTCAAATTAACGTTATAGTTTGTAGGCTGTGACAAGGAAATTACAGACTCCAAATTCAATGTGAGAGCGTTAGAATGGAAAACAAACGTTAGGCACGTGTTAGGCACGTGTTAGGCACGAGTACTCGTAAATGATATGGACCAATACAAACGGAGACATTGATTTGGTTTCACAAAACGTTACAAAATTACAAAAGGACTGCAAGTTTGCTTAGAACATTAGCCGGGATAAGGAAAGTTCCCGGTTCAACAGAGAGGAACACAAACAACCTAAATTACATACTAGTACATAACAACCGTTAAAGCCGTTAAACAGCCGTTAAAGAGCTACGCAAGCACACCTGATTTGTAAGATGCAGTTTTCACCAATACCCCATCCGTAGCACTCGCGTTTTCTGTGACACCTGTTCTAGAATTAGCAACATACGACACCGGGAGTATATGACGTCACACATCCTTAGCCAATCGAACACCGTAACGGTAACAGAACGGATCTCGTACCCAGAGCACTTCTTCCATGACGTCATCATAGGGCTCGGGTACGAGGTGGCAATGGAACATGTACTAGATATTATATAGAGAATTTTCTAGACTATAACATAATAATCAGGAATGGGACTGTACCATTGTAAGACGTATGAGGGGGTTAAATCCTTTACAGATTTTGTTAAAATGACACGTCTATGGCGACATACTATTGTTTACCATCATCATATTACTTTCACAACATTGCCTTTTTTTGTGTGCAAAATTCTCCTATTCGGTAATACAAAATGATATAATGCATCGTAAAAAATACGACGACTTCAACGCAAGATACCCCCTTATTCACGTATGTCATATTCATAGGTCATATAGGAGTGTATTGTACTAGAATGTGATGTCATACTGGTTGTGGCGCGTTGATAACGACGGCAAGAAACAAAATACAGCAAGAAAAGAACACAGCGAGGTTGCCTTCTCAAAAATGAGTTTCAGTCGGAGGACAACTCTGCCCGCCATAAATGCGGATATCAGGGACAGTTTCCACTTCACACTTGCCCTCGGACAAGATGAACTTGAAGATGTCTCGAAAACGGACGAGGATTGGTACGAGGTGTTCGGCCCTCAAAGAGAGCAGATGGAAGCCCTACAAAACTACCAGGTAAGGGGACTGAATGCATGTTTATTTGTTTGTTTGTTTGTTTGTTTGTTTTGTTTAATTGTTTTATTCAGAGCTCTGTTGGTGTTTATGATGATGCTGTACGCTATTCTTCATGGAGCTAAATTTGTCAATCATTCGCAGGCATCATATATTCTGAGTCTATTTACGTACAAATAAAAAAATATGAATCTTATACAGCATTGCAGAAAATATAATAGAAGGAAATAAGTCTTTCAAAAAATACAGAAATTAAACATATATAATCAAATGCGGTAGTATATAGTAGAGTGGACTCATTCCTTGGCTAGCCGACATCTATCGTACGCAGTCGTCCCTCAGCTCAGAAAGACATCTGTAGCCGCATAGTTCAAGTTTCTGAACCTTTAGTCAGCCTGCCAATCATCATCAAATACGGTAAACACATGAGCGAAGGTCAGAGGTCAAAGTAACGGAAACATGATCTGACCTGAATATCATCATTTTTGTCATATGCAAGAAATCCGAAGTAATCATAGATGACAAGAAATAGACATCTCGAAGATCTGGGCGTAATTGCATGTGCAGAAGACGTCAAAAGTGATAATCAAATCAATAATAAAAAAATAAACAATCACTTCGATACATGTATCCTTCTCTCCCTCCCCCCTCTCACTGTCTCCTTCTCCCTGTCTCCTTCTCTCTGTCCCTCTCTGTCTCTCTCCGTCTCTGTCTGTCTGTCTGTCTGTCTGTCTATCTCTCTTTCCCACATGTGAGGATGGTGTACAGTACCAGGAAAAGGACTGTGCGTGCGTATGTGTGTGAGTGCGTGCGCGAGTGTGTGTGTGCGTGCGCCTGTGTGTGTACGTGCGCTTGTGTGGTATTCAGTACCTGGGACAGGCCTGTTTGCCTTAGTGTTGATGGTGTTCAGCACCATGGACAGGTCTGTTGGTCTGGATTTTGGATAGCGTTAACCAACAGGACACATATGCTTGGCATCATGTGTGAATAGTGTTCAGCTCCAACCACAGACATGTATCAGCACCAGCGACAGACTTGTGTGTCTGAAGTTTGTGTGTTCAGTACCAGGGACAGGTCTGTTTGTCTCTATGATGGCGGTGTTCAGTACCAGGGACAGGTCTGTTTGTCTCTATGATGGCGGTGTTCAGTACCAGGGGCAGGTCTGTTTGTCTCTTTGATGGCGGTGTTCAGTACCAGGGACAGGTCTGTTTGTCTCTATGATGGTGGTGTTCAGTACCAGGGACAGGTCTGTTTGTCTCTATGATGGCGGTGTTCAGTACCAGGGACAGGTCTGTATGATGGTGGTGTTCAGTACCAGGGACAGGTCTGTTTGTCTCTATGATGGCGGTGTTCAGTACCAGGGACAGGTCTGTATGATGGCGGTGTTCAGTACCAGGGACAGGTCTGTATGATGGCGGTGTTCAGTACCAGGGACAGGTCTGTTTGTCTCTATGATGGCGGTGTTCAGTACCAGGGACAGGTCTGTTTGTCTCTATGATGGCGGTGTTCAGTACCAGGGACAGGTCTGTTTGTCTCTATGATGGTGGTGTTCAGTACCAGGGACAGGTCTGTTTGTCTCTATGATGGCGGTGTTCAGTACCAGGGACAGGTCTGTATGATGGTGGTGTTCAGTACCAGGGACAGGTCTGTTTGTCTCTATGATGGCGGTGTTCAGTACCA
Source organism: Branchiostoma floridae x Branchiostoma belcheri (assembly GCA_019207045.1). Taxonomy (NCBI): domain Eukaryota; kingdom Metazoa; phylum Chordata; class Leptocardii; order Amphioxiformes; family Branchiostomatidae; genus Branchiostoma; species Branchiostoma floridae x Branchiostoma belcheri. Next base: position 18,613,853 of record CM033033.1, on the reverse strand, counting down.
GGGACAGGTCTGTATGATGGCGGTGTTCAGTACCAGGGACAGGTCTGTATGATGGCGGTGTTCAGTACCAGGGACAGGTCTGTTTGTCTCTATGATGGCGGTGTTCAGTACCAGGGACAGGTCTGTTTGTCTCTATGATGGTGGTGTTCAGTACCAGGGACAGGTCTGTTTGTCTCTATGATGGTGGTGTTCAGTACCAGGGACAGGTCTGTTTGTCTCTATGATGGTGGTGTTCAGTACCAGGGACAGGTCTGTTTGTCTCTATGATGGCGGTGTTCAGTACCAAGGACAGGTCTGTTTGTCTCTATGATGGTGGTGTTCAGTACCAGGGACAGGTCTGTTTGTCTCTATGATGGTGGTGTTCAGTACCAGGGACAGGTCTTTTTGTCTCTATGATGGTGGTGTTCAGTACCAGGGACAGACATGTCTCCATGAAGATGGCATGTGTTCAAATACACTAACACGTTCTTTATGTAAACGTAAATTATCTGTCTAACATCCATGACTTCTAGTACCAGAGTTACCAACCTAGGATTGATGTGTTTAAAAATTCCCAGAACTATTGTAGAGTGGAATTTGTTATCACCAAGCACAGTAGGGACATCTTCTCTGGATAGCTTTAAAGAGCGCTTGCAGATAGATGTGCAAAAGTTAGGTGCGACAGATCGTTCAGTGTAAAATAATCAGTTGCCGCTGCGCCGCGTGCCTGCGAAGCTGGTGTGTTACGCCGAATGGCGGTTATACCGGATATATAGATACAGATACAGATATACTTAACAGACATTTGACAATGGATAGTTCATTTAAGGAAATAGATACGGTCGGCAGAAATGTTTACATATATGTGCCATATGTCAACAGAAAAAGATCCGACAAAAAGATGGGAACCGCTTCAAACATCTTGTGCAAAGGATGATCGTGTCAAGTCGATGGATCAAGGAGGCCGCATATCACTCTCAGGAGCTGACAAGAAGGAACATCTTAAGCAGGAAAATGTCTCAAGACAACCTGGACTTCAACTTGAACGACTTCAGGTGAGAAAACTGACGTAGACGTAGCTGATGTTAAGTTGAAACGTTACTGTTCTTCTTGTCGCTCTACACTGTCTTGCCGTAGCTTTTCGTACGTTTTTTGTGAAACCTCTTGCTGCAACAGTTTCATTCATTTTTGAATACCCACCTTCACAGTCCGTTTACGTATTTTGAAAGTTTGACATATATTTTATCGAGTTCACCTTTATCTGCGGGATAACCTATATCCGTTGTTTTTAAAAGCAGAATATAGATTTTATGCACCAACTGTGCTTTCAATTTGCAATATTTTCAATACCATCGTCCGTCGGCTGTCCCTAAATGCGCTGTTTTTAAAAATAAACAACGGATATAGATTACCACGCGGATAAAGGTGAACTAGCGTTATAGCTGGAATCCATTTTTGAACAGAGCTCCAAGATCTAACAAGGCGTTTGCGGGAGTCTCTGCCAAAGAGTGTGATCTGCTGAAAAAGCACCCATGGCTCCGAACGCCAGCAGATGTAGACATCCTTGCTAAAGTCGTGCAACGGATCAAGATATTTGAAAGGTTCGTCTGACTCTTTTCCGAAACCTGCGCTCGTAGAACTCTTGAACTAACTAGATTTTATGCACGAGAAATTTCAGATAACAAGAACCGCATTCGTAAAATGTAAATGAAAATTGCTGCGCTTTTATTATCGTATGTATGTTAGTATGTATTTGTATGTATGTTATACATCCCTTTACGTTTGGGACCGCATTGTGAGTACCGTGGCTGCAAGCTCTCAATTACGCTAACGTCTCATTGCCGAACCGGGGCCCAGCCGGGCTGTTTGTGGAAACGTAAAATAGAAAATATACACAAATAATGCCCTCGACTGTTATCTTTAATTCTTGTGTAGTTTGGTGTCTTTTATATCATACTTTTCGTTCCCAAAAGCTTAGGTCCGGTTTGGAAAGGTGGCGTTGGCCTTAGAAGGCTAAAGCTAAGGGCACAGCCCGCCGTGCGTGCAATTTGTCTGTACGTTTTTTTTGGGAGATCACGTCCGCCACGTATTTCTGATAACGTAAGGAACGACTGGCAAGAGCAGGGAGGGAGTACGTCAACGCACGTCACTCGCACGGTTGCGCAATGTGCAAGTAAGTTTTGCCTGCACGTAAAGTTTTACGGCGTGTATCTGTCGGATTCCCTACGAGTTCGTACGGCGGCGGTATGTACCACTTACGTATCCCAAAAGATTGCCCACGTTTTGGCACGTAGACAGCACGTATTTGCACGTACGGCGGGTTGTGCCCTTCGCTTCAACCAGCCCCTGACAGCAAAAAATTGTGTAACACAGACTATGATGTTTTGTTGATCCGAGCATAGACACTCCCCCGCCATGAAACGTGCGATAGCGAGGTTCATGCAGTACGAGTCGTTTGGTAACGGTCGCGTCATCATCGAGCAAGGCACGCCGGGAATCTCCCTGTACATCATGGTGTCGGGTACAGTGCAGGTGGTCCTGACGGAAACGGACCCGAGAGGAAAGGCACCTTTTTTTTTCTGGCACCCTCCTACGCAGGGACACCCAACGGCAAAACCGCCTGTCTGGGCGCACCCTGCTTTCTCAAGCGTCACCCTATTAAAGTTCCTGACCGCGCTGCTTATAAATTTTAATGAGCTTACCCTTACATATGCGAGACCCTTTTTGAAAACTGAAAGGCCTATCCTCTGATTGGCTGACAGCTGGTCTGTTGGGGGGGGGGGGGACTAAAAGTCCACAGGAACTAAAAGTGACGGTTGAGAAAGCAGGGTACATCCAGACAGGCGGTTTCGCCGTTGGATGTCCCTGCGTAGGAGGATGCTGAATGGGAAGCTATTCTTTTGTTGTTACCCTCTTCTCTTACTTCGTTATAGCACTTAAAGGCAATGTTATACTGTGTAATTACTAGTACACATGTACTTCTTTGCGATAGGGTGACCAATTTCACACTTGTCCGTATATAGGCCAGATAGTTCCAAGGTTGCAGTACCATCATGGATTACTCGTCGGCGCTTGATTACTGTCGAGTTGTAGTATTCCAAATAAACATACAGTCAAACCTGCCCAAGCGACCACCTCTTCTTAGCGACCACCTGGCCATTACGACCGCTTTATTTCGGTCCCGAATATTTTCCCCATTGACGTACGCATTAAGCGACCTCTTCACAACGTCCACCTGGTCAACGCGACTGCGACCGCCAAAAATTGGGACCAAAGCCCTGCCCATAACGACCACGTCATTTTCAAATCTTGAGGGTCATCGATTTTCGATGATAACTGGCACGATTTTGCGCCAGATTCGACCAGTTTACGTCGGGTTTTGACTGCCATTACGATGTTATGTTCAAAATAAAGATGGCGGCGGATGCACGCGCGTGTGCTTGCTATTTGCCTTTTAACACAACAGAAACCATTTAAACCATGCTTCGGGCATGTTGTGAGTCGATACTCTTCTCAGCGACCACCTGACCAAATCGACCGCTTTTCCCGGTCCCCAGGGTGGTCGTCTTGGACATGTTTGACTGTATATAACTTCCAAACATGATGATGATGATGATAATGATAATAAGAATAAAAAGAATAGAAACATATAACGTTAATGTTCCCTATTACAGATTATGTTACCTATCTACAATTTTCCCATGACATAAAAACCGGAACGCGCTAGTTTACCTTTATCTGTGGGGTAACCTATATGGCTATATCCGAGTTATTTATCTTTAAAACAGAAAAGATTCCAATTTGAAACCACAGTTCGTCGACTTAATATCTCTAAACGCCCTGTTATTAAAAGCAACGGATATAGGTTACCCCTCGGCCGTGGATAAAGGTGATCTAGATATAGTGTTATTTCTAGCGTCCATCGCTACAGGTAAGACGACGTCGCGGGTTGTCGGTATGTTGAGGCGGGGCCAGTGTTTCGGGGAGCTGGCGCTCATGCACGACACCAAGCGGAACTCCAGCATTATTGTAAAGGGTAAGTCACCGTCTGCGAGGACTAGGTCATCAAATGGTTGGTCCCTGATTCACAAGTTTGGTGACAAGATTTCGGCATGATCTCCCTATTACTTTCGCCAAGTAGGTTATCATTTATCGTATCGTTTTTGGTAGCGTTTGTATGTATGTATGTATGTATGTATGTGTGTGTGTGTATGTACATGTATGTTAATGGCTGAACAGCATAACTCTAGAACGGATATGTAGATTGTACTGTTATTTGGTATGTGGCTAAGTACGGATGAGACATTGATATGACTACATTTTGGGCCCCTTAGCGGCTTTCTATGGCACTGTAGCGGAATTTCCGGTTTTGATTTCTCGAGTTCTTGAAATACTTTGGTCGTGATTTTTGAGTGATAGAGAACTCTTGAGCCGAGTGTATGTGGTGTAGGTTTGCTTTAGTTTCAAAATTTAAAAGTGAATAGCTCAAGAAGGGGTTGAGGGATCATCATGATTTTTTTGTATATACATAGCTTAAATGATGCTTGTTATGCATGCAATTATTGTTTTTTGTTTGTTTTGAAGGAAAGGCAGAGTTGGTCCGACTGGACAAAGATGACTTCGAACTGGCGAGGAAGATGACGAGAAAGCATGAGCTAGCAGAGCGGCTGCAGGCCTTACTAAAACACGACGCCTTCAAAGACTGGAGCGAACACGAGCTCCACCTAGCGATGACGCGGTGCAGCGTAGAAGAATACCCTCCCAATTCGGTGAGACAGTTCAAGTTCGTTGACATATATTTTTGGCGACGCCTGAGGAGCGGGGCCCTAGATCCAGCACTACTCCTGAGTTGAAAACATTTGAAGTAGTGAATGTCTTGTCTATCTAGCCTTTATAATTTCCACAATATTGAACCAATCTTCGTAAAAACTTCGGAAAAGGTGTAGAAGATATTGATCGACAAAGTCATGGAAGGATTTTTTTCTTCAGATCAAAACTGTTCAAATGGTACATCAAAATTTACGCCTGGGGTCCAAATGGACCCCACTCGGGTGTTTGAGGGTTAAGTCAGATATATACATGTACTAGTACTTCAGTAGAGTTGCGGCCTTGTTTCAATAAAGTTACTAACACCACCGTCACAATAGGTAATCTTTGGAGGCGTAGGAGGGCTGATCGAAGAAGTGTTCTTCGTGGTGTCGGGAGAGTGCCGCATCGTTCGCCGCATGGCCTTTCTGGAGAGAACGCATCCGGACGGGACCAAGGCCCTCGCCATGGCCCCGAAGAAAAACAGCGGTTACCAACTCAAGCCTTACGAGAAAATTGTGTCACGATATCTACAAGTGAGGATGCTGAAGGAAGGGGAACTGTTTGGACTAGGTTTGGCAATTATTTCTAGTTTCATAACTCTTTATTTTGAGAATGATAGAGTTCAATCAATCAAAACCAGTTCAGCCAGTAAGCTTTTACATTTCCGGGTACGCATGTACATCGATAGGAATTGTGGGTAATATGTCAAAGGTGAAAACCCCTGAGTCATAAACAAAATACGTCTGAATTTTCATGCAAATCGATCAATGGTCCAGAAGAAGCTGTTTAAGAATCATAGGGCCTTCAACTTTGACATATTACCCACAATTCCTGTCGCTGCACATGCGTATTTGAAAAAGTGAAAGAGTTTATTGAGGTCTATTTTAGCCCACGATAACATTTGAACGTTTTGAAATTGAAAAAAAGTGTATTTAGTTGAGAATAACACTGTTAGTTATATTTCTACTACTGTAAATGCATGTACGTTCGTGGAGATTAAAGTTTGATTGTAATATAGCCAGATGGAGCTGGCCAATCAGAGGCCCCCATTTCCTATGGGTTATCAGGCCATAACGCTACGCTCACTCTATGGTTTATTCGGTGGTTATAGCACCTGACCAAGGGATTATCTCACCATATACACCTCGGGCGGGGCATTAACCCTTACTCTATCTATCATTACAGGCCAACAACTGAAGAGTATTTTCTATCTGTCCGGTTCCGTGACTAGTGTGAAAATCCTGCGGGTTGACCGCGCCCTCCTGTACCGACACGATAATGGCCTCACCCTCGGGCGCCTGGAGTTCAGGGCCCAAGGAATGATCCCGTCCAAGGTGGAAACCTTCACGACTTTCATGCAGTCACGTCTGTGGGAGAAGTTTAAAGAAAAGGTGCTGAGAGAAGTGCTGGAGAGAAAACGCATAAACAAGACTCGAAAAATGTCGTAACTGATTTAGAAAAGGCGTTTGACAGAAATCACAAAATCACGTTTATATATTGTCTAAATGGTGACGGAATGGCGTATGTACTGACATCCATACATGTATTTTAGAAACACGTACTCGTTGTTGAAGCGAGTATTGTGGAGATATTTATCTATTCTGCAAATAAAGAATATGTGTGTCCGAAAAATGTGTTGTCGTTAGGATTGGATTGAGTAGAAAAATGCTGTGTCCAATAGTTTCAACGATATTGTTATCTATACACATATTTATATACCCCATGATGGCAAATATCAACGGATGTGAACGTTCGTGTATGGCAACTTCCGCAAAATGCCATCAGCGTCAAGGATTTAAAAAAAAGTCAGACTAACAATTAGAAGTGTAAAGATAAACTCATGAATTGAACATGAGTGAAATATGAAGTTAGCTCTTCGTCATAACGTTATACATGGATTAATTTGTATTAAAAAAGATATACAAGGGCTGCGACTAGGAGGTTCAAAATCAACCCTGACCTTCGTCTTTCCGAAACCTACCCACATACCAAATTGTCATGTCACCACGATCAATTTAGACCTTAAGTTACGCTGACCAAAAAATATCCGGAAACACACACACACACACACACACACACACACACACACACACACACACACATACGCACACACACACGCACGCACACACACGCACTCTCATACACATACATAGGAGTTATAGACATGCTTACTATAGTCGTCCAACAACTTAGTACATGACCAAAAAACTATGTAACGTTATATGTATAATTACGATCACGATCAAAGAGCTGCAACTATGCAGTTGTGATGTATACAAGTGGAAGGTCACGCTTCAGAAGAGGTCGTACGTTTATTCGACCGGGGCAGATACGTCGTCAGAACAGGCGTGTATTTTCGTACATGACTGTTCAGCCATATCCGATGCTGTGTAGTACTGATACCAATTAGGATACTAGTATTTAAACACAGTCAATACAGACCGGAAATAGGCCATATACAAGTATGCTCGGATGCGGAATATTGATTTTTATAATTTATCACACAAACACAGATGAGCAAATTCTCACGCGGAAAATATTTGTGGTTGCCGCGCACGTAATTCACTTCGTCACGTCCTCTACAAGGAAGATAGACTTCACAACTTACCTCTTTTCTCCTTTTCTTCGAGCAAGACACATTTTTACACCATGTGGACCGCACTACTGGCTGTTGCCCTTTGTGGAATGGTAAGAAATTTAGAATTTCGTACAAAGAAAATTAGAAGTAGAATCGTGTGATACCGAAAGGAAAGGCAGAGAAGTTGTTACGTTAGTTGTGTTGCCATACGGTGGGAGACGTTATCTGTTTCAATATTGTAAGATCTATACAACAAATGTATGCGTATTTTTTACCCTGGTTACAAAGCGTTATGTACACGACATACATGTATCTAACTGAATAGAGGTCATAAAGTATTAGGGGTAACCCATGTAACATCAATTCTAATAATTTCACCGGGTGTCATAATAACGCTTAACGCCACATGAGAAAATATACTATTTATCAATAGATAGATGAATCTAAAGTGATTTAAAGAGTATCCGTAATCCTGAGTTATATAATTACACTTAAGATATTTAGGTGTTCAAGACAATGTTGAGAAGTCATTTATATGTGGCGGTTTTATGGTACCTGGTGGAATTATGAGAGTATGTGAGAGGGCAATTAAAGTGTTAGAGAAATACATTGAATACGCTTGATTTTGCATATTTTTAACGATTCTAGAGGATCTTTGATTAGATTGATATATTCTAATGTGATAATTCGGTCGGGAATTTATGTTAAAATGTCAAAAAGTGCCATTTGGGACATCCGATGGCGAATGCAAGTTGTAACTCTAAAAAAATGCCTAAAACAAACACTGAAATCCACATGATCATTGGCACTGCTATTCAGGCTGCTTTGAAGCGAAGAAATTTACTATCGTAGGTTGTCAAAAGATTCTGCTTAGCACTCTGTCGTATCTGTGCCCTCACTTAGGTGAAGAATAAGAAAGGGTTCAAGGGCGCTGTTGTAAAAAGACGAAGTCCTGTTCCAGAACACCAGAGTATGTAAACAGACCGTATCCCATTTACCAAGTTTAGCTTCAATAGCAATGTGTAGAACAGAATTTGTTTCTTTACGTTGTTAGATTAACGTAAAATTATATTTGTTTTTTAGGCGTCAGCCGCACCACAAACAAAGTTCGCAATCAACTACCCAGGTAAGTCACCCGCAAATGTTTAACAATTATAAACAGCCGTTTTCTGTCACAATAGTTGCTGTAACGTTATAATATTTTCCGTCATGATTTCATAGTTTTTTTTCCCCAAACAACCATATTTTTTCATACACTTCATTGTTTTACTTATAATATTCATTTTATTGAGATTTACCACATTTGTAGAATGATTGACATAACAGGTGACTATCACCTTTTCAATATGTCAACCCGGAGACCAGACTGTAAGGTTTGAGCCACTCACACCGGGAAGGACCCCTAATCTTTTTGATAAGTGTGACGGGTTCATTAACGTGTTCGAGGTGTGACTCTCCTCAAACACGGGACCCCAAGTTAAGGCCACATCAAGTAAATTTGATGGATGACATCAGCGCGCGCGTTAATTTTCGCCTAATTTCAGAAAAAAAACAAGATTTTTTTTCTTCTGCAGGGATGGTCAACATGACGATAAAGTACCAAAATTAGCAAATATGTTGTGTTGTAGCCTAATACATTTGTACTTGTACTTGTAGAAGTGACACTTGCGAGGTACCCAGGACTGTAGTTGTAGAAATGAAACTTATTGAATACCAATATGGAAGCTATGAGTGTGGTTACCAACTTTGTTGGTGATGCCAGTCTACCACACTAGTGTCACTTTTACCACACCAGTACATGTCTTAAATACAGGAATGAATGCCTTGTTGACTCTGATAATATGTTTTGTCCCTTTAATTCTTTTTACAACAGTCATCACAAATTTATGGTGCCTATTTTTGAAAAGGTAGCCATCTTGTTTTTTTTTCACCCATCTTGTTTTTTTTTCGCCCTATCGCACTATTTTTGCAGTCTGCAAAGGATGTCATCCATAAAATTTACTTGCTGTGGCCTAACGTCATATCCGAGGGACAGCCCTAGCCGAAGCTACGTACTCAAATCACCTGGATGAAGTGAGGAAAGTCGTGTAAAGTGCCCCTCCCAAGGGCACAAAACCTTGGTCAAACACCCTGCCGTTTATACGCAACACGATCTCGAACAAACTCTCAGTTGTACGTATTTTTCAGGCACCCTGTGGTGTGGTACCGGTACCCCAAACGCGGACCCGTACGAGCCCCAGCTCGGCAACCCTCCGACTGTGGACCGCTGTTGTCTCGCACACTACCTCTGCCCGGACTACATCCCCGGTAGGTACAAGTTGGGGCGCCTGATACCAATTAAAACTTTTAACAGTGCTCGGCTGATAACAAATACTTGGATATTAGTATTACCGTATGAGAAAGGCAGGCTAAAGGTAACTATTTCAAGTAATACCAGTGCTTCCAGAACAGTTTATCTGACGTAGGTTCAACAAGTCTATTTACGGGTGGATCAAAAGCGACTTCTAGCAATAGCTGAAATTACTGCAGCCAATTACTACCTCGCGCAGCTGCAAAAATTGCGTAAATCGCTAGAGGCCTTCCTTGACACGTGTAGTTGCTCTTTGATGCCGTGTCGTAAACGATGGCATTGCAGATTCTCTTTTACCAACGCGGAAAATGGAGGTATTATATACCTTTTGGCTCTATTTGCGGGCATATGTGTATGCGTATCCGCAGCTATAACGTATTGGACCCTTTTGGGGTTGCGATGATATTTGGTATGTGAAAAGCTATTGTGGATGTGGTGGTGCTGCAGTAGATTTGGGGCCTCCTGGTAATTGATAGCATTGTAGTAACAAAACAATTGGTTCATAGCATTGTAGTAACAAAACATCGTTTTGTATCTTTTTTTTTCCGCATCTTTTTGTATCTTTTGTCATGACCATATGGCACTGACGTTTTGCTGGCAGGTAGCTTTTGATGTAAGGATGTTTAGGTCCCCTTATTACAATGTGTCATACTGTCAGCTTAATTATTCGTTTCCACTCACTTACCGTCCAATTCTCTACATATTTTCCCCCAAGCTTGGACCAACAAATACGGCATGACCAACATGCGCCCCCACACCGTCACCAGTTGTGACTGCGGCCGTACCCTGTACGCTTGTCTTCAGGACGAGTATTATGACTCTAGAGACCCGGCCGTGCAAAAGGCAGCTGAAGAGGTAACATCGACTATCATAATTCCACGAGGTGCCATAATACCGCTACGTGAAAAAAAAAAAAACGTTAGTATAGAGGTCTTCCCATGAATGTCTTGAATACCGAACGTTAAATATCGTAAATTAAACTCAATTCAGATATTTAGGTGTTGAAGACAATCTTGAGAAGGCCTCTATAACAACGTTTTTTGAGGTGGCGGTATAACGGCACCTGTGGAATTATGCATATGTGTTTTAAATTAAATACCATCTATCTGCAACTTATCACTAACAAGTTACATGACATCAATGGATTGTTATAGTAATATTGTGGTGGCTAGACTTAGGAGATTGAAATTTAGGCAACATCTCTATCCAGTTTTGGGTTTCATATTGTTTGTGTGGAATTTGACACTATTATACACCTTTCAATGTTTTTCCCATTCTACTCGACAAGGTTCAACTGATGGATACATGCAAAAAATACACAGTACACCACAAGTTTATAACAACTTGATAGTCTCTTACTTCTAGAAGCCATGTTTTCTTTTAATTTGGGGAAAGCTAATTCCCACTTTTCAACATGGGCCCAGGTTATCTAATGCTATGAGAGGGAGTTTTGCCACGACTAAAACTACCCCTTCTTGTATCAAAGTTGAAAATTCTAAACGCCAATCCTCCTAGAAGTCTGCAAACGAGGCCACAATTTGATATTGTCGTGAATTCTTTATTTTTTTTCCCTTGTAGGTTGGTTACCTGTTCAGCAATGTTATGGGCGCCTGTTTCGAGTGGGAGGGAACAGATGGGGAACAGGCTGTTCCTGCTTACCTGCCTCTCTGGTCTACCAAGTAAAACTTGTGAGAGAAAAAAAGGAAGAAATCTTGTGACAGAAGAAAAATGGTTATGCCAAAATAAATATTTCACTGCATGTGATTTTTGTGGTTCATTGCAATGACTGTGTTCTTGAGGAAAGTTTAAACTTTTATTTTTTTTAACAAAACCTATCAAAATCTAAAGACAGAAATGGATGGTGATGCCTAGTGAATGAAGTCGATTCTATGCACTATGTGTAAGAGGACAAATAAGTGAGTGAGAACAATCAACATACAAATTCAGAATTACTAGTACACTTAATCACTTTAATTTCCTGTAATTACACATAAACAATACCAGTTCATACAAAAACACAAATTGTTTCACATCAAGTTTTTGGAAAGATGATATGATGTTGGATCATACATTTTGACCCAGCGCTACATCTACATGTTATGAATTTTTTTTGAAAATCAGTTAACATCGCATTGTTTGGCAGTGTCCATTAGCTAAAATGTAAAAATTTCCAAAATTTTGGTTTACATTTGCCATGTTGCACACAATTCATAAAATTACTTCCTCCAACAGTAATGCATCAGGTCGCTTCACTCTGTGTATTCCCAACAATCTTCATATAGAGAAAATAGATTAATACAATATATTCAAAGTTGGTAGGTAATACACTCAAAACCATCACGAAATGTCAATTTATTCAAATCTCTAAAAGATCAAAAAGTATACAAAACCATTTGCTATTAGGCCATGTTGATTTCATTATATGGAGGCCATCCTCTGGGAACCCAAAAAATGATGCGAGTGTGCGAACACCCCCCCCCCCCAAATTGACTTCATTATGAAGTCTAAGTGATCAGAAAGGGTGAACAAAGGACTAAACATTGAATATGGTATACCAAACAATAGAAAATCGTCGAATTGAATATGGAATTGGCATTCTATGACATTAGTGTGCGTTTGCAATATTCTTTGCAAGATAGACATACATTGTATATCATTTTGCTTATTTTGCAATTACTTTGTACAATTTACAACATGGGCGAAACTTTTTGCGAAGATGTTATCCATATAATCAAATCAACATGGCCTTACCGATGACCAGGGATGACATTCATATCTTAGTTTATTCAAAAGCAAGTACCTTTCTTTGTACAGCTACAGGTAAAGTTACACAAGTAAGAATCAGTAAAAACAATTTTTGCACAATCACAAGTTTTAGCCGCACGTCTTAATTTACATTCACTTCTTGATCCCATCTTCAAAATTCCTGAGCGAGAGCATTCAGGACGGAGGGTTTGAGTGACAACCCATTGTTATTCAGGTAGTGTAAAAACCTGCGAAGAGAAGAAAAAAATAGGTAAAGTCAACGTTTGAAATATCACTTAATAACTGGTTGGTCTTTACTTACTACTTTTCTATTTGAGTGGGCCAGCTACTCTCTCTCTTCCCAGCCAGGGGCTGAAAAAAGAGGTTACAAGTGCCAAGGCTAAATTGCAAGTGTCTGTAATAGTAGCATGTATACAGTGCTTAGTGACCTCAATATCACAGTCAGGGCTCGAAATACCTCCAGGAGTCCTGCATATGCAGGTTACTGCAGGTAATATTGGAGCTGTGCAGGTATTTCTGGTATCTACCTGCACCTGACCTGCACTGGTCCATGTACTGCATTTGGACATAAATGTCTTATGATGTACGTGTCTTTGGGTTGTCATTAGCTGCATTGACTGTTACCACCTATAAAGTATAGAAGAAAAAGTAGCAATGGTTCCTGAACAAATTTAGTATGATCCATACTTCCTAAATTCAGAGTGGCGCAGGTAAAATTTGTCTGGTGCAGGTAATTTTCGATGTTACCTGCACCCATGCAGATATTCAGAAAAAAGTATTTCGAGCCCTGACAGTAATAGCCTTAGATGCAACCTTTTGACTGTAAGTTTATGAACCACTCACACTGGGAAGGACCCCTACTCTTTTCATTTTTCTAAGTGTGGTGCTTTTTTGGGGGAGCTCCAGATGTGGTTTTCCTTTAACATGGGAGCTCCACCTAACGTCGTATCCCAAGAACATTCCTAACCAAAACTAGGGACTCATTTTCACCTGAGTGAAGTGAGGAAAGTTGTTTTAAGTGCCTTTCCTAAGGGCATAACATCAGAGCATATCAGGTTTTGAACCCAGGACCTCTGAGTTCTGGGTCAAACACCTTAACAATTATGCCACATGATGCCACTACTGATAAAATACAAGCTGACTCATGTTGTTCCGTGTGTGGACTGGCCAGATGATGTATTTATCAAATATGGAAGTATCCTTTTTTTCACATCTCCCAGTGATTCTAAAATCTCTTGTCAAACACAACAACAGAAAATCCATCTTCAACTCCATATACAAGTACATGACTTCTACAGAGGGAAACAAGGGTGCTGTGGCTCCATGACCTGACCATGTGACCCCTTGCCCTCTGATAATCTTAAAATTCAGATTGACCAGGGATGCTACTATGTCACATGTGGCCTTATCATTCAACTGTTCTTGCCTTATAATGTCTTATTTTAACTTAGGATTAATATCACTACACATCATCCCACAAATTGCTCACTTGCAATGCTCTGCTCACTTGTAATCCTCGTAACTCCCCCCCCCCCCCCTAAAAAAACAACAACCCCTAGAAGTTGCATTCCTACCTTCTTTTGAGTTTGGAAGCTTCCCTGAGTTTCTCGGTGAGACAGATGGAGCGTAGGGTGGGGAGATAGTCCAGTGCGACTGCCCTGTGCTGACCGTGGGTGAGGTTAGGTAGCACTGACGTAACTCCATGGACAGTCTGATGCCTTGTGCTGAACATGCTGCAATAAAGAAGGGAGAAACACTTATAAACAATGCAAAGGGTAGGGAGTATATACAGGGCTCGAAATACTTTCTTCTGCATTGAAAATTACCTGCACCAGACAAATTTTACCTGCCCCACACTGAATTTGGGAAGTATGGATCATACTAAAATTGTTCAAGAACTATTGCTATTTTATACTTCATAGATGATAACAGTCAATACATCATATGACATTTATGTATAAAACCCAGTACATGGACCAGTGCAGGTTAGGTGCAGGTAGACACCAGAAATACCTGCACAGCTTCAATTTTACACGCGCTAACCTGCATATGCAGGTGGTATTTTGAGCCCTGATATAAATAATAACATATAGAATTGGATAGGCAGGGTTGATTTCCCATAAAAGACTGATAGCTGTCAGTCACAATTAGCACTCAGTCTTAAGCATTGATTATAGTGTGACAAAAAGCAGTTTGGCCAATTAGAGAATGGCTGTATGTCATGATATCATTTGTATTTGTACAGTTTACCAGAGATGGGCACCACCCTATGCGCCATCTTGGTGCGGTAAGGGTTTAACTTAAATTAGGAATATGCAGTTGTTCAATATGTTCAAAATATTTCAGTTTGAAACCACCATCTGTTAAGTTGATTTCCCGAAATACCACGTTTTTAAGTACAACGGATAAATGTGAACTAGCGTCACTAGCGTGACCTATCAATGCTGAAATTATCATACTCAGGACATTCTGAAAAAGAGGTTTGGTAGTTTTTTCACGTCTTTTTGCTGCCTTGAGACAGGTGAACCATCCATGTTTTTACAGCACACCTTAGGAGATTTGAATATTCATAAAGAAAATCATGAGATACCTCAGCTGTGCTTGTGTTTCGTCCTGTAGGTTTACTGTCCTCAAGCTTGCTGCATCACCTACGACTGGCAACGTCAGTTCTTCACACAAGTCTTTACTCCCCGAATCTTGCGCGTACTCTGATGCTAGCTTTCCTACAGTTCTTGCACACCGCCTCACACTCATCACTTCCACTGCAGCACGAAGCTCCGCCTCCATCTCTGCCGTCCTCCAATCAGATGCCTCCATTTTCCTCACACTGTCAGTCATACCTGACTTGACCTTTGCCCTCCATGCTGATTGGTCAATCTTACAGAACCCTTCCTTCTCAAAAGACTTGCATGCATGCAAGTCTAGGAAGGACTTGTTTTCTGACAGTTCACAAAAGGATGCAAGTGCTTGGCAAATGAGCTTCTTTTTGAAGACATTTTCTTCTTTTCCTACAACTGTTGAGCTGCCCTGAGAATCATCAACTTCAATGCTACAGTTCGTAGTCCTTCCTTCTGTTACTATTTGCAGAGAGTTCTTGCAATCTTCTGTGGTAGCATCTTTGGGTTGAGAACTTGGCAAATCCTCTGCATCAAACAGTGAACTATCAAGAAGAGAATCCCTTATTCTCTGTTTCTCCCTCTCTTTACCTCCATCTTGTGATGGTACGTTCTGAAGTTCACCTGGGTTGTTACATTTTGGCCTGATCCATGGAGTCGTGGGGAGGGGCAGCAGTTGTTCTATGTTGTAGAACAGGAGGTTTCTGCCCTGCCACTGGCAGCTGGCTGTCAAGCTTATCTGTCGAGCGAGACATCCTTCGTCTGAACCTTGAGTCTGAAAAGAATAAAAACAAGTCATTACATAGACTGAGCATGGTTTTTAAAAGGTAGTTTTATTTCAGTTTTTAAGTCAGGCTGCAACTTAGTACACTGTACAAGTATACTGTTATGTGACTGTGTATTCTTGTTCTTATACATTCTAATATATGGGCCAGGTGCCTGATTCAATTCAATAAATAAAAATAAATACTTGGGCCATTATGTGTTCAGACCCCTGGTTGGGCTGGGCCCATGGGTTATGCAGAATAACATCACACAGTGTTGTATTCTTTTAATGTCACATTCACCCAAAGAACATAAACCTCACAAAAGTGTCACACCATCCACCAGCAAGCCATCCATGCAGCAAAGGACTCAGAATGGACATCAATACGTAAACATGTCAAACAACAAGTCACAGATATGCGTCATGACGTCTGGAGTGAACATCAGAAAAACCTACTACAGCAAGGGCAGATGCTACAACTGCTTGAGGAAGAAAAATGCGACCTGACATGGCGGTCCGCTATGTACAACCTGCCGAGGGGCATCCTCAGTTTCGCTGTGCGTGCCTCCATCGACGCCCTCCCCACACTCTGTAACCTGACCACCTGGGGAAAACGTAACACTGACAAATGTAAACTGTGTGGCAACCGGGAAACACTCCACCACGTTCTGAACCACTGCGGTGTCGCTCTCCAACAAGGACGGTACACATTCCGACACAACTCGGTATTGAAGCACATAACGGACACCATCATAGAGTCCATCGACACCTCTCGGATTAACGCCACCATCTATGCGGACATACAAGGTTACACAACTAATGGAGGTACCATCCCGGTCCATACAATACCCACTACCCAGAAACCAGACCTGATCATATATTTACCATAACAGAAGACCCTCCACATCCATGAACTGACTGTACCCTTTGAAAAGAACATCAAAACAAGTCATGACCGAAAGGTCAACAAATACAGCACCCTAGCGGCAGATTTAGAAACTGCTGGCATTTCCGCTACACTAACCTGCTTTGAAGTCGGATCAAGGGGACTCGTCACGCCAGAGAACAAGACCAGGCTTAGAACACTGTTCAAAATAGTTAAAGCCAAACCACCGAAGACTCTGTTTACCGATATAAGCCGCATTGCGATGTTATCGTCATATGCTATTTGGAACTCACGCCACGAACCGTATTGGGAGTCAGAAACGCTATTGTAGAAACCCACAAGGCTGAGAAATGTAGAGTATCTTTATGGACAATATTGATGATTGAAATGTTGTGATTTTAGATCAAATTTAGAAATATGAAAACCGAACTAAACTAAATATAATGTTTTTTTTTAAGTAATGATAAGCAATACCCACATTGTGCAATACTATCTATGTTATGTCCTTTGTCCCCCCTGCATGTTTGGTCAATAATGACCATCGTGTCCTGGGCTCCGTGTACCTTTCTTTACTATGAATAAAGAATGATTTTACTACCTCCAATTTTTTGACAGCAGCGCAAGCGAAGCACATTTAAACTGATCTATGGAAGCCAGTGAGATACAAGTAGAAGCCTGTGTGGCAAGTACAATGCAGACAAAATGCCAAACACTTGATCAAATATTTTCAAGGCCCTGGTATATTATAAATAGTAAGATACAATTATACAAATGATATCAAACCCCAAAACCTTAAACAATTCAATGTACTAGTAACAGCCCATTGGCAACAAAGGGCATTTTATACACAATCTGCAAATCATAAATGAAAAACAAAATGTTTTTCGTACCTTGAATGTTTCAAGAAGTTGATTCTTGCAGCCTGCAACATTGTGCATTCCAAGCACACTCTCCATACATTGGGAATGCACGTCCACTGTCTCCGGGCTTGTTCCCATGGCAACTGTTTCCATAGCAACCTCCTGGCTTGATGGACAGCTGTCGCACGTGTCATCAGCAGCCAGCATCACCTTGTTACTGAGCGTTGCAGCTGTCTTTCTGCAGCTGAGGAATCCATCGGCATCCATGGCATCCTCATCATCAGGCAGAGGTCCCAGCACCACGGTGGTCTTGTCTCCGGGTTTGACAGAAATGTCGCATGATTGGCTCTGAGAAGATTCATCAATTTGTGCAAGTTGTGGAGGGTTTTCTGTGTTTGTGGCAACCTGAAATCAATGATAAAGAATGAATATCAACAAGATTCTCTGTACAAAAGCAAGTGTTTTAATTCCGTGAACAGTTTCATCAGGTTGGTACGTCACTGAATATGTAAATACTTTTCGTTTTGTGACCGCATCTGAACTGTGAACAGCGACACCTGTCCTGCAATACAATGTGAATCAGTCATAATTGCCCTGAAGAAGGGGACAGACGGTCACCGAAACGTCGGTGAGAATAAAGCACTGGTTGTGTAAAAAGAGTCTCTTTATTCAAGTGTTTTATTGCAACAATGTTTTTGTGACCGTCTGTCACCTTCCTCAGAGCAATTCTGACTGGTTCACATGGTACTGCAGCTTAGGTGTCACTGCTTACAGATGTGGTCACAAATGTCAAGTATTTACATGTTCACATAGTCTATGCTGTTGTTTGCAATACGGTATGAAACGTAAAGCAACACCTATGTTGCCATGCAATGTGAACTAGTCAGAATTGCTCTGAAAAAGGTGACAGACGCTCACCAAAGCATTGGTTGAATAGAACACTTGGTAATAAACAAAGAAATCATGTTATGCTGTAACTTACCAGATGGATTTACCAAACTGATGAAACTGTTTGTGGATAAAACGTAAATACTGTTTGCAGATGACACATTTCTATATACTCTTGGCCGTTTTCTGTAAACATCATCCAGTTAACATTGTGTACCAAAAAGTGATGATGATATACAGTATATGGTATTTGGTACCTTGTGGAGATCTGAAGCCATCTGCTTCTCAATCCTGCCCCCTCCTGACTCAGCCCAGAACTGCAGGGACAACATGGCGTGTCGTATGTCCCCACGGCTCAGGGCCACTGTAGCTTCCACATCTGCTCGCTTGGTGGGGAGGTTCTCCGCTAGACACAACAGCTGCAGGTGGGATGTTACAACAGGCTGCAAGGGGAGGGGGGTAGAATCAGTTTGGATCTTTTGAATACATACTGTTCATACCAGGTTATTGAAACTTCTCACATTGACCTCTATATAAACTTACAAACCTTTTGACTGTAGTCCTAGTACTTTTGTTTGAACCAGGAACACTCCATACCGCGAAATTGCTAGTAAATTCCTGCAAACTTTAAAGCATTTTCAGGTTTGGGAGTACTTCTTACCTGCAAAGGTTGTTTGAAAGTCAGCTCTTCATATCTTCCTTCAAACCTGGCAGGAAAGGTTGCATCTGGAAAGTAGCAGAGGATTGATAATATGCAACCATACCCCTTGAGTAGGGACCTTGGGCAGAATCTCAGAGCTATGGCATGCGTTATTACTGGGTCATTCCGTCATTTTTCAAAAGTGTTTTGTTGTTATTTTACGTGCAGAGCTTTGCCGCTTGAGGCTTACACTTATAAGCTCCCTTATACCCACACAGCCGCTGGCTTTAAGTCACCATCTGAAATGACAAATGCAATCCCTTACAACGTGTCTGAGCCGAGATGATCCTAGGATTAAACTCAGGCCTACTGATCTATGAAATTGGATCCAGATGGCCAAGCACTGGGGTTGCATTACCTCTTGTGCCACAGGGACATTTCTATAGCTTACTACTATAAACAACAAGTACAAGTAGCAAGTTAATGAGCTTAGCACATACAAAATCAAATGGACAAGGTCCACTAATTACATGATGAAATGATACTGCCTAGTATCCACTCATAGTATAGCTGCTAAATCTCGTTTTCTCTCTCTCTCTCTCTATTTGCGAGAGAGAACGCAAGAGATTTGGCTGCTTATAGTACATGTAATAGACTTGAAAAACAGGCACTTCATCTGGAAAAGACAAAGCTTTTAGAACCAACATTACTACATGTATAATGATTTGATCCCAAGTTCTGATTGGAGGCTCCGAAACCCATACAGACCTGAGGTGGTGAGAATGATGGGCCTCTTGGTAGTTGTCATCAAGGAGTTGATGGCTGTGAGGAATCCTTTGTCGTCTTCAAACACTACATCCACCTGTGGGGAGGGGGGCATGTAGAAACTTTGACATTAGGTCAAACCGATCTGATTATATTGCAAACTTCTGCACACATATTATTTTTCATTAGTTTCCAAAACAAGTTTTTTCACCATCCTGTGAAAAGTGGCAACAATTTAGATATTGGTGGAAAAGCGTGACAAAGCAAGATATACGTTTAAGCGAGAATACAATAATATATTGTGTAATAGAATCAGCATACCTTGCTTTTTGTATAATGATAGCAACATATAGCCTATACATCTGTTTTATTAATGATATCAAACCCAGTATCCAACATTTCCTTTTGCAACTAAAATTCCGAACATACAACATGTAAGGTGAAAGGTCATTCTCTGTATGTATCCATCCACGTTGTGGTACGTGTCTTTTGTATGTCTTTGTAATGTTTATTGAAATGAAATAAAAAGATTGAAAAAAAAAATACTGTGAAAAGTGCAAAGCAGCTGCAAAATGAGCAAATATATGCAGCAAAGTGCAAAAAAAATATCCGAAATTGGATACTAAAGCCAATGTTTAACCCAAGGTCAAAGAAGAAGATGTGAAAGAACAAAAATGAAGAATCTATTTTTCTGTATACCATACTCTGCATCATTTGCTAAACCTTCCCGACCACTTAGATTTTAAAATGAAGCAAGGCTCGAAATACTGGGTGCATGTGCACCCAGGTGCACCCAAAATTGGAGCTGTGCACCCAATTATTTTCTGTGGGTGCACCCAAATATTTCCTTACGTTTATGTATGTAAAGATATCAAAGTATACCAGTATACATCATATTCTTGACATCTAAGTGTTAGAAAGATACTAAAAAATGTTTGCCATGGTACTTGTTTAAGAATTAAGCTTGTAATTAAGTTTTATTATTAGGTTATTACTTAAATCTAAGTGGTGCACCCAAAAGTTTTTTGGTGCACCCAATTTCTTAAGCTGGGTGCACCAGTGCACCTAATCCCAAAAATGAATTTCGAGCCCTGTGAAGGCAACTTTTTATTGCATACCTTTTTGTTTGTTTGCATGCTTGCATCTGTTTTGAGTTTCTTTAACTACCAGCTCATGATTACTTTTACTTTTCTAAAAAAAATTGACTTCAACAGGAAAAGACTATCAACAGAAAAAAGAAAACATTTTTGAGAAAACCACTCTCAATTACCTAGATGTCTAACCTTTTTGGATAGCTGTAACAATGTCAAAAAAGAAAGACGAAACTCTACCTCTTCAAACAGTATAAGTGAAGTCATTGCCCGTGTAGGTTCCTGTGTTGCAGTTGGTTTTGCTTCTGTTTGCTTGTCTAATGACTTCTTGTCACCACTGCCTTTACTGGATCTTCTCTTCTCTGTAGAACAGGAAGAAAACATTTTTAGTATGACAGTCAGAGACCATTAAAACATACAATACTGAATATAATGCTAGTTCACCTTTATCCGCAGGGTGACCTTTATTCGTTGTCCTTAAAAACAGCTCATTTAGGAGTATTAAGTCTACGAACAGTGATTTCAAATTTGCAATATTTTCAAAATGTTCCGATTCGAAGCTACCGTCCATCAACTTCATGTCCCTAAATACGAATTTTTTTAAAAACAATGGATATAGGTCACCATCGGATAAAGGTGAACCAGCGTTAGATGTTGTTCTTTAGAAACTTTGTCTACAAACCTACTGAAGCTTACTATAACACATCTAAATTTATTTGAACATATTAAAAAGGGGAATAAAGTTTCAATGGTTTTATGAGTAAATTACAAATCAATCATTAGAAATCAAAGACATTATGGTATAAAATGTCATCCCTTGTGCATATGGAATTCATATTCTTACATATTGAAAAAAAAGTGAGAATGATATTGATCCACTTTAACTCCCTGAAGAGTTATTTTTGTACTGGTCAAAACAGAGAAGTCAGATAATAGTACAAAATGTATGGTAAGTTTTATATGTTCATTGCTCCAAGGAAATTCTCCTAGTCCTTTTAAACAAGCAAAGTGAATAGTAGACCACGGCTTAAAGTCCTATTAAAAGGACTGCAACCCTTTCCAGTGGCATGCACGTTGTGTGAGTGACACAGTGACTTCTAGTTCTAGGGGCAGGGCCGCTAACCACTGGAGTATGCATACTACCTAGTAATCATATTAAATACCAAGTGAACACAATACGTGACCAATACCAACCCGACTTCTTTTCTTTCTTGTTTCCTTTTGCATCGGAAGAAGGTCCAAGCTCAAGTGACCTTCTAACTTTCTTGGTTCCAGCTGGGCCTTTGCTGTCTTCTTCCTTCTTAACATCCTCTGCCTTCTTGAAGAAGGAGGCAAAGGAGGAAGGCACGGGACCCTTGTTTGCTCCCGGCTTAACTGTGAATGATTATTACACACATGATGAATGTATATATATGTTTTTAAATAAAAATGATATACAACTTATAATAACTCATATCACATGCACTGTTATAGCTATATTTTCTGTGATTCAAAATTACTGTAATTAACATATAACTATAATAAAAAAAGAGACATTTGCTGAAACAACATTGTCATCTCAGCAATACCATCTTTAACTTGAACTTAAACTTTAAAGTGCCAGTAAAATACAATTTTTTTATCATTCACACAAATATTGGGTATTTTCTGAAAACATGTTTTTCTGAAAAAATCAGTTGTCTGCTGTGTTTTTGGTGTGACAAATTAGCAACAGATTATGACGTCACAGAAACACTGGCATTAGAATATGTATATATATATATATATATATGTATCTTTTTAAACTCTTTCTACATACCCGGTATTGTCTGTATGTTATTCCTACAGGCAGCCATACTAGTGTACAAAATACTTTTCTGAGTCAGGTTGCACAGTGTGCAACCTGGGGCAAAAACTAGGTTGCACAACTGAATTTCAAGTTGCACCACCTACAATTCACTAATTTCTGAAAAGAAAGGCACGATACATACATGTTTGGCTGATATGAAACGGAGCTGCCTCGGTCCATTTTATTTCTTCCAAGTAAATTAACAACGAAATTGAGTTCTGAGCCTCAAAATCTACATTGTAAGTTGCACCCTGTGCAACCTGAGTTTAGAAGTAAGTTGCACAAAGCAAAAAGTGGTTGCAATGTGCAAGTGTGTATTTTGCACGCTGTAGTTAATGGGGGAAGTCCTTTCTGTGACATCACGACCTGTTGCCAATTTCTCCCACCAAAGACCACAAAGATGTTTTCAGACATTACCAAACTTTTACATAAATAGAGGACATTTTGCTCCACTTGTGAGTGGGTATGACTATGAAACAAGTTTTACCCTTCTGTGGTGTGAGGGAGGTTTTGAAGAGACTTGCTGCCCCGCCCGTCTGTGCTTGTTTGGACACCTGGTGGGACTGGGTGGCCTCCCGCAGCTGTGTCAGCACCTGCTTACCACTCCGCAGGGACGCAGCATTCACCTCAAACACCTGGACAGGTGAAAATCAGTGAATAAATTACATTACATTATGTAGCTACAACCTACAATCCTTTCAAATCAAATCAAACTTTATTTAATCGAACTTGGCAGTCACAAATCCAGACTGAATTGTGCCGATTGTACAAAATAAATTCCAACAAGTTAAAACTTTGTTATTCATACCATTCTTTGTCTAGCATTATGTCTTTATTCATATAGATTGTATCTCATTTATTTATTCAGAATCAGACTTTAAAAAAAGATTAAAGAAAAAAAAAGATAATGCCTACCTAGCAACCCCAATTTTTCTGGACAGAAACACAAAATTTTTCCTAAACCTAAGTACAACACATTGCTGAAGATACAATATTTATGGTAAATCTGACTTGTACCTTATATCCCAGTTCCTGGGCACAGGCGTACACAGCTGAAGTCTTCCCGATGCCAGTTGGCCCCAGAACCAGCATGGTGTTACAGAGGCCATCCTCCTCCTCCTCCTCATTGTAGTCACTGTCTCCGTCATCGCTGATGTCAAAGTCACTGTCATCATCATCCCACCAGTCACCTGATCCCTGAGAACCGGACTTCTTGGCTGGGATGGACAAACAGACATATATCTATAGAGCAGCTGGCTACATGAATATTTCACCCTAATTAAAAGTTTTATCTAGGCTGGGTACCATCCGGGTAGTAGTTTGCTCCTATGTTTGCTTTTGGTGGTGACATCAATTAATGAGCAAATTAAGGAATGGGTTCTTGAGTGCCTGTTTGATGACAACAGGCCCCCTGCAAACGAATTGAGGGTTCTTTTGGGTGTTGAAACACCTGTTCGAAGGAGCACTTGAACCCATTCCTTAATTCGCTCACGTTTATGAACAAATCAGCGCCCTCGTCTAAAATTTGGAAGATTCCAGACGTTAACGTGGTCAAGGCTCCCAGATGAAACAGCAGAAAAGCGACTGTATATAGCATATAATTATGACAGAGGGAGAAACGACGACTGTGTATATAGTGTATAATATTAATAAACTAATTAACTCCGAACTACTTTCCGGATGGTACCCAGGCTAGGTTTTATATTAAAAAAGATCAAATTCATGCTACTTTGTGAGCTACATATAAAAAAGGTAAAGTTGACATCCATTGAGCTGAAGCATGATGCTTATTCAAGTAGTGCAATATGGCCTTGCTATGGCTTGCCTATTTTTGCGGGGCTCCCCTACTCTTCTCGATAAGTGTGTTAGGTTCTTTTATTTGCTGATATTTGACACTTGAGGCCTGAAGCTTCCTTATACAAGGGGCTGTCAGCTTTACATCACCATCCGAAATTGGCGAAAGCAATTTCTTACAACTTTTCCGAGCTGAACTGACCTCAGGTCCGTGGATCCAAAGAATTTGATCCAGATGGCCAAGCAACAGGGCTGTGTTACCGCTTGTGCCATAGAAACATGCTACATACTATGAGAAATATTTCCCTTACACCGTTGATTTGGTGCTCATATCAGCTCACACTCTCAGCACAACCCTAGCTTTATCTTACCGCTATCAAATCATTGATACAAATATTGTGATTACACTGTACACTTTGTTTGCCATCATTTTTGTACTTACATGTAGCTGCTAGCACTGCTACTCTGCCAGTCATAATGTAAAGGACAGGGCTATATGACATGGTAGCCCCAGCAAACTTACCTGCATTTTTCTGTGCTTTCTTTTGTTTTTTCATTTCCTTCATCATCCGCCTCATCTCCTTGTCTGCTCTGATCTTCCAGTCGTGTAGCCAGCCCCTCAGTTTCTTCATGGCGCCTGTGTTCCCGATAACTTCTGAGGAACTCCTGGGTTGGTACTTGTCCGTCCAAAGTGAATCCTGGATGCCATCTTCAGAATGAAATAAGAGATGTACATAATCGGTGACTGTGTGAAACAATAATTTCGTTCTTGTCATTATCAGATGAACTGACTGTCTCCAGGACCCGTCCCTTTGTCCCAGGATGGAAATTTATCGTTGGGACGGAAAAAAAAATATTACTCTATCCATCCTGAAAACCTGAACACAGAAACAATGCAAGGATGACAGAATTAGCAAATGTAAGTTTTGAAAACACTTCAATACTGAATAAGGCAATACAAGGTGAGTTAAGACAAAAATCTACTGACCCAAAACCTAATTTCAATGGCCAAAAATTTAAATGACATATTTCTACATGTATGCAATTATACTTGTAGCAAGGAAATTCTTTTATTTTTCAGTAAAAAAAAACAGTTGAAGCATTTTTTTACCGTAAGTCCAAGGTGTTATGAGAAGTCCTCTTCCAAATGGCTACATTTACATGATTTTCTTATCATTAAGTCTGCCTAGAAGCCCAATATCTTTCCACATTTACCCAATGGAAAAACACCCATGTAAAAATTGCACTTGCCCGATCAAGAACATACCTTGGTTTGTGTCACCACTTTCTGCTGGTGCCTCTTCTACAACTTTTACTTCCTCTTCACTGTCTTCTTTCTTTTCCTCTTCCTGTTTCTTTGAGGCCCTTCTACTACTCCTCCTTGGTTCTTCCTTCTCTTCACTTGGGCTGGAATTTCTCTTCGTTCGACCGCTTCTTCTTCTGCCCCCCTCCCCATCTGACAGTTGGAGTGTGTTCGACTCTTGACCTTTACTTCTGTCGGCCATCTTGGATTTCCTACTCAACCGCCCTCGTTTTCTTGACTCCTGACCTTCTGGGCTGTTCCTTTGACCTTCAGAGTCTTCCTCTGTGGTTTTCCTCTTCTTGCTATTGTGATCTTGACCTTCTGTGACCTCTGAAAGCTTCCTCTTGTTGCTTTTCTTGTCTTTTGCAGCCGGAGGCTCAGTTCGTGTTACCAACTGACTGGTTGTGGTTTGCGATGGATCTGTGAAATAAAGAGTGCCCATCTTTTTTAGTAACGTTAATGAACGTTATACATCCAATTTTCAAGTACAATTCAATCTCTACAACTGGACAAAAAGTACATGAAGTACATTAAGTATAGTGAGGAAGTGGAGTAACTAAACAGAGGGCTGGTGGGGGTTCCACCCTTCCATGGTGTGAAATTTTTCAAAACAAAACATTCTAAGGCTTCTTGAGCTTGAGGTGGGAAATTACTATCAGACAGGTCACACACAGAATTCTACTGGCCACATGTCTCCTAGTAGCATCTCAGTAATTTTGTAAGTCTTTCACAAAGCAGACAAAAATCATCACATTTAACAATCCTACACATACCTTGTTCCTGATGATCGTGACCTTGGTGTTCCATGTACCTGGACCTGTACCGCTTGTAGACTCTCCTGACAGGCACCCCAGGACAGTAGGTGCCTATCTCTGCCACCAGACTCTTACACACAGCATGGGGCAGGGGAGGGACTGGGGTTCTAGGCTGGAAAAGTTACCAAAAGATGCAGGTGTCAACAATCATGAAGTCATTTGTAGCTTTGCGATAATGACAGCTCAGATAAGATATTCGACCAGTCTTGACTTTATTAATCTTTCTCAAGAATCTTCCTCAGTGATTTCGATGAAGGTAAGACATCCAGGTAATAAGATACGCCAAATAGCAGTGTCACTGACGAAAGACATCGGATGGTGTCTGAATCGTCTGACCATTTCTAAAATCAAAACCAGTTGCTTGAGTAACTGCTTTTGGGCCATTGAAAGACACTTGGTGTCCTCATGCATTTCAGTTTACTTTGTTCAACTGTATTGTAATATGTCACACTAGAGTTTTTTTAAAAATTCCAAGAAAGAAGAGAACCCCTATCTACCGACCCTAGTTTTTTCAGGACTACAACATTTTTATTCCTAGGCCTTAACGCTAGTTCACCTTTATTCGCAGGGTAACCTATATCCGTTGTTCCTAAAAACAGGATATCTAGGGATATCACGTTGATGGACGGTGTTTTCAAATTGTATTTTTTTCAATATAATGTAGTTTAAGACCACAGTCTGTAGACTTGATTGTTTTTAATACAACGGATAAAGTTTACCCCGCAAATAAAGGTGAACTAGCGTTTTCTTTTAGAAACCCTTATCAGTCCTCACCAAGTAAAACGGACTATAGTTGTTAAACATACCTCTTTCTGCAGTACATCTTTGTATGCACATGTTGTAACTGCTCCTAGATGCAGACCATCCTTCCAAACCTTGCCTTCAAAATTCCAATCGCTCTGGAGTTCTACAATTGGAATACTTCCTTCCTTGGGTTGCGGTAAGTTCCAGAGGTCCAGATGTCCATCAGGGATGTCCGTGTCCCTCTGCTGGACATGGCTGACCGTTGGGAAGGGTGGATACGTGTAGGCTAGGGCCTGAGCCGCGCTGACCGTGATCTGTTTCCTAAGTCTGTCTGGAATGCCGCTCATCAAGAAATTCCTGGGAAGTTAGAGAAACAATAGCAGAGTTAGACAAGTCCATGGCTTTAGCTCAATTGCAATACCGTGCGCAATGATGATTATAAAAATAGGAATATTGGAATTTTCTTCAATATCATGATGGCTCGATTGTACACAAGGCTTTTCTCTTTCTGGCGACCTCAATTGTTTTGGGTGAAAAAATGTGTTCAATGGGCTTTATCCTATGTGAAAATGTGCAATTTTCTGCATTATGTTTGACATGAAAGTCATTGGTCTTGTAGCTAGCTAAAGGGATATCCTCTCACCCCATATGTACTTATTTTGCTTCAGAATAATTCATTAGAAGAGGCTATAGTTAGACTTGAAGGGGTGTGCAGCCCGAAATATAAACTGGGGTGAGCCCCTGTACAAGCTTCTGTACCATTTTTAAAAGCTCAATTAATCACGAATATGATAATATGCACCAAAACAAAAGGAACCACACACCTGCGTGCTGCAAAAGTGGCTTCATCCATGGAGCTCTCAGACCCCGATCCTCTGCTGTCTTCATCCAGGATGGTTAGAGGACTGGATCTTCCACTCTTTGTCAAATTCTTCCCAAATGTGCTGAAAATTGCAGCCGCCTTTCTTGGAGAACCCACTACAATGTCAAAAATATGTGACGTAATTGTTACTACATGTACTTTTGAAAGTTTCAGCAAAACAGCACTTACTTAAGATTTTAATGGCATTAAAACTCTAAATTGCATTGAAGATTTGATAACAATACATGTGTCTCGTTTGTCCCAATTTTTTTTGTTATTCTTGAATGAAAATATATGACATAATTGTTGCTGGTCTTGAAAGTTACAGCAAAAAACAGCAGAAACTTTAACGCTAGTTAACCTTTATTCGTTCAGTTACCTTAATTCGTTTTTTTCAAAAACAGGGAATCTACGGAGACACGGTAAATGCAACATCAGTAATAACCACAGGAATGCATAACCGAGAGACTTCAGTGTTCAGAATATTCATGAAAAGGCTCCGATGACCACGCATTTGAAAACAGCGAGGTCAAAAACGTACCGTCCCTTATTGTAATAGCCTACCGCTCTATGGGAGGATTGCGTCACCGTGTTGTTCGCCGGAATGGCAGAGATCTATCACATTCGCTTCCAGTTCACAATTATCATGCACAAGACAACTCAATAAAGTTTGTGTTGCTAACCAGTAACTGGACTCAAAGTGTGATCAATTGTCGAAAACCGTCTCTTTGTTGCCACAACCTCCCGCACTTGTGGCGCACTCGATCGAACGTCGCCATGTTTTTCCCCAGAAACCTACGGTCGCAACCGCGGGAAAAAGATTGGATGACGACATTAAAAGGCATTTATTAAACTTACCTTTAATAACTCACTAACTCGCCTTTTTCTCTTAGATTATTAAGCAGCCATCTATTAAACAATTTATGCACCACCAAAATGGAACATCGACAAATTAATTGATTTTACTCTGGTCCCCTTTTTTTAAAATGTGAAAGTCCCAAGCCAGATCATGTAAACTGTTGCAAATACGGCCTTGAAGACGATACCAACTGTCTCAGTACGGGTATGGTACACCGATAACAAGATTTGCACTGCATATTTGTCGACCACAAGTCTGACAGCAATGTTTTATATCAATGTGGAATCTTTCGTTCTTTGATCCAGGGCATTGACAACAGCGGCATATCAGACTTCACACCCCTTCATCTTTAGTGTTGTTGGCCGCCGGAATAGACCTTTGACACAAATATATCGGGTTACATTTTGCTGCGTGGAGGATGCAAAACACTGTACAGATGGTTGTACTGCAAACTGATGATTACCCGCTTGGAAATAGCCACAGCACGCCGTTCATGTTGCAACGAAAGGTGCATAAGTTTCATGGAACGGTATGGCGCCAGGATCGATTCTACGTCACGGTCTACTGACCCAACAACCTCATTTTTTTACCAACGCGCTACTGCGTGTGACGGTAAATACTCAGCGGTAGTTGTCGGGATTTTTTTGTTGCCTGAATAAGTTTGTAATCTACAGCACTCCATTCATGTCAAGAAAGGAACAATAGCTTCTGAAGTCAGCATAAAGTAATTAGCAGCGGACAAACATAACGAGTCTCGTCAGAACGAATAAAGGTCACGCCCTCCGGGAGCGCCGTCGTTCTCAACGCAACGCGACGGTGTTTTCAAATTGAGACATTTTCATATTAGCATGGTAGGAGAGAAAATATATCGTGGATGGGATGAATGACAAAGGTAAACAACAATATCACCATGTTGAATACAGAAATTATGCTTTGTTCTTCTGCCAGATTGGAATAAGCTGACTCTTGGTGAAAAACGCAACGAATAAAGGTTAACTAGCGTTAGATTTTAATTGACTGAATACTAAAATGTGTTGAAGTTTTGATAATAATGCATGCTTATAGCTTTAAAATTTCTTTTTTCTAGATTCATTTAAAATACAATTTACTTGAAAGAATGTTTCACATTTCATGATGATACATCACAGCATTTCACCGCAAGATGATATGAACTTTAACTTTTTAAAGACAAAACTCAAGATGTTGTCTTACCTGCTTTCTTTGGCGAAGAAACTTTCTTCTTTCCCAGCACATCAAGAAAAGAGCGTAGCGGCTTGCCGTCTTTTCCAACCTTGGGTCCCTCTTTCTTGGCAGTATTCACTGCTTTCTTCCCTTTTGAAGACACTTCCTTGGCTGCCCCTTTTCTTGTTGACAATGTTGTTTCGTCCGTTATTTCCACAACTTCTGGGCTCTTTGGCTTGACTGCTTGTCTCTTGGGTCTGGTCACTTTGGGTTGCAGAGGCTTTTCTGCTTTTGACTTTGCTTTACTACTCTTCTGTGCCTTTGCTTTCTGAACAAGCTCTTGAGCTTTGGTTACCTTTGCATTCTAAAGGGATACAAAACAACGCTTTTATGGCATTTTTTAAAATTCTAACATTTAGTTATGGTTTCATGATAATTTATGGAGAGTTTTGTATCGTTTTATGCATAGTTTATATACATACAATAAACATAAACACCTATGATGAACGTTTATGGAGCTGTTTCAATGTTAAAAGAATATAGTAAAAAAAAAATTTCCGAAATGTATTGATAGACACAAAATAAAGTATTATGACAGTTGATAGCTCCATTTTCTTCATCAACAAAGAAATATTTATCTACCTTTGCCTTTTTCTTGCTCTTAGGTGTTAAGTCTTCTGGATTGTCTAGCTGACCTTGCCTCCTCCTTGAAACCCTGGTCAGTCGGAGACGTATGGGGCTGGGTGTGTTCGGTGAACCCAGGGTCAACAGTTGTGACCTATAAACACACTTCCTTCCCGACCTTGTCGTTCTTGTGGGCGTTTCTTCAACTTCTGGCTCCACAACCTCTACCGATTCTGCCTCCTTTGCCGTTACGTCCTTCTTCTTTCTTGTAGCTTTGTTATCGGTTTTCTTCTTCACCTTTGTTGATGCAGTATCTTCCTCTGTGACTTTCTTCTTTGCATTTTTTCTGTCAGACTTTGCAGTTTTCTTCAAAACTGGACTTTCTTCTTCTTTCTCTTCTAATGCTTTCTTAGACGCAGGTTTTCTTACCCTTGTGTTACTCTTAGATGCAGGGGGTAAGGACTTGACGGATCGTTTCTTGTCAGCTTTCGCAACTTCGGTTTCCCTTTCTTGCTCTTCTTTTGCAGATTCTTCATTCCTTTCGTCTGCTTCTGCCGCCTTTTTCTTCGCAGCAGGTTGTCGAAAATTTGCCATGAAATTTTTCTTGATCTCTTCATTGCGTGCTCTCGTTTCTGGATCGTGGTTCCTTGCTACTGTGATCGACTTTTGGATCTTCGCCCTTTCTTCGTTTACCTTCTTGTTACTGTCATTTGATTCCTCGATGACTAAGTCCACTTCTTCTATAACGACATTAGACTTTTTTCTCCCCTTGGTCTTAGGAGTTGATGCTCTTTTGCCTTGTTTTAGTAACTCTGTTGGTTTTTTCTTAGAAACACCTTCCTCTGTAAGACAGTGGACCTGTGCTTCTACTGTCACCATCTTTCCTTGTCCTGATGAGTTAGGTGATCCAGATAGCAATTCTCCTGACTGTTTAGACACATCATTTGCATCTATGTTATTCTCACTTGTGGTATTACCCATATTCTTCACAAAGTCTTCATACGGTATTTCCTGATTCGATGTTTCGTCAACAATTTTAACATCTTCAGCGTGATGGGCATCTTTTGTTTCTCCTATACCCCCTTTAAGAAAGTCGCTGTAAGATATTATATCTCCAACATTGTTGGAGTCTTCAGTGTCATTGTTCTCTAGGTCAATGACATCGGTGGTGACTTTGTCATCCTCTTCCTCCTCAGCTTCTGATTGGCTGTTAGACAAGTAGTCATGGTAAGATATCATCATCACTGAGTCATCATTGCCTGTGTCGATTTCACAGATGGATTCTTCTGGAGCTGTAGGCCTGTCAATCAAATTTTCCTTTGCTAGTTTACAGTGGTTGACTCCTCCCACTTCAATCATGCCTCCATCTGATTGGTCTGCACCTTTACCCTCTTGTTGAGTGTCCTGTTTCTTTACATTTGTGGCTGCAAGTTTGATTTCTTCTGTACTATCTTCTGTTTTGGTTGAGAACTTTGTCTTCTTAGCACCTTTAGTAGTTTTTCCATCTTGAGAAGTTGCTAAGCTTTCCACTGGTGTTGCAGAAACTGACACTTTGGATGCTTTCTTTGGCTGTGCCTCAATATCCTCAACAGAAGAGTTCAGAATGTCACTCTTTTTTCTCTTCTTTGACTTCCTGTTGCTTCCCACTGTGGCATCATCCCTATTCTCAGCTCTAGAACACAGCAACGATTCAGTTCCAGTCTTGTTTGACTCTTTTACTTTTCCTGGCTCTTTCACATCCACTTTCTGATTGCCATCTTGCTCGTTCACCTCTTCCACATCCTTGTTGACTGGTGTCTTATTCTTTGCCTTTGTCACTTTCTTGAGTTTGCTCTTGGTTGCTTTCTCCTTTACAGTTTTGTCTGTATCTTTCTCAGATGTAGATTTAGGAGTAGCAATAGGTGAGGCCAACTTGGTACCAACCGTTCCTTGCTGCTTACATGATGGTTGTTGCGATGGACTGCTTCCCATTGGCTTGAAGTATCCCAGAATGCCTGAGGGTTTTGGGGAGGTGACTTCGGGTTTTGGCGGAGACTTGAAGTACTGCGTGATGAGGTTAGGGGTGGGAGGGGGGCACTTCGCATCTGCCATGATCTTCTCTTTCTTACTGGACTGTTGTACGGAAAAAAATTATGTCATGTTGATGTTTAAAAAAAGAGTTTAGAGAAATGCTCAAGAGGCACAGTTCTCAATAAAATGCATATTTTAGTATTTTCATTGTCATACTTTAAACTAAACATTTGTGAGGGTTTGCATGGCTTTTCTGTGAGGCAAAACAAGCTATTTCATCCACAGTTAATCGTAGCTGGCAAGGTGAGAATAGAAAATGTGCACCAACCAACCAACTTACTGTAAAGTGTTGCTGTTCTCAATAGCAGCCCTCTTAAATTTATCGTTAACTTTTACTAAACCTACTAAATTTACCATTAACCATTGTCAGGTCCCCCCCCCCCCCATTGAAGACCCCCATTTTCAGCAAGTTTGTTTTCTTACCTGTTGCTGACTGCCCACCCCTGATGACGTCTCCATGACGACACTCACTGCACCCAACATTGATGGGGCTACCCTGGTCTAAATAAGGTAAACATATTAACATACATTACATATGTTTTCTATAGATCCCTTTGAACCTCACAAATTGCCTTCAACATAGGGGACATTTTACTCACAAACTATAACATCATCGCGCTCGTCCATAAACATTTATTTATGTGTCGTAAATAAGTCATGGTGAGATTGTAAGCGAATACAATCCAGGTTTGGCAAGCGTTCGGCAAACGTGTTCTTTATCTCTAAGTATAAATCAACCGTAAGGAACGTTTTATTTACATAAAATACTAGTATAACAAAACCTACCTAGGTTGTGAATCGCCCCCCTCCCCCATATAACAATATCTATTCACCCCAGTCCAAATGATATGCTAAAAGTCGCGACAAATGAGATCAAAGAAGTTTTCTTCTTTGCAGCGTTTTCTCTGTTCATGACACGAGGTTTGAGTTCTAACAAAAACATTTCTTACATACTGGATATATACCACTGACTGGAAGTTTGTTGTCTATGCAAAAGTCGCCCTCCCCCACATCCATCCGCCAAATTCTCCAAAATTTGCTTTGTCTGTTCTCTTGCCAAAATCATGTCCTATCTTCCCATTCTCGGAGCCTCCACGTACCTTATGTCCATACTGAAATAATCTCCTCTTCAAATTAATAAATATTCCTCACGATCGTCCAAATTCGGGCTAAAACAGCATCCAAAATCCTTCTTCAAGATTTCAAGCGGGAGAAAATTTGCAAGAAAAGGCGCCAAGGTTCTGCATGACCTTTGAACTACAAGTTGACCAATCACAGTGCAAAAAAATGCACACGACCTCTTTGACCCACAAAATTAACCAATCATAGTCCAGAAAAATTGATTGGATAACCCTTGACCAGCGAAATTAGCCAATCATAGCGTAGGGAAATTAACACGGCGACCTGCGCGCGCAACTCGCATTCACTTCCGGTTTCTCCCGGAAGGAGGACAGAAGAAAGAGGAGGAGCATGTTTTACATGTTTACCTGGCGAAAATCCAGACTTTAGCCGGGATTGGGAGATGTAAGGCACTGTCTTACAAGATGGGAGACTTGCAGGAACTGTCTTCCATCAAGGAAACGATCTTACAGGCCAGGGAACATGTGCAACAACTTGAAGACAGGCTGAAGCTCCTTGGGTTGGCCAAAACTCAGGTAAGAACATCTAGTAATTTACAACATAGGATGCTACTGTAAAACGTATTATATAATATGTGTTTGGATGTTGCGTTTTTGTTGGTAAGAATTCATACTTATTGTTATTGTGAGTTATTGGTATTTTTAATTTTACTTCATCAGGTAATTAAAGACAAGAAAATGATTTTCATATTCAACTAATTCAAAGATTTTTCATTTAGAGATTATTTCTTTTTCATATGTATCAACAGACACTATGGTGTATTATCAGTATCCCTATGTAGTATTGAATATTTCATGTTAATATTCATGTAAGGTTGACTTTCTTTTGATCATCTACAGCAGGTAATTAATATTTTTATATTTAAGACATCCTCATTCATAAGTCTTGTCATCGTAATGTAATGTTAACATTACATCGTCATATTTTTTTTTACCAAACTTTATCTTCATGGTCTTTGGATTCATTGGGGAAATGGAAATTGTTTTAGGCAAATTCAAACATTCCTCTTCTTTTGTGATTGTTGTAGATAAAAGGCTAGGAACAAAAGGGTCTTAATAATTACAAAATCCTACTGTTCTAAATTATACTGTTGAGACCTATAGCAAAGGGCATGTAGCTAAAAGTGTTTCTGAAATTCTCCTCTATACTTAGTATGCAAATCATTCAATCCACAAGGTGGTCTGACAAAAAAAAAATCCATATACAGTCATGGAAAGAAGTCTGTTTCCTTCTGACAATGGTACAAGGTTGGCAAACTGCCTTCTGGCTAAACATACATCATTATAGTCTCTACCAGACTCCATAGGTCGCTGGAAAAAACGTAGAACACGGGTCGCACGCTGTTCCCTAGCCGGCAGTACTTCTCTGGCTGGCTTACTCCTATTTGTTCCATTTCTACGTTTTTTTCCAGCGACCTATGGAGTCTGGTACTGAGACTAACATCATTGGCTCATACTATAGTGCAAGTGTGCGCCACTTCTTCTCTTGTATTTACATGTACCCGGTTCAAGCCACAAGTACAAATAGGCCTGACATTTGCCTTTGAATTGAAAACCCTAAGCCACTTAACCTTTGACCTCTATTGGTCAAACATCTGTTGTTGTGGTAAATCATCCAGAAACAAGTAGCTGTAGATCATGTAATCTTTAACACTATTCCTGCTAAGGTGGTCTTTTAAGAGAAATTTTGTCTTGGTTAAGGGTTACAAAATGTAGATAATTAGCAAGGAGGTTAAAGAGGGAACCTCCTTTATGATAGGCAGTAATAAGTAATAAGAATTGTTTCTTTGTGTTTGGTTGTATTGCATACCCGAACCATCTTACGGCATAAAACAGCAGTTTTTTTACTGAAGAGTACAAGCTGCATATCCAGACAGATTTATTTGATCCACTCATACTGGGAAGTACCTACACATTTCAATAAGGTGATGGGTTCGAATAATGTGACTCTCCTCACACACGGGACCTTCATTTAATGTCCAATATAAGATCATCGGTCGATGTGATCAAACATGTTCACACATGTTTACACACGACGGGGTTATACTGCCCCTTACGGGGTGACATATCCTTTCGCTGGCTAATTACAAGACGGGGATGCGCCAGGTCTTTTGTCCTGGTGAATCATGTCCAATACGAGGGACATGCCTAACTGAAGCTTTAAGGCACTCATTTTCACCTGATTCAGGCGAAGAAGTTGTAAATTGCTTTTTCCAAGGACACAATGCTGGGGCATGTTAAGGGACTCAAACCCAGGACCTCTAGGCTTTGATGTGAACACTTGAGACGACAGGAGGGGCAAGTAGAACAGAAAGAAACAATCTATACAAATATCCTGACTCCCAAGAATCAAACCCGGGCCCTCAGATCACAACCCTAGCAGCTTAACCGATCGAGCCAAAAGCCTGACAGGCATTTGGCATGGTCTGTTGGCGCTACTTGAACTGTTATACACTGTACACTTTATAAAGGGCTACACAATGCTGTAGTTCTTTTGCCGCAGTTCATCATGATTCATGACATGTCCCTTGCACCAATATAACCTTTTCAGGGTAATCATATTATAACTGACAAAATCGAGTGAAGAACATGTAGCACGGATATGAAATAAATTTAGCAACAAATCAGTCCAATATGATGCACGACTAAATTGAAATTGATAAATCTTCGTCAAATTCACATATAACGCTATCAGTGCAATACAAGAAATATACTAGTGATAAAGAAATAGAATAAAAAGGAAGCAAATAGTTTTCTATGTCTGCATGCGCTTTCTCACAATTGTGAAATAGAATTTTCTAGATGGTATAAGTGTGCGTGTAATATACATGTCATGTACTATCATTTAGATTACCAAAAAGAATATCAATTTGTCTATCTTAAAACACACAATCCAAAAGGAAAACAAATATTTGTATGTTCATATTGGCACTGGTTTTCTTCCTGTGCACTCTATCTTTATTTTACAAGGATAACCACACAGCTGCATAATTTATCATTGTCTAGTTAAGTGTAGTACTTGGCTGCCATTATGGAGCAATTAGAATACCCCAACAATGATTGATCAATGGTAATTAACTTTGTAATGCAGCATATGGTACAGGGATTACTTCATCATAATTCCTTTTACAATGAAATTCATTATGCAAAGAAAAATAACAAAATAAATACAGTAAGATAAAAACTGCACAAAGCGGAACTTAAAGCTTTGATGTAAGTTTAAATTTGTGACTTGTTTCCGTTTTGTTTGCGTTTGTGAGTAGCAAACATTTATTATTGACCGGCGGACTTTACAGAAAATCGTTATCACAGCAGGAACAGATGTCCACTGCAAAGGGGCCCACTAGCCAAAAAAACTTGGTGCCTGTACAGAATCCATGTTTCTGAAAAATGTTCAATGCCTGTTCAACTTCATGTCCAAAAATTCAAACTTGCTAAGCTTCAATGTGTCACAGTTTATATTTATGATATACATATGGTATGAAAGTGACAGCATGGATAATTTAAGCTAAAGTGCATATGATATTTGAGCTACGTGTATCTGGAATTTGCACTGATCCATATTTTTCCTAGATTATATGCGTCACAGTATCGAACATTGAATGATATACAAGTAACTAAAAGTGACAGCACTTTTAACTAAAAATAAAGTTGACATTTCCGCTTATGTATCTGAAATTTGCCAGTTACTGGCTGCTGTTAATAGTATGCCCCATCCATTAGTGAAAGTCAATTATGTCATGATGTTACACAGATACTTAGTAGATAAAATTGACAGTCCATTTAGTATATGCACAGTTATGAAGTTTTAGAGATGGCTTTATAAATCCAATAGTAGACCGCACGTACATGCCAATTAAGCAACACGGCATATTGTGTCCTTTGGAAGAATTTCGAAATTCAACATGCAAATTGATACTTAAGTTTGAAGCTGTGATTAAACCCCTACATCTAATGACCCAAACAAGCTATGTCAATATTACTAGTTCAATCTACTGCATAGCTTATCATATTCATAAATTGGTACATTATTAGGTACTGTACAACAGCTATCTTTTTTTGTCAGTTCAATACTTTGGTTACAATCTATTTTTAAAGGATTTCAATGGCTGTTTTACAAGTATTACCTCAATTAAATATGGAGGCATTGTTTTTGACATGTCAGTCTGTCTGTGTTTGTTTGCATAATCTGTGTGTGTTTCAGGATAATTGTAGCTTGATAAATTGCTTAAGAACCTCTGGATGGATTGTAATAATATTTGGTATGTGGGTAGGTGAAGACAAAAGCTATGTTTTGGCGCCCTAGTATGTGACCCTGTTTTATGTTGCGTATCAATTCGTCATCCAAAAAGTGCTTTTAAATGTCACTAACATTTCACAGAAATTATCGGACCCTGTCCTCAAACGTTCCTGTCACCTAAAAATTTTTATTAGATTCTTTTGTAAATACTTCATCAATTTACCCCATAATAGATTTATGATTTAGCTCCTTTCATAAACAGTAACATTGTTGTCCCCGTAAAGGCTTTACAAAGTGTCACCCTAGCCCTTATATTGACATGCCTTTGGGGACTGTATAAATAATGTATGCTTTGTCCTATTTGTGTCTGTGACCAATATGTCACAGTGACTATAGAAATGATTGCATGGAGTTGTTATTGAATTTTTAATGAGATCCTCATAGAAGGAAGCTTTATAAATGGCTTTTAGTATGAAAGGGGATGTAGTGAATGGCCACATAATAATTGCATTATCTGACATAATGATATCCTTTATTATGGAGAATTGCATCAGTTGCCCGATTTCTCCCGAGGTTACCTTGTTTCTTATCTTCCGAAACACAGCCCCACTGCGTTATGTAAAGTAGGATGGTGTCAATAGCATTGATTTACAACTTAGTAGGAATCGTGTTTGAAATGATAACCAAAATATCGTTCTGTAAGGAATTCCTCAAAAGGGCCAGTATAGGGTAGATAGTATTGTTAGATTACAGGATTTTTTCAGGAAGCCTTCTTGTGAGAAAGAAAGTGATCTTGAACTAGTATTTAAGCTCACTCAGTCACTGAAG
The DNA here is from genome assembly GCA_019207045.1 of Branchiostoma floridae x Branchiostoma belcheri. Taxonomy (NCBI): domain Eukaryota; kingdom Metazoa; phylum Chordata; class Leptocardii; order Amphioxiformes; family Branchiostomatidae; genus Branchiostoma; species Branchiostoma floridae x Branchiostoma belcheri. The sequence continues at coordinate 18,574,572 of CM033033.1, read as the reverse complement.
AACTGTTTTTCCTCTAGTCATGACAGAGAAGACACAGTCTGACGCTATGTACAGTATTTCATAATTACAGTATTTACATGTTCATTGTACTGGGAAAATTCCCTTAGCTCCTTCTGACCAGCGCAATTAATGAACAGTGGACCAGAGATTAACATCCCATCTGCAACCCTGCAAGACTGTAACCCTTTTCTGTACCATGCATGTCAGTTAAATGATACAGCCAGGATTTGAACTCCCAATGTCTTGGTCCAGAGGCAGCATTGCTAACCATTCTAAACTCTGATGCCACAATGCTAGATGTTTTTGGATAATCTCCAAGCAGATCCTACGGAAGCATAAGAAGCTGGCAAAGAAGTGTAGCTGGCCAGCCAATGGCAACTAGTACCATAGCTGGCTGTATGCTACCATAGGATCTGCTTGGAGATTAGGTTTTGGAGTTTAAGATGCATGTAGATGTCACAGTGGAGATCACGATCCAGGAGAATCGCCGATCCTCCTAGGAGAGATCGCGATCAGAGTTTCTCCGAGGAGAAATCCCGATCGCAATCTATACTAGGAGAATCGCCGATTCTACTAGTATAGATTGCGATCTGGATTTCTCCTAGGAGAAACTACGATAGATATAGGAAACAGATCCCGATCGCAATCTGTAGTCTAGTAGAATCGGCGATTCTCCTAGTACAGATTGCAATCGGGATCTCTACTAGGAGAAACTCCGATCCAAACTCAAACGATGCTAAAATGTATGAAACAGCAATGATTTTTTTTATAAACAATGATTTTATTCAGTTTCAAATGCAAACCTACTAACTCATTACCAACTACACTCAAGCCTACTTCTGTACTTCTACAATGTTAACTTCACCGAAGACTACCACACTTGAGTCACTTCTGCAACTTTACTCAATGCACACTTCTACTCAATGCTACCTCACTATTGTCACTTCTACAACTATACTCAAGATACCATACTGGTCTTCTTCTTCTTTCGTGTCATCACTACTGGTGTCACTACAACTATACTAACTAAAAAAGGCAACCACACTATCATATAGTATATAGCATCATTTTTCTAACAGCATATTCAACATTACCACATTTGTGTCTTTCCCAGAACTATACTCAAGGATACTACACTATTGTCACTTTTACAACTACATGACACTCAAGGATACCAGACTTGTGTCACTTCTACAACGTGAACTACACTAAAGTCTGACAAGTGAAATTGTACTGATCTGAATAGGAGTGAGTACAAGTCTGACTAGTGAATGTACTCAATAGGTGTGAAATTGTGAGTAATATCTTGAAACTCTGCTTGATTTTTTGACACCTGTTTGACAACTTTACAGTTGTTATTGTTCTTCCAAAGCCGTGAAATTTGCATACTGACACATTGTTTGATCACCTGTTGGTGTCTTTCACATATTATAAGATTTTTGCCACTACTTTAAAAGAAATTACTTTATCAGAAATTACTTTATCAGAAAACATACTCACATGAAATTTACCATGAAAGTGATGCTATATACTATAGTGTACCTTGAGTAAAGTTGCAGAAGTGACTCAAGTGTGATAGTCTTCGGTGAAGTTAACATTGTAGAAGTGACACAAGTAGGGTTGAGTGTAGTTGGTAATGAGTTAGTAGGTTTGCATTAATACCATACCAAATAAAATCATTGTTTATCAAAAAAATTATTGCTGTTTCATACATCTTACATCATACATCATTTGAGTTTGGATCGGAGTTTCTCCTAGGAGAAATCCCGATTGCAATCTGTACTAGGAGAATCGCAGATTCTACTAGTACAGATTGCAATTGGGATCTGTTTCTTGTATCTATCGTAGTTTCTCCTGGGAGAAATCCCGATCGCAATCTATACTAGTAGAATCGGCGATTCTCCTAGACTAAGTATAGATTGCGATCGGGATTTCTCCTAGGAGAAACTCCGATCGTGATCTCTCCTAGGAGGATCGGCGATTCTCCTGGATCGTGATCTCCACTGTGACATAGATATACAACCAAGACTTTGAAGAAATCAAACTAAATCTATGACATTTAAACTTCAGCCTTCTGAATTATACATTTGGCATCACATGTTTATTGATTATGGGGGTGAATAAAATGTTTTTTCTATATGTTCCTGATAGGTTGAGAGTTCTGCCCATGAAGCCAAGTCTACAGTGGAGAAACACTTCCTGGAGCTGAAGGAGGCCATCTGCAGTGCAATAGATACCAGACAGAGGGAGCTGCTGGACAGAGTAGAAGAGATTGAGGGTGAATCATTGGAGCCACTCAGGGAATGTGAAGACGTTGTTAAGAATTCCATCATAGAGGATTTAACTGTGATAGAAGAAGGTGAAGTACACATAAACATGCTCTTATAATTTTCTTAATTAAATGGACGGGAGACCTGGCGCATCCCCGTCTTGTAATTAGCCAGCGAAAGGGTACATTGTATGTCACCCCGTAAGGGGCGGTATAACCCCGTCGTGTGTAAACATGTGCGAACATGTGTGATCACATCGACCGATGATGATGATGATGATGATGATGAATTTTCTACTTGGTAATGGTGCCTGGAAAAATGTTAAACATGAAGATTTCCTATATGCATGTACACCTATGTTCACTTGGTGAACGTTAGACATACATGTACAGTAATAAGGTATAACGCCAGTCCACCTTTATCCGCAGCTGTAACCTATATCCGTTCTTTATAAGAACAAGGTATTTAGGGATATCAAGTCGACGGACGGTGGTTTCGAACTGCAATAATTTCATAATTATACAGTACAATTTGAAACCATAGTCCGTCGACTTGATATCCGTAGATACTCTTTAATCAACACAATGGATATTGGTGATCCTGCGAATAAAGGTGAACTAAAGTTAATAAGGTACACAAGATGACAATTACTCCTGAAATGTCTGGATCTGAATTTTCCATATTGGTAACTACCCCTATGTCACAGTGTATTGGAAAACTCTAGAAGTCTAAAGTAATAGGTTAATCTATTATAATCATTTAGCTCAAAGTGATTAAGAGCTCTGAGGTTACAGAAACAAAGTTGTGAATTTAATATGTTGTTATTTCTTCAGCACATCAGTGTCCAGAATGGCAATGTGAGGATTCATATGCATGTTGTCTGCCTTTTGTTTCCTATCATCACAGGAGAAAAGCTAGTAGAAGCCAGTGAAGTGGTAGCAGCTTCGGAGCTGAAGTCATTCTGTGACAGGAACAATAGCAGATCACTAAACAGGTAATATACACTTTCATCATCCAATCAACACAAGGCTAGTTTATTAAGAAAATGGTGGGACCGCGTGGCACGATCGGGAGCGCGTTGGTCTCAGGCCCGAGAGGTCCCGGGTTCAAATCCGCTTGCCGTGTCACCGATCTTGTGCCCTTGGGAAAGGCACTTTACACGACTTTCCTCACCTAACTCAGGTGTAAATGAGTACATAGCTGCGGCTAGTGGCAGTGACAGGCCTTTGTTGTGGTGACAGGCCATAGGGGCATGTTCGGGCATGACGCACCCGCCATGACACACGAGTCAGGGGTAGGAGGAACCCCTTGCATCCTTGGTCGGAAGTCCTCCTAGGAGATGGAAACTCCGAACAAAAAAGCCAACGGTATGGTGGCTTTGAAAAGGCGTCTTTGACACCTGTTTCGCCATACCCTCCATAGGTATATGGAAAATCTCAATAAAAAAAAAAAAAAAATGTTGTAAGGGCGATCCCCAACTTGAAGAAGACTCAACTATCTTTTGCTTTGAAATTTTAGAGCAAAGGAGCAAAGAATTGAAATGTTTTTGTTGTTCCTGGCCCAAAATTTGACAGGAGGTCACTTAAAATTCAGGGGAAGGCGTCTGTACCATTTTTATGTTTTTCATCACATTTGTAGCCCATGCATCAGAGCCCTCTAGCAATTCTCTTTGTCACTGCAGCTTGCCAGAGGTACCCCCATTGTCAGAGGTCCCCTGTATCCTGTTGGCTGGCCTGGACCCAGCCTGTATCACTGAACTGCCAGAGGAGATAGGGAGTGACGGCTACGTCCTGGCCCATGCACCAGTGCAAATAGAGGAACTACGGGAAAGGCCAGGAGGAGTTCTAGCATCATGGTATGAGGTGAGTACTGTGTGTGAGTACATCCTGGTACATGGTATGAGGTGAACATATACAGTACAGAAGGTAGCCATTGTGGCTTAAAAGTGTAAACATTGATTTTTTGTACGATGTTTTTGACTGTAATTTTGTAGTGAGAAAAACAATTCACAGGAATGTATGTACCTGGAATATGAGGGCTTTTGCATTTTTGGTATTTGATAATTGATTTCTATGTGTTGATCATAGAGCTTTAAAAAATGCCCAATTTCCAATTTTTTTTTTTTTTCAAAATGATCCTTTTTCCTTTGATGATATTGGGTGAAACCCACTTTTCGTCTATCTACTGACTATGTGACCAAAGTACTAACAGAGCAACAAAAAATGTAACAGGTTTTGCACCAAGAATGTTATTGCACTTGGTGTCCCACATGGCCCCATTCTTGGTCCTCTCCTATTTTCTCTACCTATTGTAACAGAGCTTTATTTTGTAGATAGAAGATGATGACATTCCAGAGAAGCAGTCGCCAGCAGAGTACAGACTGCAGTACTGCTGTGGGAGGGTGGACAGGGTGTCCCACAGGGCCCCATTCTTGGCCCTCTCCTATTTTCTCTGCTTATTATGACAGAACTTTGTTTTGTAGATAGAAGATGATGACATTCCAGAGAAGCAGTCTCCAGCAGAGTACAGACTGCAGTACTGCTGTGGGAGGGTGGACAGGGTGTTCCACAGGGCCCCATTCTAGGCCCTCTCCTAGTTTCTCTACCTATTGTAACAGAGCTTTGTTTTGTAGATAGAAGATGACGACATTCCAGAGAAGCAGTCCCCAGCGGAGTACAGACTGCAGTACTGCTGCGGGAGGGTGGACAGGGTCACCATGAACACGACAAAGTTCCGCGAAGCGTACCAGGGCTCAGACACCTGCTGCACCATCAAACACCTGAAGGTTAATAATTTTTAGATAATCTATTAGGTGATCTATTCTTACATACATTTTTGTACAATGCTACAAATGTAGTTCACCTTTATCTGCGGGTTAGCCCATATCCAATGATTGTTTTTGGAAGCGGGGTATTTAGGGATGTTTCAATATTTTGAACCACTTTGGAACCACTGTCCATGGACTTGATGTCCCTAAATATGCTGTTTTGAATACAATAGATACAGGTTACCCCAAGGATAAGGGTGAAATAGTGTTATCCCCAGCTGGGAAAGCATGCAGTGTCCCACAGGGCTTCATTCTTGGCCCTCTCTTATATGCTGTTTGCTAAACGTATGTGCATTATGAGCTTAAATTTGGCCTTCACAAAAAATGGGTATTGCAGGTTTCTTGAAACCATACTAAGACTAATGATACTGACTTTGATTTCCAGTTAAACGTGGACTACAGTTTCAGAGTGTGCTGCAAGATGGTCCGTGGCTGGTCTCCATGGAGCATTCCACAGGTTGCTAGGACAACCTTACTGCAGCATGGTAACCACATCAACTGCTCAACATTGTTTGTGTGTCTTGAATTAAGATCTTCGGTATTGGTCTTAGGCCACAGCAAGTAAATTTTATGGATGACATCCGCGCGCTCATTAATTTTCGCCTGATTTCGGGAAAAAAAACAAGAATTTTTTTTTTTCAGGGAAGGCTGGATAGACGAAAATGGGTAAAGGTTGTGTTGTAACCTAATCATTGAATGTAGAATTGACACTAGAGACTCTGTAGCATTGACTGTAGTTGCAGAGGTGCAACTTGATAGATAGTTGTAAAAGTGGCACAACTATGTAGGCTATGAGTGTAGTTGCCAAAATTGTTAATGATACCAGTCTACCACACTAGTAGCACTTCAGCTACACTGATGCACTTCTTGAATACAGGAATGAATGCCTTGTTGGCTGTGATGCCATATTTTGTCACTTCAAGTCTTGTTACAACGTCTATTTTGAAAATTTGCCATCTTGTTTTTTTTTCGCCCTATCTCATTATTTTTGCAGTCTGCAGAGGATGTCATCCATAAAATTTACTTGCTGTGGCCTTATAGTAATGTCTGTTGAATCTGAAAATGGTAAAAATCAGCAATATTGTTAGAATATTAAGGGTGTACAAAGTGTCTGCATATGATGACCTCCACTGGCTGATGTGGTATAAAGACTACATGTACATGTAGTTGACTGCTACCCTCCCCTATGTCAGGGACTCCTGCTACAGTATAATGAAATACTGGATATTACTGTAAATTCCTTTAAGTTTACAGTGATTTAATTTCATGGTCAGGAAAAAATTGAGTGTTTATGTTGGTTTTAAGATTGCAGTATTGCTACATTATTGTATAGTCACAGTCTGTACAGTAATGGAAGCGGGCTCACTGCAAAATCTGCAAAACATAAAACCACAGAGAAATTTTAAAGAATGTACCTACAAAATGTGCCATTATAAAAATTTAAATGTTTTGCTTGTCAATGACTGTATTTTGTCAGAGTGGGAAGTAGCCGAGGATTCTGGGTACACCCTGGGTAACGGGAACACCACCCTGACCAGAACGTCTCCCAACGCTGCCATCAGTGTGCTGCACTCCAGTAAGAGCAGTCTGCTGTGTGGAGACATGGTCACCTTCAAGGTAAACTCATCTGAACTTTTGTCAGGAAATTTTTTGCATTGCCGCGCCAGCGGCAATGCCTTATGCCAGCTTTCTTCCATGGTTGGATCAATGGACGGACCTTTTAACCCAGCCCTTCCAAAGCCCCTTCCAAAGGCCCTTCTTTCCTTGCCGAGTTTCATGGCTTAGTTAGACAATGGTACATTCCAGGCGAGTATTAAAACGCTCTTCTAGACGCATGTTACTGTATGTGGTCCAGCGTAATAAATCTACGCTTTAACTCACCATGTTTATATAAAGATATATCACAAATTGCATCAGAAGGAACTTATTTTGTAATGAAAAATAATGCATATTCATTGTGGGTCAAAAAGTTTTACAAAACCTGTTTAATGTGCCAATAATTCATGTGACATAAATTATGATAATGAGGTAAATTTCCAATATCCCCTTTTGCTGCATTTCCTACTGAAGAAGCTAGGTGTCGCTCTCAGCAGTTCAGTCATAAAATATGCGGCAATGCACAGCTTTTCTTAAAAGATTTCTTGTTGTTTTTTGTATTGAAAGATAACCTGGGTAACATCCAGATATTTGTTCGCTCCGACGATTATTATATACTATATACATTCGCTTCTCTGCTATTCCATCTGGGAACCTTGGTATCTCTCATGTCAGGAATTGTCCACATTTTGGACAAGGGCACTGATTGGTCTCTACACATGAGCAAATGAAGGAATAGGTTCAAGCGCTCGTTCGAGCTGGCGTTCCAACACCCGAAACACCCTCTGTCCACTTGCGAGTTGGCCTGTTGTGATCTAACAAGTGCTTTAGAATCAATTCCTTTAGTTCACTCATTAACTGTCGTCACTACCAAAAAGTCTGAATATACGGTCCCCCAGACGGGTAGCAGAATACATAATGAACTGGATATCATCCTTAATATAAACAAATACGACTTAATGAGATATGTTCTATCAAAGTGCTCTTTGAAATGTATGTATTATTAGAGCCATTCTAACATTTGTTAGCACACATTTTCTTAAACCACACTGATTGTAACAAAGGAGCTTTATGATTTGAAAATATAAACTGAAAAAAAGTAGAAGCTATGCACAATTAAGATTTTGTATTTTTTCTTCCAGGTCAATGGAACGGGAAAAACTCACCGTGGTGATGGCCTTGGACTTGTACTAGTACAAGAGGAGGACTCCATTCTACAGCGTATAGGTGCAGTGTGCGTAGGTTCCACGGGCGTAGTCCACGTCAACGGCAAAGAAATGACCAATCAGCTTCCAGCACTCGCCAAGGGCACCACCGTGACCTTCGACACCAGTAAGGTCCCCAGCGACCCCAAGAAGTTACGAGTGTCAATCACGGTGGCCGACAGACAGGTCACGTGTGAGTGGGTACCCGGTGGGGACCTTGGCGATCACTTGTATTTCGCAGCCTGCTTCGTCCATAAGGGCTGGGAAATCACTGTAGAATGATTAGGAAATATCGCTGGTTGCTTTGCATTTGGAATGCCACTGGATGTCTAAAGCGGCTATCTCATTGGACTGCAGCAATTTCCAAAATGCATTTGAAAAGTGTTGCAAACTGGCACCAATTGGGCCAATTTGTTTTCTGAAAGTGCAATTTTTCGCGCAAGGTGGCAAGCATACTTTTGCCACTGCAAATCACTTTTTTAATGATTTTCTATTCTTTTTAGGTCAGTTTTTCATACAGTGGCAACACTGCGATTTCAAATAAAGTTATTTTGTATCAAGAATGAAAATGTAACATTCCAGGGTGCAGCCATTTGTTTGGCTCATCAGTGTTTCATACACCGTGCGTCAGTGTGACCGCAATAGGGAAATTTGGCATTAAAAAAAATCCAAAAGTTGACGCAATTTTCTAATGCAAATTGACACAGCTCAATGAGATAACCGCTTTAGTTCCAACAAATTTTGGAGGCCAAATATCTCTATTATAGTCATCAATGCTATAGTTTAAGGTAGATGCTGCAATGTAAAGTGAAATATGCTCTTTGAAATGACTGTGAAACTTCAGTATAATAAGCAAGGAATTGTACAACTTCCAATATTGTGCACCAGCAGTTTTATTCAAAATTTCCAAATCCGAAGTAACCAGTGTTATGAAGTGCTAGTTCACTGTTATTTGCATGGTAACCTATATCCGTTGTTTTAAAAACATTGTATATGGGGTTATCTATTGATAGACTGACAGTGGTTCCTAACTGCATTATTTTGATTTCTAACTGCAATATTTTCAATTGTCAGTCCATTGACTTGATAACCCTAAATATGATAAACCTTATGTATTTAATACAATGAATATAGGTTACCCCACGGATAAGAGTGACCCTGCGTTCTGAAGTCAATACAGTAGTGGTTTAATCTTCGCACTCTTCTTTGTTGCACAAGGCTGAATGAATTTATACAGCAACATACATGTCAATGAATGTGTAGTAAGTTAGTAAAAACAATGGCAAAGATGACAAGAACTATAGCTGGGTCTTATATCTATGTGAAACATTAGGTCAATTTTAAGAATCTGGCATTCTCCTAGATGCAGAGCTGAATTCATGTTGTAGAAACTCCTCTGTTTCACCTCTGCTTAATCACCCTGACTTTTACACTATTCACTATTAATGAGCTAGCCATATTTGGCACAAGCCAATCAGAAATCAGCATCTAGATTTCAAATGTCCAATATGGCAGGCATGCAGGCTGACAAAACCGTTTCTTTTTTTATCAAGAGGATGGTGGTTTCATTCAGAAATAATTTCTCTTTGGTGATGCTGCAATCGCTGTCTTCCCACAGATCCTACAGATCTCAAATTTGTTATTTGATATAAACATTGGATACAGAAAGGCCTGTCGCTGTGGTGAAATGCTGTGGTATCTTCACGTTGTGGTACCTTCAACTGTATCAGGGTTGAATAGTAATGAGCCTGCCTTTGAACAACTGTGACAAAGGCATTATGCTTTGATTGGCTGATAGCTGGCTAGTGCCCTTTCCCATAGTAGAAAGGGTAGGGTAGTTAAGCAGAGTACGAACTGAGCAAAGCTTTATAGGATGCTAGTTCAAATCTGCCTAGAAGAATGGTATCTAGTCTGCTTTTCAAAGCTTGTGCTCACAAGTTCATTTGTTGAACTCTATATATCTACATTTCAAAAGTTTAGTCCTCAGGGGACAAATTTTGCTCGATTATCATATTTTTATCTTAGGGATTTTACTTCGGGCTCATCAGTGTATGTCATTATCAGTTTATGAACATTTGGACATCAGCTTTATCATGATTATTATATTACATGTACACATTATATACACATATTCATTATACATCACTCAGCTATTAGTATTTACCATGTGAAAACAGTGTCAGTTAATGACCAAAACAATTTTAAAGTACTGTAGAAAGATACTGAAAAATGACATTCCAAGCATGTCAGCTGTTTTTATCAATATATTGTATTTCAGGAATATAATACCAGAATCTACAAAATACTTTTATCATTCTCACTGCCAATATTACATGTTTGAATCAAGCAACAGAATCTGTATCAAGCCAACTATTCTCTTTGCATGTTAATTCCAGTTGAAATAATGTGAAGTCTGCAAAATCTGCTTGAAAAGGCTAACATACAGCTCTGCGCTTTATGTACCCTGGGAAACCAGCTCAAAGAAGCTTCGCAAAGAAGAGTTACCGATCCCCTGCCTAACGCGTGCCCTCCCGCAACTATACACCCGCCCCACTACAAGCTGGCCCCACTTACGCCGCCCCCCAACTATCGCTCAGTGAGAGGCAAAGCGATAGTTGAAGCCAGCTGGTTTTGGGGGCCGGCGGGTGTACCTTGTGCGTGTGTGCTGGGGATCAGTAAACTAAGCCTTGCGCGCCTCGAAGGAGTCTGCGTTTTCCCAGGGTACGCTTTATGTGACCTCAATACAATTGTTACATTATTGCCAAGTTGTCTCAACATTTGTCAGGGCGATGGTTTATAACCTAGCACTTTTTATGACCACTCTACATGATACATGTGTCCTGAAGATTTCCTCTGAAATCTTTTTTTAGCTTCAGTTCACATATTCAAACTAAAGGCAGTAATTTCCTTCACAATTCACGTGTGACTCTGCAAATGCTTTGGTTGTGTTTCATACATTGTCAGCTGCAACTTAATTACCCTACCTGTTCTACTTTCATTTTAATTTGTTCTGTAATTGTGTAAAAATTGATACTAGTATGCAATAATCTGTTGTTATGGAAACAAGCCACATTTGTATTCTACGATATTTCTGTTTTTTTCAGTTATGTGAAGAAAATGTTTAAGTTAGCCTAGGTATCAGTCTCCTTAGACTTGCTGCAGATACTTGTAGACACAGCAGTCCCTAATGGATTAGACTATAGCATAGCAAGGCTGATATCTAGGCTTGTATGAACACTTTACAGTTTCTTTGGAAGTTGCACACAGTAATGAAATTAAGCCAGTCACGATATTTGATTGTGGAGCACAAGACACAGTTAACTTACACAATGTCATGTACAATTTATTTATTTATTTTTACATTCCAACCGTTTCAGAAGCACACATTTTACAGTTGTGTTACTACTTTTATTTTAATACAGTCCTAACTGCCATACTTGCCAAAGAAATATGTATTCAGTTGAACAGCAAAGAGTCTCTTTATTTTTCCGTTCACATCCACTGTGCAGTATATTTGTTATATGTTCACCTGTCCTACATATTTTGTACCTGTACCATTTATGTGTGTTAACAATTGTTTTATATTTTACCATTGTAATAACTTGTCAACAATAACAGACATTCTAACATTTTGTGTATGTGTTATACCTGCCCCAATAAACATTATAAAGGTCCTGGAGTACAGTATACAAATACTTGGGACATAGACTGAATAGTGTTCAAAATAAAACAAGAAAAGTTGGGCCAGCTGCAACATGGTCACTGTTTTTGCTGTCTTACGCCTTCTTCCCAACCCTGCAACTAATACATGTACTAGTAATAGAGACCTTTTGGCCGACCTGTTAATTAAAAAAAAAGCTGTCAAAACCAAGACTTCCTTGTTCTTCTGCGTTTGGCCGACCCTTTGGCCGACCTTAATGTGCTAAATGTTAACATCAAATGTGTACCATTAATATAGAAGACTGATTTTGTAGTATCGTAGGCTAAAGGGAGCTATTTCCAATTTGCAGATTGGCTGAAATTAGCAAATTGAACGTCAGGGCTCGAAATTCATTTTTCGGATTAGGTGCACCCAGCTTAAAAAATTGGATGCACCAAAAAAACTTTGGGTGCACCACTTAAACTTAAGTAATAACCTAATAATAAAACTTAGTTACAAGCTATCAAATTGTTAAACAAGTACCATGACAGACATTTTTATTATCTTTCTAACACTTAGATGTCAAGAATATGATGTATACTAGTACACTTTGATATCTTTACATACATAAACCTAAGAAAATATTAGGGTGCACCCTGTGCACCCACTGAAAATAATTGGGTGCACAGCCCCAGTTTTGGGTGCACCTGGGTGAGTATTTCGAGCCCTGAACTTAGACATGCAATGAAGGTTAAACACATAAGACATCCAGGTAATAAGATACTAGTACTCAAGGATAATAGCCACTGACTGTTTCCAAATTTTATTCAGTTGCGTGATTAACTGTGTGTTACCTTGCACAACATAGACGTGTGGGCAATGCATATTCACCATAAACATAGACAAAAACTGCTAACATTTATCCTTTGCAGATTCACCTTTATGTGTGGATAATAGAATGTGTACTAATTTTAGATGGAAGTCCTCCAACAAGAAAACAGCAAAAGGCCCCTTACATATATTTTTGACCCTTTTTGATGTTACTCTGTGTCAAAGTACACATACAATTTATATTCTTAGCTCAGTTAAAACAAACAAACAAAGAATACCTGATCAACAGGACTAGGTAACTAGGATGATTGATCTTTTTACTTCTTGCTTCACGATTCCCCTTGCCCAGTACAATGTACATGTATGTGTGACTTTATCATTACAGTTTGTGATATTTGCTGAATAAGTAAAAACCATAACTTAGGTTAATAATGACATATAAAAAAAAGAAGCAAAACAAAATTACAGCCAAATCTATTCCGGACTCTAGAGTAGCATTTTAAGTTCAGTCTCACCAATATTACAAAATAGCAAACTGAGGAATCTACAGCCATAGACAAGAGTCAACATTATCATTGGATAGTTGAATAGTAGCAGCAGGTGTAGATGACTCTCTATCCAGAACAGCCTCTGCACCCACAGTGTACACACTCCACAATACGGCCCTGGAGGACAGAAAATCTCAGTTTCAGAATTTTGGCAATGTGTGTTCAAAATTCATATATGTTTAACACAGTGAATTAAAATGCATCATCGTCATGAAATCATTATGAGCAACCAACATGTCAAAATAAAAACACATTCATCCTAAGGATCTTGAGACATAGCTGCAAACACAATTTAAGACATGGACAATCACAATACACCCCCATCACAGGTGAACCTCCTTCACAGAGTGGTAAGGCTAAAGATTATTTCAGATTATCCAACTGACCCTTAGAAAATAAGCGAATCTCTCTCGAAGAACCCTTATTTTTCTCCTAACCACAACAGGAAACACAAATCTTTTTTGCTAGGTCGAACAATGATCACCTCTTCCAGCTTGCTCTTTGGGACTCTGCAGATACAGTTGGTGCCAAAGTTTGTGTCTCTTGTCTGGATACATCGCAGACAGCAGAGGTTCTCATACCCCTGCTTCTTCCACTTGGCTATAAGGTTCTTGTCTGCTATCCCCTCCTTCAGGCAGTACTCGTACAGCTCTGAATGGGGTAAAGGTTGATGGGAAATCATGTTTGTTAATCAGGTAGGTATGAGGTAACACATGTGGAGGTGGGCATCCGCCAGTGATTCAATATACAGCCTCTTAATGGGTTCCTATGCCAAAAAGAGGAGAAAGCAACTGTTAATAACTCAACTTTCTGACGTTACTGGCTCACAAACATACCCTCATTTGAAAGCCCGACATCTCAGCTATCCAAACAAACACATTTCGGCATGAATCTAACGGCACAAACTTGCAGGAAACTGAAAGATTGACCCATGACCTCAAAACCGCACCACAACCCAGTGAGGAGGCCATGTGCTAGGACAAAAAAGTCCCAACTTTATACCCCCTAACAACACTCAGCTTTTGGGCCCTAATCAGAAAGTAGAAACCCTCCCCTGTCACACCCACCTCAAAACTGCCAGGATTTCTACCCATTTGACCAGGAAAAAAATCTTGAAGTTTTAGACCCTGAACTATATTCGACAACCATCAATTTGCATGACGGATTGACTGGCGGATCCCCAGGTAACACTTACAATGTACACATGTGGAGGTAACAGGTGTGCAGAAAGTGATTTTGATTAGATTTACTCAGCCAGCATAGTCAATAAATATTGTACATACAAAATGACCAAAGAAATTGACTTTGTTTTAGTGTTTTCAGCGCTCAGTTACTTCAAATACATATCATCTATTTATCAATTTGTTACAGCACTTATTTCACAATTCGACAGGTGTATGATTTCATAAAAGTGCCTTCAAGTTCAACGCAGGGCTGTCTCTTTTAAAGGGACATAATGTAAAAAATAAAGTCACTGATTTCGGTCATTTTTTTGCATTATGTCATAATGAGTTGAGTCTACCTTATTACACTGCACAGCAATATTTACAACGTATTGATACGGCTTTGCTGTGCCATGAGGACGTCTTGAAATATGCGCACTTTCCTCCACCGCTTGAGTTGTCCGCCATTTTATTCAATTCTCCGACGAACAAAGGCGCGCTCTAGAACGCGTTCGGTGGTTCGCTCGAATCGTTACTGAAGTTTGTTGAAAGTCTCCGCTAAGCTCCGAAGATCGGCGACCGCAACGGTCGATTCGGAATCTACGACTGGCTTACTTCCGGGTAGGCTACCCGGAAGTAAGTGAATTTGTTCGGGGCTTACTTTGGCGTTGTTAATTAGCGCTAGAAATGTGATAAAATGACACAGATAAGTTGGAAATAAGTAACAAATGTCAATCTGACTTGAGATTTTAAAGTTCAGAACATTTGAAATTTTGGCGCCATAATTTTACAATATGTCCCTTTAAAATGTTTTTTCATCTCACTCATTGTTTGGGAGCCCATTTTGTAAAATTTCCTGGTTAAATATGACAGTTCATGCTTATAAAAGTACATAATATGAATTCTTAATAGTAAATTGTGTCATTTTTGGGACAGATCACCGGGTGGAAATAATTTTGCGTCCCAACGAGCAAATATTCATTACGGGATGGAAGTACGGGCCCAGTCCTGGAGACAGCTCTACTTCAAAGCCAAATATAAACTACAGACAAACTGTAAATGTATTTAAGTTCGCGGTGATTCAATTTTGCGGTAGCGGGAAAAAGGACTTTTCGCGGTGGATTTAAGTTTGCGGTAACACCATAGACTGCAATCTAATATCATAATAGAAAAATGTTCGCGGTGGTTTTAAATTCGCGGTGAAGTGGTCACCGCGAAAACTAATCCAACGCGAACATTTCTGCATTTACAGTATCAACACATCTGCTTGGAGAACACAGCATGCTGACATTGCCATAATAACATAATGATTTAATGACTATAAAACGTTACGGTTGCTCACCTCTACTGATGGCCTTCCTGCGGTAGAACAGGTCGAAGATGTAGCGAGACTTCTGGTGGTGAATCTTAAAGATGGGCCAGAGTGCCTCCACCTTTCTCTTCCCCTCATGTGGCTCTGTCTCAGCTGTGGGTGAGGAAATAGTATTAGTAAGACATTGTTAACAGTAAGGGGCAACATCAAGGCAATACAAACATGAATATGGCTAATTCATCATCATCGGTTGACGAGATCACACATGTTCGCACATGTTTAGACACGATGGGGTTATACCGCCCCTTACGGGGTGACATACCCTTTCGCTGGCTAATTACAAGACAGGGATGCGCCAGGTCTCCCGTCCAAGTGAATGATGTAATTCACAATGTGGCTGATACAAGACAGAGGTTTGCCAGGCCTCCATCCAGGTGATTTGAAGTGAACAAACAACTGCCGACAGAAGGATTTGCACCAACGCACACCGCACCATCGCACGTGTGGGGGTTCTTTGACGTGCATGGGGTATGGCTCTCCCCATACACGGGACCTCCATTTTTAACGTCCTATCTGAGGGACAGCCGTTGCCGAAGCTAGGTACTCATTTTCACCTGAGTAAAGTGAGGAAAGCCGTGTAAAGTGCCTTTCCCAAGGACACAAGATCGGTGACACGGCGACCGGATTCAAACCCGCAGACCCCGGTGGGGTGGGATCTTACTAGAAATTATCATGTTTTTATTTTTCTATCAAAAAGTAGTCTGCTTACGGACTACTAACCAAAATACGTTCTTATATGGAAATGTGTCTCATGGAAAATGTTGTGATATACAATGTGTTGCGTCTCCGAAGCAGTATTTTCGCGGAACGATAATCAAACATAGATGTACAAATTGTAACCAAGTTACGATGCACGATGCTATATTTTTTTGCAACAAGAAAGATTTTTTCTACCTTCTCTCATTTTCTGGTCCAGTTCATCCAGCGTAGGTTCAATCAGCTCCCAGCCCTCTGGTGGAGGCTTCCTGCTTCTCCTGACCTTAGGCATTGTTTAGTAACGCTACAAATCCGCTCTTTCCGTCAAAAATACTTCAACAAACTCTTCTGAACTGCGGGAAATAAAACAGCTTGGGTACAACAGGAAGTTACGTCAGAGGTCAAAGGTTGTGAGAAAAAATGTTTCAAAACTCTAAATGTTTTGTCAAAAATCACAATAACTTAGACATTAGCATCAATGGATTCGATTCTTACACATATGTATAGCCTAATCTTACACAAAAGCAGACAAATTCATAATTCTAAAGCATTTTTTCCAAAAAACAGGTCATAGGTCACAATAGTTGTAACCGGAAGTTACAAAGCATAGTGGGTAGCGCGGGTCTTGCATGTGCAGTGTTGCAATCTTTGTCGTCTGAAATCTGCAATATTTTCGGAATTTTGATTCCCAATTTGACGAAGTTTCTTAACAACAACTGCTTGAAGATGCCCAGGGGAGGCAGAGGTGGCGGAGGTAGGTGAAAGTGATAGCGCAATGGACGTTTGGAAGTGTCCATACTTGTCTTTTTATTTTACGTTCATGTGGAAATTATTTTTTTGCACATGAACAAATCATATCTCCATCTGCCCCCCCCCTTTGAGATGCTTTGCTTATGGTTTCTAAGGTAGATGGTAGAATCAAGATTTCATTTCTGCTCAATGATGAAAATACTGTAATCATACTGAACTTATTATTAATCATATCATAATTCATAAATAGAACGAATTAGATATGGACCAATGAAAGGATTTACCTTTTGCAGTTTTCTTTTGTTCTTCACACATAATTTGGCAGGTATTACTATGAATGATATAATTTTATAGACCTTGACATTGATTAAATCATACTTCATAGTTTGAATTCTTAAACTTGACATTTATACTATTATAGTAATAATTTATGTTGTATCATTTATATGCAAAGAATGGATTGATGATAAGTGTCTTTTTAACTCCATGAAATATCATGTACTATAACTAGCGTTGTGTGTGTGTCCAAGGAGGTTAAAGAAAGAGAGGAGAGCGTTCCTATTGTTCCATGTTTGCCGCGAGTGTGAATCACATCGAAGTGCTAATTGCCCCAATCTGCATCTCGCCAGGCTAGCGTGGGCCTTTGTTTACGAGTCAGTTTCAACATCTCTCGTCCAGGAACATCGATTTGGGGCCGGGATTTCAGCGATTTTGAGGATGATTCTCATTAAATACAGCGCTACTTTTACTAAGGAAACAGATATCAATAGTGACGATACTTCGCCTGAGGCAAGTGCGAGCATAGTTCCCCACGGGCCACAGAAATGTGTGTAACAACAAGTCACGCGGTGTAGAAGAACGCTGGGTCGGCTTTCATAGCCCAGGACATACGGAGCTATTTCATAGTATTTGTAAGAAGCTTGAGAAACGCTATGCAACTTTATTTTCAAGTCTGTCAAATTAAGATATCAAGCCATCTGTGTAAAAAAAATGCGTTCCTCGTGAGGCAAAAATTCCCTCAATACCGACAAAATAAATTTCCTCGGAAATATCATCTTGCTTCCCATCATTGCCATGAACATCCACGGAGCCCTCAGAGTACAAAATTCATGCATCACGAACAGCAAAAATCGATCGCAAACAGCAACAACAAATACTTATTTGGCACACCCAAGCCCACTACTATCGTTGAAAAAAAGTCTCTTTTGCGGGGCAAGCGTAATAATTTTTTAATAGACACATGAAGTAGAGAATATTGTTCATAATTCTGAGACAAAAAAATCGGGGATACAGCGACAAAAATGCCTGTAAATTCACTCAACTTGGTCGCACAGCGCCGAAACAAGTATCGACATGATCGCCATCTTGGTCTCTCCACAACAGTACTGTTTGCACACGTCACCTTCGCTTCCCAAATAAGGAAATCTGCGGAAACTGCGCTCATCTCGCTCACACTTCGGCAACCCTCGGTCGTCCTCGGCCGGGATCGCGGTACATGACGTCATGGCTGGGCTCATGTGATTGGCTGACACGTCCGGGCTCATCAGAAATGGCGGGAAACCCCGCGGCCATGATGGTCATCAGAGACGCGCCGCCGGATAGCGGAAACAATGGGCCCGGAGGGTCTGAACAATAGCCCGCAGTGGGGTGTTAATGACTGAGCTCTCTCCTGTGATTCTTTAACCTCCTTGGTGTGTCTGTGAACAAGATAACTCAAGTACATCTGGAAGGACTGGTTTCATACCAGATGTGTTGGTGGGGTATGACAAGAGCTGAAAATGATTAGATTTTGGGCCCTTTAGAGGCTTGTCTTGGTATTGCCTCGGAGCTTCCTTTTTTTTTTTTCTTTTTTTTTTTATCTCGTGTTCTGGAGTTTGCTGTTGTCTTGAGCAAAGGAGACACGATTTTTGGGCATTAGAAATTTTTTTTAGATAGCTCTTGTTTATGTATGCATCCTGTTGTGAAGTACATATATATGCCTTCAATGTGTTATCTTTAGGAGGCTTCAAGAAGTCCCATAAGGGAAGACATAGACAGTTTACTAATGAAGAGGAACTACGACAGCAGGCGTTAGCCTCAGAAAAGGACCGACAGTGGCGGGTAAGTCGCAGGGTGTCGTCCAAGTTTCTATCATAAACAACATCTGTGTTAAGTACTATCAGTGCAGTATATTTGATTATCATATAGCCAGGCGCTGCAGACCAATCAGAAGACCTCTTTCCATGTTGGTTACGTCACCATATCACATAGATTCCGGCCAGCTTGATGTTACCCCCCCCCCCCGGTAAAAGAAATCAACACCTGACTAATCAGAAGGAGTGATACACTGGAAAGTAACCAATCAGAATAGCACAGAGCATGGAGGAAAGATCAGACCCCACAGGGAGGAATGATCATAAATACAGTTTGAAAAGGTTTGACGTAAAAATGTAAAGCTAGTCTGTAGACCTATCTCATGTTTCCATTTACAAGTACATTAACGGCAGTGGGGGGAGGGGTAACTTTTTCTTTGGAGGTAGTGGCTTATTGATAATCCCATGTTTTTAATGATTCATCGTTTAGAAAATTGAATGATAAGTGGCTTTAAACTGATCAGCTCACAGTGTATACGGGACTGCTACAGATTTGAGAAAACAGTGTTAATGATGTTGTCCCTGTTTTTTTTTTTTTTTTTTCAGGAAAAGAAAGGGCTAATAGATAGTGATGAAGAGCAGGAGGAGGAGGAGGAAGAAAAAGGAGCCAAGAGTCTGGCCAGGGGGAACCCGGGGGACCTGCCTCCTAGTTCATCTGAAGAGGAAGAAAGCTCTGAAGATGAAGATGTAAATCTGGGCTTGGTTTTGTATAGCAGTGTTCTGGCCAGCCTGAAATTTTTTCCGCCCCCTGGATTTTGAATGGAAGTCCTGTTCAGCATAGAAAGCAAAACGATCCCAGGGGGGCTGGGAAAAATTTTGAAATCTAAGACCCCCTGAAACACTATTTCCTGCATTTTGAGGGGCAAATTTTCCTGGTAGAGTAAATTCAGCTTGATTCAATGGTATCTGTGCTAAATTTCTGGAGATCTTTCATTTTTCTAATATCATTACATGCAGATTTTTGTCCATCACAAAGAACAGAATGGGTAAAATTTTTGTCTGTGCCCAACAAAGGACGGATGCTGGCTAGAGCCCTGTTGTAGAGTTACAGGATATGAGATGGTGTAACTGGAGATTGGCAGGATGGGAAGGTTGGATTGGCCGGTGTCCAAAGTTGGCCCCAGCAGGAAAATAAAATTGACAGAATTAGCAGGAAATTCACAATTATGAATAAAACAAAAAGTTAAAATATTTCAGAGGTATGGATTACTGACTTTCTTGCTATTGTAGTTACTGAAAGAATTCATTTGTGTTCTTTTGTATTTTTTTGTGCTTTTTTTGTTTTTAATGCAAATTATTTCTTCATTCTCATGATTTTGCTACTTAGTACAAATAGTGAAAAATATGAGCATGACAAGAATCATTTTTATTTTGAGACCTACTTGTAGATTTAGTGTTCATTAGTGTAAGTTGTAGATATGACAAATGCAAAGCTCCCTCTTACATTTTGTATATGTCTCTCATATAGGATGGGAAACCCAAAGGAGTAGAGCATCTAATAGAGGTTGAAAATCCCAACCGAGCCAAGAATAAGTTGAAGAAAGTAACAGACATGGACATGCAGGCGGCAGAAGGGGAGCCAAGGCTGTCTAGGAAAGAAAGGCAAGTCTTATAATTGTACATGTATATCAAAAATCAATGTCTTAAAAGCTGTATTTGCAAAAGTAATAAGAATTTTTATGGACATAGATATATTCCTTGTTAATTCCCTGTTAAATCCTTTAGCATGAGTTGCCTCATATTCTCCAGTTTCTTTAGATAGCAGATATGATTGATACATATACGTCAATGAAGGGTAGACATCTAGGTGATAATACACCCCAAATAATGATTTACCTGTCAGCAAATGGATGATTTTGGAAGTGCCATATATTTCAGAAAACATCCAATCGGAATTTATCCATCCTGACAAAAGGTAGTGGATGGTACCTGAATTGACTGTTTCCAAATACATATCCACTTGCTTGTCAATGGGTAACTATTGTTTGGCACGTATATGATTAATGTTGAAAATGGTATTTAAATCCTTATTCATATGATAAAAATGATGCTATCAAAAAATTTATCCCCGTGATAAAAAGATTTCTCTTTTATATTCCAGTGGTATGCGTTTGAATTTGAGAAATCCTCATGGTCTGTTCAAATGATATTAAATTCTGTAACTAAATGTTTGAGAGTTTGATTTTGTATTCCAACTAGGGAAGAGATTGAAAAGCAGAAAGCCAGAGCCAACTATCTAAAATTGCACGCCGAGGGGAAAACAGACGAGGCGCGTGCAGATCTCGCCAGACTGGCTCTCATTAGGAAGCAGAGAGAGGAGGCAGCCAAAAAGAAAGAGGCAGAAAAACAAGGTAGGATATAGAACTTTTTTTTTTGGCAACACCTCAGAAGTGGAGCCTTGGTGAATGGCTAGTAAAACATCTTGTAATAGAAACCATGTTGACAGCAACAAACTTTAAGCAACTTATGAATAGCTTGCTCCAAAAGTCCTCCCACACCTGTCAAAACATAGAGTTGCAAAAGAAGATCATAGAATTGTAAATATTTGATGAATGTGCCGAAACTCTCTCATTGGTCATATCAGTAATTGCCATTCTCTCATTGGTTGAACTGCTTTATTTGGTGGATATAAATATTTGATGGTGTGCAGCCCCTTTCTCATTGGTCAAATAAGTAATTGCCATTCCCTCATTGGTTGAAATGCTAATTGTGATGGACAGAGGGATTGGTGTAAGTTTATTCATCTTTTTATGTAAACAGTTGCTTGACTCTCTTTTATGTCTTGACCTTTACAGAAAGAGAAGCAAAGGCAGCCGCAGCAGCCAAAGACAAGAGAGCAGGAAAGAAATAACCTTAGCTGGAGCCGTCTGTACATACTTGGAACTCTATGTATGTCCTAAACTCGTGCATGGCTGTACAGAAGAAAAATATTCAAGAAAAAAAATAAACAAAAAAGTTTAAAAATTTAATGCAAGCTGCTGACATGCCTGGCTGAATTGCTACACATATTTCTAGGTAGTACAATGCTGAAAATTTCTACAAACACAAAGTATACACAGATCAAATTTTCAACAGCCACTGTCACCTGCTTCAGGATCAATAATGACAAGTCATTTAAAAATGTAAACTTGTGAGAGTATAAACAACATGTGACGTTATTGACACTTCATATTGTATTTACATATAGTCAGCAATTGGTCAAATGTGCCAGGAAGTTTGTATCACCACTGTCTCTGTTAAGTGATGGCTTGAGTACCCTTGATGTATATGGCCTCCATTATACCACTAATATAATATAAACTTCCTGGCATGTCTGACCAATTGCTGATGTCACGTATACGCAAGAGCACATACACGACTTGCACACTTCCCATAATTCACAGTGCCAGGGATACAGATGTAGTGACCCGTGAGGTCATCGGGGGATACCAACTAACAGCTACAGTGGTTAGTGCTGGCTACTTTATACTTCTGGCCTCAAAACTTGTAAAATTTGATATAAGAGTAGTACAACTCATTAGTTTATATGCTTTGCCGCCGTTGTACTAAAGGTTTTAGCTGGTTTCACCCTGGTTTTAAAATTAACAGCGCCAGGGTTACGGATATTGATGTTACCACCATTGTCCAGGGTGCAAAACCAGCTAAAAACTTTAGCACGACGGTGGCAAAGCATATAAACTAATAAGTTGTACGACAAATATAGTACTACTATTATTAGAGCTGAGAATTTTACAAGTTTTGTGGCCAGAAGTACAAAGTAGCCAGCACTAACCTCTGTAGCTGTTAGTTGGTTTCCCCCGATGACCTCACGGGTCACTACATCCGTATCCCTGGCACTGTGAATTATGGGAAGTGTGCAAGTCGTGTATGTTTGTAAGTCTAAATAGTTTACATTCTCAAGTAACTGGTAATAATTTATCCTGAAGAAGGCAACGGTAGTTGTCTAAAACATTATCCGAGTATACCTTTGTGTTGGAAGAAAATGACACATTGCACTGTGATTACTACCAAAATAGAAAATCTTCCATGATATATATTTCAAGGTTTAGTGCAGAACACGCTACTAACGATAACATACAATCAATGCAAGTCAAGTAGTAACTGGATAATAAATCTAACGTATGAAAAAAAGCCTTAACTCTCACTGCTTAATGTAGTATAGTGCTATGTCGCATGTCATAACAAGCAAAAGAATACTAGAAAAAAAAGTCTCACTCCTCTATGCCTTAATCAAATGTTACGATTTTCTGATTGTTCTAGGAGAATGTCAAAATCTGTATGTTTCATTGAAAATAAAAATCTTTGGAATAGGGGAGGGATGTCAGTTGCATGTTTTATCTCAGAGACATTGATTTCTTTTAGAAAGAAATGTTTTTGAAATGATGCTCTATTGGAAGATGTGTAGCCATCTCAACAGCTTGCAAGGTAAATAAATAAGTGTTATTATAATAAAACTTAGAAATATTAAGTACTTTGCATTAATTGGTAACAAATAGTCATACTCTACCTAGAAAGCTATCTTTGAATAATGATATGTAGTCAATGAAATTATTCTTAAATAAGGGTATAGATACTACAAAATGTGTCTCGATTTCATTCTTAAGAATTGTTGGTACATGTAATGTTATGTTATTTTCTATTTCAATACTTTGAGAGGGTAAAAATTCTATATTTTTGCCCCATCAATTGCATGTCATACTAGTGTATCTTTTTATTTCAATCTTGCATACTACAACCCATCATAATGCATACTATCTGAAGTTGATTCAATCTTGAATAGATCACCCCTTTAGAATCCAAGGAAAATGCTACAGTAAAGAGGGTGTCTCACCTCAGCTGAAACACTTTGTAGTAAATTAGATCTGTGTTATCATCTAGCCTCCAAGCAGACCCTACGGTGCCTTAGAAATAGTATCAAAGCTGGCAAAGGACTTAGTTATAGCGGCACCCGTTTGACTCCCTTTGGCCGGCTATCTCCCTTTGGCCGGCTATACTCCTTTGCCAGCTTTGATACTATCTCTAAGGCACCGTAGGGTCTGCGTGGAGACTAGTTATCATCATCATTGTTTCGTGCCAGTACTGCAGCCAGGCCACGGCCTTCTCATTAGCTCATCATGTGTTGTTTGATTCATAATGGAAATATTATGCAAAACAAGTATGACTGAAAAGACAACAGAAGAAGTAAAATGGAATTTTTTTAAATCAAATAGATTTCAATAAGTGCGCTGTCAATTGGCTCCAACATACTGCCAAGGTATTACAGGTTCAGTGAGATACCCTCTTTACACAGGGTTACTAATTTTACAACGCCGGGATACTATATTTGATAGACCATGAATGCTGTCTCTATTATATGATGTTAGTTTCTTCTTCACTTGTGATAGCATTTGCCATCATAGAATGTTACTTATTATTACATACATTTGTTGCCACAATAGAATAAAACAATACATGAAACAGTCGTTTGAACTTTTCTTGTAAGATCTATTTGAGGACAATATTTAGAGATCAGTATGAAACACTAGTACGATGCACCGCAAACGTTAGGATAAGTTTGTTTGCGGTCCTGTAGCGCCATCTAGCGATTTGCTGCAACACTACAGCTTGCCACACCTGTACAGAGCCACATTGTCCCTGGGGAATGACAACGCAAACAAAAGTTGCTGAACCGGTACGTGCTAAAGGTCGGTTACCTGTCCAACCCACGTAACGGAAATCGTGTCAACCCGTCTCGTCACGGAAAATCCCTTGAAGAATTTCAAGACAATTTCCTTCTAGGATGGAAATGTGACGAATCTTTCACTTACAAGGGCGTACCTCACAACTGATTACAACCAAGATTTTGCATTTTTAGCTTCAGGTGAGTTTAGATTATCGGAAGCGTCGTTGTTGTTGCTAACTCATAAACATCATAGCATTGTCGAAACCCAATTCCTCTCTCTGACTGTTTCCTTGTAAATCTATTTTAGCTTCTAAATGTATCCTCACAGTATCATATGTCCCATTCTGGGAACGCCTTTATACGTCGATCGCGTGCTAAAATACCTGCAATGTAATCTAATACTGTAGTCTACTATACCTAATGGCATTGTCTGTTGCCTTTGAATACCGTCGCCATTTTGTTCATTTCAAAATCTCGCATGCCTTGTCTTTCTGAAAATCGCAACCTGGAAAAATCGAGTTTCTATATTGTTTTTGACGCTATATTTCTTCATTTGTACAATATTTCTAGTAACTTACATATTGGAGCTACGTACGTATGAAATCTGTGGTATGTAAAAATACCTTTCCCATCCTTTTGTGACCTCCAAATCCATTACTAGCGTGACCGTACTAAGCAATACGGTACAAGCAATCGAAATGCAATCGATTTCGTCATGTTTGGACATGGAATCATCAATTTGTTCTTACCGTTAATGCGTGGATTCGTATGCGGGCGAGCACTTATAATTTACACATTCTATCCGCAGTGCACGAATACTTCTTCTGCAAATTGTACCAGTGATGTGCCTTTGTTTTGGTTACATGTAGTCGTCAATGTGGGGGACCTATATTACAAATATTATTGAATGAAAGACATTGTTCATTTATACTCAAACAAGCTAAGTACAGGTCATAGCGATAAGGCGCAATTTCATATAAAAAAGGTCATCTTTCTTCATCTACAGAGACTACTATATGCTAGTATGTACATGTTCAACTTCTTCACGCTTCTTAAGACAGTTGTAAACATATGGGGAGATGTAACCAATACAGGATTTATCTAGTTGCAGAAGGAATATGAATTTTTCCTTACTATTTATTACCTTACTGGTATACACAAAACTGTATACATTCTTCTTCACAACTGAAATACTAGTAAACGTAGTCAATGAATAGAAACAGGTAATGCTATCACATTGGAAATGGTATCTTGTAATGTAAAATGACGAATTATACTTTCACTCGTAATCAGTGTGCTCCGATACCAAATATTGATATTATTTTCAATATCACACTACAGAACATGTACAAGCCGTGTGTGGGCACGAAATACGACCCGCTAGATATAAACCACCTGTTAATTCCCATATATCACTTATGTATGCATGTAAATCATTCGTTTAAGGCGCAGTAAACATGTTAGCCGTGTTTACCTTGTGTCTTATTTACGACTTGCCTTGTTGGACTCACTTGACGTCATCAAAGAAATGTTTATATTGAAACCAGCACAACTTACGTAAGCAACGTAAGCTATACCGAATCATCGTATATGTGTATGATATTTGATGTAAGATTAGCCTAATTAAATCGCGCTTGTAGCGGGTAACCTTACACTAGGAATGGACCAGTTACAGGTCCGAACAGTGGAGTTTGCGTTTCACAGACTTAAAGACCACAGCATGTAAATTTTATGGATGACATCAGCGCGCTCATTAATTTTCGCCTGATTTCAGAAAAAAAATCCCTCTTCGGGTGTAATAGACCAAAATAGGCAAACATGTTGTGTTATATAGCCTATAATAATCATACTTGCAGAAGTGACACTAGGGAGGTAGCAATGACTATAGTTGCAGAAGTGAAACTTGCTGGATCGTTGTTAAAGTGCCACCAATATGGATGCCATGCATGCAGTTGCAGTGTAACACACTAGTATCATTTTTACTACACTAGTTCTTTAATACAAGAATGAATGCCTTGTCAGTTGTGATGCCACGTTTTGTCACTTCAAAAACTTGTTACGACGTTTATGGTGTCTATTTTGAAAATTTAGCCATCTTGTTTATTTCACCCATGTTTTTTTTTTCGCTAACTCATTATTTTTGCATTCTTCATAGGATGTCATCCATGAAATTTACTTGCTATGGCCGTATGATATATACAACATCTAAAAGTGAATCTGTCCTTTCAGCCAAGGAGGCAAGATGGACAAGGAAACGTTGGTGCACAATATCGAGCTACCCGTGCACGAGGAAGGTGAAACTGAGGTGGTGGCGGAGGCGGTAGTTTTGGAACGGAATGATGACGTCACAGGACAGGTGCGTCTATGCTATTACGTTCGCACGTTAAAAACATATCTACGATATTGATGATAGTGACAGAAACTTCCACATTGACCATAATGGTGGAGGTGGTGTGATATGACCACTTACCGTTAAGGGTAGTTGAATAAGTAATGGTTGAACTCAATATCTCAGTCATCCCGTATAGGGCTGGGTATCGGTACAGCGTACCGGTACAAAACCGGTTTTCTTATTGGACCGGTCCAGAAAAACCGGACCTGAAAAAATTAGGTGGACCGGATGTTGGACCGATTAGAAAATCAATAGATTATTTTATCAGGCATTCACACGTTTTGGCGCTTGCAGGTGGAAGAAAATAACAAGAGTGAAGTAGTGTAGAGTTTATAGTAATTTCTACCAAGTTTTACAGCCAATCGTACAGGTGCAGTTAGCGTTGTAGGATTTTAAAACGCCAGTGTAAGTCTAATACTCCACCAAACAGATTTCTTTGTAGTGAAATGGACCATTGGTATGAGTCATACTGCATCAGGTAACGGTTCAGGTCCGGACCTGGACCTGATCCTCTGGACCTGAACTGGACCTAAATTTTCTGTACCGGTACCCAGCCCTAATCACGTAGCTATATATAGAAAGAGATAGCCTAGTATTCTGTGAATAAAGACAATCCGATCTCTACAACAGCATAAGATTAGGAAATTACTTTCGGACGTTTCGAGTGCATGATATCTAACTATCTTCTACGCCAATAAAGTAGTCTGGCTCTTTTACCCTTTTGTGTGTATTATTAACCTATATATTATAATTTTCGTTTCTGACAAATGTCCGGCCCGGTTTGGAAATGTATGTAGTAGCCTGAGTATCATCCTCCGTAGTAACCGCTGGTTCACGAATTTCGCTTGCTAACTCCGTGGTTAGCAAGCGAAAGTCGTGAGCCAGCGGTTAATACTACGGAGGATGATACTCAGGCTAGAAATGTAGCCCCGGCATGACACAAATCTCACCATCCGGTGCTACCGTCGGATGCACAACAAAATGCATCATCACAGTATCAACATGCGTTACCTTGGTTGCTTTCCAATATGAGATATCGACATGCATTAGTAATCTATTATTCATACTAATTAGAGTTATTAGACTATGAGGAGGCCTAATAAGCTTTGACAATTTAAGGTTGAACTTGTGCAACACAGGCTACAATACACGTACGCGTACCTTACCATTTCTTACATATTCTAGTTAAATTGTTGTTTTTTTCTCCGCCAGACTAACCCAGTTTACGAAGACGGAACAATCCAGAAGGAAATAGAAAATGACCATGTCAAACAAAATGGAACACAGAGCGGTGCTGCAGGACCGGACTCTACGCCAGATGGCGTCATTCTAAGTGTCCAGAATCTCCAAGTAGAAGGCTCTACCTCAGTCCAAATCGACAAAAAAGACGACAAGAAAGGAGAAGAGGTCCGAGAGGGGATTAGAAAGACTCTGTGGTACTTGTGTAGCGGGTTTGGCTGCTGTATTCCTGTGTGGATAGCGAAGGGTGTCAAGGAATCTCGTATGGTAAGTTATGATTTTGTACTTAAGTGTATTTTGTAAACAAAGTTGAACAAACCTATAACGTTACATAGACTATGAGAGAGCAACGTGTCAACCAGCATCAAATAGGTACTGGTTGTATGGTGGCAAAGTGTTTATCTCAACATTTCAACAAACAATAAAACGGGTTTATAAATGTATTAAACTATTTTAAATACCACGATGTACGTATCTCAGCTTTTATTGTTGAGAGCAAGGAGGGTTGATTTTTGTTGAGAGAAAACAAGAACGTTTCAACAAACATTAAAACGTCATTGGTATGAATTAGATACGCAGTGTTTTCAGGACAGCACTTTGTTAACAGTGTTTTGGTACTTCAAATTATATGCAAAACATATCATAAAACCCTCAAATGGACTATTCACTTGCATGCAAAAAAAGGGAACTTGCTAGTCCGTATATAGCCGTTTTGTGAAGGAGGCTACTACGTATACATCTAACTTGCCAACGAAGAGAAATTCAAACATAACGCTAGGCATATTTTCTTTCAGGCAAAAGCGGCCAAGAAGGAAGGGAACATAACCACCTATCAGATGTTGAAGAACAAAGTACAGTACAGGTGGATGATAGCCGTCATCCCATTGGTCATCTTTATACCAATCATCATCATCGTTCTGGTGACGCGTCTTACCTGAGGACCATTCCATTCTTGAACTTTTGCAGGGGTGGATGGACAGTTTTACGTTTCCTCTTTCACCAAAAGTATCATTGTTTGTATCATTGACTTGTGGATCTGGTTGCAACCTACATGTAGATAGTGTTTGCTAGTCGATATTATATTTTTGTGCCTATTTTTCTTAGGGTATTCTTGAGTTTAAAGCTACCTCTTCATATGCATTATATATTCTGCCAATACATGCCAATTTATGCCAAGAGAGCTAGTTATATATATATATATATATATATATTAGTCTATGTTTATCTAATCTTTCAGCAACATGTTAATGACAAACTGTATCATTTTTTTTACTGATTCTAGGAATAGTACATTTCTATCAAAGCCCATATCATAGATAAAAAATGCTGATGTTTCCAGTTAACGTTAAGTTTATGAAACATGTGAATGGCAGTAGTAGTGTTCGCATACATTTTCACAGACAAACTAACATAATGTAGATATGTTTTATCTTTTAGTCTATTTTGTATATCATGTGATACAAGTGCTGTTGTTTTTCTGACTTTGAATTAGTTTGTACTGCCATGAGGACAACTACATGTAACAGGATTGTCTGAATGAGGTTTAGTGACCTAGGAATGTTCCACGTTAAGATTAAGGGGTGGTGCAACTGAATAATGTTTTAACACAAAGACGAATAATAATTGCTTATAAAGCTTAAGTATCTTATGTAAAATACGCGAATGTACTTTTAGTGAAAAAGGGGCAAACAGGCAGGTACTGTGATTGTGTATATATTAGTGACATGGATTTCAAACCCACCAACTTTGGGGATACAGTGTGCAAAATACCCACTTGCACACTTGCAACCACTTTTTGCTTGGTGCAACTTACTTCTAAACTCAGGTTGCACAGGGTGCAACTTAGATTTTGAGACTCAGAACTCGATTTTGTTAACGTTGTCAATTTACGTGGAAGAAATAAATGGACCGAGGCAGCTCCGTTTCATATCAGCCAAACATGTATGTATTGTACCTTTTGTCAGAAATTAGTGAATTATAGGTGGTGCAACTTGAAATTCAGTTGTGCAACTTAGTTTTTGCCCCAGGTTGCACACTGTGCAACATAGCTCAGAAAAGTATTTTGTACACTGGGATATGCAGTGATATACAGAGTAACAAACATAGCATTCCTATGCAAGAAAAAGACTTAATATCTTAAAAAATAAAGTTTATAAACCCTATTTAAAAGACTGTTTAACTTTTAGTACTGACTGTCTTATGTGTATATGCTTCAATTGCTTTGCATGAATAGTAAACTACGTATAACGTTACCTCACTGAAGCTTTACATAGCAGTACACACACACAAAAAAAACACACACAAAACCAACATGGTTCCTCAGTTTTATCCAGTTATAATATTTCGGCAGCTCTCAAACAGAAAATTTCTACTCTTCTTCGTAGAAATTTAACATTCCATTTTTCATGTCTTGATACAGGGTGCATTTTGAATGCTAATTGTTACAACAGTTGAATACAACTTAGTTAAATATGTGACATTAAATATTTTGTCATATCTTAAATTCCAAGACATCTTTGTCAGTCACTCTGTAAAAGAATAAGAAACTTAACACAATATATTCAATACATAAGCAAAAATGTTGTTTTTTTTGTTCTAGCCATTCTGTAGGCACTTTTTAGCTAAGATTCTTCTTCTTAACTATTTATGATAATTCATTTAAACAAAGACTTAAGAAATTGCATTCAGTGTTTCTATCAGTCTGGGAGTGTTAGTTTAAGTTCCTGTTACCAGACAGGCAGGTTAACGCCAGTTCACCTTTATTCATGGGGTATCCTATATCCGTTGCTTTTAAAAATGGTACATTTGTGTTTAGTAAATCAAATTGATGGACGGTAGTTTCAAACTGCAATATTCTGAAAATGTTGCAATTTGAAAACACCGTCCGTTTGACTTGATTTCTCTAAATACTCTAATTTCTAAATGCAATGGATAAAGGTTACCTCACGAATAAAGTTTGACAACCACTAGACATTAAAGATTATAACTGTTACATAAAAGTTTTCAAATGTAATTAATATGCCTACCATGAGTGGCAGAATCTATGCTAAAGCTGCCCTATTTGAACATAACATCTGGAATACGTATACCCTGTAAAATTGAACATGTATACCTTGAACATTTGTTGTTTTCGGGTACATATAGGTTGGTGGCTCATATATTGGAGTATTTAAAAAAATAATTCATAAAGAAAAGGCTCCAAACTTGGCAAGCTTCTTGCATGGGGCTTAAACTGCCTTTTTTCTATTGGCAAATCAGTCTTCATTTTTTTTTGTTATACATGTATTGGGCCATCTCTGAAAGATATTGGTGATTATCCCATCATATATCAAATACATTCTACATATGGGTCAAAACAAAAAGAAAACAAAATGCCCAAAACTTCATACATGGCAAGCATTTAGAAATAGTATGCAACATTAAACATGACTATTGTATCTGTTTATCTCAATACATGTACATGGTATAGTGGCATTTCTGTGTTATTACCGAAAACAGGTTAGTGCATAGTGTGTTTTCTTTTGCTGAGTTTACACACACGTTTTCCAAGTTGACTTGGTGCACACCAGACTACAACTGGTGGAGTCGACTCATGACTGTGTAAATAAAAACTACAGGGTATTCCAGGGCTCTAGCCAGCTCGACATTTTTTTCCGTCTGAGCCAATTCCCATTGTCGCAAAAACACTATTCCAGGAGTTAGAGAGACTTAACTGAGACCTTGAAAAACGGGTTTTAATCACATTATCGTATGCAAAAGGGCACCGACACACATTGTCAACAATCATAACAATAGCAAAACAAACAGTGTGTGGCTTCTACGGCCGTGGACGGTGTCCCCAAGCAGCCTGTAGCTTCCACCAAGAAGCTTTTATCAGATTTTTGTCCGTCAAAGTTGACGGATTGGTTTTAAATTCTTTCCGTCACACGCAGCAAATTTCCGTCCATTGACGGAAAAACGGACACTGGCTAGAGCCCTGGGGTATTCTGACTAATAATGTACCCTTCTACCGGTGCGGTCCTCATACCACCAGGGAAACTGGGAGTTCCAACTTGAAGTCACTTCACAGTCCCGTGTGTAAACAGAACAAAGTTGCTCTCTGGAGAGGACTTAGTGTACTCCGAGTAGACTCAAAATTTCATTAAAAAAAAAAAGAAGTAAACCCAGCTTGAAAATGCGTAATGCAAACCCAGCACGAAATCCCAGTTTAACCCAGCTGTCATATCTACACAGCAATCCATATCTTGTGTGAGCTACAAATCATGTCAGAGCAGGGTTGTAGCCAGCACCTGTCCTTCAGTCCTTTGAAGGAATTTTGCAGCCGGGGACTGAAAAAAATTTCCAAATTCCGTCCCCGGGACAGACAAAAATTGATATGTAAAGATATAAAAAAAAGAACTGAAACCCAAATTGTGTTCTTCTTCACCAAAACAGATGCCATTGAACAGCTTAGTCTACAAGCAAAATTTGCACCTCAAAATGCAGGAAACAGTGTTTCAGAGGGTCTTTAAATTTTTCTGGGACCCAGACCCCCTAGAAACGACGCGCAACGTCACGCCATGCCTTCGGTGCTCGATAGGATAACTATTCAAAATAAAAAAAAAGGTGATTTCAGGCTGGCTACAACCCTGTTTCAGAGCATCCAAATACATGTTGTATTCTCTCAAAACACAATCTCAAAGTAGATGCTCGATGCCTGTATTTTTCGGACATTTTTGTGCCTAATTCTAGTGGTGCATTTTTTTTGTTAGCATCACCATTTGTATCTTAATAAAAAAAATAAAAAACAAAAATAAAAGATTAAAAAAAAACCCAGCCACACAGAGCCATTGGAATAATAATCTAGGATGTAGGGTCCTACAATGTACAAAATGTATATGAACACTCCACATTATATATGGCATATTTCTGAATCTGCATAATGTACATTCAGTTGAAACAATGATATAATACATTTCCACATACTTAAAGCATTGGAACATGCAAGCTAACTTAAAGAGAGCTCTTGTGTCTACCGACAAGACATCCTCTATCATTTACAAATTTCAATGTACAAATAAACTGCATTTTAATTCAATATATAACAGAATATTATTGACGTAACATTACCGAAGTACACTATGGTGAGAGATACAGCTTTGACAGTATCGACTATCAAAAGATATTGTGAACATATAAATTTCCACTCTTTTCAATAATACGCTATCATATGAGCTTATCATGCTACGTGTAATATGACAAAATGTCATATCTACCCCAATTTGCTGTTCAACACTGTTTTACGAAAACAAGGCTTTTTTTTAACAATGGGATTCATCCTTACCTTGAATTTTGATTCATTTCTATGTTCATGACAAAATATTAATGTATATGACAAAATATCATATCTAGTACCAAATCTGCTGTACAGTACTGTTTTACAAAAAATGTTTTACAAAAAAAGTTTTTCTTCCATGTTTGGATTCATCCTTACCTTCAATTTTGAAAAATGTCTGTGATGACAAAATAGACGGCATTGCCTACAAAAATAGCTTATGAAATCTTTTGCTGTCAGTTGTACAATGTATATAGCGTTTCCCTACTTATTTTCCACCAGTACTTGAAATGTAGGGAGTCCTGCAAACTCTTCTTGTGCTGAAAATGGAGAAATGACATATTAAATATCATAGCTAACAAAATACAATCTGCTGCTTTCAAATGATGAAATTCAAAATATCAATGTGCACAAAATTGAATGATATTTCATACAGTTACACTTCCAGACTTTCATTAACAGTACAATTGTTAATGGCAAAAATTTATGCTATAGTTCATCTTTATACATGGGGAAGCCTCTATTCACTATTTAAAAGAAGGGTATTTAGGGATATCAAGTCAATGGTGGTGTGATATATGTTATATATAATGAAAAATAACTGCAATAATTTTGAAAATATTGCTCTTTGACACTACTGTTTGTTGATTTCATATCCCTAAATACCCTGTTTTTAATAAGATCGGGTGTATTTTGCAGCCAATAGGTACCCAAAGTGCGGGTAATGAGGCTGTTTAACGTGGTCGAGGCACCTCCTCGAGCATGCACGGGACCCCCGTTTTACGTCCCTCCCAGAAGACGATTTCGTGGAAAGCTTCGTGAGGCTACAGCAATCCGGATGTCCTTGGTTGGGGGACTCCCATCCAAGAACTGTCCGGACCGCGCGTTGCTTAACTTCCGATTGAGGGATCGGGTGTACCAACACGCAGATACAGACTCAGGTTTATTGTTCCCCATGGATGAAGGTGAACTAGCATTTCCTGTAACACAAGTTCACCTTTATCTGCGAGGTAACCTTTATCCGTTGTAGTTAGAAACAGGCTATTTAAGGATGTCACGTCGTTGGACGGTGGTTCCCAATGGACGGTGTTTCCCAATTGCAATATTTTCACAACTTTACAGTTTGAAACCACCCATCAGCTACCTGTTATCCCCAAATACCCTATTTTTTAAAACAACGGATAAATGTTACTCCGCAGAAAAAGGTGAACTAGCCAAGGGTTAACACCATTTTCCATTCTTCTTCCCAAGTTATTGCTATTGTTATTGGGTGGACCGACTACTCACTCTTTGCAGCCAGGGGCTGAATTGCGAGGAGCTTACAATAGGCGGGGCTAAATCGCAAGGGTCTGGAGCGAGGTGCCATTCGGCGCCACTCAGGTGACCTCTATACGACTGTCGCAAGTGTCTGGAGCGAGCTGCCATTCGGCGCCACTCAGGTGACCCCAATACGACAGTAATTGCCCCTGGTGCGGCCAAGGTACTGTAGGTTTTGAACCGCTCACACCGCACCATCGCACATGTGGCGGGTTCTTTTACGTGCCCGGGATATGGCTCTCCCCAGACACGGGACCTCCATTTAACGTCCTATCCGAGGGACGAGGTATAAAGCTCCAGAAAGTTAAACTTTAAGGGACTTACCCAGTACATTTGAAGACACTGCAAATTTTCCCTCTACTGTCATTCTCTCACACTGGGAGACCCAGTGAGGGGGTTTCCAGTCATCCCACTGCAACAGAGAAGAAACAACAAGATTTGTAAATAACAGGCGACACTATAATTCCGGACAGACTCATGCAAAATCCGGATACCCTCTCACTTTTCCAGCTTAGTTTGTTCAGGACAATTGACACTCCTTATCATGACATAGAAGATGACAACAGTTACGTAGATAACAGTCATAGCTCCCTTGGGACTGGTTCATTTCTGCAGATTTCTGCAGAAATTTGCAGAATTCTGCGCAGAAATTTGCAGAAATCTGCAGAATTCTGCGCAGAAATCTGCAGAAATGTGAAATGAGCAGAAATGTGACTGTTTTACCTAGAAACTGAACAAAAAATGTATCATTATGGTAATATTAGCGTTAAATTCACTCCCCAAAAATGCGAATACTTGGATAAAATGCATATTTTGGCTTTTGTGTCACCATGTGACAGCCCAATTTGGCTTGCAATTTCGCATGGGGCTAGCTTTGCACCATATGGTAGGATTTTGTTTTTCTTTATTTAGGCATAGCCAATTTCTATTATATTTTGGGTACAAAAAAGCAAAAAAGTATTAAATAGACATTAACTTATTGAAGGACACAACAGCCTTGGATAAAATCCAACATATTAACAGTTAAACTTCATGATGTGTCTGTTTATTTTGTTTTTCGCTTGAGCAAAAGGACTTAACCAGACTGAAGCTTACATCTACTGGTAACTCATATCTGGACCAAGATATTATGTTCAATATGGGTGTTACAGACTGGTTCATATTTTTACATCATATTATTTGGGTTTCCATTGAATAATTTGAACGCACTTCACGTGCACCAAATGTGCTGCTGCCAAAATTATTTTATACCAGATTTGACACTGGGATTGATGTAACCGTTATTACAATCTTTTGTTTGAGGACACCAAATTTTGTCAACTTTTGATGCATGTTGCATGGAAATGTGTATCGTTTTGGTTGTGCATAATATACATATACAATACAACACGGTGTATTCCGTATCACCCGAGGTACCGGCCCGACCACGGGCCGGATCGCACGACGGCCGAAGGCCGGAGGGCGATCTGACCCGTGGGAGGGCTGGGACCGAGGGTGATGCAGAATACACCGTGTTGTATTTTATTTATGTCATACCCACCTGAGAAAACCACTGTTTTGATGCGAAATGCGCCAGAAGTTGAACAAATTTGTTGCCCTCGAAAAAAAAGCGTTGCAACAGTAATGTTCCAACGTCTGAATCAGGCACATCAGGCGCGGCACTCGGCCCACTCGAAACAGTTCGATTTATTCAAATGGAGCCCGTGTGATAAGCCCGGGCCGTATGGAAAGCTATCACCCGGTCCGGAACACCCGTATCGAACGTTTTCGCGTCACAGGTATGACATTAAATGCAATACAACACCTTGATGTTGTATTCTGCATCATCTTTGATCCCAACCCTCCCATGGGTCAGATCGCTCTCAGACCGACCTGCGGTTGGGCTGGTACATCAAATGATACGGAATACACTGTGATGTATAAGGCTGAGTATTCTTTATATACATGTATAAGGCTTTGATGTTATAAAGTATGTAGAGGTATACAATAACCATACTGTACCTCTGAGTTACTGGGTGGATGTAGATATGGTATCTTCAGCAGACCAGTCGGTAGAGACAGGGACGACTTCAGACCAACATCCACCAGTATTCTGTAGACACACTGTTTAAACACATAACATTAACATGTAAATTCAAATCATCAGCACTTTAACAAGTAGGACAAGCAATCTTGAGATAATTTCAAAACAGCCACATGTACATGTAGTTCAACTACAGTGGACACCAACTAATTGCATCACTGCTATTGGCATAAGTCTGGGATTTGCATAGAATTCTGAAAACCCAAACCATTTGCCATTCACTCCATTGTAAATACAATGGTATAATCGCATCATCTATTATGGCATAAATCGGACATTCGGGTAAAATATCGTCAGGTCAATCGCATACTGGCCCGTAAATATGTGATAGAAAACAAGAAAAAAAGTCGAAAATGAACTATCAGCGGCTTTTACAAATGCATTCGATCGGCAAAACCGTCAAAATTGCCGCTGAAATGGACAAATAACGCTGGTACGACGCGCCGGCGGCACCCGAGAGTTACGCAATACAAAAGCGCAAAGGGTGACGGGATAGCATCGGCGCCATTTTTCTTTTGTCTAATACGCGCTGATGTTTGTGAATTTTCGAGCTAAAATTCCCACTGATTTTGTGAACATCGTCTACCCAAAACCAGCCATTATGAAGCTGAAATGTTTGTAAGTTAGATAAGTTCGGGCATTTAGCCCAGTTTGTTCCGAGTTAGATAAGTTCGGGCATTTAGCCCAGTTTGTTCCGAGTTTGTAAATATGGCTGGAAGACGAGCGACAGTTTTGGCGTCATTCACCACGGCATCGGCATGCTTGTTTGTTTAGCGCTACACTACATTGCTCACAAAATCGTCAATTTTCAGCAAAGTTTCCGTACCTTCCGCTTAAAAGTTGTAATCAAACTAATGCTTATCGGTAAATATGTTATGTTTAACCATACGATGATCGGACTGAGCGATTACACGTCGATAAATGTAGTCTGTACAGCGGTATCTAAAGCTGAGAGTCACGCTAAAACTACAATTTTCTGTGGATCGGAGCATAATTTTTTTTTACAGTTCAACGTTACCACATGATGTTAACGTTACATTAAAATGTTGATGATGTGTCGGATATGTATAAACGTGTGTGTGATATCATTCTGCACTGAAATGTGATTGAATTCTTCTCGTTACGGACTTAAACGTTACGTATGACGGACACGTGCCTGTAAAGGAAAAAAAGAAACTTGGATAAATATTAACTACAATGTTACATCTGCATATGAAATATGCATGTTCATGAATAAAATTTAGTATATAATACCAGTTTTGACATGTGTGTGTATCATTTCAACCCTGAGTCTGTAACCAGCACCCCCCTCCCCCGCCGATCGTTTGGACTCTCCTAGGGTTATTGGACTAAGTCGGGTAAACGGGTAAAATTCGCTGACAAATCGATGATGCCAATAGCCGACTTCTACTGTACCTTGTTGTACTACCTTGTAGCCTGGGTACAATCCGGGAAGTAGTTTGCTCTGGTGTGATCATACACTATACAGACGCTTCTCGCTCTGACATTTATCATACACTATATACAGTTGCTTCTCTGCTGTTTCGTCTGGGATCCTTGACCACGTTAACGTATACGTATGGCATCATCCAAATGTTGGACGAGGGCGGTGATAATGGTCCCTAAGCATGAGCGAATTAAGGAATGGGTCTAAGCGCTCGTTTGAACAGGCATTCCATCACCCGAAACGCCCTCCGTCTGCTTGTGGGAGGGCCTGTTGTCATCGAACGAACACTCTAGAACCTTTTTGCTCATTAACTGATGTTAGCACCAAACAGTTTGCAGGTCTCCGGACGGGTAGCAGAAGTGAACATAGGAGCGGACTACTACCCGGATAGTACCCAGGATGACTACCCTGGACAACAGCTCTAATTAACATCGCAAGTTCTACCAGCTTTGAGTTGTTCTTCCTGCAACTCTAGCAAGATCTGATCTTTGCTGTCATCTTTCCACTCACTTCCTTTCACTCTACTGACAGCGCAGTCAAAGTACACACCAACCCAAACAAGAACACACACAGTCACCAAAAAATCCGTACACTCACCTTGATATGCTTGCCCAGGGTGACCACAGGGGGAAGGTTCTTTAGTTCCACAGGAAGGGCCAATTCTATTTTTCTAAGAAATCGAAGAAAGGAAAAAAACAAGTAATGAAGAATGCCTCTTTTGCGGTAAACTGTTGTGGTTAAAATGAAGTCTAAAAAAAATTCCAATAGGTCACATATGATTGGTACATGCACACATAATTGGTAAACTACTAGTACATGTATTTATGTCAGGAATTTTTGGCTGTACTGAAGCACCAACTAGTAATCCATGATGGTACTGCATCCTGGAATGGATAGGATACTGGTTTTGCCTAACAAGTTGTTGGAAATGATGGCCAACCCAAGATCGGCAGTGTCCATTAATGGGAATAGACAGTTTTTCTATCATGTGCCTGTAGAAAAATCTACTGACTTGTTACTCGTTCCTTCCCGTGTTTCGCCCCACACCTTCTCCACCAGTGGCCCAGGCTGACCGGCTGAGCTGGACATCCGATTCCTGACCTTCGAAGCTTCTGCCGCTGTACACACCCACTGACCCTTCATGAGATGCACTACTCTCTTCATCTGCAAGGGGGAGTTGTAGAACAATCTTCTTCAGAAGAGGTTGTAAACAGGATAATAAAATCTTGTTTCAAGCATTAATTTTATCATCTAGCTATTTAACAACATGATGAAATTACTCACAAAGCTTGCAAATATGTAAGCAACAGAAATTGTAAATTTTCAACATTTATGAATTTAAATGTCTCTATAATTGTACAAGTTATGACAGTCTACACTAAATGATGTCATTAACATTCAGTAGCATTTTGGCATGTAAGGAATCTAACATGCATAGCTTAAGTCCTTCCTGCACCAAATGGTGCATATAGTGTGGTGCCCATCTCCATTTCTGTAGCCCTGGGCCACACAGCTTTGTGCAATCACTACAGCAGGGGGCTAGTCCACAGGTAGTGTTTGACAGTCATACCATACTCTTTCCCAGATATGAGTGCTCAAAGCGAAGAAAGCAGCATGCAGTATTTTTTAATTCTTTGGTATGACTTGGCTGGGGATTGAACTCACGACCTACCGAATATAAGTTGAACAATCACAGTTCACTGGTCGTCTAACATACATTGATGGCGCCATTGATTATTTTGAAAAAATTGATTCCAGATCTAAAGTGACCAGTATAATTTAAAAAAAATTGCTGGAATTTGAATAGTATCAAAGAAATAGTTTCTAAATTATTCATGTGAAAGGTTCATCAAATATAACATAAAATTTCAGCACTGTATACATCTGTACTAAATCAAGTATGAACACTGCACATACTACCTTTCCCAATAGCATACTAGCAATGTAAGGCATACATTGTATGTCATCTGAGGATCATCCAGAATTTCTGGAACTTACTTCCAACTGATAACTGGTACACAGTTGACCTGTTAGAATACCATTATGGCACTCTAAAGAGCCCAAAGAATATATCTATCACCTGTTATAGTTTCATCATATAAATATCAGTCACCAGACAACCCAATAGAGAGCGCAAACATTTGCTAGGGGGCATAGTTTCCCTACATGTCAATCCCCAAGTTTCTCCATAGTTAAATATGTCTGTGGCCATCTGTCTTTTTTTGAGGAAAGATTCACATCAAGGTTCGAAATAGTTTTTATAACAAGGTTGTCAAGTTGGCAACCTCAACCAAATGGAAGGTTGGCCATGGATACTTCAGATTGTCACAGTTTCAGGGCCCTAGTCTTGAGCCCTCAGCAGAAAGTGAATGAAGGTTTTCAATGTTTAATATTAGGCCACAACAATAAATTTTATGGATGACATCACTTAGTCATAAAACTCGCACTCATCATTTTTTTGCCAGATTTTGAAGAAAAAAAAAAAAATTTTCCCCTCCGAGATGGTCAACATGATGAGAAAGTACCAAAATGGGCAAATATGTCGCAGAATTGCCATTAGCAAGGTAGCCATGATCACTGTCGTGAGTTGTAGTTCTGAAGTGAAACTAATGGATAGTTGCAATATGGAAGCCATGAGTGTATACAGAAACTACTGTACTCACATTGACTCTGATATTCCTGATTTTTACAGATGTGCTATTACTGATGTCTACACTGACGGTTCCTGTGTCCCCAACTGTGTACTCTGTCTTGTCCAAACTGTGGAGTGAGGGAGAAAAATGAATCATGATTTAAGAAGCAGAACACAGTTTCTTACCTATAAGAATTGACATGGTTAAGGACCTCAAAGAGAGAATCTCCATGGCTTTGTCAAGTGCTGTGATGCACTTCTTTATACACAAAATTACTACTGACAGGGCTCGAAATTCATTTTTGGGATTAGGTGCACTGGTTCACCCAGCTTAAGAAATTGGGTGCACCAAAAATTTTTTGGGTGCACCACTTAAATTTAAGCAATAACCTAATAATAAAACCTAGTTACAAGCTATCAAATCTTAAACAAGTACCATGAGAGACATTTTTAATATCTTTCTGACTTAGATGTTAAGAATATGAGGTATACTAGTACTTTGATATCTTTACATACAATAAACCTAAGAAAATATTTGGGTGCACCCTGTGCACCCACAGATAAATTATTGGGTGCACAGCTCCAATTTTGGGTGCACCTGGGTGCACATGCACCCAGTATTTCGAGCCATGACTGACCATGGGAGTCGTGGAAAAAATACTGTGTTCTGCTACCTTAAGATGTCCTTCCATTGTTTCGTTATCTTTCTCAACAACAAGGATAAATCTAAAAATAACAGACAAAACAATGTCCATGAAATAAGCTGGGAGGCATTTTGAAATTCTTAAAATGGCAGCATTGAGAAAATTTGGTGTCTTGGATCAAAAATTGTAACAACAGCAATAATTTTATTATTGTAGTATTATTCCAAAATCCAAATCTGGGGTCCGAATTGTTGAAAATGGCAAACTCAAAGTGCATTCAAATTATTCTATGGAAGCCTGCACTGTGATAACACAATATGGCATAATCTATCCTACAGTTAGATAGATATGTGTGCATAATCTTCTTCCCTGTCAAAATGTTGATAACAGTTGACGCAGAGAGATAATAAAATGTCTGCAAGCATACCAGGAGTTTCTGAGAGCACACTATCTTACCTCGCCACTATTGAGATATCTCTGTATCTTACCTCGCCACTATTGAGATATCTCCCTGTCGATAGCAGCCACATTTCAACACCTCACTCTGATCCTCGTATCTCACCGCGTCCTTCAACAGGGAGGGTTCAACGACCTCACGGATGATCAGGGGCTGAGACACCTGTTAGGGAAGACAGTGAGTTAACTATAAGTCAGGGTTTAAATGTTTTCGACACATAATTACATTACAATTTCATAAACAGTCTACAGAACTGGCTTTTCACTGGTTTGAAATTTGATTCCAGCCATCTTTCTTTTCTTTTGTTTAAGTTTTAACTATATAAGATGTTAGGAGTTCTTAGGACTCTTCCAGCTTGCTAAATTCATACTTTATGTGGATGTCAATCATAATTAGTACATGTTTAATACATATATAGCCATAGGAAATATTACAAGAATCTTGATCTTACTATAATTTTATCTTGCAATTGGCTTAGGGGTGTCTGACATAATTCTAGTGTTGGTCAGTTGGGCAAGCCACTGGGATTTGTTCAGGCTAGTGTACATCAATCATCAAATCACACCTACAGAATAGTCATACTAGCTTATGACAAACCAGAGTTACCAACTTAGAATTGATGTGACTGTTCGAAAAGTAATACTTTCACATAAGTATCATACAGTAGAATTTGTTTTCACCAATCACAGTGGCTTCGTTGGATAAGTTTTAAAGTCAGGATTTTCAGATAGATGACATCGTGCAAAAGCATACAATCATGCAGGACATGTACTTGTCTGATTGGCACTTTCACCTACATTTGTACTTGCCCTGGGCAATCAGGCCAATGAACTTGTCTAACCTTTTAAGTACAAAATAATGTAACTTAGCACTGCAAAATTGGCCTAAATGCATGGCATCGCCCATAATGATTTTTAAAAGCCTGTCAATTATTCTAAGTGTCTGGTTGACAGACAGGCACTTACTGTGAATACCTCTAAATTTGTGGTGATTCAATTTCGCAGTAAGGAGA
This sequence comes from Branchiostoma floridae x Branchiostoma belcheri, assembly GCA_019207045.1. Lineage (NCBI taxonomy): Eukaryota > Metazoa > Chordata > Leptocardii > Amphioxiformes > Branchiostomatidae > Branchiostoma > Branchiostoma floridae x Branchiostoma belcheri. Next base: position 18,531,343 of record CM033033.1, on the reverse strand, counting down.
AAATGGGGAGTTCATGGTGGTATACTGTATAGAAATATGTCTTACACTGTCTCATGGTTTTAAGCAGCAGGACTCGAAATACTTTGTTTTGCATACCTGCACTGGTGCAGGTAAGATTGAAAATTACCTGCACCAGACAAATTTTACCTGCACCACTCTGACTTTAGGAAGTATCATATAATAATGGATTATACTAAAATTGTTCAGGAACCATTGCTATTTTTTTCTTCTTTTATATTTCATAGGTGGTAACAGTCAATGCAGCTAATAACAATTCACATACACCTACATCATAGGACATTTATGTATAAAATCCAGTACATGGACAAGTGCAGGTTAGGTGCAGGTAGACACCAGAAATGCCTGCACAGCTCCAATTTTACCTGCACTAACCTGCATATGCAGGTGTCATTTCAAGCCCTGAGCAGTCAATAGGGAGCATAAAACCACTGCAAAAATCTTAAGAACTACAGTTATGCATTACATCCCACTCCATAGAAGAATAACACTGAGTGTTTTACGCAAAGTTTTTCTCTGCATTTTGACTGTGCCAACATGATAGTACTATCTCTAAACATGTCAACACAACTTTATCTACCAATTCTAGAATGATAATTTAAAATTGATGATAACAACATCCCTTGAATCCTTGAATAACTTCCCCCTGCCAAGCATTAACTGGCAGACAGTCAAGAAAACTGTTCTCTAAGTTTGGGTCCATGACCCCCTGAGTTTGCCACTAACTTACTTGTGGCCTTTGTAAAAAATGTTGTGTTTCTGGTAGCAATCCTAGCAAAAACCCAGGGTAGCCAATATTTTTGGGTCAAGTGCTAGAGAAGAACGTAAAATTTCAAGAATTTATTTATTTATTTATTTGGATTCTCCACACTGGAGGGTATGGCGGAACAGGTGTCAAAAGACACCTTTTCGAAGCCGCCATACCTTAAACATAACAATGATACATCAAATCATTATATACATAAATACAAGAACAGATATCATAATCAATGTAACATTCAAGTCAAGATAAATCAAGTTAACAACACACATACAATATGGAGTCTAGATCTATGAAATAGATATACAAATGTACATGTAGTAATAATATAAGGTAAAATTATCGTGGCCTTGTGGCAATGCAAGAGGCGCAACAGCATGCTAGTGACCATGTGCAAGCCTGCTCTAGCTTGAAGTTTTGTCGGAAACGGTTTTGCATAAATGTAGATAGTTTTCGTTTAAAGGCAGACACATCGGACGGGCTTGTGGCTGATGCTCCCAGCCCTCTGATTTCAACGGGAAGTTTGTTCCAAATTGTGATAAGTCGTGGAGTAAATGAGGAGGCAAATGAAGAAGATCTTACTCTCTGAGGGACTAACATGTGTGCCCTTGAACTACGTGGCGTTCTTGTAGGGAATGCAGCTAACCTCGCTAGATCTGAATCATATACCTTTGCAAGGGACTTAACAAATACCACAACATCAGACATCTCTCTTTGGTAAGACAGTGGTAACAAGCCTAGTCTAGATAGTCTAGACTTGTAGTCCAGGTGTTCAGCGGAGGGCCCGAGGATGTATTTCGTTGCCCTTCGCTGTACACCCTCGATCAGGGCTGTGAGATTACGTGATGTGGGGCTCCATACTGATGAACAGTATTCCAAAACACTTCTTACAAGAGACAAATACAATGTCTTACGTATATCAGTGTTGGACTTGTAACCTATGGAACGCTTGATAAACCCAAGCATTTGATTAGCTTTGGCCACTGTTCTTATGACATGGCTATTCCATGTGAGGTTGGATTTTACTGTGATGCCAAGGTCGGACATGCAGTCCACTACAGTCAGGTTTGAACTTGACATGTGATAATCATATCTGATGGGGTACTTGGATCGTGTAAACCTTAACACTATGCATTTGGATAGGTTGAAAGTCAACTTCCACATTATGCTCCAGTCATGTAGTGAACAGATATCCTGTTGTAGTTTTGAACAGTCATTTGTGCTACGGATCTCTCTGAAACATTTGCTATCATCTGCAAAAAGTGCTGACATAGAGTTTCTAGCCGAGTCAGGTAGATCATTTATGTAAAGTACGAACAACAGTGGGCCTAGGATGGAGCCCTGTGGGACTCCGGAAGTGACGGTACGCCAATCAGACCGACTTCCTTCAACCACCACTCTTTGGCGGCGGTTTGTCAGGTATGACTCAATCCATGACAAGAGACTACCGCTAAAACCGTTGAAATGAAAATATTGTAAATTAAAGTGAAGGATGAAAATATTGTAAAATTGTGCAAAATTTTCTTTTCATCTCTATTGAAAAAAAATTATTATTGTGAAATGTTAAAATTGTCCAGATGCATTTCAGTTTCTAATTATTCAATTTGTTAAAGGTGTATCTGTTGGATTACTTAAACTAAAGTTAATCAGTCAAAAGCTTTCTAAAAAATGCTCCAAAATGTCGAGAGCACAGTATGTCCAGGACAAAAGATACAAAACCAAAATCTCTACTGCAGTACCAAGGCCATACACCAGGGGGTCCAAAGTGGATTTTAACAATCGTCTTCCCAACACCTACCTACATACCAAATGTCATTACAATCCATCCAGTGGTTCAAATATCCAGAAACACAAGCAAATAACAGACTCACAGTATACACAGACAGACAACAGACACACCAAAAACTAAACCTCCATTTTTCATTGGGATAAAGATTAGAGAGAATCCATATCTCCATAGTAATGGATTGTCAAATAAAGTCTCAAAGTCCCTAATGAACTTTAATTTTTCTGGACAGTAACTGAAAACACAACAATAATTTCACTAGGCCTAAGGCATGACATCACCCATCCTCGGCTCTGTGGGGTGTGCACTGACATGACCTGAGACTTCCTGGTCGCTCAGTCAGCACAATCTCAGGTTAGAGGGACTAACACTAACAGATGTTCTGTCAGGGGGAGGGGCAGCCGCAATCCATTATGTTTGTCAGTACGTAAGGCCACAGCAAGTAAATTTTATGGATGACATCGCATTAATTTTCGCCTGATTTTAGAAAAAAAACAAGGTTTTTTTCCTCTTTGGGGATGGTCAGATAGACCAAAATAGGCAAACAGACAACCATGTTGTGTTGTAGCCAAATAATCATGCTTGTAAAAGTGACACTAGGGAGGTAGCCATGACTATAGTTGCAGAAGTGAAAATTGTTGGATAGTTGTAAAAGTGCCACCAATATGGAAGCCATGACTGTAGTTGCCAGCTTGGTAAGTGATACCAGTGTACCACACTAGTATCACTTTTTACTATACTAGTTCACGTCTTTAATACAGGAATAAATGCCTTGTTAGTTGTAATGCTACGTTTTGTCATTTCAAATCTTGTTACGACATTTATGGTGTCTATTTTGAAAATTTAGCCATCTTGTTTTTTTTTACCCATCTTGTTTTTTTTTTGCGCTATCTCATTATTTTTGCACTCTGCATCCATAAAATTTACTTGCTGTGGCCTTAGCACTTTTTTCCTGTTTTTTGCTACCCTGGGAGCCAGACAGGACCGGGTAGCTAGCGAGTTTTGTTCGGGGACCCAAGGCAGTCAGCCTGGAGATCTCACATTAGGGCTCCGGGGGGAGTTTATTTTTTTTAAGCCTGAAGGAGTTATCATTGCTACCCTTTCAGGAGGGCTGGTGCATTGGAAGTCCGATCAAAAAATTTTTTCATGGCCCTACCCCCTCTCAAAAAAATTTAACATGGCCCTCCCCCCCAATCTCAAAAAAATTAACATGGCCCTTCCCCCACCTCAAAAAAATTTGTCAGTTCCCAATGTGCAAGCAAAATACACAATTTGTACATCTCTTCTCTCAAATTCTAACATCATCAGGCAACAATATCTCAACATTTATTAATTTCTTGCAACATGATGTTAAAACATGAGTCTAAGTTAAGTAATAATATTAATATTAATATATTAATATTAACTACGATAATCATTAAAAACTTTCTGGTATGAAAATCTAAAGAATATTTCTTTAGATTTGAAAAAAATCAACACTTAAAGAACCACTGTGACTTCTGAGCTGTAACTCTATCTGTTTTAGTGCAGTTGCCAGAATTCCAAGTACATAATGAAGACATGCTGAAGCCTTGACATTGAGTCTATGGCCACGGTCCAACTAAAATCTTGTTGGATAATGAAAGACAGGCCATCTGAACACCACATGCATCACCTGTTGTCTCCTAAACCTGTCAGATTTACAACCCGGGACCCGGTGCAATGGCCAAGTGGGTAGAGTGTTCGCCTTGCATTCGGTAGGTCGTGAGTTCGATCCCCGGCCGAGTCATACCAAAGACTCTAAAAATGGTACATGCTGCTTTCATCATGGGTATGATTTGTGTATTTTTCTAGGGATACATTTTAATTTCTCGTTTCTAAAAACATCCCGGCCGAGCCCCGGTTTTCAAAAACATTTTGAGCAGTTTGGCCTGGAGTTTTTAAAACTTTACCTCATAGGCATTAGTATCTTCATACAATTAAAAAGATAATGACCAAAATCCCCACTCTAAAAATCTAAGTAATATCACTGTGAAATGCCCCTGCAGTTCCAATGAAGGCCGTTAGAGGGCCCATACTTACATGTAACATCTATTATCATAATACCGGTACGTTTACGACGATTTCTCTAGCCATACTGATTTGACAAATTGTCAACGCATCATTTTCTCCAGTTACATGTTGCTGTTATAGGTTACCCTTGCCACTTCTTCTGTGTAACTTTTCTGCCACTCTTGTCCTGCTAAAAGCGTAATATTGTAATTGTAACACGCCGCGGAATTACACTGCGAACGGGCGCGTGGTTGGGAGGGGGTACAAAATACCGGTAGGAAGAAACACGGCACAATTAACTGCCGCTATGTACATTTATACATCCTCTGATGTTCCTTCCTTTTCTGTCAGTAAATGCATAAAACATAAACCTGCATGAGCATACAAAATGTCATGAGAAAACGGACGTATACTGTCAAGAATTTTCATTTAACTTCTGTCCGTCACAACCGCTATGACGTAACACTTCACTGCTAGCGTAGATATAAAAATGGCGGGAAAATGGCTGCGTACGTTCAATTTTGCCCATTCAGTCGTAAGATCCGGGCTATTATGCAACGGTTCTTCACACTTTTACATGAGTTGTAGGTCACCAACAGAAATTCAAGATTGTTGTTGAATCATGTTCGTCTTGTGCCGTGAGCATGTGTAATTATGATCTATATAAATTTGGCAATGAATGTGACAGTGTGTTTGTCCCACGACGAGCTGCCTACCCCGAAATTTAAAAAAAAAGTATACTGAAAACTTTTGGCCTTGTTGTCTTCGAATGCATTGTTATCGATGCTTTGTAGATGGTGTATTGGACACCTAGATAATATGCAGACTGATAACCAGATTATCATCTTCAAAATATCAGTTAAAAAATCAGAAATGGTACAGCAGTACCATGGAATGCTGCTAGGAAGCCCCACAATCTCATATCTTCTGAATCAGTTTCCTGACAATCAGTGACATTCCAAATATTATAAAGTCCACCCACAACTTCTTGATGATTTAATAATAAATAATGCTGGTCATACACACACACACACACACACACACACACACACACACACACACGCACACACAAACAGAGCTTCCTAATGGTTTAAACATCTACACTGAAAATTATATCCAATTTCAGAATAAAGTGGCTTTCTGGCAACTATAAGATGAAGTATTTAGTAACTTTCTGGCAACCATGAGTTATTCACATTTGCACTCCACCTCTCCAAACACTGTGCACTGAGTGATTAAAAGTTAAAAAGTTAAACCCTTCCCGCGCCAAGGGCAGTGCCCATTTCTGGCGCATAGGGCAGTGCCCATCTCTGTTTCGTTAGCCCTGGGCCACACACAACGCAATCACTACAGCAGGGGGCTAGTCCACTGGTAGTGGTGTGTGTTCAACTTCTATACTCTTTCCCGAATGCTGAGTGCTAAGCAGAGAAAGCAGCATGTACCATTTTTATAGTCTTTGGTATGAGTCGGCCGGGATAAAACTCACGACCTTCCGAATGCAAGGCGAACACTCTACCCACCAGGCCATTGCACCGGCTACTGAGTGATACCATCTTTAATTGAGAACAGGAGAGGCGTGCTAAGCCAAGGGCATGGGAACTGGCACACACTTCTACACGCCTGGCACCTGACCAAAACCTGTGTTTTTCTGGACAAATCCCCGGGAGAGCGTGTCTATGTACTTGCCTTTAGGTTGCTTTCCTTCCCGATCACACAGGCCTTGACTTCGTACTTGATAGTGGCCTCATACAGTGGGCCCTTACAGTGGAAAGTGGCTATAAAATAGACATGATTTGCAGAAAATTAAAGAAAAAGCAATAAATATGAATGAAAACAACACACAGATGAAAATATAAAAGTACTCAATTCAAGGAACAGAATTGTAATAATTTCAAATCATTTCATCAACGAAGTTCATAAAGTGAAAATTAATGAAAGAATGAACAGGAAACTTCAAACTCAATTTACAATATTTTCGTGTAAAACATTTGTATTCTGTTCTTACCGGGTAAGTCAGCTGGTAGCTCATACTGAAAAGGGAAGACATAACATCCCAGGGGAATGGGATCTGGAAGACATAATGACAGTCAGAAAAATTAAATCAATGTATTAAAAGCTAATTATTTGATATACAATAAAAAATGATAAACATTTATTCAAAAATAAAAAGTAAAAAAAAAGTAAAAAATAAACCTAGGAAAGTTGAATGGTTTCTTTTAGCTAGAGTGCTACAAAAGCCACATAGGGTAGATGGGAAAATGAATGGAAAGGGCAATGATAAAGGGGGCTTGAAAGATACATGTAATATAAAGAATGTATAACATGTAAACCATATCTCACCTGTTAAGTGACGAAAAAAATCTAGGAGAGTTATGTCAAATACTTTTCTTTTAGGTGATCGGTATAGACACTGTTATGTGCAGGAGGCAAATACAAGCCAAAGACAAGGAAGGCTGAATGACATTAAAGTAACTAATGTAATATATTTAATTATGAATGTAACCCTACAGTATCTTACCTGTGCTTGTATAAATGGGCACTTCCACATCAAAGTGTTCTTTCCGCCCCCTCATCACAGAAAACTCCCCTGTACCAGAGTAGCGCTGAGAACCCCTCTCTTCATAGTAAACTGTAATATGTAGAATCATATTGGTGAAGTTAGGGTGATGAAAATTAATATGTGTCAATGAATTAAGAAACTACAGGTCAGCAGTACAAGTACTTTTGAGTCTTAATTAGATAAATAAACTAAATAATAGAAAAACTGAACTGTTCCTGTTTTATCTTTTTTGCATCATTTTAGTGGGTTTTATACAACATTATCCACATGGTTAAGGTTAGGGCTAATATTATCAGTAGAGCCATAAAATTCTTATTGACAGGAACATTCTGTCAATGGTGCCAAAAGTTTTCTTTATTTGATAGGGAACGACTGGTATTGACAGCAACATGCTGTCAATATTGGAACTCAAAAGTGTTGACATTTGAGTTAATTTGACAGGATTATTCTGTGCTGGGACAAGCATCAGCTATTTCTCCACTGATTCTGGGAAACTACAAGACAAAGATGAGTCACACCCCTCTGTCCATTCTTCTGCGTACCCCAGGAAGTCTGCCCCAGGGACAGGGACCATGACTCATCACCCTCCCATCAGTACCATCAAGGGACAGTCCAATCTGTTATCTCCATCTTCTACTCAAGCATTAGATGTGCACCATGGGATTTAGTGTGAAGAAAGAGTATCTTTGATTCTCTTATCTCTGTTGAAAGGAGTGGTGATAATTCCATCATTATTAGGATGAGGGTCTGAATGCCCCTTTTCTGTAAGGTGTGGACAGCCTAGGTTCCTTTTGCCTAGTGTCTTAGTTTGTATATACTGACTGACAGAGGCCTAGCCTGGATACCAGTCCCTCGCTCTATACTATAGCCCTTTCGCGGTAATGTATAATCCTTATGCCAGGGAAGGTCCAAGCCCCAGTCTCTATTTGCACTCAGAGGTAATGGCATCCAGTTTCTGATAACTAGACAGATAATCAGGGCCCACGTGCTGTGTTTGGCGGCGGGGCTAATCGGTTGCCGGCCCGAAGTGATTAGCGAGTATAGCACGGCGGTCTGGATACCAGGCTAACAGAGGCCCAATCTACACACAGTTTTTACCGATATCTGTGGAGATGTCGGGAGGGATCTAGAACATAGGGGGCCGGACACCCATGGCGCTTGCAGTCATAAACATATAGCGCGATTTTCCAAATGGCGTTATATGCTAATGAGCCTTCCCGAAGTCGGGAAGCATCTACACACGCGCGAAGCTGTCTTGGACCCCTGCTAAGCTATCGGTAAGGTATCGTACGAATGGTCCGGACCTTTCGGGAGAAATTTTACCAATATCGTAATGGCGATATAGTAGTTCCATCTAAACGATGAAAAAAGGCTGTCGGCGAGAGGTAGTAGGCTCGCCGATATCGGGAAAAACTGTGTGTAGATCGTGCCGAAGAGAGAGAGAGACAGCCTATTCAAATCAATTCCTATAATTTGTAGGAAGTAAAACTACTAAAAGCGGCAGAGTTGGCCAACCATACATAATCTTAAAGACATATTATGATAGAAAGAGACATTGGACTGTCAGGGAATAGTTTAGTGTCAATGCCATGAAGGACAGAAGTATTACTGGAAAAATTGTACTTCGGACTGTACTTCACCTGTGTAACCTGATGTAATAAACCTGATGTACTATGATGATGAAAAGCTACTTAATGCATGTAATTTGTTGACCGTGAGGCAACCAACTTTTGCATGACTTTCTTCCTTGATTTTCGTTGAAGAGGTTCATCAGTCACGTATGTTTAAGTTACTATCAATTTTCTTCGAACAATGACTGTTTATTAAACAGCACATAAAACAGTACATCTTGGATGCGGAGAATGGTCTAGTCTCGATCTCGTGAGAGAATAGCGGGGTGGGGGGAGGGGGCAGATGATCTATGCAAGCCTGGTCTAGTCTCGTATTCTCTCACGAGATCGAGACTAGACCATTCTCCACGTCCAAGATGTACTGACAGACATCGAAAATTTGGAGGTACGTTCTCTACCTTTAATAAACAGTCATTGTTTGAAGAAAATTGATAGTTCCTTGATTTTACATTTTTAGTATAATATGTGATATCTATGGCAGGTTCCTCTGAATTCAGGGTAAATAAAGCATTGTCATGTAGACCCTCTACAAATCAAGTTGATGAATAAAATCTCTATGATTCTCTGATTCTACATGACACAGAACCAAACTTCCAAAATAAGATACAGAAACTTTTTCTGTCACAAGATGCAATTATGTTTATATGTTTATTTATGTATATTTAGCGTACTTCCTTCAGTTAGTTTTAGTTCAGTTGCTGAATATTGCAGCGTGCAAAATACCCACTTGCACACTTGCACATTGCAACCACTTTTTGCTTGGTGCAACTTACTTCTTAACTCAGGTTGCACAGGGTGCAACTTAGATTTTGAGCCTCAGAACTTGATTTTGTTCTCAATTTATTTGGAAGAAACAAGGACTGTAGCAGCTCCATTTTATATCAGTCAAATACGTATGTATTGTACTTTTTTTCTTCAGATATTATTAGTGAATTGTAGGTGGTGCAACTTGAAATTCAGTTGTGCAACCTAGTTTTTGCCCCAGGTTGCACACTGTGCAACCTGGCTCAAAAAAGTATTTTGCACACTGACATTGTAAACCTATTGATCATACGATGATGGATATGTGACTGGGACCCTAAGCACCCTCACACATGTCACCTCTGTTTCAACTTGTGTATTGTGTTACTAGAATCCAACTGGTGTTTTGGGAACTGGGAACTGAATCCAACATTAACAGTAATGATGTAATGGCAACACTGTGCTAATTGGATGTGCATGAATACAGGATGTCAGACTTGTATCATTCATGAAGAATTAACTTCCATCTAATTTCAGTGTCTAGTGATTTATTTCAATGTTTGACACTGTTTGACACAATGGTTATGCGCCGTCAACTCTTAGTAAAAGTGACCTTTTCTAATACTGTAAATGCAGAAATGTTTGCGGTGGTTTTATGTTCGAGGTCTTCGTAAGACAGTCTTACTGCAAACATTTTCCAATTAGTACAATTTTGTGACTACAGTGACTGTAATTTTTTTTGGCACTACCGCGAACTTAAAACCACTGCAAATACTCCACTTTCCCGCTAAAAATCAAATACCTGCAAACTTAAATGCATTAAATTTTACAGTAATTATAATTATCCATTGACAAGTACTAGTACTTAAACACAGTACAGTTTTATTAGCTATTAAAGTGTCTTAACATCAACAAGAGACAGTATTATCCCACGCCCATAAATATGATACCTATATATAGTTGGGTATTCCAGCATTCTCCCTGTACACATGATACACGTACCATACAGTCTACATGTAGGTACTTGTCCGCATACTTACAGTCTTCGTAACCGTGAAACTTCAGCTTGACCCCAGTTCCTGACGTAACACGGTCAATTTGAAGATACACAGCTCTGGAAAAACAAGATATGATCAGTGGAATGCTATGTGCAAGACATAGTAATAATATTCAATCAAAACATAAGCAATTTTGAAGTAGAAGTTACTAGAAGCATTTTGAATGTAGGACAACCATATAAATTGTGTACGATAATCTTATACTTCTAAGACATTGACTATTCTTTAGCTTTAGTTCCCCAACGGTTTATTGTATGAATACTATGATACAATTTTTTTCTTTTAATGATGTCATTTATGTACTAGTATTGCTCCGAGTGGGCACCCTAAAAGAGCCCCGAGTCAAAAAGTAAATGACTGCATATCCCTTTTTAAAGCACTGGCCAAATATCAGCTTGTTTGTAACTGAAGAAATTAGCAGGCAATGTTTACTAGTAGCGGCCACATATGCTTAGCCTGGATGCCAGACTGCTTCCAGGGCCTATGCAGGCCAACTGAATCAAACACGATAGATATTTATCGGACTGGGCAGGGGGTCTGGTATCCTGGCTACCACGCGCTAGGAGGATGTCCGAGCAGTTTGTAATGGTGCAGTCATATACTAGCAGAACAACAGTACTAGCATGCCTCTTTTTGGTGAGAGGATATATTATAAACTGCAGTTTGTAACTGCCATAAATTTAGAGACTAAGTAATACAAGTTATGGTGTCTTGAGTTTGATGGCAATTTTTTACACAATGTGCTCAACATGATATTAATATGAGACCATTTAACAGGAGCTTCAAATCATTATTCATAATTAAGAATACACCCATAGAAAGTTTAAATTTGAAATCAATGGGGAAGCCAAAACTCATGAATGAGACCTTGTTTGCTAAGAAATGAAGTACTAGTAATCTTAAAATGCAGTTTTAAAATACACTTAAAAATGAAATCATGGTTCTTCTCATCTCATTAACTTAACACTATGGATTGAAAAATTATTGTTAAAACATTTACATGTGGTTAAAGCACTTCAAACCAAGCACGTTATAGAACTTGTTCTTGTTCAAACCAATTACTGTATTATAAATGTCAATCATATTTAACAAGTTCAAAGTCCAGACAATCCCATATACCATAATTTGTTTGTGTATCTAACTCTGACCTATCTAAATGATTTAACATTCCAGTAACACTATACACTCACCCATAGACGGTCTCTCCGCCCACATACTGCCCCTTGTTGGTCCTCAGCACGAGCTCGTTCATTTCCAAAATAACAGGGTGCAACTTTCACTTCGAAAGACAACGTCTCGTTCAAGTTCATCCCTTTAAACCGTGGACTATTCTCCGTAAGAACAAGAATATGTAGCAAGACGTCTTTTTGTCCACACTGGATGATAATGTCTCGAGAGGAACTTGTCTTGGAGTCAGTTGCTCGCATATGCTCGCGGGATAAAATCGGTGACTTCCCCCTGGAGTATATACAACTCGGAAGTGATCACAACTTTCACTTTGGGCATGAACGCAACCAAACAACTAATCTCCAAAAGTATAGTTTTCCCTAATAGGTCGATAAAATTGCGTAGATACTAGATGAGCAAAAGATTTTGAGTTTTTAAATTGTTTACGTCAATCAAAATGGATTATATCTGTATCGGTTGGGGAGTTTTTGGACCAAGTGTTCAACACTCCTTTTTGGTACTGATGCGGTGAATAGAACTTTTCATAGTAAAAAGGGGGCATTGCTATGAATAAAAACGGACAAATTACTTGATTTAGCTTAATAAATTGATTTTTAAGTCTACTACACGTAATAATGAATATATTTCCAAATATTTTTGGTCTCATTAGTGTCGAATTTGGGACATTTTCGCAATTATATGAGATTAGAGGAAGGTTTCCAACACCCCTATTCTTCCATTTGCACTCGTCTATTCACCTTTGACACTAGTCTTAGCTTCGATGCGCCGCCATTTCTGAGGTTTTTGTCTGGAGAATTTCTAAGATTTCTGGTACTCCTTAAAGACATTCAGGATGGAGGAGGTCGTAGCGAGTGTCGGAGGGATCAGGTTTGAGATGGAGATCGCTATAGAGGAGCAGAGAGGCTCACAACCGCTACCCTTCCCCGGAATGGACAGTAAGAAAATTTACCCTGCACGAGGGATTCTGGCGTGGGGGAGGGGGGCATGCTTGAATTTTGTGTAAAATGTGGGAAAAAAATATATATCTACCTTGATACTGTCTTTGTTGTGCACGTTATAATCCCTACCTTCTGTAAGAAGTGTTTTGATGTGTTTGGGCTCAGTAAACGTTCGAATCTCGAGGATAAGGATACTTGAACTTTGAAGTGCATGTAGTGTCGCAAGTAAATATGTGTACTGTTAAAGGCGCCCAGAGCAGTTTTTAGTGCATTAAAATTAAAAATATTCTCAATGAGACAATCGGTACGATATTGACATTTACTTCAACATACTAGCATATTTGTATCATTATTTCGTACTTTCCGCGTTTAAAAGGATGCACAAACATGCCGGAAACGGACCCCTTTGATTTATTATATCTTACAATAAATCAGCACAGGATCGAGCCACTAACGGTTTCCCGGTACTTTTCGGAGATTTTCGAACGCATAAGGTTACTGAGCGAATTGAATCTGATTCGCCCGTTCGCAAATCGAAACCTTATTCGAACAAGTGACGACATCTCCGGAAGCGTTCGTAACGTATTGGTCATGTTCGCGTGCGTTCCGAAAATTTGAAATAATGGCACGTGCAGCGCTCAGCTTTTCAATGAGTTCTCCACCCAGCGATGTCTCATCTTTGCTCAATAAAGGTCGATATGCAATGAGATAGAGTTCTTTAAGCTTACTGTGTGATAAAATGACATGAACATTAAATTTTAAAAGACTAAAAAAACTGCTCTGGGCGCCTTTAATAAATTTCTAAAATCGGTTCCTTAAAATATCTATTAAACACGTCTTCCATCATCAAATTGTTTTGGTACCCAGTATTTCCATGTATTACTAACAACACTGAGATCTAGATGTTCCTGATTTCATTCTTCAACATTGACAAAGCCATCCTTAAAATGTGTGCAGCTGTATGTTACAGTACACAGACAGATTTGAAATTAAATATCGATTTCCAGAGTTATTTCCCCATCATGCACTTACCCTCGGTCTTGGCCTTCCCACGGGACGATATAGAATACCCCATGCTGTATTCTATATCTATACAGGGATAAACAAGTCCACTAGCCCTATAGTCCCGGGCAAGTGAAAATGCCAATCGGGCAAGTGCATGTCCTTCCCCACTTGCCCGATTGGACAAGTTAGCTTTTCTCCATTGAGTGAGATTTTTATGTAAAAAAAATTCCATTGAAGGCCATGAATATACATAGAAAAATGTCATTGTTCAACCAAAGTTGGTTCAGGCAAGTAAATTTTTTAAGTACTTATCCGATAGGACAAGTCAATTTTAGAAAACTTGTCCAACCCTGCTATATATATTTTTTTTTCATTGTTATAATATGAAAAAGTTATACACTGTATAACTTATATAATATACAGTATCATTTACTTTTGCCACCATTTTCCCTCAAACTTCACACTCACCATGTCTGTACATTTTATTCTCTTTGTATCCTAGAATCTGGTGCTGCAATTTGTGACTACTTTGTGCGGGGGAGCTGTGTGAAGGGTGCGAGCTGCCCTTTCAGACATGTCCGTGGGGAGAAGAGTGTCGTGTGTAAACACTGGCTGCGGGGGCTGTGTAAGAAGGGAGACCAGTGCGAGTTTCTACACGAGTATGACATGACCAAGATGCCCGAGTGTTACTTCTATTCAAAATTTGGTGAGTAGATCTTCTTTTTCCTGAGTACATTTTTTTTGCCAGTGCAGTGTTCGCCCCTATGCTGTGATATGTATCTTCTTTGCTGTGTTTAGGGCACCTACGCTGTGTTTTAGCCTGTGTTTACACAAGCTCTCTCGCCGGCTGGGCTTAATGACCCCCTCCCCCCGAGACTACGGGTGGCGGCAATTGTAGGGCCGGCCGCTAGGGGCTTGATTTTAGTCAGGCTATGCTGTGTTTCAGGCTTTTAGCTAGGATTTTATAATAGGGAGTCCAAATTTATTGTTGAGTCGCGGTAAGTGACTGTTGTAGGGTGGTCCGGGGGCATCCACCTTCCATGGTGCAGAGTTTTTGATGATTTTAAGTTTGAAAAGTGCATTCTAAGGTATCCTAAGAGGTAAAAAATACTGTTACAGAGGTCACAGAAGAAGACAGTGACCACAGATGACCTGATAGCATCCCTTGTCAATCAGAATTTCATGCCTGTCAGAGGATTTTTCCCCAGTGAAAGGGCGTCCAGAGCGTCAAATTTCTTGTTATTGATAATTCTAAGAAAAGTGCGTCCAGATGACGCGTTGATGCATGCCTGGCTAAAAGCCTGCTGTGTTTCGACCAGTGTAGGGGGCTTTTCTGTTGCTTTGTAACAAAGATATAAAGTGGTAGCTTTATTTCATAAAAAACTTAATTGTCATTTTGTGTCTTGCTTTTTATTCTCTGAGTCTGACAATGCTCAAAATACAAACTTGTAAACAAAAGCAAATTTTGCTTGGTACAACTTAATTTTGGGCTATGGTAGCACAGTGCACAACTTGAAGTGTTGCAGTTGGAGCATCGCTTTCTCCCCACCTACGTGCATAGTCTTTCGTATTTATTTCTTGATAAGATAGACATAGATAGTTACATGTAACTGGAAGAGAAGATAATGTATAAGTAGCTGATTTGAAGAAAGTAGTAACTAGGAAGTGGGGCAACACAATGTGAAATGTTGATGGAACAACCTGGCTTTTGATTCAAGTTGCTGCCTGTGTAACTTGGCAGAAAAAATTATTTTGAGCACAGCTGAACTGACTAATGAAGAATGCAATGTGTTAAACTGTCTTTTTCCTGTTTCTGTTTTTATTCTCACAGGAGCTTGTAGTAATAAGGAATGTCCGTTCCTGCATATTGATCCTGAGTCTAAGATTAAAGACTGTGCATGGTATGACAGAGGCTTCTGCAAACATGGTAAGATCTTAATTATGTTAATCTCCAAGCAGATCCTACGGTAGCATAAGATAGTGTCAAATGCTGGCAAGTAGTGAAGCCGGCTTAGTAGTGTGTTTCACTATCGGGGCAAATGGACACCTTTTGGCTGACTACATGCCTTGGCCAGTTTGGTACTATCTTATGTTGTGTAGGATCTGCTTGGAGATTGAATTATGTTTCAACTTTGACACAATGATATGTTAGCAAAATGGAGTTTGAAATCATATGGCCTAGGAAAACATGTTTTACCTGAGCAACCCTAACTTAGTACTCTAGTAGGAGAGACCTGTCAACCCTAGCCTCTTTTGGTCGACTGCTAACATTTTCGATCTGTGTTGTTGTAGAATCGTTTTCTAACATATTCTCCCCACTTCTGTTGATAAAATAAAAATTATGCTGGTACAACGTATATTTGTAAGATTGGAATATGTTAGCGGAGATACTATGGAAAACTGCACCTACATAGAAAGTAGGACTTACATACACATGAACTTGCCTGTTTGGCACTTTAGCCCTGGGCAATCAGGTCAATGGACTTGTCTTGTCCTGCACACATTTAGTTCCATAACTGTCATACTTGAACATACCATGAATGTGTGTTGATGTTTGTGTGTCTTCCTTCCCCAGGTCCACACTGTAAGAACAGACACGTCAGAAGAACCATGTGTATGAACTACATGGTGGGCTTCTGTCCTGAGGGGCCCAAGTGCAAGTACAAGCAGTAAGTATACAAGTTTGATGACTTTGAAAATTGTACTGTTACTATATGTATTACTGTCAATGCAGAAATGTTCTTAATGGTTTTGTGTTTGTTCCAAATGTCCTGTCCTAAGGACCACAGCCTTTTCCAGTTGCGTGTATGTCGGGTTAGCGACAAGAGACGGTCTCCAGTAAGCTAAACTTGTTCTAGATCGCTTTCAACTGGAAATCCTGCATTGTATTTGTAGTGCTATTTACTGTATGTTATCTCCTACTCTAGTCCCAAGTTTGATCTTCCAATATCTGACACTGCGACAAAGAAGACGTCTATAGTTTGCCATCACTGTGGTGAGAGTGGGCACAAAGCAATCGGCTGTCCCAGTAACCCCAATGCACAGCCCGAAGCACAGGTAAGAAAACATATTCTTCTCAGGGGTCTTTTGGGGTTTAGCATTCACTTGTATTGTTGCATTTTTATTGTCGTTATTCTCTGGCTCTATTACGCACTCCGCGCACTGTAATAGACTAGACTTTGGGAGCACAGATCAAACTTTGGGGCTTTTGAGTGTCGAAAACTGATTTTTTTTCCTTCTGCAATCTTGGCAATTTATTTTCAGATTGCAGACGGGTATTCCAAATACTGTTATTCCATGTACTGTAAATGCATTTATGTTCGCGGGGATTTAATTTCGCGGTAGCGGGAAAATGGACTTTTCGCGGTGGTTTTAATTTCGCGGTAGCACCATGCACTGTAGTCTCTTACTGTTATGGAAAAATGTTTGCGGTGGTTTTAAATTCGCGGTGAAGATGCCGCCGCAAAAACCGCGAACATTAATCCACCGCGAACATTTCTGCATTTACAGTATACATGTACTATGCAGCTTCAACGATTATCTGAAACTCGTTTTTGAATTACAGAACTTTACGTCTCCCTCGCACGGTCCTGGGTACCAGTTCCGACCACGAGAGGAGCGCGGTCCTGCAGGACAGTACAGACCACTAGAATCTGTCACATGTTTCAAGGTACTAATTAATCAACCTTCTCCACGTTTAGGGAGCCTTTAGAGGCACTTAGTGTCATAGTCTGTATAGACTGACTGACAGAGAGAGAGAGAGAAAGAGAGGCACTGAATATTTTTTTGTCAATCAGCAATTTCAGAAAACAGATAAACAATTTTGCTTTGATTTTTCACTATGAAAAATTAAAATTATTATACTACAGCCTTAAATGTCTTGTAAGATCCACATTCATATTTGAATATAGATAGCAAAGAGAATACTTCTATCACTCACAATGCAAGAAATAGGTAAATACATAAAAGATTGCTTTGTGATTTGAAAATACACTGAAACCCACGATAAATTCCATCTGATTTCATAAAGGTTTTAGAGACTTACATATGTTGGCTTTTATTGTTTACTAAAAAGAACTATTTTCTATTGTTCCTTAATGCAGTGTGGAGAAAAAGGCCACTATGCCAACAAGTGTCCCAAGGGCCACCTGGCATTCCTCAGTACATCATTACACCCTGGTCAGCACGGCTCTCCTGGTCATCCTCCCCCGACAAGACCACCTGGACCTCCACCCCCAAGACCTATGGGCCCTCCTCCACAAGTACCATCCTGATAGGGAAAAAACTTGAACTAAAAAGACATGTACAAAAATTGTATATACATTTGTATACAGAAGAATGTCATACAGTTTATAGGACTGATTCTCACACACATTTTGGACTATAACCAGCTTTCAGCCAATCGCCTTAATGTTTTCTTTAGGAAAAGCAGATTCTCTGATTGGCTGACAGCAGGCTACAGGCCACGCCTACAAAAGTGGAAACGTTTAGCAGACCCTCCATAAGGTGTATTGTATAGGCCACAGGCAAGGAGAATGTTTAAACAGTACCCTTTATGTCTTTTCATTTCCTCCCAGAAATATATGGTTGTAAAGTGATTCAGACAGTATAGAATATCGGTTGCCCATCAAATTTGCATTATTTACATGGCATTACTACTAATGTAAAGACTGTAACTGTTAAACATGGTGCATTCTTCTCCAGACTGCAGTTGTTAATCTATATATATGCAACACATTGTATATATCAATGAAAAAATCTTACAACTCGGCTGCAGTACCTTTCTATCCTGCTAGAAGGCGTGCATACAATGTGCATTATGCACTGGGTTATCAAGGGGTAAAATTGGATTTAAGACGTCTGCACCTATTTCTTGGTAAATGTGTATGTGGCAGCTGTGGCCAAGATTATAACACATTTCTACTTGGACAAAGACATTGATGTATAGCAATTGTCTACTCTTGATACAAGGGAGGTAACTAGGAAATGACAAATAAAGTATGACAAGTTATAGACCAAATGTATGTGTCTGTGTTGTCATCAATTGATAAAATAACTGTACCTCATATAGGTTGTGATGAAGTAACCAGAGAGAAGTGTGATATACTGAATGTTCCTGTGGAGCAAGCGGTATCGAAACCCTGCTGCTTGGCCATCTGGATCAAATTCTGTGGGCTGGAGTTTAATCCTATCAATGTCTAGGGTTGGCTTCAGCTTTGACATGTTGTAAGGGGTTGTATTTGTCATTTGAGTGATGATGTAAAGCCGGTGGCCCCAGGTGTGTGGGAGCTTCAGTTGTAGAACTCGAGAGTCAAACTTTGTAAAAGAACCCAACAAACTTGTTTGACCTGGTTTGCATGCCTAAGATGCACAATGCAAATGTACTTATACATTTTTGTAATAAGGCCACAGCAAGTAAATTTTATGGATGACATCCGCTGCAGACTGCAAAAATAGGGCAAAAAAAAAACAAGATGGGTGAAAAAAAACGAGATGGCTACGTTTAAAAAAATAGGCACCATAAAGTTGTGATGAATGTTGTAACAAGAATTAAAGGGACAAAACATGGTATCAGAGTCAACAAGGCATTAAACATGTACTGGTGTGGTAAAAGTGACACTAGTGTTAGACTGGTATCACCAACAAAGTTGGTAACCACACTCATAGCTTCCATATTGATGTCACTTTTACAACTATCCAATAAGTTTCATTTCTACAACTACAGTCCCGGGTACCTGGCAACTGTCAATTCTACAAGTTCAATTATTAGGCTACAACACAATATATTTGCTCATTTATCGTCATGTTGACCATCCCTGCAGAAGAAAAAAAAAAATTTTTTTTCTGAAATCAGGTGAAAATTAATGCGCGCGCTGATGTCATCCATAAAATTCACTTGCTGCGGCCTAAGCAACATAACTGGATACGTTTTGCAAATATTTTAGATAAACTAACAAAGTACCATGAGAGATTGAAGGCAATTTATCTAGCCCGAGTACCATCTTTTCCGTAGTGACCGCTGTTAGCAAGCGAAAGTAGTGAGCCAGCGGTCACTACGGAGGCATAACTGGTAGAGCGTTCGGCTCGGAATCTTCATGTACATGTTAGAATAGATAGATTGAACTACAAAGTAGCTGGATCTTTCCATGGATCGATACGATGTAAAGTGTAGGTCCCACCTTTTTACCTTTCCTACCTTTTGTCTCCACTTCAGAGGTAATGCCAAAAAAATCTTGACCTTTCAACTACATATTAGAGAGCTACAAAACAACCACAATTTCTATCGAATCAGTCTATGGTAGATACATAACATAAACAGCAAAACAGCAAACCCTACTAAAACAACGTAATAATTTTGTGGGGAAGTCTGAGGGGTATTGAGATAACATTTCCTCAAATGATGTTGACACTTCTTTTTTTATACGTTTTGTCGCCCTCCATTTCAACCGGAAGGAGACGTGTACTTTACTCGTGGAGAGAAAAAAATATGACGCTTGTAGTTTTGTTGACAAAAGTTGTTCCTATCGACCCATATGTACGTCAGAGTGCCGTCATACGTGTCCTGTAGATATTGTAGCTTAGTATGGGGCAATGGTTGAACGCCAGGTGGCGAAACACAATGCTGAAGAGGAGAACACAGAAGAGACGAAACGGACAAGGTTGACGGAAAAACGAGCGAAGAAAAGAGCCATGGTACGATTGGCAGCGATACGGCTTGTGCTGTGTCTTCTAGTGGGACTCTTCTTCTACATCGTGAAAGCGTCTAGGAGGTGAGTTTTGCTGTTTGCTGAAGCATTTTGTTAAGTAAATATTGCAAGAAACTTTGTGATGGCGATTTTGTTTCTCAGGACAAAAGGGGGAGGGGGGCTCTGGTGGGAACTTCTTGGGAATCATATTTTTCGCCGAAGAAACTTTCGCCGCTGAAATTGTATTACGAAATGAATTTTATTTGTTCTTCAGGAGGTATTGAGTTCACACAAATCATGAGATACCTAAGTGCGAGATTTCTGCGCCGCTAGTTTGTAGATGATAATAACAATAATCCTTGTTACATGGAAATTACTGTAAATAAGTAAGTGTTTTTTGTTACACTATGTAAGTAACGTTGACGGGTTAGCATAAAAAGATATCTAATACTAGAGGTATAACACTGATACTTTACCTCGATCTCGGAAGTTAAGCAACGCGCGGTCAAGACAGTGCTTGGACGGGGGACCAACCAAGGACGTCCGGATTGCTGTAGCCTCACGAAGCTTTCAATAATCGTCTTCCAGGAGGGACGTAAAACGGGGGTCCTGTGCTCGAGGAGGTGCCTCGACCACGTTAAACAGCCTCATTACCCACACTTGGGGTACCTATTGGCTGTAAAATACACCCGATATTATCATTATTATTATTTACTAGGTCTAAGGCTTAGGCCACATTGATTTGATTATACGGATGAAGTGGCTGCACGATTTTCTTCAGTTTGAAAAAAAGTTTGTGACAACACTACAAATAGTATTAAAGCAGCTGCAAGATTTCAAAATCTATGCCTTAAAATTTAAATTACAGAAAATGTTGGCAAACGGAAACAATGTACAGTGTCTTCGGGGAAGTCCCAATCTCGTTTAGGTGTTGATTATTTAGGGTAGTCTTGATTTATACACATAACATTAACATCACATGTACTAGTAACATTACAGACTAGTAAGAAATGTTACAGGGCCTGAAATTCATTTTTGTGATTAGGTATACTGGTGCACTCAGCTTAAAAAAATGGGTGCACCAAAAATTTTTTGGGTGCACCACTTAAATCTAAGTAGAATGTCAGAAAAACCTGATGACAAAACATAGTTACATGCTATCAAATTCTTAAACAAGTACCATGACAGACATTTTTATTATCTTTCTAACCCTTAGATGCCAAGAATAGGATGTATACTAGTACATTTTGATATCTTTAAATACATAAACCCAAGAAAATATTTGGGTGCACCCTGTGCACCCACAGAAAACAATTGGGTGCACAGCTCCAATTTTGGGTGCACCTGGGTGCACATGCACCCAGTATTTCGAGCCCTGTGTTAGAACACAAAAACGACAATCCAATGTTTTTAAAAAATGGTTTATTATTCAACTGTTCAAAATCAATTTTCAAAAACAGTCCAGGGGTGGGGGTTTGTTTGGCAGTATCATCAGCTACACTTTTTATACGTTACAATGCATTACTCAGATGTCATTGAAAGCTTTATGTTGTATCGCAAACTAACAGCCATTTTTCCCTTCACAGTTCCCACTATGCAGTCAACCCCAGTGCCCGTCTCTTCCACCCTATGTCACCTGTACGAGAGTTCAGATCAGGTGACGTGCAGACCATGAGGAAGTTGGTCGCACACAGCGAGTTGTCCATGGTCATGTTTTACGCACCGTGGTGCGCTGAGTCCAGACTGGCAGCTCAGGAATATGTAGAGGCTGGGAGGGAGTTGCACAATGAAGTGAGTACTGCAAGCAATTGCAGTTTCTGGCTATCTGTTATGTTTATTATGATATTTCGAAAAGAAGTATGTCTTAGGATATATGAGAATTCTTGTACACAACCAAAATTAATTGACACTTACTTGCAATTTTGGTTGTGTACAAGAATTCTCATATAATGATATATCCTATATTCTACCAACCTGATGAAATTATTTTCGGAAGGAGTATGTCTTGTTTCATTCTTCTTCCTTATTACTGGCTTAACCTTGTTAATTTGAGGGCTCCAAGCATACATGTAGTACGTAGGATGTACCCAAAACTGTAAGTTTGGTCCACTCACTGCTATTTTTTGATAAGTGTCATGGTTTCTTAAATTCTTTTACTTTTTAAGTTTTTTCTTTTACATGGGATCCTCCTTGATTGAATGTCCTATCCGAGGGATGGCCCCGCCAAAGCTAGGCACAAAACCGGTGGCATATCATCATGATCAGTGGATCTGAGTTCTGGGTCAAACACCCTAACTACATGTATTACGATGCCAGTTTGGAACTAGTTCAACCTTTTCAACAGCTTTTGTAAAACTGATGCTTTTATGATGCCTCCACAATACATTTGTATGTCAAAGGTTTGATTGAGTGCTAGATGCATTTGTATACTATGATCTGTTGATGATAGGATATAGGAGAATCTATTGATGAAGTGTCTGTCAGAGCCTTGATGTTTTAAGAAATTGAAATTTTTTTACCATTGTTTTTCCAGATCTTCTTTGCAGCCATCAACTGTTGGGAATATGCCGGCGAATGCAGAAAAAAGTTTGCCTTCCAAAAGTTTCCGAAATTCTTTGTTTACAACTCAAGGCTGGAAGGGATCGAATACAACGGTCCCGTCACTACAAAGCATATGGTGAAGTTTCTGCGTAGAGTGGCCTCACCAGTGACTTATGTAAGAAACCTTGAGGACCTGGTCTTCTTCTGTGCACTACAAGATGTAAGTACAGTAAGCAGGGTTGGACAAGTTTTCTAAAGTTCACTTGTCCTATCGGGCAAGCACATAAAAGAATTTACTTGCCCGAACCAATTTTTCACTTGCCCAAAATTCAAATGTCACTGTAACATCTAATACTATAGTATATGCATTTTCACTTCCAGCAATGGAATTCCCTGTTGACCATTGCTTGATGTCATCACAGTAAAAAGAAACACGTTATTATCAACATTGCACTCAATCAATGGGAAAATATTACTTGCCCGATCGGGCAAGTGGTGTAGGTCATGCACTTGCCCGAACAGCACTTTCACTTGCCCGGGACAATAGGGCTAGTGGACTTGTCCAACCCTGGTAAGTTCCTTTACTTTTGCTGTGGTTTTGTATCATGGCAGAAGTGAAAAAGGCTTTCGTAGTGTTTTGAATTTTACATATTTTACTGTATTGCACAGATTTTAATTAATCAAATGATGAGAATATGCTTAGTGTGGGCTATGTGTGACCACTGTCAAAAATTTGAATGCTGGATTTTGACGTTGGAATATCAGGGCTCAAAATACTGGGTGCATGTGCACCCAGGTGCACCCAAAATTGGAGCTGTGCACCCAATTATTTTCTGTGGGTGCACACGGTGCACCCAAATATTTTCTTGGGTTTATGTATGTAAAGATATCAAAGTGTGCTTGTATACATCATATTTTTGATATCTAAGATAATAAAAATGTCTGTCATGGTACTTGTTTAAGAATCTGATAGCATGTAACTATGTTTTGTTATTAGGTTTTTCTGACATTCTACTTAGATTTAAGTGGTGCACCCAAAACATTTTTGGTGCACCCAATTTTTCAAGCTGGGTGCACCAGTGCACCTAATCCCAAAAATGAATATCGAGCCCTGAATATTGTTACAATTTTTGTTTCAAGAAATTTTCTTCTAGCACAGTTCATTAAATTCATGTTCTCTATGGTGGATATGTGACATGAATAGAATACAAGACAGTGTATTTATTTATGCAGGAGTTTATTGGGTCCTTAAAAAGACTAACAAAGATTCATGTATTGTTGATACAGACAGGGGTACTTGCCTACTTTGACTTCAGTGGATGGAGACCTACACTTGGCTATCTGCACTACTACCTGGCAGCACAGAACGCCTTGGAAATAGGTGTGTATCATTTGTTTCATAAGGCCACACCAATTTAATTTCTTGGTTCACGGATTTTTTCATAAAAAATATGGAGCGAGAGGGCGAAATAAAAATGAAAATAAAAATTGTAAAATGGTTGGGGTAACGTCTAATCCAAAACATAAAGAAAAAAAGTTTTCAGCTTGAAAAAAGTACAAAAACACTATTTTTGTACAGTAACAGCACCTGTAAAAATGGTTAGAATAGGAGGTAAAAGTAATAGTAGGCCTCACTGTACATTATATATCAAACAATCTACATTGGCTGGAGGGAAAGAAAGAAAATATAGCAGACCCTGGTCCAAGTCCTGGGGTAATACCCCCCTCACATTAGGCGAAAATCGACCGGACGACGATTCTTCGAGCTCTAAATTACGAGGAGGCATGGCCCTGATGCCCACGAACAAATGGCAGAGTTTCTTCGTCGGCATCAGGGTCATACCTCCTCGTAATTTAGAGCTCGCAGAATCGCCGTCCGATCGATTTTTTTGTAATTTGTATTTACTGTGTGGTAGTTATGCATTTTGTTTGCTCTTCACTCAGAACCATTCCATGGTGTCAATTTTGGAGTCATTACGAGTCTAGAGGTGGCGGGACTGGTAAAGATCAAGGAGCCACAAACTGTGGTGATGGTCAGAGCACTCAATGATACACTGGTGGGTTTAACTAATATATCAATTCTTCTTAGTAGAAGATAGCTTCTAAGTGCCATGTATTGTTCACAACAAAGGCCCGATTAATTATACAAGCCAGCTTCATCATTTCTAGTAAAAATGGAAAGATGTCTTGACATTTTTTTTTTATACTAGGTGTATCCAGATACCAGGAATTTCTCCCATCAAGAGATCTTGGCTTGGGTAGAAGAGAACAAAGTTAAGGTAGGTTACAGCGTGCAAAATACCCACTTGCACACTTGCACATTGCAACCACCTTTTGCTTGGTGCAACTTACTTCTAAACTCTGGTTGCACAGGGTGCAACTTAGATTTAGAGCCTCAGAACTCAATTTTTTTGTCAATTTACTTGGAAGAAATAAATGGACCGAGGCTTCTCCATTTCATATCAGCCAAACATGTATGTATTGTACCTTTTTCCCCCAGAAATTAGTGAATTGTAGGTGGTGCAACTTGAAATTCAGTTGTGCAACCTAGGTTTTGCCCCTGGTTGCATACTGTGCAACCTGGCTCAGAAAAGTATTTTGTACACTGGGTTGCATTTGATTTTACAGCTCTCATCATCATCGTAGGTAGTCCAGTGGTTAGTGGCCCAGCCTCTGCAACCAGAATCCATGAGTTTGATTCTGGTTCTTTTGCTTACGCGACATGTACATGTATCCTACTGGACACGGTTCAGTCCTGGATGTTAAGCTGTGTTCCACTGTTCATTGTACTTGTAGAAAAGAGCTAGGAAAATTTCCAATGTACATTTGTACTACAGTAGAAGCCATAAATTGCACACCCCATTAGCCAGCGTATTTTGTGCAATTATCAAGGTGGTGCAATAATGCAAAGTTATCCAGCTGGACCGTTCCAATTTGGGATTTGGGGATTTTATGCAATTAACAGACTGAAGTGTGCTTTTATCCGTTGTGCAAGTAACGGGCTTCTACTGTATTAATAATACTGTACATAGCATCTATCTTATCTGTCATGACCAGTGGGAGGGTAGCTCATTATATGATTAGTAAGCTAAGCTTGATGCAATTGTGTATAATGACAAATTGAAAGCTAACATATTAGTTTATGATGTCAGACTCCATGCTCTAACTCCAACTCCCTTGTTACAGACAGTGCAGTGGCTCCCCCTATCAGGAATGAAAAGTCTGCAGCTGTCCACAGAGCTGTATGCAGGACCGTCACTGTTGTACTTCACACCTGACAACACTGATGGGGACTCCACTTCTGTTGCTATGGTAACAGACCACATTTGTTATACTTTCAACACATACTTTTTCAATTTTGTATGCCTGTCAATTTCTTGAACAGATTATCATAAGTTGTATTTAAAAGGAAAATGGAAAGATGTTTATTCTCTTCACTTTTTCCTTCCTAGTTTCGGGAAGTTGCCATGGACTATTTCAACTGCAATGACTCGCAACTTGTACGTGACTTGGTCAACATAAGCAGGGAATATCGCAAAATTTTACGCGGATCCGAGGAACCAACCGAAATACGCAGCAACTCCGACAACTCGAATACAAACAACCGCAAACTTCCGTCCTCCAAAACTTTGTCGTCGGTGAAAAGTGCTCACCGTTTGAATTCTGTAGGAGATTCTTTGCAAACTCAGGGTAAAGATAATATAGATAGCATGGCACACAGTAAGCCAACATGCAAACAGGGATTGCAAGGAGATTGTCCAACTCAGTGCGAAAATACGCAGACCTACGATAGTGTAGCTAGAAACGTAAAAACTTCTCAAACAGAGTGTAAGACAGTACATCCCGAAAAGAGCTGCTTGTATTCCAAAGAAGCGAATCTTAGACATTCCACAAATGGAGACACAGTGCAATCTGCGAGCGACGAGGCAGTGGACATTGAAGGGAAAGATGTGAATATAACGGGACTCGGATGCAGGACGAACAAAAGCCTGGGGTTTTACCTGCTGGACTCTAACTCTCAGTGGAGTTTTGCAGAGAATATGGGAGTGAAAGAGACAGATGGAGAAACAGAAAGCATTGTCATAGTGGATGTCAAAGTGAGTATGATTTGTTTTAAAGTTCTCATGTTTACTTAGCAAAATTCAGTATTTCCCAATGATATATTATATTTGACCAACACAGTATCATTTGGTGAACAAAGTTCTACCAGTATTATCCTCTGTCATTATTGAACATGGAACCTTACAAATTATGTATTTCTGGGTCTTCATCTCTGCTGACAGGTAATGAAGCTTCCGCTTGTGATGTCATATGTAGTAGACACGGCAGGAAATGTTGAAAAAAATTATAGTATCAAAGTTGGCCCCAGGTGTATGTTTCTTCATCTAGGTATTTAATTTGTAGCATCTCCCTTTTCTTTCAGAATGAAGTCCAGTTTGTCATGGATCCAAGTCTGACCATAAATGAGACAAACATAGGTATGACTATTGTTGCATTCTGTTCTACAGTCTGATGCCTATGTTAATATGATTGTTATTTTATGATGCATTGTCATCAGCAATTGCTTATGATGTAAACACATGGCATAGAATTGGGGTTTTTGAACAACTTGGCAATCTCTGCAAATAGCGTGTTTAAGGTCAGGGTACGTACACAGTTGCATTTTTCTCTATTTTATCAAAACTCTGCATTTCCAAGCTTGCAAGAGAAAGTATAATGTGATTTCATTTTATTTCACAGCTGCTTTTATCCACAACTTTACCACAAACCAGCTGAGTAGACACCTCAACACAGCACCTTCCCCTGTCAGAGTATGTCTTCCCAATGCCACCCAGCCATGCGTGGTGGAAGTCACTGGAGATACATTCCATGATGTTGTGTTAGATGAAACAAAGGTATGTCAAACTCAGTAGAAATATTGTTATTTTTTATTTTTTCATCTATTAATATATTAGATGTTTTCTGCACTTTTTTTTGATACAGCACACATACTGGTACAAAAAGATAATGAAAATGATGTTATACATGAATTGTTGACAATGTATGATTATGTCTACATCTTTTTGATAGCATGAAAGTTAATTAGATTCAATGTTGGTAGAATACAGTATAGAAAAATGCTAACACTTTAATTTTAACACTGGAATTAACACTATAGTAACTTACCCCTTTAAATTTTTGGACGAACACAGTTAACCTTGTTCATAGAATGAATGACCCTTCTATCTTCTTTATGATACTTAACCCCCCCCCCCCTGTAACAGTGGTGTGTTCCTGATGTCACTGTTCGAGATAGAAGGCTCGTCATTCATTCTGTGAACAAGGTCGACAGTTTGTCAGAAAATTTAGAGGAATAAGTCCATATAGTGTAAAGTCCAATGTTGAATGTAAAGTGTAAGCATTTTTCTATAATACCTCCTTTTGATTTGACATGATAACTTTATTGCACAACAATTGTACGAGGTACAAAGTGGTAAGTCTGACAATCCCACTTCTGACACCATGTTTCAGGATGTTTTGCTGCTGTACTATGCCCCGTGGTGTGGAGCATGTTCTGCCTTGTCACACATATGGCTGGTGTTGGCTTCTTACTTCAAGAGGGCTTCCAACCTAGTCTTAGCAAGGTAAAACACCTAATTGCATCTTAGATATCATACTTTTCAAGTGAATCCATAACAAAGAAATGACTCATTATCTTATGCTGTGCAATGAAAAACACTCTGTGATAAAAAATGACTAGTTTTTATTTCACTGAAGCAATGTTCCTTTTACCCCTATAGAATAAATGGTGATAAGAATGATCTTCCATGGGAATTCACAGTACCTGCCTACCCAACAGTCATCTTCTTCCCTGCATTCAGGTAAGTTTCTGTCAATTTGATTTGATGTAAAACAATCATAAAATTTCGCATTCAGGTAAGTTTCTGTCAATTTGATTTGATGTAAAACAATCATAAAATTTCCCTATGACTTAGACTGAATTCAGTTCTCATCGATAAACAATATAATGTTGATATGCTTGAAATATATTGGAATTTTTTTTGTTAATACTTAAGATATTTTTGCTTGTATTGTATCGATATTTGAAGTACTTGAAAGAGCATTGCCAAAAATCTTGTATGGTAATGGCCAGTTCTATTTCTAGCAATTGTAAAGAATTGGATGTGTCACAAAGTGACTCACACTTTTTTTACATACAGGAAGGACATGAGTGTGAAGTATCCTGACAACCTACCGATGACCTTGCCCAACCTTGCCGAGTTTGTCCTTGCACACGCCAGGAGGAGGAACAGGTCAAGGTCAAATATAACCGGCCACAAGGTCACTGCAGACTGCCAGGAAAAAACTGAAACCAGCAACTTAAAGATACAGAGCCTTGAAAGAGAACTCTCAAGTATGAAGGAGGAGATAGAGACATTAAGAACCCAAGCGCAAAAATTACAAGATGCTTTTCATATCGTAAAAGGGGCGAATATCCGACTAAATGCCGAAAACAGGGAGAAAGATCTCAGAATAGAAGCCTTAAGGAAGTCCGAAGCAAAACTGAAAGAAGCGTTGAAAGAGAAAGAAGTACGATTGCTTCAAGCAGATGTTTTTATGAGAGCTCTGCAAGAAGGTAGCGTGCAAGCAACCTCAGAGAATGTACTGTTGAAAATGCAGGTAAGCGCCTTGCAGCAGGCATTGGACAGCATTTACAATGTCATGGAAGCAGACAAGAAGCAAAATCCAACAGAAAGAAAGGACCCAAGACATTCTGTTGATGCTGCTAGCCCTCTCACCCCTGTAAACAGAAAAGACAGACAAGGAGAAGGATCATCCCAAGTACAGAAAGATTCTTTAAAAGATGCTCCTCAATTTAGAAAAGTTGCTCAGCCAGTGAGGGAAGGTGGGAGACAGAGGGAACATTTTCACGTTCACAGTGCGAGGGGGAAGAGAAGAGAGGACACTGAGGGAGGGAAGCAGAGAGTGTCTGTGGTTCCTACTGCTAAGATCCAGCACACACAGGTGCTTCACACACATGAGAACAACCAAGAAGATTATTCATGATGAAATGCTGCTATCTGTCCAGTAAAATAAATTCACAGTTCTTTATGTTAGTCCATGATGGTGCTTTGTGTGCAACCAAGACTAAAGCTAAGGGCACAACTCGCTGTACATGAAAATACGTGCTGTCTACGTGCCAAAACGTGGGTAATCTTTTGGGACCCGTAAGTGGCAAGAACTACCTCCGTACAAACTCGTAGGAAATCCGACGGATTTTGGAGCACGCAGACACGCTGTAGAACTTCATGTGCAGGCAAAACTTTGTATGCCATCGGGCTGAGGATTTGCCCCCCGTACGTGCCAGTACGGGCGACATGCCTGACATGTACAGCCTAAACGTTTTCAGAAATATGTGGCAGCCGTGACCTCCCAAAAAAACGTACGGACAAATTGCGGCGGGTTGTGCCCTTAGCTTTAGTGTTTTATTCAACCTACATTTCGGTGGTCATCT
Source organism: Branchiostoma floridae x Branchiostoma belcheri (assembly GCA_019207045.1). Taxonomy (NCBI): domain Eukaryota; kingdom Metazoa; phylum Chordata; class Leptocardii; order Amphioxiformes; family Branchiostomatidae; genus Branchiostoma; species Branchiostoma floridae x Branchiostoma belcheri. Next base: position 18,500,905 of record CM033033.1, on the reverse strand, counting down.
GTCACCTACCTCAGAGCAATTCTGACTGGTTCACGTTGCATGTGCTGTAGTTTATAGGTGTCACTGCTTACTGAATATACAATCTGAAACGTAAAGTATTAGCATGTGTACATAGATAGTGTTGTATGAACAATGTGGTCCCAAAAGTATTATAAGTGTCACTGCTTATTCAATATACAATCTCAAACGTTAAGTATTAGCATGTGTTCATAGATAGTGCTGTATGAACAATGTGGTCCCAAAAGTGAATGTCCCATATGGACATTTGGGACTGCATCTGTATTAGCAGCGCCACCTATGCTGCAGTACAATGTGACTAGTCAGAATTGCTCTGAGGAAGGTGACAGACAGTCACAGAAACTTGGATTGAAGAAGACTCTTGGTTCAGTACAAGGAATTTGTTATCCAATGACTTACCAACCTATTCACTGATCCCGTTCCGGTATTTTGAAATGAACGGTATTCTTTTGAATCATTAGCCTGGTATGCAGTCATAGTTTACCTCCCAAAAGGCACTATGTGCCATTTGTATGAGCTGAACAGGGCTGCATTTCAGGCTAATGTGTATGTGTGCACTTACATGTATGCTATGCAGGACAATATTTGTTGTGTGGTAGCAATGAGCATCCAATAGCATTCTACTGGCCTGAAGTTTGATTTTATTACATAGATGTCCTTTTCGAACCCTAAAAATGATGCCAGTGTGCGACTGGAAAAAATGTTTAGCAAAGAAAAATTTTGAAATATGATTTATAAGTGGTCGGGAAAGTTTAACAAATGACTATAAAGAGTATTGTATGCTGAGTTTTTATTTTTTTTCTTTTACATATTTTTTTTTTTTACTTTGGCATTGGCTTTGTACAAGATGGATACCTAAATAAACAAACAAACAAACAAACAGTACAACGTTAGGATCTATTGTGATTTTTTTGGCTAGTTGGAATATTCAATACACATTTTGCAGCTTCGTTTTCTTTATAGGATATACAGTATGGTGGAAAACGTTTTTTGGAAATGGACAGAATTAATGCACATTTGGATGTCATCCATATAATAAAATCAGCATGGCCTTGTCACTACATGCAGATATTGTCTACCACATGATAACCATATAATTATCAAAGTTTGTGATATCTGTGATATATCACAACGGGAAATATGATATCAAAGAGGGATATGATCTCAATGAGATTTAAAAAATCATACATCCTAAATGGATATTTGATTACATTTGATGTGCAATCTTTCTCAGATATGATTTTAGTAGATGAGAATGTTGAAATTGACATGATGTTGATGTGGACAATATGTACCATTCATGCTCCTGTTGTTTTGTTAAAGAAACAATTATTGTAGAGTATTTATGAGATTACACGTGATGAAATGTGTATCTGTGTGTTGTTTACTACTGCCTCTTGTTGTTAGTATTCCTCTTGGAACGGGAACTTTACTTAGCCCAACAGATGTTCAACGTTGACAAGAATTGAAGCGACAAACCATAGTATCACAGCCAACAAGTCTTTTATTTCTATAATCAAGAGGTGCACAAAATGACACTCGTGCGGTAGACTGGCTACCATACGGTATATCTATTTTGGTGCTTTCTCGTCAGGTTGACCATCTCCGAAGAGTTATAATACTATACCATACCATGCAACGTGTTCTGCAATGCATAATCATTCAACAGCAACATGCCAGAAACGACGTCAGCTCAATGGAGGATATAAATTTTAGTCTTGTAATGTTATTTATTTTTGAAAGTCAACCAAAAAGAGGAAATGTTTAGATAAACTCCTTGAGGATAAAAGACCACGAACTGTGATATGTCAGAACCTCAAGTACAAGTCCTTTGCCAAAGTTAGACTATAGTAAGTTTTGTAGATGGGCGTTTGTGTTAACAGTTTTCTTGTTGTCGCCTTCTTGCGGATCTTGTGGGTCAGTAAATACACAACAGTGTCTTGAATAATAAATGGTGTTTTCACCGTCGCCTTGCTTTGTATACTCTCCAAGCAGAGGTTGGTGGAAAAAATCGTGACCTTCTCCTTTCATCCGTTTTTTATCGACCAACCTTTCCACCAACATGGCGTAGGTAAGCCTGGCAGCCAATGCCAAGATACAGAGTCATTAATTTGTGGTTCTGTGTTGGGCTGTATTATTGCCGCCGTGACACAAAAGCATAAAGTGAAAGTTAGTCAGAGACTCAGACTCAGAGTCATTTCCGTACCATAGGGCGGCGCCTGTCTCCATTCCTGTAGCCCTTAGGCCACACAACTTTTTATCAATCAGTACAGCAAGTGGCTAGCTCACTGGTAATAGTCTGTGTATTCAGCTATCATGCAATTTCCCGAATGCTGAGTGTTGGGCAGAGAAATCAACACATACAATTTTGAACGTCTTCGGTATCGAACTCACAACCTACCAAATGCAGGGGGACCACTCTACCCACATGGTCATTTCAACGGTTAAAGAGCATGACTCCTACAAATTTTACCACAGTTTCACACCTAGTTTCATGGACCTATAGTTACGTGAACTTGAGAGTAAATGAGTCACAGTGTAGTGATGAGTATGGATAGAGCACACCACGTCTGTTCTGTAGTTAATGAATGATGATTTTACCGTTCAAAGTGAGTTGTGTTTGAGTTTAAAACTGGTAGATTGTCACCATAGCAGATGATGTCGTACTCAGCACTGTCTTCCAGACGTGTGGTGGAGTCTTAAAGATGTGACCGTCTTCCAACATGAGACTGGAAGGAATACCTTGGCTGGATTTTGAGATTCATTGCCATTCATCTGTTCACCACACGCAACACGAAATAACCTTATTTATGCTCAGTCCATTATTGTTGTGAGTTGAGAATTGCCGATTTGAAAACAACACAACTTCTGCGATTTGCCCTCAACATGACGTCATTCTACCTTTTGCTCCGATATTTCAAGGCCTGACAGTCACAGCTCATTGGTTCAGTAGTGTTGCAAATATTTAGATTTGAAATTCTTTTCCTAAGATTATTTGCTGAACTGATACAATATTATGCTCCCATTGCGCTGACTGTCGCTCTCACGTGCCACTATAATATAACGTTACATCTTGTACATATTCATATTTGCTTGCTACAGCGGAATTTAATTTGGCAGCAGGCGTCAGTAATGTTCAAGCAGTTTACCACGAAATATCTGCCGCAAAGTAATAAAGTAAACGCATTTGATACACTCATCAGCTAACTCTTTTTTGTCAGCTTTGGTTTGAAAAGTAGTTCCTAGTAAACGTGACTGTTTCTTATTGGCCTGGTGAGCCCACAATAAAGCCCACAAGACGCCGAATCAATACTCTAGACCCCCCCCCCCCCATACAAACAAACAGTTTGACTACAAAATACGCCCCCCCCCCCCCCCCCTTTGCCTGACATACAGGTAGAAATAGTTAGCTCTCCAAGTGACGTCAAGCCAAATAGATATTTTAATTTTTTTTCTATTCATATATATATATATATATATATACATACAGATATATCATTCCATGTGTAACATTCTTGCCATAATCTTGCTTGTAATGTTCTAGTAACATAACATAAGCGTCTACATACTGGTTCCATTTACATGATTACGTACCTTACACTAATGTTCAAGAAAAAATGTCATAACGTTATAAAGATTACATTAAGTATTTATGGGACAAAAAAACAATAACATCACTTCTAAATCATAATCACTATGCAAAATCATAATAGTGAAACTTTTCTTTTTTTTACATTTTAGTTTGTTGTTTTGTATTTTTTCGTGAGCCTGGTATTTATTTATACTTTCTTACACGTTACCAGAATATGTACATTAATAGCATTATTGTTCGTCATCATATTTATGATAAATGTTCGGGTATAAAACAAATCACTTGGCCAGGATGTCTATAACCCAACTCAACCCATCCCATCTCTAAAAAAAGAAGAAACTTTCAGAACCTTAAGATTTTGGGATTTTTTTAGAATATTGCTTGATAGGGTCATATCTATGTCATGACTTGTGGTCATTGAAAGATCTGACCCGCAAGAGAACTTTTAAAGCTATTTTCAATTAATCTAAATAACATGTAGTATTTTTCTAGCTTGATTTGAGCGTATATTTTGCAACTTGAGTTTTTTTTCTTCAATTACTGTAAATGCATTTAAGTTCGCGGGGATTTAATTTCGCGGTAGCGGGAAAAAGGACTTTTCGCGGTGGATTTAATTTCGCGGTAACACCATAGACTGCAGTCTAATACCACAATAGAAAAATATTCGCGGTAGTTTTAAGTTCGCGGTGAAGTGGTCACCGCCCGAAAACTGCGAACATTAATCCACCGCGAACATTTCTGCATTCAGTATGTGATGTGTATCAAAAGATATGACGCATGACATTAAGAATGTGAAAGGTTGAAATTTTTCCATAAAATATCTGCGTTTTTGTCATTTTAGTATACCTGGAAGTGTGAGATGTCATTTCATCAAGTAAGAAATTCTTCCTAAAAAGATTTTTGGCCATCTATGAGTATATGTCGAATACTAGTAATTTGTTTTCTGGACAAAGGGAACAGATGTCAGACTTTGAGATTGTAATATAATTGGATGAGGTGACTTTAAACAGGATAATGCTATATGTATGTTAAAGGCACATATATGAAGTTAAAGGACCATTATGTAACATTAGGGACAATATAAAAAGTAAATGTTCCTACCATTTCTTCAGATAGTAAGTTGGATCTACACTAAAGAATTGCATACCTATATTAAGGAGGGCTGTTACAACATTATTGTGATGTTTCAAACTAGCTAGAGTACGGTATGTTGTTGTTAAAACAGAACGGTCTAATTTGCGATGGTTTCAGAAAAAGGCAGACCTTGTCTAGCTTATTTTGTACAGTTCACAAACACCAGGAATACACCAAATGATGCAAAATTATGCTGAAAGTGGTTGTATGTGTCATTCACATGAAAGGTTTGTTCTCCAGAATATTTTCATTTTCGGGGCCAAAATGTTTCATAATGAGTACTAGTTATTAACAGAACAACCACCATCGTCGTTGTGTGAATGATACAAACTACACTTTGAGATTTTTACAGCCAATACACAGTAGTACTGCAGTATCTAATCTTTTAGTGTAATATAGGAGAGGATTTCTTTTTTTTAGGAGAAAATCGTGTTGCATGGAGACTGTAGATGCAGCCAATGTTTTTGGAAGAACGAAATGAATTAATTAAAACTAAAAGAGAAAGAGCAAAGATGACTTTCGTAATGGTATCAGATGTTATTTTTTGTTCGTGAAAAACAGGCCAAGTCGTGCTTTTCAGAGTGGTTACTTATCACTGTCTTACACTTTCTATATTTTAGATTATGGAGTGGGGTGAAATTTGATTTGGTAAAGGTTTACATCTTTATATGTTTCCTCATCAATTATGCAAAGTTATTCCAAATTTGCACAATTCGCATTCTATTGTTTATGTTTTCTTTTGAATTACCTGCATGTACGAAATAAAGAAATCCGTTCTTCTTTCTTACGTACCCTTTTTGAAAGGTTTTGATAAAAACGCTCTGCAGTTCCAGAACAAACAGCAAGAGGTCCCCAATAACTGACACCATGATGTTTGATATCAAAGGTATTTGCCCCCCCCCCCCCTCCCAATCAAGACCATAGAGTGTAAGGGGCAAAAATGAAATTAGAAAAAAAAAACAGAAATTCCGCTGCTGTGCCAAGGAAAGCCGCCAGGAGCCAACGCCCTCCCCGCATAACAAATATCATCACAATCCACACAGCGCTCTTTATGTTGATTGCTGGTCAAAATATCCGGAAATACTGACAGACACACAAAAAATAATAACTTCAGTGAAGCAGAAGTGAAACAAGCATTATCATTTTGAGTCATGATTCAACAGAATGTTTTGTAAAGGAGACGGTTTGATTTGCAAGTGGTTTTTCTCAGATAGGTTCAAAGAACGTTTGCGACTGAGCCAATGATAATTTAAACTTCCACTATCTTGAATTTTGAATATACAATTTTGGGTCTACCTTGACGTGGTAAGGGTATACATCCATGTCTTTGTAAAACTGAAGAATTGAAATGACGAAAATAAATGGAGAATGGAGAAACGCTCAGTTCACCTTTCTCCGCAGGATAACCTATATCCGTTGTTTTTAAAAACATGGTATTCAGACATTTGGTTACAAACTGCGATATGAAGTCGGACTGATAATGGTTATAAACTGCGATATTTAAAAAAATAAATGTTTGATATATCAACAATCATCAGTGTGTCAAATACACACGAGGTTTTGATGTGCCAATTTCCACATGTACGTACCAACATTTGCCATTGTGAACTGCATTTTTTCTTTATAACAACGGAAATATGTTACCCCTCGGATAAAGGTGTTCTGCACTGGAATATCCCATGGTCAGTAGGTGTTAGGCAGTGTGACAAGGGGGAGGGACGCGCGCCGTGGTGTGTTTCGTGTTCCCTGCACGGGTATCTCCCATGGCCAGTAGGTGTTAGGCAGTGTGACAAGGGGGAGGGACGCGCGCCGTGGTGTGTTACGTGTTCCCTGCAAGGGTATCTCCCATGGCCAGTAGGTGTTAGGCAGTGTGACATGAGGGAGGGACGCACGCCGTGGTGTGTTACGTGTTCCTTGCACGGGTATCTCCCATGGCCAGTAGGTGTTAGGCAGTGTGACAAGGGGGAGGGACGCACGCCGTGGTGTTACGTGTTCCCTGCACGGGTATCTCCCATGGCCAGTAGGTGTTAGGCAGTGTGACGCGGGGGAGAGACGCATAACGCGGTGTGTTACGTGTTCCCTGCACGGGTATCTCCCATGGCCAGTAGGTGTTAGGCAGTGTGACAAGAGGGAGGGACGCACCCCTTTGTCTCATACCGGTTCCATCGCCCGGAATCTCCCATGGCCAGTAGGTGTTAGGCAGTGTGACAAGGGGGAGGGACGCACGCCGTGGTGTGATACGGGCTCCATCTTCCGATATCTCCCAAGACCAGTGCGCACCAGGCGGTGTGAGGAAGGCGATATGAGCCTCAGTGACATTTTGACCCATGGACAGGATAGCATCTGTGACGTTGACGTAGGTCCTCAAACCTTCGTCAGCAGGCCGGGATACCAAAGCTGTTCTCAGCTGTCTACAGGCTCTTATGGGGCTCTTATGCCTTCGACCTCGCGGGGCCCTTTCTATAGAAGCTGTTAAGCTTGGCTCTGCTCTGGTCAGCCGACCCATAGGATATTCCGGGTCGGTGTCCGGTTGAAGCAGTGGTGTTATCCCTGAAGGCCCGTCGGTGCTGTCTCCTGTTTCTGACGACATGGAGGGATCGATCTATGCTCTGAAGCATCATGGTGGAAAGGCATGGGTCCACTCTCCCCATCATCGGGGATCTCACTGTAAGTATGTCTCAGGGCAGGCAGGGGGCGCTGTGCAGCGGCGTCATGATCTGGGATCTCCCATGCTGTGCGCGGGAGAGCAGGCAGGGGGAGCTGTGCAACAGCTACGTGATCTGGGATTTCACTGTAGGTGGGCTCACTGGACAGGAGAACAGCCGACAATGACCTGCAAGATGCCGTGTCGTCTGGGGCGCCCCCACCGCGTGTGCATGTTACTGCAGGGAAAGAAGCTGACGGTACCACGCCGGAGTCTCCATCTGGAATCTCCCAGTATGTGTGGGGGAGACCAGGCAGAGGCCTCTGAGCAGCGGCTATGTCATCTGGCATCTCGCTGTAAGTAGGCTCGATGGAATCCAGTACAGCTGGCAATGACCTACAGGAAGCTACGTCATCCGACGCCATCTTGGTTGAACATGCAGGGAGGGAAGCCGACCTCAGCAAGCCGGGGAAGGCAACCCCATTTGGGATTGTCCAAACGTATGCATCGTCGCTGGCCCTCCCATCTTCAGATTTGGACCTTGATGACCACAACTTCCATACCAACACTGCAAGGGACAACACGACCAGACTGACCACTGCCGAGACAACAACTGAGATGAGAATATGATCTGTTGCTGGAGACACCTCTTGTCCAGGTGTGGCACTCACCTGCAGTGTAGAGACATCTACCTGTTCTGAAGATGGTGTGTCTTTGGTGTTGTGTAGCAGGCTGCTGGAGTGGTCATTGGTTGGTGTTGTGTGTGTCTGATACTGGACCGGGGGAACGGTGAAGAACAACTCGGTGTGTTCATCTTTGGTGAGCAGAATGCAGGTGATGTTCTTTGTATCGTCATAGGTGGTGTTTGTATGGCTGATGTGCTTTTGTCTGTATCCAGACTCAGTGGTGGTAAGTGTGTCTTGTGTCTGGACAAATGACATGGCAACACCTTCAAAAGTTGTATTCCCTGTGGCCAAGGAAACCAGTCGGAAGATCGGACTTCCCACCGAGCCCATGGTTACAGAAATACCTCTATTGTATTCCCAAACCTGCCTGCACTGCTCAAGTGTGTTGGGGGCCAGTTTGTCTGCCAGAGAGTCGTCAGTAGCCAGGAGAACTACAGGGACCTGGATGGAGATAGTGCTCAGAGAACGATCCAAAGCGCCGCATGATGTGCCAGGGTTGACACGTCCCATCTTCATGTTACCAGGCACATTGCTTGATGAATCAAACATCCACCCGAACAAGAGCCCACGAGTTGCCCCATTGTACCTGGTACAGAAGATGAACCTGGGTACCTCAACAACCAACGTGGCTGACCCTTTCCTCATATTGGCCAACCGACGTAGGCTCCACATCATTCCATGTGGCTTTTCAACATGCACAGAGGACAACATGCCACTGCTGATATGGAGCCTCACCAGCGAAGACTGTCCCCCAAACACATCCCCATCCAAACACGACAGATCGCTGCCCCTCAGGTTCAACCAGGAAAGCTGTAGGTGCCGGAAGGACCCCGGGAAAATGTGATTGATCTTGTTCAACCCCAGATCCATGAATTTGGTACCTTTCAGTCCCCAGAGCCAGGCAGGGTCTACAACCTGTAACAGGTTCTTCTCTAGATACAAATGTTGTAGGCGATCTAGGTACACGAAGCTCCCTGCTTCTATTTGCTCGATGTGGTTGTTGGCCAAAATCAGCGAAAAGAGATTCCCCAAGCCAGTGAACCAGACCTGCTTGACATGTGTCAACATGTTAGAATCTAGAGACAAATGCAGAAGACGGGCAAACCCAGCAAAGGTGTTGTTCTCCACATCGGTGATCTTAGCATCGACCAAAGCCAGGATGCGAACCTCCTGAGAATGCTTGATTGGTGCATTTAGGCTCTGTGTCGATAGGACATGGAATGGGTATCCTCTTATTGCCACACCCAGTTTGACCCCAACAAGACAGGAAAAGGGACTTCCAGAGGCAACACCCTTGTTTGGGGTCTCACACTTCACACATGCATGTGTGTAAGACGTACCCATGTCCGTAACTCCCGGCTTCCCTGTCTCAGGCACACACTCATGCCATCCAGCGGTCTTACACCCAGACAAGCTCTGGCCATTTGAAGCACCACAGGCCAAGAGAAGCAAGAACAACATGGCTGCGCTCTCCTTCGCACCGCCTCTTAGATACATTCTATCGGTTGGATCTAAGCCTTTAACCCGAGATACAATTTCTCACTTACCTGTAGTTTGTGTACTTCGTCGACAGGTCGGTAAGCATCAGTGACGAGCTGTCGGTTTGGTCAGCTCTTCTCTCCTTGTGGTGAATGTAGGTACGTAACAAGCTTCGCACCGCCGGCTGTTGGCGGCGTCAGTACGTACACTGCGTTTATTAACCAGACTTATTACTTCGCTTAGTGTTATGTTTATGTATTTACGTTCCTGGGAAGCACTGCGATTGACGTATTAGGGGTTGTTATTGTAAAAGAGTTGCGCAGAATCAAGCTTCCTGGTATTCAGACTAATCTTATGAAGTAGCTGATGACTAGTCAAAGCGACAAAGGTCGCTGAAATGTAAACAGTGCAAAAGAAAAACGGTACTTTTCGCCATTCGTGTTTGATTTAGAGTCAGAAAAAAGGAAAGTGATCTCGGTGTAGTTTTATCTCACAGAAGAGCTAGTCTTTCACTAGTCGTGACAGAAAAGACAGACGCTATGTACAGTATTTACAGGTTCTTTGTACCGGGGATATTCCCCTAGCTCTTTGCAAATAGCGCAATGAACAGTAGACCGCGCTTAACGTCCTGTCTTAATACCCCTGTCACATTATCCACGATCTTCGGGCTTATCGATGGAAGATCGGCCATATTTAAGATCGACAGAGGGTTGCGCGTATTTTTCACCTGAAAACCGTCCCTGTCACATATAAGTCATACTTTGTACCTTGTACAATTGTTGTGCAATAAAGTTATTATAATTATAAGCGAGACTCGGGCGATTGCCGGAGAAACATCGTCCGATCGATTTTCGCCAAATGTGATAGGGGTATTAGGACTGCAGCCATTTCCGGTTGCGTGCATGTCGGGTGAGCGACACAGCCGGACTCGAACTCACGGCCTCTAGTTCCAGAGGCAGGGCCGCTAACCACTGGACTACGCACGCTACTGTACTAACAGCATTTTGCGTAGGATTAGAAGTGTACGTTATTTTAATGACTTGAACTTCATAGAAGAAACCGTCGACGAGAAAATAATGAGAGCCATATGACTACTAAGAATTGCTTAGTTACTTTTCTTCAAGGCTTAACCTATTGGGATATGACGAATGTCGGGTATCTGGAAAGCCCTGCTATGTGAAGTCGTAGTTCATGACTTTGTCGCTAGATGTCGTCTGCTTCTTTTATATTTCATATGCTTAATTGTTGATATCATACTTTTTAATGTCATTTATATATGTATGGATATATTATGTAATAATAGACAATATGCAGCAATTCTCGATAATCATATTAGTTTTTAAAGGAAATTAAGACATTTTTAGTTTCTTCGAATCCACGTCCGAGTCAGATGACAGGTTCTGTGCAAAGACTTGCCGGCTCAAACGTTGGCTAGGAATCGAGGGGCAAATCGACGGCCTGCTTCAAGTTGCTTTATTTAATTACCCGCCAACATGGTCATCGGAGGATTCAAATTATAATTAGTATGACATCAATGAAAAGTTTGTATATAATTTCTTTGGTTTTCTAAAAAAATAAAATAGATCATATTTCCGTTACTTTGACATCTGGCTTACGCTCTTGATTAATTCTGTTAACCGCATTTCATAATGTTTAATTTTTGTATTTGTCCTTATGTTCATGTTTGGATGCATCTATATTCCGACCCTCCTATATGTTCCCACTTGAATTATGTTAGGGGTTGTCGGAACATAGGGGAGTAACAGAGTGCACAATGTATACTGCAGCTGTACAGTCAAACCTGCCCAAGCAACCACCCCTTCTTAGCGACCACCCGGTCATTACGACCGCTTTTTCTCAGTTCCGAAAATTTTCCCATTGGCGTAAGAATTAAGCGACCTCTTCACAACGACCACCTGGCCGACGCGACCGCGATCATACAAAATTGGGACCACACAGGACCCAATCCCGGCCCATAACGACCGCGTCATTTTCAGACTTAAGGTGTCATCGGTTTTCCATGATAACTAGCGCGATTTTGTGCCCAAATCGGCCAGTTTGCGTCGGATTTTGACTGCCATTACGATGTTATGTTCAAAATAAAGAACATAGCACTCTGACTTCTACTCAACGCTACTGTTTGGGTTCTTAGTACGCTGCACAAAGATTTGCTTCTTTGGCAATGTTTCAAAAGTCACACCTAGGATAGGAAACTTGGCCAGGCAATAAATTGGCACCCTAACGTGGTTTGACAGATAAATGGTGGGAAACAAAGTTGTGCTTTTAGAGCTCTCGGGCAAGTCACAGTCGACCTTGCTATTTTAGAGATATCTCCATGACCCTCCACAGGCTATCTAAGTTCATCTTGTGACATCTTTGACTTGAGACAAGTTTCTGACTGCGGGTTAATGGCATTTTTACTGTGTCAAGGCATCTTCACTTTGGGGGATATCCTCAACGGAAACATTATGAATACAGGCTTCGCATGCAGTTAGTCAAGTGAGCTGTCTGTACTAGGGCTGGGTATCGGTACAGCGTACCGGTACAAAACCGGTTTTTCTCATCGGACCGGTCCAGAAAAACCGGACCTGAAAAAATTAGTTGGACCGGATGTTGGACCGATTGGAAAATTAACAGATTATTTTATCAGTCATTCACACGTTTTGGCGCTTACAGGTGGAAGAAAATAACAACAGTGAAGTAGAGTAGAGTTTGTAGTAATTTTGTTTTGTAGTTTCTAGTTCTACTAAGTTTTACAGCCAATCGCACAGGTGCAGTTAGCGTTGTAGGATTTTAAAACGCCAGCGTAAGTCTAATACTCCACCAAACAGATTTCTTTGTTGTAAAATGTACCATTGGTATGAGTCATACTGAATTAGGTCCAGGTTCAGGTCCGGACCTGGACCTAATCCTCTGGACCTGAACCGGACATGGACCTGAATTTTCTGTACCGGTACCCACCCCTAGTCTGTACCATTGTGCATTTGGGTTATGTTTCTGAAGAATTTATCTTTTGGCTTTATCAACAACATATTCTCGTACCTAGGAAAAGCTAATTACTACAGGTGGTCTTCCACTGCACTTGGGGCACCGGTGCGGCACTGCGGGGTTAGAAAGATTACTCAACGAATTTTAGACAAAGAGCGAATTTTATTACGTTTTGTGTATTTTGTTGTCATATTGTTACGTATTACGCAATATCTTAATATAATATAAAAAATGGCAAAAATAACACAACAGTACTAGTGCCACAGTGAACGAACCCCGCAGTGCCGCACTGGTGCCCCAAGCGCAGTGAGATACCACCCTACATGTGAGAAACCAAGCATTAAAGAATGATTGAGTAATAATTGAGATATAGTTACCATATAGGAATTGGTCTTCACGTTTTGGAGATTATCGTTAAGAAATGATGGATGATTTTGGTTGGATATTGTATCAGGATTTCCTTTATACAAATATGATATAGATTTGAAGTTATTGTGAAATTCTGCAAAACTTATAATTAGGCTGATTGTGTACTCATTTATGATAACGTATTGGAAAATAACATTTCCTTCTGAAGTTTAGTGCCCCTTTAAAGGTCAATAATAGGTGTATTACCTCTAACTTTGAACCTCCGCTGCAGTGCCATAACTCGCCGCTAGGAGGCCCATTATCGAACTTGACCTTCCTTTTCCCGACCGAACCCCCAACTATCCAACAAATATCATCCAAAACCATCCGCAAGGTCTCAAGTTATACTGTCCGCAAACAAAGGAACACACAATCTCGGCCCGCTACCGTCCTGACGAAAAATGACGAAAACCATTTTCAAACTCGACCTTCCTTTCTGCTACCGCTACTCAAATACCAAATATAAAAATCCATACTCAGCTTCTCGAGTTATATAGTGTCACACACTAATGCCATAACAGGAAATATAACCTTCTTGGTAAAGGTAATGTTAGAGGAAACTTCAGTTCATTGACACTGTAGAAAGTACTTGTCCTGTCCTTTGAGTGTTCCATCGACCTTTTGTCTGCCCCAGATGTTGTGGTTGACTGGTGATAATGAAGACTGGAGTCCAGGGACCTGACACCGTTGACACGTGACATTTCAACGACATTTTCCTCCGAAGCTGTTATCACCAGGTGCTCAGGTGCAATATGGGTGCCGTGGGGGTTTTCTCTTTAACATTTTGCAAAGAGATTGGCTAAAAGGTCAGACGAGATTTTATCATGGTAAACCCTATTATGACCTTGTTTTATGTCAATCTTGATTTCAATTTGAGCTTCAATAGCATTGCAGTACTTGCAAACGGACGTGCAGGCTTTCGCTTGAACAATTTTTGAGTGGATAGCAAAAAGACCAAGTGAGATTTTATCATGGTAAATCATATAAAGACCTTGTTTTATGTCAATCCAAGGGACGGCAAAAAGTGAGATTTTATCAAAGTAAACCCTAAAATAAAGACCTTGTTTTAAGTCATTTTTGATTTCAATTTGACCAATGAAGTAAGTATACTTGAAAACGGACGTAATGGGTTTCTCATGAACATTTTGTGAAGGGACCGCAAAATTCCAAGTGAGATTTTATCAAAGTAAACCATAGAAAGACCCTGTTTTATGTTATTCTCGATTTTAATTTAGGCCACAGCAAGTAAATTCTATGGATGACATCAGCGCGCGCATTAATTTTCGCCTGATTTCAGAAAAAAAAACAAGAATTTTTTTCTTCAGCAGAGATGGTCAACATGACGATAAAGTACCAAAATGAGCAAATAAGTTGTGTTGTATCCTAATAATTGTACTTGTAGAAGTGACACTTGCGAGGTACCCAGGACTGTAGTTGTACAAATGAAACTTATTGGGTATTTGTAAAAGTGACACCAATATGGAAGCCATGAGTGTGGTTACCAACTTTATTGGTGATGCCAGTCTACCACACTAGTGTCACTTTTACCACACCAGTTCATGTCTTGAATACAGGAATGAATGACTTGTTGGCTCTGATACCATGTTTTGTCCCTTTAATTCTTGTTACAACATTCATCACAACTTTATGGTGCCTATTTTTGAAAATGTAGCCATCTTGTTGTTTTTTTCACCCATCTTGTTTTTTTTCGCCCTATCGCACTATTTTTGCAGTCTGCAGAGGATGTCATCCATAAAAGTTACTTGCTGTGGCCTTAAGCTTCAATAGCATTGAAGTACTTGAAAAAGAAAGTTGGGGTTTTCTTTTGAACAATTTTAGAGTAGATGGCAAAAAGACCAAGTGAGATTTTATTATTGTAAACCCTACAGTGACCCTGTTTCTGTCAATATTGATTTCAATTTCAGCTCCAATAGCAATACAGTACCTGAAAACGGACGTTGGGGTTTCTGAAAAAAAAATACATTTTCCAAAGGAACGGCAAAAAGGTCAAGTGAGATTGTATCAAAGTAAACCATACAGAGACCCTGTTTTGTGTTATTCTTGATTTCAATTTGGGTTTCAATAGCAATTCAGTACACTCTACAAAGACTCAATTTCATATCAATTTTGATTCAAATTTAAGCTTGAATAGCATTGAAGTACTTAAAAAAGGACGTTGGGGTTCTCCAATGAAACAATTTTTGAAAGGATGTCAAAAAGGCCAAGTGAGATTTTATCACAGTAAAAGAATCAATTTTATGTCAACCTTAATTTCAATTGGATATTCAGTAGCAATATATGCCGAAAATGGGTGTGAAAAACATTTCGTGAATGGATGGGCAAGAAGACCAAGTGAGATTCTATTAAGATAAACACGTTTTAGGTCAATCTTGTTTTACATTTGAATTTCACTAGCAATGCAGTGCATACGATTTTCAGTTTGGATAGACCTAACTCGATTTATCTATAAGGTAAAATGTATCATGAGACATAGACAACGAAACATTTTGTCGAACATCATCTTATTGGTTTAACATTATTGACATAGAGCCGCCATGTGTTTTCCAGCACATATCTCGATCAATTCATGTTACACTCTTTTAGTAAGATTGGCTTTCTTGTTACTGGTAAGAACAATATCCATCCATTTTACGACGATTAATGAATTACACCGATAACAAAATAAGTCTTACACTCGCAGTCGTACCATATCTAAGGAAAATCAAATGTCTACTCTCTATGACTGTAGTGTACGTAATAAATCAATAGTAAAATGTATTCTTGATTGCCGTAGGACTTTGATCGTTACATTGTCGACAACTTTCTCTTTGCAGCCAGGGGCTGAATTGCGAGGAGCTTACAATTGGCGGGGCTAAATTGACAGCCTAAAAACAGCACCTAGTGACCTCAATACGACATTAACTTCCCCAGTTGCGGCTATTGAACTGTAAGACTATGAACCAGTCAGACCAAGAAAGATCCCCACTATTTTCAATATGTACGGTGGGTTATTCAAAAAGTGTGGATCTCCTCAAACATCTTTATGCTTGTAACTTTATGTCTTTTTTCTTTGGTTGCCGTGTGGATAGGACTTGAAACTTTTACGGGCTTCGATTGTTTTCACCTACATATTTGTCCAAGTATTAAGTGCAATGACCCATACAGACAGCTCATTCGTAAGAAATAAAGCTGTTGTCCCTCTCATCAACCGTTCATCCAATACCAGATTCAAGCCAAAGGGCCCATACAAGATAGAACAGATGAGCCATGAATGTTTGAGTGGTTTGTTGTCCGATGCAGGTCAAACTTAGTTCAATATCTTACACGGTAAAATCAAATATCGCACCACGCGTGTTAGATTCATTTGATAACAATCGCTCGACCCAGTTTTGGAGTTTTACGACAAGCGACAAGGGATAACATCAATGACAAATTTTCAAAAGGAAACGTAAGTTACAAATCACCTTCTGAACTGTTGGATTCCTCATGAATAGGGCATTCACACTGAAACTGAATCAGAACCTGTGACAGCGATCTCGCCCCCCCGGCGCTACCTGGTACTATACTGCACCTGGGGAGTAACGTGTATGGTGTGTTACCTGGTACCTTATGGCACCTTATTACCGTACCGTAAGATGCCTGTCATACCTCGAAAGTCGATACTATATGTTCGGTGACATTGAAATGAAAAAGACAATTTTTGCAGCTGAGGTGGCATAAAAACAGTGCTACTGCGAACGTATAAATCAACACCGTCTATGGTACGGAATACGTCAGCTATATGTTTTCAATTTGTCACAGTGTTTTCTTTCTTGTGCTTGAAACATTTCCAAAGCACTAACAAAAACACACGTGAATAATAGTTTCTCATTATAAACACTATCTACGCGCAAGTTGATATAGCTGTTGCTAAATGCTACACAAACACTGGTAAAGTACCAGTCTTAAGAAACACGGGTAAATGCATCAGTTCCTAAATACTAGAAAAAACAGTCATGTTGGAGGTGAAGATATCCCTTGGCCAGGTGCATATACCAAAGTGTGCGTTATTCTAATTAATACCTAATATTTGCATAATTAATAAAGACATTACATAGTTCTTTTGTGGTCACTTCATGGTAGAGACTTCATATTGGAGATATATAGGTTGTTTGAGGACAGGTGAATACAATGAAATACATCTTATGTCAAGACTCAGGTATATGCAATAATGGGAATACAAGGGACCCAACCCTCCTTGTCTGAAACAAGTTCAACTATCTTATTACCATGTAATTACGTTAATATTGATACTATGAATGGATTTATGTATCAAACTCGTGTACTTATATCATTATGAAACTGCATTTTGTGATTTATACCAATCAACTTCTAAAATGTCATGTAAACCCTTTTTGGGGGGGGGGGGGGGCGAAATCGCTAAAGGGGGGCGAGGTAGGGGGGCGAGATGGGGGGGGGCGAGATCGCTGTCACACCGGCCGAATGAAGAATTTGCAATATTCGTGCTACATTCGGGCGGGAATGGACCTTATACCTTCTTATAAATTCTTTCATATTCCTCGGTATTCGTAGTACATTCTAGAAATTCATTCTGTTCACTGTATTCCAGATATTTGTGTTCATTCGTGTGGCCGGTCGGTTCTCCATCGAATAAGAACGTTTCGAATAATGTTGAAATGCCTTAGAATGCGGTCACGAGTACTGCAGTTAGAATAGCTAGAAATAATACACTTTGAATGTCGTTCGGTATTTCTTCACCCCAAATTTACCTCGAAAGTTTTAAGCATAACAAAAAAAAAAACCACGTTCGAGACTTCCACAAGAATAGGCACTAATTTGAAATGCTGTGAGAATTTCTAGAATACACTACGAATCCCCAGAAATATACAAAGAATCTTATTCAGAACGCTTTCTGGCTCATTCCGCTTCTCATGTGAAGGGACATTTAATTAACTGATCGTAGAGCAAGGAAACAGCGTTGTCTGAATTGGGAGAAAAATTGATTTTTTTTCCAAAGTATCATTTCATGGGAAATAATCATGTCAAGATCTAATTGTATATCAAATATCAGTTTGAAAAAGGTCGAAACAAACATGACAAAACATAAGTTGACCTAGGCTTGTTTGTATACTCCGGAAACTGTCTCATGACGTAACATACCAGGTTGAACACATTGATTTATTGGGTTTAGTTGATCGAATCATCGAAGATTCTTTTTTTAATTTTTTTATTACATTTTATACATCGACGAAGTTAAGACATCTAGGTAATAAGATACACCAAATAGCAGTTACTCAATTCAGCAACTGGAAACGGTCAGACGTCTCAGGTAGCATCCTCTAGTCAGTAACACTGAACAAATCTGTTGAATCTGTTTTATTGTGACTATCATAAATACAGAAATGCATATACGTGTGAATTGATATGCAATGGAGGTCAAGACAAATTTTAGATGGTTTTACAATTTGAGTGTCGAGAGACTAGACAAGGGCTATTCCTTTTATTTACATTTATGAGGATCTCAGGCAAGAATCCATCTCTTCTACATAGATAGAAATTAAACAAGTATATTGAAACAAAACACCACTTACACATATGTATACTATATAAAATGTTGAATTATCAATTCACATCATGATTGATGGCATATGTATGAGCACTTAAAACAGATAGTAAGCAGTTATCTAGGGTACGAGACCAATTTTCCCTGGTTGGGTGGTTCTGGTTCTCATTACGAATGTCTTTCTCATTGAATGGGTCATTAGCCAAGGTACATTGTCGTTTGGTTTGCCAATAACACGCGGACGCGCAATCCGAAAACGTCAAACAAATCGAAATTGAGTGTTATATCTATATTGAAGTCTTGCCTACACCCCTGTCACATTATCCACGATCTTCGGGCGTATCGATGGAAGATCGGCCATGTTTAAGATCGACAGAGGGCTGCGCGTATTTTTCACCTGAAAACCGTCCATGTCACATGTGAGTCATACTTTGTACCTTGTACAATTGTTGTGCAATAAAGTTATTATTATAAGCGAGGCTCGGGCGATTGCAGCAGAATTGTCCTCCGATCGATTTTCGCCACATGTGACAGGGGTTTAAGGACACCCTCCCACACATGCACAGAGTTGATTTTGCGGCAATGCCTTACGATATCAACCCTGCCAAGAAGCAGTTACTCAAGCAACTGTATTTGATTTGAGAAAAGATCAGAGAAATGCCTTCGTGTATACTCCCTTGAATATAAAACAAAACCACAGTTGAATTTTTTTTACTGGGCACAGTGCCATAATGCATAGGCGACAATACTCAACAAACATATAGAATCATTCACGACTCACTTGTTGAAAGGGCATTCTAATGTTTTATGATGGCAGTTGAAAATATGTGTGGGAATTCAATGTCAACGTTGTAAATGCCCATTTCTAAGAAGGCCATGTGTGAAATGATAACCCCATAATGCACGTTAGGACACGTTGATTTGATTATATGGATTACATTCCTCCGGACATCCCAAAACTGATGCGAGCAAGCGAGTCGAAAAACTTTGCCAAAAAGTTGTCTTCGTTATGAAATGATCTAAGTGGTTAGGAAGGTTCGACAAATGATTTAACACATAGATTACGGCATACAGAACAATAGATTCTTCCATTTATTATTTCACGTCTTCTTCTTTAACTTTTGAATTGAGTTTGGCACTCTACAATTTTCTTACAACTTACAGCATATATAAAACCATTTAGCAGCAGGTTTTCAGTATGGTCGAAGACC
Organism: Branchiostoma floridae x Branchiostoma belcheri; assembly: GCA_019207045.1. NCBI lineage: Eukaryota > Metazoa > Chordata > Leptocardii > Amphioxiformes > Branchiostomatidae > Branchiostoma > Branchiostoma floridae x Branchiostoma belcheri. The sequence goes on along the minus strand of CM033033.1, from coordinate 18,481,182 downwards.
TTTTTGGGGAGCGAGTCACAAAAAATTGATGCGCGCGCGCGGATGTCATCCATACAATTGAATCTGACCTTGGTTAAGACCCCTTCACACGACAATCGGAATGAGCCGGAATGTCATCTGAATGAAAATTTTTGTATGGAATGCAGTGAGAGTTTCTAGAATGTACCACAAATACCCAGGAATATACAAGAATTTTCATTCAGAAGGCATTTCGGCTCATTCCGCCACTCTTGTGAAGGGGTATTAGGTCCATTTAGAATTCCCGGCCCGCCCGAATGTGTCACGAATTTTGCAAATTCCGGCTGCTTCTGCTTGATTCCTGCTGATTCGGTTTTAGTGTGAAGACCATATAAGTATCAAATTAAGAAGCCCGCAAACGGAAGAGATTTTATGCGAGCACCGCAGGTACTATATACATTAACTCTAAACACCCGCCACATCCCACTACCAATAAAATCATCATTATGTGGTAGTTGTGGGACAATTCCGAGGTCCTAAAAGCAGTTAACCCTCTTCAGTGGCTTCTAAATGGTTGTCTATGGGTCTAATTTTCCATGTAATAAAATAACGAGTTTATTCACCTGGCTGGTTACATAGAAATCCCCATAGGAGTCCAGAGCGCTTCTACTTAAGGCCACAGCAAGTAAATTTCATGGGTAACATCAGCGCGCTCAGTAATTGTCGCCTGATTTCAGAAAAAAATTCCTCTTCGGGGATGGTCAGATAGACCAAAATGGGCAAACATGTTGCGTAGTAGCTTGATAGGCCTACTTGTAGAATCAACATTAGGGAGATAGCCATGACTATAGTTGCAGAAGTGAAACTTGTTGGATTGTTGTAAATGTGCAACCAACATGGAGGCCATGACTGTAGTTGTCACTTTTACAACACTAGTGCACTTATTTGATATAGTAATGAATATCTTGTTAGTTGCGATGCCACGTTTTGTCACCTCAAATCTCGTTACGACGTTTATGGTGTCTATTTTGAAAATTTAGCCATCTTTTTTTTTATCTATCTTATTAATTTCGTATTCTGCATAAGATGTCATCCATAAGATTTACTTGGTGTGGCCTAAATCACTAAATGGCGATTTAGGAACACTAAAATTTTGATTGCCCCCTTGCTATTTTACATCAGTAACCACCTCACATCCACTTACCCGAATCTCTACGGGCGCCTTAATACCAGGAGCAATCACCAGTGTACTCAGGTTTATATATATGTGACTTTTGACCCACTTTAGTCGAGTGTTATTCCGCACGTTGGGGAATTAGTGCCAGCTTTTGTGGGTTAATGCGTTTTAAGCCGCAAGACGGATATTACCTATGTCCTTGGTGTCAGCACAGTGGGATCCACAAATCCCACATGCTTGTTACACAGAGTTAAGTAGATAGGGATTACGTATACAAGGTTGGAGCATGGAAAACGACGGAGAAAGCAACGAGGGTTGTCTTGTTAAGGAAGTTACCTGTGTGGCGTTGTGATGAGTGATTGAGTCTATCAACTCGCCCCCCTCCCCACGGAGACATTAGACTATGGGAGGAGGCACAGATGGGACTTTATGGATTAGTAATTTGCTTTTACCAGAAAAGGGTTGAAACCAATCTTATTGTTCTAATGGGTCACTAGTTATGGTCATCTTGACATGATCTCTATTCTATTCTCCGATCCAATATCGTCTGAAAGGGAAAATCTTGGCTGTCTTTATAAGGAATGTGTATGCTGCTTTTGTTGAAACTTACGATCATTATGTTGATAATTTTATGATAAGACTAAGGAAAATGTTGGAATGACATGGTGTGAACCCAGGCCACAGCATTAACGTTTCTTACAATTTGGGGGACATAAATTTAATACTTTAAATATAAAGATCTACTCGCAAGAACAATGCATATATATGTCAGGTACAGATTAGCATTATACTGGTCAACAGATTCAAATATTTTTGTACTGGTTTTTAGATGAACATTATCAAACTATGACCAAGCTAATTGCACATACATTATGAAGACAACGTTACATAAATGATTAAAACAATGGTATCTGAAACTTTGGGAAAACCAATATTGTGCTCAAATTTAAACTTTTAAACTAGCATTGAACACGTTGTATCAATATATCTAACTGTAGATATTTGTATTTGTAACTTGTATTTGCAAAATGTATTTCTCACTTCTGTATTAATTTTGATTGTGTGTCTTTCTTTTGAACAATTTAAATGTTCACAATATCAAATTAGAGGAAATCCGTGTGTATTGCACTTATCAAAAAGAATCTCAACCGAGAACAACTTTTAACGGTGCTTGTCACCTTTGAGATTATAAAACCCCTTTTAAAAGATGTGCTCTCCGCCCCCACTCCAGTCAAATTTCTCGTAACATCATGATTTAATGTACCAGGGTACAACAGGATCGCCCCACACTCATCCATACCGCTAACCGCCATCATTATCAACCCATTTCTGATCATGTACATCGGTATGTAATCCTCTGATTTATAACTATAGGTCATAAACCCGCTAAGTACGGATGATAGGTAGGCTCGTAACGCTTCGTGAAGGAATTACATCCACTCAATGTTGAACTACAAACTGGAAATGATGACTGCAATAATGTTTCGTCGGTAATCTTTTATACATGTAGTTGTGGAAAAGATATGCGAGCATTTTGATGAAGAAAAAGCTAGCAGTGTAACCAAATGTGTCACGGTTTTGAAAATGTAAGGCAGGTAAAAGTGTGTGGTTTACTATTATTACCTTTGCCTAGAAGGTTATGTTTTCGTCGTCTGTCTGTCTGTCTGTCTATCTGTCTGTCTGTCTGTCTGTCTGTCTGTCTGTCTGTCTGTCTGTCTGTGAATAGCAGGAACCGAGAAGCTGTGGATGGATACTCATGATATTTGGTAGGTGGGTAGCGATCGGGAAACAAAAAGATCACTTTTGATAATTGACCTCCTAGTGGCTTTCTAAGGTACTGCAGCAAAAAAATCCAGTTGAATATCTCTTGTTATGGACATACCACGCGTACGGGCGTGATTTTGTAGCGATATATAGCTCTTGGGCCAGAGAGTAAGTGGTGTAGATTTGGGCCTCCTAGCGGTCTTTATTTCACGCTTTCAATGAGAACAACTCAGGAAGGGGTTGGCGGATCATCACGATTTTTGATATATGTAGATAGACTAATTTTTATATATGATAGTAGGATAATTACTTTGGTAAAGTTAACGGGAAAAACTGTTTTATGAAGGACATGACTGATATAGTTTCCCTTCGCAATTATGTTGATTGAAATCCATAACTAGTTTACAAGTAGTTTTCATTATGGGATATGTATGTGCACGTATACTTATTACCAATAAACATGCCTCCTATAGGTTATCTATGTGTAATAAGGTTTTTATGTGCAGTTATGTTTATCGAAAACTATAACTATTTCGTAAGTGTTGTCATTTTCATTGGAGTCTCTGCGTGGATGTATATTCATTACCAGTAAAAGTTTTGCGTAATCTAGATTTGATATGAACTTGTAGGTGGAAAGCATAATTCATATTCATAAAGTGTATTGCATTACTAGTATACTTTCAAGATATGTCATAGTTATCATGTAAGTTGTAGTATAACTGTGCGACGTATAATTTTACTTTGCTACGCCATATATATATATATATTTATATATATGTTTGAGGCCGGGATCATATACCCGTTGCTTGCAAATAACAATTTTTTTATATCATAAAATATAAAACCATTTTCTTATTTCTTTTGTACACTGATGATAGGAACGTATTCCAACAGAACGTACCTACAGCCCCGGTCACAAGAATCGTACGATTGACTGCGATGGAGGTTTTATGCGCGGCATAAGCGCAGTACGTCGTAAGTCGGGGAAGAATCGGAAGCAATGGTTTAAATATATGAAGCCGTGGTCACAAGGATCGTAGTGCATCGTACGATGAGGTCATTAGAGCGTATTTGCGTCAATCGCAGGTAAATCATAGTAAATCGGGGAGCCTCCTATGACGAAAATAGGACTGAAATGGATTTTGAACATGTTCAAAATTTCGCTATCGTCGTAAGATTTTATTTGCCCCCAAAGCAGACTTCATTACGGCAATTTTTGTCTACTGATGAGGTTTTAGATTTATGAATTTTTAGCATGTTGTGATGGTTTCAGTTTTCCCTGATATTGTCGATATTGACGAAAAGGGAAAATATATCAGTCGCAACTGCCACAATCGCAAGCAGAGAACAGCGCGCCCCGCACAGGTGATGCAGACAATTGTTTGATCGCTTCATGCACGTGAGTTGATAATTAGATCAAATCTCAGCTCTCGTCGGTCTTGGGTCAGTTTACCATAATCGTAATAACCATGGGGACAACTCAAACATAAAGACAGGCTCTATGAGTCGGAAATATATATGATATAATGCTTATGGTATGATTTTTGTATGATGGCATCTTTTTGTTGATAGCATATCATGACACAATATTCGAAAGAGCCTGACACGTAGAGCCGGCAAGCAGGCCGAGATAACCATACCAGTACTCACGCTTGATTTGAACTTTTGCTTGTAATACTCTTGTTATCATGGTCTTTTTAAATTTATTTTTACAGTTAAAGATATTATAGGAAGGTATTCAACAGCTATGTCCACATTTTGTTGGTTAAAGAAGCACAAAAACGGTCAGACAGCTATACAGAAGAGACACAAATGAAAAATCGTACGACGCTGGAAAAATTTTGAACATCATCCGATGCTCTGCGATGGCTGATTTTGCTTACGATTTAGCTGCGATCCACTGTGATCATCGTGCGATAGGCGTAATATGCCATCGCAAGGACGTCGTACGATTCTTGTGACCGGGGCTTACAGAAACCCTATTGCTCTACAATGTACAATTTACGTTTGGGACCGCATCTGTAAGCAGCGACACCTATGCTGCAGTACAGTGTGAACCTGTCAGAATTGCTCTGAGGAAGGTGACAGACGGCCACAGAAACGTTAATGGAATAAAACACTTCGTTGTGTACAGAGTACTCAGTTTACATCTAATGAAACTATCACAATTTAGCAATGTAGCATCATCATATGTACGTACTAGCATTACTCAAAAGTAATCCTAGAGTCAGGTACTGCTGATATATAACTTCTGTTCATTTTGCACTTGAATTGGGGATCGCATTACAACGTAAATGTCAGACAAAAATGTTGGACCCATAAACTGTTTTGGAATGGCAAATTGGACCATCCCCGAATCCCTCCTGTATAAAGTGAGAAAATTAAGCCTTTTTTTCGGTCCCGTTAATTCAGATTTCCCACTATGTGACACGTTAAAAAGCATGTTTATATAGACTAAGTGTAACGCATTCACAGACCTAATTTGCCATTTGTCTAGACTGGCGGTGGTTTACTAGTACTTAGAATGGACAAATTACAGACGAGTGGTCGATATCACGGCGCGACGCAGCCTTTTTTCTCAGCAGGCCACAACACAAGGTCTTGCCAATTTGCCGGCGATATCCTCTCTTATTGGTGGATGTCCCTGTGGCTCAACTGTTAGCGGCTGTCACAGTTGAGCTGCTGGTTCCAATTAGTATAACGACTAGGCTGTAACGCCACATTACCAAATCGGGGCCCGACCGGGCTATTTGTGGAAACTAAAAATAGAAATGTATACGTAAAAATATACACAAATAATGCACACGACTATTCTCTTTACGTCTTGTGTAATCTGGTGTCATACTTTTCGTTCACGAAAGCTGTCAGGTCGGGCCTAGGTTTGGAAATGTGACTGCACTTGGGGCACCGGTGCGGCACTGAAAGGTTCGTTCACTGCGGCACTGTTTTGTTATTGTCGCGATTTTAAATAATTTACATATTGCGTAATACGCTAAAGTATCAATTAGAAGACAACAAAATACACAAAACGTAAGAAAATTCGTTCTTTATATCTCTGAAATTCGTGGAGTCATCTACGAACCCCGCAGTGCCGCACCGGTACCCCAAGTGCAGTGAGAATCCATCTTTAGCGGTTCTCACAGTTTTTTTTTCTTTATTGAAATACGTGTAAAAATACAAATAAACGGACGAGGACAAAGTGACGGCGGACTCAAGTTACATTCAACTTATATTAACGCCGCCACTTATACAAGAATTGAAAATAATAAATTATACAGGACAATAATAAATAGATAATTACATATGTATGAACAGTGTACGTGAGTCGATCTCCCTTACTGGAGTAGAAAACTAAAACAAAGAATCAAAATTGAATCTAAAAACGATTTGTTGTTGCAATGTACACATGTGTTGCTTCTATAATTCTGCAATTGACATTGAAGGAGCAAAAAGAACTACCTTGTAAGATCAACATTTCTTTGGCATTATTTGCAAGACTGTGGAAATCAAGTATATGTACAAGTAACCCAGAGAGTTTGCCGATGAGAACTGAGCGCTGGTAATTATAGGTAGGGCAGTGCAAAAGGTAGTGTGAAATCGTTTCGTATGGACACCCGCAGCTGCAGGCTGGGCTTGACACAAGACCCCGCGTGAAAAGACTATAATTCAAGCTGCAGGTGCCCATACGAAGTCGTGAAATGAGAATGCAAGAGTGTCGACACCCGAAGCTAAAATGGCTGACAGTTCTCACAGTTGAACTACGAGGTCCAATTAGTTTTTAACGGGTAGATCCCGGTCTTTCCCTGTAAACTAAGTTAGAAAACTTGCTGTTCTATATGCCGCTAGGCCCGAAAAGATTACAAGAACAATTTCTTCTCCAGTTTGGCAAAATGCCGCACATATATTGTGAATCAGGTCTGAACTATACTAGTTCAGACACCTTAACCGTTGTACCTGAATGTTGAATTTTCAAATCGATTTAAAATATATTTACTCTGTTGTAGTCTACGATCGTTCAGTCACGAAAAGATAGTTGAAAGACACTTAAAAGAATATAATCTTAAATGACTGATGTTTTATGCAACGTTCTAAGAAATAGCCACCGCTTCAGAGAACCTCTGATACATTTTTGTTGGAAATGGTACCATGAAGAATACATTGGAAGATTTTCTGCCTTGAAACTTTAAGACTCTACATCAATTTGTCATCGTTAACATGAGAAAGTGATAATACTAGTGGATCCTTGCTAAGCTCTTCTAACAAATCATACTTATGACATATTGACGTTGAAGCATACATTTGATGTCATAAAAGTGTGATGAAAATCCTAATCATATCCTGATCATAACTGCATCTAGGCATCTCTTGTAATTACGCAGTTTTTATCCTCGGTCTTAAATGTAAAATCCATGATGATTGGATGAGCGCATCGCATTTCATATTGATTTGTCATCTAGCTAGATATATGTGCGAGGTATATAATATTATGTAGTATGGTTTATATCAATCCTAATATGTGCGTATGCGTAAAACTAGGGATCTTATTTGTATCTCTGCTACAAGGCGTTGGAATAGGTGTAGATATTTGCATACATAGCGCGACGTCTTGGATTCCCCTAAAGGTACTTAGGGAAACTTCGTGATTCACCGTAGGGGTGCAGGTGGTTAGTAGAACAGCCGCCTGTTCTCCCTCCTTACTCGCAACTGGTGGCAGTGTGAGCGGTTAACGGTCTCCAGTCTTGTCGTCCTATTGGGCCACGGCAGAGACAGAGAGAGTGAGAAAGACTTCCCCATGCAGCTATGCACTGTTAACAGTGGAAAACAGAAGCTAGGAGTGCCCTGTTGTAGAGATGTGAGCGTTTTGAAGCACTGTGGACTGTTCAACCCTCTACAACAGCACATCTTTTCCCACTTCGTCGCGACGGATAGAAAGATACTAAAAGGTAAGTGAACGTTGTACATATAAATTTGTCAACCCGCATATTCTTAGTTATTAAATGAAGTGTGATGAAAATCATAAAAACACTACAACAATACAATTTTCTTTTCCTCTTCTCCACGACGGATAGAAAGATACTAAAAGGTAAGTGAGCGCTGTACCGATGAATTTGTCAACCCGAATATTCTTAGTTAATTACGTGAAGGACAATCAGTGCTGGTTAATTGGCGGATCGATTATCTTGTTACCTAATTGACCAAAGATGTATGGCGCGAAAAATAATGGTAGCGAAAAGATCATCCGTTTACGTATTTGTGTATGTACACATGTAATAAATCGGACGCATTTTTGTATGTATACATGTAAAAATCTGGTTCAACAATGCGACTAATATCTTTCACATGATAGATAAAGAAAAAAAAATGATGCTGTAAACAATCAAAACCTTTCTGAGATTTTTATGGAATTGCTGACATTAAGCTTGAACGTGACGATTTATTGTGATATTGTGTGTAGTACAGAAACCAACTAAGAAAACGATCGCGATCTAAATGTTCACGGCTCTGTAGGCGGTCAATTTAAAAGATACGCACTGTTATTTACGCACACTTGCTGTGTGGGCAGTAATGCATAAAAGTCCCCCATGGTATGTCGAATATAAAACCCAGAGATACTGTCTGATTTATTCGTTTGGCTGTTGACGTTTTGATGTTCAGCACGCGCAGCTTAAGGGATGCCCAACCAGCACTGCTGACAGACACAAAGACGATACAAATGGAATTTGACATGGGAAGAATAACAATCAATAACAATGTTCGAAGAACATAAACATTGTTGTACAGCTGTACATGAATGGTATAAATAGCATATACGGTGTTTATAAGTGGTATCTCCAGCGAGGGGATAGGGTCAGTGCATACACATATAAGTGTCGCCTAGTCAGTCCCAGAATTTTCTTTTAAAGGAGGCAGTAGAGGTGGCAGTGCGAGTGACTGTCACAGTAGAGAGGGTGTTTCAGAGTGGCGTTGCTCGGTAAAAAATGAGTCTCTGGACTCTTTCTTGTTTATCGTTTTTGCATTTCCACTAGCCATTGCAACACCTAAAACTATGTTAAAAATTGACGATTGGCAAGTATCTATCGATTAATCTATGCTCACTCCTGCTTGTGTTATGTTGTTATGCACTCTTTTCAAGTTACTATATTTGTGTTGTTTAAGGAAGGAGAGTGATTATCGTGTTAACGTTACTAAACGTTGAGTGGGTCTGTGGGGCTGAGTTCAATCCTAGGTTTGGCCATAGCTTGGACATTTTTGTAACGGATTGCGTTTGTCATTTCGGATGGTGACGTATAGCCAGCGGCCCAGTGCAAGAGGGGGCGTGAGCGTAAGACTGTTACATGTAAGAGAACCCAGAACACTTATCGGAAAGAGTAAGGTGTGATGACCTGGCGTGTTCGGTTGAAAACGCGTGCCGTGGCGAGGCCGCCGTTCAGAGCAGTTACCACTAATAGAAATCTGCATAGGCGATAATGTAAAAGTTAGCAAGTTCAGGGTGTCATAATCTCATCCGTGAACATTCCTGGTCATAAGAACTCACCCCACACAGCAGCCCGCTATCTCAAGTGTCCAAAAGTCTTATTTTTAAACTTTCTGACCAGCGCAAGATATCCCACCGGTCAAAACTGCCGGAATCTTGCTTTTTCATGACGTCATTTTAGGGACTGACTACTTCAAATTAAGGGTCAGCACAGGCCGAAAAGATGGACCAAAACCTAGTTTTTTTTGCCGAATCTGAACAGCTGCAACCTACACTGCCTCACCAATATGAAATGCTTCTTACATTTTCCTGTTACAAATCGAAAATAGGCTAAAGTACTGTATGGACTCATTTTGGGCCTTCTGCGGCTGCGTCAATTAGGGTCATTGCCCTTCAGGTGCACGAATAGCCCTGCATAGCAACCAGAGTTCAGTACCAAGGATAGACCCAACGAGAATTTGGATGCCAGATTTAATACATTATATATGTAAATATGAAGTGATACCTATTTTCAGTGGGGATTGAGCCATGTCTAAGTAGGGAATATACGCGGAGTATTAAATCTCTTTTGTTTCTCTGTTATCATACAGAGCAGCGAATGAATACTATAGCTAGTAACCGTAAATAAGGATATACAATACTCATACATTTTCAGACGATCCAGTTTATAGTTGATATTATGGCAGCAGCCCTTGCATCTAGATCTATTGGACTCTGCAAAGATTACTTTTTTTGGCTGATTGGTTCCGTTGTACGTTCTTTCATTTGTTTAGGGCCTTGTAGTGCATGGAATAGGGCTGCAAGTTTCCTTGGTGTTTCGATAGCAGGGTATATCTGTATCTTTATCTGTATAGCCGGTATAACCGCCGTTCGGCGTAACACACGCGGCGCGGCAGCAGATGGTTATACGAGGGGCGTGCAAGAAGTAATGGCCTTGACCCATTTCCCATAGCAGGAGATTAATGAAACTTGGCACAGATATTAGTCATTCTCTTCATAGGAATCACCCAGAGTTATGCATTTCTCCCATCGTTTGATGCAGCTCTGGACACCGTTTTTGTAGGACACCCCAGGTTGGTCCTCCAACAGATGCCTCATCAATGGCAGAAGAGGGACGACCAGGTCTGGGAGCTGTTTCCACAGACTTCCGGCCACGTTTGAATTCAGGATGCCAGCGTTTTACAAGGTCATATGATGGGGCATCATCACCATAAGTTTCATATATTTCATCAAAAGTCTTCTTTGGTGTGCGTCCTTTCAAATACAAAAACCGGATCACTGCGCGACACTCAACTGGTTCCATTTCACACGTGGTCCATTTCGCACCTGAATAAGTTCAAACACCAGTAAATCAGAAACCACAATTAGTTCAGAGCTGTCTTTTGCAACATAACCCATAGAGATATGAATCATTACACATACAAAATTTCATTTAGATCAGACGACTGGAAGTGGGTTAGGGCCATTACTTCTTGCACGCCCCTCGTATTACACCGAGCGACCCATCGCACCTGACTTTTGCACATCTATCTGCAAGCGTTCTTTAAAACTACCCAGAGAAGATGCCCCTACTGTACTTTGTGATAACAAATTCCACTCTACGATTGTTCTGGGAAAGTACGAATTTTTGAACACATCAATCCTAGGTTGGTAACTCTGGTATTTGAAAGCATGACTATTTCTAGTTCTTTTTTGAGCTGGTATTAGATACTTGTCAGTTGGTACGTCCACCAGTTAATTGGTCATTTTGTACATCATGGAAAGTCTGGACATCTTCCTTCTGTCTTCAAGTGGCATCCACTGCAAATCTGTTTTCTGAACAGCGAGGAGTTGCTAAACCGTCCCCATTAACTTGCTTAAGGCACCACCTTGAACACAGGACCCCATTTAATGTACCTTTAGATACAGCCCCAACTGAGATGTCCTGAACCCGGGACGTGAACTTAACCTGGAATCCAGTCTACCACTGGCTCGGCCTACCGTAGTTAGTGCAGGCTTTGTACGGGGCCAGGGAAGCTCCCAGCCGCCGGGGTAATCGGCCACACCCGGTAGGATTTTGACTTTAGCCCAGTGGGATAATTAGCCGGCCGGCAATTAACCCCCACTGGGCAAAGTCTAACCTCGTGAAAATCCTACCGGGTGTGAATGATTCTCCCGGCGGCGGAGACCTACTTTGGCCCCGTAGAGAGCCTGCACTAACTACGGTAGGCCAAGCCAGTAGTAGACTGGATTCTAGGTTAGACGTGAACAGGGTCTCCCAGTTAGAAGCTAATTGTAACCAGGAGCTCAACTGTGAGGCTGCTACCATGGCCAATTAAGCTACTGAGGCATTGCCCGTTTCACAAATGAGAGCATGTTAAGTACCTATTTTACGATTTAAAGTGGATTACTTCCGTAGTAGTCCAATTTCTCATTTTTCAGATAAGTAATTTCACCATATCGTATTTATCAGTAACACATGCAATCATTGCTATAACCAAGATGTTTAATATCATATGTAAGCTTCTCGAGGCTACTTGTAAATGGTGTTATTTGAATGTCATGAGGTTACATTCAGGTATAAGTGTGTACAGGAAACATAGGTTTGAGTTGTCATTGATAAACTATCATTGTGACTCCTTTGTTAAAGCTTATAGTTACAATAAGATATTGGAAGTGCCTGATGCACGAGACTCGTAAAATGTAGTTGTCGAAAACAATAAATAGACAAATAAAAGACATACCTTGTTTTCATTACCGTAAAGCTAATGAAAAACACAACATTTGTTCCCAAGGCCTTACTTAGTACGTTATGCAAAAAGATACAAAATCGCATACAAAACACATTTCTCATTCGGTAGCTACAGTAGTAAGAAATGCTGCTATACTTTTGTATGGTATTGATTTCTTCAAGGATAAATGGCACCCTATTGCACCCTATTGCACCCTTGTGGGACCGCGTGGCACGATCGGGAGCGCGTTGGTCTCAGGCCCGAGAGGTCCCGGGTTCAAATCTGCTTGCCGTGTCACCGATCTTGTGCCCTTGGGAAAGGCACTTTACACGACTTTCCTCACCTAACTCTGGTGTAAATGAGTACATAGCTTCGGCTAGTGGCAGTGACAGGCCTTTGTTGTGGTGACAGGCCATAGGGGCATGTTCGGGCATGACGCACCCGCCATGACACACGAGTCAGGGGTAGGAGGAACCCCTTACATCCTTGGTCGGAAGTCCTCCTAGGAGACGGAAACTCCAAATAACAAACCTGCATCTGCTGGGGCCGTCTTACACGTTGCAAACAATTGCCCCTGTAGGACTTAGTGCGCCAGTGGACGAGAGGGTGGTGGAGAAGGAAGTGCACACCCCTCCTTCACCTTAAAAAGTGCAGGCCAGGCAGACGGGTCGCCTTAAACCCACCCTATCTGCCTACCATTGTCTTTCGAGACAGACGGATGCCAAAACAAAAAAAAAAAACAAATTGCACCTCCTGAATCATTACTACATACGCGGTAGATTATAAAATGTTGATTAGAGCATTGACTGCGTGATTGCTCCCAATAATGGCATAGATAACACATCACTTATGCCACATGGTTTGATACATCGTGTAAAAGTTAGGCCTGCAGTCTCACGATAAAGAAATATCTGACTAGATCTCTGGTTTGCTGACGAGGCATATCTATGGAGAAGTGTGTATCTGGGTTTCGACAACACTCTTTTTGTTTGTACTAGATCTCTGTAAAGATAAGCTCTTAAGTGTAAATCTCTCACGATAAATAAACGAACTTTGCTAGATGTCTGGCTTTCTGATGAGTCTTATACCTGCATTTTCTGACAGATCGTTGGAGAAGTTATCATCTTAGCTTCAACAACACTAATTTGTTATTTGTGCTACACCTCTGTTCAGATAAGCTATTTGGAGTAAACCTCTCAGGATAAAGAAAAACCTTCTGGCTTGCTGATGAAGTTTCTGCCTGTCTTTTCTGGTACATCTATGGAGAAGTTCGTTCTTTAGCTTCGACAAAACGTTTTGTTTTTACTAGATCCCTGACCTGATAATCTCTTTCGTGTAAATCTCTCAAGACACAGAAAAACGCTAATAGATCTTTGGCTTGCTAATAAGGTACGTGCCTGTCTTTTCTGGAATATCTATGGAGAAATTTGTATCTTAGCTTTGACAAAACTTGTCTGTTGTTTGTACTATATCCATGTCCCGATATCTAGCTCTCTAGTGTAAATATTTCCCAATTCAGAAAAGCCCTGCTAGATGTCTGGCTTGCTGATGAGTTTTCTGCCTGAATCTTCTGACATATCTACGGAACAGATAGTGTCGTAGCTTCGACAAAACTAGTTTGTAGTTTGGATATGTTCTAGATCTCTGTCCAGATAAGTTCTTCAGTGTAAAGCTCTCAACGATTAATAAAAGCCTTGCTAGATGTCTGGTTTGCTGGTGTTTTTGCCTGTCGTTTCTGACATATCTATGTAAATCTTCGTACCTGAGCAATGGCGGTACTCTCTTGTTTCTTTTGAATTGGATCTATGTCCAGCTCTTTTGTGTAAATATTTTACAATAGAGAAAAACCCTGCTAAATATCTGGTTTGCTGATGTGGTTTATGCCTGTCACTTCTTACATATCTACGGAGAAGCTGGTATCTTACTTCGACAACACCCTCACGTGTTTTCTTGTTTCTTCACCTGTGAAGAAACTTATTTCTTGTTTGTATATGATCACTACCCTGATACTCTATTCAGTTAAAATCTCTCACGATAAAGAAATATATGTGAGAGTGACTAGATCTCTAATTTCCTAATTAGGTTTCTGCCTGTATTTTCTGACATGTCTATGTCTATGTTAGTATCTTAGCTTCGACAACACTTGTCGGCACTGTATTTCTGCCCAGAAAACGCTTGAATGTATATCTATGATCAAGATAAAGATACACCTTGCTATATCTTTAGCTTGCTGATTACGTTTCTATTTGTCTTTTCTAACACATCTTTTGAAAAGTTCGTATTTTAGGTTTGAGACAGCACTAGCTTGTTCTTTGCACTAGATCTCTGTCCAGATAAGCTCTTCAGGGTAAAATCCCTCTTGATTATATCTGTGTACAATTTGTGCTAAATGACTACCGGGCCACACGAGAGTTCCACGATGTACGGATGCGCGCCCCACGTGGTGTCATTAGACGTTCGGTATTGATGGCCAGGAGATTTCATCCGTAATGCTTTAAATAGCGCCCTTGTCCCAATCCACTTTCATCACGCTTGCTACAGTACTATTTATTGATACAGTAAAAGCACTGGGACTTTCGTAATGCCTTCGACATGTATACATCAGTACAAAGGAGTGAATGCTAAAGAAGTAATTATAACAAAGAGGTATATGGATAAACATCAACAGAGACTTCATCTGTAATGCTTTAAATAGCGCCTTTGTCCCAACCCACTTCTATCACGTTTTGTACAGTACTGTTTATTGATACAGCAAAAGCATTGGGGCTTTCGTAATGCCTTCGATATGTATACATTCATACAAAGGAATGAATACTAAAGGCAGAGCAAACAGGAGTATGGATATACATTAACAGAGACTTCATCTGTAATGCTTTAAGTAGCGCCCTTGTCCCAACACACTTTTCTATCACGCTTGCTACAGTACTATTTATTGATACAGCAAAAGTACAGCGACTATAGTAAGATCCGTCTACATCTATACATTCATACAAATATGCATACACACACACACACACACACACACACACACACACATATATATATATAATTATATATATACATATATATATATATATATATATAGTTCAGATAAAGGTGAACAAGCATTACTTGCCCCACCACTGAGAGAATTTTATCGTAACACTAGATTCCCATCTTACTCACATAACTATACCTGTCTCAAAGTTTCCCCAAATAATATTGCACTGTTTCTCAAAAGAACGTACTTGTCATAATACAAGCACTTTAAGTGCTCTGGGCAGTATGGGAGACAAAATACTTCAGCCCAAAGTCTTTTAAACCGTCCTACTGAGAGGATGCTATCTGTTGATCTTTCAAAGGCTTTCAGGATAATATTCATAGCGCCAACAACCTTAAGTAACGAGCGGGGATAAGGAGCTAGGCTGCGATTATCATCTTCAAAGCAGTCACGAAGCATTGCTCTCATGGCATAACGATGTCCATGGGGAAGATGATTCGTGAAAGCCAGTGAATGCAAAAGTACCAACTTGAATGCACGTTACTTTGTATAATAACGACGATATGGTTGTGATATACTTTGATCTAGTCTCTGCCAACCTCCATAGGTGGATGGAAAAATACTTGTAGTATAAATTGGCTAAATAGACAACTAACATGCCATGGGAGCTGGTCGGTCAGAGGAGCAAAATTTAACATTGCCTTCCTGCAGACTGACACTCATCATCGTCATCAGTCACTGCAGACTGACACTCCTGGTAAATTATCGGTGCACAAACCAGTTCTCCGGTAGTGCACGATAAAACAAGTGACGAAAGGGTTTCGAGGGTCATAGTTTGAGTTAATATTTCTAATGAATAAGCATTTGTTTCATAATATGCTGAGAAATGACATTTCATGCTAACATGGCTGAAAAGCATGGGAATTGTGTTTTTTTTTTTTTGAAAATTGTGTTTGGACCCGAAACTCACTTCCGTGTATACGTCCGCCATGAATCTAAGGTGGTTCTTTGACCTCGATTGACCTCTGTGGTATTGTGTAAGCAAAGTTGCAATACCGATTAGACCTGCAGTACTGTAGCTAGCCTTTCCTTTACAAGCGGTTCGATTATACGTAAGCCTTTTCTCTTTATGACAACATCAATCGC
This sequence comes from Branchiostoma floridae x Branchiostoma belcheri, assembly GCA_019207045.1. Classification (NCBI taxonomy): domain Eukaryota; kingdom Metazoa; phylum Chordata; class Leptocardii; order Amphioxiformes; family Branchiostomatidae; genus Branchiostoma; species Branchiostoma floridae x Branchiostoma belcheri. The sequence continues at coordinate 18,464,971 of CM033033.1, read as the reverse complement.
GTGTGCTGAAAAATCCTTGCAATGGGTTTTGTTCAACGATAAATTGCACAATTTTGCAAATTTTGATTTCATTTACCAAAATTCAATTTGAAGAGAAGTTGAAGGAACAGAACTCTTTTAGCAGAAGGGATATAATCTAACCCCATACACAGTTATTTTGCCTCATGATAATTTCAGGTGAATATTAAGTGCAGGCGGTCGCTAGACTTGAGGGTGTGCAGCTTACAATTGAAACCCAAAATAAACTGGGCCATAGGATGCGACTCCTTATTCCCCTTCTCGCCAAATTCTACCATTCTTACCCCCGTAGAAAGGCCATGCGGCCTGCAATATATCTGACTAGAAGACATTCGGCTGCAACGTATCACACCGACTTCGAAATAAGTTCTTGTTATGCCACATATTCTTGTTAAAGAAGCGGGAACCTAAGAATATTCTAGAATACAAATGGCTATTAGGTGCACGGCAGTTTTATTGTCGCAACAACACTCCGTAGAGTAACACATGGAGACGTATGTTCCTCACTACGTGTTTCTTTCAGTAATTGCAATCTGTCACGTTTAAATAACGCCCTTGTGAATTGGGCTAAGCTATGAGTGTTCGTATGACTATTTTTGTTGCTCAGCTCGTTGAAACCCCTTAAGACAATCAATGATAATTTCCAGGCCTGCTTCGAAAGGTGGATTAATATGTGCTTTTGAATGTCTGAATAGATCATGACAGAGTTATAACAGTTGTGGCAGACGTACTAGTAAGATAACTTGTTATACTTGTTAATGTCAAATATAAGCCACAGTACTTACTGTATACCCATGAAAGCTCTAATGGTTTTGAGGGGAGACTTATTCAATCAGACGGTGCGAAACAAACTTGTCAGCAAAATGAAACGGCATCAGTAGTCATAGTAAAGAACTTTATATCCTTTATGGAAATTACTAAACTTTCTTTCCAACACGAATTAATATAGGGACTTACCCTAAATTTTCGGTCAACTCCGTCGACCTTGTTCACGTAATGACCCTATCTCCAGTAGTGACGTCAGGAACACGCCATTTTTGCAGGAGGGGGTCATAAGTGTCAGAAAGTCTGTGCCGCCCCCCGTCTTTGTTGAGTGTGGGCCGGTGGGCTCTAATGTACACTGCCTCCTTCACTCCTCGCTCGAAGAAATCCTGTTCTGAGTCTAGGATTTTGACGTTGTCCAACGAAATGGAATGTCCCGGAGACTCTATGTGTATATGTTGAGCCACTTCAGACGATTTGACAGAGCTAGGACGCCGATGTTCGAGGAACCTAGTTTTCAGTGCACGTTCCGTCTCACCAATGTAAGTTTCCTTACAATGGCCTTTGTTGGTTTTCCCTGGCCTTGACACGCGATGTGGTACGTATTCACTACCCAACACCTACTTTCTTTGGGAGTTTTGTCCTTGGGTGCCACTAGGAAATTCTTGAGCGTGCGTGTCGGCTTGAAACAGGTCTTAATTCTGTATTTGTTGAAGACCCTCCTAAGGGCTTCTGAGGTTCCTTTCAAGTAGGGCAAAACGACTAGACCTCTGTTTGTTTTGGAAGAAGACCGGTTTTGAGTGGTATTATTCTCGGGTTCTGACCTAGGTGTGGTGGCCTTCTTTAATCGCCCAGTCTGGGTAGCCGCACACTTTCAATGCCTGAATCACGTGGTCTTTCTCTCTTTCTTTATGCCGCTGGTCTATAATAATAGTCTCCGCTCTATGGAACAGGATGCGGATCACCCCTTACTTATGGTCTAGAGGATGGTTCGACTTAAAGTTTAAATATTGATACGTGTGGGTTTTCTTTCTGTAGATGTCGATGTGAAGTGTTCCATCTTCTTGGACAACTGTCAGAGTATCAAGGAAAGGGAGGGACTTGTTTTGTTCCGGTTCAAATGTGAATTTGATATCTGGGTCCAAACTATTCAGATAGTTGGTGAATTCATCCGCGAACGCCTTCTTCAGTTTGGTATGTGTGTCGTCCACATATCTAAACCACCATAAAGGTGGGTGGGGGGCAGTACTAATTGCTATGCGTTCTAGATGTTCCAGATACAGATTGCACACGATAGGGGACACAGTAGACCCCATCGCGGCCCCATGAAACTGTTGGTAAAAGATTCCATTATACACAAAGTAAGTACGTGTTGGAAAGAAAGTTTAGTAATTCCATAATGTATTCTACTAACACAGATGAACTTTCATGCTAACTTTATATCCTATTTCCATAGAGCGCTTACCAAAATAGATCTCGATTAATCCTCTGATCTCCCTCGAGTTGGAATTCGAATGACCCGAAGACTACGTCACTAGACCCGAACGAAAGTGTGACGTCAGCAACGGGTCAAAGGGATCCGGTGGTTGGTATCGGCCCCCGTCTCTTTTGAGAGATAGTCAGTGGCACTTTTGACTTTCTCCAACCAGAAGTAATGCTCCGGCTTGATTTGATATCATTTCAGCAAGGTGTCTTTGTTGGGCTTTCTCATTTGTCAGGTTTTGTCAAGGCTGGTGGACAAAAAGGAAAGCTGACTAATTGGAAAGGGCGATAAAAACGCAATACGTCAAAAACAAGACAAATTTTCGACTTAAGACTCCTTTCTTTTTCAAGCAATCCTTTCCTTCTGTGACGTCACGTTATGCAGATAGCACACGTGACTCGGTGAGTAGTGAATCATAAGTTGTAGAAAGCCTATGGCGCCCCACGTCTCTCTTCGGAATAGTTATAAAGCCCTGTTGTAGATTCCTTGCTACTTTGTTCCGTAACTTTGTCTGACAATTCGTCTCACGGTAGTCTACTCGCTCGAATGTCTGTCTGACAAAAATGATCTCTTACATAATATGCTCTCTACCTTAGCATAGAATCTGGCATTTATCTCGTTGCGGGCTGTCATCCTTAATTGCAACTACAGCGCAATTGTACTTTCAGCACTTAATCAAAAGCGCTGGGCTTTGTCACAATTAGTCGCTCACTCAGACGTTACAATTAAGGTTGACAGTCCCCTTAACAAATCTCCCCACGCGAAAAAGCGAACTTCATAGAGCAATTGAGTTGACGAAGAGAAGAAAGGAATAACGCAACTTTAATTATCCGTGAAATTATTTGCGTGGAGCGTGTCAGTTAGCTGTCAGAAAGAATTGCGTAAGTGACAACAGGGACGTGGCCAATATGAGGGTATTAACTTCGAATCTTACCCACTTTGAATTGCATTTCAATACATCGCACACTGTTGGAATGTGTTTTCCTATAGCTTAATGGGTTTTGCCTACAGAAATACATGTGCCAATCACTGGGTTCCAATCAAGAGTTATCCAAGCGTGCCAAACTACATAAAGCAAGCGATTTTCAACGGAAATAACAATCTCGTGTGTGTCGTTGGACAATGCCATCCCTGATAAATGTTCGCACTTCAAAGGGATATCAATTACCTTTGGGGGACGGATACAATAACTTGTACCGCGCCCTGTACATGATTGACAGGTCCGTTGGACGAGAGTAGCGGTGGGATGGCTGGAAGGCTTATACGTCTGCGCTATGTCGCAGTTATAGGGCCTTCACACGGAAATCGAATTAGCAGGAATCAAGCCGAACCAGTCGGAATGAAGTATTTGCAAAATTCGTAACACAGTCGGGGCCATTCCGAGTGGGAATTCCAAATGGACTCGATATCCCCTTCATACGAGAAGGAATGAGCCAGAATGCCGTCAGAATGAAAATTCTTTTCTATTCCTGGTAATTCATAGTGTATTCTAGAAATTCTTACTGCATTCGAGATATTCTTTTGGCCACATTCGGGCAGGATTCGAGATGGCTTGCCGTTTCGGTTCTCCATCGAATGAGATAAGAACGTTTCGAATAATGTTGGAATGCCACAGAATGCGGTCAGACTGCAATTAGAATAGATAGAATCCACTTAGAATCCACTATGAATGCCATTCGATATTTCTCCACTTCGAATGCACCTCGACAGTTTTTGACATGTCAAAAACTTTCGAGCCAGCCAAAAGAACGGGGACGAATATCTGGAATGCAGTACGAATGTTTAGATTACAGTACGATTTGCGAGGAATTGCCACGAATAGAAAAAAAAATTCCATTCGGACGGCATTCCGGCTCATTCGTGCTCTCGTGTGAAGGGGGCTTTAATAAGATCCAGCACTTTTATCCTGTCTATGCTGTATAAACACTGAGTAAACAACTCTCTGATGACCTCTTTTATACATTCATTCTTCTTTTTTTTCTAGCTTCCATGATTATATAACGGTAAGTAATAATTGGTTTTGGTTATTATCAAGAAACATTAATGCAAACAATAGTACGTACATTGTATATTTGTAATAACTATTAAAAGTAAATGTGTAATTGTGTCATCCTCCGACTTCCGATATCAGTGAAAAGAATCGAACATTTGAAGAGTGTCGACATGGTTAACCGAAAATTTATGGTGAGTTTTTCTTATTTTGTGTTGGAACAAAGTTTAAACCTTTCAACTATTGATTCTACCAACACAGATGAGCTTTCATTTGGATATATTGTTATATTTCTGCCTATGTCGTAAATTTAAAGCACACCAGGAATGTAATATTAAATTCCTGGCAATTCGTACTGTATTCTAAACATTCTTACTGCATTCCAGATATTCGTCCCCGTTCTTTTGGCGGGTTCGAAAGTTTTTTACATGTCAAAAACTGTCGAGGTGCATTCGAAGTGGAGAAATATCGAATGGCATTCCAAGTGGATTCTAAGTGTATTCTACCTATTCTAGCATGCAGTCTGACCACATTCTGCGGCATTCCAACATTATTTGAAACATTTTTATCTTATTCGATGGAGAACCGAATCGGCATTGCCGCAAGCCACTTCGAATCCTGTCCCAATGTGGGAAGAAGAATATCTGGAATGCGGTAAGAATGTTTAGAATACACTACGAATTCCAAGGAATAGACAAGAATTTTCATTCTGACGGCATCTTGGCTCATTCCTTCTCGTATGAAAGGGATATAAAGTCCATTTGGAATCCCCACCCGAATGGCCCCGAATGTGGTACGAATTTTGCAAATACTTTATTCCGGCTGGTTCTGCTTGATTCGCGCTAATTCGGTTTCAGTGTGAAGGCCCTATAAAGAATGCATTCTTACTAGTGTGTTTGTAGAGAGCACGTAGTGCAATCACATAATATTTATCAATGTCAAGCATATCCAGATTCCTTCTATGTCTGATGATTCATTGATATTGTGTGTTTAACGCATGAACGCTTCGTAGCCCCAAGCAAGAAAGCTGTGGTAAATAGATAAAACCATTGTGGGATCAATCTGTGAAAGAATAGTTACGCTTTATCCCTACGATCACACGAAGGCATAGCTGGAAAACGCAAAATATGCGTGGAAGCTCTTCCCTGTAGCTCGTATTGCAAGAGTTATTAGAGACTTTGAGTCCGCAGGCAGAAGGAATATGAACTGTCTTTTATTAGCTTTGATCTTCTGTGACGACCGCCCGCTGTTGAAGTAGGTAAACGTTCAACTAAGCCAGAGAATGGCAGGCGTAATGGCTAGAGGCAAGAAGAGTTGTGTCCCAGTTATTGTATGTAGTTTTAAGAAGGTATTTCACTAGGCTTCCCCTGTCGGCCATGAATTATTGCGCCAGCTTTGCGTTTTTTTATTCGCCAATTTTCCCTTGTTGTCACGCTGACGTCCGTCAAACGGGTACGATAAGACCCTTTCTTTGTGGTTACAAGACCTGGATAAAGGGGACGGAAGAGGGCAAGAGTCAGAGAATAACAGACTTAGTGCCAGAAGGTATGCACTGGAAGAGCTGTTTTCCAGTATTGTGAGAGTTTTAAAAAGGTATCTTACTGTACCGCGGTCGTTAGCAACAAATTGCTAGTATTGCGTCAGCTTTGCCATTTCTCGCAAATTGACAAAACTAAAGTGAATTGAACATGACTTGAACTTGAAATAGGACTATTCTTTCTTATCAATTTTCCATAGTCTTAGAAAGAAAAAAAAATCTTCATTTGAACATATGCTCGGTTTTTTTTAAATTTTGCATCAAAGTCGATTCACAAATTTGTAGTTTTATTTATGGAGGAACATCATCATCATTATTATCGTATCATTAACTGCTTCACATTGCACTGCAGCATAGGTGTCACTGCTTACAGTGGGGACCGCATCTGTAAGCAGCGCCACCTATGCTGCAGTGCAATGTGAAGCAGTCAAAAACACTTGATTGTGCACAAAAATATTGTTATTAAATTTTAATAAGAGCTATCTAATACTCAAAATTCGTGACCATAGCTTGTTCAGAGCACGAGATAACAAAACCGGAAGTTGCGCTGCAGTACCAAGGGAAGCTGCTAGGGGGCCCAAAATCTAATCATTTCCAGCTTTCATCCCACCCCCAACACACTAAGTATGAAACAAATCTATCCAGCCATACTTGAGTTATCTTGTTGACAGACAGACAACAGACAAAGAAACAGACAGACAGACTAGTTAAAATATAACCTCCATGACATTTAATGGAGGTAATAACGTCTCATATACATGTAGACATTTATTTTAAGAAAAAAGGACGAAGTCGGTAGTTTGAGGCTCCCAAACAAAGAAACGCGTGGTTGTGGCTATGTAAGCGCTACTCTTTGTTGCATGGACATTGAAAAATGATGTTGGCTATAGCCATTAATCAACTTCATGAATGGATATACACTGTTGGACAAACGAGATTTGTAGATATGTCGGTTGAGTTGCTGGACAAGAGAGATAAGGATAAATCTGTGATATCTGCATGCTGTGCACCCTATATGAGTCACACATGTGTTTTTTCCAATGTATTGATTTCAAATACTTTGTGTTTAGGCCATACTGATGTGATTATATGGATAAGACCCCCTTAAACCGATGCGTGCGTGCTAATAAAATTTGGGCAAAAAGTTGCCCTTATAACAAGAGTTGAACACATGACTAAACACACACGACATGTATTCTGCAGTTTTGTAGATTAAAAAAAAGTTTTGCAAAACAGATAACTAATGTCATACAAAGTAAATAGCAAAAGAATAAGATGCGAAAGAACAAAAATTCAAAATTATTTCTATTTCTATTTATTTCATTATATTCTATTATTGGTTGCGGTGGGTACCAGTACGGAAAATTCAAGTACAGTCTATAGCGAGGTCACCAACCTAGCTAGTTAGAACAATCACATTATAGGGCCTTCACACTGAAACCGACTTAGCAGGAATCAAGCGGAACCAGCCGGAATGAAGTATTTGCAAAATTCGTACCACATTCGGGGCCATTCGGGTGGGAATTCCAAATTGACTTAATAGAGCCTTCACACGGAAATTGAATTAGCAGGAATCAAGCCGAACCAGCCGGAATGAAGTATTTGCAAACTTCGTGTCACATTCGGGGCCATTCGGGTGGGAATTCCAAATGGGCCTTAAATCCCCTTCACACGAGAAGGAATGAGCCGGAATGCCGTCAGAATGAAAATTCTTGTCTATTCCTGTGAATTCGTAGTGCATTCTAGACATTTTTACGGCATTCGAGATATTCTTTCGGCCACATTCTGACAGGATTCGAGATGGCTTGCCGTTTCGGTTCTCCATCGAATGAGATAAGAATGTTTCGAATAATGTTAGAATGCCGTAGAATGCGGTCAGACTGCAGTTAGAATAGTTAGAATACACTTAGAATCCACTACGAATGCCATTCGATATTTCTACACTTCGAATGCACCTCGACAGTTTTTAACATGTCAAAAACTTTCGAGCCAGCCAAACGAACGGGGACGAATATCTCGAATGCAGTACGAATGTTTAGAATACAGTACGAATTGCGAGGAATTGCCACGAATAGAAAAAAAATTCATTCGGACGACATTCCGGTTTATTCGTGCTCTCGTGTGAAGGGGACTTAATATTCACTTCACACGAGAAGGAATGAGCCAAAATGCCGTCAGAATGAAGTGTATTCTCACCGCATTCCAGATATTCTTTTGACTACATTCTGGCAGGATTTGAAGTGACTTGCCGTTTTGGTTCCCCATCGAATGAGCTACGAATGTTTCGAATAATGTTGGAATGCTGTAGAATGCCGTCATACTGCACTGAGAATAGTTAGAATACACTTAGAATCCACTTTGAATGCCGTTCGATATTTCTCCACTTTAAATGCACCTCGAAAGTTTTTAGCATGTCAAAAACTTTCGGGCCAGCCAAAAGAATGAGCACAAAAGAATTTTCATTTTGGCGGCATTCTGCCTCATTCTTGCTCTCGTATGAACTTCAAGGGGCCTTTACATAAATGTCCTTGGTGGGAATCGGTGCCTCATTTATTCTTCTTCATCCCCCGACCGTCCATATCAGAGACTTCGGGAAATGAAGACAACTATTTTTGTGGTCTCAACATAGATAGAACAAGATCGCTCTATCCATCATGGCTCCCAGGCTAACATGACAAGAGGAAGATCGAAGTGTCCCCTAAGACCTAAGATCAATTTCTGACCTGTAACAACCCTGCTTCTTTTTTTGATGTATCGAAGTAGGGTTTAAATGATTGTAGAGCTATATTGATCCGTTGTCCTTACACGCCCTAAAGCTGTGTTTTGTGAAATGGTGCTAAAATGTAGACAAGGTGGCTGCTACCAGTGACTGGATAAAAGTTGGAAACATTGACGTTCAGAATATTAGGGGTAACAATTCTGGAATCGATGAAGAAGTCTGTTTTTGTCCTGTATATTTTGTTGTATTTTGTTATGTATGTATGTATGTATATATTTAAAAAGCAGTGCTTAGTCACTTAGGGTAGTATCTCTCTGCACTAGGAGCACCTTTGCGGCACTGCGGGGTTAGTAGATGACTCAACAAATTTCAGAGATCAAGAACGAAAATTAATATTCTTACGCTTTTGTACTTTGTTGTCTTCTAAGTCATACTTTTACGTTTTAAGAAATATCTAAATTATGAAAAAAATTGGCATACACAACACAACACAACAGTGCCGCAGTGAACGAAACCCGCAGTGTCGCACCGGTACCCCAATGCAAGTACAGTGAGATACCACCTTTAGATAGCCACCCTGGAAAAAGAAAACAGATGAAATGTTCCAAATAAACAAGTAAACAAACGTTGAACAGTTGGCCCAAACTACGCATCTGTACCCAAATCATGTACTTATTTTGTAGCGCGGCTATGTTGTTGTCTCGGGGACATTTCCCTAATTGCTCCATGTCCCTTTCTGTGGCTCAGCTTATCAAAGTTGCCGTGTCAGAGGCTAAGTCCCTCGCTTGTCGGCCGTCCCGAGAACTCCCCACTTAGCACAGCAATTAGGCTGGCGGGCCTTAACGGTGGATCAGCAGTGGCCACTGGGGTGTCTAGACCATGTAGCCGTGGCACCAACAGGAAAAATAATGATTTGTAGATAAAGGTGGTATCTCACTGCACTTGGGGCACCAGTGCGGCACTGAAGGGTTTGTTAAATGCGGCACTGTTGTATTATTTTCGCCGATTTTTTTATGGTTTAGATATTGCATAATACGTAAAAGTATGACTTCAAAGACAACGAAATCCATAAAACGTTAGAAAAGTCGTTCTTTATTTCTGAAATTCGTTGAGTATCTTTCGAACCCTGCAGTGCCACAACGGTGCTCAAAGTGCAGTGAGATACCCCCTCAAGTGACTGTACTAGCTTAATTCGACGTTTGCATACGCTTTAAATGGCGGTTCGTGAATGTTTATAAACAGGCAGCTAAATCTGACCATACTAAAGGCATTGAAGAAAGTTCGGTGTAGAGGTATCACCTATAAAGGACACAATGACATAAGAACATAATAAATATGTATTTCCTATAGTATTATGGCATACCAGTATGACACTTATCTACAAGCCCATTTCTCTCAACAGTTGGAAACCATACAGAAGATAAGTTATTTTTTATCCGTCTTTGTAAAGCGATTGCTAAAATAATAACTGAATGGCAAACGGCATGAGGCTCATATACATATATTTTCGTGCAATAAAGTTTTTCTATACAAATCCGTTACCATATAATTCATTTGTATAATATAAGAGCACTTTTTAAACAGTTTGAAACGTCAACAAACGAAGATTTACTTGTTATCCGTCCTTAAGCCTTATTTATAAACTACTAGTTGAATAGCTAATGGCATAAGATTCATACAAAATCTGATTTTCATTTGTTCCCTTAGAATCAATTTCTATGATACATAAGCACCTTTTTTTCAACAATTGTAAAGCACAAGTAACGAAATGTTATTTTACATCCTTCCGTAAGCCTTGCTACAAGAGTGAACGAACTTGAATACGAAGGGCATTCACCTATTCTTTATCAAGTTTACACTGACGGATTTCTACTCTTAAAACGGACCAACATCAAAGTGTCCTCTCTTCATTCTCAGCAAAGCCCTACATTCAACATGCCGTTGGCTTCCTTACACGCAGTTAGTTGAAAGAAGCAGCAAAGAAGATGTTCGATCAGATACGATGAAGCTGGTCATTTTTCATCCCGGACTATACAGATATCAAAGCTTGTATGTTGCAGCAAATGAACCTGGTGCTGGGAACAAGTAATCTTGTTTCCAGTAGAGCATCTTTCATTTGGTTTGTTACCCGTCTATTCGTTCAGACCCTTCTGTAGTGCCTAAGTGGCACATAGGGCAGAAGGTGTCCTTGCTATTTTTTGTAGCAGGGTAATATGTTTACATTTTTTTTACTTAATGGTCACCACGTAACAAGACTTGAAGGTCATTTCAAGGTGTGACCTGAAGGTCACTCCAGGGTTACAGGTTACATTGTAACTGTAACAGCATCTCTTCTCCCTAAGTCAGAAACATCATAATTGAGACCAGCTCAATTGCTCACTAAGTGGGAGGACTCACTGACCCAATAGGAGCAGGGGTTACGAAGGCTGCACGGGAAAATTCACTACCCATTTAAGCCGGAATAGTTTGATCAACTCACACTGGGAAGGTCCCCTACTCCTTTTGATAAGTGTGGCGGGTTCTTTTACATGCCCCGGGTGTGACTCTCTCCGAACACTGGACCTCCGGATCCATTTAACGTCCCATACGAAGCTAGGTACTCATGTTTCACTTCAGGAGTGTTTTTGATGAGTGCAGCCCCAAACGAGATGCCCTGCCCAGTATTAAACCGGGGTCTACCGGTCACCGACCAATGGGACCTGAGGCTTAGTCACAAGGAAAGCCCTAATTTTCATTAGTAGCAATTTCTGAACGGGAATCGTATTCCTGTGTATCTATAGCATATATCTAACGTTTGGGACCGCATCTGTAAGCAGCGACACTTATGCTGCAGTGCAATGTGAACCAGTCAGAACTGCCCCGAGGAATATTATCATTCAGTGCCTTGCCAAATTGATGAAACTATTCACAGAGCGTTCACTTAGTTTAGCGTAGACGATGTCTTGAGGGCCTAGGAACTAGGAGTGACAGATACTTCATTACTCATTGGGAGGTTCAGCTATAGATTTATTATGTGAAAGAGTGCTAAAATTGTTGCATGATTCATTGCCTCTAGTTGTACGTTAATAAACTAAGGAATCGCATATTTCATTCTGGATCACGGTTACAGCCATGTATGTTCATCAAACGAGCCAGGCAATTACCACAAGAACTTGACAGGTTGTACGTGGATCGGAAATGGGTGCCCGGTTTCATTTCCTCAGCGTTAAAAAAACGACACCCTTACGTGCGTCTCATGTGCGAGGCCTATCACCAAATCTGACAGGCCATTTTTCATTCCCCGTCGGCTTTATCGCTTCTACGAGCCCCCGAACATCAATCGTGCAAGTAAACGTTTAATCATGCGCGCTGATTTGTAGAGGATTAGATATACATCAATGGATGACGTCGTTTGCAGTTTTGAAGTCTCATAGGTTTTGTTAACTTTGCAAGTTGGCAGCAAATTACACGGCTCATGGCTAGCTAGCTGGAATGAAATGCAGTGTCAGGAATGCGTTAGAGGAGAAGACAAACATACCAGCATATATATCTTTTATCATTACATCATTGTTGGCTCAAATGACACTTTTAAACAGACTTGATACATTTAAAATCAATAGCAAGACTATCAGAGATTGTAGACTTCACCCTCCTACACATCGTTGTTGCTAAAGCCCTTGTAATGGCAAGCTACCATGGCACATAGGGCAGCAAGGTTCCTTACTGTTTCTGTAGTTCATCCTCCTACGCACGGTCCCCAACGGCTAGCTAACTGCCTATTGGGGCCCTGCTGTCTGGTGGCCCACCAACAGTTACTGTGAGCGTCGCCACAAACCAGCTGTCAGCCAATCGGAGAATAGGCCTTTCTTGGGCTTTCTGTTTATGAAAGCCATCTCGCAATGGCCGCTGGGAAGCTATCAGCCAATCATGTTACGTCTTACATAGCTCCATCCTCCTACGCCCGATCCCCAACGGCTGACTGCCCATATAAGCTCATTAATATCTATAAGCAGGGCGACCAGTAACTGATCTGAGTGCACCAGACAGCAGAGGTGACCACAAGGAGTTTCGACACGACTTCGGTCCCTCTGCGTAGGAGAATGCTGTAGTTTAGCATAACTATCTTTTGCTGCTCAGTAGGATCCCTTTTGACGCTAACCGTCTTACCACAGATATCTTCCTTCCACTCACCCTTTCAAGCGTAGGGTCAACTGATACTACGGTACGAATGGACAATTGGCTTAGAAAACAGAATTGTCCATGCATCGGCATGCGTTTGTCGATGTTATCCTTAATAAATTACGGTTCAACTTAATCAGTTCCATCTTGCAAATTGTTAGGAGTCATCGCTAATGAAACGACGTTTTAAGTTATGGAGGTATTATCGAACTTATCCCGATCCAACCAATTCTTACCTTTACATGAAAGTTTCAAGCACCTTGGACATAACATTAACAATACCGATCTCTTCTGTATCTGTTCTAGATGGCTTTTTAGAACCCTCGACAGTAGCTTAGATTTCCAGCACTTTGTAAAGTAACGTAACTTTCCAGGACAGCAACATCGGTTTCAGCACCTTGGGCAGTAGCAGCAGTTTTCAGCACATTGGACAGTAACATCAGTTTTCAACACCTTGGACAGTAACATCAGTTTTCAGCACCTTGGACAGTAACATCAGTTTTCAGCACCTTGGACAGTAACATCAGTTTTCAGCACCTTGGACAGTAACATCAGTTTTCAGCACCTTGGACAGTAACATCAGTTTTCAGCACCTTGGACAGTAACATCAGTTTTCAGCACCTTGGACAGTAACATCAGTTTTCAGCACCTTGGACAGTAACATCAGTTTTCAGCACCTTGGACAGTAACGTAAGTTTTCAGCACCTTGGACAACAGCAGCAGTTTTCAGCACCGTGGACAGCAACATCAGTTTTCAGCACCTTGGACAGTAACACCTGTTTTCAGCACCTTGGGCAGTAACACTAATTTCAGCACCCTGGACAGTAACATCAGTTTTCAGCACCTTGGATATGAGCATCAGTTTTCAGCACCCTGGACAGTAACATCAGTTTTCAGCACCCTGGACAGTAACACTAATTTCAGCACCCTGGACAGTAACACTAATTTCAGCACCCTGGACAGTAACACTAATTTCAGCACCCTGGACAGTAACACTAATATCAGCACCCTGGGCAGTAACATCAGTTTTCAGCACCTTGGACCGTAACAATGCCTGTACATTGGATAGTTGCATCAGTTTTCAGCACTTTGGATACCATTCTTTGCTCTGTCTTTGCTGCATCGCTTTTGAGCACATCGGACAGTATCATCACTTTTCAACACCATGGACAAGAACAGTCCGCCATGTATTTGTACTGAATCGCTATTCTAACTTACTCGTCAATAACATCAGTTTTCTAGACAATAATGATGCCGGTTGTTGCTCTCTCTATACTTCATTGGTTTTCAGAACCTTGGAAAAAACATTCACCTTTAATCACCTTGTACAGTAACAATGCCAATTGGTTCCCTATCGCTTTTCAGCAGCTTGGACAGTAACACCAGTTCTCGATACACTGCATAGTACTACTGTATCAGCTTTCAGTACCTTTTGACAGCAACATCAGTTTTAGTACCATGTGCAGTAACAATACCAGTCTATGCTGCATCGTGACTTGAATTTCCTCTTATCTTGCAAATGAAATGAAAGTGAATTTAGTCATGTATAAGCTGTCTCCTTTCTCACCATTGATAACAATCTTCCTTACCCTAAAGTTAGGGTACTTTCCGCTCTACTTCCATCCTCCTCCCACGGTCGGTTTGGCAGAAGACGTGGAAATGTGCCCCGTGCGTATGCATAAAACCCTCGACCGACGCTTAACATACAACAGGCGTCGTTTAATGAGTCATAAAACCTAGCAGGTACAGTCATTAATATGACAAGTGCGCGTCGTATTGTAAAATCAAGCATAAAAGAAGTAGCATACTATCCCACAGCTATATATATCACCAATTTGTACTATTGGGTATCCAACTTAGAGCGTGTTACGCTCGATTGATTTGCCCGGAGAACTTACCGTCCGATTGATGTAGCGTCTTTTCAAATCTGTTAATATTCTAGTAGTTCTACACACACACAAACGCTAATACAGAATTGTCTATCGTACGTGAGGCATTTCATTGGTGGTGTATATCATGTGGCAGTTAAGTGTTATTGTATTCTAAATCTTCTGTCATGTAGATGCCTCTCTAAGTTGAACAATTTAGCGTTTATTTTTCCGCATAATACTCTCCCAAGGCGCTAATTGGAGTTCAAGGCAACTTCTTTTCTTTTTCTGCTGTATTGTTTAATCAAAAATCTTTCACATAAGACACAGATGTGATAAACAGATTTATTGCAGAGTCTATGCGACAGTCAAATGTTATTGTAACCTAGATCTTATGTCATACAAATATATCTCTCAATATTGGGCAATTGGGGGTTTACTTTCGCATAATCCTGTCCCTGGGCACTAGTTGAAGTTGAAGACAACCTTGTCCTTTTTTATTCTGCTGTATTGTTTTATCAACAATCTTTCATATAAAACGGAGTAGTGATAAAGATACTTATTGCAGAGTTTATGTGACAGTAACATGTTACTGTAACCTAGATCTTCTGTCATACACATGTCTCTCAATATTGGGCAATTTTGAGTTTATTTTTCCGCATATTCCTGCCTCAAGGCTCTGGTTCCTCTTTTTTTCCGCTGTATTGTTTTATCAACAACTTTTCACATAAATGGAGTTGTAAAAAAGAGATTTATTGCAGAATTTAGATAACAGACAAACGTCATTGTAACCTAGATCTTATGTCATACAATGTCTCTCAATATTAGGCAATTTGGAGTTTATTTTTCCGTATAAGGCTGTCCCACGGTGCTAATTGAAGTAACCTTCAACTTATTTCTTTTTTCTGTTGTATTGTTTAATCAAAGTTTCCACATAAAACAGAGGAGTGCTACTAGTAATAAAGACACTTATTGCAGACATTTGAGTTTATATTTTCTGCTCAATCCTATCCTACGGTGCTAGTTGAAGTTGAAGGCAACTTCTTTCTTTTTTTCTGCTGTATTGTTTTATCAAAGTTTCCACATAAAACTGAGGAGTAATAAAGAGACTTAGTTGTGACGCAAACGGCTTGAATGCTATCTGTCTTGGGTATCTCGAAGGAGATTTCATATAAGGTTTGTAGGTTTTGGAATGACAGAGTCGTAAGTTAAGAATACCAATTACTGGCGTCTTCCTCTGGTGTTTGGTCATGAAAAGACGGAAAAGAGCAAAGAGACGTCAAGACATTTAAAAACCACTCTCTGAGTCTCTCTCTGTAGATTTGATAAACCATCAAAGTGTTAGTAGATTCTAAAAGGGTATCAGAATTCCCTAAACGTTCTCGTTAAGATTAGCGGCCGTTCATTCGGACCCTTGTAGTTCCTAGTGGCACATAGAGTAGCAAGCTCCATGGTGTTTCCTTATTAGGGTATATTTGTTAAGGAGGGACAAATATAGACATCACAAGACATTACAGAATATCCATATCATATTAAAAATGCTATAAATTGCACAATTTGTACCCATTTGCGCCGATATAATATCTAGAAACATGAATGTTTGGAACATTTCAAAAATTCGCAATTCGAAACTTTGCGAATACCTGGAGCAATCTGGCTTTGTCCATGCAGTGCGATACCTGCTCAGAATGTTGCCCCAGCAGACATCAGACATCATGTGTACGTGCTCAGACAATGTTGGTGGTGATAACTGAAAACAGCTGTCGCGGAACAAGGCAACTTGGAATCTTCTATCCTCCAACTTCAAGAAAATACGGCCATAACTCTTCCTTTAACTACCGCAAACAAAATTGAAGCAAATAACTTCGCACACATATCGGAGACCTAGTGCGTCACCACTTCCTTAAAGCTCTGTAGTAAGTCGAAGGCTTCTGTCAATCATAGCTTTCATGTACCCTATCTTTTACCGACAGAGCCTACTAAGGAATCGAGAAGCGTTTCCCGTACCATTAATATTGTGCGAAAGCCTTCCCTCAAAGTTTTACAGGCTATATGTCACGCCGTGTAATCTGTGCATACTGCACTAGGCTGGGAAAATTAAGGCGTTAGCGTAAGCTCACATCCATACGTCAAGCCTGCATGTGACAAAAGTATCTGCTTTTACATTCATTCTATTACGTGATGCTGTTCATCACTAAGAATTGTGATGGTACGTCAAGTATATGTTTCTCACAATGTTGTATTTGTAGTAAGGTGTTGGTGTAAGCTCACATCCATACGTCAAGTCCTTGCTGTGACAAAAGTATCCGCTTATACATTCATTCTATTACGTGAAGCTGGCCATCACTAAGAATTGTGATGGTACGTCAAGTACATGTTTCTCACAATGTTGTATTTGTAGTAAGGTGTTGGCGTAAGCTCACATCCATACGTCAAGCCAGGGCTGTAACAAAAGTGTCTGATTTTACCTTCTGAGTAGCACTGCTACGGACAGCCGTTCATCATTAAGATAGAGTACGTCGATGTAGGTTAGACATCCAGGTAATAAGATACGCCAAAAATAGTTACTCAAGCAACTGTAACACTTCAAAACCATATCCAGTTGCTTGAGTAACTATTTTTGGCGCATTAAGATAGAGGCATGATGGCATGCAAAATTGTCTCTCACAATATTGTATCTGTTGTAAGGTGTTAGTGTATGCTAAAAAAAGCCATACGTCAAGCCTGGGATGTGACAAACGTATTTTTTTCATCTTCTGAGTAGCACTACAACGGACAGCCGTTCATCATTAAGATAGAGGCATGATGGCATACAAATTGTCTCTCTCAATATATATCATATCTGTTGTAAGGTGTTTGTGTATGCTAAACATCCATACGTCAAGTCTTAGCTGTAACAAAAGTACTTGTATCTGATTTCACCTTCTTAGAACGTAATGAAACCCATCACTAAGATAGGGGTAGGATGACATGCCAGATAATATTGTATTTGCATAGTAAGGTGTTGGTGTTAGCATACATCTATACGTCAAGTCTTCGTTGTAACAAAAGTATCTGCTTTTACCTTCAAAGTATTGGAAGCCGTCTATCACTAAGATAGAGGTGTAATGGCAAGTCAAATAATGTCTTCCTCAATGCTGTATTTGCATAGCATAAGGTGTCGGTGTAAGCTAAACGTTCATACGTCAAGCTCTTGCTGTAACAAAAGTATCGATTTTACCTTCTAAATAAGTAAAGAGGTCCACCACAAAAATAGAGTTGTGATTGCATACCAGATGATGTCTGCCTCAATATTAAATTTGCATAGTAAGGTGTTGGTGCAAGCTAATATCCACACGTCAAGCCCTTGCTGTAACTTAAGTATATGCTTTTACCTTTTAAGTATGTGAAGCTGCCCATCACTAAGATAGAAGTTCGATTGCAATCCAAACAATATCTCTCTCTCAATATTGTATTTGTCTTAAGGTGTTGGTTAGCACCCATACGTCAACCCCTTGCTGTAACGAAAGTATCAGATTTTACTTTCTAAGTACGGTAAAACGCCCATCACTAAGATAGAGGTGTGATGGTATGTAAATAATGTCTTTCACAATATTGTATTAGTAGTAAGGTGTTGGTGTTAGCTAGCATCCATACGCCAAGTCCTTGCTGTAACAAAAGCATATGCTTTTACCGTCTAAGTACAAAAAGTTGTCCATCACTTAAATAGAGGCATGATGACATACCAAAGTATGTGCCCCTCAATATTGTATGTATAGTAAGGTGTTGGTGTAAGCTCACATCCATACGTCAAGTCTTTGCTGTCACAAGAGTATCTGATTTTAGCTTTTAAGTACAGAATGCCGTCCGTCACTAAGATATAGGAAGGATGGCACGTCAAGAAATGTTTTTTCTCAATATTGTATTTGGACAGTAAAGTGCTGGTGCTACCATACATCCATACGTCAAGTCCCTGTTGTAACAAAAGTACCTGTTTTTACCTTCTAGGTACGGAAAGACGTCCATCACTAAGATAGAGGTGTGATTGCAAGTGAGATAATGTCTTTCTTAATCTTGTATTTGTGGTAATGTGTCAGTGTATGCTAAAAATCCATACGTCAAGTCTTTGCTGTCACAAGAGTGAAGAGTAAGGATAGCACGTCAAGAAATGTTTTTTTTTCAATATTGTATTTGGACAGTAAAGTGTTGGTGTTAGCATACATCCATACGTCAAGTTCTTGTTGTAACAAAAGTATCTGTTTTTACCTTCTAGGTACGGAAAGACGTCCATCACTAAGGTAGAGGTGTGATGGCAAGTCAAATAATGTCTTTCTTAATCTTGTATTTGTGGTAATGTGTCAGTGTATGCTAAACATCCATACGTCAAGTCTTTGTTTGCTGTCACAAGAGTAAAGAGTAAGGATAGCACGTCAAGAAATGTATTTTCTCAATATTGTATTTGGACAGTATAGTGTTGGTGTTAGCATACATCCATACGTCAAGTCATTGTTGTAACAAAAGTGTTGTACTTTTAGTAAGGTGTTGGTGTATGCTGAACAAACATACGTCAAGCCCTTGCTGTAAAAAAAAGCATATGCTTTTACCTTCTATGTACGAGAAGCCGCCAATCACTAAGACAGAGATGCGATAGCATGCCAAATACTACCTCTCTCAATACTGTATTTGCATAGTAAGGTGTTCATGCTAGCTAATATCCATACGTCAAGTCCTTGTTGTAACAAAAATATCTGCTTTTTACCTTCTAAATGTAAGACGCCCATCACTAAGACAGAGGCATGATTTCATACTAGATAATATCTTCCTCAATATTGTATTTGTATACTAGTAAGGTGTTGATACAAGGTAATACCCATACGTCAAGCCCTTTTTGTAACAAAAGTATCTGTTTTTGCCTTCTAAGTATGGGAAGCCTTCTATCACTAAGATAGGGGTTCGATGGCATGTCAGATAATATTCTCCTCAATACTGTATTTGCATAGCAAGATGCTGGTGTTATCATACATCCATACGTCAAGTCCTTGTTGTAACGAAAGTATCTGATTATACCTTCTAAGTATGGGAAGCCTTCTATCACTAAGATAGTGTGATGACATGCCAAATTATGTCTCTCTCTCAATATCGTATGCATAGTAAAGTATTGGTGTTAGCTAATTGTCCATACGTCAAGTCCTTGCTGTATCAAAAGTACTTGTAGCTGCTTTTAGCTTCTAAGTACGGAATGCCGCCCATCACCACAAGATAGAGGTAGGATGTCACGCCAGATAATGTCTTTCTCAATATTGCATTTGTGGTACAATGCGTTGGTGTTACATCCATACGTCAAACCTTTGCTGAAACAAAAGTATCTGTTTTGTAATTACCTTTTTAGTATACAAAAAGCCGCCCATCACTAAGACAGTGGTGTGAAGGCACGTCAAGTAATGCCTTCTTCAATGCTGTATTTGCATAGTAAGGTGTTGGTGCAAGCTAATATCCATGCATACATCATTTCATCGCTGTACCAAAGGTATCTGCCTTTACCATCTAAGTACGGAAAGCAGTCCATCACTAAGATAGAGGTGTGGTGGAATGCCAAATAATATAATGTCTCTCCCGATACTGTATTAGTAGTAAGGTGATGATGTTAGCTCACATCCATACGTCAAGTCCTTGCTGTAGCAAAAGTATCTGCTTATACATTCTAAGTACTAATACGTAAAGAAAGTAAGTCCATCACTAAGATAGAGGTGTGATGGTACGCCAAATAATGTCTTTCTCAATATTGTGTTTGCATAGCAAGATGTTGGTGCGACATCCATACCTCAAGTCCTTGCTGTAACAAAAGTATCTACTTTTCCTTCTAAGCCATCTTTCACTAAGATAGAGGTGTGGTGGAATGCTAAATAATATAATGTCTCTCCCAATATTGTATTTGTAGTAGGGTGTTGGTGTTATCATCCATACGTCAAGCCCTTGCTGTAGCAAAGATATCCGCTTTTACATCAAGTAAGTAAAGTCCATCACTAAGATAGGGGTGAGATGGTACGCCGAATAATGTCTTCCTCAATATTGTCTACGGTGTAATTTTCCTCGCCATTTGGTAGGGCATAAGGCTACCGACTTGTCGATACGTGTTTTCAACCATTGGCATATGTTTGAAGTGGGGGGGGGGGGCGTAGAGCACAAGACACATTAAAGTGGTACTAACTCATCATGCTTTTCCAAAATCATATCCAGTTGCTTGAGTATCTGCTTTTTGGCATACTAGTATCTTATTACCTGGATGTCTAATCTTCATCGAATGATCATACAAGTGGTCTTACAGGACAGCAAAAATACCTTTCGCCCAATGCTTAGGTCACGTGGGTCACAAAGTCACGTGTTTAGAGAAAATGGGTAAGTTCTCTTCATGAAAGTTGGAGGTTGGAGAATTTGGGTGAGTCTAAAATTCTTTGTGTTCCTAGAAATCGTAACTGTGGTAATGTTGGATACAGGAGAATTCTTGGAACTTGCTTACGTTTCGGTGTCTATCAGACACTTTCCCCAGAGCCTTTGACTGAAGTTCTGCCGGTAATATTGTTTATTAGCACAATAAAAGGTTTGAATGCTAGAATAACTGATGAAATGTACATGTAATACACACATTTAAAGATACTTGTATTTTTCAGGCCCTTGTGATTTGATTATATGGATGCCATCTACGTACGCATCAATGTTCACTCGTTTCCAAAAAGAAAGATTTCAACCATGACGTCAATTGTCCAAAACATCTGCAAATCAAGCAAATATTCTCCTTTAAGTTGTTTAAAAAATGTGACTGGTACTTAAGTCGTAGGATGCCAAAGTGAATTCCAACGTCTAAGAAGAAGATATGAAGGGACAAAAATAAAGAATCTTTTGACAATGTGTTTTTTTTTTCTATTTGCTTTTGGACAGACGAGGACGATGTGGCACTGCACTCAAGTTTTTGTAACAGACAGAAGGAAAGTCGTGTAAAGTGCCTTTCCTAAGGGCACAACGTCGGGGGCACGGTGGGAATCGAACTCAGGACCCATAGATTCCGAGCCGAAAGCTCTACCAGTTACGCCACGCCCGACGCCACTGTGTTTATAGCTCATGACCTGATGTGACATTTAGATTTCGTAAAGAACGCAAATTCTTGGCCAAACTGTTTTCTATTCGCATGCTCGCATCAGTTTCGGGGTTCATAGAGGATGTCATTCATAAAATCAAATCAACTTACAGAGTTTGCATCTGACCGTACGTTAAAGACCAAGCGGTCTCTTTTTCTAGTGCATTCCCTGGCAGGGTTGTATAGATTTATGATAAGCATTAGCCAGACAAAATTGTATCGTGCTCTGGAGTGCAGTTTGGTGCGTAGATTAGTGCTGAGGTGGCAGTAGTTTGTTTTGAAAGCCTCCCAATAGAGAGTCCGTGGATTTTGATGAATCCAGGGGCGTGCTGTGGTCTAGTAGTTAGCGTGTTGATCGCACGGTCGGGGGTGTGCAACTCGTTTGAACAAGTCTGTGTTCCTTTACAAGAGACAGAGTAGAAAAAAACTGATACAACCGTAAACCATTGATCATAAAACAAACTGTACAAATTACAATGGAAAATACATTAAAAAGGTGGAAAAAAGATTTCAACTTCAGCGTAGGTATCTTTAAAGGGGAACACCAGAGACTTCCAGGAGTTTTTATTTCATCAACAATATATCCCCCAAAACCTTTTTTTCAATTGTTCCTCTGGTCCACCGTATTTTTTTACTATACAGATTGTCCAAATAAACTAATGTGTACAAAATAGTGTAACAGAATTTGGGCCGTATATTGTGTAAGAACAGCACGTTGTGTAAGAATAAAAGTAGTTTCCAGAGTTTTGAAATTTAAAGCATATATTTACTCACCATGTAGTTGTTTGAATTCTATGTAATTTGTTTGAGTTTTATGATTTAATGTCACAAAGTCCGGCAAAATTAGCTACCTACAAATTGCTAAATGAGCTGAATTAAGTATCCAAGTATCCAAGTAGTGTATGCTCAAAAATGTTTGTTTTGGAAGCGGCCGAAAATTTATGCAAGCGCCAAAATGACATCCACATAATCAAACCAACATTGCCCAACAACGCGTTCAGATTCGCCCTAAAACGTCGCTTGATTTTGACGTCATATCGTTTTCCAATCTGACTGTGACAGAACCATTCACCGACATATTTTTTTTCCGCAACAAGATATATACGACACTTTGTACGACACACGCGCGACTATCCAAGAATGCATTCAGTTTGCGATCGTCAGTCGTACGGCAAACGTATGTATCCGTGCCCTTCCCTAACCTTCTAAAACGTGTAACACGTATGCCCTCAAACTAGCATAAGCCACAAGCGACCTTGCGCGACTTTAAGTATTTACACCAGTCAGTTCCCGTTTGCAAATGCATCTTGACTGGACGGAGGGTGATCTAAATCATGAATTACTTGCTCTCTAAACTTGACCTTGCCTTCATTAAGATATATAGGCCCTCTCCCTGTGGATAGGGATCTACTGCACTTGTGAAAAATCGCCCCGGGTGGTTCTTTTATCTAGTTGTGCATCTGTAAACTCTTTGCCCTACGCTCTCTTTTATCTTCTGGCAAGGACAAGGGGCTTGATTGGCTTAACGGCAATAAAATCATGCAAATGAAGTTACAAAACCTAGGTCGTTTGCCTTCGAACTTCATATGTCTTATAAAAGAAGACAGAGGGCTGACTACTTTCGTGTAAGGACATCATTCACTTTATTTATTCCGCAAACTTCGTCCGTTACTTCGTTAAGCTAAGGGCACAACTCGCCGTACGTGCAATTTGTCCGTACGTTTTTTTAGGGGGCCACGTCCGTCACGTATTTTTGAAAACGTGGGGAACGACTGGCAAGAGCAGGGAGTGAGTACGTCAACGCACGTCACACAAAGTGTTCCCTGCACGTAAAGTTCTAAGGCGTGTCTGCGCGTTCCAAAATCCGTCGGATTCCCTACGAGTTCGTACGGAGGCGGTACTCACCACTTACGGATTCCAAAAGATTGTCCACGTTTTGGCACGTAGACGGCACGCATTTGCACGGGATGTGCCCTTAGTTTTAGGACACTGGTAGGGGCTAGTAGCACATAGGGCGGCGAGTTTTTATGCTGTTTCTATAGCAGATATGTTTTTTTTTACAGAAAGGGCGTACTAATCCATACCCTCTCTTACGAAAGACGGACACAGCCCCAATCGCGACCAGCTCCTGCTGCTCTGTCCTGCAACTTGCTACATTACGTAACTGAACACCACCCTGTGTCTGCTTCCTCACCAGTGCATACGGTAGCAGTAATCTTATCTGTTTGGAGAAGAAGAAGAAGAAATGGGGCAAAACAATATGTGTCCCTTTTGTGAATGTAAACCTAAATATTATGAGAGCATACGGTAAATGCAGAAACTTTCGCGGTGGTTTAATGTTCGCGGTTTTCACGGTTGCCGCCTCAAACCGAACTTAAATTCACCGCGAACATTTTTCCATGGCAATAGAGACTACAGTGCATAATGCTACAGCGAACTTAAAACCACCGCGAAAAGTCCATTTTCCCGCTACCGCGAAATCAAATCCCCGCGAACTTAAATGCATGTACATATAAAGGTAATTTGAGTGTTTTCAAAGATGGCTTGCACATCGCTCGCCAATCCATTGTTTTAGTGCAAACAAAACTTCTCGCCAAGCAGCCTGCTGCCAAACTTTTGTGATCCACTTATTGATCCATTCCACAACTTCATAGACCGAGTCTAAGCCTTTCTTAACAGGACTAAGAAAAAGCAAACTTTTGAGAACTTCTTCTGTCTGTGTTTGGCAATCCTAATCCATCCTTCACAGCTCGGAGACCGACTATTGATCAACTGCTTATAAAAAGACTTTATTCCGGAAAAGTCGGAATCAACTTTTAGCCAGAACTTGCCACCGTTAGACATGATTTATGAGGTAGTCACATCTCCGTCTTAACTGTGTCTTCTTCTTTCTCATCGATTTTCTTTTTATATCATCAAAGCCGTTAGAGAGACAGCGCTTTGAATCACGGGACATCGATTTTAAACGTTTGGACCTTGACTTTCCTCTGAAGTATTTGTTAAAACTGTCCTTGGGATCCAGATGAACTTGAAAGTTAATTAGTGTTGGTAGAAGTCATTCAAGATCGAAGTTAATTTCCATCACAAGGAATTGGACTTACCCAAATTTTGGATTGTCAACTCCAGTCTTTGTCAAGGAATGAGCTCTCCACTGCTTCTGAGAGGTCTCCTTATGCAAATAGAACACGTGACTCGCGGAGAGAAGTGATCATTAGTTGTATAAACTCTACACCACCCCTGGTAAAGGGATGGTTGTAAAGTCTTGATGCAGACCTCTATGCTCACTAGGTCACGTGATATATTTGCATAATGCGACGACACAGAAACAGTGGATTGTTCATTCCTTGACAAAGACTGGAGCTGAATGGTTAAAGATTTCGGTAAGTCCAATATTTGTATTTGATATTAGGGTTCAATTTTATTTCAGGTATCCATATGTTACAAGGCTGTTGCTCATTCTTCTAGCTTAGAAGGCAATTTCAAGACTTTATCAACAAAATCAGAATGTCGTATGGTGATGTAATGTATTTTTGTTTCGTTAATACTTCATAGAATTAGACACTCTCTCTATATATGATATATAGTGATTTTCCCATTGATATTCGTGTTCTCACTACTACGGTCGTATTTTTGTTCTGTCGGTCTTATAATGGAAAAAAAGTAAGAGGATGATGTTAAAGGTAAGGTGGATTTTTATGCAAATTTGCACAAATTCAACCTAGATGGTTAAATGATATAGTGAAAGTAAAAGCTCAACATACTGCTGCTAAAGAGGAAATATTTGATGGCTGCCAGTCATTCCAAACACACAAATCATTCTAAAGGGGAATTCTCCATAGTCTGATATTTTTTATGTATGTACGTAGAGGTAAAATATTCCAGTTGAGGTAGAGAAATTAACAATATAATGGGATAGGCAATTTCCTGAGTAGTTTAAGTATCACAGGTATGAGATCTTAAGTTGTATTAAGGTCCTTTCATTAAGAATGTTTGTAATTGATACGCAATTCAGACATGTACATTGACTGCCATGTATCTACAAATAAACTATCCAAACAAACTTCAAACTAATTTGCGATCGTTTTACGCGGTTTTCGCGATTACCCCTCAATAGTGAACTTAAACCCACCTCGAACATTTTGTTCTGCCCTCTATCTGCCTACCCACTTACTTCAAACGCGCACGCATCATTTTCTCTCTAACGCAAACTTAAATTCCCGTGAACACCCCCGCTCCTACTGTTACAGTAGATTTTCCATTTTGATAAGAAAGTGGGGAGATTTGATCTAGCAGGTCGTTTTTGTTATGTGCCGTTGATACATATTTCGTGGCCATCTCTTGGGAAAATAGGTCGGCTTATCTGGAGCAAAATTCGCATAAGTCTGACATCTAACCTTATCCTTTGTGTAGCTGTAGGCTATATATTGATAGATATCACCTTAGCAAAGAACCCATGTATCTACCAAGACAAAACCGTTTGCCCCACATATTTTCTGTGACCAGAATCACATTTATGCAAGATAACAATCTGGAAAAGCCAATATGTGCCTGTTTGTTAAATGGCCATGCTGATTTGATTACATGGATAACATTGGCACCCGCCTCATGCCATAAAATCTTCGAAAAAAAAGGTTCAAAATATCTGATGAGAATTCCTTTCGTACTTGAGGTAGAAAGAAGTGGGTATCTGACTTTCAGCTAGCAGAGCAAGTTGACCCGCCCTCCTCAGCATAATTGTTCAATGTTCTTTTTTTTCGCCTATATATTGTGATCATTATACCTAATGATCACAATGATTGGAATGTTGTTATAAACACCTTTTAATTATGCGAGAATATTCACCCTTAAATTTGAGTTCTGTGCCATATTTGTAGGTGAGGTCCAGAGTTATCTACCAACCCTTGTAGCATGTAAGGAACAAAAATGGATAGGATCGTCTTACAATGATAAGAAGTAACTGCAGTATGCAATGACCTCTGTTACAAATGTCCCTCGAGGTCTTATATACGCAATTCGTGCAGACATATTGCATCTCACCAAAGATACATCAGTTCACAGAACAAATCGGCCGTGCGTTACATACACGCGGGGGAGTTATAAAACGAATTGTTATGTGGTGCAAATGTTATTAAGCGAAAGTGGGACAAAGTCATTTTAGCCCGATGGTGTGGGCTGATCATATCCCAAGGATCAAAGAAAATGTTTGTTGCCACATATTCGTTATTCCCAATATGTCTTCTGCAATCTCATAGGAAGGGAAGACATACGTGGACCGTGTAGACATAGTCCAAGAAATCGATTTTGTATATGCATCTTTCTTGGAATGTCATCAGTCTTGTGTTGAATACATTGAAGAGATGTCTAAAGTTCGGCAAAGCATGACAAATCTGTGGAATACCTGGCTAATTCTCATAAGATCAAAACCACTTTGCAAAAAGCCTAATCGTATGCTATGACAGTTGATGAAGTTCCAAACCACATGGATGTCCACAAATTGAGGTCATTGACCTCCGGCGAAAGCTATGGACTTTGCCACAATACTTTCAGGATGAGGTGTAAAGCAATGATGCAGTAGTACCTGAAAAACATTGCTAGGGGACTAAATTTACCATGTTTCTTTTATTTTAACCCTCAAGCACCCGACCTTTTTTTTGCGACTAAAATGACCGAGTGGGGTCCAAACGGACCCCAAAATGTTTTGTTCATAAAATCTCAGTACCATTTCTTATCGGCGATCATTGTATATACATTGCTTTGCCAATGTAAGAGGAAGATTTTGAGATCTTAAGGTGTTGCTAATTCCAACTCATTATCATGATTTATGCAAAAGTTCAGAAGGACCACGTTTTGCACTAAACCTATTCCGACCAGATAGGGGAATTTTGAGGCCCTCAGCAACATTTATGTCGCATAACTCATGGACGGCTAGAGCTAAAGCTACGAAACTTAGTAATTCATCACAAAATATTGTTTGCGAAAGTTTTTAGTCAATAAAGTAAGTTTATCATTTTTGGGGGTTGCCATGGCAACCATATTCTAACAGGCATATTTTGGCCAAAATTTGACAATTTCAATTTAAACAAAGTTTTCTTGGTAAACTACACTTGTTTTCTGACAACAATTGAATTCTGTGATTTTCAATGTAATTTTCATGACTTAAAATTTATAACTTATGCTAATTTCATGACGTCATTGGTCAAAATCCAAGATGGCCGCCCTGATTAGGCAAATGACGTCATAATGTCGTCACATTACATGTTGATGACACAGAAATTTTGTGATGATTTAGGTTTACATTCTTATTATTGTCTGAAAGTTTGGTAGTCATACTGTAAGTGGTTAAGGAGTTAGCCTCCAAAGTTTGTTTTAAAAACTGCACATTTTTGCTGGGGTCCGTTTGGACCCAAGAGGGACTGAACACAAACTTTCTTTATAATTTCCATATTATTATACCAATCTTAGCGAAAATTTAGGAGAAGGAATAAGACATATTGACTGACAAAGTCACGGAAGGATTTTTTCTGCAGATTAAAAATGTTCAAATGGCTCTTCAAAATGTACGCCTGGGGTCCAAATGGACCCCACTCGGGTGTTTGAGGGGGTAACTTGATAAGTGCTCACATTTGAGAATCGTAAAACTCCATAAAGATTCTCAAATTATAGCTAGCAACGAACATACACATACACAACCAAAAACAGTACCCTGTTGGAAACGAACCTCCTTCCAGGAGGTAACAAAATGTGATTGGTCATTTTCATACCACACCATTATCCCAGTGGAAGCCATACAAATGTTCCTTATCTTGAGCCTCAGAAACGCAGATTTAAGTTGTCGTTAAGAATACGGCAGACTTGGCTGTATGGCCTTTTCACGATGTTGGATGGCAAAGAATAGCCTTTTAAAGGCCAAGGTCCTTCCAACTGCAAAGATGAACTACCACCAGAAACATATAAGACACATGAGATCAACGCAAAGGGCCTATACCAGCATGGTGAAGTACATGGACTCCAAATGGTCACCGTTATTGATGGACGCTAGTGTAAGTACTGTATCCATAACACCAGGTAGTCCATAGAGGTCTTACTCAGGTTGCCGTTGCAAGATTTGCAACAGAAAGAATTTGGCTGTATTTTTCCCTCGACAGTACACATCAGTGGTTAAATTTAAGTTTATTCTCTGTGTTCTTAGTCTACTACTGCAGCTGACGGTCGCTCTGTCCATAACTTTCTAGAAGTCCATATTAAGATCTTCCTCAGGTTGCCGTCGCAGGATTTGCAACAGAAAGGCTTTATGTATTTCTCCATAGTGAACATCAGTGGCTAACGTTTGTCTTCTGTGTCCTTTACGACAGAGCAGTAATCTACTACTTCGCTGTATTTGCTCTGTCCATAACCTTGTGGAAGCCCAGAAAGATCTTCCTCAGGTTGCCGTCGCAAGATTTGCAACAGAAAGGATTTGGCTGTATTTCTTTCTCCATAGTGAACATTAGTGGCTAAAGCTTGTATTCGGTATTATTTACGACAGAGCAGTAATCTACTTCTGCAGCTGGCGTTCGAAGAAAGCACTCTGTCCAGAACTTTCTGGAAGTCTGTAAAGATCTTCCTCAAGAAAGAATTTGGCTGTATTTCTTTCTCGATAGTGCACATCAATAGTTAAAGCTTCTCTGTGTGCTTTAGGACCAAGCAGCAGTCTACTACTGCAGCTGACGGTCTGTGTGTTAACTGAAGTAACTTTCTGGAAATCCATGAAAACCTTCCTCAGGTTGCCGTCACAAAATTTTCAAAAATAAGAATTTGGCTGTATGTCTCCCTCGATAGTGAACATCAGTGGTGTGGTTAAATCCTCTTCTCGGTGTTCTTTGGTACTTAACGACCGGGCAGTAATCTAGTACTGCAGCAGCTGGAGGTTGGTATAAGTACTCTGTCCAATCGTTTTTAGAAGTTAAGAAAGATGTACCTCATGTATCAGTACCAAGATTTGCAACAGAAAAAAATTGGCTATATTTTTCCCTCGATAGTGCACATCAGTGACCAAAGCTTCTCCTACGCGTTCTTTACGACCGGGCAATGATCTACTAGCGCAGCTGACGGTCCGTGTAAGTAACTAGTTACCTTTCTGGAAGTCCATAACGATCTTCCTCAGGTTGCCGTCGCAAGATTTGCAACAGAAAGAATGTGGCTGTATTTCTCCCTCGATAGTGCACATCAATGGTGAAAGATTCTCTGTGTGCTTTAGGACCAAGCAGCAGTCTACTACTGCAGCTGACGGTCTGCGTGTTAACTAAAGTAACTTTCTGGAAGTCCATGAAAATCTTCCTCAGGTTGCCGTCACAAGATTCGAAAAAATAAGACTTTGGCCATATTTCTCCCTCAATAGTGCACATCAGTGGCCAGAGCTTCTCCTATATGTTTTTTTACGACCGAGCAGTGATCTACTACTGCAGCTGACGGTCCGTGTAAGTACTAACTTTCTGGAAGTCCATAAAGATCTTCCTCAGGTTGCCGTCGCAAGATTTGCAACAGAAAAAAGTTGGCTGTATTTCTCCCTCGATAGTGTATATCAGCGGTTAAATCTTCTTCTCTGTGTTCTTTACGACCGGGCAGTGGTCTACTTCTGCAACTGACGGTCTGTGTAAGCAATGACTGTCCATAACATTCTGGAAGTCCGTAAAGATCTACCTCAGTTTGCCGTCGCAAGATTTGCAACAGAAAGAATTTGACTGTATGTCTCCCCTCGATAGTGCACATCAATGGCGTGGTTAAATCTTCTCCTCTGTGTTCTTTACGACGGGGCAGTAATCTAGTACTGGAACTGATGACGATTGGTGTAGGTTCTCTGTCCATAAGTTTCTGTAAGTCCAGAAAGATCTACCCCAGGCTTCAGTCCCAAGATTTGCAGCAGAAAGAATGTGGATGTAATGTATTTCTCAATGGATAGTGCACAGCAGTCTTTAATTCTTCTCTGTGTGCTTAGGACCAAGCAGTAATCTAGTACAGCAGCTGATGGTGAATGGAAGCACTCTGTCCACAAGTTTCTGGAAGTACATAAAGACCTTCCATGTTGTTTCGACTATATAGATGGGAACCCGAAAACCAATGGCCATGGGGGCGTACGGAAAGAAAAAAAAGTTTGGCCAAAAAAAAGGTTGCCTTCATTATGAAATCTAAGTGGGTGGCAAGGTTGCTCAAATCACTGAACACACAGAGTATGGTTTACCGATCAATACTCATAGATTCTTCATTATGCTTCTTTCATATCTTCTTTTTGAGCTCTGAATTGACCTTGGCATTATATGACACCTGTATATGCTTTCCGATATTGCAATGTACGCCAAACATTTGCTCATTTTCAGCTGCTTTGTACAATTTACAATATGGCCGAAAACGTCAATTTCTTAAAACGGTTGAAAGTTGATGCGAGCGTGGATGTCATCCATATAATCAAATCAAAATGGCCGAATCTGCTGCAGCAGCTGTTGGACGTTATATGCATGACCTCAGAGGGCAGACATGTACATTGTAGTGTTCAGAAGACTTTACTGCCACCATTGTGGTCTGCCAAAATCGGTGAACAGGGATTTGTGTAACAATAAAAACAGGTATACTTTACAACGATTTACCATTATGAAGAATGGCAACAGCTACTATACGGGCAACTGGCCAAGGTTGACCACAAAGCGACCATTTACAGACATACATGTAGCAATTGATGGGGTTGTAACTTGTATAAGAGGTAGATGCGATTCTGAAAACCCATGCTGAAGCCTTGTATAACACTTACTTTACATTTGAAAATATGAGAGTTAGGAAGACCTCGGATAAGCTGTAACATACTTAGTACTAAACTTAAAAGACATGCTCGCATTCCTCTGCAACAACGATGTGTGAATATCATAATTTAAAGAGAATAGAGAACTATTTCCATTTTGTAATAAAATGTAGATTATATAGTGAAATACTCTGTATAGGTTCGTACAAACTAAATTTTCGTATTTTGTGCAATAAAGGCATTCATTCATTCATCCACTTACTATATATCTATATTATTGCCTTTATGTAGCTCGGTGTTAATTATTATTTGACTCAGTTAAAGTGCAATGATGTTCACATAAAGGCAATGGCCTCCAATTTATGTATCCTGTATGGTACTAGTCCACAGGATCTACCGCCTTATAATTGGTACATGGTATAGCTGGGTTTTTCAGTTTTGAAGTCATCTTCACCATAGACTGCATTCTGCTCACCTGCGGGGTACCCCAGGGAAGTATCCTGGGTCCTCTGTTATTCTGCATACATGTGAATAACCTACCTAATGTCATAGATAAAATCGGCATCCACATCCGTTGATCTGAAAACGTTTCTCTAAATCTCAGCAAAGATGGCCGTCTAAACGTAACGCTAGTTCACCTTTATCCGTAGGCGTAGGGTAACCTTTATCCGTTCGGATCTTTTTAAGAACAATGTATTTAGGGAAATTAAGTCGACAGATGATGGTTTCAAACTGCAATGTTTTGAGAATAGTACAATTTGAAAATACCTTCCATCGACTTGATATCCCTGGATACCCTGTTTAGCAACACAACGGATATAGGTTACCCCACGAATCAAGGTGAACTAACGTTATATCAAGTATCACAATCACATTACAATGGGCACGTTACTCAACCGGTTGTTGGCCTTGGAGATCTGGTGTGATTGATGCACATTAAACCCCTGCATGCCTCGCGTAACTACGATATAATCTCATCCGCCTTACGTAGGATTTACTGTTCCCATTACTGGCCAGTATAGGGCATCATTTGTCGTCGTATATGTGTGTTTTATAGCGGTTGGTGGCCAACGGGAGAAGACGATTCTCAGCTGTGGCTCACTGAGTGTATGTGGCGTTATAAACCATTGGCATTATGGTTTTATAAACTAATCCTGAACCACATAAACAAGATCTTTTGAAGAGATATAGAAGGGTGAGTGCATTCTATGGCAAAGCCATTGATACGAATAATGATTGGAGTGTTCAACGAAAGTCTCTGGCTTATTCGTGCACAGGGTGATGTGTTGTTGGACCACTGGTAGCTCTAGGGTGAAGGATAAAACTAAATGTACTTCGCAGCAAAAAGAAAGGGTTCAATGACAGATAGGATACACATAATGGAAAACAAAGCTAGACAAATCTGTTTATTGCAGAAACGTTAGGTAACGTACAGCATTGTCGTTAGGGTTCAATTATGAGCTTACAACCATTATTCATCACTATCGGTTGGCCGTAGTCCAGTCTGTTTTGAAATGGTTGTAACGCCAACAGAAATTTGAGAGACTGTCTGAGTATCTATTTTGAATCACTACAAGTCAGAGGCTTACGTTACAGCTATACACTCATCCATAAAATGTCACGGCGTGACACCTACAAATGGTTTTGCTTTGCGTTTGCATGAGGATCAGGCTGTTGACAGAGTCAGAGAGAAAAGTGAGTTTCTGTACCCGAGGGAGCAGCCTTCGCAATCGTCATGACAGGTGTGCTAGGTGATAAAGGTCGAGTTACATACTCTCTTCGGTAGTGTTCATACATACTAAATGGCACCTTGCCCTTTTCTGCCCTTAGAACTATATTCCCGTGATGCACGACGCGTTAACGGTTTAACGTGTAAACATCAGTCTTGTCATTTTCCCTAGGCTCGGGGGTTATTGTTCGCCTTCTTACTCATTACTTCTCAAAAACTATCAAGGTCATGTTTGTGGCTAGCAAATGCTTTCTCAAAGTCCTTCTTCGGGGGACAGGGACTGATGATATGCACTGACGCCACTGTTTCGTTCTTTTCCACTCGTCTCCTCACCTATTCTTTCATACACAAGGTCATATACATGCATCTAAGAGGCCTGCAAGTCCTCGAAGTCTTTCCTCGGGGGGAAAGGGACTGATAATATGAACTGTTTCGCTCTCCATTCACGTTCTTACCATTATTTCTCAAGAACTGTCAAATGATTTCTCAACATCTTTTTTTGTGGTGGTGGGGGTGTCAGTGACTAAAAATACAAGTTTTTTTGCCTGTGATTCAGTTTTGCCACCTGCCTTATCAAAATATTCAACAGCCCAGTAATGAACCGTGATGAGGGGGGATACAGGCACAGTCACGTTTGGGACCCCACACTTCACACTACAGCAGCGACACCTAGCTGTAGTACGAAATAGAACTAGTCATTGACCTTAGAAAGGTGAGAGACGGTCAAAGACAGACCACGAAACGTTGGTTGTTGAACCCTTTAGCTGTACACTTAAAACAAAATGTTATTCATTCAACAGGTAGAGTGCCATGAATAAGAAAAAGACTTATTCTAAAGATACATTGATGACACTTCCAAAGTCTAAAGCTGTGAGAAAGTCTCCCTTGAATCGAACACACAATGTCCTAATAGTTGGAAACGGGCGGAATCTTCCCCCATACGCATGATTGACGACATCCTGTCGACATTGTGACCGGCCTCTTTGCAGAATTTACTGAAAGCTGGAGGCATGTTCAAAACGATGGTCCTGAGTGATGCGCGA
Organism: Branchiostoma floridae x Branchiostoma belcheri; assembly: GCA_019207045.1. Classification (NCBI taxonomy): domain Eukaryota; kingdom Metazoa; phylum Chordata; class Leptocardii; order Amphioxiformes; family Branchiostomatidae; genus Branchiostoma; species Branchiostoma floridae x Branchiostoma belcheri. The sequence continues at coordinate 18,430,784 of CM033033.1, read as the reverse complement.
GTTCTAAGTTCACCGGTAGAGCAGATGTTGGAGATATGGATTCAGCCTTGAGAACTTTGACACATGCTCTAGGAATACACAGTTCAAAGCAGAAGGTGACAGTTACCTCCATGAAAAATTGAGGTATTGTTTTTTTACTCTTTCTCTATGCTACTTGAAAGGACGGGACGTCAAGCCGTGGTACCCTGTTCATTGTGTGTGTAAAAAGGGTTAGAGGAATTTCCCCGTATAATGAACATGTAAGTGTTGTACATAGCGTCTGTCTTCTTTGTATCAACCATGTGGACCAACAGTTAGCTAAACCGGTTCGAGATCCATTTCCTCTCTCTATCTCTCCCCCCTCTCTCTCTCTCCACCATGACCACAAAGTAGTAGTAGAAGTAGAAACTGGTTTATTGACAAATATGTGCAATATCGGCATTGCAATAAACATTGAATTGTGCTGAGATTAACAATCAAACTACGCAGAAAAACAATTGCGATAAATTACAATATTTACAAATAACTTTCTATCATTACTAATTACTTTCATGATAGTTGCGGACTAATACAATTAAAAGCGGGTCTCTGTTTGAATCTATTAGAAACAAGTGACCGTCCAACATGAATGTCAGTTCAGTTCTCTGTAGACCGACACTGAGGAGTTTGGCAATCGCTGGTTTAGCACTCGTGGTGTAGCGCTTAGTACCCCTGAGTTGGGAGTACTGACTTGAGTTTCTAAGTAGTCTACCATGCTGTTCTCCTCGCGTGGAAGCAGCCGAGAACAGAAGCGTGACGACAGTTGTACTTTCTTTGCAAAGTTCAAACAGAGATCGTGTCTGCGATCAGAAAGAGTCTGTAGATCCAATGTTCCCAGGGCTTCCGGATATGTAGTGTACTGCCGACCCAACATAATCCTACAAGCACGTTTCTGAACGCAAAGTGATTATGGCATCTTCTTAAAGGTAAAACATCTGTCAGCACTGCTTGATTGATCTCGACTTTACAATTTTACATCAATCAACAATTAACCAGTAGATCTAAAGGAGGATTTGTTGTACTGAATAATTCTACCACATTCATCATGCAACTGCCAGTACTCATTTCTGAAACAGCTTTTATCAGCGAAGTCCTGCATTATTCTAACCGATGATTTTCTAAGTGGATAGGATTTGCAAGGACAGGTCTCTTTTGAGGTAATCACTCTTAGGTCGGTTTAACTCCTCTGACAGCTTTTGATACTACCTTATGCTACAGTAGGATATGAGATTGGAGATTTGCATACACACTCCTAGGGCGGCTTCACTCTTCTGTCAGCTTTTGACATAAAAATTCAAACTTCTATGACCATTACCTTGCAGTGACACCCGTAACATTAGGTGTTTGAGAATAATAAAAAAAAAACCGTTGAGCTGTGACCTGAAATGTGTGGGCTATTTTTGGAGAAATTTTAGTTAGAATACGAATGGAATCTTCATCAAATATTTTGAAACTATGTCCTTGAAGATTTCATGGCATGAGGAACCTACACAGCTTACAGTTCACCCTTGTTTTCTCGCGACTTACTTATTGATTTTAAGAATGACTTCAACTTGATAATAGTCAAAACAGTGATTGGAAAATTGGTTGATATTGAGAAAAGACTTTATACATTACGATTTTGCCACAAAATGTGAGTTGTGCAAGACTTATTTCTTGATGAGACTCAGAACTTACAATTTTTATTGATCGTCCCTTGCACATATGACATGCACACTGCAGTGATGTATGTGTGAGGTCTACCATGACTGATTTTTATCTTCCTCGTGCCATGAACCCTCACAGCAAGACTGTTTCTCTACAAATTGCCGTCCTGGAGTGATGATCAATATCTTACTGCCGTGAACACTAACACGGTCGCACATTACCAATCCACTACAACAACATTAATGTTGATAGAATTCTTATCAATCAGTGAATACTTTTTAAAGGTTAACACACGCACCTCCAAATGTTCGATGGATATCTGTCCATCTTGCTCACGGATAGCCATCGAAAATTTGTAGGTACGTGTGTTTACCTAAAAAGTAGTCACTGCTTGATGAAAATTGTATCAACTGTGTACATACGTGACTAATGAACCTCTTCAACAACATTATTATCTTTACCTCGGGAAAAGTGATTCATTCTTGCCTCCCTGATATCATGAACCCTCACATGCACAGCAAGACTGTTTCTCTACAAATTGCCGCCCTGGAGTGACTGATCTATATCTCACAGCCGTGAACACAAACACAGTTGCACATTCCCAGTCCACTACAACAACATTACTAACTTTACCTCGGGAAAGTGACTTGTTCTTGCCTCCCTAATATCATGAACCCTCACAGCAAGACTTCTCACTACAAATTGCCGTCCTGGAGTGACTGATCTATATCTCACAGCAATGAACACTAACACGGTTGCACATTATCAACCCTACAACATTATTACCTTTACCTCGGGAACAATTAAGAGACTTGTCTTTAGGCCAAAAAGCAGTTACTCATTTTGGCTTATCTTATTACCTGGATGTCTAACCTTCATCGACGAGACTTGTCTTTACAGTAGGCCAAATTGACTCAATTATAAGAATGACATTCTCTGAAAACTTCAAAACTCAGTACGCAAAGAAAAATCAATTTGGTTAAATAAGTTGTCTTCATTATGAAATCTAAGTAGTCAGGTAGCTATAGGTTGAACAAATGACACGACTATGGCATGCCGAAGAGTAGACCTTCGTATTTGATCTTCTTTGACTTTTGAAATGACTTTGGTATTCTACGACATTAGTATCCGTTTTCCGATGTTCAGTACAAGTTTCCACAAGTATTTGATCGTTTTGCAGCTGCTGTGTTCGATTCATAGCATGGTCGAAAATATTTTGTTTTGGAAACAAATGAAAGTTCATCCGAGCGGATGCCAAACGTGTAATCCAATCAACATAGCCCTGTATAAGAATTCGTCTTCTGTGGACAACAAAAAATTCATATGTTTTATCTTTTCACTTTCCAGATCACGTATGCCTGTTGAATTCAACAAGATCGTATAAGTATAACAAACGCCAACCAAGGAAACAGTCAAGTTCTATTGCAACTTTCTTTCACCCAAGCAAAGTCATTCTGCGTAACAAGGGTAAAGGAGGCTATCTGCGTCAGGACACAAGGTCCTTCCCTTAACCAGGACGGGGGGGACGATGCCGACTTCCGACAAACTGTGACCCGTTGGTGACGTCACACCTGCGACGGGGGTGCTACCGACTTCCGACTAATTTTGACCCATTGCTGACGTCACATCTGTATGAAAAAAACATGACTCCACATGCGTCAGATAACTGAAGAAGGCTGATTGATTCGGTCGAAAATTGTTGGAAGACAACTTTTCATGACACATTCTGCACGGCTAAGCTTGAGGGAAATCTGATGGCACCGTAGCATGTCAATTTGAGCAACGTGCTTTGATAACAAGTTGGCAACGAACATTTCCATTTCCAAACTTAGTTTCGAGAAGAGGATGCGACACTCACATAAGAGCATCGATTGCAGCCTAAGGTCAACTCAAGTTGAGGGATACGGCGTCCAAGTACGACTTTGAAAATGATTCTTGTACAGACAAAGCTATGAAAAACTCGGTACATCATCGGATGTGGAATAGACGGATATCTTATTGAGAGAATCCACGAAGACAGATCACCATGATTCAACCCAAATCCGTCCGCCCCACGCTACTTCTGTTAATGGCCTCTACAATCTCCAGTGGGCAGACCGGGTTTCATAATGGGTCCACTCTCGGAGAAGTCAGTGTTCCAACAACATCTTCTACTCCGTCTTTTCTCTCGCCAACCCACGTAGGCGTAGATACACTCCAAAAAGCACGGACTAATGGTGTTCAAACGACAGAAGGTGGACACAGACAAAAGTTGGCGCCACGGGTAGCTAAAGTGGGCGGCATTTTCACAAGCTCCGGGTATCAAACGCCATTTCAGCAGCAAGTTGATACCATCAACTCTTTGTCCAATAGAACGGTGACTATACAACCTGAGTCAGTTGTTCTTCAAAGACACACGCCTTTAGAGATAGTGGACGCTGTATGTGGAAAGTTACGTGATGCAGACGCTCTGCTGTTGTCTGGTGGAAGCACTGATAAGTGGGTGTGGCAGTTCGTTGCCATGGTAGCGGGGTATCTGCACCTGCCTGTGATTGGACTGCACATCGCCTTCCCAACTTTCAACGCCAATCAGGTGCGTTGTTTCATTCGTGTTCTCTTTAATATATACGATTATATTCTGTAGAGTGAGCAAATATTTGCCGTAAATTGCAAAGAAATTAGAAAATTCCAAAGTCAAAGAAGAAGGAAGAAAAGAAAAACAAAAATGAAGAATTTACAGTTTGGCATATTACACTCTGCGTGTCATAGTGGAGGCAACTTTTTTTGAGTCAGACTTTTTTTGCCAAAGTCTTGTCTTATTCGCACACTTACATCAAGGAGGTTGTATTTTTCAACCTTCTTGCTAACATCCGTTTTGGCGTTCCCAGAGGATGTCATCCATATATTTGAATCAGCATGGCGTAACGCAAAACAACAACAACAACAACAACAACAACAACAACAACAACAACAATAATAATAATAATGATGATGATAATATACACAGCCCCATGATAATAATGATACACATAGCCCCATATAGACAAGGATCTTGCTGTGTTATCTCTAAATCGGTGACAAGATGAATTACTTAATAAGCGTACTCTACCCCTTATCTTATCCGTCTGAAATGATAGACGAATGCGGACAGTCTACTAAATAATTGTGCAACGAGCATGTTCACTTGTGCATCTAGCGTATTCTCAAAAATCAGCAAAACCACATCGCGAAAGATCACTGGAGCTTAGTAGCGGCAATATGGCTAATGTACCAGTCCTCTAAAAATCAGTATTTTCAGTATTGTATCAGTAATCTTAAATATCAGCAAATTCACATCGTGAAAGATCACTGGAGCTTAGTAACGGCAATATGGCTAATGTACCAGTATTCTAAAAAAATCAGTATTCTCAGTATTGTACCAGTATTCTAAAAGAATTAGCAAACTCACATCGTGAAAGATCACTGGAGCTTAGTAACGGCAATATGGTTAATGTACCAATGCTCTCAAAAATCAGTATTCTTAGTATTGTACCAGTATTCTCAAAAATCAGCAAAACCACATGGCGAAAGATCACTGGAGCTTAGTAACGGCAATATGGCTATTGTACCTGTACTCTCAAAAAATCAGTATTTTTTCAGTATTGTACCAGTATTCTCGAAAAGTAGCATATTCACATCGCGAAAGATTACTGGAGCTTAGTAACGGCAATATGGCTAATAAACCTTACAAAAACCAGTATTCTCAGTATTGTACCAGTATTCTCCAAAATCAGTAAATTGACATCGCGAAAGATCACTGGAGCTTAGTAACGGCAATATGGCTAATGTAGCATTCCTCTTGGGCGGACAGATAATTACTGTAATTCAACATATACGTTTTCAATAATTCATAAGACCAGACGACTGTGAAAAACGGCTTTCCCATAAAGTGGAAGAACGCGTAGGGATATTGCTTTGCGATCTAGAGGGCAATGACACCGTTTGCAATATTCCCTGGATTGTAATTTACCATTCCAATGGGGGTAAAAACGACGTTCCTATTTCACCACCTGATCGAAAGCAATTTTCTCTCTTAAATTACCCGGCGAATTGCTTTATTCACGAGTTGCTCTACATTACGTGTGTACGGCAATGATACGTATGGTACTAAATGGCTCGAAAAACCACCTGCATAGGCAGGTTAGTGCAGGTAAAATTGAAACTGTGTAGGTATTTCTAGTGTCTACCTGCACCTCACCTGCACTGGCCATGTACTGGATTTTATACATAAATGCCCTACAATACTCGGTGTATATGGATTGTTATTAGCTGCATTGACTGTTACCACCTACATAGTGTAAAAGAAAAAATAGCAATGGTTCCTGAACACTTTTCGTATGATCCATACTTCCCACATATTAAATTCAGAATGGTGCAGGTAAAATTTGTAGGTAATTTTCAATGTTACCTGCACCAGTGCAGGTATGCAGAGAAAAGCATTTCGAGCCCTGTACTGATATTTTAAGTACATCATTATCAGTGGATCAACTTTTACACAAGCTTTAAGGACTTGGTCATTAAAATTCTCAAGCTTAAAGATTAGATAAAATCGATAATGGCTTTTTCGTTAATTACAGTTTGATCACCTTTTGAATGCCATGGTCTTAACTCCACAACGATTGGTCAATTGTAAATAATAGAGTCATTGAAGTTGATTGGCATTAGGATACCTTGGGCCATGCTGATTAATAGGGCCTTCACACGGAAATCGAATTAGCAGGAATCAAGCCGAACCAGCCGGAATGAAGTATTTGCAAACTTCGTGTCACATTCGGGGCCATTCGGGTGGGAATTCCAAATGGGCCCTAAATCCCCTTCACACGAGAAGGAATGAGCCGGAATGTCGTCAGAATGAAAATTCTTGTCTATTCCTGTGAATTCGTAGTGCATTCTAGACATTCTTACGGCATTCGAAATATTCTTTCGGCCACATTCTGGCAGGATTCGAGGTGGCTTGCCGTTTCGGTTCTCCATCGAATGAGATAAGAATGTTTTGAATAATGTTAGAATGTCGTAGAATGTGGTCAGACTGCAGTCAGAATAGTTAGAATACACGAAGAATCCACTACGAATGCCATTCGATATTTCTCCACTTCGAATGCACCTCGACAGTTTTAACATGTCAAAAACTTTCGAGCCAGCCAAAAGAATGGGGACGAATATCTCGAATGCAGTAAGAATGTTTAGAATACAGTACGAATTGCGAGGAATTGCCACGAATAGAAAAAAAATTCATTCGGACGGCATTCCGGCTCATTCGTGCTCTCGTGTGAAGGGGGCTTTAATGACGTCCTCTGGAAACCCAAAAACTGATGCGAGCGTGCAAAAGATGTTTGGCCAAATAAGTTGCCTAATTATCAAATTTAAGATTTTAGGGAGGCTGGACAATGACCGAACACACAGAGTATGGTTTACCGGATAAAAGATTTTTCATTCTGCTCTTTAACATGATTCTTCTTTATCTTTGGAATTGACATTGGCATTCTATGACATATGTATACGTTTTCAATCGGTATGTTTTTGCACTCTACGCCATACATTTGCTCATCTTGGCAGCTGCTTTGTAAGATTAACATTTGGGGGGGGGGGCAGCCGAAAATTAATGTGCGTTCTAATGTTATCCATATAATCAAATCAACATGGCCTTACTTAGATGACAGGAAAAGGTACAAATTTCTATATTACAAGCGAAATTTGCAGTTGTAATCAATCCCAGATTGTCTTTATAACGGACATACATGTTGCTGGAGAAATTGTTTAAAAACTTAGAACGTTGTGAGGTTAAAAATGAATTGTTACAACCTGCTTACATAACATCTAAAATTTAAAATTCTGAATGCATGGACGATAAAATATAGATATCGATATTTACAGGCACATGGTACAAAGGTCGTCATCCGTACTGAGCAGTGTACATTCCGATATATAGATCTACATAACATAATGTTCATTCGCATTTGTAAGATTAAAATTTGTATGATAATCCTTTAAATGAGATGACTAAGAATTATATACCAATACAGAAATGTTACCTAGGCCTGTATTGTGGGTCGTTTGTTAGTTTATTTCCATCGCATCCCCGGTAAACCACCTCATGACGTAATGTACGTACAAGCTGCATATCCAGATTTATTTCATCCACTCACACCTGTATAACCTTATACTCTTTTCGATTGTAATTTTTTAAAACATGCTTAACTTAAGGTGTGGCTCTCCACAAACATGGAACTTCCATTTAACGTCCTATCAGAGGGACGACCCTGGACGCTAGGTACCCATTCATTAGTCGAGTGGTGAAATTGGTGAGCATACGATTGGGACCTGTTAGGACGATAGGGATTTGAACGCAGGACCTCTAGGTTCTGGGTCAACACCCCTAACCACTAGGCCATCGTGCACCAATTATTCTGAAGACTTTAGATAGTACGTAAGTGCCAATCATAACTCGAACGCCGACGAAAATGATGCAGGTCAAAGATATACACTTTCTGTCAAGTTACATTTTAGTAATTGCTAGCTGGACTACTTTAGGTCAAAACCATGACGTAAAAACTGCCTCCAGTAATCATCAAATGCGTTTGAAGCGGCCCCATTTTCCTAAGATGTCTAGTATAAGAGCGGAGGTGTGCAATTTGTGGGTACGCAGAGATGATAGACCTACTCAATTAATTTAAAAGGACATAGAGAGCGTAGCCTGACTAAATCAAACTTCTAGCAGCCTAGTCAGACGTTGATGTTGTCATTTAAATCGGTAATAACAATTTCTTGCCACCAAGAGATTTCGTTGTTCACAGGTATTACGTTATTTCACAATCTGAGATCATAAACAATTGACAACGAGACAATTCCATAGTCATTGAAGTAGATGTGAAAGAACAAAAATGAAGAACCCTGCTATACCAATTGTTAGGTGTAACGCTACCTACTCTGTGTTCTTAGGCACTTGTTCAACCTTCCTGACCACTGAATTCACAACGAAGGCAACTTTTTCCTGCCATTTTCCCACACTTTCGCACCAAGTTTGGTATACCCATATGATGTTATCCATATAATCAAAATGACATACTTTAGCCTAATTGTAATAAAAAGAAATGTAGATGTTTCTCTTCATTCTTTCCTGTCTAATTTGGATGACCAGAGTCAACATGCATGTTTGACACAAAATTGTTTATTCTGGACAGTTTATGAATAAAGGAATAAAGTTAGCTGTCAAGTCTGGGATGCAGAAATATTCATGACATTTACTTTAGACTGAAATGGCATTTACTGTATTTCTTGCGTTCATGTCCCTGTTGTGTACAAGTAATTATGAGAAAATGTCACGTTGTGCGTGTAGTGAACCTTCTTTCTTTACTCTAGGCACAAGACACAACCTTGTTACAGATCAGCGCGTCACTAAAAGATCAAACTCGCGCCCTCTTCGATCTCCTCGACTCCCAAGGGTGGCACGAGTTCGCCATTTTGAAAACTGAACTTCCGGGTCACGCAGAGTTCACTTCCTATGTGCAGACGTACATGGACAGATCCGACAAGTGGAAGTTAGATTCCACCATAACATTTGATGCTGTCAACGCTAACCGTTTTTCCACAAGGAGGGTACGTCAGAGATTACGTATGATCAAAGCCAAGGCTGTCATTCTTTTCTGCTCCACTACTGATGCATCATGGGTATTCAATATGGCGGAGTCTATCGGAATCTTGGAGGACAACCACGTGTGGATAGGTTTTCAGTCCATTTCGGCTGGAGTAGTCAAATTTCCTCAAGCACCAGAGGAATATCCGTTGGGACTGATCTTGCTACACTTCCGAGAGGCTCAGTATACGAAAGAACACGCGCTACAGGATGCTTTGGCGGTTCTCAACGAAGGATTGTCGGTGTACTTGCAACAAAACAACCGGGTTGCTTCTCCACACGTTAACGGAACCAATGAGTGTAGGGACCTGGCCTCTTTGAGAAGTCTGCGTTCAGAGAACGCATTTGACAGGTATGAATTGTGTCAGGGATTATTAAACACAGAGAAATGCTAATGATAATTTTATTGGAAATACATACCTGAAGGCTAATTACAGATATAGGACAATGATAAATACAATGACATTAAGTGTATTTCATGTGGTATGCCGCATTCTAGAATATTCACCAGAATATTTTTTTTTTAGGTTTGACTTCCTTTTTTTTGGCAGCTAGTTCACACACTTCTCTATGTCTTGTGTTTTTTAATGCTGATAGTAGAATTGTTATCTCATTGTTTTAACTGTCATAGATAGTTGGAAATAATATTTACAAGTGCTCTCTACATTTACCGATTTGATTCTGACATTTCATTTTAGTTTTTGGCAACACAACAAAATCATAGTGTCGATCCTTTTCAAATTTCAGGGCGTATGATAAATATGATTACACTGAAATGCAAAATTTTCTTATTTTTACACATAAACTTGATATACAGCTTCACTGTCAGAGGTCAAACTGTGCAATTTGTCGCTGCGAAACCAGTCAATAAAATCAATCAAGTCATCTTCTTAAGTCAAATTGAAGCCTTAATGATCTATTTCTACCGTACGGTCAATTAAATGATGAAGCTGTACATATAGAGGGTTATTTTCAAATATTGATAATCAATCAATATCTAATCTGGATATGCTGTTCTCATTATATGGTAGATCAAAATTAAAGGAATCATAAATAGAATAGTGTTGTCGATTTATCTTTATTGTTTTTCTCAACCCTTTAATTGAAAATTACCCCAAAACGTGTATGCGCCTTTACGCGGTTGACTGGTTAGCTCATTTTCACCAAAACAGAAGTACATTTAGCTGTAAGTATTGATTCTCCTAGCCTTGTAATTATTTATTGACATCGGCATCCTATATCTACCATCTCACACATGTAATTGCCTATTTCCAACTTTTCCTAATTCAATTATTGTAGACCACTACTTTCTTCAGTTAGGACATTAATTTTGTGGTACATTGCTGGACTCTATGTAATAAAATGAATAGCCAAAATGAAAATATCAAAGTTGAAATTAATAAAACGCAACACTCCACACCATCATCACCGATTGTTATCCGTATTGTATTCACCCTTGTCCCGATGAGAATGTTTTTGCCAATTTGACCCCCCCCCCCAGCTGGTTGTATAATTGCCTGTATTACCTGTAGCTATATAGCCGGTATAACCGCCGTTCGGCGTAACACACCAGCTTCGCAGGCACCCGGCGCGGCAGCAGCTGATTATGAATTAATTTATCAGATCAGTAAAACTTGACCTGTTCTGTGCTGCTGCTGCAGATTTACTTCCACAATCAGTGCAATTTGCAGCGGTATGCCGCATAGATGTAAGAAATGCCCTAAACCCGTATAGATACTGAACCCACATACAGGCATCATGTATGCACATCCCGTATACACCTTTCTCACGCGGCGGCCATGATAGATCTTAAACGAGTTCAATGCGGCAAAAAAAAGACTGTCCATTATAATTAGCAGTTCAACCGATGATAGCCTGCCAATTAGGAAAGTGACCAGTCAGTGAATGGCTGCAAATCCGTCAAAAATTTGCATTATTATGTTTTTATTTTGCATATCTTAAGGGACTATGGGACCAGTCTTCACTACTGTAAATTGCTCAATCTTTCGGTACATAACACTACTTGTAATATTGATTATCTTATCTTATATCATGAAAATTTGTGTGGTTTGAGGGAAAAATAAACGGGACCTGATTTTAGAAAGAAGTTTCGTCTGTTTGCCTCATTGACCTCGTCTTCGATCTATCATGGCCGCCGCGTGAGAAAGGTGTATAAAGGGCTCAGCAGGACAAGCTTAATGGTTTTAATAGTTTGCCAAAATCTGTCTTTTTTTTGCAGACCGGTACAATATGTCAGTTCCTTTTTCTACGTACTTATCTTTGATGTTTGCTTTCTCTTCTGTTTAAAGGTTTATGGAAGTATTCAGTAGGAAGAATGCGGTGATGCAGTTTGGAAAGGACGGATTTGTTGAGAAGCCGTCATTTGCCATTGTTAGTATTGACAAGCGGGGAGTATTTGACAGGGTAAGTCCGTTAATTCTTCGTCTAACAAGTAAATAGAACTGAACGACATCCAATCTTTAATCATACCTTCAAGGATGCATAAAGACTGCGTTTTCTATGACAAAAACGCAATCATAAAGCATTCTTTAAGGTATGCTTAAAAATTGAAGTTTGTACAGTTGTTTTGATGTCATCTATTTCAATCGTTGATAATTTTAATCATGCTGTAAAACCATTAGATATCAACGTTTGGGACGGCATTGTTAGCAGCGACACCTAGCTGCAGTGTGGAGTATTACCATCCAGAATTGCCCTGAGGAAGGTGACAGACGGTCATCGAAACTTTGGCCGTTGATTGTACATAGATTATAGTTGTGAATAAAAAAATCTTATTCCTTTGCTAAAACGTTTCTGTCGTGGGGTAATTACTTGGTAAAATATGAAACAGGTTGTTTAATGATTTTTTGGAACATTGCTGGACTAAAGAGCAACGACTTGCAATGCTTCCACTTACTTACTAGAAAAATAAAGTTGAAAATCAGTTTGATATATTCATTGTACAAAGCTGTCTTTTTAATACAGGTTGGGAGCTGGTACAATGGCACGATCACACTGGAGAGGTCTCTGAATGAGATTATCACAAACCAAGGCAACCTGCTCACCCCCCTCCCCACGGCAAGGCATTTCAACATCGTGACCATCAAAGAGGATCCCTTCGTCTTTGTCTCGGAAAAGGACGATGCGATATGCATGGGGAACGCTGTGGAGTGCAAGCAAGCTATAGACGGGCCGTAAGTGGGTGAAACAAGTACAAGTAGGAACATCACACGTAGTATAAGAAAAACAAATAGAACTAGAGTTCGGCGACCTCATACCTCCATGAAAATTTAAAGCTTTCGTAAATTTCATGCAATTGACTAAGACATTAACATAATGTATGCATGGTGTTGTTAATCATTGACTAACGTTCACATGTCACAATTATAAAATTCCCATTATTAATCATAAAGAGGTTTTGCAATTTTTACATAAATTATGCAAATAAGTTCCTCATTACCATATTTGGTATCTGCTTATATTCCACCTATCATAATTAACATGTGTTACATGTACATGTATTGAGGTCCAGTTATTGAAAACAATGGAACTGTACAATTTCCTCATTAATTATGCAAATTCAGTCATCATTTGCATAACATGTATATCATTATGAACATCTTTGCCTAAGCTACCTGCATGCCTAAAATGCAGGCAATCCGTCGTTCCTTTCTGCAGTTATCCTCTTTGGAGTGTCTTGACAAAAACGCCCCTGCAGTTCCACAATTGAATGTTAGGTGACTGAAACTTGCCCCACTTTGTCATGACGCTAAAAGCTATCTACCACCCAAATGTCACGACCACATCACGTCCGGGACAAGAGATACATTGAAAAAACTGCTATGATAGAATATTCTCATTAATTATGCAAATGTACTCCTATTTTGCATAATTAGTATTTTATCTTGTACAACATTGTCTAAGGTACCTACATACCAAAAATCATGAAAATCCGTTATTCCCTTCTTGAGTTATCCTCGTCAGAAGTTTTTGACAAAAATGCCCCTGCTATCCCAAAACTAGACGCTAGGGGGCCCAAACTTATGTCATTTTTTCCTGAGCACAAGAGCTATCTAATACTTAAAAATCTTGACCATAGCATGTTCAGAACACCGAGATAGCAAAACCGGAAGTTGCGCTGCAGTACCAAGGTCACACACCAGGGGGCCCAAAATTGACCTTGACCTTCGTCTTCCCAACCCCTACCCACATACCAAATATCATCGTAGTCCATCAAGAGATTCTCAAGTTATGCTGACCACAATATGCGGACACACAGACAGACACACACACAGACACACACACACACAGACACACTCAAAACTATACCTCCATTTTTTCATGGAGGTAATAAGGCATATTTCTACGGACCGAGTACTTGCAGGGGGTGTAGCCCACCCAGGTCGGGCTCCGAATCTACAAAGTTGTCCTGGTGGGCTGCCGGAAAAAAAAGGGGGGGGGGGGACCTGTGGGAGTTTTCACGGGTTGATCACGACGTGTATTGACACCGGGCCCCAAGTTGATTTCAATTGCGATTAAAAGAACAGGGATCCGGCCCTGCCCCAAAATAGCCCGGTATCCGCAAATTATTATCTGGGGCCCGATACTGGTCACTTCTGAAAGTGCAGAAAACAGCACGTGAACTACACAGACGGACTTCAGCTTGTTTTTGCCAAATGAGACCGCAGCATAGGAGGGGAAATGGCACAGAAGTCATTTTACATTTTTTCGTCGCCTTGAATTTTCGTCTGTCAACTTTCCCGTGGAAACTTTATTTCTTCGTGTTACTTCTTTCTTACAAATGTTCTACCCACCCTTAGGCCCGGACATGTCATCAGGTGCTGCTCTGGATTCTGTATGGAGTTATTGCTTCAACTGGCCAAAGATCTGCACTTTACATATGAGGTACATTGTATCTTTGTACATTGTATTCCTACATTCATGTTTCCTCCATATTTGCTTCATCTTCTGATATTATTAGCAGTAAAGACTTGATGTGAATATTTAGATACAGAAAAACTACTTCAAGAATCCTTCCAACCACACGGTTAAATTGGCATTTTGACCTTCTATTGTTTTCTCTCATTGATTTTTAATTTCTTAAAAGAAAGAATGGAACCGTGACAAATATAGGTAGATGGGCATGAAAGAATTCTAAATATGATTTTTCGGACCACTTGAATCAGTCACCAGGTTTCATTGCCCCTAACATTATTTTTTTTCTATGAGAAAATACAGCACTTTGGTACATACCACTGCAGTGAAGCTATATTTTTCATGTGCATCGAAAGCTACAAACGTTTGCGGAAATTGATATTTTCTAATGATCAGTAGTTATTAGAAAATGATTTGTTAAAATCAGATGAATAAGAATATTTTCTAATTACTACAGATCATAAGAAGATATCAATTTGCGCAAACGTGAGTTTGTAGCTTTGAATTCGTATACCTGCTATGTCTTTGCAAATAAAGTCTGAATCTGAAAAAAAAACTACTTCTCCACACACAGGTGTACCTTGTAGAGGACGGGAAGTTCGGTAAGCTGAGCGTGACCGGGAAGTGGAACGGTGTGGTCGGGGACATCGTAGCGGAGAAGGCCGACATGGCGGTGGCGTCCCTTACCATCAACGAGGAAAGGTAACGTTAGTTAATTAGTCATGGCGGTTCTCTAAAACCAACTCCCACTGATGCTTACTTCCTGCAATGTATATGTGGTACTTAGAGGAGCATTCCACTCTAGAAGCGGGTATCATATAATTCCTCAGAGAATAAATAGTTATGGTTGAGTCAAGCTTGTTTGGTCAAATGTACCATAAGTTGAAGCCTAAACACAGGGTGAACTTTGTAGGGAACAAGTCTTGAATTCTTCCGAGGACCATTCCAATTGTGCACTGGTGGGGAGGATGTGACACTGGCAAGATAGAGAAACAGGTACCCGCTGGCACTGGTATGAATCATAATATTTTTTATTGGACGTTTTATGATTAATTTTTTAGTAGACTTGATGTGTATGTGTGTGCACAAACATTAGCAGAACTGCCAGCCAACGCGTTCCAATTATTATTTGTGTATTTGTCCCTGCATAAAGTAGTAATTTTAGACAGCACAGTGTTCTTTGAAAAGTGTCTGTAGTCTTCAAACGTCTGCGTACCTTTCTAGATATCTGATAGCCACTCTACTGCTTTTGTTAGCTTAGATACCTTACCGTTAGCGACAAATTGTACCCGCCGGCATCGGTCATATACAAGCAGTTTGGGCGCTGCCATTCTACGTTGCCCTACTTTCAACGTCTTATACTAAAGTACCCAAATCTCTGTATCCCAAGATGGGATAGTCTTCAAACTTTTTTGTATCTCCTTAAATGTGTGATAGTCACTTAACTTCTTTGGCAAGCTTATCCCGACTACCGTTAGCGAGAATGTGTGACGGAAGTCGGCTCTGCAAGAAAAGTCATATACGTCATAGGACATTAGAAACGGGTCCGTATGGGGGGGGGGGTATTGGATCTAGAAAAGGGTTCATACCGAGAAGATAGATGCGGTAACTTAGCCAAAAGTCGGGGGATTTTGTTTTCCAAAAGGTGTTGTCTATCAGAAAATAACACTCGCCTTTGGAATGGAATGCCCCTTTAGAAAAGTCAGATAGTATTCTTTCACAAGCAACGTACGTGTATTCACCCTGTGCCAATGATTCGGCATTGACATAAAATGTGTAAATATGTTTGTCTGTCTTTCTTATTCCAGACTGTCATGAGAATCTCGTTCAATTTCTGAATAAGACCTGTTGTAATAGAATTCCTCATTCCTCGTATCTCCTCAGATATGAGTATATGGACTTCTCGGCGCCGTTTGTCGAGACGGGGATCAGTGTGCTAGTCAACCGGAGGAAGGGCAGCGTCTCCCCGTCCGCATTTCTAGGTACGCCCCCTGGTCAATCTAACAATCTCACCGTCTGTTATCATGAACAAATACCTCACAAATCGATTTAATGTCAGCTAGCGCCACATGCCCTATCAAAAGCTATGCTGAAAAATGTCAAGTCTACTTCATAACGAGCTTTTCTATTATCTTCACAACCACATGTTTATGCAGGTGGGATCTGACGTTTCGGTGACCGTCTGACCGTTTGTGTTCCAATTTGCACCAGTGCCCGTAGGGGCTGTAGCCCCGGCCGGGCTCCAAAGACACAAATTTGTTCCGATGCATACTGCCGGATTAGGCCACGGCGTTTATTTGTCACTGGGTGCTGAGTAGGTTTTACCTGTGGATTTTAAAACATCCCGGGGCCCGGCCGTGCCACAAAATAGTCACAGGGTGTTATATGAGGCCTCGTAGAAGTCACGCTGCAAGTTGCAAAAAACAGTCCGTAAACTACCCGAAGGGGCCCCATGGCAATAATGACAACTTCATATTGCAAGCCAGGTGTTGCTACAGTGTTACAAATGCGGCCCACACTGTCATGTAATTGTCAATTTAAAAAAGGGTGTTATAAAACCACCTATCAACCTGATGAGATTATTCACGTTTTACAAGTTTACGTTAAACTTTCTTCCACAGCTCCCTTAGACGTGTGGTCGTGGCTGATGATATTTCTCGTCTGTGTGCACGGCATGGCCCTCGCCATCTTCGTCTTCGAGTTTCTGCGACCCAGAGTGGGCAGGGCGAGGAGACTGTTTGCCGGAGAGGAGGGTACGCTATTTACCTTATAACAACAGTTACTAGTAGTACAGTCAATATATACCCATTCGGATGATGTTAAGTGCTAGAGGCACCTCCTAAAACACGGGACCCCCATTTTACGCCCCTTCCGAAATATAAACGCAGCTTCAACCAGGATACGCTGATATGAACCTGTTGATGGACTGTGATGATATCTGATATGCGGGTTCAAGGTCGAGCCCCTTGCGGCTTGCATTGGTATTTCAGCAGAACTTCTGGCCTTTGTATCTTTAGTTCCGGACATGATATGGTCTTGATTTGTGGGTGGCAGTCAGCATTTGATGTAAATAAGGAGAAGTGGTGTAGGCTTGGGCCCCTAGTGGCTTGTTGCTACCTATTATATGTACATCAGATTGCAAGCACATGGAAACTTATGTCTTCTGCAACGTTGTACAAGTTAACGGATACTTATGTTTTCTACAACAGACTACAAGTTTACAGATAATTTTATGTCTCCGACAACAGAGAACAAGTTAACGTATACTTTTGTCTTCTACAACAGAGTACAAGTTTACATATGCTTATGTCTTCCAAAGCAACGTTGTACAAGTTCACGGATATTTAATATGTCTTCCAAAACAGAGTACAAGTTTACGAATGCTTATGTCTTCTACAACAGAGTACAAGTTTACAGATGTTTAGGTCTTCTACAACAGAGTACAAGTTTACAGATGTTTAGGTCTTCTACAACAGAGTACAAGTTTACAGATGTTTAGGTCTTCTACAACAGAGTACAAGTTTACAGATGTTTAGGTCTTCTACAACAGAGTACAAGTTTACAGATGTTTAGGTCTTCTACAACAGAGTACAAGTTTACAGATGTTTAGGTCTTCTACAACAGAGTACAAGTTTACAGATGTTTAGGTCTTCTACAACAGAGTACAAGTTTACAGATGTTTAGGTCTTCTACAACAGAGTACAAGTTTACAGATGTTTAGGTCTTCTACAACAGAGTACAAGTTTACAGATGTTTAGGTCTTCTACAACAGAGTACAAGTTTACAGTATTCAGCGCCATATGGCTGATGTGGGGGATGTTGTTCGGCGGGGCGGTTCCTGCGGACAACCCCAAGGGCACGACAAGCAAGATGACGGCCTCCGTCTGGGCGTTCTTCGGCCTCATCTTCATAGCGTCTTACACGGCTAAACTGACTGCGTTCATGATCCTGGAAGAAAAGAGGGAGACTATCACAGGCATGAATGACCCTAAGGTAAAGCATACTGTAAATGCATCGCGGTGATATACTTTCGCGGTAGCGGGAAAATGGACTGTTTGCAGTGGATTTAAGTTCACGGTAGCACCAGAGAATGATGGTCAAATACTATAATGGAAAATGTTCGCGGTGGTTTAAAGTTCGTGGTAAAGTGGCCACCGCGAAAACCACAAACATAAAACTACCGCGAACATTTCTGCATTTGCAGTATTTTAGTTGTGCAAATGACTTACACGTCGACATAATCTATGCATGGTTACGTATAGCATTAACCATCTCACACTTGTCGCAAGTTTGAAATAACTATTATTGACCACTTGCATAAATTAAGTATTTTTGCTTGAACTATGCAAACTAGGCCCATAGTTTCTGATTCACGACATGGAACACCACAGTAATAGATTGCTGTTTTTTGGCAATGCGTATGGGGCGATGCCGCTTGAGCACAGCGATTCACTCGTCAGCGAAACATATTTTTGTCTGTTGCTCTATACCATAATTTTCAGCTTTGATATGAAATTTTCGTCTCTGCCACACTTCACAAATAATGTAGCGCAAGTTCTACTAGGGTGTCTAGTGGGGTAACCTATATATATACGTTCCTTCAAAACAAGGTATATTTTGAAATATTGCAGTTTGAAACCACGTCCGTCGACATGATATCCCTAAATACCATGTTTAAAAAAAAAAGACTTAAACATTTTCTATTGCATGTTTCTATTGCATGCACTATGTCTTTAAAAACTACGTATACGTATATAGGTTACCCCGTGGCTAAAGGTGAACTAGTGTTAACATGAAAATGTTTAAATTTGTTTTATACCTAGTTCCAGAACCCGACTGGGAGTTCGCCACCCTTCAGGTTCGGTACAGTCCCTGACGGCAGTACGGAGAAGAACATCAAGCGGAACTACGGCAGCCACATGCTGGACTACATGAATCAGTTCAACAACGACTCACCCAAATCGGCAGCGGAAGCCCTCAAACATCGGTAATATCTTCGTGACACATGTTTTCTTACTCCTGGACGCACAGCTTTTAATGGCCGTGAATTTCGTTTTTCGGAAAGTGGTCTCGAACTAAAGTTTTGCCGAAATCAATGTAATACTTAAAAAATCGTAGCTACACATTTTATGTTTTCTTACATCAACGCGCATGTTTCTGTTCTATGGTAATCAATTCCGTTTTTCGGAAAGTTTAGCTGAAATTAAATTAATGTGCAGTTGAAGTACTCTTCCACTGTTCGTGACAGAGAAGACAGACGCTATGTATATATACAGGTTAATTGTACGAGCAAATCCCCCAAGCTCTTTTCAACCAGTACAATGGACCACGGCCTGTGACCCTTTCCAATAGTTTGGATGTCGGAGGATATACATGTAAAATGTTAGCGAAAAAGTTTGGAATCAAACTCACAACTTCTTGATCCAGAGTCCTAGACTGTAAAAAGGAAACCTTACATATAAGTATCAAAGCTAGTACAAATGCGAATGCGATTCAAGGAAAGCTAAGATGTTGTCGCTATATTATAGTAAAGCCTTAGCTTTGAATCACTCAGTTTAAACATTGTGCATCTCTTCCGAAAAAAATTTCATCAGGTTGGTAGATCATAGGACATAAGAAGAGAAAATGTACGAGAAAATTCTTATGACCTATTGTGCATCCCTGTAGGGAGCTGGATGCTTTCATCTACGACGCAGCCGTTCTTGACTGGGTAGCGGGGAAAGACCCGGACTGTTCTCTCGTCACCATCGGGGAAGGGAAGATCTTCGCCGCCACGGGGTACGGCATCGGGTTCCCCAAACGGTCCGTTCTCAAGAAGGAGTTTGACTTGGAGATCCTGCGATACCGAGCAAACGGTGAGTGGGCGACACCTAGCGGAATAACTGTGATTTGCAGTGTCTGTTTTATTCCTTGTCTTTTTTTCTTCCCAATGTCTAGTCTCTTGAGCCATTTCTTGCTGACTTTAATGAGAAACATTCAAAAAGCTTGACGGTTGAGAATATTCTAAGAACACCTATGTAAAAATCGCCATGGATCAAAAGCGCCACGTAGCGATGTAAGTTATTAATGCAGTACCATAAGGGCACTAACTAGCATTGTGCAGTCATTTAATGAACTGCTAGAGGCCGCTTTTGATCCATGTTATTAAAGATTTACGTTACACCCCATTACACTCGTCATCTTGAGATGGTTATTACGGAATTGATTAGATTCTGTTTTATATTTTTGTTAATTTGTCGTTTGATTAAAGACTCAAAAGAATCAAATCTCGCACGCTACCTTGTCTCATTTTCCTCATGTGTTTTTCCGATAGGCTTTCTTGATGAACTGAAAGCGGAATGGCTGAGGGGAATTTGCCATCAAAACAGCCAGGTCGACGCCAGAAGTGACCCGCTGGATGTAGAGAACTTGGCGGGAGCGTTCTACCTCCTGGCCACGGCCATCGGCCTGAGCCTACTCGTCCTAGCGGTCGAACATGTGTACTACAGGTCCATCCGGCCAGCCCTACTGAGTAGGCGTATCGACTGTAACGGTGCCTGCTCGCTGATCAGTACGGTACGCAACTTTATACTAAAAAAAGACTTGAATAAAGAAGAGAAAAATATGTGAAAGAAACCAGAAACGGTCCCGATCCGGATGTATACAAATATAGAAATGTCCGGAAATGACACCCTTTCGCACAGTGAAAGTTAACGATGGAAATGGATTTCATGGAATATTCCAAAAATTGCAAAAAAAATGGCACAGCTATGTATTGTTTTCTTTCGTGTTTACCTTCACGAAAGAAAACGTGTTGGTTTTTGTCCATTTCCTTCTCTTCTTCTTCTCTTGTATGTTTCGAACAAATAAGGCCAAAGACGTTGACCTGGACCAGACAGCTATCTATGTGGTAACTGGTAATTTAGCCATTTAGACACCCTGTGAGTTTGATTACAATATGTGTTACTAAAAGTGGCAGGACAGACTTGGAGAGGCTGGTCACCAAATATGTATTAGTAGATTATAACAAGTCAAAAGATAGCCCAGGCCTTCCTATAACCTACTTTGTTAAAGAAAGAACAAAAATATACAGGACAGTAGTTTGTCAGGCTATACCATGTGTATTTTCTTTCAGTAACACATCTATCATTTTCCCGTGTTCTGCGCAGGGAATCCACAAAAGCCTTGACGTTGGAATGGGAGAAGGGAACGGCCTGGACTCACACGAGTCTCTGTACGAGGATATGTGTGAGGACTGCAACAACACGAGTCCCGAGGACAGGAACCAGATCGCCATGTCAGAAACCGTCACGTCAGACATAGCTCTAACACTGTCAAGGTCACCAACACAAGAAGTTCTACCGATGGGAGACTATCACACGGAACCCACGGGGGAAGGCTGCGGAGGGGTCGAGAAGGATGAGGATGATGGGGAGGGGTTTGTGAGCCCCAGCGGACGTGTATTGACAACTGCATGATATGTACATAACGATAGAGGGCGTAGTTGTGCAGCAAATGTTTGTACAGGTCAATTGTCACATTTAAGATGGTCACTTGCTGTATAGGTAATAGGTCGTTTAACCATCAACACAAGATTTTCTGTGCGTGGGCCTATCTTTATCCACTTACAAAAACTGCTAGGAAGTAGCAAAGAGTAAAGTGATGTTCTTAGTACATGTATAAGCTTGATTTGTGTTGGGTCTAAAGCTGGACTGTAGTTCCCATCACAAAAATAGTACGGTACCCCTACCCCTACTCTACCACTGCCCTACCGCTTCAACCCTCCAACTCAAGTGCATAACGCGAAGTCACAAAATTGTCCATTGCTGGAGTTGGGCAGTCGAAAATTCTGATTAGCCCAATTTTTGTGTTGGAAATTACAGTTCAACTTTGATTCAGGTTGTTCTCAGTATATCTATACATGCTAATGATGCTTTTATCGATAACGCATGTGGTATGACACATTGACATCGGTTCCAAGAGGTCAAAGAAAAAGCAGCTTATGGTCGCCTGTCCCATTTGTATGGGATGTAGCACCGGCCGGTCTCTGAAGTTACAAATTTGTCCTGGTGGACTGCCGGATACCAAGGGAGTACATTTCGGTCTTTTCACGATTAAATCACCGCGTCTATTTGCTGCCGGGCCCTGGGTTGATTTTAAGTCCGAGTTTTTTAAAAAATCTGATATTAGCCGTGCCCCCAAATAGCCTGGGTGCCGCAAGGTGTCCCACGAGGCCACGTAGGGGGCAAGTCCGGAAGTTTAGAGAAACAGCCAAACTGGGACCGAAGCGTTACTGATATGAAAATGAGGATGTTTTATTTCACCAAAGCTTTTGACACAAACCTTGCTCCATATCATTAGCATACAGATTCTGTCAAGATGCAACAGGAGTGCTAATACGAATACGTACCTCTCACTATGTACAAGCCAAGAAAAAAATAAGGCATAGACTCTTACCCTGGAAACCAGTCTGAAACCAAGGCGGGGATTTAGCCGGGGCCCAGGGGCAGCGAAACTGCGTAAGCCTGCTGGATTCGATTTACGGTGCATGTACCTTTAAGAAAGGGGGTTCGGTTAAATTTCTGGCTTGCAGGTTACAACTTTTACACTAGATTTTTCAGTGGTGTCAAGCAGATGTCTATCAAAAATCGCTTTACCCAAGATTAACTGTAGAGCGGAACTTTTGGAGAAGGGACTCTTAATATACACTACCGAGGTTTACTTAACAACTGTTCCATGCTAGCAATGTATATACCAGCCCCTCTGCGCGTGTCTGTTTCGTAACCGGTCCTCGCCATTTGAAACGGTCGTCGCCATTTCGCTGACCGGTCGTTGCGTTTCATAACTATTTTGGGGCTGACAAGGAGCAAAAACGTATATAAGAAACCTTTCGATGACAACTGTACAGCGTTATCCTCATGCATGTTAGGAAAAAAACATATCGGAAAAAGTACTTTACTTCGGGTTCGGACCGACTCAAAAGCCTTATTCCATAATTAACTACTCCATGAAATATAAAGGTGTAAATAGAGCATGATAATACTCTTAAAGTGATGGACCGTATACATAAAAAGGCGACGACCGTTTTAAAAGGCGACGACCGCTGACGAGACGGAAATTCGGGCCGCTACAATACACATGATGCCTCTTAATGACGGTTGACTAGCAAAGATACAGATATAGATGATGGTCAAGTACATGTTTTACTCCTTGCAACATACAAATAACATTATTTGATTGATAGCAGATAATAGGCAGTGTTAAATTTGGTAAATAGAGGGTGATGGCATTTGTATGTTACAAAGAATTTGAAAGCACAATAATAAAAGAGAAAGTTAACCGTGTTCAATAGCAATAGACGTACATGTACATGTATATTCTGAGCTAAATGTAACTGAACATTTCGATAGAGGGTTTCCTATTACATGTATATATGTGCTATGGCTGGAATCTTTACGGCAATGTTGATGTATAGGAGTACACTATGTTCTAGACACAATATGAAGCGTCGATTTAGAAGTACATTATTGTACAGACTACAGAATATCATTCGCACAGTAGCAAATTGTAGGAGTCATTGACTTCAGAAAGGATCTAATACAAAATAAACTATAGATCCGTCATTGTTCCTCCAGCTTTTGTCTTTCATGGTTTTGTTAATGGTTGAAAATGAAATGATATAATTTGATATATCTTTCAATGTTCAAAATAGCTGGAAGAAGTTAATCATTCACAGAAAATTAAAGAATTCTCTATGCGTTTCACAACTTACCAATCGAATTAACACAAATGTCTTCTTTTATCAATTTATCTCACAGTGCATGTAGAACAAAATTAAAACCCTTAAACTTGAGCAGGAATAAGTTTAGAAAAGGCTCTTTTTATTAACGTCATACTAATTATATATTGAATACTCCTAGCTCCTCCATGTTGGCGGGTAATTCAATTAAGCAGTAGCATCTTACTGTGGTTTACAGGCATACAATTTAACATATAATAAGCTTATATACGTGTATTTCATTTTCCTTCTCTGTTGTTTGCAATATTCCTTGCGATGAAGTTATCATTATATACCCCCTAAACTTACATGATGAGTAAAGTAGAGTAGAGTAGAGTCGATTCCATTCGAGTCTTCCTTTGGGAAGGATTTTTTTTAAATATCTATATCTTATAGTAGAAAGACGTCAACATGATCGAGGTTTTCTTTCCATCTCAACATTTAATATCAGTGATATCTACTTATATTAACGTTATGACTCCACGCCTTATGAGACAAAGAACAATATGTATATGGTCATCACTTCTCAACTTGTTAGTAGGACAAGAGTTTAATTCACAACTTTACGCATCAAAGAACGTTAAATGGCCACTTGCGGTTTCAACTGGCAACGTTTAACTTGCACACTACAAGAGTAATCAGGGTGCTGACCACGACTTTGCACTCTGACCTTTGACCGCTCAGAGAAAAGCAAGCAAAGGGTGAGTCTTTCTGCAGCAGCATCGAGCCTTGCAGCATTTTAAGGCGAACAGCAGCCATACTAGAGCACACCTTTGCTTGACACGATGAGGTGAGTAACTCAGGTAGTATAATATGTTAGCTCCATTCTTTTAGAAGAGCTGTTGTTGAAGTTTTCGATGTTTTTTTTCGGGGGGGGGGGGGGGTAAACTTGCCGGTTTTGTTTTCACGTGACTGTCATGTGCATGTGTCGATCGATAACAAATCAGACAAGATCACGATTAGTTTATAAACTTCTAAACTAGGTATTTTAACTTTCCCTGATGTTTTGCTATAATAGCCAATTGTACATTGCAATGTTTTCCCAACCCTCTACGATAGCCCTAGTCAAATATGCATGTACATGTGATTGTTTCTCAAGACTGGAAGCAGGATGGGTTCATGAACTTTAGACCTACATTTCTAGTACGCTAAATGCCTCCTCCAGTGATTGTAATTTATATGGGAGAGGCTCTTTACGCTAACTTCATTTGATGTCCGCCATTACTACTACTACTAACCGTTACTGCATTAGTTGGTGGCAGGAATCAGGAACTGGAAGTATATATGATTTAATACTCAGTGGTAATATCATGATTAGAAGGGTGTATTTTCTGTGCAAATGTCTGTGTTCATTGATAATGTTCATAATACTTATAATGATTGCATGAAATCAGGAACTGTAAAGTTCTTTTTTGGAAATTTGTTTACCTAATGGTTGCATAGTTACAAAATGAGGATATCATAATAATGGTTGTAAACGTTATATATTCTAGAAATGCAGTCCAATATGCGTGAGTCTATGTGAGTAGAAGACAATTTTGTACACATAATAAAAGCATATTAGATATATACTTATACTATTAAAAATCCATCATCATAAGCCAGTAGTGAAATAATATCAATCATACAAAAGATGGCATATTTCCAGATAGCACCTGACCATGACCATGAGTGTACAAACGGAGACGTCTACCTTCGAGCCCAGCTGTCCCACGTCATTTAACATCACGACATGGGCGCGGCGAAACTGTACCGCCGAAAACGTGCGCAGGAAGTTCCCCATCACGCTGTGGTTGCCACGGTACCAGTGCAGCTGGGTACAGTCGGACTTCATCGCGGGACTGACCGTAGCGCTGACGGTTATACCACAGGGGCTGGCGTATGCACATCTTGCCGAGCTACCTCTACAGGTAGGTAGTGTGCAACTATGTAGTTAGTATACATGCACAATGCATTGCATATGTTAGCAGTATGGGTGGGGACCGGTCGGTACAGATCACTAGCATTTTCGCCCCCCTTTAGCGTTTTTGCCCCCCCCCCCCAGAACATTACTAGTATTCCTCGGAGGGGTCTTAAGAGCAGCTGGTTACTACATATTAGGTGCGCTACCTGGTACTATACTGCACCTGGGAGTAACATAGTTGGTGTGTTACCTGGTACCTTTTTTGGGGGGGGGCGAAATCGCTGAAGGGGGGCGAGGTAGGGGGGCGAGATCACTAGGGGGGTAAGGCGAGATCGCTAGTGATTTCGCCCGGGGGGGGGGGGGGGGGGGGGCGAGATCACGGGGGGCGAGAACGCTGTCACACCGGTACAAAACCATTTTTTTCTTATTGGACCGGTCCCGACAGACCGGACCTAAAAAACATCAGTGGACAGGATTTGGGACCAATTAAGAAATGAACAGATTAAATTCCAGCAGGCAGAGATGTAGTAGTCAAGGAGAGTATAATTTGATATTCAGTTTTGAATTCTGCAGTCAAACTTGGTCTAAGTTAGTAGAGGCATTAGTGTTGTTTTACATGAAGATAGGACTTTATTTAGAACGCCAGTAGAAGTTGGGTACTTCATCAAACAGATTCCTTTGTAGCAAAATGGACCATTGTTTTGAGTATCGCCTATTCACAAGTTTTCACAGACAGTTAAGTCCATGGACCTGGACCTGATCCTCTGGACCTGAACCATACCTGTACCTGAATTTCCTTTACCGGAGCCCATCCCTAGTTAGCAGGAAAGTTCATTTGAGTTGGTAAATTACATAAAACCACACAAATTTTGTTTTATTATGTGTATGACATCCTCTAAAGAGAGGGGATTGTGCAAACAAAAAAGTTTAGCCAAAGAATATTGAAGGGTGCCTTCATTATGTCTCAGCTAATATAAGTGGTCACAAAGGGTGAAATTTTTTTAAAATATTATCCAATATCAGGAAAAGAGGCATTTTTTTCACTGATACCTTATTAGTCCCCCAGGGATCTTTGAAAAACACTGGCCAGGTGATATGTACCCTTGGATAAATAAAAATAAACAAACAAACAAACAAAACAATATCCATTGTCTGAGATATTTGCCAGTAAATTTCTCTTTATAGATTGTGTATGACTTTTCATCAACATGATGCATATTTTGATGATGCACTAAAAAACACTGATCAATAAGCATTATCATTGATGATTTCATTCACCAATATGTGATTATAATATTAAGAAAACCATAGTTTGGAGCCCATATCAGATCTGTCTATCTGGATATGCAGATGATTGTACATACATTGTGTATATAGTATACTATTCTCAAACCAGGTTTGTTACACCATGAGGCAGTTTACCGGATATGCAATTGCAAACAAACAAACATTTCAACTTAGAACCAATGTTTAATGACCTAAAAACATGCAATAAGACAGATTTTTGACAGCACATTTGCAATTGGAAATAAATGGTTTGTTTGTCATTTCAGTATGGCCTCTATTCCTCCTTCATGGGTTGTCTTGTGTACTTTTTCCTGGGGAGTTCCAAAGACATCACCCTGGGTCCTACAGCCATCATGTCCCTCATGGTGGCCAGCTATGCTGAAGGGGACACCACCTACGCTGTGGCTCTAACTCTACTCTGTGGCTGTATACAGCTGGGGATGGGCATCTTCCAACTAGGTCAGTATCAGCAAGCTTTATTGACAGGACAACAATTACAGTGACTTTTGTATGGTCAAATATTAAACTGGAATGTGCAGTTGGTAACAGTGGAGTTCAAGTACCGCCTACCGTCATTGCCAAGAAATCTGAGCTTTTTTGGCGATATCGGTACTAGTAGTGTGCTTGGTTTTGGGAGCTTGGCTGCCCGGGTCCGGAGAAATAGGTCGCCTCCAGTGTTACTTAGTGTATGGAAAGTTTAAAAGATTTTCCTTTTTTTTCCCCAGGTTTCTTGGTGAACTTCATCTCATTTCCAGTTATTAATGGATTCACCTCTGCTGCAGCCATAACCATAGCCTTTGGACAAGTTAAGGTAATAAAAGTTTCAAACCTTGAGGACATGTTTTCTATTGATGTGTCCCACACTGATTGTCGAAGAGAATTGCCATATTATAGCTGGATACCAGGCTAGACTTTTTCCATAGAGCAATATGAACTGTATATCTTTCTTCGTAAAATACCTCAAATTTTCAAATGTTCTATTAAAAACTTTGCATATTGTAGATTATGATTATGAAATGATATTTCTGTCATTGCTTTCAGCATGTGCTTGGGTTGCAGAAGATACCAAGGGACTTCTTCCCATGTGTCTACTACACTTTCAAAAACTTAGGCAAAACTAAGTAAGTAGAAATGGCAGTTGTGCTTACGTCTTTGTTGAACATAAGATGCACTTAAATTGTATATAAACACTAGACAGTATTGAAACCATGGTTATCACAAAAACAAATACGAACATGCAGTGTCAGTACCCAGAGTTGATCATACTTCTGTATTGTCTGTACCCATGTAATGTTTCTACAGTGATACAGACTCTACAAGTAAGTAGTATGGACTCTACAGGGGGGATGGGAACAACATGGGGTACGGACACAATATGGGATACAGACACTACAAAGGGTACGTACACTACAGGGGGTACAGACACTACAAGGGGTACGTACGCTCCCGGGGGGGTACGGACACTACAGGGGTACAGACTCTACAGGGGCTACAGATACTACAGGGGGTACAGACTCTACAGGCCTACAGACTCTACAGGGGTATGGACACTATAGGATGTACGGACACTACAGGGAAATGGACACTACAAGGGGTACTGGCATTACAGGGGTTACAAACATTACAGGGTAATTTGTTAGAACACTGTAGGTATGTGGGGTACGGACAGTACAGGCCTGGGGCTACAGTCACTACAGCGGTACAGATAGGTGTGTAGACACTGCAGACTGTCCCACTTACTAGTACTTTGGTCATGTGATGTTGTGTTTGTATCTCCCCTTCCCAGTCTGTGGGACCTGTTGATGGGAGCAGTGTGTTTTGTGCTGCTGCTGCTCCTGAAGTGGCTGAAGGATGTGAAATGGGACAGTCCAGACGAGATAGGGTACAGCCCCACACGCTGGCAACAGGCTGGCAGGAAGATCGTGTGGCTCATAGGAACAGGTATGCAAACACCCTTTACAAACTGTCACTACTGGAATTTTACTGATCACTACTGAGAGCCAATACTGATTTGCTGCTGAAATCTTACTGCAGCCTTGAAGTTATTTATCATTCACAAAATATGCAAAATTTCTGTAACAGATCAGTCACTGAATCAGGCTACAAATCAGTAACTGACAGCAGTAGATCAGTAGCATATCAGTAATTGAATCAGTAAATTGACAGTAGTGGATCAACATGGAATCATCGACAGTAAGTTCCTGAAATGCGACTGTCTGATCTCAGTACTGATAGTTTGAATCTACCTCGAAAATACCAGTGAGTATTTGACTTGGATCACTTCTGCCAAAATATTTGAAAAAAATTTTCTGCCTATTCTTTGAAACACAATGTTAATCTTTCTTGGCCTAACCTATAAGCTAGGGAGGTAAAAGCATCTAATGATTGATAAATATGCATCACTGGCATTCCCTTCAATTTCTGTATGCAGCCAGGAATGCGGTAGTTGTAGTGAGCGCTGCCCTGGTGGTGGTAGCGCTGAAAAGTCAGGACATCGACGTGCTGACCCTCACACAGCAGGTACAGCCTGGGCTGCCTGCCTTCAAACCTCCCGCCTTCACAGCACATCATGGGAACAGCACAGAAACAGCTGGGGACATATTACAGGTAGGGGGCGTTGTTTACACATTTTAGGTTTTGTACATTGGAAATTTGTTCAGTGTTGTACATGTATACTTGTGTATAGCAATGAAAGGCAGACAGGCTTTTAGCTAGGATTTTATATCTTAAATTTCTTTGTGAGTCGCGGCAAGTGATTATTGTAGGGGCGAGTATTGTAGGGGGTCTGGGGGCATCCATTTCCATGGAGTTTTAGAAAATGGTTCGAAAAGGGTTAAATGGTGCCGAGGTATTCCGAGGGGCAAAATTACTGTTGAAGACTGTGACCACAAATGACTAGTGTCATTCCCTCAATCTGAATTTCATGCTCGTCAGAGGATCTGCTCCCCAGTGTTAGGACGCCTAGTGCGTCCAATTTCTTATTATCTTTAGAACATTGCACCCAAATGATGCCTGGACGCATTTATTTACTTATTTATTTATTGATCTTTAGGGTAGTCCCTTCAGTTAACGTGGTAACTGATTTCCAAGGGAGCCCTATAACAATAATAATAACTCAAAGTACAAAAGATAAATACAAACATAGGATTGAACATAACAAAGCAATAATCCAATTCGGGTTTGTAAATCATACAAGCAACTTAGGAAAACTCAAAAGAACTAGAAAGGCCGACATTTGCTTGAGAGCAAATACAGCATATTTCAGCCATCTCCCTCATGCAACAATAGGCCTTGAGGTCGTTGACCCCTTTGGCCATTGGAAAATGACCCAAAAAATTCCCAAATATATCATTTTAAAGTGTTCCATGCCAAAAATTATACATGGGTCATTTGGATAAATATCTAGAGCACCCCTTTACCAAATTTCGGGTCATTTGGTTGTAAAACGAGGGAACAGGAGCCAAAAATGTCCAATTTTTGTCAAAAAATGGCCATAAAATTGCAATATTAAGCATTATGTTGTACTGTATGGAAAAACTGTTATTGAATTCATGCGCACAAAATTGAAGGGCACTTTTATACCAAATTTCAGGTCATTCGGTTGTAAAACGAGGGTACAGGAGGCAAAAATGTGCTTTTTTTGTCAAAAAATGGCCAAAAATCGCAAAATTAAGCATTTTGTTGTACCGTATACCAAAACTGTTATCAAATCTGGGTGGGCATATGATCAGGGCACCTCTGTACCAAATTTCATGTCATTCGGCTGTAATACCAGGGTACAGGAGCCCAAAATATACATAAAAATTGACAAAAACCTCAATAAAATCATTTCAAAGGCAGATATGAAAAAAATGAAAAAAACACCTGAGGGTATTGACTTACTCTACCTTTGTGCCAAATTTCAAGTCAATCGGTTAAAAAACGGCGGAGTTGATTCGATTTGAAGATTTGGCAGGAGAAAGAAAGAAAGAAAGAAGAAAGAAACATTACGAATACAATATATTTCACCATACCTATGGTATGGCTGAAATATAATAACAACTCATACTTAATAACAAAAACAACTCAAGATCACAAACTCATAGGGTCATTGGACGGTCATTGCGGTCAGAGGTCAGATGTCAGTGCCATTTGTCCTGATCAATCGGACTGAACATAAGAAAGAATAATCCAATTCGGATCAGTAAATCATATACGCAACTTAATAATAACAACTCATACACAATAACAACTCAACATCACAAAAATCATAAGGTAATTGTAAAGTCATTGGGATCAGAGGTCAGATGTCGGCGTTATGATATCAGAGACTGTTTAAAGGCTTTAAGAGTAGTTGCTTGTTTTGTCTCAGGTTTAAGTGTATTATATATTTCAGCTGCCCTGATTAAAAGCCAGGAGGCAGCCTAAAGCTCACTTTAGCCAGAAATATAAATTGTTTTCTATTATCTATCATAATCAATAAGAATATGTACTGAAACACTCTTCTTAATTCTTGAAAGTCAGTTAAAAAGCAAGCCTTTGTTATGTGTGGGCATGTGGTGTCGATTGAATAATTTTTATACTTCTCTTATCCAACGTTTTATCTTAACAGATCTTCAATATTTTTAAGATTTCAGAGTCATACACCATGCATCAGGCATCACCAGAGATGCAGAGTTATTGACACAAAGTATATTGATTTACCTTATGGTTTGGTTCTTTTGTATTAGATTAGAAAGACATTTGATGAGGTTTTTTTTCTTTTTCTCTAAGGGTCTTGGAGCAGGCCTTGCTGTGGTGCCTCTGATAGGTTTCTTGGAGTGCATAGCCATTGGGAAGGCTTTTGGTAGGTTCTACCTTGCAACACGGTCGCTCAAATATCATTGTTTCATGAAAAAGTCAGAATGTGATATTTGTACACTTTACACAAGCTCACCCTCACACTCCTGCAGGGTTGACAATCATGGCAAAGTCAATGATATCACCCCTGACAACTCAGCCACAGTATTCGGTTATTAGGGGTGCCTTGCTTATGAATATTAATGAGCTTGCCCTTATATGGGCAGTCAGCCGTTGGGGATCAGGCATCGGCATGGTGAGCAAACAAAGCCATCATGGTAATACGTAACATGATTGGCTGATAGCTTCCCAGCGGCCTTTGCGAGACAGCTTGCGACAACAACAAGCCCAAGAAAGGCCTATTCTCTGATTGGTTGACAGCTTGTTTGTGGTGACAATCATAATAGCCACTGATAGGGCATGAGATAGCAGGGCCCCATAAGGTAATGCCGTTGGGGACCAGGCGTTAGGAGGATGACACAAGCTATGCTGATACTAATACAGTATATGTAACATCATGCCATCACGAATATGCAGTGCTCAAAATACCCACTTGCACACTTGCATACGCAACCCACCCTCACACTCAGGGTTGACATCGCGGCAAAGCCTAACGATATCACCCCTGACAATTCAGCCAGGGTATTTGGGTATTTGGGGCGTGGCTTCTAACCAACTGTCAGCCAATCGGCTTTTTGTTGTCGAAAGCTCGGAAAGGCGCCATATAAGGCGACTCATTAATATTCAAGAGCAAGATAACAGTACCGGCGTAACGTTCTTTCAGCGTCCAGACGTCTTTATCAGGTACCAAATTTAACATTTGTCGGTTCTGTGGGTATAGGGTAACCACGGCATCACCGTATACATGTACTGACCTAGCATACGAAAAAAAAAAAATTACCATCACGCAAAGATAAACAGATCTTTGTACACGCCGCGCCGTGCGCTGTTTGTTCGAAACTTGCAATCCGGTCGCTGATTGGCCCGCGACAAATCAGGCAAGCTCATTAATGTTCATAAGCAGGGCGCCCCAAATACCCAAATACCCTGGCTGAATTGTCAGGGGTGATATCGTTAGGCTTTGCCGCGATGTCAACCCTGAGTGTGAGGGTGACGCAACCACATTTTGCTTGGTGCAGTGTGCAATTTGCAGTTGGAACACCCCTTCCCCCCACCTATGTGCATAAGCTTTGTATTTATTTCTCAAAAAGTTATTAAGTAGTTACATGTAACTGGAAGAAAAGACAATGGATAATATAAGTAGCTGATTTGAAGAGAGTAGGACATAACTTGTGGGACAACTAGAAATGTTGATGGCACAAACCAGGCTTTGACTCAAGTTGACGCCTGGGTAACCTGACTAAAAAAAAGTATTTTGAACACTTGTTTACACAGTTGAAGAATATTGTTCTCTTTCTAAGATGTTTTTTGACTAATACTCGTTTTTCTCTTCATTGTTTAGCTCGTCAGAATAACTACAGGGTTGATGCCAACCAAGAACTTTTGGCCATTGGTAAGTTTTGCTCCTATAATTAGCTCTTTAAAAGTTGAAGAAGTCACTACAATTTCTAGTTTGCAGTAGCTCTCTAAAAGTCACATGTTGTACAGTCATGGAAACACTGACGCAATCATGGACAGCCAGTTGGAAACCACCAGTACTAGCTATAGCAACGAACTTTGCAAGGGTGCTACGTATGGAAAGAACCGTATATATAGGCAAACGAGCTATGAAGGAATAGTACAGTTCAGTCTGTATAAATTCTTAGGCTTTTACTTGGCCTGATGTTCTTGATAAGAGATTGGGTCTATGTTCCAAATGTGCCTTTAGTATTCATGCATTCCTTACAGTAAATGTTGCTCCAGCACACCATAATTTACTGGTACTTACGTACATGTAGCACATAGGCAAGGTGGTAGGCTGGTAAAAGACAGATTGAACAAAAATTTTCGCTGGGGTTTTTAGCTCACGTTGAAGCAGTTACCACCAAAACTATGGACATATAACCACTGCAAACATTTCTACATTTACAGTATTACTGTATTACAGGTCCTGAAGTGGTATAGAAATGGTGGCAATTTTTATATACATGTATCTCCTTTTGTCCTTCAGGTATGGGAAACATCGTCAGCTCCTTCGTTTCGTCTTATCCGATCACAGGCAGTTTCTCAAGGTAAGGGGAAGTCTAACTTCTGTATTAATTCTGGTAACTTAGAGATATTTACCTTTGCCAGAAAGGTAATATTTTTCATTGGTTATTATCGATGTTAATGTGGAGGAACAGCATACATGTAACTCGAGAATGGCTGGCCTGCTGGATGGATTGTGTCCATATTTGGTATGTGGGTAGGTCTTTATGATATCTTTTGGTTTTGATATCTCGAGTTGGAATTCTAGACATGCTATGATCATGATTTTTTATAGTTGTAGACACATCATAGATTTGTTGTTTGAATTCTTGAGGTAGGGAGTAAGTGTTGAAGGTTTAGGCTCCCTAGTTCCTTTTTTTGGAACTGCAGGGACTGGTTTTATTTCAGACTTTGAGAAAGAATTACTGAAGGAGTTGAGGGATCATCATGATTAATGAGTTGTAGATAGCATAAGAGATGCTTGTTCTGATTGTCATATGTACTGAACTCAACTATAACCTTAGATTGCAGTATGACAGTTATGTTTATCATGGTTACAAATTCTTTTTGTTTTCTATTCAGAACTGCAGTGAACTCTCACAGTGGGGTGAAGACACCCGCTGGAGGACTTGTTACAGGTCAGCAAAATCGCATCAATCATTACCCAAACCAACAGTACATTTGCATGTTTATGTATTGCAATGCCAAAGTAATCAGTGTGCACTCACAGCATGCTATGGCACATTATTCCTTAGCAAATGAATTGCTGTGTTTGGATGATCCTTATGATGTGTGCTGTCTCTTCCAGCTGCTGTGGTGCTACTGTCCCTAGGCGTGCTGACCCCGTCCTTCCACTACATTCCCCAGGCAGCGCTGGCCGCTGTCATCATCTCTGCTGTGTTAACCATGGTGGACTTCAGGGTGCTGGTCAAGCTGTGGAGGCTACAAAGTAACGATATGAACAGCTTTAATGCTACATAACTATTATTCTGGCTTTTGATACTATTACTGTAAATGCATTTAAGTTCGCTGGGATTTAATTTCGCGGTAGCGGGAAAAGGGACTTTTCGCGGTGGATTTAAGCTCGCGGTAACACCATAGACTGCAGTCTAATACCATAATAGAAAAATGTTTGCGGTGGTTTTAAGTTCGCGGTGAAGTGGTCACCGCGAAAACCGCGAACATTAATCCACCGCGAATATTTCTGCATTTACAGTATTCTATACTTTTGAGACTTTTTATCAACATTGACTATCATAATTCTACCAGGTGCCATAATACCGCCACCTCAAAAAAACATTAGTATAGAGGTCTTCCCAAGATTGTCTTGAACACCGAATGTAAGATATCCTAAATGTAATACAATTCAGATATTTAGGTGTTGAAGACAATCTTGAGAAGGCCTCTATAACAACGTTTTTTGAGGTGGCGGTATAACAGCACCTGTTGGAATTATGCAAATGTATGTTACCTCCATGCAATTACATTTTTTGTAAATCCATGAAAAATTTGGTAAGGATGCTGTGGATATATTTTTTTGAAGATCAATTATGTGACTTCTTGTATTTTTCCTTTGTACTGCAGCAGGAATTCTGTTCTTTGTACCTGAATTATTGCAACTGTACTATGAATGAATGTGCTCCACTTGCTACTTTGTTTAACAATGACTGTTCTTGTTCACTTCAACAGAATTGGATCTGCTTCCTCTTGTCTGTACTTTCTTTGGTACTTTTATTGGAATTGAGGTGAGGATTTCAGTTTCAACACATTTCTAGTGTTATTGGTGTGTGAAGAATAAGTATGTATCAAGCCAACATTGTCAAGATTTATGTTTTTATTTTTAAGAAATTTTTAAGAAATTGACCACTATATATATATCTACTTGAAAAAGCATCGCAACTGAGGATGACAATAATAATTCTTTACCTTTACTTATGTGACGATAGGGTTTGATGTTGTTTTTTCTGTTTCAGTGGGGGATCCTAGCCGGAGTGGGTGTGTCTGTGATGATCCTTCTCTTCCCACAGGCTAGACCAGGAATGCTGGTAAGTCTTTGGTCAGAGTTCTTGTAGTGTGATTTGCAGATGTTTTGAAGTGTGCGTAGTCTAGCGGTTAATCACACTGTGTATGGACCAAGAGGTTGGGAGTTCAAATTCTGTCTGTTGATTGCTCACCCAATGTGCACACTACTCAAAACTGTTGCAGCCCTTAGAACAGGGCATTAAGCCGTGGTCTACTGTTCGTTGTGCTTGAAGTTGTCGAAAAGAGATAATTATATAAGCTTTGGGTGAATTTCTCTGGTACACTGAAACTGTAAAAACTGCTCATACATGTAGTACAGGGCTCAAAATACCACCTGCATATGCAGGTTAGTGCATGTAAAATTGGAGCTGTGCAGGTACAATGTATTTCTGGTGTCCACCAGCACCAAACCTGCACTGGTCCATATGCTGGGTTTTATACATAAATGTCATATGATGTAGGTGTATCTGGATTGTTATTAGCTGTTTTAAATGTTACCACCTGTTTAAAATGTTTTAAATGTTATAACAAAAAAAATAGTGGTTCCTGAAAAATTTTAATATGATCAATACTTCCTAAATTCAGAATGGTGCAGGTAAATTTTGTCTGGTGCAGGTAATTTTCAATGTTACCTGCACTTGTGCAGGTATGCAGAAAAAATGCCCCGTAGTGGGAGTGTATGTCTTGGAAGAATAGGTCTCCAGTGAGCTAAAATTGGATCGATATGACTTTGTCTTTTCTTGCCCATGACCTACATGCAGGTGGACAACAAGGATGTGTTGATATTTCAGCCAGACAGAGGTCTTCACTATCCCGGTGTGGACTTCATCAGAACATTACTGTATGACAGGGCACTCAAAGGTGAGGTCAGACACCAAATGCCTTGCTTGAACAATGATGGAACAACTTCCTATTGACTGCTTAAACTTAGAAGCCCCATTCTGCTAGTTTTTTACTGCTAAGCAACCTTAGAACAACCAAAAACTGGATTTGTGTGGCCCTAAGACTGTCTCTAGCTTTAAATTTTTTCCAGCCCACTCATTGTTTTGGAGTTCATGTTGTTGATTTTTGTTGTTACCCATTCTGTTCCACACAGAGAAGCCATACAGACCAGTGGTGTTGGACTGTTCTCACATGGCCAGTATAGACTACACTACAATACAGGTAAATACAGGACAGTGCACAGTGGGAGGGGGGCAGGTCAACCTTACCATAATATTGTCTTGTGTTAACTTTCCTTACCTATCTCCCTGCTGTAGCCAATACTGTTTGAAGCATAGATGATTCCAAAGAAGGAACTGGGGTATTGTGATTATGGGGCGAAAGCATGTTATATACATAATATGACATATCAAAATCACATTGTGTAGCATAACAGTAGGGTCTTTTGCCCAAAGGTTCTGGGTTTGGAGTCCCTGGTCTGCTCAGACATTGTGTCTTCTAGACTTAACTACTAACACAACTTTCCTCACTTCAGATCACTGACAAGTGAAATTGAGTACATAGTTGATTGGTTTGTGATGCCCTATTAAATGGATGTGCCATGTTTGAGGAGAGCCACACCCTTGGGCAAGTATTAAAAAAATCCGCCAAACCAAGAGTAGGGGTTCTGGCCAATGTGAATCGATCAATTAAGCCCATGACCTCAGAAATATCTTTACATATAAACAAAAAGTCATGTACATTGTGTAATACCTTTTCAGGATTGCTACAATCTTATTGTCCATTTTTGTTGCCTTACAGGGTATTAAAGAAGTGTTGGAAGAGTTCAACAGGATGCATGTGCCTCTTTCCTTTGCTGCACTTAAGGTAAATGTCATTGTCCATTTTGTAGTACTAGTCTATTAATTTTGGTCTATTAAAGACTTAATAAACTGAATTGAATGTATGGACATTTCAGAGGTTAACGATTATTTGTATAATATTTCATGGTTTGGCTGTGATAATTTTTATCACCTTATCTTATCTGTGTTTTTGTATAATCTACTAGTATACTACTTCATGGTATAGCTGTGACAGTATTTGTAATTGATATCTCATCATGTATTCGGCAGCCGCACCTACAGGAGGTGCTTACAGCTGCTGATCTGCCAGGTTTCAGGTGCTATGCAACAGCCAATGAGGCCGCCAACAATATCTATGGTCTGTACATTTTTGTCATATCTTTCCTACACATTATTTTGAATGGTTGATGTTGTGACTTCTTATATATCATGAGAAAAAATTGCCAATCAAAAATTAATTATAATTCTTAATCTATAGCAATTACAAACTACACTTAGTCGCTCCCTGCAAGAGGTACTTTTTCGCTGTTAACCGGGGTCGTGTACAATCGGGGCCGCCTAGCACAGTGGTAGTGTATTCGGCCCGTGACCGAGAGGTCGCCGGTTCGAATCCGCCTGCCGTGTTGCCGGTCTTGTCACTCAGTCAGCCCGCCAGGCCCTTGGGAAAGGCACTTTACACGACTTTCCTCACTTTACTCATTACAAGTGAAAAATGAGTCGTCCCTCGGATAGGACGTTAAATGGAGGTCCCGTGTATGGGGAGAGCCATACCTTATGCACGTTAAAGAACCCGCCACATGTGCGAACATCCACCCGAGCGGATCAAACCATTCCGGCCAAAATAGGGGTAGGGAATCTCCCGAGCAGCCCTCGTAACCCCTGCTTCGCCTATTGGGTCAGTTAGTCCTCACTCATAGTGAGCAATTGGACTGGTCTCAATCATGATGTTTCTGACCTAGGGCGAAGAGTTGCAGTTACAGTTCCAATCATGTAACCCGTAACCTTGAGTGGCCTTCAGGCCTTGTTACGTGGTGACCATTGAGTAAAAATACGTGGTGACCATTGAGTAAAAAAAAACAAAAAAAAAAACAACCGCACCACTCAGAACCTAGGACTGTGTACCTCCAACCTTTGCTTTACCTGCTAATTACATCTTTCACAAACAAACTTTCACCATTCCAACTTTTGAGATCAGTTCCGCTGGCTAAAAGGGAATTTCTCACCGCTAAAAACACGTTAGCCATTTATTTTTTGGGTCGGATCCCTTTTAGAGTATGCACTCGGAGTAATATATGAATGACATAGTATAGTCACATACATATGAGATAGTTATTGTTTGTTGATGACAGATGATCTTCAAATCATTGGCTCTTAAAAAAAAACATAATTATCATGGTTTAACTTTGTTTTTTAGTTAATCACTGACCTAATGAAACTTCTCACGGATGTCTTCAGCTTGATTTATTAATTTTATGTCTTGTTGCAGAAGATGGTGACCCAGAAACAAACCCTTACACTCCCCTACTGAATGCAGCGCAGCACTGACCTGCTAGGGGGCAGTAGTGTGTGGGAGCAAATGCCTTCATGTAATGTATGATAATCACACATTAAAATGTATGGGAATCTTCACTTTCTTCATGCTGTCTTCATCATTTGTTGGGGGTAAAATGCCAATGAAAGGAAAATTACTAATATTTTTAGAAATATGAGGGAAAGAATACCTGTAAATGAATTTTAATGTCCTTAGATATCGGATTGCTTTGATGATGATGTTGATATCAGATTATCTGGCGCTTATGAAATACAGTCTATGTGGACAGATGGTCACTGTAGTCAGGATTCTAAATGCTTGTGTCAATAGGAAATATTATGTAAGGTATGACCAATAAGTTTTCACATAAACCAGGTGGTCCTTATGTAGAGGTAGTCACTTGTACAAGTTTGCCCATAATTAGTGAGTCTGAATTTTTAAGTGAAATTTGATACTTACATATTTCCAGACATGTGTTTTTTTGAAAGTCAATATGTCAATCAAAGAGGAGAAACTATATTAGTTAGTGAAAGTCTCAAAATCAATTTTCGAAATGAAACACATCTTAAAGAAAAAACAACAAAACACCAGATTATGATATAATTAAATTTGTATCTAAATACTGAAGCTGTGACAATTTGACAGGGCACTCAAGAAATGTCTTTGAGAGTAGGGAAAATTCTTTTTAATGTGTTTTCTGGTATTTTTAGTCATACAAACATTTTGCAAGATAATGCCATATTATATTATAAATTCAAGAGTAACACAAAACCAATTTATGATACAATGCTGCCGCAACCTACCACAGTTTCAGTGAGGTTTAGTAATTTCCCAGTTAATACATGTACTTTATCAAAATCTTCAGAACTCTATATTTCAGATGTTAGGCATTCAAGCAAATTTATACATTTCTCTTCTGTTATGAATAAGAGAAATATATATGTTTCCCTTTTCTTAGCTAATGTTTTGTTGCAGTTGATACGTATGCTGGCCTTTGATGTAGACTGTTTTGTTCAGGTTATTCAAATTGTATTAATTTAGATGTACAATTGTGTTTTTATTGTATGTCAGTGATGGAAAAACAAACTAATGATAAACAAGCCATACTGTCACCAATTTATTTCTGATAGATACATAATACATTATGTATATATCTTTATAGCTGGTATAGCCATCATTCAGTGTAATACACTAGACTAGCTTGTAAGCAGTTGCAATTATAGTTGATACTTTGCACTACTGGTACTTCTTAAGTACAGATGCAAGTACAGAAGATATGAATTCAGACTGACACAAAAAACAAGATCATGATGTTGAGTTGTAAAGAATTTTCCGATTAAAAAGAATTCTTACCAACACTTTGTCATATGCATTTAATGATTGTCCTCTTTAAATGTTATGAATAAATTTGTGGAAGTGAAATTTTGAATGGAAAAGCTTATGATAGATACATTACGCACCCCTTCTCTGCGAAACTTGAACACATCTTGAACTGGATGAATACATTTTATGATGTTTTCATGTCTTTTCCCCACTTTGCATGAACCAAGGACTTCCATAGAATAAAAGAAATGTTGTACACAAAAATAATGTTATCATTTTGTATACAGTGTAGACTGAAATGTTGCTATATTTGAGGTACTTTTCTGATATATCTGTGCAATATCTCTTATCAAAGTTTGCACCCGACTTTGGTAAGAACTTGCATCACCTTAAGAATTTTGAGAAGTTTAAAAACATACATGTACTTTATTCGAATAAATACTTTGCTATTTCACTTATTATCTATGGCTTAGATATCTTTCACTTAATATATCGTAGAAACTGGAAATCTTCTAATCAGGCAGATTTACCAGTGACGCAAGATAGTATCAAAGCTGGCCAAGAAGTATAGCTGGCCAAAGAGTAGCCAAACACACTCCTAGGCCAGCTTAACTCTTCTTGCAGCTTTTGATACTATCTAATGCTACTGTAGGATCTGCTTGGAGTTTAGAAAACGTTATCTTTAGTCTGTCTTCTTTCCTCACAGTCTTCCACTTTAAAACGTAAAACGCCCCTCTTATGTGCAAGTACCTCAGTACCGAAAATTCGTCCCCCATCCTGTGATGTCTGTTGTTCGCAACACCCGACCTGAACATCTCTTCTCCGTCCTGTTAAACATCATCTTTAGTCTGTGTTCTTTGATTGTCAAGGTCTTTCCTCACAGTCTTCCACATGGAGACGTAAAACGCCCCTCTTGTGCAAATACTTAAGTACCGAAAATTTGTCCCCCATCCTGTGATGTCTGTTGTTCGCAACACCCGACTTCAACATCCCTTCTCCGTCTTGAAAAACATCACCGTCTTCTTTCCTCGTCAATATCTTTCCTCACAGTCTTGCACGTGAAGACGTAAAACGCCCCTCTTGTGCAAGTGCTTTAGTACCGAAAATTCGTCCCCCATCGTGTGATGTCTGTTGTTCGCAACACCCGACATGAACATCTCTTCTCCGTCCTGGAAGCCGTTGTTTGAGATGGGCCGCTCGAAGTAGTGATAGGCTAGAACCCTGTCATCTTGGGCTGTCCTGTAAGGCCAGAAGCCATAGAGGTTGGTCTCTTCACACATGGATAGAGCGATGGTCGCCACAAGCAGGCCTGGGGAAGATGGAAGAGAAAGAGGAAAAACATTGGTTTTTGTTTTGATTCCATATTTAAGGTACATGATGATGATAATAAAAAAGAATGGTTAATTGTCAAATCATTATTTGTTCAATACCTTGGCAGTTGCAGAGTGAATTGATGTGTGAACATTACAACAATCATACTCAATGTCACTTTAACCCTATTATTACAAAGTGTCAAAACATTAAAACATGAGGAGTGTAGTTTAGAAAACCTAAAGTTTAAAGTTGATTAAGTACAGCTTTCCAATATATACCATATTGACAAATTTTCATACGACAATCAAATTCTGAAATTGGTCACTTCAATGGACAACTTCAAATTATGTCAATTAGTGAAGACAAAGTTATGATGACATCATTTCTTGCGCCAGTGTAACAGACCAGATGTACCCCGGATATTCTGTCCATTGGTGGGGGTGTGTTTTGCATGTTACACTGGTTTTGAGAATAAGGCCTAGGGTTGAGTGGCATAACTGCACGTTCTTTGGCCCAGAGCCCGGAGGTTCTTTGTTCAAATCCTGTCATGCTACCGACCTTGTGCCATTGGGAAAGGCACATAACACGACTTTTCTCACTTCAGCTACCCTGGGAAAACACAGACTCCTACGAGGCGCGCAAAGTTTACCGATCCCCACCACACGCGCGCACGGAACACCCGCCGCCCAACACCCGCCGGCCCACGAACCAGCTGGCCCCAACTATCACTTGCCTCTCTCGGAGAAGCAAGCGATAGTTGGGGCCGGCGTAACTGGGGCCAGCTGGTAGTGGGGCGGGGGTGTATAGTTGCGGGAGGGCGCGCGTTAGGCAGGGGATCGGTAACTCTTCTTTGCGAAGCTTCTTCTTCGAGCTGGTTTCCCAGGGTACACTTCATCCAGGTGTAAAGATGGGTACCTGACTTCGGTCGGGGAGGTAAAGGGCGGTAGAAGGAGAGGGATGGGCTCCACCTTCCAATACCGAGGCCTCGACACAATGGATAACAACCCATTGCCCCTATGGCCTCCAAAAGGCTTTGGGACTGCCTTAACCATAACCTTTTGTACGGGTTTTAGATTTCTGAATCTCTATTTCTTAGGCCACACCAATTTCATTTGTTGCTTTGCGGATTTTCCTGTCCATTTTTTTTTCATTTTCAAAAAAAATCCCGAGAAAAAAATTATACAGGTTTTGCTATCACAAAACTGTAAACATTACCATTCAGAGCCACATACACATCATTTCATTTTAAAAACAATGCCTTTTACGCAGAACATAAGTTACAAATGAAAGGAAGGGATTCATTGTATAAAACGTGCCATTAAACTCCTCAGGCTGTAGCTGTTGTTGTTTTTTTTGCGTGGGATTGAAACCATATATCTTCACCCCAGACCTTTTGACAACATTTTTTCGATCTGCCGGTCCAATTTTTTTCTGACAAAATACGAGAAGCAACAAATAAATTTGGAGTGGCCTCACCTGAGGTGATGCGTGGTTCCTTCAGATGAAACGCCTTCTTCCAGAAACGGTCCGCTGCGCGTAAGAACTCTGGATGTGACCACCGCATCTCCT
Source organism: Branchiostoma floridae x Branchiostoma belcheri (assembly GCA_019207045.1). NCBI lineage: Eukaryota > Metazoa > Chordata > Leptocardii > Amphioxiformes > Branchiostomatidae > Branchiostoma > Branchiostoma floridae x Branchiostoma belcheri. The sequence continues at coordinate 18,387,098 of CM033033.1, read as the reverse complement.
GTTCCGAGCCGCCCAGCATCGCCTTGTGTGCCCGGTACACGGGCTTTCTGTACTGCTTGTGGTCGAACGGGTGCGTGTAGACCACAGCGTTGGCGGAATACATCGCAACCGCTTGTACGAAGGCTCTCACCTTTTCTTCCTCAAGAAGTAGACCATATCTGCAAGAAAAATGGGCAACAATATTTGTTATCCTGATGAATATATACACGTACTGGTCCATCGAAAGATTGTAGACGCAGGAATGCAACATATACAGCACTTTATTGTATGGTAGAAATGCTATTTATATAGGCAGAAGAACTTGTTTCGTTCATTTGGTAAAATCTATCAGGCTTACTTACCTTTTTTGTATGCGTGTCCGTGTTGTATTTGAGATTAAAAACCTTCCTGACTTACTTCTTTGCGAACGGGTGCTTGTCATTTGCCATTAAACACAACGGAAACTATTTATACTATGCCTTGGGCCTGTTGTGAGTTGATACTCTTCAAACCGACTACCTGTTCAAACGATCGCTTTTGCCGGGTTTCCGTTTATGCAATACAAACAAGGAATGATATGTATACAAGTATTGTTCGAAGAATCGCTTTTTTCTTGTGTCAATACAAATGACAAAAGTTTCAACACTTACTCGTGTTGCAGTACAGAGGGGTTCAGTGTGACAAAGTTGGTCTTCTCCCCAACGTCTTCAGTAAACCGTCCATGGATTGGTGGTAAGTTCAGTCTGTATGCAAATAATTAAAAGAGGATGTTGTACAGTGTGACAAAATTGATCTTATTCTCCACGTCTTAAGTATAAGCCGTCATTGGATTGGTGGTAAGTTCAGTCTGTATGCAAATAAAGGAGAATGTTGTACATTGTGACAAAGTTGGTCTTATCCCCCACGTCTTCAGTAAACCGCCCTTGGATAGGTGGTAAGTTCGGTCTGTATGCAAATAAGGGAGAATGCTGTTCAGTGTGACAAAGTTGGTCTTCTTCCCTAGGTCTAAGTAACCTTGCCTTTGGAATTGACTTAAATTGCCCTATCCGTTTCCGATATCTTTTTTTTTAATCAATGGCATACTTGTCTTTGAAACGAACGGAATTGATGCTCGAATGGACGTCATCCATATACAGCAGAAGCCGTTTAATTTCACACCCCATTTTCCAGTATACTGTAAGTGCAGAAATGTTCGCGGTGGATTAATGTTCGCGGTTTTCGCGGTGACCACTTCACCGCGAAATCAAATCCACCGCGACTATTTTTCTATTATGATATTAGACTGCAGTTTATGGTGTTACCGTGAAATTAAATCCACCGCGAAAAGTCCTTTTTTCCGCTACCGCGAAATTAAATCCCCGCGAACTTAAATGCATTTACAGTATTTCATGCAATTATCTAGGTGGTGCAATAATGCGAAGTTATCTATCTGGAATGCACCAGTTTGGGACATTTTAATCCCGTGCAATTAACAGAAGTTTGCGGTTATCTGTTGTACAATTACCTGGCCTCTACTGTACTAGTAATCGAAGCAACAAAGCCTCATGCAGATTAAGAATAGGCTGGCAGCAGGCCATTTCCACATAATTTTGTTGTTTTATAGACGCAAATCATAACCGCTTGTGCAAGGAACAATAATTAGATACATCGACACTTTTAGAATGTTACTGAATACTTTCTGGTCCTTAAATCCAGAAAGATTTGTCGTATCTCACCTGAACACGTGATCTGCAGAGTCGATCTCGTTCCCACAGCCACTTCCCGTCAGAATCCCCCCGTTCCCAACCACACTGCACGTCTGGTACGGTTTTCTGGGGAACTGGACATTCTGCAAAAACGCAAGAAATAGTTTACAAAAATCTTAATCGTACCACTAAATGGACCCTTAACTCTTTTACCAGTACTCCCAATGTAGATACACGATGTAAACAGTTAACCAACGACAACCTGTTTGTACGTATAACGACAACCACATGTGTACAACAAAACTCTGTGAGTTCGTATACACATGTTTTAAGAAAAGGGAAGAGGCATGTTAACGTTAGATATAGTGATAGCATAGCTCCAGATGTATTGTTTATCCAACTTTAATACTACATACAATAGTACTTAGTCTTTAGTATGTAACACAACTGAATTGCTGCATTTAGATTTAGCCCACATGGGCAGGAACATGCAAATAAAGATCATCCTTAATATCATTTGCTTTAATCTTGCACCTATAGTATACAAAGACAGCAGATATCTTCCATTCATAAATACAAAATGTTTAAAACTCCCATACCAGCCCCCTTCAACTCTGTCCTGCAACTTGCTACACAATGTAATTAAACACCAAATAGTGTCTGTTAGTAGGCATCCTTCCATCTTTCCAGATGATGGTAGCACTCTCTCCTTGAAATTAGGGCGGTTGACAGCGTCGACTGTGGGACTGTAACCCAATCCTCGCATGACAGTCGCGTCCGCAGTTTGGGCATATATATTCAGATGAATTGCCAGGTTGCAGTCTTTCTTTGCGTCTTTGTCTTTTTGACTCTAGTTGTGTCTGTTACAGTTCCAGTAATTGTGGCCCAGGTCATTGACCTAATTTGGGTAAGGGTCATTGACCTAATTTGGGAAGGGTCATTGACCTCATTTGGAGAAAAACAAGAAACGTAGCAAAAACATTATATTTCCCTTACACGAAGGCAAACATGGTGAAATCATCGAAATGTAGAATATTTAGGTATAGCTTATTTTACAGGCTCTTCGCTAAAAGATAGCGTTTCGACCAATGAGATAGCGGTTGCATGTCCGTCAAATTATTCATATTTTTAACGTTGTGTTTCCATATTGCATTTCTACATTTTGACGAAGGTGGATGGGGCTATGTGATCGGTATGTATCTGTATCTATATAGCCGGTATACCCACCCCTCGGCGTAACACACCGGCTTCACAGGTACGCGGCGCGACAGCAGCTAGTTATATTATACTGAACGACCCGTCACACCTAACTTTTGAGAGAGAAGATGCCCATAATGTACTTGGTAACAACAAATTCCACTCAACGAAAATACGAATTTTTGGACACATCAATCCTAGGTTGTTAACTCTAGTTGGTACTTGAGGGCATGACTGTTTAATACTTGTTCTTTTTTTGAGCTGGTATTAGATACTTATTAGTCGGTACGTCCACCAGTTTGTTGGTCATTTTGTACATCATACAAAGTCTGGACATTTTCCTTCTTTCTTCAAGTGACATACACTGCAGTTCTGTTTTCATTTTAGCACCTCTGTTGTAGTGGTTTGTACAGAATCTGGCAGCTTGGTTCTGCACCCTTTACAGTCGACTATTACTTAGAAACGAATGAATTGTTAGATCCTTACCCGGGGAAAATACTGGTACGTCCCTCTCATGATCTTGACCGTGAGATTGGACTGGAAGAACGTCAGCTTGGAGTGGACGGGCACGTTCTTCTGGGAGGTGTAGAGATGCGTCGCCACTCTGGTCTTGTTTAGCACCATCTTCCTACACACAGTGAAAGACCAACACTGGATTAGTAACTAGAATGGTGAGGTAAAATGGAGGTCTAACTAAAAGTTGCATCAATCATTGGAGGAAATTCCTGCTGGGTTAAGTGACTGCTAGATAACACTGTTCAGTGAGTTTATTTTGCTATCTTCAAACAATGGGAGAATGAATGATAAGATCACCATTTACCAGTACGTATCATTACATTTTCACACTTTTAAAAGATTCCATGTCCGTTTACGAATTCTATGTAACGCTGATCCACCTTTATCCGTGGTGGTAACCTATATCCGTTGTATCTTAATACAGGGTTTTCGGGAGATCAAGTTAACTGACGCTACAGGTGTTTTTTAATTGTATAATTTCAAAATATTACAGTTTGAAACCACCGTCCGTTGACTTGATATCCAGTATATATCCTATTTTAAAAGCAACGGATAATACTTATAATATTATATATCATATATTTTTGTTGAGGTAAATAATGTTTTCGTTGATCTACACGTTTTTGAAGCATAATGGTAACAAAACTTTGCTGCGTGATAGACAAACGATTACAACAATATGTTGTGGTGGAAAAAAAACGAAGCGACATATTAACAATTGATTTTATAAATGGAATATAAAGATGTAGAATTATGATTTAAAATGCAACACGAAACGTACAAAATTGTTCTTATAAATGTGTTAAGCAATCCGTTTTCGTCACTCTGGTATAGTTACAAACGGGTGTGTTTCAATTCATGGCCTAAGTAACTTTTATCTATCCAACCACTATTTCTATCGCAAATAAAGTCAGAGAAAATGTGCTCTCGTTGTGTTTTACCTAGTCTCTACCAGACTCCGGATCGCTGGAAAATCGTAGAAATGGAACAAATAGAGAGGAATATAACCGGCCAGGGAACAGCTCGCGATCCTAGCGTTACTGTTGCCTACCCGGCTATATTCCTCTGGCCGGCATACTCCTCTATTTGTACCATTTCTACGATTTTTTCCAGCGACTCGGAGTCTGGTAGAGACTAATGTTTTACCTGAAGTTTTCAACTTCCGTCGTGTTGAAGCCCTCCCAGTCCCTGTGGATTCTCGGTAGCTCGCCCAGATTTTCCTCTTTCATATGGAGATTCCAATCTTTCTGTACGTCAGAGATATCCTCTTCTCTCATTGGTTGGTTTTCTTTCTTTTGTGATTGCTGTTCCTTGGTGTCTGCATTTTCCAATACGATCGGCGAGTCTTCAAATGCAGTGTCGTCGAGCCTACATATGTATATGAACGAACGAAGACGTTTATTGTACACAGTCATATACCCACTTGGTGGCAACAGAATGATAGCTGGCAAAAATAGTGCGATAGGGCGAAAAAAACAAGATGGGTAAAAAAATCAATATGGGTAAAAAAGTCAAGATTTTCAAAATAGACATCATAAAAGTTGTAACAAGAATTAAAGGGACAGACTATGGTATAAAAGCCAACAATGCATTCATTCCTGTATTCAAAACATGTATTGGTGTAGTAAACGTGACACTAGTGTGATAGACTGGTATCACTTACAAAGTTGGTAACCACACTCAATGACTTCCATATTGGTGTCACTTTTACAACTATCCAACTACATGTAGTTTCACTTCTACAACTTCAGTCCTCGGTACCTTGCAAGTGTCACTTCCACAATCATTAGGCTACAACACAACATTTTCGTCACGTTGACCATCTCCAAAAAGAAAAGTTGCGAAAATCAATGAGTGCGTGGATGTCATCCATTAAAATTTACCTGCTGTGGCCTAAAATATTTACAATGTCAACCAACACAAGAATCATATTCTACCAAGTGAGTTCGACTTCTTCTTGATTCTTTGTGATACTGAAAATGTAGGAACAGGTTATAGTTCTACAGTCAAATCTTTAGCTTAATTCATAAGGAATATGAATTTGTTTTGCTCAAATCTATGGAGTGGGGAAACATAGGTTCTATCAGTCTATTAAAGTTCAGCTCTCTCTTTATTGCATAAACATGATAAACTACATTCTACTGTCTAAAAAATGTTGTTCATCTTCTATTCTATCTAGATCACAATATCTACATATTCGCTCAACCATTTCATAGTTGTTTCAATTCTTTGTGCAAGCCCGTAAATAAGTGATTTTTCTACACTGATCTGAAAGATTTTGTTGTTAAGAAACACATTATGTATTGACCCCGAGGGTTTAACGTTTGTAAGAAATGCCTGTAAGACCGAATTTCCAAACCTGGGTCGTGTTGATGAAAAAAATTAAAGTTCTTTATTAATTTGCAAACAAAATACTCAAATTATTCTCGTGACTATTTTCTACTTTTTTTGTTGTTTCAATACCATACTTGTAATTTTCGTACTTCCGTAATTTTCATTTTTTTGGCACAAGAGCTCGAAGACTCTACTAAAAAAAGTAGGCTCGTATATGCCAGTGAATAATACCAATGTATACCCTTGAATGCTCTCTGTCTACATTTTGTATTACATCGTGTTTGTAGCACATATGCCACACTTCACGGTCAGACAAAGAGTATTATCACCCACACAGTATTCGTTTGTATTGCTAAGTACTGTTACTACATTGAAAGGTAAGACAACTCCACAGCCATTTAATCCGTAGTAGTAGTAAACAAATCGAGAGAGTATTCTGACAGAAGTAAATACTCCAACTCCACTCTTCTTTTGCTGTTACAGTAATAAACGTTTCTTTGTCACAACAGTACAACAGTAATACATTGAAAGGTAAAACAACACAAGAGTCGTAGTAGTAAACAAATCGAAAAAGTATTCTGACATAAGTTGTCCTCACTTCTTTTGATGTGATAAACGTTTTTGTCAGAATAGTATTCCGTCATATGTACAAAAATTACAGTAAACACAGTATCCGTCTTCTATATGACATCGTCTGTTACTCTATTGACAAAATTTTGCTGATTTCTATGCCAAAAGACAACAAACATGGCGGGGGACGTTTCCCAACCATAACACATTGCTGGTTGCCGAGAGTCAATGTTGACGATTATGACAGGTACTTGGATATAGGAGAATTCTTGTACACAACCAAAATTAAACTTACTTACGTTTCGGTGTCTATGAGGGAAGCTATGAGGAAGGTGTCTGAGGAAGGTGTCTGATAGACACCGAAACATAAGCAAGTAAGTTTAATTTTGGCTGTGTACAAGAATTCTCCTATATCCTCTATTCTACCAAACTGATGAAATTATTTTCGGAAGTACGACAAGTACTTGCTTCAACATAAGCTTATCTAGCTGGACATATAGTTTATACATAGCGTCCATCGCTACACGCAGGTGTAAATATGTATACCTAACTTCTGCTGGGGAGGTCAAACGTAGTGGGAGGTGCTAGGGTTAGGCTCTATAGACACAAAATACCAAATACCTTATCTAGGCACAGTGGATAACAGCTCACTGTCCCTACGGCATTAAAAGCGCTATGGGACTATCTTTACCTATTTAGAGTCTTGATATTTGAATGTTTTCAGTACAAATGTTGCAGTAGATCGGTGAGGTTTTATCTTGAATGGATAAATTGTTGTTTGACCAAGCAGCCAACCGCCGACAAAATGACTTAACATCCCCGTCGAATCCTTACTTTTTACATAAACCCTCCCTTGCGGATTCATTGATTGAAGAAAAACATCATCAGATATCTACATAATTTCTACAACACACTCACATGACGGTTAAACGTCTACACCACCGGTACCACGAAACGTTGCGACCAGGAAAGTGCATGGCGGCGAAGTACTCGTCAAATACTAGTACTAGTATTGCTTTGGGTTTGGATCTAGTCTATACATATGATGGTGTCATTTTAGTTGCCATTTTTTTCTATGCAAATCGTCACCGAATAGTTTCAAATCTCGGGTAGATACAGAAATAGCACGGCTGATAGTCTACTGCCGACGCCACAAATACTAGCATAAGATTTGGGACTTACGCTGAGAAGTCAATAGGACTTGCTTCTCGAATCACTCGATCTTTCGCCTCCGTTTCAGCTCGATTCAGTTCCTCCAGTTCAGCCCGAAAGTTCTCCAAGTCATCACAAGATCCAGGGTCTGAAATAATGAAAATCAGTAGCATTTGGTTCACGGCCAGCATGATTATGGCCAGAAAGAACTTGTATTTGAAATCGCGACTTGCCATCGTTTCAACAAATGTTCAGAAACAGCAAGACGTAACCAGACTGCTTCCAGGGCCTGCACCTTCCAACTCTTCGGCTCTGATAGCGACATGCCCCCGAGGAAATTCTACTCGGTGCTCGGTGCTCAGGCTATCAAAGCTCGACTATAGTCCTCCTGCATACATTTTGTCGCCTTCTGTCGTGAATTGCGTGGGTACATCATAGCCGGGGGCCATCTTGAGTGACAACCCTTCTATCCCAGAGGTGAAACCAGTTAATCCAGATATCACTTCACGCCTTGGTCAGGTGACAGTTTTTAACTCAGCTCGGAGCTGCAGCTCGCCGAGGTTGTCTGCAACTGAGCAAAGGTTTTGTTTTTAGGGCCAGTAGTGGCTGCGGTTTTTACCTTCGCCAAGAAGGTTGTGTTTTTTGGTATCTTTTGGGCGTGTACACGTATGTACGCATGTATGTATGCATGTGTATGTTTATGTATGTAGAAATGTTTTGTGGATGGACAGCATGACTCACAATGGCTTAGATGTATCTGTTGTGTGTGTCAATAAGATCCTGAAATTATGACGTTCCTGGCCCCTTGCGGTTTGCTGCGGTACTGCAGTGGGTGTTATATACTCCATTTTAGATGATATGTAAGTTATCCTACACCATGTACATACAAATGTTCTTTTTTTTTTAATTTGTATTGTTTATGTGTTTGTCAGCAGGGCTAGCCCTTTGTAATAGCCATAGGCTAGTTGGGCAGCCCTGGCTGTGTGTTCGGTGCAGCCAAACCAATAAATAAATAAATACTGCAGTGGAACTTACGGTTTTGATATCTCGTTTTTTGACATCATGTTTAATTCAGTTTTGTAGTAAATGGATCCCCTTCCCCTTTTTTTGACAGTCTCCTAGTATTCAAAGAAGTAAAATTGTTGTCAACATAAAAAAGACACTACTGTCTATGTTGTATAAGACGTGTATTCAGAATTAACAGCAGACAATTTTGTCAGCTGAGAGTCTTCTTTGTTTTAAGAATAAAAGCTTTATCCAAGGTACAGCCTCTATTTCACAATCTCTTGCTGGTAGGGGTTAATGACCTCCTCCTCGAGGAGGCGGCACCTGTAGGGCCGGCCGCTAGGAGCGCGATTTTAGTCAGGCTACAGATAGTCACAAGTGTGACATTTGCAAGAAAATGCGTAATATTTATCTTCACATGGTCTACAGCCTTACAAACCATTACTCTGTTTATTTGTACTCAAAAACATTCCTATGTGATGGTGACCAGCCCCTCGAGATCTGTCCTGCCACTTGCTACTTAGTTGTAATCGAACACCACAGGATGCTTGCTACTTTAACAGTAACTATGGTGACGAACAGCAGTCATCTGGTCCGGTTCATGGACCTTATTTCTTTCGAACGGAAGAAGAGGAAGAGACATAAACGGAGTAAAAACAATATGTTTCCCTTTCGTGAAGGTAAACATCAAAACATGTAGATGGTCAAAATGATCATAACCCTTTCTAACGCCCAAAGTTTCGAATGGCGTAGGTCCCCATTTCCGAAACGGGCCCGGTCGGGATGTTTGCAGAAACAAAAAAATATAACTGCTTACCAAGGAATATACTCAAATTATACTCCTGACTATTTTTTAAAGTTCTGTGTGTTTTGTCGGGAATTCATGTCATCTTTTTCCTGAACTAGGCCTAAGTGTCAAGACTATACGCATAAGTAGTAGCCCCAAAAAATGATTTCACTACGGTATACATAAGCGTACTTTTACATAGGCGTATTTTTGGAATATTTTGAAACCAACCCCAGGGCCATAAATCAGGCTCCATCCCAGAGGCGTCACCAAAAAAGACCACCTGTTGTGACCAACATGCCTACGTGCGTGTGCCGTCAGGTGTGTTAAATCGCTGGCACAGTACGTTTTACATTCTTTGCTTCTATCTAGGTCAGGCGTAATTGGCTTGTTGCTCTGTTAAGACATCACTGACGCTCTGTGCTTAACGAATTTTCCACAGTAGTAATCATGAATTTAAAGAATAAAAGTTGATTTTATCATATAGATGTCATTCTATGGAACCCCCAAAACCGATGCGAGCGTGCGAATAAAAAATAATTGGCCAGAATAAAAAGTTGTCTTCATTATCAAATCTCGAGCTCTATGTCTTCTTTAGGAAGGTTGAAAAATTTGAAAAAAGAATAATAAAAAAAAAACACTTTGTGTGTGGTACCAAATACCAATTTTTTCCATTTTGTTCTTTCACATTTGTCTTGAAATTGTTTGTTTGAACCTTTGTTTATTCATGAAAGCTCACCAAATCGGCCTGTAGGCCGCTTCTCATTGAGATCATGAGAGAAGAGGCAAGGGTCAGACAACGTAACTATATAACAGAGATACAGTTTACATCACAAGTCCTAATGAGTCTTATAAGTCTATAGCTATATACACAATTGACTCTCGCATTCAACATTAATATCATTTTGCAGCTGCTCTATACGATTTAGAGTATGATCTAAAATATTCTAATGTGAAAACGGACGCAATCTATGCGCGTGCGGATGTCATCCATATAATCGAATCAAGTTAATGAAAAAGAAAGCGTTAAGCTCAGAAAAATATCAATTGGTAAGAAGTACATTTTCTTCTGTCTTTCTTTGTCCTCCATTTCTTTCAAGAGGTTATTTTGTCGTATTGCCGGAGGCGCATTTCAGGGGTTTGAATGAAGAAAAGGCATGACTCATGGAGGATCACACTTTACGTGATCTTTTGTTCGTCCCGCGTACAAATGTCATTAGGTCGTTTCAAGGGCCAATGATTAGGGCTTTTATCAGAGCTCTATTTCTCAGAACAGGTGCAGAGGAAAGTGACAACTAAGAAAATGTCTTCTAGACATGGAAATCTTGGAAAAGACATCAGGATCTTAGAATGAAGCTAGACGTAAGATGCACAAAGCACTAATTGGAACCATGGAGCATCTTTGTTAGCGCGCCCTATATTGTATACTGGATGAGAACAATATACTATTTTTTAGTAACCATATACGTGCTACATATAAACCTCGATATACATTTTCCAACCCATGCTCACCGCGTTAGTATAACGTTTAGTGACATTATAGTCAGGGTGTTGTCTTCTGACTTATTACCTTTGACAAGAAGGTTTTGGCAGTGTTCGTGTTCGTGTGTGTATGTGTGTGTGTGTGTGTATGTGTGTGTGTGTGTGTGTGTGTGTGTGTGTGTGTGTGTGTGTGTGTGTGTGTGTGTGTGTGTGTGTGTGTTTGAGTGTGCATGGGTACGTGTGTGTTTGTGTGTGTGTGTGTGTGTGTGTGTGTGTGACCACTATAACTAAAAAAGACCTGAATGAATTGTCTTAATACTTTGCATGATGGTAGGTGTTGATGAGATCCCAAAATGCCAAGAATTTGGTCCACCCTGGATGGTTGGTAGCTCTTGTTAATAAGTTGTAGGTAGGAATCTATGAACTGAAGTTTGTTTCTTCTCGGCTTCCTTTTTGTACCAGTGTCCAATCCTTGTTTGGTTGAAGCCTGTCAATTTCGCAATTTCTGCCATGATGCGTCTATCTTTTTACTTTTCAATGTTTTGCGTTGCTACGTCGTGTTCGTACGACCTTCGTTCCTTGTTCTGTATTTAAAGGGGTAACTATAAGAAGTATAGGGTAGGGTCACAAATACGTATAATTATATGCAAGTCCGTTTGAGGTGCGTATGAAGCTCTTAGTCTCTACCAGGCTCCACAGGTCGCCGGAAAAATAGTACAAATTGGACAAAAATAGATACATAACATGCCAGATGAGTTAGCTGACCGAGAAGTATGGTTAGCGACCCAGCTAACTCGTCTGACATGTTACCTGTTTACGTTTGTCCAATTTCTATTTTTTTTCCAACGACCTGTGGAGCCTGGTGGAGGCAAATACTCCCATACACGCCTCATACGGACTTAAATATATACGCAGGCCAGGTGTGACCACATGTGCAATATATGTATATATATATATATGTGCAAACACGAACATTTTTACACGTACTACATATGTGCTACATATAAGAAGATCATTATTGACACATCAAAAGTACAGCAACTTTCGTGAGATTTTCTTCAACTACTAGCATATATGTGTCGCTGAACAAGCAAGTGTATACAGTGACATATTACATACACGAGTGTGACATATGATAAATATCAATATATCAACATGTTGAGTCCTGAGTATCATTTATACCATTGGTTCTAAGGTCTAAACATTCTTTTATGTATTTGCCTATTCATAGAATAGAGTAGAGAATAATAAAATAGTATAGAGGATTAATGTCATTTTGTAGTAGAGTGTAGATTGTATACGGTGGAGAGAAACCTATTGTCATATTTCATACACCTAAGTTCTGTAGAAAAAAATCATATTCCTAATGCTATATAACTACACGAACCATCGATCATAAATCATATCTGTTCTTTTATCTCCACCATAACAGAAAAGCGAGGAGAAGTTGAATTTATCCAACGATTATAAGTTTCATTTTGTATCTGCTAACAGAATCTTTTCAGCAAGTCTTCTTGTCACCTGTACTTAGCCCGGAGTGGCAAAATGTACAATAAAAGTTTTGCAATCAATCAATAATTAATATATCTGTACGCAGTACACACAAACCTGAATATAGAGTCATCAAACACTGTTCATAGTCAATATGACACCCAGTAACATTTTAGTCAGAGTTTTGTGCTCTTATTTATCAAGTTTTAGATAAGATTCTATCTGAGATTCTTTTCCTCACGGCTTCCTTTTCGTACAAGTGTCCAATCCTTGTTTTGTTGATGCCAGTCCGTTTTGCAATTTTTGCTATGATGCGTCCATCTTGTTGTTTTCCAAAGTTTTGCGTCGTTTCTACGCCGTGTCCGTGCAACTTTCCTTTCCTGGCATCGAAAAACTTTTCCAGCCCTCTTTCGTGGAAGTCTTTTTGGAGTTTGTTCAAAGTCCTCTCTGCTCTCTTCACCACTTTATGATGCTTGTTATCTAATCGGTTGAAATCCATGGCCCTGTGGATTGTAAAGAAAATGGAGATTGTTATTATAGTGCCTGATATTCAACAGTTATTGTAACGCTAGTTCACCTTTATCCGCGGGGTAACCTAGATCCGTTGTTTTGAAAGACATGGTTTATTAATTATTTTTTTTTTATAAAATCGATTTATGGTGAAAACTGAAACATTTTGAAAATATCACAGTTTGAAACCACCGTCCGTCGACTTTGCTATCCCAAAATAGCCTGTTTTTAGACAACAGCGGATAAAGATTACCCAACGGATAAAGGTGAACTTGCGTTATGTCAAAAGCCTCTGCTGACGAAATGAATTTTATTTCAGACAGTCCCTCTGAAGACCATGAAAGAAATGAGTTGTAAATTGTAGTTCGTAGCAGCCTGTAGCAGTTCATAAAATGTTCGCACGTTTCGTCTATTATATAGACATGTGTATCACTTCTAGCTCTTGTGGTTGTTGTATTACAGAAAGGGTACTGGTTCTATGCTATCAAAAATAGGAAAATTTCTACTCGTGGCATGAGCTCAGTTGACAGACATTCTATCACAAGTAGTGACATTTGACAACTCAATAACTATACACCCCAACTAACACCTGTTATACATTACCCAAAGCTTTTCACCGCATTTGTCATTTGAATTTGTAACACCACTCCTAACTCTAAAACAACACGGAATACGTTCATTTTAGGTCAAAACTTGCTCAAATAACTAAGTCAGTTTTTACACTTACTCTGTTGTCGGGAAGGAGTCCGTTTCTGCGTGAAATCTCACTTCTCTGCGTATCGCCAATTTCTTTCCCATTCCACATGACACTCTGTCGACCAGTCCCGCCGTTTTGATCACAAAAATCACAAAGAACTGGTTTAGTCCGAACAGAAAAAGACCTAGGAGTAACCGCCAGTTGACCAAATCATCCGCCATGTTTTGGTCTAATGTGTTGTCGCTGTTCCAAAGGGTGTATTGAGGATTTTTGTGTGTGTGTACACATGTACTCAAAAGATCCAGGATTGGGTGTTCTTTGTCTCGCTGTTTGGGCATACACCCTACTAAACCGGTAAGACCGGTGGAAAAATTGGATATGCGTGTGTCAGACAGTTTCTTTCTCATTGAAATACCATGATAATTAACCAGTACTTATGTTTTTCTTAGCTGTCTTTGTTGTGTTCTAGATGAGCTCGAGAGAACACGGATGAACAAGAAATAATGATATAGAAATGGGCAACAATTGTTTAAAGCCCCCCCCTCTCTCTATCCCAATATATCTATATCAGGCAATTAACTTCAACAGGCATGCATTTTTGATTTTAGGGAGTGAAATATTTTCAGTGGGCGTTTTCCATCTCAGGAAGGTCCACTAGTAGTCTTTTAGTGACGTCAGAGGGCAAAGGTCATTCTCTTTTGTTTGCAAACAACATGCATTAGATTTGATTGGTTTGTTTGATCCAGTGTCACAAGTTAACAATAGACCAATCACAAATCACAATGAATTCAATTTTTAATATCCCCACCTGACATTTAAAAAGTCATCCATAAAATTTACTTGCTATGGCCTTATTATAATTGGGGGCTCCGTGAATAAGCCCAAGTACCTTGGGAGCTAGACTTTCAACCGAGGCCGGCAGAGAATTTGTTCGGTAGCCATGGGGGGTCTTCCCAAGGACCTTAGATAAGCAGATATTTAATTTTCTTAAAGTTACTCAGTGTAAGATTAGGAAAATCCTTGAAGTCAATTATATTTCATAACCATCACTTTGTACCACATCGCACTGGCTAACAATAGTCAGTGAAGGAAAATGCATTGAGTCTTACGAACTCATCGAAAATCTGCAATTATTTTTAAATTCTGCTTGGGTGCATTTATTGGTACCAGTAAAAACGATGGCTCTACGAACAGTGTGGATTATATTTGTAGTAAATGTCGTAAATGTGAAATCTCAATGTCAATGATATAAAGATTTTGTCATCCAGATATTTTTTGGTGTTTCTACAAAAAATCTCCTGTAAGAATCCATACTTATTATTCATCTATTTGTTAGTATTTATCTAAGTAGGAAGTGCATGCAGCCTTAAGGCCTTTTCAGTGTGTGCTAGGGCAAACATAGATAGTGACCAAAAAAGGGTGAATTTCGAAATTATGTAAATATCCTGTTTCTCAAGTGTGGAGTGTGGCGAGGCTCGAAAACTGCATATTTCATCTTTAAACTCTTGTATGATTCATATATTCTATTACTTCACAAATTGACAATTGTTGTTGCGAGACATTGTGTTAATCAGAAACTGTGTAAACATACCCAAACACAACCTTGTAGCACAAAACTGTCAAGGGTTTACTTACTTAAATGTGCTTTTGGCTTATTTCGATGCCCTTTAGCTCAGATTGAGCTAATCTTTCAGGGCTCATACAATAAAACTGATACGGGTCACGAAACATTTTTCTTCAAACGAAGCAGTCTTATATGTTTTGATCACTGCATAATGTGCTCTTTTAATTTTGCCCCGTTTTTTTTTGATTCTATATAATTGCTGACGAAATCATATTTGTCTGTATAAAAGTCGAGTTTGTATCATAGCAACGCAGTAACATCCGTCGAAGGTTGTCATAAGATTTTAATGTTGTAGAGTTATCAACAGTCTATGACAGAATCAATCAGAGACAAGCTTCTACGGCAGTCCTTTCGCAACAAGACAGTTGATTTTGGTACAAAACTTGTAATCAGCTTGTGATCTTACGGCAATCCTACGACGAATACGAGACAAGATTACAAAGTTATACCTGCTCTGGAGACGTACAAAGCGTTTGGTATGCTCGCAGCGGCGTCCGCAATGGACTGTCTATAAGTCTGCGGCTGTTGCTTGGGTGTGGTGCCTGGGGGAAAATTATGAAATTGAACACACTTTAGATGGGACAAATTGTACGCATAAAAGCGAGACAAGAACAGGACGCCGTAAGCGGGCTTGAAAAACGATTTACCTGCTCCGGAGGCTTACATAGGGTTGGGCTCGCTCGCAGCGGCGTCGGCACGTGCCTGCCAATCAGTCTGCTGCGTGAGTGTGGTGCCTGGAGGGAAATTACAAAATTAGAATGGCGCCGGCGGTATGAATTTAGGAGAACAGTCACTTCAAGATTTAAATGGATCAAGATACAACATGATTCGAACAAATATATATCCATCAACTATATAATAGTAGTATCATTTTATATAGAACACCAGTGCAATTGCGGCAAATGGACACCCTTCTCTTGTTATTGTACATCGCACCATCAGAGAGCCATTCTTCAACTCAAGTTGCTTTTGTCGCATGGAAATCCAAATATGACTTGTGATGACATCACAGTAAACGTAGCGACAAGGTTTGAAATTAGAAACTGGGTTCGAAAAAACTTACTTTTAAGAGAAAAACATTGCTTGATCATCGTGGTTACCTTAAATTGTGCGATATCATAATATTGCATACATTTTATGGCCTTTATCTTGTACGTTTCATCTTGAGCAGCGATTCTGGGTTCCAAACTGGTTATGTTTTCAGCTAGCCTGTGTTTACACAATCTCTCGCTGGCTGGGGTTAATGACCCCCTCCCCCGAGAGGGGCGGCAATTGTAGGGTCGGCCGCTAGCGCGATTTTAGTCAGGCTATGTTTTCAGCCAAACGCAGCTACTCTTCTCGATAAGTGAGCCGGGTTCTTTCACGTGCAGAGGTTTGACGACTAAGGGCGAACTTAACGCCCGATGCTCCTTATGTAACGGGGATTTACTTCACAATGGGAAATGGTGAACTTACCCCTCATTATACCATTCCGCATATGGAGGTTGTCCCCTTACACCACCCCCCTAGAGAAAATACTGTCATAAATATAGAATAGCCGACACTAAGTAATTTTAAACCTTAGAGTTGTCACTACATGGGTTTTTAGAGAAATCCTCTCGGCTGCTGATATATGTAGAGAGAAGATATTTTGGAAATTACATTTACCTGTGTCACCAGTTTGGCACTGCTGTTGCCCTCCCGGCATGGTGCGACTTGTCAGGTTTCTGCACAGCAGAAAATACACGCCCTGCGTCAGGCAGGGTCTGAAACAAAATGTGAAATATGAAGAAATTAGAAACCAAAGATGAAAGAAAAACCGTGGGGGACAAACAACGCAACTTTCCAGACAAATCAGATGCACACGCAATCGTTTTATTTGTTTCTTTGTTGCATATTGAAAGAGAGGTATCTAAAACAATTTTGAAAGACATTCTACCTTTTGGATAATGTTTGGAAATCCATCACATGTATTGAATTCATCTAAATGCACCAATAGGAAAAAAGAAAAAAGAACAATTGTCTTTTTTTCTTCGCCTGAAATTTTCATCACACACCATGTAGACGTTTCCACATTGATTGAAGGTTGTCCTATAGGGTTAAAGTCTTGTATGTATATATATATATATATATTTGTTGGATCCGTCCACTGATGTACTTCATTTTATTTGATCTCACATTGTTTTGTCCTTTGTGTATTTTATTTTTAAATGGCCCATTGGTGATGCTGATATCAGCTGTGCTAGAGTGCTTCACCACTGTGTCCTGTCTGATATGTATACCAATAAAAAAAACATGTAGACAGTAAACACACGTCAAGGTTTTGTGGTAACGCATACTTTTATATATTTTCTACAATAAATTTTCATTTGGCGTCTTCACCAAAGCAACACCCAAATGGCAAACCCAAGCTTAGTTCTGCAGTTCTGCTAAGAGGTGTCAGGTGGCGTCATCAACACGAGCCAGCTTTACAAATGTCGGAAGTTCAGGGTCGACAAGGACAATATGGATTTATTGTTAGACTGATTTGGGTAAACTCGTAGCAATAAATTTGATTCATGCATCTCTTGTGTATTATCTGACAGATTTTACTATAGGAATGTAGAAATAAGTATATTCTATCATAATAATCGCTTTACTTTACTTTATTTCATCCGTCCGCTTATGCTTTATATCACATTATATTATATTATATTGTATTATATTATATTATATTATATTATATTATATTATATCATATCATATCATATCATATCATATCATATCATATCATATCATATCATATCATATCATATCATATCATATTATATTACTGTTCTTCTTTCGGTATGGCGCAACTTGTCAGACTTGACTGGACAGCAAAAATTACACGCCCTACGTCTGGCGGGTTCCGATCACGATTTTAAAAAAAATGAAGAAATTAGAAACCAAAGATGAAAGAAAATCATATTGAGCGCTCGTTTTCCAGTCGAGACAAATCATAGAGAAATGTAATCATTCTCTTTGTTTGTTTGTTGCATATTGAAAAATGTGATGAAACCAATCTTTAAAGACATTCTACCTTTTTGATCATGTTTACCTAATATGAGCTAATAGATATTCCAGCTATTATGCAAAAGTACTTTTTCAGGTTTTAAACAAATAAAAATTCAACAAATGCAACAGTGTTTTGTAATATAAGCCAGTCTGCTTGAGAACAGCACCACTGTGTACTGCATGTCCTTTTTGTTTTAATAAGGCCAAACCGTCTTAATTCTATGGATGACATCCTCTGGAAACCCCAAAACTAATGCGCGCGGGCAAAAAAAATAAAAATCCAGCAAAGAAAAAAATGCTGCTAAACCACAGGACCACAAAGCTGGCATTATGACTATATTGTACTGACAACAGGCAAACAGTACAGCAGCCAACGTCAACGTCAAGGTGCATGAATATGGACAATAATGCCATGATAAGTCTGAAGAAGTCAGGATATCTTTGCCCATATTTGGATGTATAGCGCGGTATGACGTGCTGAAGATGGCAGTTTGTTTTTCTGCAAGAGGCAGACTAATTTTCTCAGAAAAGAAGGACTAACCTTTGGGACTGGGAGGTCGAGGTAGAAACATGGAAAATATTTTACAAGGTAACAGAGAACGCATTACGTAACCTGTGCGCATACACCGCCGTTGCCATAGCAGACACGCCCAGGGCTAATTTATGCTCGGCGCTTTCGTCAACAAATTGAGGCCACCAGGACTGGAACACAGTTTTGGTGACAACATGTCCTTTACTATAATGTATCCATGTACACCTACTCTCATAACTCACACTCAGCTCAACCGCAACACATTACAAGCACCATACCCTCTTGCCTCAGAAGGTTTTGATAGTGAGTGTCCAAAATCTGGATAACTAGTTTGTATGGAGCGGACTGATCCTCACGCTAACCGATATTTTTCTCACTACAGTCATCCCTCAGTAAGACAGCCGGAGCCGCAGAGTTCCAGTTTACAACTTTTATTCAATCTGTCACACAGAAATATTTGATTAATGTGGCTTCTTAAGTGGTCCAGGCTCAAATGAGCACAGTCTACAAATTTAGAAGAACAGCAAGAAAATCTCTATGACTTGGTTCAGGCTTGTTATAAAGAAAATTCCATCACTACTTGCAGTTCTGGCATTGTACTTTTTTCGTACGTTTACTACAAGAAAAGGAAGTCAGTATATTGTGAAAACAGTGAGGCTACGTATTAGTACTATTAGTGAAGTTGTGCTTACATTTTGTTTGTCCTGCCTGTTCAGCATTTTGTACGGAACGCACAAGAAACAGGCAGCACACTTGCTGCGGTCAAACAAGAAGCTTTTTTTCTTCTTTATTTTTCTTTCTAGAGCGTTCTTCATGTAAATGAACTCCCGGCTAATGCGAAAACATTATGTAAACTAAGGCCCGTCCACGATTATACAATAGGTGTTCCATTGCTTTGGTGCCAATTCATATTTTCTTCTTTTAGTTTTCTACTCGAATTTGAAACAGGTTCAGAGAACCACGTGCTGATTTCCTCTGTTATTATTATCCCAGGTTTGACAATTTGCTGGTTTTCTCTGTTGCTAAAATTCCAGGTTTCACGTTCTGCCGGTCAGTTTTACTGCGGATGGTCGGAGAGCAGCTGGACAGTGGTGGCCAGAGTTTCGCCTGTCGCCTACGGACGTCCTGGAAAACATGAACAGAAATGGCAGGGATAAGATGTGGAGTGATGTGTTTTGACATGGTTTTAAACAAGAGTATCGATGGTCTAACGCCTTTAGTCCGGTGGATACCTGTTTAAAAGATGGAAGGGTGTCAGGAAATGGGAGGGTTATAAGAAGTACCTGGAAGAACCTGGCATATGTAGTGCAACAGCGAGTCGCATGGTGCGTCGTTCCATGTGCCTGTCCAGGGTACGAAGTAAGAAATACAATCTTCTTTGCCTCCCGAATTGTTTGGTTCTCCCGGACCCCAGTTGTTGTAGGTCCCAAGTGCAGAACCATCCACCCACTCAAAGCTTCCCTCTTCGCGCCGATCGTGCAGGCCGATCCAGGAGGACTCCCCGTCGCTCACGGTATTGTGGTATCGGTAGGAGACCAGGAAGGCGTTGGTCCCAGCGTCTCGGGGCATGGCGAGGGTGCCGCCGTCTTCACCACAGGCCGCGGCCGCATCGCTAAAGTTCTTTGGTGTGTCGAAGGCATCGTAGCAGATCCCACGGAACACTGCGTAACGTTTAGGACAAGATGCTAGAAAAAAGTTTTGTATGATCAACAGACTAAGAAGAAATATATCTAGGTGACATAAAAAGTAGCAAAAATCATTACACTTACTTAACTAGAAGATAATCATTTTGTGTGAGTTAGTAAAACGTTAGTAAAACGCTATGTCAAATCATACATGTACATATACACATGTAAGTACTTTATTAATGCAAATAATGGATTAACAATGCTACAATATGTACTTAACACAAATTATCCAATAGGCATAGGACTTTACAAAGATGCAGAACACAGTGACTGATGATGATAATGATGAGGCGTAGGAATGGTAGCCTTGGTACCATCCTGCGTAGTAACCGATGGTTCAATCTTTTTGCTTCCTACCCATGGTTACTCCGGAGGAATGCACCCAGGCTATGGTCGATATATTCTACAATAGACAGTATTGAATTACTTACCTGGTGACTTTGTATTAATCATCGCGTCAAGACGCTGCTCCAAGGCGGCGGTTCGGCTGCGCTCGCTGTCCAGGTCACGCTTCAAGGCGTCAACAGTGTTGGTCATTTCGTCTCGGTCGTACTTAAAAGCGTCAACAGTGGTGGACATGTCGTCTTGGTCGCGCTTCAAGGCGCCAACCGTGGTGAAAAGTTGGCGTATGTCGTCTTGGTCGCGCTTCAAGGCGTCAACAGTAGTGGACATGTCGTCTTGGTCGCGCTTCAAGGCGTCCACAATGGTGGGCAGTTGGCGTATGTCGCCTTGGTTGCGCTTCAAGGTGTCAACCGTGGTGGATTGTTGGTGCATGTCGTCTTGGTCGCGCTTCAAGGCGTCAACAGTGGTGGCCAGTTGGTGTATGTCGTCTTGGTTGCGCTTCAAGGCGTCCACAGTGGTGGACAGTTGGCGTATGTCGTCTTGGTTGCGCTTCAAGGCGTCCACAGTGGTGGACAGTTGGCGTATGTCATCTTGGTTGCGCTTCCAGGCGTCAACAGCGGTGGACATACCGTTGTCTTGGCCCCTTTTTAAGGCGTCAACAGTGGTTGACAGTTGGACTATTTCCTGAAGACGAACATCAAATAACATATTTGAGAAATAGTTAAGAGAAAACAGCAACATGGTATGACATGATAGTCCCTTGAAAAGAACAACAGAAACAGCATAAAGATCGTATGAAAAAAATGTTTTTTTTTTTAATGCAAAAGTGTTTACCTGTCTATTGATGAACGTCAGAGGGGCGAGTCCCACAGCGACCAGACTCAGCAGCAAGGCAATACCGGCGGCCATACAGCTGCTATGGCAGCAGATGAAGCTACAGAGAGTGCCGAGGCCGCTTGCTCCTCCCGGATACATGCGGTCTGTTAGAAGTAAACATATCTTCCGTAAATAGTTTCATCAGGTTGGTAGATCAATCGAACAGTCTTCTTCGTTTCACAACCTCTTTTTATTCTTCTGCAGACGTTTCGGTGACTGTCTGTCACCTTCATCAGTGCAAAATGAAATATACTAACGTTACTCGGTGCGATATGAACTATACAGTGAGAATCGAACTAAACCTATTGTGACGTAATTACTTGACATGGAATGTTCTCGAACGTGATACGTTAATCATCCTTGCCATTTTGTGACGTAGTGGCAAGGATGCGGTCCCAAACATGGCTAAGTAAACATATCTGTTTTAGATATCTGTTTTAGATTATCACGTTATAAACACATACCGACTGAATAAGTGAGTGCCACATGGACCACTTCAGAAATCTGGGCTCTGAACCAAGGCTTAAGCTAAGGGAACAACCCACCGTACGTACGTCCGTACGTTTTTTTGAAGGCCACGTCCGGTCCGCCACGTATTTCTGAAAACGTTCTGGCTGTACAGGGCAGGCGCGTCGCCTGTACTGGGACGTATGGGGGGCGAATCTGCAACCCGATAGCACACAAAGTTTTGCTTGCTCGTAAAGTTCTACGGCGTGTCTACGTGCTCCAAATTCCGCCAGATTCCCTACGAGTTCGTACGGAGGCGGAACTTACCACTTTTAAAGATCCCAAAAGATTGCCCACGTTTTGGTACGTATACAGCACGTATTTGCACGTACGGTGGGCTGTGCCCTAATACCCCCTCACATTAGGAGCGATTCGATCGGACGACGAATCTGCGAGCTCTAATTTACGAGGAGGCATGACCCTGATGCCGACGAAGAAACTGTAGAGTTCCCTCTTCCCGTCAGGGTCATGCCTCCTCGTTATTTAGAGCTCGCAGACACGTCGTCCGATCGAATCGCGCCAAATGTGAGGGGGGTATTAGCGCCTGTGGCATCATACGTCAGAAACATCAAGCTTGTGCAAGCTCGATTGACTGACTCAATACGCGAAGCAGGGGTTACCGGCAGCTTATGCTTAGCAAACAGCACCCTTGTTTCCCTCTTTGAACCAGAATGGCAATATGAATATGATTGAAATGGCAATGGTTGGCTCATACAGTCTTACTGGAGTCGAACATAAGACAAACCAAGCAAGCCCGGGAAAGAATTGTCTGGATGTTAAGTTCTGTCACAGTGGTTTAGCGGTATTTATCTCTGGATCTGCCTTTTTTCCCATCGCGTATTAGTTTTGGGGTCTCCAGGGGATGTCATCTATAGAATTAAGACGGCCTGGCCTGATATGTACATGCAACACGTATTGTAAGAAGTGAAAGGGAAAATAATATCCCTCCGTGTAGATAATGATACGTAAGTTATAAGCGTCGTTACCAGGTAATCTTTATTGACACGACAAAAGTACAGCGACTTTCGTAAGGTCTACATGTATAACAACTACTTACAGTACAACTAAACACATATATATGGATATCTATAGGTATGGATACATCAACATAAAGGGTTTAGCATGTCATTTACAATATTGGTTCTACGGTATAAACAATCGTGGATATATTTGCCTACTTGTACACAATGTGAATTATCGCTTCCCAGAATGTACTTGAATTTATCTATCGAACAGAGAGTAGCAAAGTCTTTAGAGGAAGCGGAAAGTAATGTGAACAGCTCTGTGCGTTTATCATCATATCGAGAACATTCCATAACGAAGTGACGTTCGTCTTCGATCTCATTTGGGCAGAATGGACAAATCCTCTGGTCACGGGGAATTTTAGAATATCTTCCGGCTTCTATATTTAGTTTGTGACTACAGATTCTTATCTTTGTAATTGCCCTACGAAGTTCGAAATTGTGTACATTCGAAAGATACTTCTTTTGTCCGTATCTTTCCTTTAGTGTAGAATAAATGGAAAGTTTTGAGTTATTCTGGATAGAAGAATGCCATTCTTGAATGTATATATCCTGTAAACGGAGTCGTAATTGGTCGATTAGCGTATTAACATGATACAACCTCGGGTTTGTCCATACATACCCAAAACCATTATAGTTGAGAATGTCAGTTACGTGATTTGTCCAATCGTATTCACCGGAAAGTACAACATCATATGCTTCACGTAGTAAAGAATCTTCGGGTAAGTTTGCTAGACGGTGCCAGTATTTGATTAATTGTATCTCAGCGTTGATCGAAATAGGAAATGATCCTAACTCACCACGGATGCCGTCATTTGATGATTTTGCATGTACTCCAAGTAAAAATTTTTGGAAATTCATGTCAATGGTATCAAATTCTGGGATACTAATATGTGAAGGAAGTCGTATGTTTTCAATTGCGAAGTTGTCATTTTCTAATTTCATTCCTGATGCCAGTCTCAATAATCTATCCTTGTCTGATCTTTTCTTAAAATGGATGACGTAAGTATGAGTGAGGTCCGAAGACACACTCTTTCTAACAGTTGCAGGAAGATCTCCCTCTAAATGGAGTTTGTTTAAAAAGGAAGAGAAAACAGTTTTGGGTGAAGATTCTGGAATTTGTTTTGATACAATAATTTTGATTGTTTTAGAAGTTTGGTCAAAACATGTGAGTTCGGCTCCGTACAGTAGAATAGGCAGTACAAACTTGTTGAAAAGGCTCATTCCTAAATGAATTGGAATGTTCTTTTCAGAGAATAAAAGTGACTTCAATTTGAATAAAGCTCTCATGGCTTTAGTCTTTAAATATTTTCTGGCTGCTTTAAACTTACCCGAAGAAGTCAGGGGAATACCAAGGTAAGTATAACTGTCGGCTACTTGTATTTCTTTGCCATATATATAGAATTTGTTTGATAATCTGTTAATAGAACCTTTTGTAAAAACCAGTGCTTTCGTTTTGGATACATTGACCCTTAATTTCCATTTGTTGCAATAAGCTTCCAGGTTATTGATACAATTCTGAAGCCCCTCTTTCGACAATGAGATCAAGGCTAAGTCATCTGCCCAAGATAGACAGTTGAGTGATTTAGAATTCAAAATTGCGGCATCACATTTATCATCAAAGCATTGAGGTAAGTCGTTAATAAAAATGTTGAATGATAATGGGCTGAGATTGCAGCCTTGTCTTACTCCGCATGTGGAAACAAAGGGTCTTGACAGGCCATTTTGTAGTCTGACAGTATAGTTAACATTGAGGTACATGGATTGCAATACATTGAAGAATTTGCCGCCAACACCAAGATTTAACAATTTGTAGAATAAACCATCCCGCCATACACTGTCAAAAGCTTTCTTCATGTCAACAAAACAAACATATAATTTCCCTCCCTTTTTTTCAATATATTTCTCAATAAGAGCTTTCAGGATAAATACATTGTCAGAGGTTCGGCACTTTCTTCTGAATCCGAATTGAGTGTCGGCTAGCAGACAATTGCTTTCAACGAATTTCTGTAAGCGACTATTTAAAAGGAATGTGAACAATTTGGATAGGCAGCTTGAGATAGCGATTCCTCTATAATTATCTACATTAGATTTGTCGCCAGATTCAAAAATTGGTGTAAGGATGCTTGTGTTCCAGTTAGATGGAAACTTGTTGTTGGAAAGGATTGTATTAAAGAGAATGACCAGTGGTTCGCATATCTTTTCTGCCCCATATTTCAACATCTCGTTTGAGATAGAGTCAATACCACATGATTTTCCAAATTTTAGTGATTTCAAACCATTCATAATTTCTGGTGTCGTGAAAGGGTAATCTAATGAATTTGAAGTGTTTTTATCTAGATGTTTAAGAGAATCAGTGACACTTTTTTCAAAAATACTGTCAAAATCATTGTTTTTTTTACCAGATTATTTAATCCTTGAAAGTGTTCTATCCATTCTTTACTTGTGATATTAGGATCTATATTACAGCTATATTTTGTGCCGTTTATTTCCTTATCAAGAGTATTGAACAATGACCAAAATTGTTTGGGGTTTTTCTCATTTAATGTTTCTAGATCACGTAATAGATTGGCTTTATAATTCCGTTTAGAATGTTTTATAATTTTTTTGTAGTCTTTCAAGGCTGTGAAGTACTTCGTTCTGGTTTCTTGTTTCCATGGTTCTTTCCTCAGTTCTAAAGATAATCTTTTAACTCTATGACGTAGGGACCAACAATTTTGATCAAACCAAATTTTGTTCTTTTTGATTTGTGTCTTTTTCTTGTTTTGTATGTTACGTCTTATTCTAAGAGAGCTTTTGGAAACATCTAATAAAATTTCAGTGAAGCTTGTTACGGCCTCCTCTGACGAGTGAAATGTTTTGTTGCAGAAATTCCTCAGTTTTGAACGCGTGTTTTTGTTGTTTATAGTATCTAAATATAATTGTTTGGATTCGTCAGTCCAAATAAATTGTGTTGGTTTAGGATTATAACATTGGCTATCCTCCTTCAGGACTAGAGGAGAGTGCTTTGTAGACAGTGAGAAAGAGATGTGACAGTGATCGGAGAATGGCGATATAGAATTTACATTCATATATTGTATATCGACCTTTGAGTGATGCAATAATCCACCACACTTGAACCATTATAATGGTACATGTAAAATCACCTTTCAGATCCCCCGCGAATCTGCCATTCAAGATGGTCAAATCAGCCGACGAGCACAATTCTATGAGGCGTTTACCGTAATTGTTTACTTTAAAATCTCTATTATTCCTTTTCTTTGTATCTAAAACATCTTTTGTCAGGGGGTCATCCGGGGAATCAATACTAAAATAGGTTTCCAAAACAGATCCTGTTCTAGCATTGAAATCCCCTAGGATGATTATGTCGCCAAGATTGGAGAATTTGCAGATATCAATGGATAATGTATCAAATGGGTCAACTTGTATGGAATTTGAGGATTCAGGAGGGATGTAAATGTTGCAAAGGAATAGGTCTTTTTCGAGTCCAAAGAATTTTTTGTCAAGTTTGCACCAAATGCTGTCGACTGAACTACTCTCTAATTTTTTAATCCCCTTTCTGAGCGAACTTTTGAAAAATAGTCGCAACCCCACCCGAATTACGTTTTGCCCTCTTATTTCTACATCTATTACTACTAAACAAACTATACCCTGGAAACTGAAAATCTACATAATTATCTGCCCAGGTTTCTTGTATACAAACAATATCACTATTTCTAAAGTAATTACAAAACTCTTCCTCGCTAAACTTCTTCTTAACACTACCTTGGATATTCCAACTTGAGAAAACTAGCGCAGATTTTTTCTCCATTTCCTTGAAGATAAAGATATTGAAGGTGCATTATAGCTACAAGAAGTAAGACTTAAACTATATCATCATATCAATAAACAAGTATTCAAGTAAGACTTAAACTATATCATTATATCAATAAACAAGTATTCAAGCTATCAATGATACATGTCAGTCATGAATAGTATTTGTACACAATGATGGAGTCTCTCTAAATGAGCGGTACATGGTCCGTATGTATAGTAATAGGGTTAAATGTAACAATTCATGAAGGTTTACCTTGGTGGTCGTGTAGAATCATATGGCCAACTTTAAGATATAAGAATGTTCCAGACTTTGCGAAGTCGGTTCCCTAGCTGTTTCCACTGTGGGCCGGGATGTCCGAACTTGCCAGCTTTTAACCAGGCGGGCCTAGCGACTTGTCCGTTTCCGCTGACTGTGTTCCTGCTTTTTGTAGTCGGTCCAAGCTGGCCGGGAACTCCGATGTTAACTCCTTTCGACAAGCCAGGTGCAGCTTGTCCGGTTCCTACCGAAGTGTTCCTATGTGCTGGTTTCACAGTGGGCGGCTGGTAAGGTGGCTTCCTAGACCTCATGACTGGAACTGGAACAGAGCGCGAAAAAGAAGGTCCGTTTTGCATGGGCGTCCACTGGTTGACAGGAAGACGGGCAGCCTGTGTATCTGTCCAGGCGGGTGACTGTCTCCCAGCCCCAGGCCCGGGTGCTGGGTACAGGGTACGCTTGACGTCCGACACAAGCATCTTGGTGCCGCTTCTAGGATCCAAGTGGATCTGGTCGGGGAGGTAGAGATGCCTGTCCTGTGTCAGTTTGCGGTGTTTGATGTACTTGAAGTTGCCACTCCTAGACAGATTCAGAACTTCTTGGTTATAGTTCTTGATGTTGATATTGAGTGTGGAGTTATCATTTAATCCCCTCTGGAGGACCTGTGAGACTGCTACCTGCGCTTTAGGGAACGATGCTTTGGTCACCTCCAGTAGTCTGCGGGTGTTGTTCAGGGTTGTACTGACTGAAGTGTACGTTGCGCGACGTTTCACATCGGTTTCTTCGTACGTGTGTGAAGACGTTTCTTGCTCTTCTTGCGGCTTGTCAGCGCCGTTGCCATGGCGGACACGCCCGCGGGAAACATCCTGATGGACAGGAGGGGGTTGATTGGGTCGGCGGCCCGCTGGTTCCCACCTCTCCCTGGGGTGACTCCTGCTTCCGCCCCACCCTACGTAAAGACGGCGGCAGATCTTGATCCTTGATTGTGTAGTACACTCTCTCTGCTTCTTCGTACGTGTATGAAGAAGTTCCTTGGTCTTGATGCATGGGTGTGGTGCCTGGAGGAAAATCACAAAATTAAAGTGGCGCTGACGGGTGTATCTAGTTCTACGTGCAGAGGTGTGTCGACTGAGGAGGAACTTAACGCCTGATGCTCTTGCTTTTGGACAGACGACGACAATGTGGCACTGCACTCAAGTTTTGTAACTTACATGTATATTAGCAGTGCCACATACACGGTGCAGACAGAAGTTAAAGGTAGTCTTTTACCTCCCTGACCGAAGTCAGGAACCCATTTTTACACCTGGGTGTAGTGAGGAAGGTCTTGTAAAGTGCCTTTCCCAAGGGCACAACGTCGGGGGTACGGCAGGGATCGAACTCAGGACCTCTAGATTTCGAGCCGAACGCTTTACCAGTTACGTCACGGCCTACGCCACAAAATTCACTTCACCTTCCGAAATGGGGTCGCACTTTATCAATATGACAAGGTATTGGATCACTTATAATTACCAGTTACGCTCCCATCCGAAGGCAGGGGTGTAGAAAGAATATATCGTCATCCTAATTATATAGTTACCTTCCTAGCTTCATACCTCGCCCCAAATGCTATTTGGAAAGGATATTTACCTGTGTCACCAGTTTGGGACTGCTGTTGCCCTCCCGGCATAGTGCAACTTGTCAGGTCTCTGCACAGCCAGAAATATACGCCCTGCGTCAGACGTCATACGAAACAAAATGTGAATATTGAATAAATAGGAAACTAATGACGAATAAAAATAATTTTGAGTCGCTGGCGGGCAAACGACGCACTTTTGTTGGTGGAGACAAGTCAGATATACTAGTAATCTTCTCCTTTCTTTGTTTGTTACATATTGAAAGGGGATATCGACAACAACATTCAAAGATATCCTGCCTTTTGTTTGGAAAACTATCAGATATATCAAGGAACTGTTACCAAATGGTTGTTTTTCGGTTGTATGCACACATAAGACGAAAACAATTTAACTCTTTTTTCTCCGTCTGATATTTTCCGGTTTTGTCACATGTTGCCAGTCAACACACATGCGATTTTTGCGTTAAGGCATACATTTATAGATTTTCTTAAGGCGGGGTCTGAAACACAATGTAGAAAATGAGGAAATTGGAAACCAAAGATGAAATAAAATCATATTGAGTGAGTGGAAACAGTGTACGTTTTCTCAGACAAATCAAATACACACGTAATCTTCTTCTTTGTTTGTTTGAAAGATTGAAACAGCGTTCAAAGACATTTACCTTTCTGATCATGTTTCAAACAGTATCAGATATACTGATTTCTTGATGTTTGTGCACCTGTAAGAAAAAGAAGAAGGTTCTGAGTAAAGCTCATGAATCATATATTGAATTCATTCATGTATGCATCTACAGGAGAAAAATAATGTTCTTTTTTTTTCTTCGTCTGATATTTTCCGTGTGTATTACTTATTGATACAATATAACCCTGGGCGCCGGATATAGCCGTTTTATTGCCTGGTTGTTACAACATATTTTGAAGCAGGACGATTTCCTGATGGAGGAGCAAAAATGACAAATCTGTCTTTGTAGAATAGGGCTAAGCTGTGCCCGGGCGCGTTTATGAGGAATGTGTCGCTTTGAGTGGAACACAGTTTTGGGCAGAACACGTAATACTGTACTGTGATGTACACAGGAAATGAAGACACCACAAGACAACGCCGCCTACAACGGGAATGCTACTGGATTCATCAACTCAGGACACTACATCCAGAGAGCCTGAACCAGGGGTCCTTAGAAATCACCAGGGTTTGAAGAGCAGCATCTCGTCGTGACCGTCACCCAATGAATACTGTACTGTGATGTAGCCATGCAAATCTACTTTCAGTTCAATGGCAAATACACCATCATAAACCAAACACCTTCCTGCCTCGTGTGGTGTTGTTGAGCAGTGTCAAAGTTAGATAACTAATATATATGGAGCGGACTGATCCTCACGCTAACCGACATCTTTCTCACCACAGTCACCCCTCAGTAAGACAGCCGGAGCCACAGAGTTCCCGTTTACAACATTTATTCAGTCTTGTGTGGTTTTAATGGTCAGTTTCCAAAGGTTGGATAACTAGTATAACCGGGAGCGAACTGCTCCTCACGCTAACCGACATCTTTCTCACCACAGTCACCCCTCAGTAAGACAGCCTGAGCCACAGAGTTCCCTTTTACAACTTTTATTCAGTCTGTCACACAGACCGGTTCCAACAATGTGGCTTCTTCAGTGGTCAAGGCTCAAATGAGCACAGTCTACAAACTTTGGAGTACAGCAAGAAAATCTCTATAAATTGTTTAACGTATGTAACCAAAAAAAACAAACATAAGTACCAGTGATTAATTCTTATTGTAAAAATGGCAATATATATGTATTACTGAAAAAAAAGGCAAGTTACAGAACCGACTGCTACCTGCAGACGCGTGTACGTGACATAACGTTTCACCGCCTCGGCTTCTTCGTACGTGTCGGTAGACGTTTCTTGGTCTCCTTGCCACTTGTCAGAAGCGCCGTTGCCATGGCGGACACGCCCGTGTGAACCACCCTGACGGACAGGAGGGGTTGAGGCGGCGGCCCGCCGGTTTGGCCGCTGTCAGGGCGCGGGAAAGAGGATCGGACCGGCTCTGCTTGCTCATACATGACCGTACTGTGCAGACAACAGGCAAACAGTACAGCAGCCAACGTCAAGGTGCATGAATATGGACATAGTGCCATGATAAGTCTGAAGAAGTGAGGATATCTTTACCCATATTTGGTGGGACGACGTGGCATTAGGTGGTGCGAATGGCATTTTGTTTTTCTGCAAGAGGCAATCTAATTACCTGCATGTATGCAGGTATGGTTTTGATGCTGGTGGGAACTTTTCGGTAGCCGGGGATGTAGGGCGCTGTATCTCGTGAACGGATGGTGCGAGCACGACGATTTTTGGTACGTGGGTTGGGGGTGGTAGCCTAACACTCAGGTTTGATTTTGGGCCTCCTGGCGTTTGAACTTGACATTGCAGGTGGCATTTTTGGTGTTTTGGGGGCACTTTTTGCGCTGTGTGTCCGGAACTATACGCGCGATTGCGACGATTTTTGGTGCATGGGTGGGGGGTTGTTGCCTGTTGCCTAGGATTGACTTTGGGCCTTGTCGCGTTTGAACTTGACCCGGCAGGTCGAATTTTGTGTCCGAGAGGGGTGTTTCCGGAGTTATATCTTCTGAACGGCTGGTGCTGGCGCAATGATATTTGGCACATGTGTCGGCGGTGGCTGAATAATGCTCAATTTTGATTTTGGCGCCCTTGGTGCTTGAACTTGACATTTTAGGTTACCTTTTGTGCGGGCACGGGGCGTGCGCTGTATCTCCGGAACGCAAGGTACCATTGTGTTGCTATTTGGTACGTGAGTTGTTTGTGGTGTCCTGGTGGTCAGGTTTGATTTTGGGCCTCCTAGTGCTTGAACTTGATACTGTATAGGTTGATCCTGTTTTTGTGTGGTTGGGGCATCCTCCCAATATCTGCTTGGTTTTAAAAACAGATTATGGTTGGGTGTAGAACCATCATCTGGCCTGGGCCACCTTCAATGTATCAGGTTACTTAGTGGCACTGACAGTTTGCCAGATGACGGGAGTGTACAAGATTATATATCTGTTGGTCAGGTATAATTGGAGTTTGCTTATTACTCTTTGTGGTGTTTCTAGAGCTGTATAGTACTGAGTTTTAAGTTTCGGTACAAGTTCCTTTACCCTGTTGGCAATCATGGTTGAACTTGAACTTAAACAGAAGAAGATGCAATTTTCTAATGTGGAGGAGAACTGTATTGAGTGTGGGCATAAGAGAAAGGTATGTGTATGATTTGTCCTGTGTTTCTTTTTGTTTCTTTGGTAATGCCATTTCCATACTGTATACAGGTAATTTGTTGTTTTGGGCTAGTCATATTCGCTTGGTTTTTGGGCCTGCTTAATCTATGGTACAGGCAGGGTTAAGTGGTTGAGGCTTAGCTTTGTTCTGTTTTAAATTCAGTATCGTTGGTTGCATTTTGTCGCGGCAAATATATGATGAAATTCCCCTTCTAAGCAACTGCTCATTGGTTTGCGGGGATGTTTGCTGGGTGTTTGCTCTGACTACAACAGCTTCTGAACTTTTCAAAGCTTCCATTGCCAGTAGTCTGTGTAACACAAACTCCGCTGTCCAGGGCTGTAACTGGCCCCTCCCCGCGGGCCGGCGGATGTTTGGCGGGCTGCTATAAGCGAGATTTAATCAGGCTACATTGCCAGCAGCTTGCCATCTATAAATGGGATTGACAAGGACATTTTTCATAGTAAATTATGCTGTTAAATTTGGCTTAGATACTACAGGAGATTTAGGTTTGGGTTGGATGGATTGAATGAAAATATCATACCACCCTGGGGACTAACTGTTGCTGCTGCATGGGGGCTACCACTATTCATATTGTCTAATGTCTATTGTCTTTCCGTAACAAGGTACGCGTCGCGACCTGGAATGTACAAACCCTTCTTCGAACAGGCTATGCAACACTTCTGTCGCACGAACTCACCAAATATGACCTCAGTCTGGCGGGCATCTGCGAAGTCAGATGGCCCGGCTCAGGAGAGACCATTGTTGGAGACCACACCTTCATATGGAGCGGCCCTGAGGACAGAACCGGCCTCTACGGTGTAGCCCTAGCCATTCCCTCACGGCTGAGAGGCTCACTCATCAGCTGGAAACCCATCTCTGACAGACTGCTCACAGCCCGTCTCCTTCACACACATGGAAAGATGACTGTCATTGTCGCCTACGCGCCAACAGAGGTAGCCGAGGACACTGACAAGGATGCGTTCTACGACCAGCTGCAGGAAGCTGTCCAAGATGCTCCACCGCATGACATCACCCTTGTTCTTACCGATGCTAATGCCACCCTTTCCGCTAACACCCGCTCCTCTGCCCAGCAGGATGTGATGGGCCCCATATCTGTGGACACAACTACTAACGACAACGGAAACCGCCTACTGGAACTCTGCAGAGCTACTAACCTCTGCATCGCTGACACCTGGTTTCCACGCAAGAGGATCCATCACTGGACCTGGTACAGCCCTGACGGAAGAACCAGAAAAGCCATCGACCACATTCTCATCTCTGGCCGCTGGAAGTCATTCATCACCAACTGCCGAGTCTACAGAGGTGCTCAGCTCGGCAACACAGACCACAGGCTGCTGATGGCCCACATGCGACTCAAGCTTAAAGCCGACCCTTCCTCCAAAAAGCAAGTACGAGTTGACCCCTCACGGCTCAAGGATCCCTTAATCCAAGAGGCCTTCAGCTGTGCCATCTCCAACAGGTACAACGCCCTAGCAATGGATGCCACGACGGACTGGCAGCTCTTTAAAGAAGAGGTCCTTAAAGCGACTGAGGAAACAGTTGGTAAGAGCAGACCCTCACCCAAGCAACCCTGGATCTCACCTGAGACTCTCGACATCATTGACTCACGCCGTGCTGCACGCTTACGTGGAGATCTGACGGAGTATCGCCGACTCAATGGAATCCGCAACATAGCTATTCGCCAGGACCGTGAGAAGTACTGGACGGATCAAGCTGCTAAGCTCGAAGCCGCAGCAGAGCGGAATGACCAGCGACAAGTCTACAGGCTCCTACGTCAAGCCAAGGCTGGCCCACGACAACGCAGTTTCCTCATCAAAGACAGCGTCGGCAACATCATCTCTACAGAGTCCGACTGTATCCACAGATGGAAGGAACACTTCAGCCAGCTGCTCAACCACCCTCCAGTACCAGAGGACCCTACACTCTCCGAAGCAGCCAGTGCGACTGATGCCACAAACGCAGACTGTCCCGTAACTCCTGTTACTCCGGACGAGGTGAAGGCCGCCCTGGGTAAACTGAAGAATGGGAAAGCCCCCGGGATCTGCAACATAACGGCTGAGATGCTGAAGGCAGGAGGGGATCACATGATTCAGTGGCTTACTCAGATAGTGAACCATGTGTGGGTCCTGGAGACACTCCCTGATGACTGGAGGCGAGGGATCATCCTGCCTTTCTGGAAAAGGAAGGGAGACCAGCTGGTGTGCAGCAACCACAGAGGCATCACCCTACTCTCCATTCCAGGCAAGCTGTTCACCCGTATCCTCCTCACCAGAGCCATCCCTGCCATCAGGAGCAGGCGGCGCCCGCAACAGGCAGGCTTCATGCCAAACCGCTCCACCATCGACCACATTTCTGCACTCCGTCTGGCTATCGAGAAGGCCCGGGAGTTCAGAAAGGACCGTCACCTCTACATCGCATTCATCGACCTCCGAGCGGCGTTCGACACGGTAGACCACGCCTCCCTCTGGAAAATCCTGAGACTTCTTGGAGCACCTCAGAAGACAATTTCCCTCTTCCAGCAGCTGTACAACTCCGCGGAGAGCTGCGTCAGAGTGAACGGGAAAGAGTCCGAGTGGTTCTCCATCAACAGTGGGGTCAGACAAGGATGCGTGGCTGCACCGAATCTCTTCAACTGCATCATCGACTATCTGATGTCCAGGGTCTGTGAGCGTGTCCCCGGGGTATCTTTCGGGCAGTACAACCTGGCGGACATAGAGTATGCCGACGACACTTCCCTGCTTGCCGATGACCTGACCCGACTTCAAGACGCTCTCACAGTCTACGACGAGGAGGCCAAGAAGCTTGGACTCAGTATCAACTGGGGCAAGACGGAACTGATGCATGTTGGAGACGGCCCTGACCCTGAACCCTTCATCTTCAGCGGCTGCCCTGTCAAGTTTGTCTCCACATTCAAGTACCTGGGTTCTATCATCTCTAAGACAGGCGACTTGAAGCCAGAGATAAATCAACGACGTGCCCAGGCCTCCGCTGTCCTACAGTCCCTGTGGAAACCACTCTGGCGACACCGCCATGTCTCCTTACAGACCAAACAGCGCGTGTACAACTCTTCCGTCGTATCAGTCCTTCTGTACGGCTCCGAAACCTGGCCGCTGAGCAACACCTTGGCAGCCCGTCTCGATGGGTTTGACAGCAGAGCCTTGAGGAGAATCACATGCACTCGCTGGCAAGAGCATGTACGTAACTGCGACCTTCGGGAGCAGACCGGACAACCTCCTGCCTCTAGCCTCGCTGCCATGAGAAGAGTCCGCTGGTATGGCCACGTCCTTCGCCTCCCCCCAGAACACCCTACGAGAGCCCTGCTAGACTTCGATCCCAAGCAGGCAGGATGGCGGCGACCACGGGGGGCGCCTCGCACCCGCTGGATGGACGTGGTGACCAGAGATCTCCGCAGCATCAACATCACACCCCAGCAGGCGCAGCCAGCAGCATTGAACAGAGGGCGGTGGAGAACTCTAGTGCACGCAGTCGGCTCTACGCACCATGTGCAAGAGGATGAGTGAGTGAGTGAATGTCTATGGAACTACAGATAAAAGTATCATTGGTCAAATTATGCAAGTAACATTCCGATGTCAAGTGAATAACACCCCAGAAATAAATCTTTAATGAATATCATTGGAAGAACACAAACCAAGGAGACTTAGCAGCTGTATTAGGTCAGTACATTGAAATAGGAAGATATTAGTATATCTTGTGACAGAGTAACTACATGTGCATGGGCCATCTGAGACAAAAAAAGGTAGCATCTCAACAACTTCAAAGTACTGTGGTTGGTTACATACTTAAGAAATCCAAAATAAGTAATGTTCATCCATGTCCAAACTTACAAATTCAGAAAATGGAATTTCAGAGTCAGACTTTTGCATGGTGCACAACCAACACGGTAAAAAGCTCATTTTTCCAACCACGTACCACAGACAAAAAGGCAAAAATACCCAATAGGTCTACAGAAACCCAATACATTTCATGCAGGCCTGAGGTCTACGAACTCTTGTTTTTTTGGAAAAGAAGCTAAAATTTGGGGCTGGGAGGTCGAGGTGGAAACATGAAAAGTATGGTACAAGGTAACATAAAAGGGCTGAAGGCCTTTTGAGTTTCTTTTTAAAACAATAATACTTTAAACAAAACCAACAGTGTTTTGTTTATCTATCGATACTTTCAAACTTAATCTGCTGTGAAGAGATTTTTAAAAAGTGTTCTACCCATATATTCGTTGGTATGTCTTCTTGGTTTGTTGACTTTTCATTCTTTAGATTTCTAAGCAAGTTCCAGAAGGTTGTCGGGTTGTTTCAAGATTTTAAAACATTCAAGACGATATAGCCAAATATTGTAGTTATGAAGTAGATAGCTAGCTTAATGGCATCTCTCCAGTGCATATGTTGTTCTTCCGCCAAGTACCGCACGGCTGTGAATTCGACCGGGTCGGGTTGTAGGGTCGGGTCATGACGGGTCGGAAGCCGATAGATGGCCAAAGAGGCCTATGTAAACCCATAGACATACATAAACTCGGCACAAATGTAATACTAATAACTTCCGTTGATCAGATTTGCAATGTTTCTGCATCGATTTAATGTATCTTACTTCACCGGAAAGGTTGTGCAATTTCCTTTGATCACCAAGGCTGCTGCCTTGTCAACTTCCTAATAGCAAACTAGAGGTACAACAATGTTTATTAAATAGCGTACAAGAATATTTCCACAAGACTGGTTTAAAAGCTACTCAAGTTAATTGTCCCAATACGTAAATGACCATAAATCAGGAAGAACAGACGATCTGTCTTAGTGTCTGGGAAAGTTATTTAGTTCGATCCTAAACAAAACATTGTCAACTTTTCTGGGAGAAAAGGAAATATTAAAACCAAATCAAACAGGATGCAGGAAAAATCACAGAACAGCAGACAATATCTTCATATTAAAACTATTCCCCCACCCCCGTTAAAGATCTGGGGGATTTGGCCACTTCACGTAAGCCAGATCGACTTGTTTCTGTCTGCCCTTACAAGATTTCGCCGCTGGTTGTTTTAAGCTGGCCTTTAGAGTTTCCGCTGCCGGGAGCGTGGTAACTGAATCCAAGCCCGTAGAAAACAACCCCGGCGCGCGCTAATCAGCTGGACGGGTGGGCCCGCTCTCATCACCGTAAAGATGGGAAAAGGCTCCCGATGATATGGTTACCAGACTACCACGAAGTAGATAGCAGAAATTCAATCCCCCAACGTGCGCTCTAGATCTCTACCAGGGATGGAGAAGTTGAGACGAGTGGGGATAGAGCGCTACAGGTCCGAATAAAACTAGTCTTCGCCATGATATTCCGCTTTTACCGCAGAACCACACCTTACCACAGCAGACCACTAGCTACCACGCCACGTACAGGAGTGTTGCGTTTGCCGTAGCCCGTATCAGTCTTGTTTTACCGCAGAACCACACCTTACCACAGCGGACCACTAGCTACCACTCCCCGTAGAGGAGTGTTGCGTTTGACGTAGCCTGTATCAGTCCTGTTTTACCGCACAACCACACCTTACCACAGCGGACCACTAGATACCACACCCCGCACAGGAGTGTTGCGTTTGACGTAGCCTGTATCAGTCCTGTTTTACCGCAGAACCACACCTTACCACAGCGGACCACTAGCTACCACGCCCCGTACAGGAGTGTTGCGTTTGCCGTAGCCCGTCTCAATCCTGTTTTACCGCAGAACCACACCTTACCACAGCTGACCACTAGCTACCACGCCCCGTACAGGAGTGTTGCGTTTGACGTAGCCCATCTAAGTCCTGTTTTACCGCAGAACCACACCTTACCACAGCGGACCACTAGCTACCAGGCCCCGTACAGGAGTGTTGCGTTTGCCGTAGCCTGTCTTAGTCCTGTTTTGCCGCAGAACCACACCTTACCACAGCGGACCACTAGCTACCACGCCCCGTACAGGTGTGTTGCGTTTGCCGTAGCCCGTCTCAATCCTGTTTTACCGCAGAACCACACCTTACCACAGTGGATCACTAGCTACCAGGCCCCGTACAGGAGTGTTGCGTTTGCCGTAGCCCGTCTCAATCCTGTTTTACCGCAGAACCACACCTTACCACAGCGGGCCACAAGAGTGGCGTTTGCCGTAGCCCGTTTCAGTCCTGTTTTACCACAAGTCAACACCTTACCACGTCATGCAGGCGTGGGTCGCCTGATACGCCGCGCACCTGCCTGCATCTCACGGCGATTTCATGACTGGCTTGCACGAAGACTGTGCCAAGTTTTTACGCGCTGTTTGCCATCAATTTCGTGACACGATGGCTATCACGAGGACAGTGCGATCGGGCACAGGGCCCGAAATTGTCAAGCACCCCTGGCTTTATTTGCCGGCGATTTGAGAGAACTGGTTTATTTATTTAAACACACAATGACATGTACAAGATTATAGTCCGAGGACTAAATTGCCTCGTACATTCTACAGGTGAGGCTGGCGCTTAGGACTAAAACAATGGAATGTCTTGCCTAAGTGAATTAATCTAAATATACTTGTCACAATTTCTACTACACATTTACAATTTAAAAGTGTGGATCTGCACACCATCAGGTAGATATATATCTATATCAATTATAAAATCGATCTCATTCTGAATGATTAAAATGTGACACTTCAAAGTCTAATGTGAGTTTAACAGATCGATACAATAAGGCAGCGTGGTATTTCTAAAACGCGATGTTCGGCACTTAAACTGGCTGAAGTTGTCAGAATTTCTTAGGTCCCTACCATGTACCTCAGAGCGGCGTGGTGGTAGCCAGCAGTTGATAACCTCAGAGTGAACAATAGATCTGGCATACTTGAGGCAGAGAGCTTTACGCCTTACATGCAGAGGTTCTAGTTTACAAATCAGTAGCGCTGAACTGTAGGAACTGAAAGAGCGACCAAGAATGATCTTACAGGCCCTAAAGCCATTTCGTGATGGCTTACATGAACGCTACGCCAAAAAAAAACAATGTAATCCAAATTACAAACAAAATCCCCTCGGATAAAAATGATAAGTATGAGGTAGGCTTTCATCCTTTAGAATATCATGATCAGAGGTGTTGTTTCCAGTTAGCTGGGCGTAGACCCATGAAATAAACACTACTTTTTTAGCCAAAATGTGTATTTCTAACCCAAAATCCGGTATGTAGAAAAACAAAATCACAAGTATTCAATGTGTTTCAAGCAGTACTGAAACTGTGTGAAGTTTCATAGTTGTGCGACCGAGCAATCAAAAGTTACTTTCACTTTACGACAGAGGGTTGCGCGCATTTTTCACCTGAAAACCGTCCCTGTCACATATAAGCTATACTTTGTACCTTGTACAATTGTTGTGCAATAAAGTTATTATCACTGCCCCCAAACTTCCAAGGATTTATGGATTACTCTGTCATCTGTAACCTCTGGTTGCTAGGAGCCAAAAAATCCAGATGTTCTCTACTAATCTAGCTAGAGTATCACGTTCACTCTCCCACACTGCATGACAAGCGGACGCACACTATACTGTTAGGCTCTTCCATGAGGCGTCGCCAAAAAAAATCGCTTTTGAGTGGGACAAAGGCGGAGTTTACTGATGGTCGTCTTAAAAACGAGTGTGTGAACAAAGCCATTATAACGCATACTAAGGCCATGTTGATTTGATTATCTGGATGCCATCCCCGCGCGCATCAATTTTCGGCCGTTTCCAAAATTATAAAAAAAAAGTTTTCCGCCATCCTTTGAGTCGTAGCGGCTGTAAAATGAACAAATACATGCCGCAGATTTTTTAAAAAATTTATACATCAATATGTCGGAAAAATTATACATAATGTCAACGTCAATTATAATGTCAAAGAAAAAGACTGTAAAAACATTAATGACAAAATATTGTCCGGCATTTGATTGCGTTTGTCATTTATTTAGCCTTCCAGACCACTCAGATTTCATAATGAATGTAACGGTGTGTTTTTTTCGGTCAAACATTTTTTTATTCGCTCGCTCGCATCAGTTTTAGGATTCCCATAGGATGTCATCCATATAATCAACATGGCCTAACATAATTTCACCTGGCCACAAATGACTCTCTAATACAATGTGACAATGTTGTGCACCCATGCGCATCTATCCATTGAAGGTGAGAACCCAGCATTGTGCTCTGTAACCCTTGATCATAAATATTTCAAATGTAATCATTTTCCTTATTAGACTAATGGCTTTTATGGCATCTGTTTGACCGCTTTCCGAATTTTCGTCACCACGTAACAAGGCCTGAAGGCCACTCAAGGTTACGGGTTACATGATTGGAACTGTAACAGCAACTCTTCGCCCTAGGTCAGAAACATCATGATTGAGACCAGCCCAATTGCTCACTATGAGTGAGGACTAACTGACCCAATACATTGTATCAACATTTTAAAAATACATCAATGTTTATGTACGTGACAAGTTAAAGATTTTTTGGAGCATACATTCATAAAGATGCACTCACTGGGATGTGTTTGTAGAGGAATGAAGTTAGAAGTTACAATAAACAAGTTGTCAACAAATCATCTCGCGTCTGTGTTCGGAAAAGGAACGCTTCAGGGCTGGCATCAGCGCCCGTTCCACAGAGCGAACGCCGGGCCCGCTCCATTGTATTTACGTACTAGCTACCGTAAAACAAAAACACCATTTGCTAATTCACTCCGTCGTCACGTATAATTTTTCTTTAGACATCCTTTGAAAACACTGGAGAAGTATATCGGTGCCGATACTTGTGTTAAAAGTCGATTGCACTCGAATCAACCAAACCAACGACTTACAACATTTGGATTTAAAACAGTCGAAAAGGTGACCTTAGTAAATATGGAATTACAAACCTTCCCAGATTTCAAACCAACAAGATTTTCACAAGCGGTATAGTAGAAGATTCAACAATTCTGGCGCACTAGTCATTGATAAAAGAATCGAATGCGTAATGCAATTGCCCCGAAATTCCAATTCGTCGAAAATTTAGCTCAGTATGGCACCATCATTTTGCCAATTTCACTGTGTAACAATTATGATCAGGAAACTAGACATATAATAGTTATAAAAACCCACGAAAATGGATCTTATCGAGATTACAAGATATTCCTCTATGACACATAAAACGCAATATTGGTAGAAAGGAAGGCAATCAGGTCTAAAGCAGCTGTAAAGCTCGGATGAAATTCCATCCACCTGACGCGCGAGAAGCGTTTCCTTAGCAACGCGTTGCTAAGGACCGCGGAGCGATTCGAACTGCAAAGAAAACCTGTTCGAAAACGTAGGTCATTGCGTGCCAACTGCCTAGTTCTGCTCGTGCTGCAAGATTACTAGCTGTTCTTGAAATATTGAGTGAATGTTTGCAAAACTTTTAATATAAGGATTCAATAGGACAAATTTAGGACCTTTGAAAGACCCCGAAATTTCAGACCCATACAGTAGAATAGGTTTGATACAAGTGTCGAAAAGCTTGGTTTTAACTCTTAGTGAGGCATAAGTTTTGTCTAGTGTTGCTTTGTTGACTGTCTGATGCTTAACAAAGACCTTAGACCCTTGCTATACAGAAATGTTTGTTGTTGGCCTTGAAAGTGCCAGCTGCACTTACCTCTATACTTGGATAACAATATGACATTACAGTTTCTACTACATTATCATTTAACAGAAAGAAAAAAACAGTGAAGTCAATAATCTTGCAGTCAAATGCCAGTTGGCATTCATACATAATTTCACCGGGCCACTTAGTGATATGACACTCATACAATGCGTTTAAAGTGATCAGCAATATTATGCACTCATGTGTGTCTATCTGTTGAAGGTAAATTCCATTATTGTGTTCTGTACCCGCGATCATGAATATTTGAAATTTAATCATTTCCCTAATAAGACTAATGGCTTTGCTATAGTACAAGGTTTGCTGCTATATATCCGACATGTAACAAAACTATTGAATTTAACAAAACTACATCTATATATGCATGTGACAATTTAGATATTTCTTGTAACATACTTTCATAAAGGTGCACTCAACGGGTTGTATCAGTAAAACATGCAGAGGAAAAAAGTTAGAAGTCACAATAAATAAGTTGTATTGTCATCAAATTATTTGGCGTGTTCATTTGGTTTGGTTTGCCTCCAATTATTGTATAGTAGCAGTAACAAAAGCTTTGTCCTTGAAGTGAGCTAGTTCTGTTGAGGGGTGAGGAAGACATTTGATTTTATACTATAAAATCAGAATGGTTATTAAGATCCTTTACGAAACAACAGTTAGTTGCAAACAGCTCAAGTGTCTGG
This sequence comes from Branchiostoma floridae x Branchiostoma belcheri, assembly GCA_019207045.1. Lineage (NCBI taxonomy): Eukaryota > Metazoa > Chordata > Leptocardii > Amphioxiformes > Branchiostomatidae > Branchiostoma > Branchiostoma floridae x Branchiostoma belcheri. Next base: position 18,344,827 of record CM033033.1, on the reverse strand, counting down.
AGAAATTATCAATAACGAAGCGTCATTGGTCAGTTTTTACTCGCCTATTCTGGAGATGTTTCCTACCCATCGTTGTAATGGTTTCACCCTATCTTTCCTCGTCGACGGATTTTTTTTTAGCTCTCTTCTCATTTGCAATTGCGGCACTCCGTAGATATACTATGGACAGTTCTTCAAAGTAGACCTGTTGTAGGAAGACGTACGTCGTTTTTCTTGAGCGTCTCCTTGGCTGTGGCTAAGACATAGAGAAGTCAGCTTCGGTGGAATCGAGTGGCTCTCAGCTTAGGCCGAAGCTTTCTCAACTGTTTCCATTTTTTCGTATTTTCAAGTCGGTGTTTGTTTTTATTTTTCAAAAAAAAAGGACAGCTAACTCTGTTCGTGGTAGGACAAGAAAATAAGGAGTCGGGTACCGGCGAATAGTACAAGGCACCGGTGGATGCGTGTACGGCAGGAGCATCGCTTTTTCATGGTCAGCATTTCTGTGTCGGAGTCATTTTGCCGGAAAACAGGCTGGAACAACATGGCTGTTTTACGGCTGGTCTTCGTCCTTGTCGTGCTCTTCGCCTGCTTGATCTCTACCGAGGGAGGTAAGTAACACCTGCAATAATCTTATGTTTTGTTTCAGTTTTAGGGAGACAAAAGCGCTAAGGCTTTCTTTGCTGCAGATACACACACAACCACACACACACGCGCGCGCGCGCGGACACACACACACACACACGCACACAGAGAGAAAGAGAGAGAGAGAGATGCACACATACACACAAGCACACACACAAACGTACACACACACACACACACACACACACACACACACATATATATATATATATATATATATATATATATTCATACACATGCACGTGCACGTGCATATTCCATAGAAAACACATTCACAGATATATGCAAACATACGCACACACACAAATACACGCACGCATAGATACAGACATACGCGCGCGCGCACACACGCACACACACGCGCGCGCACACACACACACACACATATGTATATATGTATATATATATATATATATATATATACATAAACACACACACGTACACATGCACATATACACATAAAAGCACAAACACGCACAGGTACATACAAACACACGCACACACGCATGCACACACATATGCATATAAGCACACACACACGCACGCATACACACATACATGCGCTCAGAGCCATGTCATATAGGGAGAAATTGTCAAAATATTTTGGTAAGAACACCCTTCTGTTGGCTTGGGTGTGGCGGCATAAAGGGCTTAGTTTAACACGTTAACACATTAATATTTGATGGCCGGTAATATAATACCTTCTGATGCTGGACTGGAATTTATTCACGTGCACATTACATGTGCAGCGATGTTATTGCAACTCTTATATGGCGTGTGCATGGTTAAAAGCTATCATATAGATTAACTCATAATTGTATGTGACATACTGGACCAACCAGAAGCAGGCCGTCGATTCGGCCCTCGATTCGTCTTTGCACAGAACATAGCATCTGATCCGGACGTCGATTCAAATCAACTAAAAACTCTTAATTTCATTTTAAACATAAAATAGATATCAAGAATCGCTGCATATTGTCTATTACCAACAAATATATGTATATATAAACAAAGATGATATCAAAAAGTGTAATATCAACGATTAAGCACAAATATAAACGTAGCAGGCGACATCTAGCGACAAATTCATGAACTACGACTTCCCATATTAGGGGACGTCCAGATACACGACAATCTCGAGAAAGTTTAGCGGTATCTGACTCACGTGCAGTAAACTATACATGAGGGGAGGGCCACCAAATATCATGAAGAACCAGCAAGTGCTTCTCGAGTTATGTTGTTAACAGACACATACACCAACGTACTGCAGTACCGACGGAAAATGCCAGGTCAACCACTTGAGCTTCCTTAATTCTTATAACCGCTACTCAGCTACCAAATTTCATGAAGATCCACTAACAGCTTCTCGAGTTATGTTGCCCACAAAAAAAAACACACAAAATTTCACAGCCTTTTTCCGTATCGACGAAAATGCCAGATGAACAATTTTTCAACTTGACTATCGATTCAACAACTGTTACTTAAAAATTAAATATTATAAAAATCCACTCACAGGTTCTCGAGTTATGCTCTTGACCTACATACAGACCCACACAATGGCGTAACTGAAAACATAACCTTATTGACGAAGGTAATAACTAGAAAATTTAACATATTAGTAAAATCTAGCAAGATTACGTAGGTAATGACTTAAGACGTGGCATTCTTTTATCTCCTGTATCCCATTAGGAAAACATGCCTCCCACAACAACAGTGAACCGTTCCTCTTGGTCGCTGACAATTCTGGAGGAACAATTCTTCAAGTGAACATCACTTCCGGATCCACTCTTGTGCTTCCGCTGGGGGACGTAGGGATGCCCACCGTTCTGGACTATGACCCGCTCACCGACTACGTGTACTGGTTCGATACTCGAGACAACGTCATCAAACGGGCACATCGTGATGGAAGTGACAGTGAGATCATCATAGAAACCGCCAACAATGGTGAGTTATACTTCATCCTTATTTTAGCTTATTTTACTTTAAGTTCATCTGCGACGGTAGTAAACATTATGGTACAATTTTAAGACCATATATACGTGCACAAAATAAAGCGCTTACCAACAAGCTTTCGATCAGTCCTCTGATCCTTATCAAGTTGAAATGACCCAACAGAGACGGGGGCCGATACCGACTTCCAAGCACCTTTGACCCTTTGCTGACGTCACACTTCCGATCCGGATGTGTGACTTAGGCTCTGGATTTTAGAAGCTAGTATTTCAAAATGCTATATCTCATTCATTGTTATGTCACGTCCTCGCATCTTTTCTGCAGATGCCCGAGGCCTGGCACTGGACTACACTACCGGCAATATCTACTGGTCCGTCCATGACACTCACACTATCTCTGTAGCAAAGAAGAACGGATCGTCCGCCAGGACACTTCTGACGTCACCAGCCACCTTGTGGCCTTACAACCTGGTCCTGGACCCCAGGAATAGGTGAGTAATATAGGACGTGACGTCAGGAACACGCCACTTTTGCAGGAAGGGGTGTTCCTGACGTCACTGCTGGAGATAGAGAGGGCCATTCTGTGAACAAGGTCGACGGAGTTTGACAATTTAGGGTAAGTCTCTGTATTAATTCAATGTTGGAAAGAAAGTTTAGCAATTTCTATAATGTATTCTACCAACACAGATGAACTTCCGTGCTAAGACCTTGTTCGATTGACCTACCAACCTGATGAAACTATTTACAGATGTTAGATTTTTGTTTGCTGGACTTATTTCCACAGATTCATGTACTGGGCGGACGGCGGTCATGGCATAATTCACCGTGCCGCGCTGGACGGTAGCAACCATACGGCTATCATCGCAGGCTTGAGTCATCCCTACGCCATTACCATAGACTACAATGGTGAGAAATAGACTCTCAAACTAGTTACGTCCATGAAATGTCATATTTTACCATGCGTTTGTCTGTGTGTCTGTGTGTGTGTGTGTGTAAACAAGATAACTCAAAAACGGCTAGGTGAATTGGTTTCATGCTTAATGTATTTGTACAGTGTGATGAAATCTGAAAATGAGTAGATTTTGGGCAATTTTCAACGCCAGTGGGAGTCCAATACTCCACAAAACAGATTTCTTCGTTGCGAAATAGACCACTGTTTTGAGTATCGTCTATTCACATTTTTTCACATACTAAATCAGGCCCAGGTTCAGGTCCGGACCCGGACCTGATCGTTTGAACCTGAACGGGACCTGAATCCTCTGTACCGGTACCCACCCCTAGTCGTGGCCGTTTTTATTTGTTTATATCCCATTCAGAGGATCGATTGTACTACCGTGATCTGCAATACGGCATCTACAGCTCAGACCTACAAGGGAACGATGTCCGAGAAGTGCTGTATGAGGAGGGGAAGTGGGTTCGTGGTATTGCGGTTGATGAGCACTTCATCTACTGGTCGTCTAACTGGTGGGATTCATCATCATCAACCAACCGCGGTATGATAGGAAAGTGAGAAAATTTCGTTGAAGAGATTCATCAGTCACGTATGTACACAGTTAATAGAATTTTCATCAATCAGTGACTACATTTTGAAAGGTTAACTCACTTACCTCCAAAGATCCATGCAAGTCCCGACCCAGTTCTCGCAACTCTCGCGATAACTGGGTCACTCCGTGATCGAGGTGGACTGATAGCCATCAAAAATTTGGAGGTACGTGAGTTTACCTTTCAAAATGTAGTCACTGATTGTTGAAAATTCTATTAACTGCGAAAATTTCGTATTTTCCCACAACTATCGTAGCGTAGAATTTGTTATCACCAAGCACAGTGGAGGCATCTTCTCTGGATAGTTTTAAAGAACGCTTGCAGATAGATGTGGAAAATTTAGGTGTGACGGGTCGTTCAGTGTAATGTAACCAGCTGCTGCCGCGCTGCGTGCCTGGGAAGCTGGTGTGTTACGCCGTCTCGAATCTTATCCTACCAGGAATGGCATAAATATGAGTATACTAAGCTAAAGTGGCATAGCGATTAGTCATTTGCTACATAGAACCGTTTACCATTGTTATGTGTATGCAACTACGTAGATATTAGTCTTGATGTTCTATACATGCATGCATTACACCCGAACTTGCCATACATTGTGCCTGTACAATTGTTGCGTAATAAAGATTGGATTCAGTTGAATTTAGTTATATGTTAACGCTAGTTCACCTTTATCCGAGGGGCAACCTATATCCGTTGTTTAAAAACAAACAGGGTAGTCATGTATATCGAGTCGACGGACAGTCGTTTCAAACGGAAACATTTCAAATATATCATTTTGAAACCACCATGGGTCGACTTTACATCCATGAATACCTTTTTTTTAGATACGACGGATATAGGTTACTCCGCGAATAAAGGCGAACTAGCGTTATATGTCATAGGTGATTAAGGACAGAAATGTTTCGTTCCACGCCTCAAGGATGTCTAAGTCCAACATGACTAGGACTGTTTTGGTGGACGGACTGGGTGGTCCATGGGGCATCTACATTACCGAGGCAGGTCCTGATGGTAAGTACAACTCCTGAAAGATATATGAGGGCGGTACAAGAAGCTACCTGTGTGTGAAAGAACGTGCAAACAATGCACGTCAAACGTGGTGGAAGACGAAACACATTTTGTGTCAAACTGCTCTTTCTACGATCACTAAAGAAAAGAGCTGTTTGATGAGGCCACCAAATTCCACCCAAACTTCTCTACAGTCACTGACAAAAAGAAAACAATTCTCCTTCTAACATCACAATACCCATACTTGATAGAAAAGGTGGGATCTTCCGTCTTCCACTGTCTTCAAAAAAAGAGTCAAACTCAATAACCCAGGATCTAGAGTTAGCTTTTACTAGTTTTAGATCAGAGTAGACACTTGCGATATTGTTTTAAAGATTTACACTGTTCGAATCTCTCGTGTTACCTGCAATAAGCCTTCTCACACTAGTTACCACGCATGCGCGGGTAAAAGGAACTCTGGGTAATATGTCAAAGTTGAAATCCCTCAGACGTAAATAGTCTCGTCTCTACCATTGTTTCGATTTGTGTAACAATGTCCGAACGTAATGGCGCCTGCAAAATCGTGGAATGTTGATTTTCTGCGGGCCTTCAACTTTGACATATTACCCAGAGTTCCTTTCATCCGCGCATGCGTGGTAACTACATACAAATGAAGCAACGGGATCATGTGAGATACAGCTGAGAACAGCACAACAATTCTAACTACAGTGCTTGTTCCGTCAGAAGACGACCCTCCTTCCCGGAGTGATAATATAAGCATTGATCATATGCATTAAAAAAATGAAAATATCGTAGCTACATTAATAAAAAAAAGTATCTGATACTACATTGTAACATCAGAAAATCTATCAATTATGAAAAGCGTTTCGTTTCTTACAAATTCGTAGTACGTGATATCTAAGCGTTAGCTACAGAGGAGAGCAGAGGTGAGCCTCTAAGTATCAAATGTATAGTAGCTGTTACTTATTTAGAGTTAAGTCTTTCTGCTTTCTCTGCTTAGCACTCAGCATTTGGGAAAGAGTGTGGAAGTTGAACACACACCACTACCAGTGGACTAGCCCCCTGCTGTAGTGATTGCGTTGTGTGACCCAGGGCTAAGGAGACAGAGATGGGCACCGCCCTATGCGCCATCAGGCGCGGGAAGGGTTTAACTTAACTTTAACTTCCCCACACAGAGATCCCCTGCTCCCCCGGGTACTTCTCGTGCGGACAGGGAAATGCCTGCATCCTGGCGTGGAGGCGGTGTGACGACGCGACGGACTGTCCAGACGGGAGGGACGAGGAAGGTTGCGGTAAGTTGTACTAAATATAGAATACAACACGGTGTATTCCGTATCACCCGAGGTATCAGCCCGACCGTGGGAAGAATCGCCCAACGGCGGAAGGCTGGAGGGTGATTCGACCCGCGGGAGGGCTGCGACCCCGGAGGGCTCATACCCACCTGAAAAAAAAAACACGTTTCAATGCGAAATGCACCAAAAGTTGAGAAAATGTTGTGTCTCGAACAAAAGATTGTAACAACAACAATTCTAACGTTCGTATTCCAATTTTCAACCGTGCCGTATTCGGCCTGTATGTTCTAAATAGTTCGATTTACTCGAAGGAAGCCCGTGTGATACAACTTAGAACCCGTGTGATACATATAGAATACAATACGGTGTATTCTGTACCACACGAGGTATCAGCCCGACCGCGGGAAGGATCGCCCGCATCAGTGCCGCATTTCAATAATTATGTAATGTGAATGGTTTAATGTTCAGAGCGATAATTTAATATCTACATTGTTGTAATTTTCAGTGTGCCTGCCAGTTCCGGTGGATTTCAACCTCGGCGACAGACTTGCGGTGCTGCCGAATCAGCTGGGCCAGACGACGCTTGAGGAGATACAGAATTCCTCTGCCGTGGAGCTGCTCAACAGTTCGCCCGACAACGCAGAGAACCTACATCCTGAGTTCCGGGAATTTGCATCTACGGTTATCTTCCCGCGATGTAATGTCGACGAAGCTTCCTGCTCCTCGCCTCAACATGGAGCCGACACGACCTCGTGCTTGTGAGCAAACAAGAAATCTTTTTAAAAAAGCTGTGCCTTGCCGCGTATTTTATGTTATTTTGGTAAGTTAGACTAGATTCTACGCTTAGAAATCCCGAGTTCCACATGTCGCCCCCCTCCCCCCTCATTATCATAATTTATGTCAGATGAATTATTGGCACATTAAACAGGTTTTGTAAAATTTTTTGACCCACAATGAATATGCATTATTTTTTATTACAAACTAAGTTCCTTCTGATGCAATTTGTGATATATCTTTATATAAACATGGTGAGTTAAAGCGTAGATTTATTACGCTGGACCACATACAGTAACATGCGTCTGGAAGAGCGTTTTAATACTCGCCTGGAATGTACCATTGGCTAACTAAGCCATAAAACTCGGCAAGGAAAGAAGGGCCTTTGGAAGGGGCTTTGGAAGGGCTGGATTAACAGGTCCGTCCATCCATGGAGCCATGGAAGAAAGCTGGCGTAAAGCCTTGCCGGCGGCAAGGCAAAAAATACTGCATTTGATTGGACACCGCAGCCAGGGGGAGTTCGGGGGGTTCGGATTAAGATCCCCACCACACGCTCAAAGGTCCTCTTTTTCAAGCTTGAAGGTCCACATTTTCGTGTCCAAGATTTTTTTAAAGGCCTGACTGATTTTCAATTTTCACTAATAGACATTTAATTCAATCTTAGTGAGTCAGCAAAATTTGCCCCAGAATGTGCATGGAAATAGCGTTTCAGAGAGTCCAGATTTCAAAATTTTCCCGGACTTCCATTGCCTTTGTTGTCGGACATGGTGAAAATATGTCGGGGGAGTCGGCCTCAAAGACTTGCGCCGAATGCCTTGTGTATTTTAATAGAAATTCCTTTAAACTTAGCGGACAGATTTTGCCCGTCAAAATGCAGCAAGAAAGCATTTCAGAAGGTCAAGATTTCAATTTTCCGGGGAGTATGCCCCTTAGCTAGGCAGCTCGCGTGCGGCGCTAAAAAGACCCCCCCCCCCCCCCCCCTCCAACGGAAATCCTGGCTACGGGCATAGACACTGTGCCAAATGCTTCAGTAACAGTTACTGGAAAGGCCGATATTTGCAAGCAAGCAAATACAGCATGTTTACGTTTCACTCAATCTATAGTTATAGTTATACCTATAATTATGGCATAGCAGTAGTCGTAGAGACATACGGTATATTACCGCACCGTTGGGGTTATACCAGTTTAATATCAGTCATCTGGTAGTTCCTGCTCACGATTTGGAGAATAACGTTCACGCTTTTATAATTGTTATAATTTGTTGGTCTATTTTGATTATGGGAGATGACAAACCTTTACCCTATCCCTGTTTAGTCCAGTTTGTGAATAGACAGGAAACGTATTTCTTTTCTGGGTTTACGAAGAAGAGATCGTTAGTTCTGAATCTGCCTAAAATATTTTTTGAAACAATCGAGGGTTTTTTTTCATAACAATCTTAAGATCTTCCATAACGTCTCACGATTCTTTAAAATAATCTCAATATTTTTTCCGGACATCTGAAGACATGGGACTTTTTCAAAGCAATTTTTAAAACATCTTAAGATTTAACACAAAATCTCAAGATCTATTGTAAAAATCTCAAGATTTTTTATTTTCAATGCAACCCCTCCTGGGGGCCATAATGATCCTCTGAGTAACAGAGAAGAAGTTTCTCACAAAATATCAGATCTATGTCATTTTAAGCCGTAAATGGTTACAAGCATTAGGCCAAAGTGCTCTGCTCAGTCCTATAACAATCTGCTCGCTGTTAGGCCACAGCAAGTAAATTTTATGGATGGCATCAGCACGCGCATTAATTTTCGCCTGCTTTTAGAAAAAAAAAGATTTTTTTTAATTCTGCAGGGATGGTCAATATGACTATAAAGTACAAAAATGAGCAAATATATTGTGTTGTAGCCTATAGCTAATAATTGTAGAAGTGACACTTGCGAGATACCCAGGACTGTAGTTTTAGAAAGGAAACTTATTGGATAGTTGTAAAGGTGACACCAATATGGAAGCTATGAGTGTGGTTACCAACTTTGTTGGTGATACCAGTCTACCACACTTGTGTCACTTTTACCACATCAGGAATGAATACCTTGTTGACTCTGATACCATGTTTTGTCCCTTTAATTAGTTTTACAACAGTCATCATAACTTTATGGTGCCTACCTTTGAAAATGTAGCCATCTTGGTTTTTTTTACCCATCTTGTTTTTTTTCGTCATATCACACTATTTTTGCAGTCTGCAGAGGATGTCATCCATAAAATTTTTTACTTGCTGTGGCCTTGCTATATTTTGTAGGGGCACACAACTGCTAGCTTGCCGGTCGTGGTGTGAGGAGGTCTTAAACATGGCCGATGACCGGATGAAGGACCAGCTCCCTACCTGTGACTTGTTTCCGTCACCACAACACGGTTGCTGGAACCTTAAACCAGAATGGAAGAACAACGAATGTAAGGCATCCTCCTAAGGAGGGACATCCAACAGCCAAACTGCCTGTCTGGATGTACCCTGCTCTTACAACCATCACTAAGTCTCGTAGTTCCTGTGGACGCCCCCCCCCCCAAGGGAACAGCCAATCACAGAATAAGCTTTCCGTTTTCAAGGCTGTCTCGCATGTATAAGGGTAACCTCATTAATATTTATAAGCGTGGCGGTCAGGAAGTAAGGGTGACGGTTGAAAGAGCATGGCACATCCAGACAGGCAGTACTAGTTTGGCTGTTGGATGTCCCTGCGTAGGAGGAGGATGTAGGGAGGAATACTCCATTCACTCGCGATCGGTACTTTTCTCAAATTGTACTATTCCCGAAAGCTCGCAGATCATTAAGTTCACCTGTGCTGATAAATGGCATTGTGAATTAACTAAACTTTGTCTACCCAACACTGGAAATCTGTATCTAAAATCTATATAGTCGGTATAGTCATTTGTGTTGTATAATATGCTTTTACGAGGACTAGACATGTATAATAGCATTCGGCTAGTTGGGTAGCATTGGCTGTATGTCTTTTTATCAATTTGGCTTTGGTCACTGAATTTCATATTTAGTTTGTTTTCACCACACACTTTAGGAATGCATCATTTGTAACACCAATTCACCTTTATCCGCGGGGTAACCTATATCCACTGTGTTCTAAAAATAGGGTGTTGGGGGATGTCAAGACGAAGGATGGCAGTTTCTACTTATAATATTTTCAAAATATTGCAGTTTGAAACCACCGTCCATCCAAATGAATCCCAAAATACCGTTTTTAACAACGAATAAAGGTCACCCCGCGGATAAAGGTGAGCTACCGTTACATCTATACGATAAATTGCTGATATATATATATATATATATATATATATATATATATATATATATATATAAATGGCGATTTCTCCTTAAATTTCCAGTTTGCTATCATGGCAACGGCATGAACTACCGTGGTAGATCGAGTAAAACTATATCCGGGGCAGAATGTTTGAAGTGGGTCGATGCGCAGGCTGGTTTCTACACTAACGAGTACCCCTGGGCTAACCTGGTGAACAACTACTGCCGCAACCCTACCGGTCACGAGCGGCCATTTTGTCTGGTGGAAGATGGCAAACAAGAAGACTGTGACCTTATTCCATGCAGTAAGTTCTAACGCTATAGCTAGTTCAGCTTTATTCGCAAGGTAACCTATATCTGTTGCACCTAAAAACAGGATATTTAGGGATATCAAGTTGACGGACGGTGGTTTCAAATTGCATTTTTTTCAATATAATGCTGTTTGAGACCACCGTAGGTCGACTTGATATCTCCAAGGAGCTTTTATCAGTAAAAGCTCCTTGATATCTCTAAATACCCAGGTGTTAAATACAACGGATAAATGTTATCCCGCGAATAAAGGTGAACTAGCGTTATACACTACAAAAATAATTTTCTTGTTTTTTCTAGGTTACTTGATTTTTCTTAACTCGTGGACAAATTTTCTTATATTAATTTCAAGAAAGAAGAAGAAATGAAAATGGAAGATTCTTTTAACAGTGATTCTTACAAGGAATAAATTCTTAATTTTCTTGATTTAAGAACCGATTTCTTGAAGAGATTTTCACCCCTAGAATTTTCTAGAAATTCAGGTTTAATTGTCTTGTTTTTAGGCCTAACAAGATTTTTCTTGTCGTGTTTAACATAATATTTTCTGAAATCAGGTGAAAACTAAGAAGGGCGCTGATGTTACCATAAAATTTACTTGCTGTGGCCTGATCTAACTTTCTTAAAGATTAAATCTAAGTTTCATAAAAATGATTACCCCTTTAACTTATAACACCTAGATGAAAACGGTTGCTGGGACATGGGTCCTCCAACCAACGGCGACAGAGTCCCTGCCAAGAGGTTCTACAACGTGGGAGAAAGGGTCACTTACACCTGCAACGAAGGGTACAACCTTGATTTCAGGCATACCAGCAGGGTGACATGCTTCGAAGATGGCACCTGGCAATATGACAAACCCAGCTGTTCAGGTAAGGCCATGTTGACTTGATCATATGAATGACATTCACGCTCGCATCAATTTTCGGCCAGAAAAGCTTTGAACCATACTGTAAATTCTTGAAATAGTTGAACTGTAATTTCCAACACCAAAATTGGACTCACCCGAATTTTCGACTGCACAGCATCAGTCTTTGTCAAGAATGAACAACCCACCGCTGTCGTGACGTCATGTTATGCAGATAGAACACGTGACTCGGTAAGCAGTGGATTATAGGTTGCAGGAGGTCTATGGCGCCCACCGTCTCTGTTTAGGGATGGTTGTAAAGCTCTGATGTAGATGACTTCTTAAATCCTTCTAGCGAAAACGTCTGGTTCTGTGTCCATACTGTAAATTGCACTAAACTGGGTTTAACACATGCTATGGATAAATGAATAAATAACTGAACATTTCTCATACCTCTCTAGGCCATAACAATTTTGTCCCAGCAGCTTAGCCTACCAACTAAGTTCTTAGGTCAGGGACAGGTCCCTTGCTCATCTCCGTTCCTTCATATTGCACGGCCCTATTACCTTCTGCTACATTTACGCGTGTTCCATTGTTTAGCTCATTTAAGTACTTATAAACCATATGCAAAAGAACACAATATTTTACGATACATTAACATGTGCGAAAGTTTCCACTTTTAAAAGCCAGATATGTCTATATGTTACATTTGCTATATCTAAAAATCGTCTAAAATATCTCTCCTTGCTTTATAAACTTACAAGTACATGTAGGTCGATAACTTTGCCTAAATTTCTGTTTACGTGCTGTGAGCAAATAACTACATCTGATATTCCAAACATCTTGACACAAATTCGATCAGTCTGCATTTGATACAGGCTGTCATAACTGTGAAAATGCAGTACTATAGCAGACCTCTATCACATCAATCCACTAGTAAGAGGAATAAATTTGTGTCTTCTAGTAAAAAATGTGATAGCACCCCTCTATCACATTAATTTACTAGTAGTAAATAGACGATTATTGAGATAACAGTTCGAAAATGATTTATCACAACTTTTCCAACTATAACGTTTTCGGTTCCAAGTACTATTCAAAGCTAAATAAATGTGACAGGGGCCGATACCGACTACCAAGCACCTTTGACCCTTTGCTGACGTCACACTTACGTTCCGGATGTGTGACTTAGGCTCTGGGTCATTCCAACTTGAGAAGGATCAGAGGACTGATCGAAAGCTTGTTGGTAAGCGCTTTGTTTTGTGCACTGATATATGGTCTTAAAATTTTAACATAAATGTGATAAATAATCAAGTCTACATGCATCATTCCCCTCCTCAGTGGACATCAGTGGCAAACTGGAAGAGGACCTACTCCATGGGTACAGTAAGAGCCAGCCACCTGATACTGCGATAGGGGGTCACACAATTATCGTCTTCAATGGAACTGTGGAAGAGGTCATCGACCTGGTATGCTTGGTTTGTTTGTTTGTTTGTTTACCCGGTAAACTGCCTCAAGACGTAACACACCAGGTTTGTTTGGAACAGTACAAGCTGCATATTCGGACAGATTTATTTGATCCACTCACACCGCGGTACCGGGAAAGACCCCTACTCGTTTCGATACGTGCTGGTGGGTTCTTTGACGCGCTCGAGGTGTGGCTCTCCTCAAACAGGGCACCTCCATTTAATGTCCTATCCGAGGGACGGCCTTTACCGAAGCTACATGTAGGTACTCCTTTTTATCTGATTGAAGTGAGAATAGTCGTGTATAGTGAAGTGCCTTTCACAAAGCACAAATCCACACACATCCACGGATTCGAACCCAGAACCTCTGGGGTATGAAGCGAAGACACTGCTGATTGCACCACACGACCCCTTTAGGATCTGTCATACATTTTAGAACCTTCTTGGTTTATAAGGAAAAATAACTCACGTAGGTATCAGAATTTAAGTAACGGATCATGTCATTTTTATTTCAGGACGAAAAGAAAGAGCGTCTGGTTGCCTCTCTAGTCATTGACTTCGTAAGTGGACCCAGTTGTGACATCTTCTATTTATGTCGTTTTGCGTACATTTAGCGGCTTTCCAACGGTTAACCTTATTCACACCGGGTGGCTTTCATGTCTCATAACGTCAGAACCGCTTACGCTAGAGTTACCAAATATGGTGACTTTTCCTGAAATTTAGTTGGCAACAATTTCACAAAGTTTGGCAAATTTTCCATTTTTTTGTGTTGCCATGGTAATCGTTTGTTGACAGGCAAATTTGACGAACATCGTTAATTTCGATTCTAACAATGTATTTTTCACGTGTATTGAGTATATCACTGCTATTTTGTTACATGAATAGAATCTTATAGTATGTAAAATATCTTAGAATTAAATTCTATTCTTCTTATTGAGTAGAATTACATTTAATCAATCTTTAAACGAACGTTCACAGCACGAAATCTGGTATTTAAGCAAGCTTAAACTCAACGTAAACGCGACGTTTCTGCACCCTTTCCGCAACTTAACGACATCTATCCGCGAACGTAAAGATCCCCTTTAATGTTACCTTTACGTTGGCACTTATATGTACTTATATGCACTCCTCACGTGCCTTTCCGCAACTATTAGACGCTTAAAGGCGTCGTTAATGACAGTTTTTCGTAACCTATACGGGAGGAAAGTATGCGTTTATTAAGACCTTTCTGCACCCTTTCCGCAACTTAACGACATCTATCCGTGAACGTAAAGATTCCCTTTAATGCACTTATATGTACGTTTCGGCACTCCTTCACGTGCCTTTCCGCAACTATTAGACGCTTAAAGGCGTCGTTAATGACAGTTTTTCGTAACCTATATGGGCGGAAAGCACGCGTTTCTTAAGACCTTTCCGTGATCTTTTGACGACATTTACAGTCGATTTCCGTCACGATTTCCCCACGTTTATGTGTCGTTTACACACCCTGAAAGGCACGCGAAGAAGTGCAGAAACGTACTTATCCGAACGCTTTCCGTGATCTTTCCTTGGACTATAGTTGTCATTTATTTTTAGTAAAGGCGGCGTAAGTTTAAACCTTTCCGCATCTTTAGGTAGGCTTTATGTGTTTTGTGTGGCTTAAATTGGAACTTTTGCATCGGGTATGCGTGTCTTATTTGGTGTGAATCATACCTACACCGGTATCTATGGCTTTGCCGTCTAAACTATCTTGTGAGTCCAATTGTGGACTTGGATTGGTCGACCGAGGGAACAATCGGTGTACAATATCCATGCACGAATCTCCGCTACATTTAAGTCCACCATTTGGGGCAGATGTTCCATGTACCACATCACGAAATCGCCGCGAAATGTAGCTAGCCGTGCGGTGTCGTTGCGACACACTCGCCGTAGCCGTGTCAGACATTTCGCCGTACATTTCGCCGTCTGAGATTTCGTGACATTTCGCCGTCTGAGATTTCGTGATGTCCCATGTAAGACATCACAAATTCACCGCGAAATGCAACTTATTGCGCGGGTTCGTTGCAACGCCTTCGCCGTGTCAGGCATTCCGTCGTGACCGTGTCGGCATGCATCGTGAATGACAACACGTATTAAACCAACGCAAAATGCATCTAGCCCCACGGGCCCGTTTCAACACCAATAACATAGAGAGCGGACCATCCAAGTTTCGCATGTAGGCAGTGTAGTGTTGTAGAAATTCTACACATTTCTACAATGGTTCTTGTAGACATTTGTAGTGATGTAGAAATCCTACACATTTCTACACTTGTCACTGTAGATATTTGTAGACAGGGACATAGGAAGCGGACCATCCAAGTTTTACATGTAGGCAGTGTAGTTTTGTAGAAATTCTACACATTTCTACAATGGTTCTTGTAGATATTTGTAGTGAAGTAGAAATCCTACACATTTCTACACTTGTCACTGTAGATAGTTGTAGAGAGGGACATAGCAAGCGGACCATCCAGGTTTCACATGTAGGCAGTGTAGTTTTGTAGAAATTCTACACATTTCTACAATGGTTCTTGTAGATATTTGTAGTGATGTAGAAATCCTACACATTTCTACACTTGTCACTGTAGATATTTGTAGAGAGGGACACAGGAAGCGGACCATCCAAGTTTTACATGTAGGCAGTGTAGTTTTGTAGAAATTCTACACATTTCTACAATGGTTCTTGTAGATATTTGTAGTGATGTAGAAATCCTACACATTTCTACACTTGTCACTGTAGATAGTTGTAGAGACGGACATAGGAAGCGGACCATCCAGGTTTCACATGTAGGCAGTGTAGTTTTGTAGAAATTCTACACATTTCTACAATGGTTCTTGTAGATATTTGTAGTGATGTAGAAATCCTACACATTTCTACACTTGTCACTGTCATATTTGTAGAGAGGGACACAGGAAGCGGACCATCCAATTCAAGTTTTACATGTAGGCAGTGTAGTTTTGTAGAAATTCTACACATTTCTACAATGGTTCTTGTAGATATTTGTAGTGATGTAGAAATCCTACACATTTCTACACTTGTCACTGTAGATAGTTGTAGAGACGGACATAGGAAGCGGATCATCCAGGTTTCGCATGTAGGCAGTGTAGTTTTGTAGAAATTCTACACATTTCTACAATGGTTCTTGTAGATATTTGTAGTGATGTAGAAATCCTACACATTTCTACACTTGTCACTGTAGATATTTGTAGAGAGGGACACAGGAAGCGGACCATCCAATTCAAGTTTTACATGTAGGCAGTGTAGTTTTGTAGAAATTCTACACATTTCTACAATGGTTTCTGTAGATATTTGTAGTGATGTAGAAATCCTACACATTTCTACACTTGTCACTGTAGATATTTGTAGACAGGAAGCGGACCATCCGAGTTTCACACGTAGGCAGTGTAGTTTTGTAGAAATTCTACACATTTCTACAATGGTTCCTGTAGACATTTGTAGTGATGTAGAAATCCTACACATTTCTACACTTGTCACTGTAGATATTTGTAGACAGGGACATAGGAAGCGGACCATCCAAGTTTTACATGTAGGCAGTGTAGTTTTGTAGAAATTCTACACATTTCTACAATGGTTCTTGTAGATATTTGTAGTGAAGTAGAAATCCTACACATTTCTACACTTGTCACTGTAGATAGTTGTAGAGAGGGACATAGGAAGCGGACCATCCAGGTTTCACATGTAGGCAGTGTAGTTTTGTAGAAATTCTACACATTTCTACAATGGTTCTTGTAGATATTTGTAGTGATGTAGAAATCCTACACATTTCTACACTTGTCACTGTAGATATTTGTAGAGAGGGACACAGGAAGCGGACCATCCAAGTTTTACATGTAGGCAGTGTAGTTTTGTAGAAATTCTACACATTTCTACAATGGTTCTTGTAGATATTTGTAGTGATGTAGAAATCCTACACATTTCTACACTTGTCACTGTAGATATTTGTAGAGAGGGACACAGGAAGCGGACCATCCAAGTTTTACATGTAGGCAGTGTAGTTTTGTAGAAATTCTACACATTTCTACAATGGTTCTTGTAGATATTTGTAGTGATGTAGAAATCCTACACATTTCTACACTTGTCACTGTAGATAGTTGTAGAGACGGACATAGGAAGCGGACCATCCAGGTTTCACATGTAGGCAGTGTAGTTTTGTAGAAATTCTACACATTTCTACAATGGTTCTTGTAGATATTTGTAGTGATGTAGAAATCCTACACATTTCTACACTTGTCACTGTCATATTTGTAGAGAGGGACACAGGAAGCGGACCATCCAATTCAAGTTTTACATGTAGGCAGTGTAGTTTTGTAGAAATTCTACACATTTCTACAATGGTTCTTGTAGATATTTGTAGTGATGTAGAAATCCTACACATTTCTACACTTGTCACTGTAGATAGTTGTAGAGACGGACATAGGAAGCGGATCATCCAGGTTTCACATGTAGGCAGTGTAGTTTTGTAGAAATTCTACACATTTCTACAATGGTTCTTGTAGATATTTGTAGTGATGTAGAAATCCTACACATTTCTACACTTGTCACTGTAGATATTTGTAGAGAGGGACACAGGAAGCGGACCATCCAATTCAAGTTTTACATGTAGGCAGTGTAGTTTTGTAGAAATTCTACACATTTCTACAATGGTTTCTGTAGATATTTGTAGTGATGTAGAAATCCTACACATTTCTACACTTGTCACTGTAGATATTTGTAGACAGGAAGCGGACCATCCGAGTTTCACACGTAGGCAGTGTAGTTTTGTAGAAATTCTACACATTTCTACAATGGTTCCTGTAGACATTTGTAGTGATGTAGAAATCCTACACATTTCTACACTTGTCACTGTAGATATTTGTAGACAGGGACATAGGAAGCGGACCATCCAAGTTTTACATGTAGGCAGTGTAGTTTTGTAGAAATTCTACACATTTCTACAATGGTTCTTGTAGATATTTGTAGTGAAGTAGAAATCCTACACATTTCTACACTTGTCACTGTAGATAGTTGTAGAGAGGGACATAGGAAGCGGACCATCCAGGTTTCACATGTAGGCAGTGTAGTTTTGTAGAAATTCTACACATTTCTACAATGGTTCTTGTAGATATTTGTAGTGATGTAGAAATCCTACACATTTCTACACTTGTCACTGTAGATATTTGTAGAGAGGGACACAGGAAGCGGACCATCCAAGTTTTACATGTAGGCAGTGTAGTTTTGTAGAAATTCTACACATTTCTACAATGGTTCTTGTAGATATTTGTAGTGATGTAGAAATCCTACACATTTCTACACTTGTCACTGTAGATATTTGTAGAGAGGGACACAGGAAGCGGACCATCCAAGTTTTACATGTAGGCAGTGTAGTTTTGTAGAAATTCTACACATTTCTACAATGGTTCCTGTAGATATTTGTAGTGATGGATGGTCCGCTTCCTGTGTCCCTCTCTACAAATATCTACAGTGACAAGTGTAGAAATGTGTAGGATTTCTACATCACTACAAATATCTACAAGAACCATTGTAGAAATGTGTAGAATTTCTACAAAACTACACTGCCTACATGTGAAACTTGGATGGTCCGCTTCCTATGTCCCTCTCTACAAATACCTACAGTGACAAGTGTAGAAATGTGTAGGATTTCTACATCACTACAAATATCTACAGGAACCATTGTAGAAATGTGTAGAATGTCTACAAAACTACACTGCCTACATGTAAAACTTGAATTGGATGGTCCGCTTCCTGTGTCCCTCTCTACAAATATCTACAGTGACAAGTGTAGAAATGTGTAGGATTTCTACATCACTACAAATATCTACAAGAACCATTGTAGAAATGTGTAGAATTTCTACAAAACTACACTGCCTACATGTGAAACCTGGATGGTCCGCTTCCTATGTCCGTCTCTACAACTATCTACAGTGACAAGTGTAGAAATGTGTAGGATTTCTACATCACTACAAATATCTACAAGAACCATTGTAGAAATGTGTAGAATTTCTACAAAACTACACTGCCTACATGTAAAACTTGGATGGTCCGCTTCCTGTGTCCCTCTCTACAAATACCTACAGTGACAAGTGTAGAAATGTGTAGTTTTTCTACATCACTACAAATATCTACAAGAACCATTGTAGAAATGTGTAGAATTTCTACAAAACTACACTGCCTACATGTGAAACCTGGATGGTCCGCTTCCTATGTCCGTCTCTACAACTATCTACAGTGACAAGTGTAGAAATGTGTAGGATTTCTACATCACTACAAATATCTACAAGAACCATTGTAGAAATGTGTAGAATTTCTACAAAACTACACTGCCTACATGTGAAACCTGGATGGTCCGCTTCCTATGTCCGTCTCTACAACTATCTACAGTGACAAGTGTAGAAATGTGTAGGATTTCTACATCACTACAAATATCTACAAGAACCATTGTAGAAATGTGTAGAATTTCTACAAAACTACACTGCCTACATGTGAAACCTGGATGGTCCGCTTCCTATGTCCGTCTCTACAACTATCTACAGTGACAAGTGTAGAAATGTGTAGGATTTCTACATCACTACAAATATCTACAAGAACCATTGTAGAAATGTGTAGAATTTCTACAAAACTACACTGCCTACATGTAAAACTTGGATGGTCCGCTTCCTGTGTCCCTCTCTACAAATATCTACAGTGACAAGTGTAGAAATGTGTAGGATTTCTACATCACTACAAATATCTACAAGAACCATTGTAGAAATGTGTAGAATTTCTACAAAACTACACTGCCTACATGTGAAACCTGGATGGTCCGCTTCCTATGTCCCTCTCTACAACTATCTACAGTGACAAGTGTAGAAATGTGTAGGATTTCTACTTCACTACAAATATCTACAAGAACCATTGTAGAAATGTGTAGAATTTCTACAAAACTACACTGCCTACATGTAAAACTTGGATGGTCCGCTTCCTGTGTCCCTCTCTACAACTATCTACAGTGACAAGTGTAGAAATGTGTAGGATTTCTACATCACTACAAATATCTACAAGAACCATTGTAGAAATGTGTAGAATTTCTACAAAACTACACTGCCTACATGTGAAACCTGGATGGTCCGCTTCCTATGTCCCTCTCTACAACTATCTACAGTGACAAGTGTAGAAATGTGTAGGATTTCTACTTCACTACAAATATCTACAAGAACCATTGTAGAAATGTGTAGAATTTCTACAAAACTACACTGCCTACATGTAAAACTTGGATGGTCCGCTTCCTATGTCCCTGTCTACAAATACCTACAGTGACAAGTGTAGAAATGTGTAGGATTTCTACATCACTACAAATGTCTACAAGAACCATTGTAGAAATGTGTAGAATTTCTACAAAACTACACTGCCTACATGCGAAACTTGGATGGTCCGCTCTCTATGTTATTGGTGTTGAAACGGGCCCGTGGGGCTAGATGCATTTTGCGTTGGTTTAATACGTGTTGTCATTCACGATGCATGCCGACACGGTCACGACGGAATGCCTGACACGGCGAAGGCGTTGCAACGAACCCGCGCAATAAGTTGCATTTCGCGGTGAATTTGTGATGTCTTACATGGGACATCACGAAATCTCAGACGGCGAAATGTCACGAAATCTCAGACGGCGAAATGTACGGCGAAATGTCTGACACGGCTACGGCGAGTGTGTCGCAACGACACCGCACGGCTAGCTACATTTCGCGGCGATTTCGTGATGTGGTACATGGAACATCTGCCCAATTTGGAGTCCAGTGTCGGGCGATACGCCTGGAAAGACATCATTTCAAGCAGCATAGTTCCATCAAGCTTAAACCTCCCCCCTTTTATGTAAAGTCATGATCAGCTCAAATGTAACGGAAAGACATCGGAAAGATTGTATCTTTTATATGTAGCTTTCACACAGGACGAGATTTGCTTTTCTTTGTTAAACTTAACACGCAAACACAGCAGGAGCTATTCATTTGAAGCCGCTGCTTTAGTAAGCGACGCATGTGGTATATTGAGCGGAAAATACTCTTTATTTGGTAAAAGTAATGCCTCTTCTTCAAGTAATGATTAACGCTACTTTTCCGACACCTTTTTTCCACCTATACATAAAAGGGGGGAGGTTTGCTTAAACCTCCCCCCTTTTATGTAAAGTCAGCTCAAATGTAACGGAAAGACATCGGAAAGATTGTATCTGTTATATGTAACTTTCACAAAGGAGATTTGCTTTTCTTGGTTAAACTTAACACGCAAACACTATTCATTTGAAGCCGCTGCTTAAGTGAACGGCGCATGTGGTATATTGAGCGGAAAATACTCTTAATTTGGTAAAAGCAATGCCTCTTCTTCAAGTAATGATTAACGCTACCTTTCCGACATCTTTTTTCCGCCTATACATAAAAGGGGGGAGGTTTGCTTAAACCTCCCCCCTTTTATGTAAAGTCAGCTCAAATGTAACAGAAAGATATCGGAAAGATTGTATCTGTTATATGTAGCTTTCACACAGGATATTTACTTTTCTTGGTTAAACTAAACACGCAAACACAGCAGGAGCTATTCATTTGAAGCCGCTGCTTTATTGAACGGCGCATGTGGTATATTGAGCGGAAAATACTCTTAATTTGGTAAAAGCAATGCCTCTTCTTAGAAATAAACGCTACCATACCTATACATAGAAGGGGGAGATCTCCATAGACCTATACTGATAAGAGTATGTAAAATGAGATCAATTGTAACGGAAGGGCAATGAAAATATATCATCTCCTATTGGTAATTTCCACCTTAGAGAACCACGAAAATAAAAAAAAGGCGAAGGTTAACTGATTGTATGTGAACGTATGGTCGGTTCAAAGCCTGTAGATGTTTTCTGTACATAAGCAATACCCGTTTCATATACGGCGCATATAAGGATGCTTAAAGGTTATGTAAAGATATTACATGTATTTAATCTGCCTTAACGAATACGGAAAGGTTACGGAAATGTAAATGGTTTCCGTGGTCTTTACGATACCGTAAACTCTGCGGAAATATTTTCCCACCTTTAGGCTACATTTAAGTATCTCGGAAAGTATGCTTAAATATTCGTTTTCGTGCTGTGGTTTTTAGTCTATTTCCATTGTCTTTTGTGATTGTTTGCTAAAAATGTATTTTTGAATACTCAAGGTGATGGATATAAGATGGCGGAGACTAACTGGTATCTTAGATATGCATGACGTCATTTTATGACATCATGGAAGTTGCTGTTGGAAACACAAGTCGTAACAAACATTATCATTCTGTTATCTGCACTTGCTGTTACATATTTTTTGCGGCAAACCTTGGTTTTCTGGTCATGTCCTATTCACATGATTCCAGCCAATAGTCAAGTTGATGGCTCAAAGCCCAAAAAAGCCCTGTCTACAAAGGGTTAAAATATTCACAAAAATGATTTTTCCAGACATGGCGGGACAGCAGACTGGAGTGGAAGCCAAAGTACTTCGGAAACATTAAAACCCTCAGCGTCGTGGGCAGCAGCATCTGGACCCCTACATTTACTCTGAAGAGAAAGTATGTAGTCTGTCTTTGTAAGTGTGTGTATGTGTGTGTGTGTGTGTGTGTGTGTGTGTGTGTGTGTGTGTGTGTGTGAATGTGTGTTTGTGTGTGTGTGTGTGTGTGTGTGTGCGTGTGTGTGCGTGCGTGTGCGCGCGTGTGGGTGGGTGTGCCTATGTGTGCGTGTCTGTGTGAGTGTGCGGGCGTGTGGGTGGGTGTATATCTGTACATGTGCGTGTGCCGTATGTATATGACATTGTGTGTATGTCATATACATATTTTTATGTTTGTTTGTGTGTGTGAGTGTGTCTGTATATCGAGTAGCGATGATTTTTTAGTGTGTCTGCATATCGACCAACGATGATGTTTTATCCTATATTCAATATACGTTATAGATATTTCGCACACACACTCTCCCTCACCCCTCCATAGTGCTGACCCTTTGTACCGAGGCCTGCCAGATGACGTACTTCTTCTGATCAGCACCGATGGTACAGTTAGATGGAGGGTGGAGACCCTGACCAGCACCATCTGTACTACACACCCGTTCTTCTTCCCTGCGGACACCATGGAATGCCACATCTGTTTTTCTGTTCTCCCATCAATTGATCAAACCGTCGGTAAGGTTTTATTATTAATAGATACGTCATAAAACATATTATTAGTTTCATTTTATTGGAGTGTATTTATTTATTTATTGAAAATGACAACAAGTCATTACACTGGGCCAGCCTAGGCAGTCTATTCAAGCTAATGACGGCTGACCCACAAAGATACAACAAACAAATCTAAATTACACAAATGTACATAATAGGCCACATAGGCTACGTAAGCTATGAGGAGCAGATGGAAGGTGCTGTAAATCGGTTTGTTGATGTTAAAAATGAATGCAGAGCGTCTGAGAGTTTTTGGTTTGTAGCAGAGTTTTGACCTGGAGAACCATTAAGGAGGACTCCGGTTGAGAGAGACTGGCCGACAAGTTGGAGCACTGAAGAAGCTAGGGTTTGCCGTGCAGCCGTGTGCAGAGGACAGTGAAGTAGAAAGTGTGCAACCGTCTCGGACGTAGCACCACAAGCACAGCTCCGGGTTGTGATGTTGAACTTAGCCAACGTAGAGTTGAGCTGACACCAGCCAAGACGTAGTCTGGTAGTAAGGATGTTGCTCTGGCGATTTCCAAGTCTACGAAACTTCTGGTGTTGACGGGAAGACAGAATGTGATCTCTGCACTTCTTTTTGAACTGGTTGTAAGATGTGGCTTCCTTTACTTCCATGGGAAGACTATTCCAGAGTCGTGTGCTGTAGGGGACAAAACTGTTCTTGTACGTGGTGGTTCGGCAGTACGGGACTTGTAGATGTGTGTCGTTCCGAAGACGAAGGTGTAGTCGCCTTCGGCTCTCTCTGGTAGTAGGGACTAGTGGCTGGAGATGGGCTGGTACGGAGCCTGTCACTAGTTTTTGCATGGTAAGTAGTCTGTTGTAGTCTCTTCTGGTTGCGAGACTGTCCCACTCTAGTTCTTCTAGTAGTTTGTCATGAGGGGTACGTGCCATCGCTCCTGAGACGAGGCGTCCAGCATGGTACTGTACCCTTTCCATGGTCTTGCTCGCAGTGACGCTAATGTTGCTGAAGAGGATGGATGCGTACTCTAATTTCGTGCGTACAAGAGTGTTATAGGCAAGCTCCAAGGCTTCTCGGGACAGTTTGCGCTGTAGTTTGCTCAGGAGCCCGAGAACCTTTTTCGACTTACTGGAAACGGTTTCAGCATGTTCTTTCCACCGGAGTGTATAGTGCATGGTGACGCCTAGGTGAGTGTAGGAAGTCACCTGTTCGAGGATTTGACCGGCTAGGTAGATGGGGGGTAGTTGGACCTTGCAAGGCAAAAAGCGAGCCATGGATTCCGTATCTGGTTAACTTGTATATTAGGCCGTCATGCCACACGGTATCGAAGGCACGTTTTACATCGAGAAATACTGCAGCAGTGCAGGCAATATTTGGATCGTCTATAGATTTTGCCCAGTCATCAGTCAGACGGAGCAGTTGGAGAACAGTCCCATCCCCCTGCTTGAAGCCTGATTGCTTGGGGTTCATCAGGTTGTTGTCGGTAAGGAACGTGTATAGACGATTGTAAACAAACCTCTCAAGGACTTTGGCGATCGTTTGCAGGAGAGCAATAGGCCTGTAGTTGGATGGTTCTGTGCGGTCTCCTTTCTTGTGGACCGGTGATATGTTACACTGTTTCCACTCAGTTGGGAAGTGTCCAGTCGCGAGTGAGAAGTTAAACAGCTCACAGAGTGAGGCACTGATAGCTGGGGCTGCTTCTCTGAGTAGGCGGTTTGTTATTCCGTCCGGACCGGGAGCCTTGTTTGTTGGCAATCCCAGTAGCACGTTGTAGACCTCCTCGGTCGACAGCTGTATGAAGCTGAGCTCGTTATCTGTGTACAGTGGTAGTCTCTTCATGTAGTCCGGGTGTTTGCTGTCCATGGTTGTCTGAACGAATATGTTGTTCAGTAGTTCAGCCTTCTCGCAGTCCTTGTCGAGAGTACGACCCTGGTAGAGAAGTGAAGGGATACCCATCCTTCCCTTTCCGGTAGCGTTTTTCAGTACCGACCACAGGAGTTTGCAGTCGTCAGCACTTTTGATGTTGTCGCCGATGGAGTTGTAATACTCGCGTTCTGCACGACGGAGTTCCGAGGTGAGTGTGTTTTTACACCTTGTATAGTTCGTCCAGTTTTGCTGGGTAGGTGATGACTTGTACTCTCGATAAAGGTCCGTTTTTTGCCGGATCATGTCCAATATGTCGGTGGTGATCCAGGGTTTGTGGGATGTATTGGAGTGTATTGCAGTGCAATAACGTATTTCAGGTTTGCCCCTACCAGTATATTGGACACACAAAGCAAAACAAGATGCCTAAATTTTCAAATTCAAATTTATAAACATGTAACGAAAGGTGAAGCAATACAATACGGCAAAACGACCAGCTGTTTTAATTGTACAGTGACACTTGTATCACATCAAAACCATTAAAAGTATACGAAGAGAATTTCTAAGACAAACAAAACTAATGATGCCCGTATACGTCTTTCAATGACAATAGAGTCATTTCCAGATACGGTGGCCATCTTGGATTTTCCGAGGCCATGCAACAAAACGAGGCTGGATAGTAGAGTCCCTAGTTGAAAGCATTTATTAGAGTATAGGTAAGCCATCTTAAGTAGCAAGTTCTGCCCCTCTAACATGAAATACATGCGGAGTCCCTGAAATGACAATGATGATTTGTTAAATACAGAATGTGGTGGGGGTAGTTCCTGCGACGTCTGGTCTTCCCCACAACAGGAGGGCGAATGGAATCGGAAGGACAAGATCTTCGCTAAAGGCAACAAGGAGGCGTGCTTCGCTGTTCACCTAGAGAGGATCCCCCTGTTCCACATCGCCACCACTGTTGGGCCCTGCGCCATCCTGGTGGTGCTGATGACCATCACCTTCATCATGCCCATAGACAAGGGAGACCGGATCTCCTTCGGAGTGACCATCCAACTCTCCATGGTCGTGTCTCTCGTTTTTGTCACCGAGGTACTTCCTGTCAAGGGAGAGCTGCCATTTTTGGGTGATTAAAGATGGATATGATAAGTTGAGATGTTCTTGCTTTATGCACTGTTCATGCAAATGGCGTACTCATTTGCATAATTTATACATGGTGATGTTCACCTTGAACTTACACATGTCAAAGTATATAGTTCCCCTCATTTATCTTCAGCAGTTTTGCCATTTTTATTAATTATGCAAATGAGTTCTCGTTTGCATGCTTTGGTATCTTTCTATGCCCAAAAGTTCATGAATTACATGTAACAAAACAAATATTATGGATGATGTTATAGCCACTCTGATTGTCGTGTGCATGGGGCTGATGGGACTTTTCCTGTTCTTCACCATGTACATCATCACCATTCACGACAAGAAGGGGAGTCTGTCTCCAATGGCGAAGACTGTCTTCCTTCACTACATTGCAAAGTACGTGCTACTCGTTACAATATAAAGTTTTACACTAAGGCCATGCTGATTTGTTTACATGGATGACATCCTCTGGGAATCTTCAAACTGATGCGAGCGTACGAATACAAACTTACGCCTAAAAATGTCTTTATTATAAAGTGTCTTCATTCAAAAGGCACCGCATATGATTACGACAAGCATGACGTAGTGAAGCTTATATTGATCCCAGGGAATCATATTAAGTAAAACAGCTGCCAAAGATATGCACACCATATGTTACCTTAAAGGCATAATTGTAACGTAACGCATAAAAAGAGCATACACGCATTATGTACATCAAGCTAAGGGCGCAACCCGCCGTACTTGCCGTGTGCTGTCTACGTGCCAAAACGTGGGTAATCTTTTGGGATCCGCAAGAGTTAAGTACCGCCTCCGTACGTATACGAACTTGTAGGGAATCCGACGGATTTGGGAGCACGCAGACACGCCGTAGAACTTTACGTGCAAGCAAAACTTTGTGTGCCATCGGGCTGCGGATTCGCCCCCCGTACGTGCCAGTACGGGCGACGCGCCTGCCCTGTACAGCCTGAACGTTTTCAGGAATACGTGACGGACATGGCCTCCCAAAAAAACGTAATTTAAAGTGGGCAGGAAGATTTAACACACAGAATGACTCAACACGCAGAGTATGGTATACCAAACAATAGATTCTTCATTTTTTCCACATCTTTTTCTTTGGCCATAGAATTGCCGTTGACATTTTTGACGTTAGTATACGTTTTCTGGCATTTTTTTCTACGCCATGTATCTTCTTATTTTGCGGTTCCATTGTACGATATGCAGTATAGTTGTAAACTTTTTTTTTCATTTTTGCAAACGTCCGAAAATTAGTGTGCGCGCGGATGTTATCCATATAATCAATTAACCTGGCCTATTAAGTAGCCCTCATAAAATGCATACGAAAACAGATACATTGAGATTTATTCCATTTTTTTGTTGGTTTATGTGATGGTTATAGGTCATTGTAAGATGTTGTATTCAGAAGCTGTATGAAAAATTTATGAAATTTGTTTTATTCACGATATCAATTAATTACAAATTAATATCTTCACATTAAACTTTCTTTCCAACAATCTTCATGATACATTTGATACTTTTCTAATAAACTAAAATTCTATCTATGTCGGTGAGAAGCATCCACGTGCCAACAAGGGGTGAGTGCCGGTACAGAAAATTCATGATCAGGTACAGGTCTGGTTATGGTTCAGATGATCAGGTCCAGTTATAGTGCGGTGTTCCGGTACAAACCCGGTTTTTCTTGTTGGACCGGTCAAGAAAAAACGGACCTGAAAAAATTCGGTAGACCGGATGTTGAACCTATTGGAAAATGAACAGATTATATGATCCGGCCTTCACACGTTTCGGGGCTTATCACAAGAGCGAAGTAGAGTAGACTTTATAGTAATTTCTAAGTTTTACAGTCAATAGTACAGATGTAGTTAGCCTTGTAGGATTTTAAAACACCAGTGGGAGTCAAATGATCCACAATTAGATTTCTTTGTAGCAAAATGGACCATTGTTTTTAGTACCGTCCATTCACAAGTTCTCACATACTGAATAAGGTTCAGGTTCAGGTTCCAACCTGGACCTGATCCTCTGGACTTGAACCGGACCTGGACCTGAATTTTCTGTACCGGTACCCACCCCTAGTCCAGAGGATCAGGTCCAGGTCTGGACCTAATTGTCTGAGTTCTAAAATGTTTTAATGGTCAATGCTCAAAACAATTGTCCAGTTCGCTGTTTGGTTGAGTATCCGACTCCCAGTGGCGTTTTGAAATCTACCCGGCTTTGTGCACCGGTGGAAAAAAACGGATCTTCCCGTAAGCAAGACTGTAGAAACTTGGTAGAAATGACTACAAACTCTCTTCTACTTCGCTCTTGTTATTTTCTTCCACCGGCAAGCCGCAAAACCTTGTAAACTCCTGCCGATATAATCTGTTTATTTTCTAATCGCTCCAAGATCCGTTCCACTGATTTTTTTTTCAGGTCTTGTTTTTTAGGACCGGTTCAACACGAAAAAACGGTTTTGTACCAGTACGGTACTCTCCAAGCAGACGTTAGGCTCCGGCTTTTTAAAAAGTTTTTAGTCGTTTTCATCGGCTGGCCGAAACATGACAAAATAGAAAGTCCGATAAAACTACTAAAAAAGCCGGAGCCTAACTTCTGTTTGGAGAGTGCCATTACGCTATATCGGTAACACCCCCCCCCCCTCATTCTCTTTCCTTCTTGCTGATATTTATAAGGTTCCTGCTGCTCGGAGACCTCACAGAGAAGGAGGCTGCGAACGAAGATGGAGAGGCTGGCCTGACCGTCAGGACGCTGGCCTATCGCGAGCGGACCGACCGCGACATCCCTGCCGATGGCATGGCGGAGGTCGACGGGAAAAGCCCGGCTGCTCTTTCCGAGACAATCCGGCATCTGTCCGAACCGCTCACACGCATGGAAGCAGCGATGTCCTCCGGTTTCAGGGACCTGATCCGCGTCATTAAGGACCAGGCAGTAAACAACGAACAGGAGATATCTGACTACACCCTGTTGGCCAGGGTCCTGGACAGGCTATGCCTCGTTCTGTACGTCATCAGCATTTCCGTGGCCGTGCCTATGACCATGCGTCTGGGCTCGTAAAATTTGCGTTCAGACTTAGGGCTCTGTCAATGACAATGACAATGATCTTTATTGCATGACCTTGCCCATATGGGCTAAATGCAGTAGTTACATAAAACTTTGCTGTAAAGAATCTTTACAGTGGCAGTGGGAGAGACAGAACAACTAAGGCTATGCTACACTATAAGTACATCTATCGTTTGCAAAGTAGTCAAATATGTAATGCTATACTATTCTACAATTTACATGTCTCTTTTCTCTTCTTGAAACAAGTGTATATGAATTCACAGAGTTTTTGCAGTACAATGTTGTCAGATGATTTCATTATGTATACAAAAAGCTCATCTTTTACTAACTGTTTAGCTCGTGTATCAAAATTCAGGGCATTAATTAAAGAATTACGTATATCACTATATAACTCACACTCCAATACAAAATGAACTTCATTGCCCCACACTTCTGCACCATACAACAATATGCCCTATCACAGCCAATGCCTAACTGTATTATGATTATAGAAAAAAAACATGTTTTTGCTGTGTTTTTTTTTTAATTTCTTCTTCCTCTTCTGTCAGGAACCAATCATAGCTTAGAAATGTTGTGAACCAATCAGAGCTCAGCATTTTTTACTTGCACACAATATTATTTGGCGAGCATAATGGTATTGTAAATCTATTTTACTTACCTGGTTTAAAAATCCATCCAAAAGTAGATGTAGAGTGGCTCTTGTTTTACTCGCACACAATGCTGTAGGCCTTGGGCGAGCCTAGATGTGTAGTATACTATGCGAGTAGTTTGCTAAAAAAAAGGCTACAGGTGAAACATTCTCTGTATTTTCGCGAAAAGGTTACCCTTACTTCTAGTTGTTATTCTTATACGCTAGCTTTGAATGATCCATATGCATAGCCAGAGCTGTCGAACTTTTACAAAGGGTTAGTGCTTTAAGAACTTCTTCAGGTAAAGTAAAGTAAAATACATATTCGACCGAAGTCCTCAAAAATAACAATAATGTGAAACGTGTAAAACCCATAGAGCGTATGATACAGACAGATGTTGTATGATGTATCATTCTCCTACGCAGAGACATCCAACGGTGCCAGCAAACCGCCTACTGTCTGTACTCTGCTATCTCAACCGTCACCATCAGTTTCTGACCGCCTTGCGTATAAATATTAATGAGGTCACCCTTATATATGCGAGATCCCTTTTTAAACTGAAAGGCCTATTCTCTGATTGGCTGAAGCTGGTTTGTGGCGACGCCCACAGGAACTGAAGGTTACAGTTGAGATAGCAGAGTACAGACAAGGCTAGGTTTGCTGGCGCCGTTGGATGTCTCTGCGTAGGAGAATGATGTTGTATTTTCTTAAAGGTACTTAGTGTAAGATAAGGAAAATCCTTGAGGTCAATTTTGTAACAAATTCTTTGTACCCCATCGCATTGGCTAACAATAGTCAGGGAATGAAAATGCAACATCATACGAAGTCATCGAAAAGCTGCCATGATGTTTACTTTCCGCTAGGGCGCGTTTCAAACTTGATTGGTACTATTTAGAAATGATGGCGCTACGTACAGTGTGAAATGTATTTGTAGTAATGTCGTAAATGTGAAATCTCAAGGTCAATGATACAAAGATTTTGTTATCCAGAATATTTTTGGTGTTTCTGCAAAAAAATCTGCAATAAGAATTCATACATTTTAACTTATTATCATATAGCCAGATGGAGTTGGCCAATCAGAGACCCCCATTTCCCATGGGTTATCAGGCAGTAACCTCAAAAGTGGTCGGTTATTAGAATAACCGACCACTTTTTGGACCGCACCATTATACAGGGGACAGTCATGAAATTTTTTTGTACTGTTGTTTGTGTGTAAACCATGCATAACTGTCAAAAATATTATGATTGATTGGTTATGTTAATTAGGGCTCCACATGGGGAATATAGGGATACTTGAAAAGGAATTATGCTGATTTTACACATTTTCATTATGGCTTTCTAACGTGATTAAGCCGGTACCTTCCTAAATCACTTCATATATACGTACTTTGTCGTGCCCAAGTGAAAAGGCTCTGCATGGGGGGTACCAGGACTCCACTTAATACATGTAGTTTGTATTGCAAATAAGCCACATGTTGATGCTGATATGCTATCTCACAAACAGATGATTAGTTAGAATTATTACTTAAATGATGATGATGAAATAGTTTAATGTTTGTATTATATATAGACACTATTGTACAATATATATATTGCAAATGTATTTTTATGTAATGTATTAAAGTGTTTATTTGTTATAAATGAATTTGTGTGAAATAACTGTCAGTTGGATAGGCTATATGATAATATCGTTAATGCCCCGCCTTATCCTCGGTGTATATGGTGAGATAATCCCTGGTCAGGTGCGATAACCACCTACGCTCACTCGGTGGTTTATTCGGTGGTTATCGCACCTGACCAGGGATTATCTCACCATATACACCTCGGGCCGGGGCATTAACCCTTTATTATTCATCTATTTGTTAGTATGTATCTAAGTAGGAAGTGCATGCGGCCTATAAGGCGATTTCAGTGTGACCTGGGGCAAGACCCCAAACATACTGGGGCATGTCCCATCAATATATTCTATTACTTCACAAATAGACATTGTTAACTTGAAAGTTCATCTGTGTTGATAGAAGTCACTATTGAAGTAGTTTAACTGTAATGTCCAACATAACGATTGGACTCACCCAAATTCTCGACTGAACAACACCAGTCTTTGTCAAGGAATGAACAATCCACTGCTGTCGTGACGTCACGTTATGCAGCTAGAACACGTGACTTAGTAATCAGTGGATCATTGATTGAAGGAAGTCTATGGCGCCCACCGTCTCTGTTCAGGGATGGTTGTAAAGCTCTGACGTAGCCGGTGGGCGCCATAGACTTCAGTCGAAAATTTGAGTGAGTCCAATTTTTGTGTTGGATATTACAGTTAAACTAGTTCAATAATAAACATTGTTGTTGCGAGACATTGTGTAAAGACGTTGTGTAAACATACCAAATTTTACTTAGTACTTAAATGTGCTATTACAAAAATAAAGGGCTAGACTTGCTAACAAAGATCAACAGAAATCAGTATTACATGTAACCTACTGTTTGTTGATCTCTGCGTGTATTTGTTATAACTTGAGTTCTATGTAATAGTTACCCCATGGGCGGGGCGAGGTTTCTGTGTATATCACCTGGCCCGCCCACCAGGCCCGCCCACCAAGGGGTTTCTAGTCTCCCCGAGGGCGAGACTAGAAATCCCCGAGGTGGGGGGCCTGGTGATGTACACAGAAAACGAGCCCAAGGCCATGGGGTAACTAACTTAGCCCATGGCATACTTCCCCGAAGCTTTTCTAGTTCATCAGCTTTACAAAATGTTACTTTATTTTGTCCTAAAAGTCCACAATCTTTCTTGTTATTGCTTGAAAAGCTGTGACAGACAGTCTCAGGCTGTAACAACACACGGTCATTAATCTTGTCAAGACCTTCCCGGCCAAGGTACCCAGAGAGACAGAAAGTCTGGTGATATTCCTCTGGGCAATTAGAAGTGAAGAGTGGGATTGGTCAGTTGTCACATGACACAATTCTAGTCCCAGAAGATGGGCTCAAAGGTAAGCTAGGGTTGGTCAGAACGGGTCACATGCGTATAGCACCCACTCTTTTCAGGCTGATATCACCACAGTTTTACTTGGTATCACCACAGTTTTTTCCTCATTTGCATGAAATAGCAGCACACTTTTTGTCGTAGCACCATACTATGTGGATATATCAACAGAAAATGGGGGCTCCTCATTGGCTGAGGGGAAGTAGCCATGGGCTGATAGATTGTAATTATTACATGCATGTCCGGAGAATGAGTATATAGATCCCATCTCTTGCAGCAACAATATTGTAAGTCAAAGACGCCACACACACACCGATAGGCCATATTGATTTGACTATATGGATGACATCGACTGGGAACCCCAAAACTGATGCGAGCGTGCGAAAAAAAAAGTTTGACCAAAACTTACATCCATATAATCAACATGGTCTTACATGATGAAATCGACAACACTCTGCCGAATAGCAACGAACACATGTAACACATTGCGTGTGTACATATCTCTGATTTTAAACTTGCATGCTTACCATTATTGAACATGTTTGCAATGAAGTAAAACTTTAAAAAGCGTGAGTTTTGTGTAAAACTTTGCGCACAAATTGGGTGTTGGTTATTTCTGTGTTTCATGGTTTCCTATAAGAATGTGCGTGTGTGTGTGTGAGTGTGCATGTGTGTGTGTGAGTGTAATAACTATCCTTTGTGTGTTTCGTCAATGGTCTGTGACATCGTTTAAAACACATACATAAATGCACACACGCAAATTTACACGCATACGCACAAAAACGCACAGACACAGGTATAAATACACACACAAACGCGCACGCCTACACGGTTGCAATTAACACACGTGCACACAGAAATAAACACAGACACGCTCAGTGTCTTTATACCCCCGTCACATGTCATTGGACGACGAGTCTGCGAGCTCTAAATTACGAGGAGGCATGACCCTGACGGGAAGGGGGGAACTCTACCATTTCTTCGTCGGCATCAGGGTCATGCCTCCTCGTAATTTAGAGCTCGCAGACTTATCGTCCCATCGATTTTCGCTACATGTGACGGGGGCTATGATGCATACAAATTAACAACACACCACAGAGTATAGGGCTAAGAAGACGTTTATAACATGTTCACATGAAGCCTTCTTCACAAAAGGAAACAGCGTTTTTGATTGTTCAAATTTCTCAGGACGGACGTTTGGAAACACAGCGGTTGAGCAAAACATGTTACAACTCTAAATAAACAAAACGTGTTATTCAAATACAGATGATTCGTGTTGAAAGTCTAAAAGGGTACAAATCAGCTATAGAATGTTGGTACAGAAATAAATCCTTGTCCACAATTAATAATAATGCGTTAGCGCAGGATACGAAAGATCATACATTATCGTGTGCATTTATAGCTACTCTGACGTGTTCTTTCCAAACAATATCAAAATAAAATTACAGCTTATTGAAACAATTAAAAGATAAGTGAGTCAAATCTTCTATACAAGACCGAATGCAACCTAACATAAAGATTAAAATTCTACAATTAATCAAATGAACCATTAATGATAATTATGATTAGATTAAAAGAGTTTGAGGTATATCATAGGTGCACTTAATACGTAATATGATTATGTTATGTTATGTGTTTCACCCTTATACAATGTATGGCCTATATTCTGTACCATGCTTTAGCTTCTATACACAAGACAAATACTGGAAGATTTTATCATGCAAGCATGCACCGTAGAGTTAGTATAAAATACAACATTACCAACATAGGCCTTTTCTACCACAAAGAAAGAATTAGGTAGTCAGATAATCTTTTTCACACGAGAAAGTCCATTTTGTGTTTGCCTAACTATACTAGATACGTCCCGTAGATAAGCATGATATAAAGGTATGGTCTGATGCTAATATAACATCGTAGAACAACTATTTATCTCTTGTGGGCACTTCTGTGGGTGTATGAGGACTGCCCTCTAGCGGCACCCGTGTTAGGTGCAGCCTGGTGTCTGGTGCCCGGGTTATGTCCGGGGTACTGAGAGTGGGACCTGGGGTCCTGGGGGTATGATCCTGGTTGTTGTGGGTTAGACCCGGAATTGTATGGGTTATATCCAGGGTACTGAGGGTATGGCTGGGGATTTTGAGGGTTTGACCGGGGATCCTGGGGGTAGTGTTGGGGGTTCTGAGGTTGGGGATTCTGTGGGTAGGGTTGGGGATTTTGAGGGTTTGACCGGGGATCCTGGGGGTAAGGTTGGGGATTTTGGGGGTAGGGTTGGGGATTTTGGGGGTAGGGTTGGGGATTTTGGGGGTAGGGTTGGGGATTCTGAGGGTAAGGTTGGGGATTCTGAGGGCTTGACCGGGGATACTGTGGATATGGTTGGGGATTCTGAGGTTGTGGGTTCTGTGGGTAGGGTTGTGGGTTTTGGGGCCTTGCTTGTGGATTCTGTGGGTACGAACGTGGGCTCGAAGGATATGGGTTCGGTTGAGGATTTTGAGGGTATGACCGGGGGTTCTGAGGGTTCGTTCGGCTATTCTGACGGTTATGTCCAGGATTCCGTGCGTACGGGTTGGAACCTTGTCGTGACGTGTCGTGGTAGGAGTACGAACAGCTGAAGGGGTTGGCCTTGAGTTGCTGCAGTCGGCGGGCGTACTTGTTGTTGAGCTCCGCCATGTACCCCTTCTCGTCCACCATGCCGTACCCGTTCCCGTCAACACGGCCCATCATCACATACTCCGCTCCTAGTGCAGACGGCACAAAATAAACGTCAGCGTCAGATATCCAACATCTTATAGATGACGCTAAAGGTTTGCAAAAGTACTGAAACATCTGATCATGGTAACAAACCCTAAGAAGCAAGCTAAACAACGAACAGATCCGCAGGTCAATCCGCCATGCAAATCGAATATAGTTCAAGGCCTAAAACTTCAAGATTTTTTTCCTGGTCAAATGGATAGAAATCCTGTCAGTTTTGAGGTGGGTGTGACAGGGGAGGGTTTCTACTTTCTGACTAGGGCCAAAAAGCTGAGTTTTTGTGGTTGCTGAGGGGTATAAAGTTGGGACTTTTTTGTCCTAGCACATGGCCTTCTCACTGGGTTGTGGTGCGGTTTTGAGGTCAGGGGTCAATTGTTTCAGTTTCCCGGAAGTTTCACCGTTAGATACTTGGCGAAATGTGGTTTTTCGGATAGCTGAGATGTCGGGCTTTCATATGAGGGTATGTTTGTGTGCCAGTAACGTCAGAAAGTTGAGTTATTAACAGTTTCTTTCTCCTCTTTTTTGTATAGGGAACCATTGTTTAGAGGCTGAATATTGAATGACCTGCGGATGACCTGTAACGTGTACAATGCCTTGGTCAGATTCGTGCCAGCACTGGCGTTTTTTGATAGAGAAAATTATGATAAAACACACAAAAAGACGCATAAAACAAACGTGGACAAACGTAAGAAAGAATTTGTCATGAGCATGATTTTTGTGTCTTCCCTGATTTACACTTTATGTTTCATCCCTTCAAACAGCCTATAGGTGGGCTCCGATTTGGAAAAATGACCACATCATGATTAGTGCGTTATGCTACGGTCATAATAGAAAAAAAGAAGATACTTTGGGGCCCGGTCTGGCCCTAATTGTTTAAACTCGCACTTAAAATCAACCCGGGGCACGGCTACAAAAATACGCCGTAACCTACTAGCGATTCAATAAGTATTTACCGTTGATTGCTGAAAATTTTTCTGCAATAATGCTAACAACCACTAGGCGGCGCTTTTGAACCGCGTACAGGATGCAGTCTGATGACCCCTATCGTCTAAGCAACATTGATGCCGATTGGCTGAATATGCATAATAACACATACCTCTGGCCACATCGTAGCACGGACATCCGTGTTTGTTGTTGTAGTTCCTTGGCAGGAGCACTTGTACAGCCAGGTCCCGTCCTTGGTACTCGATGGACCGCAGTCCGCCCCTCTTACTGATCATCTCGCTGCTGGTCACCATGGTAACGACGCGCCAAGATGGCGTCAGTTCCAACTTGGACACCCTGCCGGTCATCACTGAGGAGAGGTATCAAAGAGATGTGAAATGAGGGAGTTGGGCGGGGTTAATCATCTTAAAGTTGGTGCTAGGTGAATAACACACTTTCGCAAGGCAGGAAAGACACACATACAATATACTAGGTGCAGCGGGCATTGTAAGATGCTCTTCGTAAAAAGTACCTATATTTAAAAAGGAGAAAGCACAGTTTACGACTTTTAGATATGGACATTGTGCTTGTTTACAAGTATAAAATATTTCCTACAGTAAAGCAATTCTGACATGCATTCCCATGCAGTATTCTTGAAAAATATGAAATCTGAGCACTTTACATCTCATGCAATCATGCTCATATATTATGCAGTAGAATCCATAATATATAGAAAATTAAAAAAAAAGTTATGCATTTGTGTTTTGTATATTGAATATCATGCTTTTCTTAAATGAGAATATGGGACCATTCATTTTCAACGGGAAACAATAAAGATTCTTACCAAATTGATTGTTGCAGTAACCCCTATGGAGCCCGTGCCGCTCGTGCTGACAGCCCCCACAATGCACTGCCTGCTGACCTGTAATGTACGATATTTCAAGTAAAGTCAAACTTATCCAAAGTCTTCTCATCACATGTATTACCATTAATCAATTGCAACTGGAAAAAATTAGATTATAGGAATCTGCAGGCAAATGCATCAGTTTTACACCTTAGCCTAACCTAACAAACCATTGCTCTGTATAATCTTACCCAAACACGATCATATACATGCTGACCAGCTCCTCCAACTCTATCCTGCCACTTGCTACATTATGTAATCGGACGCCACAGTATGTGGCGCAGTTTCCGTGTACGCCTACCACCAATTACCAGTTACCATGGTCCAAGACATAGAGCTTAATTGTTCAGAAGAAGAAGAGGAAGAAATGGAGCAAAAACGATTTGTTTCCCTTATGTTTTCCTAAACACTAGAGTAACACGATCTCATACCTTCGCCGAATGATTTTAACTTTTACAACTGGTGTATCATTTGTGTTTGTCATTAATCATGCAACCCAGGTCCTCATTTGCATAAATAATATTAGTCGACTATCTCCTCCTCCACCCAAATGACAAACGTACACAATCTATGTGAAGATAGAAGGCTTTAATCGCATTTCTGATAACTTATGCAAATAAGGTCCTCATTTGCATAATCAATATTCAATGATGTTCACGTCCAAATGTCAGGAGTATGAAATTCCCGTCATTAACCACAATGATAAACTGTAGGTATCCAACAGGCCACACGTCTAGCACTGGACCGCCTTCTCCTCCTCCCCGCGACACCCTCGACGGTATAAGCGGACGGATAAAGAAGAAAGAAGAATGAAGAAGAAGACCCACCTAGACACTTGATGGTACACTCCCTCCAGGACCCAAACCGGTTGGTGTTCCCGCCACAGCCTCCGTACTGGAACTCCTGGCACACCCGGTTGACGGGATCGAAGTGCCAGCGGCTGTGGGCCTCCTGACACGGGCCTGGCTCCGCCGGCAGGATACAGGAGTCGCCCATGTAGCTGGGTACCTCGGGGCGGGGGGTCTCACGGGCTGGGTTCACGGCTGGCCCGGGCTGGGGAGCTTTGGGTGCCTCGCCACGCTCTAGAGATAAAACGGGATGGTGTTTATATGATATGTGACGATGTCACTCAACATTGGAGAGCCAGAATCATATCCGACACTTCTTGTTGCATGTTGCTGAACGATGTTTGTGCAGCTCTTATGGTTGCTGCATTCCATCACATTTAGTCCAATGTTCTTCAATGAACGCCATCAATTTTATAACATTTACATGTACATTGACTTTAGCGTGGTAGTATCTAGGTAGTAGTTCGATCTTGTGCTCGCTTTTGAAGAGAAACGACAGTATACAGTGTATTATAAACGTCGAAGTGAACGGCTATCTGGGTGGTATGAAGGCTACATTGACTAAAAACACACAATGCTGTAATATTAATAATACCATTGGCCATTTTCATTTGATAGTTTTGTACACGTAATACATTCTATTATATTCAAAGCTAAATAAAGTATCTCTACTGAGACAAAGACGCAAAGAAAGACTGCAACCTGGCAATTCATCTGAATATATATGCCCAAACTGCGGACGCGACTGTCATGCGAGGATTGGGTTACAGTCCCACAGTCGACGCTGTCAACCGCCCTAATTTCAAGGAGAGAGTGCTACCATCATCTGGAAAGATGGAAGGATGCCTACTGAGCGGGGAAGAGTGTGTAATAACTACTAGTTTATAGTTGCCTTCACAGCTCAAGGTATCGGGGAAAGCAACTGCTTTTCGGTAACAATTTTCTGCTTGAAATTACAAGCCGTATCCTTACCTGTACATGTTTCCATACACTCCGCCCAGCTGTGGAAGTTGTTAGCGTTCCCTCCACACCCTCCGAAGCGGAACTTGACGCAGGTGTCCCGGCTGGGCAGGTAGTAGTACCGGCTGATCTTAGCCCTGCACGGGCCTCGCCTCTTCTTCAGTCGGCAGATGGTCTCCCGGGGAGAGGGGGACGTGGCTGGGCGAGGGGTAGGGGGTGGCGTTGGCGCGGGAGGGATCGGGGTGGTGGTGGGAGTAGGTGGGGTAGTTGCTGCAGGTGCTACTTCGGGAGCTGAGCCGTCCTTTTCTGTAGGTAGAAAAGAAGAAATGCTTGAATTACCCCAAGTACGCGATCTAGAAATGGACTAAACAGTATCAAAGTAGCACTGCGAAACTAGTACACTATACTTTTTACAGTCCCCAAACATTCTTGTCAAATGTTTTCATGAAAGTTAGACGCAAAGACCCAGATCGACCAGTTTTCTGCCATTGGTCTACTAAGGACCCTGCCAAGAAGTACATACACAATGTGTGCACGGGCATCGTTACATAAGCCAAGAGGCCAAGGTAGAAACGAATAGATGTAAACTTGAATAATGTTCTAATTTTAGTCATCATGCTGAAATGACGAAGCACTACCTTCTACACTGAAAAACTTAAATGCCAGTCTCTCTCTAACCTTGTAGATCTACAGCAGGTCAATGACAGTACACTATGTTCTTTACTACCATGAGGATAAATGAATGTCATTTTCACACTTAAGAACTACAACATTTTCGACATTGTTCACTTTTGTATTTACTATACAGGTGCATTTTCTTGATTAATCGTAAACCATGTTGTCTTGATTAAGTTTGCTTTTCCGTTATCTTGTATTTATAACGTTATGTAATACTATGTTGAATTGTATCTATACTCAGTCATTGTCTTAAATCTATGCTTTTAGAAGAGCGCTTTTCATAAGCACTGTGTCTTTTGCCGGATCCTCAAGAAACATGTTGTGAATAGAATAAAACAGGGTAATCCTCACCACTAGGGCTGGGTACCGGTACAGAACATTCAGGTTCAGGTCCGGTTCAGGTCCAAAGGATCAGGTCCAGGTCCGGACCTGAACCTGGACCTGATTCAGTATGACACATACCAATGGTCCATTTCACTACAAAGAAATCTGTCTGGTGGAGTATTAGACTTACACTGGCGTTTTAAAATCCTACAACGCTAACTGCACCTGTGCGATTGGCTGTAAAGCTTGGTAGAAGCTTGGTAGAAATTACTATAAATTCTACTCTACTTCACTCTTGTTATTTTCTTCAACCTGCAAGCGCCAAAACGTGTGAATGCCTGATAAAATAATCTGTTAATTTTCTAATAGTCCTACATCCGGTCCATCTAATCTTTTCAGGTCCGGTTTTTCTGGACCTGTCCAATAAAAAAAAAACGGTTTTGTACCGGTACGCTGTACCGATACCCAGCCCTACTCACCACACATGACATCATACGTGATGAGGTAGGTCTCGTCCCACAGGTACAGCTTCTTGTCTGCAGGGTTGTAATCCAGCATGGTGTTGTAACGGTACGGGTCGCGTAGCTGTACCAGCACGTCGTGCTCCTGCTCCGTACGCGTGTCGAAACTGTAGCTGATCTTCGCCGTGAAGTCGTGCGCGTCCGTGGCGTAGAGCACCCCGCACCGCATGAAGGCATTACCGGCAGCACGCTTGAAGTATCTGGGTACGGGGAGGTGTAGTGAGTAACCTGACAAACTTGCTTTCTGGGAGAGTTAGTGCAAGCTCAGGATATTGCAACCATTTGGCATAATGTAGGTGAAAGGTTTCAATTGTAGTGTGGAAACTGGTGACTTTTAGTGTGGAAACTGGTGACTTTCGCATGCAATATGTCATTAACTTTCTGAGTAGAAAATGATGGAAACACGTGGTGTTTGTCTCTTAATATTTACAGTTTCTGTACTAGAGTACATGCCTTTAATACAAAATTATTTCATGTTTCCCCCAACGAAAGATGGGTAGGTTGAGAACCTTTCTTTCTCAACGTTTTGTGGGTAGAAAATATTCGGGTATTACGTTTAGAAAAGAGAAGAAAAGAAAAGAAAAGAGATTCAAATGCATAACAACTTTTTTTGAAAGCAATACCACACTTTTATGACGATTTTGATACTTTGGATATGGCTTAGAAACTAGGTTTGACCCTTGACCTACCCAGCATTCCATGTGTTGATGATTGACAGGTCCTCCGGGTTGATCTGACTGACCACCATGTTGCCCCTGTTCTGTAGGGTCCCGTAGATGACGTATAGTCCGTACTCGTCCACGGCGAAGTCGATATCCGTGCTGCCTCCCCAGGAATACGAGTACGAATTTTGAATACCTGAAAATATTTTTCACAATAAGTCCAGACTGATTATGGACAATGACAATGACAATGATGTTTATTGCATGTTCATGCCCCAATGGGGCTAAATGCATTAAGTTAATAACGACAGGTAAACAATGATATATCCTAATCATAACTATTGTCTACAAGCTTCGCCCCTCCTCTTAAAACATGAGTAAACGAACTTACACAGTTCTTCCAATACGTCATAGTTAGTTGATGTCATCAGATATTTAAACATGTCTACCTTTGATAGGTGTGTATATTCTCTTTTATACGTTTAACATTAACAATGCTATTACGCATATCATTGTACAGAGAACACTCTAGCACAAAGTGCATTTCAATTTCTATATATCTGGCATTCTTATTATTATGGACAATGAAAAGAACACATTGGATAAAAGCTTTCAACCTTTGACAGCTTTATATATATCTACATGGCTACTTTTCAGTGAAAACTTTCATGCCACTGTACAAAACATAGGCACCCCCAGCGGGAGTCGTCACGTGTCGTTGAAAATCTAAAAATCTGGTAATGTTTCTAAATAATCTCAAGATGTTCTGAAAAATTCTCAAGTTTGTTTGAAACAATTTTAACCTTTCTTTAAAAAATCTTAGGATTTTGTCAGGGGTATTGCTACTGGATCCATTAATGGCTAGAAAATTATTTAAAAAAAGGATAAAATCAAAATGTGTTTTTCATAATATTTTTCACGACATCGGTGCAAACAGGATAAAAGTATTTTCTCTGTATGCAGGAAGTAAGCATGCGTTCACATTTTATCTGAAGACTTTATATGTCCAAATTCCGTATGTCCATTACCTGCAAAAGGCAATTGTTGTCTTGCTGCGACCCGTTCATTCTCCAGATCAAACTTGATGAGATCCTGAGTTCCTGCCCGGTTGTAGTACGCCGACCCGCCGTACACGAGCTGGCCGTTCCCGGCGATGTCGCTAGGGAGCGTCCATGTACGAGACACCTGGTCGTTCACTATAGCGTAGTCGTTGTCGTACTTCTGAATCGTCCGGGGTCCGTCGAAGATGTAGATGGGGTTGGGATCGAGGGGATCCCGTGCCCAGGAACTGTACCAACCGCCCCGCCCCACGTCCTTCACGACCACGGGGGGACTCAGGACTAGGGAGCTTCCACGGGGGCAACAGCCGACTGTAACAGGAAAATTGAGTCAAAACTGACGATAGAGTAGCCTTTGTTGTGTCTCGGGAAAAAACAGCACCTGCTGGGCAGTTCACGACCTATTTTTTTTTTCATTTTTGGGCTTGACCATTACTTGGCCCCGTAGGGCACCCTACGGCTACCTGGTTATTTTGGGCGCCCCAGGATGATTATACATGTAACTCACAGTTAAAATTAACCCGGGACCCGGTAACGAATAAGCACCGTAAACTAATCCTGTGCACATCGAGATGAACCCCCTTGGTATCCGGTAGTCCACTGGGACAAATTTGTGGCTTCGGGCCCGACCTATGTACATCCAAAACGAGCCAAATATGACAAAAGAATAACACATTAATCTCTCGATTACAAGGGTTATTTTGTCCCTTCCCAAGACGGGAGGACCGCTTGGATGTTGTCAAGCCAACAATTGAGGGACTAGGTGTAAAGCTAACTATAGAGGATTCAGAAAAAGGAAATATGCTTTTGTTCAAGGACTCCACTTACCTGGTCTAGATGGTTCTGTACGTGGTTCCACAATAGGAGGTGCTGCCGTTTGGTAGTCATGTTCTGAAACGTAAAGTTTGTATTATGTCATTGAAAAATTCAGAAATCTTGTGAAAAATAAATCAGTAAATTTTCAGATTTAATTTTCACTCAACTA
Organism: Branchiostoma floridae x Branchiostoma belcheri; assembly: GCA_019207045.1. NCBI lineage: Eukaryota > Metazoa > Chordata > Leptocardii > Amphioxiformes > Branchiostomatidae > Branchiostoma > Branchiostoma floridae x Branchiostoma belcheri. Next base: position 18,301,275 of record CM033033.1, on the reverse strand, counting down.
CTACTCGCCATACACAGTTTCTTGCGAAATAACTGTTGAATTATTAGTGAACATGGCGGAAATCTCAAATGGAACAACACGTCAGCACTAAGGACAGTTCCTAAACGCAAAACCGTTTAACGTTCTGATAGATGCCCTTTGATTGGATAAGGAAACTGTAAACCACGCCCACCTTCACACTCTAGCTCCTCCCCATCTGTCAGTCTAGTGACGGCGCTCAGGGCGTTGCCGTACTTGTTGACACAGAAACAGTTGACACCATCAAGGTAACACTGCCGGGGCGTGTACCTGCCCTCCTCGGTACAGGTGGGTACGAAGGCCGACCGGGAGCGGTTGTGTTGCTCGGAGGCCTTCAGGGCAGTCAGGGCTTCAGCACGGGCACGCTCACACAGTGTAGCTGTAATGATGGTAAGAAATTAGCATTGAATGATAATAACGAATGATAGTAATTATGACACCAAAATACACATTTTCCTTGTTATATGTAACATATATATAGTATCATTCTAGACATTTATACAAAAGACACACCCTTCTGGTGATTTGACATCGAACCATCAAAAACAAGACTTCCAGCTCTTGATTCTTACCACCATATGTAATTGTATTAAACAAAATGTATCCGTTTTCACATAGAAGAAGATTAAACATTGACTGTAACCGTCTTGACGTCGCAATGAACATGGCATCCAATTCGGAACCTGGCACCACAGCTTGCGAAAAGCATAATGTTATTGCAAATAGATTTATATGAGATATATGTATCTAATTTGGATATCATTGGTGGCGTAAGCATTTTAAATCTACTATACATTGTATCTCTCTAGTTTTAGTCTTAAAACGGTGCCCAAATTCGTCAATTTGCCTGCAAACAACTTTGCCGACATGTTGGCAGATGTTCCATGTAAGACATCACGAAATCGCCGCAAAATACAGCTGACCGAGCGGGTAGGTTACAACACCGACGCCGACGCCGTGTAAGGCATTTTGCCGTGACCGTGTCAGGATCGTGTATGACATCACGAAATCGACGCAAAATGCATCTAAGCCCGCGGGCCCGTTGTAACACCTTCGCGGAAGACATGCCAGGCATTTCGCCGCAACCGTGTAGGGATCGTGTGTGTCATCTAGCCCTGTTTAAAGAAATTCCTACAAAATCCTACAATTGTTGCTGTAGATGTTTGTAGTCTGAGAGTGACACAGGAAGCGGACCATCTAAAATTCAGCTGTAGGAAGTGTAGGATTGTAGGAATCCTACATAATCCTACAATTGGTGATGTAGGTATATGTAGCCTGAGCGGGCATGGAGAACAAACCATCCGACATGAAGCTGTAGGAAGCGTAGGGTTGCAGGAATCCTACAGAATCCTACAATTGGTGATGTAGGTATTTGTAGGATGTGAGGATATAGGGAGCGGACCATCCAAAATTCAACTGTAGGAAGTGTAGGGTTGTAGGAATCCTACACAATCCTACAATTGGTGATGTAGGTATTTGTAGGCTGAGCGGACATGAAGAACAAACCATCCGAAATTCAACTGTAGGAAGTGTAGGATTGTAGGAATCCTACATAATCCTACAATTGGTGATGTAGACATTTGTAGGCTGAGTGGACATGAAGAACAAACCATCCGAAATTCAACTGTAGGAAGTGTAGGATTGTAGGAATCCTACACAATCCTACAATTGGTGATGTAGGTATTTGTAGGCTGAGCGGACATGAAGAACAAACCATCAGAAATTCAGCTGTAGGAAGTGTAGGATTGTAGGAATCCTACATATTCCTACAATTGGTGATGTAGGTATATGTAGGCTGAGCGGACATGAAGAACAAACCATCCGAAATTCAGCTGTAGGAAGTGTAGGATTGTAGGAATCCTACATAATCCTACAACTGGTGATGTAGGTATTTGTAGGGTGAGAGGATATAGGGATCGGACCATCCAAAATTCAACTGTAGGAAGTGTAGGATTGTAGGAATCCTACAGAATCCTACAATTGGTGATGTAGGTATTTGTAGGCTGAGCGGACATGAAGAACAAACCATCCAAAATTCAACTGTAGGAAGTGTAGGATTGTAGGAATCCTACATAATCCTACAATTGGTGATGTAGGTATTTGTAGGCTGAGCGGACATGAAGAACAAACCATCCGAAATTCAGCTGTAGGAAGTGTAGGATTGTAGGAATCCTACGTAATCCTACAATTGTGATGTAGGTATTTGTAGGCTGAGCGGACATGAAGAACAAACCATCCGAAATTCAGCTGTAGGAAGTGTAGGATTGTAGGAATCCTACATAATCCTACAATTGGTGATGTAGGTATTTGTAGGCTGAGCGGACATGAAGAACAAACCATCAGAAATTCAGCTGTAGGAAGTGTAGGATTGTAGGAATCCTACATAATCCTGCAATTGGTGATGTAGGTATTTGTAGGCTGAGCGGACACGAAGAACAAACCATCCGAAATTCAGCTGTGTAGGAAGTGTAGGATTGTAGGAATCCTACATAATCCTACAATTGGTGATGTAGGTATTTGTAGGCTGAGCGGACATGAAGAACAAACCATCAGAAATTCAGCTGTAGGAAGTGTAGGATTGTAGGAATCCTACATATTCCTACAACTGGTGATGTAGGTATTTGTAGGCTGAGCGGGCATGAAGAACAAACCATCAGAAATTCAACTGTAGGAAGTGTAGGGTTGTAGGAATCCTACATATTCCTACAATTGGTGATGTAGGTATTTGTAGGCTGAGCGGACACGAAGAACAAACCATCAGAAATTCAACTGTAGGAAGTGTAGGATTGTAGGAATCCTACGTAATCCTACAATTGGTGATGTAGGTATTTGTAGGCTGAGAGGATATAGGGAGCGGACCATCCAAAATTCAACTGTAGGAATTTAGGATTGTAGGAATCCTACGTAATCCTACAATTGGTGATGTAGGTATTTGTAGGCTGAGCGGACATGAAGAACAAACCATCCGAAATTCAACTGTAGGAAGTGTAGGATTGTAGGAATCCTACATAATCCTACAATTGGTGATGTAGGTATTTGTAGGCTGAGCGGATATGAAGAACAAACCATCCGAAATTCAGCTGTAGGAAGTGTAGGATTGTAGGAATCCTACATAATCCTACAATTGGTGATGTACGTATTCGTAGGCTGAGCGGACATGAAGAACAAACCATCCGAAATTCAGCTGTAGGAAGTGTAGGATTGTAGGAATCCTACATAATCCTACAATTGGTGATGTAGGTATTTGTAGGCTGAGCGGACATGAAGAACAAACCATCCGAAATTCAGCTGTAGGAAGTGTAGGATTGTAGGAATCCTACATATTCCTACAACTGGTGATGTAGGTATGTGTAGGCTGAGCGGGCATGAAGAACAAACCATCAGAAATTCAGCTGTAGGAAGTGTAGGGTTGTAGGAATCCTACATATTCCTACAACTGGTGATGTAGGTATTTGTAGGCTGAGCGGACATGAAGAACAAACCATCCAAAATTGAACTGTAGGAAGTGTAGGATTGTAGGAATCCTACATAATCCTACAATTGGTGATGTAGGTATTTGCAGCAGGCGGAGAGGATATAGGGAGCGGACCATCCAAAATTCAACTGTAGGAAGTGTAGGATTGTAGGAATCCTACATAATCCTACAATTGGTGATGTAGGTATTTGTAGGCTGAGCGGACATGAAGAACAAACCATCAGAAATTCAGCTGTAGGAAGTGTAGGGTTGTAGGAATCCTATACGATCCTACAATTGGTGATGTAGGCATTTGTAGGCTGAGCAGATATGAAGAACAAACCATCCAAAATTCAACTGTAAGAAGTGTAGGATTGTAGGAATCCTACATAATCCTACAATTGGTGATGTAGGCATTTGTAGGCTGAGCGGACATGAAGAACAAATCATACGAAACCCAATACAAAATATATCCATGCTAAAGACATAGCAAATAAACGAAAGGAACTTTTTTTATCTCTCTTTATCGATAACAACAATAACAACAACAACAACAAAATTACGGTTCCTAGGCCTATGTGGCAGGAAAAGGCTAACAATGCGGAGGCTTTTCACACGGCGGTGCCATACCCAGGATTAGGCCACAGTAAATAGATTATATGGATGACATCCACGTACTCATTAAGTTTCCGCAAGATTTCAGGAGAAAAACAGAAATTTTTACTTACTGTACTACCGAGAAGGTCAACGTGGAGAGAAAGTACCAACATAGGAAAATATAATAATTGTTGTGTTGTACCCTAATGATTGTCTTGTCCTTGCAGAAGAAGTGACACTAGTATGTTAGCCATGACCGTAGTTGTAGAAATGAAATTAATAGATGTACGGTTGCAAAAGTTGTACCACTTTCATAGGCTCTACACTTTGGTAGTTATGAGTGTATTGCCAATTTGATAAGTGATACCGTCTACCACTAGTCACTACGCTATACTAAAAAGTACTAGTTAACTTCTTGAATACTACCCTGGGAGCCAGCCAGGATCGGGCAGCTAGGACATGTCGACAGTTTATTCGGTGGACCAGGACAGTCAGGCCCGCCCGATCTCCTATCAGCGTCCCTGGAAGTTTAAGCCCGATGAGGTCCACCTGCAGGGATGAATGATTTTCATTTGTTGTATGTGCTACCCTGTTTCGTCACTTCAATAACGGTTCATGGTGACTATTTTGAAAATCTAGCCATCTTGTTTTTTTAACCCATCTCGTTCTTGTTCGCCCTATCTCATTAATTTTTCTGTCTGAATAGGATGCCATTCATACTAATTACTTGATGTGACCATAGTCTGTGTAACGCACACTCCGTTATCCGGAGCTTGTAGCCTCCTCCCCGCGGGGCAATGTACGACGGGCCTATAAAGAAACGCGATTAAATCAGGCTAGTATGACCATACATGTAGAAAAACTTTGAGTATCTCCTTTCTCCGCGCGCTGTCTGCAACCTAAAATTTGACAGATCGCTCAACAGATTGTATAGAAAAGAAACGATTTTTTTATTCGCGCGTTTTGTTGTATTCTCGGTCACGCTTTCACATTTTGTATGATATACCTAGTATGAAAGTGGGTCGCAGTCAGAGCGCAGCGCAATCGCCGTCTAGTGGAAAATGGGCATAAAGGTGGGTTTACACCTGCGTATATTTTCAAGCCGCATGAGTTCCGTTTTGACATTTTGGCTAATTTCTTCCATTCGCGGCTGCACGCACAAGACGCACCTCAAACGCATCTGAATCGTTTTTTAGAAAGTTTCAAGTACGTAGGCAAACGAAAATATACGCCCAGTATACGCTCGATAGTTTTGGACATGCACAAAACTGTCATTCGTACGCAGTTTGTAGTCTGGACTGCAGGCTAATGGCCTAGGTGGGGTCACACCTGCGTATATTTTTAAGTGCGCATGATTTCCGCATGAAATTTTGTCAATACGCGGCCGAACGCCCAACATTTGGAATTTTCTGGAATAAATTAAATTGTACGTCGAGCACATGTGGCGTTTGAATTACGACTTCAGCGTATGATTGCTTCTGAAATGCGGAACAGAATTTTCCGTACTGCGAATAGATGCGTATGGGGTACAATGTTGGGCGTATTCCGGACGAACACAACGTCCACCGACCGCATGCCTGACGCACCTGGTGCTAACTGCATCCCAAATGCATTTCAGGTGTGTCAGAGGAACAGTTTCTGTTACATATACTTTTGTTTGCGAGCATTGCCAATAGAGTATTTTTGTTAGAGGAACACTTTGTACTGCGTATACTTTTCTTTACAGGCAGTGCAAGTAGAACATTAATAAGTAGACAGTGAAGAGCTTTTTTTATTTATTTGCGAAGCAGTGAAGCAGTAACACTGTACTTTGTAAGTACTGTGGGCCATCATTTGCCTTAAAAATATATGCACTGTTAAGATTGTGTTTGTTTTCACTTTGTCCTTAATGATTTCCCCTATCATCTTACTATTTCAACTACTATAAAAATCACACTCATACACACCACAAAACGTATTCAAGATCTTTACGTACTCGTACATTAAACAATTATGAAACCTTACGCCCTCTTTCAATATATGGCTCTATATTGTACTTTTACATCATGTTGTTCTACACACAAAAAAGTACTATTATCAGCAAATAAAGTCTAATATCTGTTACACAAAATGACACGTGTGTTACACAAATTGACCCAGTGCTAATCAGCAGGTTCCTCTGCATCTTCCCTTCCCTGGAGGCTCCGTTGGGACCAGTCGCATTGATGGTGTCCTGCAAGTTGTGACCATCTCTCCCTGCCCCCGGTACAAATTCATCCTGGCCTGGATCTGTCATCTTGAGATGATCTTTTTTTCTGGCCTCAGATGCACCTTCGTATTTATTCCAAATCTGGAGTCTGCGTCGACCACGCTATCAGTACGCATAGTATGCGCAACCCGATCGCAGAACGTACGGTACTAAATCGTGATCTATGTGTGCATTCGTTATACGGTCGTTCATGGTGCGTTGTGTCTGCGACGTAAGAACGCTATGTACTCGCAATACCGCGATATCCGCATATAAAGCGCAAACATGTAGCGTCTCCATAGCGCAATGGACCGACGTGGGACCACTGTATTGCATATCCATAACGTTTTGGCCACCAAACTGCGTACGAATGATAGTTTTGTGCATGTCCAAAACTATCAGGCGAACTATGCGTATATTTTCGTTTGCCTGCGCACGTGAAACTTTCTAAAACGATTCAAATTAGTTTGAGGTGCGACTTGTGCGTGCGGCCGCGTATTGAAGAAATTAGTCAAAATGTCGAAAAATGTCAAAACGGAACTCATGCGGCTTAAAAACATACGCAGGTGTGCACCTGCGTATATTTTCAAGTGCGCATGATTTCCGCATGAAATTTTGTCAATACGCGGCCGAACGCCCAACATTTGGATTTTTTTGGGAATAAATTAAATTGTACGTCGAGCCCATCTGGCGTTTGAATTACGACTTCAGCGTTTTCATTTCGCATGAGATGCGTATGATTGCAACTGAAATGCGCAACAAAATTTTCCGTACTGCGAATAGATTCGTATGGGGTACGTATGTTGGGCGTTTTCCGGACGCACACAACGTCTACCGACCGCATGCCTGACGCACCTGGTGCTAACTGCATTCCAAACGCATTTCAGGTGTGTCAGAGGAACAGTTTCTGTTACATATACTTTTGTTTGCGAGCATTGCCAATAGAGTATTTTTGTTAGAGGAACCCTTTGTACTACGTATGCTTTTGTTTACAGGCAGTGCAAGTAGAACATTGACAAGTAAACAGTGAAGAGGTTTTTTTTATTCATTTGCGAAGCAGTGAAGCAGTGACACTGTGCTTTTACAGTAATGTGGGCCATCATTTACCTTAAGAAGTTATGTACACTGTTAAGATTGTGTTTGTTTTCACTTTGTCCTTAATGATTTCCCCTATCATCTTAGTATTTCAACTACTATAAAAATCACACCCATACACACCACAAAACGTATTCAAGATCTTTATCAAACACGTAAATTAAACAATTATGAAACCTTACGCCCTCTTTCAAAGTTGTAATATGGCTCTATATTGCACCTTTATATCATGTGGTTCTACACACAAAAAAGTGCCATTATCAGCAAATTAAGTCAAATATCTGTTACACAAAATGGCACGTGTGTCACACAAATTGACCCAGTGCTTGAGCAGGTTCCTCTACATCCTCCCGTCCCTGGAGGCTCTGTTGGGACCAGTGTCCTGCATTCATGGTGCCCTGCAAGTTGTGACCATCTCTCCATGCCCCCGGTACAAATTCGTCGGTCCTGGCCTGGATCTGACATCATAAACCGGAAGATTCCAAAAAAATACCCTATCGACCGGAGGATTTGTCCATTCTGTCCAGAGCTAATAGAAGACGAATATCACTTTATGGTTGTATGTCCCAAATATTCCGATATACGCAATTCTCTATACAGAAGGCTGTCATTTTGTACACAAGGATTTATCCAAATGGACCTGAAGTGCAAATACATAATGACATGTGACAATCCCTGCATGGCAGATATAGGAAAATATATCAAAGAAGGTTTAGACATTAGAAATTCCCCAAATGATTGTAAAAGCCTCCAATGATTGTAAGAAACTTATCCCATACTACAACTCCTGTATTAGTTAGATAAGCCTTAAGTTAAGTTATAGCACTGTAGTTATGTAGATGCCATACTTTGTACCTCGTAAAATTGTTGTGCAATAAAGTTATATACATCTTGAGATGATTTTTTTTGTCTGGAGTCAGATGCACCTTCGTATTTATTCCAAATCTGGAGTGTGCGTCGATCACGCTATCAGTACGCGTAGTATGCGCAAAGCGATCGCAGAACGCACGGTTCTAAATCGTGATCTATGTGTGCATTCGTTATACGGTCGCTCATGGTGCGTTGTGTCTGCGCTGTAAGAACGCTATGTACTCGCAATACCGCGATTTCCGCGTATTACTGCGTATAAAGCGCAAACATGTAGCGTCTTCATAGCGCAATCGACCGACGTGGGACCACTGTATTGCGCATCCATAACGTTTTGGGCACCAAACTGCGTACGAATGATAGTTTTGTGCATGTCCAAAACTATCAGACGAACTGGGCGTATATTTTCGTTTGCCTGCGTACGTGAAACTTTCTAAAGACGATTCAGATGCGATAGAGGTGCGACTTGTGCGTGCGGCCGCGTATTGAAGAAATCAGTCAAAATGTCGAAAAATGTCAAAACGGAACTCATGCGGCATGAAAATATACGCAGGTGTAAACCCACCTTAAGAGGAATATAGCCGGCTAGGGAACAGTACGCGATTTGCGGAGTCTGTCGACTGTCGCTTTGATGAAAGGCAATAAAACTAATCCGCTCATTTTCTGCACAAAGAAAGTAGCTTTGAAGTTCAGATCATCTAAGCAATAAATCAGTGATCCGGAGTCTACACAGTTTGGTAGCCAAAACGGTATGAATACGTAGTCTCTACCAGACTCCGGATCGCTGGAAAAATTGTAGAAATGAAACAAATAGAGGAGCAAGCCGGCCAGAAGAATATAGCCAGCTAAGGAACAATACGCGATCTGCGGAGTCTGTCGAATCCCGGCATTGTAGTTTACGAACAGTGGATATACCCTTGTCACATCTACAGCAACAATTGTAGAATTTGTAGGATTCCTACAATCCTACACTTCCTACACCTGAATTTCGGATGGTTTGTTCTTCATGTCCGCTCAGCCTACAAATACCTACATCACCAACTGTAGGATTATGTAGGACTCCTACAATTCTACACTTCCTACAGTTGAATTTTGGATGGTCCGCTCCCGATGTCCTCTCAGCCTACAAATGTCTACATCACCAGTTGTAGGATTATGTAGGATTCCTACAATCCTACACTTCCTACACCTGAATTTCGGATGGTTTGTTCTTCATGTCCGCTCAGCCTACAAATACCTACATCACCAACTGTAGGATTATGTAGGACTACTACAATCCTACACTTCCTACAGCTGAATTTCGGATGGTTTGTTCTTCATGTCCGCTCAGCCTACAAATACCTACACCAACTGTAGGATTATTTAGGACTCCTACAATCCTACACTTCCTACAGCTGAAGTTCTGATGGTTTGTTCTTCATGTCCGCTCAGCCTACAAATGTCTACATCACCAATTGTAGGATTATGTAGGATTCCTACAATCCTACACTTCCTACAATTGAATTTCGGATGGTTTGTTCTTCATGTCCCCTCAGCCTACAAATACCTACTTCACCAATTGTAGGATTATGTAGGATTCCTACAATCCTACACTTCCTACAGCTGAATTTCTGATGGTATGTTCTTCATGTCCGCTCAGCGTACAAATACAGTTGTAGGATTCTGTAGGATTCCAGCAACCCTACACGTCCTACAGCGGAATTTTGGATGGCCCGCTCCCTATGTCCCTCTCAGCCTACAATTGTCTACATCACCAATTGTAGGATTATGTAGGATTCCTACAACCCTACACTTCCTACAGCTGAATTTCGAATTGATTGTTCTTCATGTCCGCCCAACCTACAAATACCTACATCACTAGTTGTAGGAATATGTAGGATTCCTACAATCCTACACTTCCTATAGCTGAATTTCTGATGGTTTGTTCTTCATGCCCGCTCAGCCTACAAATACCTACATCACCAATTGTAGGATTATGTAGGATTCCTACAATCCTACACTTCCTACAGCTGAATTTCTGATGGTTTGTTCTTCATGTCCGCTCAGCCTACAAATACCTACATCACCAATTGTAGGATTATGTAGGATTCCTACAATCCTACACTTCCTACAGCTGACTTTCGGATGGTTTCTTCTTCATGTCCGCTCAGCCTACAAATACCTACATCACAATTGTAGGATTACGTAGGATTCCTACAATCCTACACTTCCTACAGCTGAAGTTCTGATGGTTTGTTCTTCATGTCCAATCAGCCTACAAATGTCTACATCACCAATTGTAGGATTACGTAGGATTCCTACAATCCTACACTTCCTACAGCTGAATTTCTGATGGTTTGTTCTTCATGTCCGCTCAGCCTACAAATACCTACATCACCAATTGTAGGATTACGTAGGATTCCTACAATCCTACACTTCCTACAGCTGAATTTCGGATGGTTTGTTCTTCATGTCCGCTCAGCCTACAAATACCTACATCACCAATTGTAGGATTATGTAGGATTCCTACAATCCTACACTTCCTACAGCTGAATTTCGGATGGTTTGTTCTTCATGTCCGCTCAGCCTACAAATACCTACATCACCAATTGTAGGATTATGTAGGATTCCTACAATCCTACACTTCCTACAGTTCAATTTTGGATGGTCCGCTCCCGATGTCCTCTCACCCTACAAATGTCTACATCACCAATTGTAGGATTATGTAGGATTCCTACAATCCTACACTTCCTACAGCTCAATTTCGGATGGTTTGTTCTTCATGTCCGCTCAGCCTACAAATACCTACATCACCAATTGTAGGATTACGTAGGATTCCTACAACCCTACACTTCCTACAGCTGAATTTCGAATTGATTGTTCTTCATGTCCGCCCAGCCTACAAATACCTACATCACTAGTTGTAGGAATATGTAGGATTCCTACAATCCTACACTTCCTACAGCTGAATTTCGGATGGTTTGTTCTTCATATCCGCTCAGCCTACAAATGTCTACATCACCAATTGTAGGATTATGTAGGATTCCTACAATCCTACACTTCCTACAGTTGAATTTTGGATGGTCCACTCCCTATATCCTCTCAGCCTACAAATACCTACATCACAATTGTAGGATTACGTAGGATTCCTACAATCCTACACTTCCTACAGTTGAATTTTGGATGGTTTGTTCTTCATGTCCGCTCAGCCTACAAATACCTACATCACCAATTGTAGGATTATGTAGGATTCCTACAATCCTACACTTCCTACAGTTGAATTTTGGATGGTCCGATCCCTATATCCTCTCACCCTACAAATACCTACATCACCAATTGTAGGATTACGTAGGATTCCTACAATCCTACACTTCCTACAGTTGAATTTCTGATGGTTTGTTCTTCGTGTCCGCTCAGCCTACAAATACCTACATCACCAGTTGTAGGAATATGTAGGATTCCTACAATCCTACACTTCCTACAGTTGAATTTCTGATGGTTTGTTCTTCATGCCCGCTCAGCCTACAAATACCTACATCACCAGTTGTAGGAATATGTAGGATTTCTACAATCCTACACTTCCTACAGCTGAATTTCTGATGGTTTGTTCTTCATGTCCGCTCAGCCTACAAATACCTACATCACCAATTGTAGGATTATGTAGGATTCCTACAATCCTACACTTCCTACAGTTGAATTTTGGATGGTCCGCTCCCTATGTCCTCTTAGCCTACAAATGTCTACATCACCAATTGTAGGAATATGTAGGATTCCTACAATCCTACACTTCCTACAGCTGAATTTTGGATGGTTTGTTCTTCATGCCCGCTCAGCCTACAAATACCTACATCACCAATTGTAGGATTATGTAGGATTCCTACAATCCTACACTTCCTACAGCTGAATTTCTGATGGTTTGTTCTTCATGTCCGATCAGCCTACAAATACCTACATCACCAATTGTAGGATTACGTAGGATTCCTACAATCCTACACTTCCTACGGCTAAATTTCTGATGGTTTGTTCTTCATGTCCGCTCAGCCTACAAATACCTACATCACCAATTGTAGGATTACGTAGGATTCCTACAATCCTACACTTCCTACAGCTGAATTTCGGATGGTTTGTTCTTCATGTCCGCTCAGCCTACAAATGTAAACATCACCAATTGTAGGATTATGTAGGATTCCTACAATCCTACACTTCCTACAGTTGAATTTCGGATGGTTTGTTCTTCATGTCCGCTCAGCCTACAAATACCTACATCACCAATTGTAGGATTATGTAGGATTCCTACAATCCTACACTTCCTACAGTTGAATTTTGGATGGTCCGCTCCCGATGTCCTCTCAGCCTACAAATGTCTACATCACCAATTGTAGGATTATGTAGGATTCCTATATGTACAATCCTACACTTCCTACAGTTGAATTTTGGATGGTTTGTTCTTCATGTCCAATCAGCCTACAAATACCTACATCACCAGTTGTAGGATTATGAAGGATTCCTACAACAGGGCTAGATGCCACACACGATCCCGACAAGGTTGCGGCGAAATGCCTGGCATGGCTTCCGCAATGGTGTTACAACGGGCCCGCGGGCTTAGATGGATTTTGCGTCGATTTCGTGATGTCATACACGATCCTGACACGGTCACGGCAAAATGTCTTACATGGCGTCGGCGTCGGTGTTGTGACCGACCCGCGCGGTCAGCTGTATTTTGCGGCGATTTCGTGATGTCTTACATGGAACATCTGCCGACATGTTAAAGCTCGTGTTGCCTATTTTTTGTTTACGATATACAACACTTACGCATTCTGGTGGAAACATCAGGCCCAAGCTCCGCCGTTGTGTTGAGAACGGGCGTGCCAGTTGTGACCAGACCAGGTTTGGATGCAGCTGTAGTGACGAGACCAAGTTTGGATGCAGCAGTGGTGACGAGGCCTAATACGGAGCTGGCGGTTGTGGTTGTGTCCACCATTGGTGATTCGGTGGGTAGGACGGCCTTGTCTGGGGTTGGGGCCGATGTAAATAGCTCTATCTCTTCTGTTGGCTCTGAAATGAAAACTTTGTCAAGCTTGGGACTAACAGTTGTGCTCCGTGATAAATATATCAAATTTGTTCCAAAAGGGCACTAAATTGCTGTGACTGAGTTTCTAACCTTCTCCTCCGTCCTCCCCACTTCCGGTGTCCCAGACGTCTACTTTGGCGTCATCAACACCTGTGAGGTAGAAAAAAACAACAAAACAAAATTGTTCTAAAACATTGAACATGACATAGCGAAACTTCTGTAGGTATCACTAAAATGTATTCGAAAGCTTTCTTTACCTGCGTGAAAACGAATGGCTTGTATGACGTCAGTTAATATCTTTTTTGAAACCGATAGTTGTGTGTGTGCGAAGTTCTACAAGTGGCAAGGCACGTTGGTGACGTCAACACTAAAAAGGAAGTTAGATCAAAGTTGCCAGAGAAAGGTCCAAGAAAGACTGTAGTCTTAGTCAAGAGCTGTTTTTTTTCCCTTTGGTCCCGAAAACAGCTTGTTTCGATTTGTTTCTGAGGTCAACTTCAAAGTGTAGCAGACCTTCTGTGACGTTTGAAGATTGATTTTTTTGGGTAACACGTCACGAGAGGAGCCGATAGAGAGAGCCGTTGGATACAATGCTACATTCGGATTGGAAATATTCCAATAGCCGTACTCGCGTTATACTCTACCTGAACAGACCGGCCTGGCGCCAGGCTCACTCACGGTGCCGGGGATCTCTTTCCCCGCCTCGTCTACACAGAAGCAGTACCCGGAGGCGCCGTAACACTGCATGGGGAAGAACTTCCCGTCCGCCGTACATGTGGGGATGTAGCTCACTGGAAAGTGTAAAGAAAAGGCAGCGAAATCGTCAGGAACGGGCAAAATGCGGGCAATTCCATCAGCACATCATTAGAAAACAACTATCACACTTGAAACGCGGAACCCAAAAATGAAAGTTTGTGGCACAAAACTTTACAACGTTGCATTAACTGTTAAGCTGTTACACTTAGACAATACAGCGACAATTTCACACAGGTCCACCGGTACAAATCTAAGAGTCCTATGGCCGCACTTGGAATAATTACTGTCGTATTAAAGTCACCTGAGTGTGTGCCGAATGGCAGCCGCTCCAGACTCTTGCAATTTAGCCCCGCATGTTGTAATACCCTCGTAATTCAACCTCTGTTTTCGAAGAGTATAGCCGGTTCACCTTATAATCCATACAAAATGTGGTATCGCGTTATTTGCTATTTTTTGACTCACCTTCGTCAGCAGTGGTAAAGTTGTACCAGAAGAGACGTAACGCGCGCCGCCTAGCGTCGCGACAGGTCAGGTTCAGGAAGGCGTTCAGTCCGTTTTCGGGAGGCAGGAACTTATCTGTCTCGTTCTTTGGTGTCTCCGCTTTCACAGTCACCGATTTGACAGTCATGGTCGGTTTGGGCGCTTCTGTCACTTCTAGGCCAATGAAAATGCAGTATAATGGTTTGACTTCTAGGGCAATGAAAATACAGTCACTTCTAGACCAACGAAAATACAGCACAACGGTTTGACTTCTAGGCCAATGAAGATATAATTACTTCTAGACCAATGAAAATACAGCATAATGGTTTGACTTCTAGGCCAATGAAACAAATGTAAATACAGTATAAGGGTTTGGCCGTTAGCTTGTGGGAAACGAATTTGTAGTTTTCTATACTGGCGAATGCATATGGGATAACTAGAAGTTAAGTGAGGGTTTTGATTGTTTCACACTACACCTTGTAAGAACTTCAAGACAACGATAACAAACGCGAAGACATGGAACAGTTTCAGTGAAATTTTACAATCATACCTTCCGTTTCACTTCCCAGTGGCATTTTCCCCTCTATGACGTCGGGCTTAGGTGTGGTGACTTCATCTGTGAATTATAACCAAAACGTTACACTTGTACAATTATACCGTAGCCATAGAAGTCTGCCAAATCTCTTGCTTTTTCAAGCAACAGCAACTAAAAAATATTTCAAAACTGTAATTAGCATATGTATTTAAGTTCGTAGAGATTTCATTTCGCGGAAGTGGGAAAAGGGACTTTGAGCGGTGGTTTTAAGTTCGTGGTAGCACCATGCACTGTAGTCTCTTGCTTATTGTCATTGGAAAAAAAGTTCGCGGTGGTTTTAAATTCGCGGTGAAGCGGCCACCGTGAAAACCGCGAACATTAAACCACCGCGAAAGTTTCTGCATTTACAATAATATATGTTGGCTCCACCTTCGCAGACGACATCTTCCTGAGGCCCTACTCTCGTGCCCAGGATCTCCTCTCCTTCCCGGTCCACGCACCAGCAGTGTCCGGTGCTGTCGTGACACTGGATAACGTCATAACTGCCATCCTCCGCGCATGTCGGGATGTAGGCACCCAGTAGAGGCCCCTCACTCAGCATTTCTTCTCGTTCTAACTGACATTTAGTTGCGGGAGTTCCTGTGGAAACAAGACAAAACACTGAACTGTCACCGAACGTCCCATAGCCTTACCTACATCCTACTCTCCAAGCAGACGTTAGGTTCCGGCTGTTTTTTTACCGTTTTTTTAGTCGTTTTTATCGGGCTTTCTATTTTTTTTTAATGTCTTGCTGTGTCAAAACCTACTTGGCTGGCGTACTTGAAGAAAAATGACAAAATAGAAAGCCCCATAAAAAACACTAAAAAACGTTAAAAAAAAACAGCCGGAGCCTAACCTCTGCTTGGAGAGTACCTACATCCGTCAAAAAGTATGAATGCAAAATGAAAACGTGCAAGTGCCAATAATGGGTAGATATGTAGCCAGTTTATCATTGGTCATTAGTTGAGTTGCTAATTGTGATTGACAGTCAGAATCGGTCTTTTTTCATTCACCTTTCTTGAATCTAAAACTTAAAGACAATAGACAAATGACTGAATCTGGCTGCATTTTGTCGGTCTAAGACTTTGCACGTATAATGTTAACTCTTGATTGAGCTTTTTGAGGTATAAAATGGGATAGAGGATTTGCCTTTTGTTTGGAAATTTTGTATTGATGTATTCTTGTCAATTATCCCGCTATATCTAGTGTTTTCTTCTCGATGTTGGTATATTTTGGGCCTGTGTTATTGACAAGTAACTTAAAGTAAGTGAGCTGCTTTTGTATCATTTGAAATCTAACGGTTCTCACAGACCTGCGCAGTTAGGTGATTCCCCTGCTTTGACTCTCGTCCCCATGATCTCCTCCCCAGAGTCGTTGACGCACCAACACTGCCCGGTAGAGCCGTGACACTGGATGGGGTTGTAGAGCCCCTCCTCCGTACACTGCGGTACGTACACGCCCGCTAGGAGGCCGCGGCTGTTGGCGTCTTCCCGCTCTTCCTGGCACTTGGTCTGGGGCGGGGCCTCCGTTACTGGAGCCTCGGCTGCGATTGGAGGAGAAAAAAAAATCACGGATTACTGTCATTACTAGGCTTACTGACATTAATTTGCTAACAGCATTGTGTCGTTTCTTATATTGATGAAATTCCGAAAATACAAAACTCCGTTACTAGAGCCTCGACTGCGATTGGGGTGAAAAAAATCACGGGTTACTGTCATTACTATGTTGACAGTATTTTGTCGTTTCTTTTACTGATGAAATTCTGAATATTCCTCAACTCCGTTCCTGGAGCCTCTGCTGCGATTGGAGGGGAAAATCACGGATTACTGGCATTACCATGCTGACAATATTGTGTCGTTTCGTTTACTGATGATATTCCAAAATTCTACAACTCCGTTCCTGGAGCCTGATGAAATTGATAAAACTATTCGCGGATTCCAAAGTCTATATCAGTCTAAATTACCAGCTGTAAGCTTTCGGACCGACTAGAGAATACAGCCAAGCAGGGAAGAAGCAGAGCAGATGTACCGAAAGACAAGTTGACAAAACGAATGCATTAGACGTCTAGATCTATATTCTAACCTACGAAAGAAAAATATGGTTTTATATGGTTTAAACGGCCTTAGATGAATTCACAAACTCTACAGAGCTTGTTGGGGGCAACTTCAACTAGAGCTAGGTTGGTGTTATGGAGGGTTGCAGCAGTTATGAGAAGCCAAGGGATGGGGATGGGATGGGATGATGAGTAGTAGGATGCGGTTATGCTGGTTGTAAAGTTCCATGAGTGTTTCAAGCGGTAGGAAGTTTGTGAGATGCACTGCAATGTTGTGGATGGAGCAGCCGTGGCCAGGTTAACGTACAGGAGCGTCCTCTAGCGGTTGGTACCTGAACATCTGGGGTTCTCTCCCGGGCGGACTCTCGTTCCCGCCACCTCGTTCCCGAACTGGTCGGCGCACCAGCAGTGACCGGAGCTGCCGTGGCACTGTACCGGGGAGAAGGAGCCGTCGTCCCGGCACTGTGGTACGTACGCCCCCGGTAGGGCAAACGCTAGGACCTGCTGCTGTTCCTGCTCACATTGTGACTGCGGGCGCTTTGTTCGAGCTAAGATTTCAAGTTCAATCGTTGTAAATTGCATGTCTTCAGAATTTATCATCTTAACCATCTCAACCAAGTCGATGAATGTTAGACTTCCTACTAATAAGATACGCCAAATAGACCAAGCAATAGCTCCAAAATCATATCCAGCTGCTTGAGTAATTGGTATTAGCATCTCTACCATCTTTGGGAGGAAATGTACATTGTGTCTACGAAGCGCTTAATCCGCCGGATAACCGTTGTTTTTAAAAATGTTGTTTAGGGATAACAAGTCGAAGTACAGCGGTTTCGAATTGCAATACAAATATATTTTCAAAATATGTCAGATTGAAACCACCGTCTGTGGACTTCATATCTGATTTCCCGAAATACCTTGTTTTTAAATACAATTGATAAAGGTTACACCGCAGATAAAGGTTTACGCAGGCCTGGTCTAGTCTCATACTCTCTCGCGAGATCGAGACTAGGCCTTTCTCCGTGACCAAGATGTGCTGTCAGACATTAAAAGATTGGAGGTGCGTACTCTACCTTTAAAACAGTTACTGTTGGAAGAAACTCGATAGTAACAGATAAAGGTGAACTAGTGTTAAATGTTTACAATCATTAAGGGCGGTACTTAATGTTTACTCACCTGAAAGATCACCACAGTTTGGAACGAGTTGTCCCGGCGACACCCTACTCCCCGAGATCTCGTCACCATGCTCGGAGACGCACCAGCACTCTCCGGTGCTTCCGTGACACTGTAGCGGGTCGTACATCCCGTCCTCCCGGCACTGCGGCACGTACGCTCCGGGGCCCAACCCCGCATCGATGGCCAGTCCTCGATCGACGTGACACTTGCCCTTTGGCTCGACTAAATTTTGTATAGATGAGAAATATTCCGTAATCAGTTCGGTTCGTCTTAATAGATGCCAACACAGACAGTTTAGATAAGGTTCTTCTTTCTAGTACATTTCAAAAGCAACGTTTGCTCCTATATAATATCTCTAAAGATAGATCTAATAGAAAAAAAAACATTTTATCCTGGCTTCTTTGCTACATTTTAGTATTAAGGATGCCCGGGTTTGGTATACGTGTAACCGAGTTCTTTGCACCCCTCTGTTTCTATGTAGGCAGTATACGCATGACGTTAACCACCGCTCCATTGTAACAACGTTACTACCCTGAACGACCCGAAACTCCTAACCTTTGAACAACAACAAGTGTAAGCGCTCCGTTAAAGCCATCTACTGAAGATGTTCCTATAGTACAATATGGCGACGCTTTCCACTCTACGATACCTCTAGGGAAACCGAATTTTTATCAATTAATCAATAGGAATCAGTTCTGGGTTGATAACACAGAAGCACACAATCTTTAAGTCTTTGATGGTACATATTGGTTTACCTTTATCTGACTGACCTGAACATGTAGGTTTGAAGCCCCTGTCCACGCGTGTGCCGGGTAGCTCCTCCCCCTCCTTGTCCACGCACCAGCAGTGCCCGGTGCTGCCGTGACACTGCACCTCCTCAAACGCGCCATCCGGTCGGCACTCCGGGATGAACATGCCCACCTGCAACCCGGCGTTAGCGGCCTTGGTCCGCTGCCGCTGGCACTTCGTCCGGGGGTCTAAGGGGAGCAAGTTTCCAATATAGAAAAATTACAAGAAGTGCAGATTTTCTAAAAGTAATAAGAATTAAGTCATAATTGGCACAATCTACACTGTATGCATCTCTACCTAAACTACCTGCATATACGGAATACCATGTAGATTCGTTGTTTCTTTGTTTAGTTAACCACCTAAAAATACTTCACAAAACGCCCCTGCAGTTCCTGAGCAGGATGCTAGGATCTCATACCCACAATACTTCCTCACACCAAAAGCTATTTGCCACTCACTATACTATCAAGACCATGTCTAGGACAAAATATAAGAAAACTGGAAGTTTTGTTGCAGCATCAAGGTCGCACACCAGGGGCCTAACTTGACCAAGACCATTATCTTCCAAACACCTAACCACATACCAAATATCATATCAATCCATACAGATGTTCTTAAGTTATGCTGACCACAAATCATTTGCAACGTCATAAAAGCTAAGTGGAGAGATAAGTCAGCCAAGATTTAACTCAAAATTTTCTAATATACAATGTAAAATGAACATCAACGATTCATCCTTCGACAAAAGAATCCATGCAGTTTCTATCACAATCTGCATGACTACTAGAACTATAAAACTATACTTCAAAACATTTACTGATTGGTATTATGAAATCATATAAAAGTCTTATGAAATGTATCGGTATGTGACTGTCTCACCATTGCAGAAGTCCATACACTCCATGTAGGTATGGAACCTGTTGTCGTTCCCGCCGCATCCTCCATACGTGAAGCGCACACACCTGCGCTGCGTGGACAGGTAGTAATAGTTTTTCTGCCGCCCTCGGCACGGACCTCGGTCCTTCAGCATGTTACAGACGACCTCGGGATCCTTAGTGGGTGCTACTGTGGTCTGTGGTAGGTCCGGTATCCGCTGGCTGTATGTCCGCTTCACTGAAAATTATAAAGGTATCATAGAGTGTTTACGCTGATCCCTTGAGGTGTCGCCAAAAAAAATCCACCAAAAAAACTAAAACGTTGCTAAAAGCGCGTTGATAATGAAAATGTTTTGCTGAATTTGAAACAAGAACTCAAATTCGTCAATCCTTACCGACACATCTCTTGGCGTTAACGTTCTCCAAACACTCTTCCCGAGTGCCGAAGGAGTTGGCGTTCCGATCGCAGCCACTGTGCGTGTAGGTCAGGCAGGTGCGCTTCTGAGAGTTGTAGTACCATCTCAGCCGCGAGGTGGCGTCCGCGCACGGTCTGCCTCGGTACAGAGGAAGGTTGCACACGGTGGCGGTGGAAGAGGTCGGTGGGGGCTCCTTGAACGCTGTATGGCCAACATAGAGACCCACAAGGTTAGCTTTGCGACAATTTTCAGTACATTTAACATGAAAACACAGTTATAAAAGTGCTGGAAATACACAAAAAGTAGAAAACTAGGTCTTACGGCAGCCAGTTTCGTCCGAGCCGTCGAAGCAGTCAGTTATGCCATCACAGATGTAGGGTTTCAGGACGAATCGGATCCCGTTCTTACACTTGAAAATATCTGTAAATGCAGAAAACATGATATAGAAATTGATATGAAAGTTAAATTGGACAAACAATAATTTCGATGCCACCTATCTTTAATGTAGCGGGTGCAAAATCAAAGCCAGTAACAATAAAATGTAACAATAAAATTGTTGAAACAGGATGTGGTTTGAAACTGCAATATATATTAAACGGTTGTTGTCTGAAACCTCCGCCCGTCGATTTCATATCGCTAAATATCCAGTTTTCGTTAAACAACGGATATAGGTTATCCCACGGATAAAGGTGAACTGGAGATACGCACCTTGTACATTGTAGTCCTGACAGGGTGCTGGTTCCATGGGAAAGCCCCACTCACAAGCAAATGCCTCAAAGTGACACATGCTGGGGTACATGGTGCCGTACTTGTCGCAAACAGTCTGGAAAAAAAAGAGAAGATGTAACATCGAAACGTAACATCCTTTACGTATAGTCGTTCAAACTGCATTATTTTAATGAATCACTAGGTGGCGTGGTTGTTGTACATTGCATCAGACCGCTTACCCTATGTGGCAAACTGTCATTCTCGTAGAGGACTGTTCTGTCATAGTAGAAGCTGTAGGGCTGATATCAATTATGATTCTACCATAATCAATAAGGAACGAAGGAGGTCACATATATTAGGTGGCGTTTTTTTCAGCGATCGTACTTTTAGTCGCAATTTCGACAAGTTTGTTTTCTTTTGCCTATACTTAAAACTTGACCAATACTAATCTCCAAGCAGATCCATACCGGCGTAAGTATAGTATAACCCCCCCCCCCCGTAGGTTCAAGCAGATACACGGTGGCGTAATATAGTATCAAACCCACCGTAGGTGCCCGTTTGACTCCCTTTGGCCGGCTATAGTCCTTGGCCAGCTTTGATACTATCTTATGGCACCGTAGGATCTGCTTGGAGATTAGACCAACGCAGCACAGAATTTGAACAGTTTTCATAGGTTTTTGACTTACGTCTTTCGCCTCGCATTCCGACCGTGGCCGACAGTAGCACTGCGCCGACCCGGCCACTATCCCCGAACAGTACGCACCCTGCATACCGCAGTCGTAGTTGGCGCAACCGGCCTCTGTCAAAATCAAGAAAATAGAAAAAATCTAATTATTCTGTTACAAAAAGCTTTCTGAATAGATTATAGTGGTAGAAAGCTTTCTGTATAAAGTATTCTGACGGAAAACGTTCTGTATAAAATTACTTGAACTACGTTGACTATTGACATTTGTTAGTACAATAAGAACGTTCACCATTCCGAGTATGCATGCGCAGCGACGGGACTTATGGGTATTATGTCAAAGGCGAAGGCCTCTGATACGTCTGGACGTTGTTTTGCACATCAAGACAATGGTCGAGACCAGAACTGTTTACAATTCAGGGGTCTTCACCTTTGACATATTACCCACAATTCCTGTCTTTGCGTTTGCGTACTCGGAATGGTAAACATGCTTACAGGTCTAGAGAAATTGCTGCCTACAGAATAGTTCTATATGGATGAGGTCAATTACCTTGCTCAAATAGTGTGGTAGGTTCAGGACTGGGGTCCACACACATGGTGCCCCCACAGCCATTCACACAGCACTTCAGGTCGCCCGGACAGTGGAAGTCTGACACGCACGCGTCACGTGAACAGGTGGGACTTGATTGGTGGAGAGGGAAGCCCAGCTGGGGACACACCCCTGGTTTGTCGAACTGTCCAACCTCCGGTATGACTAGAGAGAAATGGGGAAAGAACATAACTGTGTTATTGTGGCAAATATTAAAATATGGTAAAACGGTGTATCTTGAGTGTCCTAGTATTTTCCCTCACCAGTTTAGCAGCCAATTTTGTCTATTTCCTAAACATCTTCAGTTATTGTATTCAACTCTATCTGTTCGTCCTTGATCACACAGGTGGTCTAAGCGACAAACGCTACCCTTTGACTGTTGCGCCATCTAGCGATTATTAGAGGAAGTGTTCCATAATCTATCGGCTACGGCTCCTAAAATTACCATCACCAACAACAAACGAAACCCGCGCGTCAGAACAGATCAAAGATGAGAAACACAATCCGTTGTTGTAGAAAGTCACGAATCATCACAAAATTAAGAGGTAACAACTGTTCTATTTCAATCCGGCCTTGATCTTATTGGCTCCTACCAGATCGCTTTGACCGTGACCCCTGGTGACCTCCGCTGAATAGTCTGAATACTCGGACTTAACCAACCGTGTGGACAGGGTTTTAACAGGCTCTTTGATAAGCCTCGTAATGGAAGAAATGTAGATCCCCACAGTTACAGTGTTACAGCGCGGTTTGATCTCATGTTGGCGGAAGTATTGTAAAATCTTTGGTGAGTAAGCCGGCGTGTAAAAATGGATTAGAGGTCGACAATATGTAGCATGATGGTCAACATACTAAACCTGGTGAAATGTCCCATCTTGCTACATACAGGTGAAGGCAAAGGCCTTTTGAGGCCACAGAGGTAGCGTGTTGTTATCCACTGTGTCTATGGTATACAGGCTTTTCGTTTGACGTTATCTGCGCCATGTTGGATTGCAGCGTGCGTCTGTTAACCACGCGAAGATGCTACTACTTAATCTAAGTACCCACCAACATGGTCGTTGGAGGATTCAAAGTACAATTAGTATGACGTCCGCCTATATTGGAAGGAAACCCCCATCTCTCTCTTTCCACCATCTTTTATTCCCCAAGCAGAGGTTGGGCCACAATTAATCCCCGCGGCCCAACCTCTGTTTTGAGAATACCACTTTTTACCCCACCACACCCCCCTCCCCAACCGAAGCCAGGTACCCATTTTTACACTTTGGTGAAGTGGAGAAAAGTCGTATTCAATGCCTTTCCCAGGGACACAGTGTCTAGTCGGGAATGCCAGGAATCTAACCACAAAGACGGTGACCTCTGGATATTTCGGGTCCGACACCCTAGCCACGAATTCGATGCCACATACGTCTGCATCTGATCAAGGAGCAGGGCTCTAGCCAGCGTCCGTTTTTCCGTACGGAAATTTACTGCGTCTGACGGAAAAATTTTAAAAGCAATCCGTCAACCTTGACAGACAAAAATCCTAGGTGGAAGCTACAGGCGGCTTGGGGACGCTGTCCACGGCTGTGAAAGCCACACACTGTTTGTGACAATGTGTGTCGGCGCTCTTTCGCATACGATAATTTCAGTAAAACCGGTTTTTCAAGGTCTCAATGGCAACATTTACTACTTTGTAGTGTCATAGGGAAAATTATATTTCGCGATTTTCACGACGATTGGAATTGGCTGACGGAAAAAAAATTCGAGCTGGCTAAAGCCCTGTCAAGGAGGTTGATGTATTCAGTAGACTAGCAGTAGCATTATTAGTTCTACGTTGTAAGACAGTCAATTCTTTAACTGTCGCATGTATTGTAGGAACAACCATCCTCTAACAGTAATCTCTAAGCAGATCCTATTGTAGCATATGATAGTATCAAAAGCTGCCAGAGGAGTGAAGCCGGGGTGTGCTTGGCAAATGTACACCTCTTGGCTGACCACACTCCTTGACTTAGTTTAGTACTTTCTTATGCCATCGTAGGATCTGCTTGGAGATTACTCTAACAATCTTATTTCGTGTCCTGACGTCCTGCCAAAGTCCTCTGTAACCATGTCGAAAGACAGACTTACACGCTGGGATACCTTTAGACAGTCGTAAAAATGTCGTACAACACAATTCGACTGTCTTCTGACCGAAATCATTGAAGTAGACCATCGTCCATTGTCGGCTAATCCAAGCATCTATGTTACTGTAAAGAAAAATGTGTTTCGAAGTAGCCTAGAAGCAGTGGATCAAATGTCTTTACTGGGTGACCTAGTTTGACATCTTGGTCTCAACTATTAGGTGTTAATAAAGAGCCTAAAGCCGCCAGGAGTTCCGTCTTGTTCGTGTAGGCGTTTCTAACAAAACACATCTGGTTGTATGATCATTGGTGTATAGAGTTATAAGTAGGCTTTTCATCTTTTCTTATTAGGGTTTCCATCCTGGGATCCCATTGACATGTAGCAGATGAACAAAACTATATTGTACAATGCCAGTGTGACATGTGCGCCTGGCTAGTTGTATTATTTTGTGAATAGACAAATAACAAGAGCTATCTACCACTTGAAAGTCACGACCAAAGCAAACCCAGAAGTTCCGCTGCAGTACCGTAACAACAAGCTAGGGGGCCCAAAATCTAATCGTTTCAAGGTCTTATCAAGACCTATCCATGAACCAGATATGAAGACAATCCACAGACACACGGTGTGAACGTTATAGGGGCGAACGTTACTTGGAAATGTCCATACCAACTTGAATAGCCTTTACTGACCAAAAATCAAAAGCCAGTGCTGCAAGAAGTCTGCGAAAGAGGCTATGAAATCCTGGCCGGTTCTTCACAGATCGAGACATGGGAACATGTGTTGAAAACCTTGTCTAGACGTGTGCTATGTACCTTGTCAGTAGGCAGGGTACAGATAAGAGAGTTGTCAGCGCTAACCCGTGCCTGTAACGTGCACGTGTGTGTACATAACCTAGACCTCAACTCTAGATCCTCAGTAATAGGAAATGGCTGTAGGGGCGTAGTTATTATGACAAGTAGCCTTGTTGTTCATTGAATGGCATGTGGATAGCAAATGACATGCCGATTTTAGCATGAAGTGAAAAAAAAACTTGAACTTTATGTAGACAAATCATGATTCTTGGCTAGACTTCAATCGTTTCGAAATCTGACTCTGAATAATCATTGAAACATATAAATGCAGCTCTATACAGTATGAAAATATGTACTAGTTGTAAGCCTTGTACCAGGATGAGTTAGGAATTAACTAGAAAGGCAACATTTTCGCGAAAATGCAGAAAGATTTCCCTATAGCTTTTTGTGTCAAAGTTACTCGTATATAATACTATAGTCTATACCCTTTAGCTCGCCCTATACTAATATGAGTAAAGAAAATCATATATTGTTTAGATTTACAATGCACACCTAATATGATAACGCAGTTCTGGGCCCGATTGGCTCATAACAGAAGAAGAAATAAAAAGAACACACCAGCAAAAACAATATGTTTTCTCTATTGGGGAAAAGAAATTTAGCCTTCGCACACTGGGGCATAACTACCCCTTGCTCTTTTGTGCAACTGAAAACTACCGTACTACGCTAGTAAAGTGGTCGACAGTTACTTTAAAGTTGAGACTATTGTTTTAAACCACAGGGCATAACGGGAACAACCGCTAGCTACAATGACATCTGTAGCAAACCTTGCCCAAGGGACCCTGGGTGTACCCATACCGTCATTTTCACCACCCTCCCCGCCCATTTCCACCCCCGCTACGGTCCAAACGTTACGAACTCAGCCAGGCGTGTGACTGGTACCACACATGGATAAACACACCGCCAATGATATACGGTTCCCTTCGAGGCTCTCACCTTACCGCAAACCTCAGAAAAACCCTACCCGAGCCAAAAACATCCCCCTCTAAGATTAGAATCATTGCTGGGGAAGTTTACATTTTATCGGATCAAAGGGTTCGGTGGTTCCGTCTGCAAACAATAGTTTTGCTTTGGGGATATTGGAACGAGACACAGATTTCTGACGACAACCACTGTGTGTGGATTTACCCCAGTTATTAATGCAAAGACATGGGCTCCTGTCGGGAACGAGCATTGGGTTACAAAAAAGAAAATCATTTATTCCAATTTGTAGATTACACACAGTCTTTCACAACACATGATTATGCATAAGGGTATGACCACCTGCAACTGTTTTGTAATTTGTTCTTCAACCTTTGATTTGAGTAGCCACTTGAAATTTGTGTCGGGAAAACTATGAGGAAAGGGACAAAGGGTAAGAGAAAAGATATTTTGGTCAAGAAACGTACAAGCTTGATTAAGATATATGAATTGACCTGTCACTGTAATCTATTAAGCAATGAAGAGGATGGGAATATGTGTTTGGAATACTAGTAGCAGCTGAGGGAATGTGGAATAGATATATCGTTGTTGTCGTCATTTTGTGACTACGTGATGCTGGTGTTGTGCAATCGAAGAAAAATGCGCGAATTAAGCTGAAGCGTTGTCCAAAGCTTCATTGTCGTCTGACGACGGATCTGACGAAAACCTGACCAAAAAGGTCACCTCTGTCATATAACGTTATCAAGGCTACCGTCGGACATTATTTTACGTGATGCTCGTTTTGTCAATCGAAGAAAAGGGCGCGGGAATTCTGCTGAAGCCTTGTCACCAACTGACATTGTCGTCTGATGACAGATCTGACCAAAACGTGACCAAAAAGTCACCTCTGTCATGCGTCATGGCTGCCGTTTGACATTTTTACGAGATATTGGTGTTGTGTAATCGACGAAAAAATTGAGGGAGTTGTGCTGAAACCTTGTCACCAAGAGACATTGTCGTCTGATGATTTCTCTGATGACAGATCTGACCAAAACGTGACCAAAAAAGGTCACCTCTGCCATGTATCATGGCCGCCATCTGACATTTCTGTTGCCTACAGCATACAGTGTGATAAACTAAATGAACAGGCATTCGTACTCACTCAAAACACCCGCGGGGAAAAGAACGCTCAATAATTGGACGACTTTTTTTCTCCACCAGATGGTCCCACTCACTATACTTACCTTATCCGGGGCAGAGATGCAGAAGCGGATAACATCAAGGATTTTGGCGGGAACAAGCTGCTGTGATTAGTACGTAATAAGAATGTTACCTCAGATCAAAAAGATCGTCTGATTTTTGTTTCCAGGTGCACTTTTTTAAAGTCCCTCACACGCAGATCTTTTAAAGCCTGTATGGATGTATGGAGTGATAATACGTTGTGTGGTACATGTACATGTGTCCGTTTTCTTGCCTGAAAGGTAACAACTGTTCATTATAGGATAACCTTGCCGATAGCAACTTTTCTAAATCTGTCATTTTCATCCCAAGTGAATAATTTCCAGTTACAGTCCGTACGTTTGCCAATAGTTGTAACGGCACGGCTGCGATTCAGAAGCCACGGGAAATAGTTTTACAGACGTATTACCTTACCTCTCGTGTTCTTTTGCTATTTACCACCCAAACAACATTATATCTTCCTTTTGTAAACAGTAAACTTCGTTAACTGTGGTCGGTTCTGGCACAAGATGAATTGTTTCCAACATTCTGGGCGATGGCGACATAGCACGCATACCTAATACACTGGTAATAGAGCCCTGGCGATTCAATAAACATACGTTTTACAACAACTACACACCACCTACTGTGCTTACAATTCTTCTGTTAATTCGTCGCTAATTGCAAATGGTATCCATAAAAATCTATTTGCACCCATTATCACCCCCTATTAGGACTGGATTATCCTAATAGTAGCGCCCAAGCCATCCCCCCATTGAAAGTCTGGGTACAGCGGGGAATGCAAGATTACAATGCCAAGGCGATGTATGCAAAACGGTTGAAAAGTCGGGAACAAATTGTTGCAAAGTGTCGCACAGGGGCCTTTATGTCTAGTATTGTTGAAGTGATTTGGCAAGAAGAAATCCTTTCTATACATAACGATAAAGAATAAGAAGTAGAACCACAACAGCACTGTGCACTATTCAATTACAACCCGCATATACCACCATGCTATATGCTTTGTAACGCTATAATTACATCCCCAATGTTGTACGTATATGTCAAGGATCTTTTGTAAAGCCTTCCTCTAAAAAAAGACTGTTAAGATGTACTCCGTGTGCATTGAGTTCACCGGGTCAACCATCGAACAAACGAGAAACAAAAGTTTCCGTGACACAATACTCTGTACCGGTAAATCCTTTCACAGAGAGGCGACCTGATTTGTAAAACAGGGCTTGTTCCTTCCATTTTGGGGAGGTAAGTACTCGAACCGCAAGGTCACGAACTTAACAATGCGGGTGCAGCAATTAGGCACGCTTTGCTCGGTAAATGTTGAACGTGCTATGTCGATAATTCAACCAGGTGACTTGAAACTCACCTTGTGATGCTCCATAGCGCATCAGAAGCGTCCAGAAGACAAAAATCAGGATGTTTTCTTGCGCCATGGCTGCGTTCTTGCTGTGTACAACACGTAAGACGGCCCGACGCACAAGCAATCACCATGAGAATGCAAACCGGACAAAGGCCCCGTCGGAAGCGGTAGTTTTTATTGTCTGATGAGCCCCGTGTAATATATGCATGCTTTTCTACATGCCCTCACACACACAGCCCATTCACCGCTCTTCTTACGTTCGGTCATACCAACCGCCTGTCCCTCCACCAATCAAAACCACCGTTTTATGCCCCGTCGGTTCCTTCTAATTCTGAACGTTATAAGAATTGTTGCATTACAAGTTTTGGGAATCTTCCACGTCTAGAATTGTCTCACTGAAAAGATGACCAGGACCGTGTAATTGTGGAATTATATAGTCTTTATGTGGCTCGCCATGTGGACAATACCGTGACGTTTTCAATAAATGGGAGCGAGATTAAAAGGAAACACATTCCGCGCGTACAAAGTGCCACCTGTGGGGCCTTGGCTGAGGCGGCTCTGTGTGAAGTCGTGTGATGTGACGTTTGAGTAACGACGCGAGCTGGGGAAGGAATACAAGGAATTCTGTACCATCGGGAAGCAAAGGAACTGAGATATGACGTAATCCCATACCAAGATTCCTCAGGGATTCACCTTGCATTGTTCTCAGAAAATGACGATATGCATCAGGTAGTTAAATACAGGTGTGAAAGCGCGTCTTTTAGATAACCTCATCAAAATCCCTTCCCGCTCTTTCTTACTACCTCAGGTGTGTAATAGAGTCTTATCATGAATGGGAGTATGAAAGAGCACCATTGATAAAATTTGATCCTAGCTTCGTACACATTGCTGCATACGCAACTCTAACAATTACTATTCTGGACTCTGTCAAAGAGAAATGTAATACTTGGGGCCAAGGTTTGCGCCTTGCAAGATTTAGAGAGTAATTGATTACTACTAAATACCGCACATGTTGGCCAGCGTAAATCTAATGCAAGTTGACTTGTTGAAAGAGAGGGAAGGGGGCTTTCTGTAACTGTAAAGAAAATGAAGCTTAGTCATATTTACCATGACCAAGGAACAAAGAGGAAAGCAAATATGCCAACTGTCTGCCTGTACTCAGTAGCCGATAGTCATTTGGGCCTAGAAAAATAAATAATGTGTTTCATATACGGGCCTAAAAAAACAAGGATTGGTAACGTTAGGAGGGAATAATTTCTGTATATTTATTTCGGATTCAGATACAGCAAAACTGGGTAGCACTGCTATTTTCATCATCATATTTCATTATTTTATAGATATACAGTTTTAGCCGTTTAATTGCACTCCCGATTTGCCAGCACATTTTGTGCAATTATCCGGATGGTGCAACAAAGCGAAGTCATTCAGCTGGACCACATCGCTACGGGGCTTTGGGACTCGGTGCATCTAACATAGGTGTGCAGTTATCCGTTGTGAAATTAACAGACTTCTACTGTACATGGATATACAAGCACAGTTGTCAACAGCAACAGAAATGGGAAGGACATGCCAGAAAATGATTCCACAACATTTTCATGACTAAGATGTCAGATAAAGAAATATGTCCATTGCAAGCGGTCGACGAAAACAAATGGTTTTGTTATTTTATGTTTTTGCTAGGGTCGGAAACACAACATTTTTCCCGTTCCGTAGATGCTTGAATTGGGCGATATCACATAGAGGCGTCTTTTGTCAGAAATAGTTAGTGTTAATAGTATTATTGAGTCTGGCACTTCAACTTTCA
Source organism: Branchiostoma floridae x Branchiostoma belcheri (assembly GCA_019207045.1). Taxonomy (NCBI): domain Eukaryota; kingdom Metazoa; phylum Chordata; class Leptocardii; order Amphioxiformes; family Branchiostomatidae; genus Branchiostoma; species Branchiostoma floridae x Branchiostoma belcheri. Next base: position 18,270,633 of record CM033033.1, on the reverse strand, counting down.
AGGGCGTCCACTTTGTACACCCTTGTCTTAATCCTAAGCGCACACATATTTTTCAAGAGTCAAAGAATTTTCTCGCCAAGCCCTGGTCAAATTCCTCACCTTTTGTTTAGTTGTTGTTATCTCAATGTTTTCAGACACACATCTGATAAACCGGACGGCATAGACAGATCGGTTTCCGCCGTTTCTACCGGAAATCGCGGAGGAAACCGTACAGGAAGTGACGAGATTACGTGATAAGGTAGTAGAACACAGTTTTCCGCATATAGGGAATTACTAATCTCCAAGCAGATCCTACGGTGCCAAAAAATAGCATCAAAGCTGGCCAGGGGGTTATGACAGCCGGCCAAAGGGAGTCATGCGGGCACCGGAGCCAAGGTAGCATACACTCGAGGTAATATACGTACACTCCTAGTCCTAGGCCGGCTTCGCTCCTCTGCCAGCTTTTAATAGTATCTAATGCTACCGTACTGGGATCTGCTTGGAGATTAGGGAATTACATGGTTGAAGGACCCCAAAGTGAGGAGGTTCGGTGCCTTAAAATTTGTAGAAGGGTGTGCAAGAAAGGAAAGCTTGAATCTAAAAGTTTTCTGACTTGTTCTCTTATAAAACTCACTTATATTTGACCCTCGGCGTAAGTCCGATAGAACTGCAGGTAGTACCCGGTAACAGTATGTTGTCGGCCGAAGAAACATCGTAATCCAACTAATAACGTTACAGTATCAAAACTGATGTATTCCTCTACCATTCAGCTCAGGTTCCAACTAGCTGATGTACACAGAAGAATAACTACGGCCCTTTTCAAGTTCTGTTACGCACTGTTCATACACGAACTATAACGTTATGTACTACAGAATACTATATTCTGTGACTGTAGCCAGAAATAACAGTTTAGACAAGTCCTGTCGCATAGCTCTCTCTTTACTACTCGCTTCGGGCGGTCTTTTTTGACAGGTGACCTTGAGAAATGGCGATTCTACTATAACAGAGACAAATTTCCCGCGGATTTCAACCAATCAAAGTTAGCGATACATCTCACTTCTTGATGGAAAACTCTGTGCAAGAATTTTTGCCTCATGACGTCATCTGAATGTGCCTCCGACTAGAACTATTGGACGGTAATCAACCATACTGCATCTGTCCAAAATATTGAGAGAAAAAAAACGACTTTATTCTGAAAGTCTTCACGGCCGCCAATGTATATACCAGTCGTAGAATACTTTCAAATTAACAAAGAGTCATAATAAAGTGCTTGTTCCCATAGCGCTCCATGTAGCGAGGTTTTGTTTCTTTTCCTTCCACCTGTGTCCAACAAAAATCCTTCCCTGATCCTCTAGAGAAAGAGTTGCAGGACGGGGATAATTATAGAAAGATAAACATCGTCAAGGGGAGTACACAACAAGTCAGGTATGCCGCGAAGTAAGGTGCCGCCGGCGCGAATAGCAGCCCCTTTCCTGTCGGTTATCTAGTGTTAGAGCCTGCGTTACATTCCTGAAGGTCTTAGGCAACGTTTTACAACGCAATGGTAAAATAGGTAGTCCATAGGTCGCGGTACTTCCCCTGGCTCGACAAGAAAACGGCTCGACAAGAAAAGGGCGCGAAGTTCAACTGTTGTGGACACGCTAATCTATGATGGACGAACGTAAAACAAGTAAAAACTGGACTTTTTATGTATTTAGAATATTGCAGAATGCTTTACAAAAAAAGGATTAGGCCCCCTTTAAGGCCGCAGGGGCAGTAGCTTGCAAAAGCAAACATACACAGACAGACATACCATAAACAATACCTCCATTTCTAATGGACGTAATAAGCCAACGACGTGTTAAGGTGGGATCTCACTGCACTTGGGGCACTGCTGCGGCACTGTGGGGTCCGTTTAACTGCGGCACTGCTGTGTTATTTTTGCCGATTTTTTTTATAAACGTTATATTGCGTTATACGTAAGAGTATGACTTGGAAGACAACAAACTACACCACAAAACGTTAAAAAACTCGTTCATTATCTCTGAAATTCGGTGAGTATCTTTCGAACCCCATAGTGCCGCACCGGCGCCCCAAGTGCAGTGAGATACAACCTTCAGGTTGCATACACCGTAAGCTATGCGGCGTGCCTAGGGTAAAAAGAGCATTGTTTGACGGAAGACTCTCACACGTCTTACATTGCCGTGTGACCTGACCTTGGACACCTGACCTGACACTTGACAGATGATCTTGTCGCTTCAAGGACGAGAGATAAGACGTCTCCGTCAAGCTCAAGTGTGTTCTGTCTCAAGGAACCGAACATGCGGCTGCTGTTGGGTAGGTTTGGTTACAAGAAGAATGGGCGTAGATCTTTGTTGCGTGTGCTTGAGTAATGTCCACGACATCATGCATAGGCAGAGACGTTACAGAGTTGAACACTTCAAACCGATCGTTCGTAAGTGCTCGTTCACACGCGTCGTACAATTGCCGTAAGATCGTCGTACGAATGACACACGATCGTCTTACGATTGCAAACTGAAAGCAAAATTCAGTTGTCTTGTTACAGAAAATACTGTCTTAGGTCACAGCCTGCTTGAAACCTCTACGACACCAAAATCGCACGGCAGCCTACGACAAATGTGACGACATAGAAAACTATTCTTCTGACTTCTAAGTCATGCAAAATATTTCAATGACGAAATAAATGATTTCAGTGGACACTTTCGCCAAGACATATACGTAAGAGACATAGTTGGGAAGTACTATACAGTGTGCTTTGCTATTCATTAGCATGGCAACCTTTTCAGAGCAAAAAAATGGGGGCACCGGTAACACGTGTTCAACCAGACAGATGGAGAAATGACGCTCTCTCATTGAAGTTGACAGAAGAAAACGTATCGCAGTTTGGACGCGTCCAAACTACATTCAGCACACTTGTGTCTGTTTAGACTGCAGTGGTTACAGCTGTTTCAGTCTTTCGTGTGGTGAAGACTTGACGGGGGCGGGTATAAGAAAAGAGAGAAGGGAGGGATATCACTTTGTATTGTATACCCATGAAGTTGCTTCCCTAAAATAGACCGATCCTGACTGTCCATCACAATTAGCAGTCCAACCAATGCAGCAAGGCAATTACCGGTTAGACCAATGAAAGGTTGGCTTCATGGCCATTTGCATTTTCAGTTTCAATTTGTATCTCGAACGTTACGTTTTGAAGGAGAGATGGGAGAGCTATGGCAGGGGTCTAAGAGTGTGTAGTGTGTCTAAAAGGGATTTTGTAGTCATTATACCCCTGTCACATTTGGCGAAAATCGATCGGACGACGATTCTGCGGCAATCGCCCGAGCCTCGCTTATGATAATAACGTTATTGCACAACAATTGTGCAAGGTACAAAGTATGTGACAGGGACTGTTTTCAGGTGAAAAATACGCGCAACCCTCTGTCGATCTTAAACATGGCCAATCTTCCATCGATACGCCCAAGGAGTTTGAAAGGTTCAACCTCCTTGATACGCCCGAAGATCGTGGATAATGAGACAGGGGGATTAGGAGCTTCCAAGAACAGGAAAATGAACTGTACGAAGTTCTTTATAGGAAAGCAAAATATGTCCTACCAGTGTCATTGCCTCCCAGTGTTAGATTGCTCGGTGTCGGGATGTCCAGTGATGTGAGGTTCTGTGCACGGAGTCGGGTGTGACAGAATTCTTCATCGGTACCGTCCATGCAGTCCTGTTCGCCGTCACAACGCCACATAGCGGAAATGCACTTCCCTGCATCACAGCGCCATTCGCCGTCCGAGCAAGGCATGGACTCTTGTTGGTCTGTATCAACATTTAAGACTATGTTAGTATGGAGGAAATTGAAATGATACACAGATCTTGAAGACTGCTGTTTCTTACATCTAAGATGCTGGGGTCTATTGTTTGTGATACTTATTTGTGTACAAAATATGCTCTTATCGGGTACCGTACTTCTTGTAAGCTAACATACCGACCACAATCAAGGATAGACTACACTGGAAAACAAATTGCTAAGGAAGTTTGTCTACCATACATTTGACCAAGAAATTGTTGATAAGTCGCCCGTGCTGAACTGCCCGAGTTGGTGTTCCGAGCGTGAACCGAAATTCTAGCACTCGGGACCACCCGAGTGGGCGCGGAACGTTCCGACGGCGAGTTCCGACGGATGCCGAAGGTACCCGAAGCTTGGTCAACAACCTTTCCGATAGGTCTGCATTCAGAGGCATAATTACCCGTGGGTTGACTAGTGGAGTTTGAAATGTTAACTGTTAAAGATCACATTAAATAGTTCCCGTGGCAATTCGCCGTCTCGAGTCATCGTTAGTGTCCGTAAACTGGCGAGAAATGAAATGACTTTCCTGGTCAATTCTTCTCCTTTTTGCCGAATTTTACGCTCCATATTCTTATAGCAAGACCTCATAGAGATACATCAATGTAACAAAACAGAACTAAAACTTACCACAGTCCGCTTCGTCCTCGCCTTCCCGGCAATCCTTGTCGCCATCACAGAACCAGGTAAGGTGGATACACTTTGCGGAGTTCTGACATTGGTATTCCTTCTCAGTACAATTTGTCTCTATGGTTTTAGAAAACAAAAAAGACAACAAGATATTAAAACCTTAACTATACCTTGTTCAGAGCACGAGATTTCAAGACCGCGACTTCCGCTACAGTACCAAAGAAGGTCGCTGGGGAGCCAAAATCTATTTGTTATGTTGTGTTGGCTACCGCCACACAAGTGAAAGGAATCTCTTATGTCCTCAGCCATTAGCATGGTAAATAACATTGATTGTATGCTAATTCACAGCATACTATAAAATAATCCGGTAGCTTTCCATAGGGTACTCGAGACAATGTATCCAGGCATAAGCAACTATATATAGCCACCAAACAGTGCATTGATACCATATACATAAGAAACACTTGGGCGATCATGACGGTTGTCTAGGCCACGGAATCGGTTTAAGGCGACAGTCGTCTGGGGAATCATTGAAGGACAAACGGGAATACAGAAATAATGGGGAAGGGTACACCCATTAGGTCAACCGAGGTCGCAAACTGTACTTCTCTGCCAGCTAACTCCTTAGATATGCTATTTCTAGTATCTGTCTATTTGGTCAACTTCTGCTGTTTTGCTGTGACCTGTGGAGCCTGGTAGAGGCTATTTTGTAGTTTCCCTTTCAGGCTCCGTAAGGTTGGAAATTGGTCACTACAAATACTCTATGACCCCCTCCGCAATTGAACGCACACTCTAGTGTACTGTGGTCCTAATACCCCCCTCACATTAGGCGCGATTCGATCGGACGACGAGTCTGCGAGCTCTAATTTACGAGGAGGCATGGCCTTGATGCCGACGAAGACATTGCAGAGTTCCTCCTTCCAGTCAGGGTCATGCCTCCTCGTAATTTAGAGCTCGCAGACTCGTCGTTCGATCGAATCGTGCCTATTGTGAGGAGGGTATAAATACCGGTCATGATAGGTTTTTTTAAAAATGGTTATGTTATTTGCCGTGCGCTAGTGAATGAACAAATTAATTATTGCTTTACCCAGCGGCATACCCAAAGGCTAAAAGACACTGATTTGCTCCTCGGGGAGAACAAAATAAGGTGAAGGCGTTACCGGACTGAATAGAAAACTTGGGGGGCCAAAATTCTAATCATTTCAACTTTTTCAAGGTGTCACAAGTCACGTACACCAAACATCAGTAAAATCCGCCCAGGCCTTCCAGAGATGATACACACACACACACACACATACAACGTGACGCTGCCTAAAACATAACCTTTTGGTGAAGGTAGAAATATTCAAATTCTATAGTTGTATTACCTTGACACAGTTCCTCAGTTTCGTCCGAGCCGTCAGCACAGTCAACATCCAGGTCACAAGTCCAGGCCTTAGGGATACAGTCTCCACTGCTGCAGGTGAACTTATCCTCACTACACGTCCTAGGAGCTGGATAATCAAAACAACAATCTACTGTCAAAAAGAAAATCTGAAGACAGAATGACACGAATGTCGGACGATTCTGACCATTAGTCTTCATTTATCCGTGGTTTCGGGATAAGATTCAATTGACACTGATCTTGCAAAGAAATACCCTGGTTATCAGAGTACAACTCCAGCCTAATTACTCCAGCCGGCCATGCGGGAATTATGCCGCCTACGCGGCGTAAACTCCCCGGGCCGGCTAATTCGATTCACGGGGGATGTTGGTAGCCTTTTGGGAAAGGATCGTAGCCGCGAGCGCTGTTCTCTGGTGACCAGGGTAGCAAAGAAATAAACCGCCACTTCTTTTTGTTACATGCCATTACCTTCGTCACTGATACTATATGTGTTATACATTCCCTCTAATCTCCGCATAGTGAATGTTCTGAGCACTTGAGTCTCTCAATTTTGCAGTTCTGGCCGTATTACGCATTCAGTATATACATATCCCTAAATACCCCGTTTTCCCACAACGGAAATAGGTTAGCCATCGGATAAAGGTGAACTAGAATTAGCCATAGCAGACTCGAACAGATGAAATGTTCACTGAAAATGTCTTACCGCAGTCCTGCTCGTCGCTGTTGTCGGCGCAGTCCTTCTCACCGTCGCAGAGGAACAGGCGGGGCACGCACTTGCTCCCGTCGGCACAGGTGAACTCCTGATCCGTACACACTGCCAGCAAGAGCCCCTGCTCCAGTATCGAGCTCGGAGGGATGGGCGTGACGGGGTAAGGTCGGGGCACGGTCTGCGTGGTGGTGGTGAGCTGGTCAGGAACGCCACCTAGCGTGTCCAGGAAGCCTAACCGGCAGTTGGTTTCGTCCGAGTCGTCATCACAGTCGCCGATGCCGTCGCAGCGAAAGATGCTTGGCAGACAGCTAGAATCGCGAAAAAATGAATGTTCTGGATTGTTCTTACCTTCTTCTTTATCCTTATCTATCCCTTTTATTCCAGAGATGATGATAAGTGAAGTCCTAATTGCGAAAACAGGTACCAGACTTAAAATTTACATTTACATTTACATGGACCCGAGACATATCGCGCTACTGTGTGCGATCAGTAATCTCCAAACAGATCCTACAATGGCATAAGATAGTACCAAACTGGCCAAGGAGTGTAGTCAGCCAAGAGGTGTACATTTGCCATGTAGCCCGGTAGCAAAACACACTCCTAAGACGGATTCACTCCTCTGGCAGCAGCTTTTTAGCTTTTTAGATACTATCTTATGCTACCGTAGGATCTGCTTGGAGATTATGCGATCAGATAACTGAATCAAGATTTTGACACCATAAACATAATTTTTACTCAGATCTGCAAGACACATTTTCATTGGTGTAATTCAGTCTCCTACCCTCCGTCCTCGCACATGAACTTGCCCCTCCTACATCCGGTGCAGTTGACCTCGTCCGAGTTGTCCCGACAATCGTCCTCGCCATCACACTCAAAGCTGTCCGGAATACATCGGCCGTTTCCGCACTGGAATTCGTCGTCGATGCAGGCCTCGAATTCTGTCGTAGAAAATCGGATATTTAGAGGATTGTGATAGTAAAAATTTAACTATGGGACGACAAGAACCACAAAGATAGACGGGGGTAGGTCTTAGGTTAAAATTAAGATATTACGAGGTGTTGTGGTATAGTCAAACATCAAACTATGATCATATGACTTTGCAAAATTGAGCTATTCGTCATAAACAACAATAGTCTCGAAGAAGACTCATTAGTGATTATTTCCAAGGACGTTATATCACATGTGATATAACGTCCTTGATATTTCCAAGCAGATATTTGGCGTGGTGTCCGTAATATTTCAGGCTGTAAAAGGCCATACTAATTTGATTATATGGATGACATCCTCTGCAAGCCAAAACTCGAAAAGTGCAACAAAAAATTACTTCCCTTTTGAAATTTAGGTGTACAAGAAGGTTGCACCAATGATTGAACACAAAGAACATGGTATTCCAAACAATACGTCATCTTTATTTTGTTCTTTTACATTCCCTTCTTTTATTCTCTGATAGGATTCAGACCGATATTTTTCTTTTCAATTTACGCACATATTCTTGTCAGTTTACGGTATTCTTTTTTGAGCCCGTTATGTACGATTGACATTATGGTCGATGACATTTTTAAACGGACGGACATTTTTTAAGAGGATCAAGTTTGCGAGGATTCTTTCTCAGAAACGTTATGAACTTTTAACATCTGCTTGACTGTTATTGTCCAGAATGGCATGGTTCCGTCCCTGAGGAATTTTAATTGTCTTTTTGTTCCATACCGTCTGTTTTCCCAGAATTGTCCATTTCTGAAACGCTCAATCAATTTCCTTCGCACATGGATGGTGTAAGAAAAACAACTTTTGTTTTCTTGAATATGCAAATGTACTCGGTCAAAAAACAATTTCTATTGTTTGTTTCACAGGAGAAAATCTCTTTCGTAAGCAGGATTAATTTCACAATACAAACTTATCCAGACAGTAGTTAACATTTAGGTACCACTTCGTTACGTAGATAAACATTCCGTTATCGGTACAACAGATACTAACAAGATTACGAGGATGATCAATAAATTCTACGCCAAGAAATAATTTGCAAAACTAAAATTTCGGGGCATGATTTGATAGCATTAACTTAAGTCTTTATTAATATTCATCAGATTTCAAATCATTCTGAACATTACTTTCCAGTCAACGACCTTCTAAAAATCAGTAGGTAACTGGCGATAAAAACAAGGGTGAACTGTAATTAGAACTGTGTGGGTCGTGTTCCTCATACCATACCCAAACCTTCAAAGACAAGTTTCAAAATGTTTGATAATAATTCCTCTTCTATTTCAACTAGAGAGAAGTGGGTGTCGGACTTTCAGCAGAGCAAGCTTAAGTTGACGCGCATACCTCAGGTGGCAGCTCAATTGTCCATGTATTTTTTTTAATTCTCTTTCACCAAATGTTACCGAGTGTCACGTGCAAAGTAATGAACACAAGAGTTTTACTTTTATGTTTGATACTATGTTTTATGCCCCAAAATATGAATCGTGTACCCCTTTCTTCGTAAAGCTCTGAACTTACTGATGACTCCCCGTATTACTGATAATTATAACCCCCTTGATTGTGTGTTTTCACAGACTTCATTTGTTATATCGAGTTGTTTTTATACGGAGAGTTGGGACACAAGAAACACTACTTATCACACTATCTATTAAACCCAACAGACATCAAAGGGAGCCGCGCTCGCCGAAGGCAAACTTTAATCGTTAAAGCTACGGCCGCGTGGCGCGTTGGTACACCCGATCCCTCGATCTCGGAAGTTAAGCAACGCGACGGTCCGGACAGTGCTTGGATGGGGGACCAACCAAGGACGTCCGGATTGCTGTAGCCTCACGAAGTTTCCACGAAATCGTCTTCCGGGAGGGACGTAAAACGGGGGTCCCGTGCTCGAGGAGGTGCCTCGACCACGTTAAACAGCCTCATTACTCATACTGGGTACCTACTGGCTGGCAAAATACACCAGATGATTATTATTATTATTATTATTATTATTAAAATAACGCGATTTCACAACTCGTTTTGATACCTGTTGCTTGTTACAGTTCGCTGAGGTGTCACAAATCGTTATTAAAACAAAACACGAAAGAATTAGGTATCAAAATCATGTTATTTCAAACAACGCGTCTACATGCCAATAGCTAATTAGACAACGAAAACAGCCATGTTGTGACATCATTAGGAAAGTAATAATTACGAAAAGACTTTCCCCAAACAACAAGTTGCAAGAGTGGCACAGGAAAAAATGCCCACGCTCTGATTTCAGCTGTCAACTGTTAAATGAAGAAAGGCACTCGCGCTGTCAAAAATCGTTTGCAGACGACGCCTGATGCCCATTGGGCTTAGACAAATATGTGTGAACATCAAAGTTAATTATGTTTAAGAAATTTTGGGATTTTCTCTCTGTGTTTGTATATCATTAGGAAAGAATTTTCAACCTACGTTTTTTTTTACAGAACTCTAAGTAGATAGCGGTCGTTGGGTCACCACATTTCCGGCCTCGAAAAAATAGGAACAGGCTTTCCTTGCAATAACTTTTATGTTAGTATGGACAAGACAGGGGGTTAAAATGCCTTTTTTTACCCTACACTATATACAACACTTGAAAACGGAGTATAAGCACAAGTGAAAACTCATAGGCGAAACTAAACCATAATTGTTTACGATTCTTTGCATTTTTCCACCATAGAAGAGTGACATGTTATAGACAAAACACGCGAAAACATGTGTGCATATCTGTCGCATAGATGATTGTTTGCTATACTTTGTTGTATGAAACCCGGAGTCCGTTTCATTTCCCACGAGTAAGATACTTTTGGCAAATTTGACTTTCGGCGTTCCTCAACACGTACAAGGTCGTGGGACCGGGTAGATTACAAGGCCGTTGTATGAAACAATAAAAACTTGTTTTGTGGAACCAAAAGGACTGAGACGAGAAAAAAACGTATGCAGGTCAAACATTTGTTCAGAGATCTGCATGTATTTTATTCTCGTTAAAGAGTTGCTCTACTAAACGAGTTTTAAGGATCTACACGTACGGAGTTTCTTTTCAGAAATCTAAATATTAGACCCGAAAACAGCCCTCCGTTTTTCTTTTTCAGCGAGGCCATTAAAAACGCCAGCTAGATTGAGTGAACCCAGAACTGTTCCCAAACCAGCTTTAAGTAGAAGCCTCGCCCCCCAGGCAAGGCTTACATCAGCTTTCCTCACCGTACGTCTAAAATCATTTCCTGACACTATTTCAACTCTGTACAGACCAAGGAAGGCTCAAAACCTCGTTGAATAGACTCACACTTCTAAAGAATATCTTTAAAGCCCGGGTACGCTCAGGAAATCATTATTCAAGAGACAAAATTCAGAATTCCCAAGTTGATGCGGTTACAAAATTGTAACCATGTTCCTATGGGATTACCTAGCAAGCAACAATGAAGTATGCCCCGGTGTCACACAGAATAAAGGACGACCTAACGACACATGACAATAATTTGGGTGCCGACCTTGAAGTTTTCATGTTGTGAGAGAGAGAGAAAAAGCGGTTCTTAGCGCACGCTAACAAGGCCCTGTGCTCTGACGACCCCAATGCTTTACACAAAACGTGAAGCACGAAATTGGCTTTGAAAGAGTTTTTGTAGAGAGCATCTGTTACCACAAAGGAACGCTGTGTCAGCCGCGTATGGAACCGACGTTTTACTTTTAGTCCAAAATATGATAGAAAAGCGGTGGTCACCATATCCCTGACCCCACACGGGTGGTGGAACGGACACCTAAGGGTAAAGAATCGGTCAAGAGTGGTCATTCTAGCGACGGTGGGCTAGCAAAACATGCCGGCTAGTTTGTGAGTGTCAGAGAAGTTCTGGCGAAGAAAAATGAGCTTAGCAGAGACGTAAAAAAACGATTTTGTAACAGAGCGACGCTCCTTGTAATACAACCCTCGCTCACTCACCTTGTGTGTACGTGTTCACCACCAGAAGACAGAAAACTAAGAGTTGCAGACGAGAGAGGGGAGCTTGAACAGCCTCCATCTTGCTCAGCCTGGCTACGAATAACGCCGTGTAAATGCGATGCTTCCTTCGTGGCGCCGAAGATCAACATGTGAATAGGTGAGACACAATGCCGTCAGAGCCGCCCCGTTGTTACTACCACACACACCAATGAGGTTCGCCCCCTCCCCTTGTTTGCCTCACAGCCGCCCCGGCAAAATCAAATTCTTTGTTTTTCTTTCCGTCACAGCCGTGATAATCGTGCTTCAATAATCTGTTTTACATATCAATACAAGCAATCAAGACCATCTACCCCTGTTAGAAGTCCAAAGCTGTATTTTCAAACGCAAACTTGAGTTTTTAGACGCAATAGTTTTGTGTCAATGGTTACGGAAAGGCAAGGGACTGTATAAAATAGGTTTTAGAATGACTAGAGTTACTGGGAACGTAAAGAAAATTTGCAAGAGCCCATTGTGCGTGTGTTTGCGGTCGTTTGACCCCCTGGATGGGAGGTCAAAACGTCAGGTCTCCCTAGTGACGACAACGACACGGAACAGTCAAAACGTCTTCATTCTTTTGTAAAATGTTTTCTAGAAAACGTTCCCCGCGTTTGACTTTGATACGATGTTGACGCATTTTACAAGTAGCATGTCGTGGTATCAATGTATCTAGTATTGAACGTTGAATGCGGAAACGAATGCCTAATAGAACTTGTGGAAAGCAAGGACTTTATGAAAAGTGAATGCAAGGAGGTTAAAATTCAACCTCCTTGGTGAATGCAAGGAGGTTGGTGAAAGAGAGCGGAAATACAAGAATAGAATTACCATATATGCAAACCAGATGACTGGAGTAGGGTTATTTGCAAAGCTATAAAACTGATAGGCTCTGTATTTTATTTGGGGGGGGGGGGGGGAGCAAGGAGGGTGTATGTTACTAATCTCCAAGCAGATCCTGTGGTAGCATAAGATAGTATCAAAAGCTGGCAGAAGAGTGGAGTGTGTATGCGACGGGTAGCGAAACACACTCCCAGGCCAGTTTCACTCCTCTGACAGCTTTTGATACTATCTTATGCTACCATAGGATCTGCTTTGAGATTAGTGTTACATAAATGTATTCTCCAAGCAGAGGTTGGGTCGGGAGGATACTATTAATAGTGACCCGGATTTCTTACTTCTTCCTACCCTTACTATTACCGACTACTATCATTATCCCCCTTGCAGACCCAACCTCTACTTTGAAAGTAAGGAACATGTGGCAAGTCAATGTTACAATGTTTTCTCCAAACATCTTTAAGGAATAATAAGATTAGGATCTTCATAAATTGACATAAACAGAATCTCTTCTGATAAAAGTAGTTCAAAAGGCTACATTGTTATCGTTCTACCATTTGGTGTATTCAAGAAGGTTTCAACCTCATTGGTGAACTGCATACAAGTGTCTTAAAGTCATTGTCTGCAAGCAAGGGCACTCCAGTATGTGTCCCCCACTGAACTGCAATCACAATACAATGGCCTTAGCCACGTGTACCTTTTGAGCGGTCTTTTCATAAGCGTGATTTAGAAAGCGGCTTTCACAACCACCCAGGCATCCTTTAGTCTAGCAAAAGACATTGATCTTTTCCATAGACCTCTGTGGCCTAACCTTGCCTTGTTAACACGACAAGAAAAGTATGCAAGCCGGGGGACATATTTGCCCTTTGAATGGTTCAGCTAAGTAGAAGACTAGTATTTTTTCCTGACGTTGCAGTTCTGAGCTGAATCGCTAGATGTCATTGCTTCCCATGTCGTGAAAAAATGTCATGGCTGGATTACGGGACCCTCCAATCTCTAGCGGTAGGTCTCGCGAGACTGTAATCTGGCCGCGCGCGCGCGTGATTTGACAGTCGGACGGTAACAGCCTTCAGCAGCCCAGCGGCTAACAATGGCTTCTCCCAGCATCGACTCGATCGAGTCAACTTCAGAGATTCGTTGTGCTATTATTCGGCAACATCCGCCGGTAAATCGGCTGCCATGAGCAGATAATATTGTTGTGAACCTATGGACTCGATATCGTGCTGTAAATTTGCAAATTTCTGGTCATTGTCACAATTTTTGACGGGCGGTTTATGCTTGCTTGTCGTGAGAAAAACGTGCATATAGGCGCGTCGCCTTACTTGTAGTTACTCGGATAAGTTTGGCTCAAGCCGTAAAAATATCCCACAAAAGCGTACAAGTACCATTATTGGATCATTGTAGATCCAAACTCGTAACACTTTCGGCGAGTTTGACCGTAAATTAGTCGATGGCAACATATCGACTTTGGGAGTTTACGCGTACGTGAGTTGAGGAGGGGGGCGTGTTTCCGTGTATATGCGTTCGTTTTGATCAAGGCGGAGTCACTTTTCCGACTATGATTTCAGTTTTCGCCGGATGAAACTCCACAAAAACGTGAACATATCGATGTAGGGTCCTTCTGGATAGAAGTGTGTGTGCAGTAGTGGTAGAAAAGACCAAAATATTGTTAAAAAAACTGTAGTTTCCGGCTCTAGTGATCATTGTAATCTGTCCTAGGACAAAAAGGGATTCCTTCAGGGCAATATTTGATATTCTACCAGGAGAAATTCTGACTGAATCATTTGACAACTCACGTTTGTTAACGAAGAGTTAATTCCAGTTGTGGCGGCCATGTTGCATTTCTGGGGTCTTCCGGGGTCATGTCACCAGAACGAGGCTCCAGGTGGTGGCAGTTGTGCATTCTACAATATAGGCTGTATATACAGACACAAGTATGCCATCTTCGGGAGTGCATTCATCCCTCTATGGTTAAATACTGCACAATATATGCCTGTCTGTAAAAATTGTTATTTTGGACATTTGAACTTGATTTTGGTGATATTTTTCTATTAATTTTTCACATTTTTTGACCCCGGATGACCCGGGAATCCAACATGGCCGCCATAACTGGAATTAAGAGTAAAACATTAATTGAGACCACTCGGGATGCGAAGTGACTTGTAGCGCCCGTCTGCAACGGCTCTATGACGACCGCATTATTGTCTCGCTTTGAATTATGACCAACCAAACTTTTAACAATGACAAAGTCAATGCCAATGACAATGAAGTTTATTGCATATCCATGCCCCATTGGGGCTAAATGTAGTCAGTTTGGTACAAAGGGAGTAAACGGAAAGCTATACATATCCTACACTTTAATATAAACTAAAATAAACCATTGTTTTTTTTTTACTTTCACCAAGTTCACATACTGGCTTTCGAATGATCCCTGACTTATAAAGTCGGCTCCGTGGATTCATAGACCTGTCCACGAGTCCCTCCCGGCCCGCCACACACACACACACACGCACTCACACACACACACACACACACACACACACACACACTCACACACTCACACACACACACACACACACACACACACACACACACACACACACACACACACACACACACACACACTAAGGAGTTTAACCTTCTTGCACACACTTAGCGATTTGAGCATGGTTTCGAAGTTCCTAGAGAAGGATAATACGGTACCGGGAGTACGGAAACTCTGAAAATTTCGGAGTTTTCGGGGTCGATTTGGAGTATTTTCGCGACAATTTAGTGCCCTGAAGTGATCATGTGGCCTTATACTGAACAAGCTCGTTAGAAATTACATAGTAAAATTTACACTACCAAAAACACAAACATCTCAGAGAAAGTGCATGTAACAGCAGCATGTTTGTAGATATTTTAGATGGACTTAACCGTTGCTGACTGCCTACTGTCGCTTATGGGCGACGATAACTTCAGATACCGATTTGAAGAAAACCTTATCACCAACCACCGACGAATTACAGCGGATATACTCCAGTACGGTAGATCTTATTTCCGGCTCCTTAGCTATGTAAGGTGTGAGCGTGAAGAATTCAAGAAGCCGCATCCCTGTCTTAGAGTTCTCTTTGAAGCACTCGGTGACGTCGATGTTGGTTTCTTCTTCAGAGGTAACGTAGCTTATGTCCATTTTGTCGAGCCACTGTTTGACGTCGCACGACATACGGAACACCGACTTTAGGCGGTCACCGTCGCCGAATTCCGCCCACAACTTGTAGTATAATCTTCCACCGACACCATTATCTGTGAGCAAGAAACCGAACAAACAATACGCTGTAAAACATCTACATTTGCTATGTCATACGTACCACGGTTAGTTACCGAATGGAACAAGCTCGATGTTACCGTTCGCAACATAGGAGCAGTGTCGTCACGCCAGTCCGACTTATTGTCTTTCAAACAGCTACTTGTGAAATTTACTGTCGATAGATTCAGAAGTCACTTTTTATCTGATAACCTCTGTACCTGGTCTACTGCATGTAAGTGCGCCTCCTGCCAGGACTTAAGGGCTCGGTAGTCTGATTGATTGATTGATTATGTCGTCTTTTATTAATCTTAGTCTGCTGTAACTATTGTATTTTTATGTCGGGGCGAGGGCCAGCAAAGGTGTCACCACCTGTTCCCCCGACCCTTCCACTTGTGTGGTGAATTTTAATAAACAAATAAACAAATAAACAAGTGTAAACGTACATCTTTCAACTGAGAAGAAGTCTACCTGGCACATGATTTGATTACATGGATGGAATCCACGCGTACATCAATGTTCGTCATTTTTTCTTTAAAAAAAAAGAGAAAAGTTCCGCACATCGTACAAATAATCTGTAAAATGAGTCAAAATATGTCGAAAATTGACACAGCAAATATTTGGGAATGAATAATGATAATTATATCGTAGAATGCCGAAGTCCATTCCAATTCTAAAGAAATGTAAAAGAACGTTTAAGAACTAAAGGGCTTGGTATACGTGCGTTTATTTATTTTTTATTTTGTGTGTGTGTGTGTGTGTGTGTGCAATCTTCCCGACCACTTATATTTCAGGCAATTTTCTTTTGGTTAAAACCAACATTTTTGTTTGTACGCTCGCACCAGTTTTCGGGTGCTCAGAGAACGTCATCTATACAATCAAATTGGTATGGCCCAAAGTAAATGGTTAAAGAGAAATTGGTGTTGACAAATCGCTTAAGTGTGACTTTTTTCATGAAAAAAAACTGTGCAATTTGTGGACTGAATAGAGACCAAACTACCACTGAAGATGTCCTACCTATTCTATAATACATGATTTCACGGCAATCAGAGCCAGCCTCGTTTTGGTACAATGACCTGGAATGACACAGAAAATCCAAAATGGCCGCAACATCGGGAATGGGGTCTAATAGTTATATCGGATTTTGGATTCCAGTGCAGTAAAGATGGTCAAACTGTCAGCATACCCGACTTTATCTGGACCACCATGTGACCACCGTCTGCCAGCTGTTCCCACATGTTCCGCAAGGTGGCGTGGAGGTCTTTTACGTGGTAGAGAACATGGACTGCATGGACCAGATTGAACGTTGTCACGTGTTCTTCTGTCAGGAAGTACTCTTCCGCTGTCTGATGTCGCCAGTCGAACTCCACGGCTTGTAGGCTCGTGTCTTCACTCACCCTTGTCTAAAGGAACATCGGTGATATTTTCAAGGACTAGCTCTTTGTAATAGACACAGGCTTGTTGGAGTGCACTGTCTTTGCGTGACTAACAGCTTAAACAATTGAATAAAGACATCAAAGATGGTGATAATATCAATATTCATACACATCGCTGAACAGAGACGGGGGGCGATACAGGTTATTTGGCATTTACGATCCTCTGCTGTAGTCACGTGTCTCGATCAGACGTCACGTCCGGAAACTACAGCAGACGGGTCCATTCCGTGAACAAGGCTGACGGAGTGGGCTGAAAATTTTGGGTAAGTCCCAATCAATTTTAATGTTTGTGTGAGTACATGTACATATATATATATATATATATATATATATATATATATATATATATATATATATATATATATATATATATATATATATACCGTCACTACCTACCTTGTATCTCTCAATGAGTTCTGCCGACGGTTCCACAACCCTGTTATACACACTGTTGTGGCGCTGTAGTAGTTTCTTCAGAATGATGCTATCAACCTCTCCTGTTCAAGAAAAAAAAAGATTGAGATTTATGCAAAGATTCTATTCTCAAGCATTCAATGGTGAATAAATAACACTTGGTGTTGTTTTCATAGATATTACTAGTGCCTGTTCAATTGTTAACCCTTGCTTTAAAAAAACAATGTTTACCTGGTGTAGCAGTGTTCAAATAGAGCATGGACAACTTGCATCTTTTTAGATAATAGGCCATGTTGATTCTATTAAATGGTTGACATCCTCTGGGAACCCCCAAAATAGGCGTGAGCGTACGAAGAAAACGAAGCTTGCTAAAAAAAACGTTCCCTTCATTATGAAATCTAAGTGGTGAGGAAGGTTGAACAAATGACTGAACACAGTGTTTTGGTATACCTAACTATAGATTCTTCATTTTTGTCTTGCACATCTTCTTTCTTAAATTTGGATTTGACATCGGCTTGCTCTGACATAAGCATCCGCTCCTCCCTTTTTTTGATCTCCACGGCATGCATTTTCTCATTTTACAACTGCTTTGTACGATTTGCAGTAGAGGGTGAAAATTATTTTTGTTTGTTGCTGTTTATAAAATGGCCAAAAAGTGTCATTCATGTCATCGCATTAACATATAAGGTCGGTTCACACGTGCGTTACATATTCAAGTCAGTACGAGGTCCGTGTAGAAGTATTAGCCTATAATAGAATGATAGCTATTTGACAAATACAGCCAGATAACATGCCAGCGAAGTTAGCTGGTTGCAAGCCGTACTCCTCCGTCAACTATCTCCCCTAGTATGTTATGTGTCTATATATATTTCGCCAATTTCTACTATTTTTTCAGCGACCTGGTAGAGGTTGACAATTCCATAGTATTACGGACCCCGAACGGACTTGAATATATATGAGGACGAAAGAAACAACCTTTTTGACACAATCAAAACAATATTTCCAACTTTTCACCAGTTAGTAGACCTAAAAAAAACTGTATTTCTGTTAAAATCACAGAACTCACTAATCATTAAAGAAGTGGGACTTTTCATCAGCCACTGCCTACAAAGAAGAAGTCAAACCTCCCAGTAAGGATGTAGAACCATGTACATAGATAGCTGACGTGTGTGTACATAGAATAGACACTTTTTACTTTTTGCTGTCTGTATCATTGCGATTAGCCTACGGGCATGGATTTGCAAATAAATAAAACAATTATATACACGTGTTAACCCTGCTATACATCGTGCAAAGTGCCTTACCGGATCCACTCCCAATCCCCAGCACACGAACGTCAGTCCCTGACTCAAACAAAACAGCATCCGTGACCTTAGATCCGAAGAAAGAGTTGTTGTCGTCTTTGTCTTTCTTCTCAATGGCGTCTTGATAGGCTCTGAAGCTTGCCAGATAACGCTCTGGAAACAGTTTGACCAATCTTCCGAAATTCGCCATTCCTTTGGGGATGCAATGCACTCATTAGAAAACGATAATGTCCCAATACGGCTTATAACGTTATACCGGTTAGGCCACAGCACAGGACTCTAGCCAGCGTCCGTTTTTCCGTCAATTGACGGAAATTTGCTGCGTGTGACGGAAAAATTTTAAAACCAATCCGTCAACCTTGACGGACAAAAATCTGATAAAAGCTCCATGGTAGAAGCTACAGGCGGCTTGGGGACGCCGTCCACGGCCGTAAAAGCCACACACTATTTGTTTTGCTATTGTTATGATTGTTGACAATGTGTGTCGGTGCCCTTTCGCATACGATAATCTCATTAAAACCCGTTTTTCAAGGTCTCAGTTCAGTCTCTCTAACTCCTGGAATAATATTTTCGTGACAATGGGAATTGGCTGACGGAAAAAAATTTCGAGCTGGCTAGAGCCCTGCCACAGCACGTAAGTTTTATGGATGACATCCTATGCAAAGTGAAAAAATAATGAGATAGCTTGAAAAAAAACAAGATGGGTCAACCAAAAATTGCTAAATTTTCCAAAAAGATACCATAGACGTTGCAAAAATAATTCAAGTGACAAAACATGGCAGAACAGGTAATAAATAATTCATTCTGAGGTCTATGACGAAGATTTTTTCCTATTATTGTCCATTTGAGTCTTCGTTCTTCTATAGGTCTACCTTAAAAGCATAGATCAGATAAAGCATGTATTGTTGAAAGTAGTCCACATACAAGTTATTACATAGTTAAGTAGCTATGTTTGTCCCACTACCTGCTTGACGTAGGCTAACAAAATATAGTTTTTCAGTCTGCCTAAAAACTATTTTTATGCATCACACACTACCTCGACATATGGCTAGAAATGCGTGGACAATATATTTGGTAACGTACAATAAATGTTAGCCCTACGTTACATGTATAAGTAGTACAGTGATTGTTTTGGGAACTTCGGACACAACAATCATTATGGCACCTGTTGCATGATTTGTCAAAAGTCGAAAATGTAATAGACAGCAATTTGAACATTTCAATGACAAAGAGTTGCAAATCTAACCTGTTTCCATTTCCACCACACCAACAACAGCCCTCGATCCACACAGAAAAGAGTCAGGGGGTATTTGACGCACACCACAGCGGGACCTAGGCGTAAAAGGTAGTTACCCCTCACACAAGGACACTATCCCGTATGTAGCAATAGGGTCCATATACAAGTGTCCAAAGAGAGATCGCATGCAAAGCCATTACTCCAATGGAATGTTGACCAAAGAGGACGAAAGACACTAGGTACTGAGCTAACATACTAATAGGTTTGAATACATGGCTTTTTACTGTGTTCACATACGCTTGAGTAAGCGAGGCATTTGAGACGTAGAAAAGACAACAATTAGTCAAAACACCACGCATTATCCGAAACAATATCCCCGAAACAAGTCTCTTGACGGAGCGTATCAAGTGGCAGTACGAGGTCCCTAGCAACGCTGTTGCTAAGGACGCCCTTAAGGAAATTCCATCCAACGTTTGACATCCTCTAAGGACGAAAGACAATTCATGGGCACCGCCCGTGTGGACCCCTTTGAGCGTTCTTTCTTATGGCACAACTACACGACCGTTGTTTGGCTCAAATGCCTGTTGTTTTTCAGAAGAAAAGACGTGGAATCAAGTACGTTATATAATGTAGAATAGATCTTTTCTATACCTCCTGTGGCCTAACCTCGCTAGGGTCACGTTTCCAAACCGGAGCCCGGTCGGGCAGCTTTCGAGAACGAAATTCATGATATTTAAGACACCAAATTAAAGGTAATAAACAAACAATATATAAGGACCGATGGCTTGTGTGCATTTCTAGGTATACATTTTTTTTCGTTTTGCATACAGCCCGACGGGCCCCAGTTTGGAAATTTAACCTTACGATTATATGGCAAGAAAGGGGCGGTGTCAATATGACCATATATTGGATAGCTTTATTTATAGTTACAGAGGTGATCGTTTTTTATTGCAGTTCGGATCCGAATCGCTAGGAGTTTGAAGTCGCACATTTTCCGACAGTATTCCTCTTGCACTCTTTACTTTAAGAGGTACAAACGCTTTATATAGCCCTACGTTCATGTCAGCATTTTACACTTGAAGGAAAATAGATAATATTCTAAGTGACTATGGAGATATAAGTGGGGACTGTACTTCCGACACACATCAATAGGTGGCGCGCGTCTCTTTACTATCTAACAAAGTAAGTCGTCCGAATTGTTCAACCTTGGTTCAACGTAGTCCAACAAACAAATTAAAATTCAGAACATCGCGCCATGGTGCAAGTGATAGCAAAGTTTGGAAGCGCGCCAACAATGACGTCAGACCAAGGGAGCTATATTTAAAGAGGTCATAGGTCACCATGGAATGTCTTCTCAGACAGCAACGATGGCGTAGCTCATACTGAAGCCAAAATATCACCGCGTAGTGGAAATTCTTGCCTGTATCTAGACTTCTGTAAGAAGTAGCTAGGATGTTCTAGTGCACGTTTTGGCAGTGTTTTAGAACGTGACATTATGGTAAGCTTAAAAGCAGGCTGGGCGTTGTCGGCAGTGCTCTGTATTTTTCTTGTGTTGGCTGAATGCGAAAGTGAGGGATCACACCGCAAACGTGATGGCGAGATCGCGGGTTTCAATGTAGTCATCGCTGGAAGACAAGATTCCAGGGACCAGGTGAGATTTAGAGAGTAGCTGTTGATGTATAGATGTATCTAAAATAGTGCGGTGTTAACCACGCACACACACAGACAGACCGACACACACAGATACACACACACACAAAGACAGAGAGACAGACAGACAGACACAGTATTGGGCAATCATTCCAATATACGTTCGACATCCCAGATGTATGTCGACTACGTAGACTAGTCATTTTGCCTGTGGCTTCGCATCAATATGTACAATTTGTAGATTTTCTTGCCTTTATTTGTCAAAAGATCAACATATTACTTTTATATTCGTGTACGGCTTTTTTTAAATTGCATTATTTGATTTGATTTGATTAATTCGGCTGTAAGAAATACAGTCAAAACTGCTACCTAACTAGCCGTAGGCAATAATCAAGGGCGAGCCCTTGTAATTATAACTTAGCTACTGCACAATATACAATCAACAAAATGAGCGTAAAAAAATTACACACTAGTGTTCTACTGATGCAAGCTTCACTTGCTAAATATATCGCCAAAACTTAACCAAAATATAGTGTTTTTCTTCAAACATTACTGAATGATGATATACTACTAATTGTGCACCACAAAAAAATTACCAAAAAGCACCCATGGAAAAGAAAATGATATTTGATATTGTTTTTGTTATGATTGCAAATATCGTTTTCTTTATTTTCCCACGGGTGCTTTTTGGTGGATTTTTTTTCTGACGCACAAGTAGTATAGATTCATGAAAACTGCTTACTTATTGATGCGGTGTTATAGTGCATTAGACTCTACCAGGCTTCGTGGATCGGTGGTCTAATTGTAGAAATTGGACAAATAGAATCTATAGTACGCTAGGGGAGTTAGCCGGCCAGAAGAGTACGTTTCCTCACCGTGGTGAGGATAATGATCCTACCGATCCACGGAGCCTGGTAGAGGCTAATAGTGCATTGGTGTAATGTCATTTGTGATGCGTGTCTATGTGCGGGCTAGGGTAGCACAATAGTGTCGGTGTAATAATGCTTGCACTGAGTGCTGAGGTTGAGGGATGTCCCTGTAGCCAAACTGGTAGCGGTCTCAACGTTAAGCTCCCAGTTCCAATTAGCTAGTAGTGGTAGCTGGTAACTGGGAGAATCAGGTTCAAATCTGGGATGAGAATCGGTTGGGGCTGCACTTTCGGAAGGGACGGAACGATGGGGGTTCCGTGTTTGAGAAGATGTCTCAACCACGTGCCGAGCCAAACAATTAACGGCTGCATGGACGCGTATTTTAGCGGTGAGAAATTCTCTTTTATCCAACCGAACTACTCTCAAAAGTAAGATTGAGATGACATGATATAGGGTAAATGTGCTCAACATAGAATGAATAATAATGGGAAGTTTCCTGTTACAGTAGCTTCATTATGAACACACCCATGTAAAACACGTATTATAACATATAAGTCTATGGGACGAAAAAGCTCATGAATGAGACCAGAAACAGCTAGCAAGAACATGACTTGTGCTGACCTTAGTGGCACTAGTCACAACAAACAAACGCCATTTTATACAAATCTTTGACAGTTTCTAAAATATCCGGCAATACCTTCATTCAAAGAGGGGCGATATCACGTTTGGGAGGGCATTCTTGCTGCTGCAGCGCCACCTACATCGGCTATGAGTAACAGCAAGAAGTAGTTTCCAGTCATTCTACCCTTGGAAGTAAGTACTCCCTGGTTGTGCCTAAAGAACCTTACTATATGAAAAGTAGTTGAGTTGACCGTTAACGTTCTTGTTTGTATCAGGTCACGGAACGCAGAGTCAGACGACAAGATGACGTAGGCGACACTGTCGACGTCTATTGGCTGCACGTCGACTCCCGCGTTACGTCACGATTCGCCACTGTAACGGTGGAAAGTAAGCTGGCCAATCGCAGGGACCGAGGCCGGGAGGCAGTCTTCACTATGCAGCTACCAGAGACCGCGTTTATCTCCAACTTTTCTATGTAAGGTTTTTGTCATTTGTTATGACCTATATAACGTTAGTTGTACTATCTTCTAGTTTATTGGTTTCGTTAAACCTATCTGTTTTAATAGTTACTTTTTATTTTAAGAATACAAATATCGTTATTAGCTAGTTTCAGAGTTAATCTGTAGCTTGCCTTACATAGCTGATATTTTGTGACAAATTTCTCTGATACTCTACGGATCATATTGATTTCCAGCGGGGGTCTTCACGATCACGCCTTGTTGAAAATCGAATCGAAAAATCTTGAGATTTGTTCCAAAAATCTTGAGATTTGTATTTTAAAAAATATCGAGAATCTGTGGTAAATCTTGAGATGTTTTGAGTAAATCTTGAGATTTTTCTTGAAAATCTTGAGATCCTTTTAGTACACAAGTCTCAGGATTCTTTAAAAAGATCTCAAGATTTTTCCAGAAAGGCAGACAGTGTAGAGGGTACAGAAAAAAAAACCAAAGCCATGACTCATTGTGGTCGAGACAAAAAGGCTCCAGGGCGGTACCTTAAACAGACTGTTGCAAGGGTCAGGAAGGTTATATGTGCACAATAACACATCTATGTCAAACCAAGCCGCTTTACACATATCCGATATACGCAGAAATGTTCGTAGTGGCTTTATGTTCGCGATTTTCGCGGTGGCCACTTCACCGCTAATATTTATCTATTATACACTCGGCACAAAAAGTTTGGAATATCAACTTTGGTATGTCATATTTCCGTTATTTATGCATCAATTTCAATGTATTATATATCAATAGAAAGCTTGTGTGATTTTCTTTCCTATGGTATCAAACTTATCTTGATTGTAAACACATGAAACGAGTACAAGACCTGCTTACATGAGTGGGTCACGAAAAAAAAGTGCCCAAGTTCCCCTGCTTCTGTTCAACACTGTATCGCCCTGTTGATATTGGTCCGTGTGTCACTGGTTCAATCAATCCTTTTTTCACCTCACATTTGGTATCCGGAACATACAATGTTTTAGCACACTTAGAGTAGAGTATATCCCTTTCGATAGTCGGATGAACATCAAAGCGCGGATGCGGCAAGGAGAACCGCACGCTGACACGACAAGAGTAACTTTCGGCATTTGGTGGTGGAGGCAGCGTCATGGTGTGGGGCGGTATAACCGCCATAGGAAAAACAAGACTCGTCATCATTCCAGGCACCTTCAATGTGGTGAGATATAGGGACACCATCCTCCATCCAGTCTCAATATCCTACCTCTTCAATATTGGACCAAATGCCATTCTGCAAGATTACAACACCAGTCCACACAGAGAAAGGACCATTGGATTCTGGAGTACAGTCTTAGGGAATAGCCTTCCTACGGCTTATGGCTAGCACTCGATTGATCACCTCTTGCCATGGTTCAGATTTTTTGCTTGAATAAAGAGTATCAGTAGCTTTGATTGACATGTCCTGTCTATTCAACTTGCCTTCATTCACAAGTCAATACCGACGGAAGAAAATGAGCAGAATGTAGTGATTGCCTTTAGTAGGGTAATTTTGGCACTTTATCTTTAGGACCCCCTGTACGTAAGCGGGCCTGGTGCTCGTTCCATGAATTTACACTCATAAGATACTCTCTTCAGATATGCTAAAAAGAAACTTGGATGTTCTGTATACCAAACGTTAGGTTAAAAAGGGATTGATTGAATCATTGTCACCCGCGGCCATAACAACCGGACGATACAGTTTTGAACAAAAACGGGGGGATTTGGGCACTTTTTTTTCGTGACCCACTCACGTTAGCAGGCCTAGTGTATGTTCCGTGAGTTAACAATGATAATGAGTTTCATACCATTGGAAAGAAAATCATACAAGCTTTCTATTGATATATAATATATTGAAATTGATGCAGAAACAGCAAAAAAATGATCAACCGAAGTTGATATTCCAAACTTTTTGTGCTGAGTGTATTATGTGGCTACAATCTATGACGCTACTGCGAAATTAAAACCACCACAAAAAGCCCATTTTTCCGCTACCGCGAAATTAAATCCCTGCTAACCTAAATGCGTTTCCAGTAATAAGAGAGATAAACATCACAAAATAAAATCTACTTCAATCGTCCTGTCCGTCATGAGATTTCACCTGATCACAAACCCGTGCCAAGGAAAAACTTTGATAGTTTTCATCAGGGTTGACACCAGCAAAAGACCCTGAAGGGTCTCAATGGCCATAAGTCATTTTATAAGTTGTTTACACCCTGACTAATAGGTCATTGGTTCAATGTATACGTAGCTTACAATCGGCTATGGCTTAATTTGGCCCTGTGGTGTTTTTACCATTTTTGATCGTCAGTTAGTAGCCAGATGAGCTGACTGATCGCTATTTTTAAGTATTTTCCACATTCCAATGACCTTCCATACACACAGTGTAACTCCCAAAGGCGCTATTTCTCTCCCCTTTCACAATTATACAAAATTTTTAGGCATTTTCTCTCCTCTTCCACAATTGTACAAAATTTTTGGCATTTTTTCGGGCTTTCTACTTGGTGATGTTTTCTTCAGGATCGTTTAGAAGTAGAAAGCCCGGCAAAAATGCCTAAACAAGGCGAAACAGCCAAGCTTTGAGAGGAACCGTAGATGTCAGCTACACTATAGTCACGCGTTTGCTACACTCTCTGCTTGTCCGTTGTGTTTTAGGGTGATCAGCAACACCCTGTACGTGGGGACTGTGATGAAGAAGGGGGCGGCGAGAGAAGCGTACGACACCGCCGTCGAGGCCGGAGAAAGCGCCGGGCACGTCGCACAAGAAAGGTCTGAATCACACTCGTAACCATTTTGTGCAAACGCGTTGAAATTATTTCTTTGTCAACATAATTTTGCCGGATGAATGCATACGTTTGACTGCTTTTACTGCGAGATATTCAAGATGCTGGTTTTAATATGACTTCTCAAATATTTGAAAAATTCTATGTCACAACCCTTACCCGACTTTTATGATATCCTTCCCACAACAAAACGGTCAAAAGTCTGTTATTTTTGCATACCAGTCAACATAGCTTCATATGTAAACCTATCAAGTGAAGTATACTGTCATGTGTATGGTTTATTCTGTAGCGCCGACGGAATAATATGTATATGTATTTTTTCTGTGAACCATTCAGTAATATCAAGAGCATTGATATACTGTTTACCTCACTACTCCAGTAATAAGTGAAGAAATGCGTGACACAAGAAATGGGTGTAGAAAACTTCATTGGCAGTCAAAGTTGTATTCAAATGAAAGATCAAATACAAACATGTCTTCTCCAGTCCGAGAGGTCGCGAAGAGTTCCGGATCTCCATCAACGTGGGTGCAGAGGAGAAGGTCACGTTTCAGCTGACCTACCAGGAGTTCCTTGTGCGCAGACTCGGCATCTACGAGCACGTCATCAGGTAAATGGTCACGTGATGATTACGCGGTGGTCACTTGATCACACGTGATGGCCTTCTTTGGCTAACTGTTATATGGCGCAGTTACTTTCGCCATACGATTTGAATTTTCGTCGCACGATTTTCTGTAACGCTTCGAAAGAACTGATCGTCGACATTCGTCATTTCTTTGTCGTAAACCCGTCGTACGACATATGTGACAGGTCGTACAACGGTCAGTGTATTTAATGGTTTTGTGGTACACATACTTACAATATTCATATACATGCATTGCAAATGATGCAATTACGATATTCTTGAATGCAGATGTTCGGAAACCATTCGAAATACATTTTCGTAGATATTTGCACTTTAAAAGTTATATGTTTGTTTTCGGACAATAATATTCAAAGCAGATACGAGAATTTGAATTGTCATCTTTGTCATGCAGTATCAGACCAGAACAGATCATACCAGACATGCGCATTAGCGTGGATCTACGCGAGTCCCAGGGCTTCAGCTTTCTGCGCGTGCCCGACATCAGGACCTCGGACCTGCTGACGGACCAATCAACAGGTGTCTTAAATCTGCCAAAAATTCAAAACTTAATCATAGAAAACAAACCAACATTAAGATTTATTTAGAGAGCCTCTGTGTTCTCGGCATGTAGGTATGAACTAATTATGTTTAACTACTTACGATACATTTGTTAACAGTTTCATCAGTTTGATAAGTCACTTGATATTTGAACACAATGAAATGTTTTAATAAGACCGTCCGTCCACTTTCTTATGACTGTTATTGTTGTGTGGCAAGTACGTAAGTCTGACTGTTTCTGTTATGGGACTGCATTGTAAACATTGTAGGTACTATCAGTGTAGGCACCATCAAGGGGATTAAAACTCCTTGGTACTATATATCTAATATGTAGATGTGTAAATGTCTGGGACCGCATACTGTAAATGTATTTAAGTTCGCGGGGATTTAATTTCGCTGTAGCGGGAAAAGGGAATTTTCGCGGTGGTTTTAATTTCGCGGTAGCACCATGCAATGTAATCTCTTACTGTTATGGAACAATGTTCGCGGTGGTTTTAAGTTCCCGGTGTAACGGCCATCGCGAAAACCGCGAACATTAATCCACCGCGAAAGTTTCTGCATTTACAGTACGTTATCAGCGACACCTACTTGTAATGCTTAATAGAACGAGTCAGAATTGCCTTGAAGAAGGTGAGAGGCGGCTCAAAACATTGGTCTTGAGTAAAAAAAAAACTGTTTGCAAAGAAGTCTGTTGTCGATCTATTTACGATACACATTGTTTGTTGCTTTGAGCAGACGAGTTGTCCAGTGCGACTGTGTCACGTGTGAGTCCTGAACATTACACCGTCATCTACTCACCATCCGAGCAGGAACAGGCCGCCATGTCTGCCCATGGCATCATGGGAGATTTTGTCGTGCAGTATGACGTCATTCGCCAGCAACAGATCGGGTTCATTCAAGTAAGATAGTTCTTTTTTCTTCTAAAGCGCAAATATTATGTAACATAATATGAAAAAAATATACATCGACATACATTTATTTTCAGCATTTTGGAATAGTTCAGGACAGAAGAATTTCTATGAATTACAAACTTGAATTACAAATTTGATTTCGTTGTTTTGCGCAGGTATACGGGGACTACTTTGTACACTACTTCGCACCGACCGGTTTACCAGTCATGCCCAAGAATGTGATCTTTGTGATTGACGTCAGTGGATCCATGAGCGGGGACAAGATACGTCAGACTAAGGAGGCCATGACAGTCATCTTGGATGAGGCAAGCAATTTATTTTTTTTTATAAGAGAAGCTACTTACCTCTAGTAGTTCATGCAAATCTGCCTTATATACTTGTACTACTTTAGTATTACTACAGTTATCCAGGTATAACAATTGGGAAGTTTTTTTGTGGTTTATTATGGTTATACCTCCCCCTCTACTAGCTTCGAGAAATGGACTTCTTCAACATCGTGACGTTCTCTAGCCGCACCAAGCGGTGGAAGTCGGAACTGCAGGTGGCCAATCAGGAAAATATCAGGGCCGCTGACACTTACGTTACCAGCATGGCAGCACATGGAGGTACGTCAGGTGTAACATAGCGAAGTTGAAACAATTTGATAGTTACTTTTAGGAGTCAAGGTCTCACAAAGAGGTCATGTTAATTTGTAGTTCACGCTTTATTTGTAAAATATTTCAATGCACAACATGACCTATTTGGAATAATATGTATAAATGCGCTCCGGAGTTTGGGCAATGACTTGATTATAAAAAAAGACAAAAATTGTAATAAAAATGTAGTAGCTATAGTATGCACAAACTATTACTATATGAAAAGGCCGGTCCCGAAGGTGTTGCAAAGAAACGAATCCATAAGGGAAAGCACGCTTGGCATGATTGTTTGGCAACCTAATCGCAGTACTATACTGACGGCTCAGCCCCTGAGGCGTCGCGAAAGAAAACTAACACGCTTTTCGTTCTGCAAGGAACGAACATTAACGACGCCATCCTGGAAGCCTCTGTCCTGTTGGACCCAGAGCTCCGTTCCCGCCATGACAGTCATGCCTCCATGATAGTTTTACTGACGGACGGCCAACCCACGGTTGGTGTGACGAACACCAATCAGATCATCGCAAACGCACGTGACTCCCTGGCGGGAAACCACGCCCTCTTCTGTCTCGGTTTCGGATACGACGTCTCGTTCGAATTCCTGGAAAGACTTGCACTTCAAAATGGAGGTAAGGGCCACAACCAGCCATAGTGGTTTTCAAAAAGAAGTTGAAGGCTTTTTTTCGCAAAGTCACAGAATCTCTACAAATAATTTAAATCGCATTTCTGCAATGTTACATATTCAAACGTAAAATTTGAGAGGATAGGTTTAGTTATCGGAGAGGGGTCATCCGTGACTACAGACAAGTCAATGCGTTTAGTTGTACAGCGTAGAGGTTAATTCTTGAGTCCTAACGACCACCCGGGGTACCGGGCAAAAGCGGTCGATTTGGTCAGGTGGTCGGTTAGAAGAGTATCGACTCACAACATCAAATCGATGACGCGGTCGTTATGGGCACGGATTTGGTCCCATTTTTTGGCGGTGGCGTTGGCCAGGTGGTCGTTGTGAAGAGATCGCTTAATGCTTACGTCAATGTGGAAAATTGTCGGGACCGAGAAAAGTCGGTCGTAATGGCCAAGTGGTCGCTAAGAAGAGGTGGTCGCTTGGGCAGGTTGGACTGTACTTAAAAAGTCAAACCTCATGAGCAGGAGACGTCCATGTAAGGCTAAATCCAATATTCCAAGAGTGTAAAGGTTGATTTACAACTACTTGTACATTTCAGGGTTTGCCAGACGAATCTATCCAGACGACGATGGTGAACTCCAACTGACGAGCTTCTTTGACGAGGTGGCCAAACCTCTGATGATAGACGTCAACATGGGGTACAGCCAAGCAGGCAACCCCGCACTTCAGGTGAGTAATGCTACGGTTACAATGATTGGAAAAAGGGGCACGGTCGGATAGTTTACGGGTTGTTGTTTTTTGCACTTTCTGGAGTGCCCCGTACGTGGCCCCATGGGACAACCTGCAGCTACCAGGCTATTTGTGGGCAGGGTCGGGGTCCCATATTTGAGAACGTCATTAGACACACATAGACGTCGTTTTTTATGCATCTTTTATAATTGTACTTTTCAGAGGCGACATAATCTTCAAATTTTTTATATAACCTGCTTATCTGGACTTCATACGAAGTTGCGTGACAGGCCAGTGTGACCGCAAGGGTTTAGCGAAAATTCGCAAAGATGGCGCAATTTTGCTAGCCAAAAAATATATACATAGATATAAAGAATTGACATGAAATGTACAGTATGTAATCTAAATTGCTGAATCTATACCTAGGTTGCCGACGTCACGCAGACGGCCTTTTCAAACTACTTTAACGGCTCTGAGGTAGTGGTTGCCGGGCGTTTCCCTGGAGCCCCGCCTAGCAACCTCCACGTGACTGTGACGGGGAATGGAGCACAGGATGCGCTTTCATTGGTGGAGGATTTTCAGGTGTGTGATATATTCCGAGTGCGCATGCGCAGCGACAGGAATTGTGAAGAGTATGTCAAAGATGAATGTCCAGTTCTCGCATCGACCATTGTGTCGATTTACATAACAATGACCGGACGTATTTTGTCTATGTCATAGGGTCCTCCACCTTTGATATATTACTTGCACCTTTGACATATTGTCCGCGCATGCGTACTCGTAAGAAACATCTTATCATCATTTGATTTTTTTGTACACTTATCACCCACATGTATGACAAAAATATTCACGCAAATCATAAGGCAAAGGATGGAAGAAGAGTACAACTGGCAAATGCATGAACAAAAGTTGTGTAGGTGGCAGACAGAAGGAGTAATAGAGAAACAATATACTAGTAGGTGTGGTCTGCACGGGGCTAGTAAGTATCACTACAACGGTATTCTTCAAAAGCTTGTGGCTGATAAATGTATTCATTGATGCATAGGCCATTGGAAAAACCTTTCTTGTAATATCCAAGCAGATCCTACGGTACCATAAGACAGTATCAAAAGCTGCCAGAGGATTGAAGCCGGCCTAGGAGTGCGTTTGGCTACCAGAGGCTGATGACTCCCTTAGGCCGGCTGTACTCCTTAGCCAGCTTTGATACTATCTTATGCCACTGGTAAATCTGTCTGGGGTGGAGTTAGGGCTCCTTTAAGCTTTAACATATACCGATAGGAGTGTACTAACACATCCCCCTCCCTATTTTATTCATTGCAGTTAGCCTCACTGGCCGCGCCTGAGGGGTTCGTGGAGCGCCTTTGGGCCTACCTCACCATCAAAGACCTACTGAAGAAAGAGCGTACTGCGACAGAAGAGGAACAACAAAACAAACTGAAGGAACGCGCTCTTAAAATTTCCTTAGAGTACAACTTTGTCACCCCTCTCACGTCTATGGTTGTTATTCAGAACAAAAGAAGGGGGCGCCCTGCTAACAAAATGTTCGATGATTTGGTTCAATCCTTTGGTTCTCCTGGAAGTGGTGCGACCAGTTGGAGGCCGTGGCCATTTTGGCTCGTCGCGTCAGCTATTGTCTATGCTTTGTTACCTCCGTAAGACGGGGGTATTGTTTTCGGTGTGATTGTTTGTGTTGGTGCCTGTCCGTAGTTTCTTGAATGAATATTGTAGAGTGGCAGGATGTGCGGCGGAAAATGGTGTAGCCGGAGATTGGCAGGATGGGATGGTTAGCCGGGTTCAAAGTTGCCAGTTGCGGCAGATGTTTCATGTAAGACATCACGAAATCGCCGGCAAGCGCAGCCAGGCTTGCGAGGGTCTGTCGGGGTCGATGCCCGATCGCGCCGTCCATGTGTACGCTACATCACCACGATGTACGCGTCGATAACGTCATGATATTGTCGGCAAGCGCAGCCAGGGATACGGGGGCCTGTCGGGGCCCGTGCCCGATCGCGCCGTCCATGTGTACGCTACATCATCACGATGTACGCGTCGACAACGTCATGATATTGTCGGCAAGCGCAGCCAGGGATACGGGGGCCTGTCGGGGCCCGTGCCCGATCGCGCCGTCCATGTGTACGCTTCATCATCACGATGTACGCGTCGACAACGTCATGATATTGTCGGCAAGCGCAGCCAGGGATACGGGGGCCTGTCGGGGCCCGTGCCCGATCGCGCCGTCCATGTGTACGCTGCATCATCACGATGTACGTGTCGATAACGTCACGAAATTGTTGGGAAGCGCAGCCAGGGATACGGGGGCCTGTCGGGGCCCGTGCCCGATCGCACCGTCCATGTGTACGCTTCATCATCACGATGTACGTGTCGATAACGTCACGAAATTGTCGGGAAGCGCAGCCAGGGATACGGGGGCCTGTCGGGGCCCGTGCCCGATCGCGCCGTCCATGTGTACGCTGCATCATCACGATGTACGTGTCGATAACGTCACGAAATTGGTGGGAAGCGCAGCCAGGGATACGGGGGCCTGTCGGGGCCCGTGCCCGATCGCGCCGTCCATGTGTACACTGCATCATCACGATGTACGTGTCGATAACGTCACGAAATTGGTGGGAAGCGCAGCCAGGGATACGGGGGCCTGTCGGGGCCCGTGCCCGATCGCGCCGTCCATGTGTACACTGCATCATCACGATGTACGTGTCGATAACGTCACGAAATTGGTGGGAAGCGCAGCCAGGGATACGGGGGCCTGTCGGGGCCCGTGCCCGATCGCGCCGTCCATGTGTACGCTGCATCATCACGATGTACGTGTCGATAACGTCACGAAATTGTTGGCAAGCGCAGCCAGGGATACGGGGGCCTGTCGGGGCCCGTGCCCGATCGCGCCGTCCATGTGTACACTGCATCATCACGATGTACGTGTCGATAACGTCACGAAATTGGTGGGAAGCGCAGCCAGGGATACGGGGGCCTGTCGGGGCCCGTGCCCGATCGCGCCGTCCATGTGTACGCTGCATCATCACGATGTACGTGTAGTATTGTAGCAGGTCTTGCCGCTACGAGGGTAACGGGGCACGCCACTGCTGGTGTACGGGACGACCTGGGCTTTCAGCCGTTGAAGATATTGTGGTTGATCGTTTCGACTGGTGTGACATTATACGGAAGGACTAAAATGCCCTGTAGTAGTGTAGTATTGTAGTGGATCTTGCCGCTACGAGGGTAGCGGGGCATGTCACTTCTCGTGTACGGGACGAGCTGGGCTTTCAGCCGTAGAAGATATTGTGGTTGGTCGTTTCGATTGGTGTGACATTATACGGAAAGCTAAAATGCCCTGTAGTATTGTAGTATTGTAGTAGATCTTGCCGCTTCGAGGGTAGCGGGGCATGTCACTTCTCGTGTACGGGACGACCTGGGCTTTCAGCCGTAGAAGATATTGTGGTTGATCCTTTCGACTGGTGTGACATTATACGAATGGTCTGAATTGCCCTGTAGTAGTGTAGTATTGTAGTAGTTCTTGCCGCTATGAGGGTAGCGGGGCACGCCACTGCTGGTGTACGGGACGACCTGGCCTTTTCATGCCGTAAAAAATATTGAGGTTGACCGTTCCTACTGATGTATTACATTATACTGATGGTCTGAAATGCCCAGTAGTAGTGTAGTATTGTAGTAGATCTTGCCGCTACGAGGGTAGCGGGGCACGCCACTGCTGGTTTACGGGACAACCTGAGCTTTCAGCCGTAAAAGATATTGTGGTTGGCCGTTTCGACTGGTGTGACATTATACGGAAGGACTAAAATGCCCTGTAGTATTGTAGTATTGTAGTTGGTCTTGCCGCTACGAGGGTAGCGGGGCATGTCACTTCTCGTGTACGGGACGAGCTGGGCTTTCAGCCGTAGAAGATATTGTGGTTGGCCGTTTCGACTGGTGTAACATTATACGGAAAGCTAAAATGCCCTGTAGTATTGTAGTATTGTAGTAGATCTTGCCGCTTCGAGGGTAGCGGGGCATGTCACTTCTCGTGTACGGGACGACCTGGGCTTTCAGCCGTAGAAGATATTGTGGTTGGCCGTTTCGACTGGTGTGACATTGTACGGAAGGACTAAAATGCCCTGTAGTATTGTAGTATTGTAGTAGGTCTTGCCGCTGCGAGGGTAGCGGGGCATGTCACTTCTGGTGTACGGGACGACCTGGGCTTTCAGCCGTAGAAGATATTGTGGTTGGCCGTTTCGACTGGTGTGACATTATACGGAAGGACTAAAATGCCCTGTAGTATTGTAGTATTGTAGTTGGTCTTGCCGCTACGAGGGTAGCGGGGCATGTCACTTCTCGTGTACGGGACGAGCTGGGCTTTCAGCCGTAGAAGATATTGTGGTTGGCCGTTTCGACTGGTGTAACATTATACGGAAAGCTAAAATGCCCTGTAGTATTGTAGTATTGTAGTAGATCTTGCCGCTTCGAGGGTAGCGGGGCATGTCACTTCTCGTGTACGGGACGACCTGGGCTTTCAGCCGTAAAAGATATTGTGGTTGGCCGTTTCGACTGGTGTGACATTGTACGGAAGGACTAAAATGCCCTGTAGTATTGTAGTATTGTAGTAGGTCTTGCCGCTACGAGGGTAGCGGGGCATGTCACTTCTCGTGTACGGGACGACCTGGGCTTTCAGCCGTAGAAGATATTGTGGTTGGCCGTTTCGATTGGTGTGACATTATACGGAAAGCTAAAATGCCCTGTAGTATTGTAGTATTGTAGTAGATCTTGCCGCTTCGAGGGTAGCGGGGCATGTCACTTCTCGTGTACGGGACGATCTGGGCTTTCAGCCGTAAAAGATATTGTGGTTGGCCGTTTCGACTGGTGTGACATTATACGCAAAGCTAAAATGCCCTGTAGTATTGTAGTATTGTAGTAGATCTTGCCGCTACGAGGGTAGCGGGGCATGTCACTTCTCGTGTACGGGACGACCTGGGCTTTCAGCCGTAAAAGATATTGTGGTTGGCCGTTTCGACTGGTGTGACATTATACGGATGGTCTAAAATGTCCTGTAGTATTGTAGTAAGTCTTACCGCTACAAGGGTATCGGGGTACACCGCTGCTCACGTACGGGACGACATGGCCTTTCATGCCGTAAAAGATATTGAGGTTGACCGTTTCTACTGATGTATTACATTTTACAAATGGTCTGAAATTCCCTGTAGTAGTGTAGTATTGTAGTAGATCTTGCCGCTACGAGGGTAGCGGGGCATGTCACTTCTCGTGTACGAGACGACCTGGGCTTTCAGCCGTAGAAGATATTGTGGTTGGACGTTTCGACTGGTGTGACATTATACGGAAAGCTAAAATGCCCTGTAGTAGTGTAGTATTGTAGTGGATCTTGCCGCTACGAGGGTAGCGGGGCATGTCACTTCTCGTGTACGGGACGACCTGGGCTTTCAGCCGTAGAAGATATTGTGGTTGGCCGTTTCGACTGGTGTGACATTATACGGAAAGCTAAAATGCCCTGTAGTAGTGTAGTATTGTAGTAGATCTTGCCGCTACGAGGGTAGCGGGGCATGTCACTTCTCGTGCACGAGACGACCTGGGCTTTCAGCCGTAGAAGATATTGTGGTTGGCCGTTTCGACTGGTGTGACATTATACGGAAGGACTAAAATGCCCTGTAGTAGTGTAGTATTGTAGTAGATCTTGCCGCTACGAGGGTAGCGGGGCATGCCACTTCTCGTGTACGGGACGACCTGGGCTTTCAGCCGTAAAAGATAATGTGGTTGGCCGTCTCGACTGGTGTGACATTATACGGAAGGACTAAAATGCCCTGTAGTAGTGTAGTATTGTAATAGATCTTGCCGCTACGAGGGTAGCGGGGCATGTCACTTCTCGTGTACGGGACGAGCTGGGCTTTCAGCCGTAGAAGATATTGTGGTTGGCCGTTTCGACTGGTGTGACATTGTACGGAAGGACTAAAATGCCCTGTAGTATTGCAATATCATGACGTTGTCGACGCGTACATCGTGATGATGAAGCGTACACATGGACGGCGCGATCGGGCACGGGCCCCGACAGGCCCCCGTATCCCTGGCTGCGCTTGCCGACAATATCATGACGTTGTCGACGCGTACATCGTGATGATGTAGCGTACACATGGACGGCGCGATCGGGCACGGGCCCCGACAGGCCCCCGTATCCCTGGCTGCGCTTCCCAACAATTTCGTGACGTTATCGACACGTACATCGTGATGATGAAGCGTACACATGGACGGCGCGATCGGGCACGGGCCCCGACAGGCCCCCGTATCCCTGGCTGCGCTTGCCGACAATATCATGACGTTATCGACGCGTACATCGTGATGATGTAGCGTACACATGGACGGCGCGAACGGGCATCGACCCCGACAGGCCCCCGCAAGCCTGGCTGCGCTTGCCGGCGATTTCGTGATGTCTTACATGAAACATCTGCCAAAGTTGCCAGGCACGTTTGGGGACAGGAAGTCAGGTCGAAGGTCCCAGAATAGGTTCTTATTTCCTGCCTTCAATTCCCTACTATCGGCAAGTCCGTTGCCTTATATTTTGCTAATGAGAAAACGTCGAGACAGAAACAGCGAGAAATTAACAATATTGATGATATTGATGATGCACAAACTCAGATGACCTTTCATGCTAATATTGATAGTAAGGAATAAACCAAGAAATCCACACAAAAATTATATTTCACGCTTACCTAGTATATTGTAACAGTGAGGATAGATAGAGTACTGTACTTGTCGGATAAATCCAAACCACATGTGAAGTTAGTTATGTAAGGAGGTTCAGCCCATATTTAGAAGTAGATAATGTGATCAAACCATATTAAGAACAGACTGGAAATAGCAACCAATAGTAGACTAGCTTTTGAGAATAGTTAAGCGTGGGGCAAGATTCAAACTGTCTCAGTTAGCAGCCATGGGTTGAGGTAAGCAGACATCCATCTTGTAGCTCCATTGTAGTAACTGTGTACATGTAGTATAGCCGTATCTCTGTGTTAACCGTAATCATAACCAGACCATTGTATAGACCATTGTATTTAGCCTGGTATATTGTAGTTTGCATTGTGGTTCAAGTATAGCAAGACATACAACACGACACTTACGAGCACAATCGAATCTGGCTTGGCGTCCTTCTATATATATATATATATATGGATGACTAAATAGGGTAGGAATTAAACTCAACAGACAAGCTGTTTGTGTGTTGGTTGGTTTGTTCTTTTTAATAAGTTTGTCACAACACCTAGCACCTACAGGCACTCATACAATTTGGAAAAAAAAGAGAAAAATGATTGAATAAGAAATGGTAACAGTGACTCGAAAATTAATTTGATGTAAAGGCATGTTACAATCAGGCTGGTATAATGTTTTAGACTCTGGTAGACAAAAACGTTGTTCTTTTTTGGGGGGAGTGAAAAATTAAAGACAGAGAAAGGCTGACCGGCTGAGGCCTCAAGGTGGTGTCTCACTGCACTCGAGGAACCGGTGCGGCACAGCAGGATTCGTTCACTACGGCGCTGGTGTGTGATAGTCGTTGTTTTTTTTTATAATTTAGATATTGCGCAATACGTAAAAGTATGATATAGAAGAAAACAGAGTACACAAAACATAAGAAAAGTCGTTCTTTATCTCTGAAATTCGATAGGTAATCTTTCGAACCCCGCAGTGACGCACCGGTGCCCCAAGTGCAGTGAGATACCACCTTTAGGGAGGCTCAGATTGAAAAGATGCTGGGATAAGGAAATTTCGGTTTTGTAACCCATCACCCTTCACAGTCCACCTGAGATTTTCAAGTGCTCTCCCGTAGTGAACGGGCAGGCGTCGCTGCAGAGCCAGCACACGGCCTCCGCAACCTCCTCGGGAGCTGCATGGCGACCCAAAGGGTGACCTGTGGGGTCTAGCATGTGCTGAATATCTGGTGGTGACTGCTCCTTCAGGAGCGTTACCATGGGAGTAGCTGTAACATATGGGCAGACAGCGTTCACACGTATCCCCTCCTTGGCGTACTCTATTGCAGCGGTCTGAGTCAGACCAAGGACCGCCCACTTGGACGCACAGTAGGGGCTGTGGTACAGGAAGGGGTTCACACCTGCATGGCTGCTGGCGTTGACGATGCTGCCCCGCACACCGAGGAAGCGGCACACGTCCGGCTTGTCGGCCCATCTAGCCGGGTCGCTCACGACGGGCTCCTGCTGCAGCATCTGGGCGATCTCGTACTTCAGACACAGCCACACGCCCTTCACGTTCACGTCCATGACGCGGTCGAACGCGTCCTCGGGCGACTCCACGATCCGTGCCGAAGCTCCCAAGATCCCGGCGCCGTTAAAGGCGCAGTCGATCCGCCCGAAGCGCTGAACCGCCGCGGTTACCATGGCTTCCACGCTTGTCGCCATGGTAACGTCCACCTGGACGGCGATGCTCGGAGTTTGGAGCATGCTCAGTGTATCCTTGGCGCTCTGCTCGTCGATATCAGCCACCACACAGCTGTACCCGAGTTCAGCAAACCTGACCGCCGTGGCACGGCCGATGCCGCTCCCGCCTCCCGTTACCAGGGCAACGGGCTTCCGGGTGGTGGTAGCCATGGTTACAGATGGATGCCTAGAAAACAGAATGTTACTATTATTGCTTGACTGAATTTTTAAATATTATTTTACACCATTAATAGACTTGCATTCTGAAGGAATCGATACCGACGCTATGTCGACATGCAAATTGTGGTATGGAATTCAAAGGCTAAACTAAACATCGACCTTCACAATGCCCTTTCCAACCAACGTTAACTTAAAGGACTTTCTATAGATTTCTTTTCAAATTGTTGTTGGTTTCTGACCATCGGTATCACGTACAGTTTGTACGGATCAGAAATTCTTTCGCCACGGGCACGTTTCAAAATTTACCCCTGTCTTGGTGATTTATTTACATGGGTGCTTCCGCCAATATACTGTCAAAGGATCTTTATAGCACACGATTCCGTGCAACTGAAACCATTGTCAATGCCACAACTAGCTTTGTTGACATACAAAGGGGGTCTTATTGTGGACTTTGAATTGAGTTGCAGGTCCCTATGTTGTGTCCTCGTGAAAGATTTTAACACCTACTTCCTCACTACACCCACTATGTGAAGAAGAGTACCTCTCTTCGCTTAACACGTCCTCTCGGATGGTACGCAAAGACGGGGGTGTCGTCCTTAAGGAAATCCCCACCTTTAAGCAAGTTAAAGAACACACCACACATATCCTAAAGAGTAGGGATCCATTTGGGTGTGAGTGGATCAAACTTAACTGTCTGATACAGGGGCCCGGTTGGACAGCTTTCGGGAACGAAAAGTATGATATAAAAGACACCAAACAACTCAAAACACATAGAGAATAGTCGAGGGCATTATTCGTGTATTGTATACAATTCTTTTTTTTCGTTTCCGCAAACAGCCCGGCCGCACCCCGGTTTGGAAATGTGACGTAGGCCTTTCCGGCTACACAGAATTACAAACTCAAACACCTGTTACAACAAGCATCAACAATTATCTTCCACTGTCTTCGAAAAAGAATCGTATAAAGCAAGAACTCGGAATTTAGAACTAGCTTTTAGACCAGAGTAGACACATGCTACATTGTTTTTACACCCTTTCATATGCACGTAACAGCACGTTGACTGCATTTTTCCCAAGGGCAAGAATTTGCAATGAACTTTCAATTAAATCTACCAACAGTGGTCTGAAAAATGGCGAGAAGACGTTCACATCATCATCATCATCATCGTCACTGTAACTCTAAGACTCTAAGATTCACCTGTGTCGAGACTGAGGAGATATTCAAGAAGACAGGACTCCCGGCTCTCAGCTGTGTTGGAAGAATGGCGCCCAACGTGCACTAGCTGAGGTATATGTACATGGGTCAAGTATCGGTCAGGTGTGCGAAGTCCAACATTCCGGGACGCCATTGTTCCAACTCACAGCAGCCGATCGAGCATTCAGTTTCTTCAACAGGTGGATGCAAACTTAAGGTAAATCTTTAATAGAACTCTTGTTTTTTAAGAGCCATATATCACCATTGAGAGAGTTAGACAGATGACTTGTCACATATTGCTTCTACGCCTGCAAGCAATTTTCTACATAATTATAAAGACACCAACCAATTTCTATTAGTGTACTATTGTTTGGGACCTTGTTTACACTATTATATGTGGTGTTTTATCCAGAGAGCTGATCTCTTTATTTCTTTAGTGAAGCCAAGACGCTCACAATTTTTGGCCTGTGTGTGTGAACAGAGTGATGTAACTCGAGAAGCTGTGTACGGATTATTATGAATTTTGATATGTTGGTAGGTGTTGATTGTGCGCCCCCTAGCGGCTTTCTACGTTTTTGAGATCCCGTACATAATCAGCAATAGATTGTTTTCACAGAACGTTCGAAAACCGCTTCGCCACGCGTGGCCGCCATGTTGGATGATAACCTGGATGACTAGAACACAGAACGGTGCTATCAAAGTTACTTGCGGCGGGTTCAAGTGTGCTGGTTTGTCTCCGTACTGTGAATGGTATAGTGATGTAGCCAAGGCTAGATATCAGGACAAAGTTGCAATAATAGGTCTTGATTCATGTGCTTTAAGAGAAAAGGCATTTGACGATCTAACGCTCTTGCCGATGGTTGAATACCCGGACATCTGTTACCGCTACCCTGGGCAACTATATAACGTTATATACACTCCTATCATATAGGCTGCGCACGGAGGACTAGACTAGCTACAGCCAAACTTCGACACGGTTTTGTATACGTTTATTCTACGATGAGTGTATGTTTATTATTGAGATTACAATGTAAACTGCTGCAAGGAGGAGCAGCTGCACTAGATACCTTACTCTGCTGTATGCAATACTCAAAACCCCCAAAACCAACCTCCGGACAGGACCGGGCAGGAGTTTCCGCCGACCGACCGGGCAGCCGTTTCCGCCAACCCCCCTCATTAAACCCAGCCAGTGAGAGATTTTGTAAACACATCTAGTGCAAAATGTAACAACCCAAACTACGTATTTTCAGCCATACTGCGACAAAGTTGGACTACAACGTCTTAACCCCACCAACCTGTACATCACCTCGACACCGTAACGTTATTGTATTCTCCCCCAATACGCTAAACTGAGAACAAGATAAACATTCGATCGTATCGCCATTGTGAAAACCAGAATAATTCCCCGAGGCTAAGGTTTGGTCGCTACATGTTTTCTACAATACTAGCTACGCATATGTGTGCGTGGTAACTTGCGCATGCATGCTATGAAGCTTTTCAAACCCTGCTCACTGCGACAGAAGACAACCTTCATTTCTTCAACTAGAACGTACACAGTAAATATATTCCCACCTTTGAGACAAAGTTGGTGACAAAGTTAGAGATCTTTAAGCTTGCAAGGCTGACCTGCCCGTGTCACACCCTGTCTGAAGATGTTGTCTAACCGGTCAACCTGTACATCACTACACTTGACTTGACTTGAGGTAAAAGTTCAACCTCTGACGTGGGAAACGTATATGCTCATTGTGCAAATAACTAGAATAACGAAATGTATATGGGCCGTATTCCATGGAATGACTCTTAAACTATTTTCCTCCAGAGGAGAGTACTATTTTCTAAAAGACCACGTCTTTACGTACAAAAAAAAACGACTAAATGTGTAACAATTGATCACAGATGAGCAAACTCCGCACGGGGACCCATGTTGGCTGGCCGCTAGAATAGGGGTTTACGGAAAAGGCTAGCCTGTCTACCTGGGCTGTCTACCTGGGCTGTCTACCTGGGCTGGCTATCACGTCAGGCTACTTGGACCTACGAAAGCCCATTGGGACAAAAGCTGTTTTGGCAGTAGGGGTTGTTTGTGCTCAGCGAAGAAGCTGTGTCTGAAGGATCTGTGTGTTATTATGTGAATGAGCTGTGTGAAGTGGCAGTGTGTGAAGGAGCTGTGTGTGAAGGGGCTGTGTGTGAAGCAACTGTGTTTGAAGGAGCTGTGTATGTTACATAACCCAGAGGTTCTGGGTTTGAATCAGTTGATATGCCACCAATCTTGTGCGCTTGGGAAGGGCTCTTACCACGACTTTCCTCCCTTCACTAGGGTAGAGAAAAGAGTATCTTTGTAGCTTTGGTAAGGGCCCTCCCTCAGATAGGGCATAGAACCTACTCTTATGGAAAGGACTAGGGGCCCTTCCTTCCCAGTGTATTAGCGGTTCAAAACTTAAGTCCTATGGCCACACCTGGGGTAATTGCTGTCGTATTGAGGTCACCTTAGTTAGCACCAAATGGCAGCGGTTCCAGACCCTTGCACTTTAGCAACGCTTATCTTAAGCTACTCACAATTGAATTGTCGATCCTAATGTATGGCGCAGAAGCCGGGACCCTGACAGCCACTAAAGAACGGCTCCCGAACACCTTTGACCAACTAGCCACCAGTCTTAAGACTAATCCAATCAGCCCGATAAGTTGTGTTAACAGCCCTTCCCAAGGGCACAAGATCGGTGACATATCAACTGATT
The DNA here is from genome assembly GCA_019207045.1 of Branchiostoma floridae x Branchiostoma belcheri. Classification (NCBI taxonomy): domain Eukaryota; kingdom Metazoa; phylum Chordata; class Leptocardii; order Amphioxiformes; family Branchiostomatidae; genus Branchiostoma; species Branchiostoma floridae x Branchiostoma belcheri. The sequence continues at coordinate 18,227,617 of CM033033.1, read as the reverse complement.
TGAACCCAGAACCTCTGGGTTATGTAACACACACAATAACTTCACACACAGCTTCTTCGCTGAGCACAAACAAACCCTACTGCCAAAACAGCTTTTGTCCCAATGGGCTTTCGTAGGTCCAAGTAGCCTGACTTGATAGCCAGCCCAGGTAGACAGCCAAGGTAGACAGCCCAGGTAGACAGGCCAGCCTTTTCCGTAAACCCCTAGAATAGTGATTCAATCGAGTTAAAAAGGGATAACTGTGTTGTTAGATAGAAACGACGAGTACGCTGTATCCTGTGTTCATGGAACTCGCAGTTAGCACATCGAACAACCAGCCCGTTTGTAAATAATAACAAGAAAAAAACTTCTTTCCATGTACCACCACGTGCAACACACAGCCGTGTGGAGATCGAGCAGCTTATCATCCAACATGGCCGTTCGAACGTTCGAACGCGACTGTGACGTCACATGAAAACGATCTATTCCACCGTTCCGAGTACGCATGCGTAGCAACATGAATTGTGGGTAATGTGTCAAGACCCTGAGACATATATACTACTAGCAGACTGAGTATACAAAACTTGTCTGGAAATCGTTATACCAAAATCAATCGAGACAATGGTCGAGACGAGAAATGTTTAAAGTTGATGGGCCTTCACTTTTGACATATTACCCACAATTCATGTCGCTGAGTCTAAATGGTGGGTAACGGGGCCCCGTTACCAAATGGTGACCGACCTTATGACTTGGAGTGCTGTCTCGATAATGTATTGCTATACCTGCCCCTGTAGGTTACTTGCAACACCCCGGAGTATGTTTTCATCTCATTATCGTACGATGTGAGCCACATTACATAACTCCACGAAACAGTGAAGCAGTGATAGTATGTGATACGGCTCACACTTTGCCGCGTTCATATATTTCATCGGCCAGGTAAACTATGGGGGGGGGGGGTTCTACATTTTGTTGCTTTCAAACGTAACTTGACGAAGAAAACCAGAAGAAGCTTTCATTCAGGGCAAACACGTTTTGTCTGTCTACAGCTGTTCTAGTCATTTTAAACCGCATGGTCTTTTTAGCGAATGCCCGTAAACGCCCACTCTAGAGAAGTCCGCGCTGCACGAATCTCATTTTTTTTTGCTTGGAATATGTCCACGTTGTGCTCCCATGTATTAATCCTGAGTTTCAAGTCAATCCATTGACCCAAAGTGACATAAATTAAAGTTTTCGATTGTCGATGGTCTTTTTAGCGAACGCCCAGCAAAATGTCTTTTTAGCGAATGCCCACTATATCCCCAAAATATCGGCCGTCGCGCAACGACACCTAAACCTACCGCCACAACATGTTCAAGATGATTTCCCATTGATGTGTAGGGAGTTTCCGTGCTTTACAAGCATTTTAAGACCCTGTTTTTGGTCAAAATGTACGGCGCCGATACTACCATACATTAACAATAGCAATTCAAAATGGCGGGCACTAGTCATGTGACCTCCTTGCGGGACTGTTTTATAAGTATCGCGGGAGGGACTGTTGTAGCATAGCTTATCATACAACCATTTTAGAGTGAATTCTGAACAAGATTTTCAATTCATAGTGCTATCATCTGACTGATATTTACATTGTGGTCCTTTTTTCTGTGCTATTATTACCCAGGTTTGAAGAACTTAGTGCAAATATGGATATTGATTCACCTCAGTGCCCAATTAATGTACAAAATGCTCAGACACATTAGTGTTATAAACCTGACTAGGGGCAGGTAACCAATACTAGAAAAACATAGCTATTTATTATTAACAATACTATTTACATTATAATAATAACTCTTCACCAAACTGGACTTTTCTTATCTTTATTTATCACAGAAACATTGTTACAATGAGGATTTGATTAGATGAGTATCTATTACAGTGTGTACAAACTTATTTCAAACACAAAAATGTATTTCATTTCACTTCCTAAATATTCTTAAAGTATTGGAAGAAGTTGACACATAAATAATATTAATTGCATTATTTGTGTGCAGAAAAATGTGACCACATGCTATTAATAGCCTAATAAAATGTTGGAACATGGCACGAGCGGGCTCCTCTTCTGAGTACGGGCCTTTAACGTTAATGACTTCAACAGTACTTATAACTTTTGTCCGGTTTGCCATCCGAAGTTGAATCGCTAGCGATAGTAATTTCGCTGCGCTGTTAGCTCCGTACGTTTTTAGAAGGTTCCGTTTATCACGGAACTGCTGTTGTTTCAGAAATCTCACGGACTTATGCTTACAAACATTCCTATCTTTCTTTCTTTCTCCTGTCAAATTTTCAAAGCGAATCATCTCCGTCGTTCCTGGACCGAATGACCTGAAATTTGGCACAATGCATATGGTAGAGTGGACCAATACCTAACAGTTTGGTACAGGCGTGCATGGAGTATTTATTTAAAGAACCCAATTTTCATTTTTGGCGTATATCACTTCAAAATGACCCATTTCGGGGTTTTACGGGACGTGTTTTGGCCATTCTCGACGTTTAGTGCGTTCCATATATGGCAAACAAAGCAATAACTCCCGCCCTGGGCGACAGGTGACAGGTGTCGGTCTGCTAATTAATTGAATTGTGCCGCCAGCCAATCAGCGAAGAGAAAGGAACACTTCGTCGGCAATGACACAACATCTGATTGTCATGTTTATATGTAGACATTCATATTTGAGAGGATTTTGTAATTTATGTTACTCCATAAAAGGTTACTGCAAAGAAAATAGGAATATAATATGTGAGCATTATTTTGAAAACAGCAATTATGAATATACACAAAATATATATACGGAACTTTTAGGTTTGAGATTTTTATGCAGACCTTCTTGAAGATTCCACCCCGGACTCGTCCATTCTTAATTTTACATTACGTCACAGACTCCCGCTAAGTGAAGGTTAAACTTTCTTGTCGCAGCAACTGCAACTGTGCGCCCAAGTCTGCAGTTTTCTGCGCATTTTACGTCAGCTTCTACCCAGTTTCGGTTGTCATTGGTAGCAGAACATCTTTAGGTAAGAAATGGCTATCCTTACATTGTTCACTCCGTTGTTAATGTACATTGAAAGGTGTTTTCGGTTGTGAAATTCGTCAAAACAACGTTATAAGTTATATGTGAACTGTGGAACGCTGGTACCGCAGGCAAGTGCTGACAAGCCACTGCCGTCGTTGTGTATCTCCGTTTGTTGTCAAAACATGCATGAAGTGATAACGTTAGTAGTCGAAATCAGTTTTCCTTGGGAAAGGGCTAAAGATACTCCCACACGTACGAGATGTCATGGTGTTTTCTGCATCATTTCTGTTTTTGACGGTAACTAGTTATCTTTATTTTGATCGTGACGACGTCCACACACTAGTATTTTTCTGTGGGGGGGGGGGGGGGGGGCAAATATATTATGCTGCTTATTGTGTAACAGTGGGGTTTAAGCGCTGCCAAACTGACCACGCCAGTTGCTCTAGAGCTTTTGGTGTTGTGGTTTGCACGTTGGATTTGTAATTCGCCGACCCGGGGTTGATCCCCGGTATCGGCATGTTTGTTTCTTTCTGTTTTTTAATTTATAATTTTGTTAATATCAATATTAATTCATCCTTTGGACTGTGATTTGTGTAGATGTTATACCAAATGTCACTCGTTTGACTTCTATATGATGGCTTTAATTTCATTCATATCAATCCTTTTTGATCCTGTCAGTTGTACCTTTTCATTTGCAAGTACAGCTTGTGTATATGTATTTATTGTACCTCTGTTGCCATATTCCTTTATCATTCAAAAGCATTGTGCATTAACATTTTGAGGTGTCCACAAATGTGTAAAACAATGATTGACATGTCTCTAGTATGTTTGTTTTTTCAGCAGTAAGAAGATTGTGCTCATGACACACAGCAGGTAGGGCCTGTTGTCTTTTGTCGCTAGACTTGCATGTACATGTAGGTGTAGACTGTAGAGACAGGTGCAGCATTGGGATTGACGAGAAGATTATGTGTATCACAAACACATTGTTATCTTTTGACAACAATATGTATTCTTTCCAAATCAATGGTATAATTATTTCGTCAAATATTTGATTGATGTCTGCCTTGAAATGCCAAATCTCACTCTCCTGTTTGTATCATTCAGATGGGACCTCTAGAGAAGAAAACAATTAGTCCATGAGAAGCTGTACGTAGGAGGAGGCACACAGATCTTGTCCCAAGCAGCAACAGATTGATGGCAGATTGTAAGTAATTGTGGAAATGTGTACTCTTTCCAAATCTGTCTAAAGTTTGATGTCTCTGCTTTGCATTGAAATTCTAACTTCCCTGTTTCTGTCCTCCATACCCCTCTACAGAAGAGAAGCAGAGCTTGGTCCATGACAAACTGTATGTGGAAGAAGCAGACAGACTTGATCCCAACCAGCCAGAAAAGGACACGCAGATATAGATCGCAACCGATTCTGAAAAGATGTATAAAAAATTATATTTTGACGGAATTGTAAATTTTCTGCGATTCTGCAGATTAACTTATAACAATGTAAAAACTTTACCTCAAATTACATGTATTTACATTAAGACAATCAGGTTGTGAGAGCAGACAAGTGTAAAATTGCCATTTTGTGAAAGTAAAACTGTAAAGACTGAAAGTTTTTTTCATTCTTTTTGTTCTTGTCTGTGTGTATGTGTATGCGCGTGTGTTTGTAAGAGAGAGATGAGATACTAGTAATCATTCTGAACTTCATCCCACTTGCTATCCAACATGCCATCACCATTTTTTTGATACAAGAAGACCAGAGACTTCATCGTTGTCAAGACGTGTATACCAAAATTGCAAAGGCCCTGGAGGTATATATCACAGGCATTTCCATACAAAATTTTGTTCCAATACCATGGCAATACAGAGGGACCAAACATGATAATAAAAATGGTCATAAATTCATCCTCTTGAAGTGATATATGCCAAAAATGTTAAAGTTCTAACGTTCATATGTCGAGGGCACCCTTATAGCAAATTCCATGTTATTCTGTTGTAATACGAGACCACAGAAATCTCCATTATGGAATGTTTGATTTTTTTCCATATATGTGATTGTGGAATAGCATTGTTGCATGGGCAGAGGGGCGGAGTGAAAATGGTGCATTTGCTCATAAGTAGATGTCGGCCTTGGTAGTAGTTCATTTCGAGAAGTTACTGTTAGAATGTTCTATTTTTGCGCAGGGGTGATTTGGAACAGTTCAATTTTGCATGGGAACGGGTATGGCTGAAATATGCTGTATTTGCTCTCAAGCAGATGTCGGCCTTTCTAGTATAGCACTACGTTCATATCATAATTTTTCATGGGAAGGGAAATTGATAAATTTCTAGGTGAACATATGGATACCAGTGTAGACTGCACTTTCGACATAAATCGATAGGTGACGTCGCCCTTTACTATTTAACAAAGTGAGTCGTCCGAATCATGTTCAACGTAGTCCAACAAACAAATTAAAATTCAAAGCATCGCACCTTCATGATGCAAGTGATAGCAAAGTTTGGAAGCGCGCCAACAATGACGTCAGACCAAGGGTGCTATATTTGAGGAGGTCAAAGGTCACCAAGGAATGTCTTCTCAGACTGCAACGATGGCGTAGCTCGTTTATACTGAAGGCAAAACAGTACCGTAGTGAAAGTTCTGTTCGTTTACTTGTAGCTAGACTTCTGTAAGAAGTGTAGGATGTTGTAGTGCACGTTTTGGCAGTGTTTTAGAACGTGACATTATGGTAAGAGTAGGCTGGGCGTTGGCGGCAGCGCTCTGTATTCTTGTGCTGGCTGAATGCGGAAGTGAGGGATCACACCGCAAACGTGATGGCGAGATCGCGGGGTTCAATGTAGTCATCGCTGGAAGACAAGATTCCAGAGACAAGGTGAGATTTAGAGAGTAGCTGACTTGATATCTTGTATCTTCTATATAATACCGTGACACACACGCACACACAGCCACTGTCCGAACGCCGTAAAATGGCCAGGCTGACCACAATGCACAAAATCCTACACAACACCATCTCCGTCCCACACACCTCGAGTCTCGTCCCAGCAGCTCGGTGCTCCCGCCGCACTAATCATGCTTTCAAGCTGCAGACCATCGCGAGTAAGAACAACTATTACAGGCTCTCGTTCTTCCCTCGGACCATCAAAGAGTGGAATGAACTTGAGCCTAGTGTGGCGGAGGCAGAGTCCCTCTCCCAGTTCAAAACTGAGCTGGGACGGGCTTCGCTGCACTGAGCTGCCCCCAGTCCATTGTACATAGTGTAAATAAGTGTGTTGTAATATCACTTGTCCTGTCTGCACATGTCCACGTCCTTTATACCCTTTGTTTTTCACATGCACTTACGTCATGCGCAGCTGCTAATAATCCACATTGTTGTGGGCTAAGCAGTACTGGAGATGATGACACGCACACACACTGAGACCGTCAGCACACAGACACATAGACACATATACACACAGAAACACACACACACGCACAGAGAGAGAGACAGACAGACAGACAGACAGACAGAGTAGGAGGGGGGGGGGGGGTAGATTACCATCCCAGCAATCATTGCAATATACGTTCCACTTCCAAGATGTGACTAACAAGTATGTAGACTATGTAGACGTAGTTATGGCTTCGCATCAATATGTACAATTTGTAAATTTTCTTGCCTTTAATTGTCAAAAGATGAAAATAGTCCTGTTATATTCGTGTACGACTTTTTTTTTTTAATTGCGTGACTTGATTTGATTTGACTCGATTTATTCAGCTGTAAGAAATACAGCCAGGCCTACCCAACTAGCCGGAGGCTATTATCAAGGGCGAGGCCTGGTAACTACCTACTGCATACAAAATCAACAAAATAATTATCGTAATAAACACTAGCTTCACTTCAAATATAGCGACCAAACTTAACCAAACTACAGCGTTTTTCTTCAAACACTATTGAATGATGATAATACTACATGTGAAACAGAAAAAAATCGAAATGTTCCAGAAAGCACCCATGGGAAAGGAAATGATATTTGAGATATTGTTTTTGTTATGATTGTAAGCAAATATCGTTTTCTTTATTTTCCCTTGGGTGCTTTTTGGTGCATTGTTTTTCTGACGTACAGGTAGTATGGATTCAGGAAGACTGCTTACTTATTGATGCAGTGTTATGGTGAATTGGTGTAATGTCATCTTTATGCGTGTCTATGTGCGGGCTAGGATAGCACAGCAGTGTGGGGTGTAATAATGCTTGCACTGAGTGCCGAGGTTGAGAGCTGTCCCTGTAGCTCAATTGGTAGCGGCCTCAAAGTTAAGCTCCCAGTTCCAATAAGCTCAGACACATACATGCAAGGAAAACTGGGAAACTCGGGTTCAAATCCTGGAGAGGGCATCTCTGTTGGGGCTGCACCCGTCTTTCGGAAGGGATGCAAAATGGGGGTCCCGAGGGAGTGTGTTGAGCACGTAACTCATCATTTAACTACTGAAACAGCTAGGAAATTTGCTGACTTATGTATCATACATTCGTATAATTCCACCAGGTGTCTTTATACCGCCACCTCAAAAAACGTTGTTATAGAGGCCTTCTCAAGATTGTTTTCAACGCTTTTTAAAATATCTGTATATTTATAATAATTATCAATTAATAATTTATTTATCAATATGATAAGTATTGTATGTAGGATATTTAACATTCAGTGTTCAAGACAATCTTGGGAATACCTCTATACTAACGTTTTTGTTTTTTTTGAGGTGGCGGTATTATGGCACCTGGTGGAATTATGATAGTCGATGTTACCCCTATAGGCAATACAAACAAATCCCATTTTACAAACGTCTAAAGTTTGCTGTAGTTGAACTGACCATTTTGCTCTGTGTGACAGGTCACGGAACGCAGAGTCAGACGACAAGATGACATAGGCGATATGGCCGACGTCTATTGGCTGCACGTCGACTCCCACGTGACGTCACGATTCGCCACTGTAACGGTCGAAAGTAAGCTGGCCAATCGCGGGGACCGAGGCCGGGAGGCAGTCTTCACTATGCAGCTACCAGAGACAGCGTTCATCTCCAACTTTTCTATGTAAGTATAGGGCACTTGTCATGACCTATATACTATTACTACGAGCGTATTCTAGAGATAGAGCTAAATGCGCTTCGTCCTCGGTTTGATCAAGGAGGTTGTTTGGATGTATCATTATCTCTATGAAAAATTGAGGTATTGTTTTTGTTGTGTCTGTGTGTCTGTTCGTCTCTGCCACATATTTGCTAAGATGGTTCGTTAATAGACACAGTCGAGTTGACCCTCTGCTTTGGAGAAACCATACATGTCAGTTACACTATGGGTACGTCTATGCTCGTCCGTTGTGTTTTAGGGTAATCAACGACACCCTGTACGTGGGGACTGTGATGGAGAAGGGGGCGGCGAGACAAGCGTACGACGCCGCGGTAGAGGCCGGAGAAAGCGCCGGGCACGTCGCACAAGAAAGGTCTGGATCAAAATCGTAATCGTTTTGTTGAAATGATTTCTTTATCAACATAATTTTGCTGGATGAATGCATACGGTTGACTGCTTTTACCATAGCGAAATACTCGAAGCTGGTCTTAATATGACTATCAAATATTCGACAAATTCTATCTCAACCCTAGCCTTACCAAACTTTTATATCCCTCTGACAAAGAAGCGATTGAAGTCTATCATGATGGCAGAAGTGTTTTTACCTAAGAATAAATATAGATTGATATGCCAAACTGTTTTGTGATATAACGATTAACTATCAAGTGCATGGGTTATTCTATATCACCAACGGATACAATACAGATGAATAGATAGTTCTGTGAACCATTCAACGCCTCGATAATCCAATAATAAGTGAAGAAATGCGTGAACCAACAAATTGATGGATAAAAGTTATTTGGCTCTCAAAGTTTTACTTTTAAAAAGGCTTCCATGCAAATGAAAGATCAAATAAAAACATCTTCTCCAGTCCGAGAGGTCGCGAAGAGTTCCGGATCGCCATCAACGTGGGTGCAGAGGAGAAGGTCACGTTTCAGCTCACCTACCAGGAGTTCCTTGTACGCAGACTCGGCATCTACGAGCACGTCATCAGGTAAACGGTCACGCGATGATCACGCGGTGGCCACGTGATCATCACGTGATGGCCACCTGCCTTCTATGGTTTGACTGTTATATGCCGCAGTTACTTTCGTCAAACGATTTGAATTTTCGTCACACGATTTTCTGCAACGCTTCGACGGAACTGACCATCGACATTCGTCATTTTTTGTCGTAAACCCGTCGTACGACATATGTGACAGGCCAAACAATAGTCAGTGCCTTTAATGGTTTTGTGGTACATATACTTACAATACTCGTGTGTATGCATTGCAAATGATGCTATTACCATATTCTTGAATACAGATACATGTACAGTAGCCAGTGAATTGCACAACGGATAACTACATACTTATTGCACTGAATCCCAAAGTACCGTACTGATGCTGTCCAGCTGAATAACTTGGCTTTGTTGCACCATCCAGATAATTGCACAAAATGTGCTAGCAAATGGGGAATGCAACTCAACGGCTTCTACTGTATTAGGAAAATTTGTGAAATGAATTATTATGCATAGTTGCACTTAGGTTGAAAATTACTTGTTGATTTTCGGACCATGGCATTCAAATCAGACACGAGAATTGAAATTTTCTTTTTTGTCTTGCAGTATCAGACCAGAACAGATCATACCAGACATACGCATTACCGTGGATCTACGCGAGTCACAGGGCTTCAGCTTTCTGCGCGTGCCCGACATCAGGACCTCGGACCTGCTGACGGACCAATCAACAGGTGTCTTACATCTGCAAATAATTCAAAACTTATTCCTAAACAAAAAACAAACAAACTAACATTAAAAATTATTTGGAGAGCCTCTGTATTCTCGACACAAATTATGTTAAACTACTTACGATACATGCATTCGTGAACAGTTTCACTAGTCACTTGAAAACAATGTTATTTGTACACAATTACAACGAAGAAGGTGACAGACGGTACAAAAACATTGGTCTTGAGTAAAAAAAATGGAAGTTTGTTATCCATATACCAGATGAATGTCGTTTGTTACGTTGAACAGATGAGTTGTCCACTGCGACTGTGTCACGTGTGAGTCCTGAACATTACACCGTCACATACTCGCCGTCCGAGCAAGAGCAGGCCGCCATGTCTGCCAAGGGCATCATGGGAGATTTCGTCGTGCAGTATGACGTTATTCGCCAGCAACAGATCGGATTCATCCAGGTAAAACAGTTTTCTTCTTAAACGAACACAATTTATGTCAAATTGACTTAATGTACATTGACAAATATTTGACATTTATTCTTATCATTCCGTTTTAGTTTTAGGAAATAATTTTTAAAAAGTATCTAGTAGAAACTTTGAATTTGATATCGTTATTTGCACAGGTTTACGGGGACTACTTTGTACACTACTTCGCGCCGACCGGTTTACCAGTCATGCCCAAGAATGTGATCTTTGTGATTGACGTCAGCGGATCCATGAGCGGGGACAAGATACGTCAGACTAAGGAGGCCATGACAGTCATCTTGGATGAGGTAAGCAATTTGTTTATTTATTTATTTGTTTGTTTTTAATAAGAGAAGCTACTTACCTCCAGTAGTGAATGCAAATCTGTCATATATACTATAATTACTACAGTTACCAGGTATACCAATTTGGAATTTTTTTTTCACTCTTTATTGTGGTTAATTCTTCCTCCCCTCTCCTAGCTTCGAGAAACGGACTTCTTCAACATCGTGACGTTCTCTGACCGCACCAAGCGGTGGAAGTCGGAACTGCAGGTGGCGAATCAGGAAAATGTCAGGGCTGCTGACACTTACGTCACCAGCATGGTAGCACAGGGAGGTACGTGAGGAGTAACAATAGCTACGTTGAAACAAGTTGATAGTTAAGTGTCGCAAAAGGTGTTGTCTTTTTAGGAGTCAACGTCTAACAAAGACGTCATGTTAATTTGTAGTTTGCACTTTGTTTGTAAAAGATATCAAAACATTACCTTTTTAGAATATTATGCTCTTCATAGTTTCGGCAGTGACTTTATTATAAAAAAAGACAAAAAAGCTGTAATAAAAAAATGTAGTAGTGTGTACATACTTTTGCTGTATGATAAGGTCGGTCCCGCAAGGTGTTTCCATGACACGAATTCACAAGGGAATGCATGCTTTAAATTTATAGATTGTTTGGCAACCTAATCGCAGTACTATACTAACGGCTTCGCCCCTGAGGCGTCGCGAAAAAAAACTAATACGCTTTCCGTTACTGCAAGGAACGAATATCAACGACGCCATCCTGGAAGCCTCTGTATTGTTGGACCCAGAGCTCCGTTCCCGCCATGACAGTCGAGCCTCCATGATAGTTTTACTGACGGACGGCCAACCCACGGTTGGGGTGACGAGCACCAATCAGATCATCGCAAACGCACGTGACTACCTGGCGGGAAACCATGCCCTCTTCTGCCTCGGTTTCGGATACGACGTCTCGTTCGAATTCCTGGAAAGACTTGCACTGCAAAATGGAGGTATGGGCCACACCTGCCATGTTGGTTTTCAGAAAGAATACAAACTTTTAGTTGTTTCTCAAACAGAAAAATCTCCACATAGAATAGCGTATTTGTACAATGTTACATACTAGTATTCTAAAGTAAAATCTGATATATGACGACTTGGTCAGAAAAGCATTGTAAATTTAGCTATCGGAAGGGGAAAAGAGATTTTAGCTCATTATTTCTCCAGGATTATTCCTGAGTCCTCAGAAACTGAAAGATTGGCGCAAGTCACAGAGTCTTAAAACTTAAACTATTTCAGGACTCAGGAGACATCTTAAGAATCAAGACTAATATCAGGTCTCCGGGTAAGGTTTAGGTCACAATTCCCAACCCGGGGCCCGGCCTGGTAGCTTTCGGAAACGGCGCCAAAACACTCACAACGTAGAAATAAAACTAGTCATGAGCATAATTTGTGTATATTCCTCGACAAACACTTTATTTCTCGTTTCCGCAAACATCCCGACCGGGCCCGGTTTTGAAATGGGGCCTAAGCCTAAGAGAGTAAAGGTTGATTGACAACTACTTGTACATTTCAGGGTTTGCCAGACGAATCTACCCAGACGATGATGCTGAACTCCAACTGACGAGCTTCTTTGACGAGGTGGCCAAACCCCTGATGATAGACGTCAACATGCGGTACGGCCAGGCAGGCAACCCAGCACTTCAGGTGAGTAATGCTAACGATACTACATGTAGTAATTGATGTGTTACGCCGAATGATGGATATACCGGCTATATAGATACAGATACAGGTACAGAATTGGGAAAAGGGGGCCCGGTCGGATAGTTTACGGGGTTTTTTTTTTTGCACTTTGTGACGTGACCCCTACATGGCTTTGTTGGACGCCCCGCAGCTACCAGGCTATTTGTTGGCAAGACCGGGTCCCCAGATTTTAAAACGTCATTTGAAACACATACACAAATTTTGTATGCATTTTTATTCCTGTAGATTGGTGACTGATACAGTGACAACACTGTAATTTCTAATATAACCTGATTTTCTGGGCTACAAAATATAGTTGAATAGTTTTTAGTATGTTCTGTACTAAGACATTCTGAAAATTTAAATTCCTGCATTTATATTTAGGTTGCTGACGTCACGCAGACTGCCTTTTCAAACTACTTCAACGGCTCTGAGGTGGTGGTTGCCGGGCGTTTCCCTGGAGCCCCGCCTAGCAACTTCCACGTGACCGTGACGGGGAATGGAGCACAGGATGCGCTTTCATTGGTGGAGGATTTTCAGGTGTGTGATATATTCCGAGTGCTTCTGCGCCGTTTTCAATTGCTCAAAATGTGAAATGATGATATAAATGCAGAAATATAGTGCAAAAGGTGTCAATATCATTACAGATTGCCTCATCCAGAACAGTTCCACCTGATATTGCTTAGGATACCTTTAACATATACCGATGGGAGCGTACTATAGCTAACACACACCCCTCCCTATTTTATGTATCGTAGTTGGCCTCGTTAGCTGCTCCTGAGGGATTCGTGGAGCGCCTATGGGCCTACCTCACCATCAAAGACCTGCTGAAGAAAGAGCGTACTGCGACAGAAGAGGAACAACAAAACAAACTGAAGGAACGCGCTCTTAACATGTCCTTAGAGTACAACTTTGTCACCCCTCTCACGTCTATGGTTGTTCTTCAGAACAAAAGAAGGGGGCAGCCTACTAACAAAATGTTCGGTGATTCTCGCCAAGTGGTACTCGCTAGTGCCCCAAGAAGTGGTGCGACTAGTTTGAGGTCGTGGCCATTTTGGCTCGTCGCGTCAGCTATTGTCTTCGCTTTGTTACCTCCGTAAGACGGGGTATTGTTTTCGGTATGTTTGTTTGTGTTGGTGTCTGTCCGTAGTTGTTTGTATTCAGTACATAGAGTGGTAGGATGTGAGGCAGAAAATGGTATAACTGGAGATAAGCAGGATGCGAAGGTTGGCTCTGGCTGGGTTCAAAGTTGCTAGGCACGTTAGTGGCAGGAAGTTAGGTCTAAGGTCCCAGAATAGGTTATCTAATTTCCTGCCTTCAATTTCCTACTATCTGCAAATCTGTTGCATTATAGTTTGCCATTGAGAAAATGTAGAGACAGAAACATCAAGGAATTAACAATTGATAGTATTGATGACGTAGAAACTCAGATTAGCTTTCATGTTCATATTGATAGTAAAGAATAAACCAAGAAATTCACACAAAAAATAAATATTTCACGCTTAACAAGTACCTAGTATATACATATAGAACAAAGAATGCCGCTTTTATTGCTTGTTTGAACTAAATGTTGCTGATTATATCTGCATACTTAATAACTTAATAACAATATCCTATATCGATACACATGCATTCTGAAAGAATTGTGCCATGACGACATGTAAAATTTGTATGGATGAATAAGTAGGGTAGGAATGAAACTCATCAAACAAGTTGTGTGTTGTTTGGTTCTTTTCAATAGGGTTTTCACGACACCTTTAGCTAGCTAGTACCTGCAAACACTCATGCAATTTGAAGAAAAAAAGAGAAAGAATATTAAATGAGGAACGGTCGCAGTGAATAGAAAATTAATTTGATGTCACATCCAGACTGGTAAAAATGTTTGACTCTGGGAGACCAAAAATGTATTTTTGTGGGTGGGTTGGGGGCGGAAAAGAATGAGCTGAACTAGCTGACTGGACGAGGGTTTAGGGAGGCTTCATTGAAAAGATCCCGGAAATTTTGCTTTTGTAACCAGTTTCTTTCACAGTCCACCTGTGATCTTCAGGTGCTCTCCCATCGTGAACGGACAGGCGTCGCTGCAGAGCCAACAAACGGCCTCCGCAACCTCTTCGGGCGCTGCATGGCGACCCAAGGGGTGACCTGTAGGGTCTAGCATGTGCTGAATATCTGGTGGCGACTGTTCCTTAAGGAGCGTTCCCATGGGAGTAGCGGTAAGATACGGACAGACGGCGTTCACACGTATCCCCTCCTTGGCGTACTCCACTGCGGCTGTTTGAGTCAGACCAAGGACCGCCCACTTGGACGCACAGTAGGGGCTGTGGTACAGGAAGGGGTTCACGCCTGCATAGCTGCTGGCGTTGACGATGCTGCCCCGCACCCCGCGGAAGCGGCACACGTGCGGCTTGCAATTGTCGGCCCATCTAGCCGGATCGCTCACCACGGGCTCCTGCTGCAGCATCTGGGCGATCTCGTACTTCAGACACAGCCACACGCCCTTCACGTTCACGTCCATGACGCGGTCGAACGCGTCCTCGGGCGACTCCACGATCCGTGCCGAAGCTCCCAAGATCCCGGCGCCGTTAAAGGCGCAGTCGATCCGGCCGAAGCGCTGAACCGCCGCGGTTACCATGGCTTCCACGCTTGTCGCCATGGTAACGTCCACCTGGACGGCGATGCTCGGAGTTTGGAGCATGCCCAGTGTCTCCTTGGCGCTCTGCTCGTCGATATCAGCCACCACACAGCTGTACCCGAGCTCAGCAAACCTGACCGCCGTGGCACGGCCGATGCCGCTCCCGCCTCCCGTTACCAGGGCAACGGGCTTCCGCGTGGTGGTAGCCATGGTTACAGATGGATGCCTAGAAAACAGAATGCTAACTATTATTACTTGACTGAATTTCTGTTTGATATTATTGATTTGTACACCTTTGATTTTATACGTCAGGTATATGATAAACATTCTGAAAGAATCGGTACCGACGTTTGTCGACATGGAATTTACAGTGTTCACTAAATATAAGGCTAGTATCTCACAGCACTTGAATCAAGCTTGCGTCACTGCGGGGTTCAAAAGATACTCAACGAATTTCAGAGATTAGGAACGAAGTGTCTTACTGCGTATCTTGTCGTCTTCTAAGTCATATTTTTACGTATCACGCAATATCTAAATTATAAAAGTCGGAGAAAATAACAAAACAGTGACGCAGCGAATGAACCCCGCAGTGACGCAAGCTTGACGCAAATGTAGTGAGATGCCACCTTATGGGTGGTTCACACGTCTGTATATGTTCAAAGTATGGAATTCGAAGGCTAAACCAAACATTGACCTTCACAAAGCCCTTTCCAACCAACGTTAACTTAGACGACTTTCTTTAGGTTTCTTTTCATATCGTTGTTGGTTTCTGGCCACCGATATCACGTACGGTCAGAGAATCTTCTGCCTCGGGCACGTTTCAAAATTTACCCCTGCCTTGGTGATTTATTTTCTTGGCTGCTTCCGCTAATATTCTGTCAAA
Source organism: Branchiostoma floridae x Branchiostoma belcheri (assembly GCA_019207045.1). Classification (NCBI taxonomy): domain Eukaryota; kingdom Metazoa; phylum Chordata; class Leptocardii; order Amphioxiformes; family Branchiostomatidae; genus Branchiostoma; species Branchiostoma floridae x Branchiostoma belcheri. Next base: position 18,211,799 of record CM033033.1, on the reverse strand, counting down.
GTATCTTTGTATTACACGGTTGCGTGCAACTGAAACCACTGTCAATGCCAAAAATACCGTTGTCATACAAAGGTGGTTTTGTGGTGGACTTAGAATTGAGTTTGAATCACTAGCAGGCCCCTATGGTGTGCCCTTGTCAAAGATACTTAACACCTACTTCCTCCTTCGACCTAGTTGAAGATGAGTACCTATCTTCTCTTGAGACGTCTTTTCGGATGGTACGCGAAAACGGAGGTGTAGTGCTTTATGAGGAAATCCCCACCTTTAAGCAGCTTAAAGAATCCACCACACATATCCTAAAGACTATTGATCCACCTGGGTGTGAGTGGATATAACCTTACTGTCCTGTACTAACGCAGAGCCCGGCCAGGTAGCTTACGGGAACGAACATTATGATATAGAAACAAAGACAGAAGTACACAAGACTTATAGAGGATAGAGTCGTGGGCATTTTTGTGTATATTTGTACGTATGCATTTCTATTTTCTAGTTTGGCAAACAGTCCGATCGTTTCCGCAAACAGCCCGGCCCAGCCTCAGTTTGGAAATGTGACTTAGGCCTTACCGGCTATACAGAATGGCAAACACCTGTTACAACAAGTATCAAAATAATCTTCCACTATCTCCGAAAACGAACCCTATAAAGCCGAATTCATGAACTCAGAATTAGCTTTTAGACTAGCGTAGACAGGTATGCTACATTGTTTAGACACTGTGCCCTTTCGTGTTGCCGGAAATTTGACTAATGGCAAGAATTTGCAAGGAACTTTTAATTAAATCTACGAACAGTGGTCTAAAAATGGTGCGAAAACGTTGGCATCTCATCAGCTGCTATGAATACAAAAACAAGATTCTAAGATTCACCTTTGTTTTGAAGGAGAAGGAGGAATTCAAGAAGACTGGATCACGAGTTCAGGTGTGTGTTTTGGAAGAATGGCGCCCCACGTGCACTAGTGTACCGACTAGCTGAGTACATGGGTCAAGTATCGAGTCAGGTGTGCGAAGTCCAACATTCCCAGGCGCCATTGTTCCAACTCACAGCAGCTGATCGAGGATAGAGTTTCTTATACAGGCGGATTCAAACTTTAGGTAAAACTTTATAGAGCTCTTTTTAAGAGCCCTGTTCTATATCACTCTTTGAAGAGTTATACAGATGGCTTCTTAAGCTAATGGCACATCCCACCGTACGTGTTATTTGTCCGTACGTTATTTTTTTTTGAGGCCACGTTCGCCACGTATTTATTAAAACGTGGGGAACGCCCGGCACAAAAAGTTTTGCCGGCACGTAATATTTCTACGACGTGTCTGCGTGCTCCGTCGGATTCCCCGTGACAAGTTCGTACGGAGGCGGTACTTACCACTTACGGATCCCAAAAGATTGCCCACGTTTTGGCACGTATACAGCACGTATTTGCACGTACAGTGGGTTGTGCCCTTAGCTTAACAGATGGATTCGACTCTGCAAGCCATATTCTATATATAAGGCCACCGATCAATTTCTATAGTACAAGATGTGTACTATAGTTCGTGAAACATTTCATACTATTCTATGTGGTGTTTTATCTCGAAAGCTGACCTTTTTTCTTTGCGTTCTTACTACATTATATTTATCACTCTCACCATGAAGCTCACGATTTTGGGTCCGTGTATTTGTGAGACTCAGTAAAATTGTGACTAGAGAAGTCGTAGACTGATATTTATAAATTTTCATATGTTGGTAGGTGTTGAAGAAATGCCCAGATTGTGCCCCCCCCCCCCCCCCCCCTGCTGGTGGCTTTCTAAGGTTTCGTATATAATAAGCAGTTCCACTCTTCAGAGTACGCATGCACAGCTACATGGACTGTGGGTAATATGTCAAGGGCGATGGCCCCTGAGACATTTTTAAAAAGTCTGAACATTGTTATGCAAATCAAAACAATGCTCGAGACGAGAACTGTTTACCAGTCAGGGACCTTGACCTTTGACATATTACCCACAATCCATGTCACTGGGCATACATACGTCTGAATGGTGACCGATCTATTGACTTCGAGTGCTGTCTCGATAATGTATTGTTATACCTGACCCCGTAGGTCACTTGCTACACCCCGGAGCATATTTGCATACCATTATCGTACACTGTAACGTTACACAAATCCACGAATTAGTGAAGTTCGGCTCACACTTTGCCAAGTAACGTTACATGTATTTTAGGTAGACTATTAGGGGGTACATTTTCTTGGCTTTCAAACGTAACTCCACGAAGAAAACTAGAAGAAGCCTTCATTCAGTGCAAGCACATTTTGCCTGTATAAAGCTGTTGTAGTCATTTTAAACGTCAACCGCCACAACTAAATGCTTGCGTTAACAAAATAATGTGTCATGGCGTTACATTTATTTTTCAAACACTATTCAAGGCGGCATTCAATCATGCATTACTCAAATGTCTAGAACTTATAAACTCTGAAGAGTAAACATGTTCCTACCTCTGTGACAAAAGTTGTAATCTATAGTGCTGGGTCTTGGTGCAGTCACTTCTGTATGAAATATCGTCTGATCTAACCTGTTTGGTCTCTTCCTGTGACCCAAAATTTGACCTCTGAGACAAAACTTGTAATTTACAGTGCTGATTCGTGACGGAGTCACTTCTGTGTGAAATATCGTCTGATCTAACCGGTTCTCTTATTGTGACGCATCCGTAAAGTCAAAGGTTCACCCCTGACACAATGGCGGCCATGATAACATGACAGTTTGTTAATGAATGTAGCTGGCAGCGTCTTCGATATTTGAATTGAATTCCTGTTAACGTTGTTGTTGTAGTTGTTGTGCACCTACAATGTACTAACGTATAGATCAGAGCGTTTCCTTACTGTTTCAATTGGGCGGTTGATAGTCCTTCCCTTTAAACTTGTCTTCAAAATCCAGGTAAATCTTAGAGTGATTAGCTATAGCCTTTTTACAGAAAGACGTCTACGTCTTCCCGCCACATTGTAGATTTACTTGTTGGTGCTTGTTGTAACAGGAGTTTGTAATACATGTACAACATAACCGGTATATAAACTTGGTCGTACTTGGGCGTAACACAAGCGGCGAAGGTTTTATAAAATTATATTGGAAAGGACCCCTACTCTTTTCAATTGTGGTAGGTTCTTTATCGTGTTTCAGGTGTGGCCCTCCTCAAACACAGGAACCTTGGTTTTACAAAACGCCTTCTTCAAAAAATCTTCTTCAAGTGAGTCTAGTGGGTAAATAGGTGTTAAGTACCGCAGTTTCCCATCGGCACGGCATCGGACTCAATTATAAGTTAACAGTCTTACAACAAGACTACCTTGATATTTTAAAGCTAAGTGTGGTATTGGCAGTGGCCTCATGAAGTTGCTCGCAAACTGAACCCTTTTCACTGTATATTAGCAGAAGCAGTCATCAGGAAGTGATAAAAGTAACATTCTGTTTTTTAGGCATCCATCTGTAACCATGGCTACCACCACGCGGAAGCCCGTTGCCCTGGTAACGGGAGGCGGGAGCGGTATCGGCCGTGCCACGGCGGTCAGGTTTGCTGAGCTCGGCTACAGCTGTGTGGTGGCTGATATCGACGAGCAGAGCGCCAAGGAGACACTGGACATGCTCCAAACTCCGGGCATCGCCGTGCAGGTGGACGTTACCATGGCGACAAGCGTGGAAGCCATGGTAACCGCGGCGGTTAAGCGCTTCGGGCGGATCGACTGCGCCTTTAACGGCGCCGGGATCTTGGGCGCTTCGGCACGGATCGTGGAGTCGCCCGAGGACGCGTTCGACCGCGTCATGGACGTGAACGTGAAGGGCGTGTGGCTGTGTCTGAAGTACGAGATCGCCCAGATGCTGCAGCAGGAGCCCGTCGTGAGCGACCCGGCTAGATGGGCCGACAAGCCGGACGTGTGTCGCTTCCGCGGGGTGCGGGGCAGCATCGTCAACGCAAGCAGCTTGGCCGGACTGCTTCCCAGTCCGTGGTTAAGCCCCTACGGCGCCTCCAAGTGGGCTGTCCTGGGAATCACAAAGACAGCCGCAGTGGAGTACGCTTCGGAGGGGATACGTGTGAACGCAGTATGTCCAGGGCTCACCGCTACTCCCATGCGGGATCAACTGGTGGAGCAGTCGCCACCAGATTTCCAGGATCGGGTGGATCCGAAGTCGTACCCCGCAGGTCGCCTGGCAGCGCCCGAGGAGGTTGCGGAGGCTGTAACCTGGCTCTGCAGCGACGCCTGTCCGTTCACTACGGGAGAGCACCTGAAGATCTCAGGTGGACTGTGAGGGGTGCTTCACTGCTAGTCAGGCAAATGCACAAGCTCTCATCGTTCACAGGCCTGTCCAATGGAAGTGCTGCTAGAAGCATGCTTTAGTCACGCTGCATGCTATACTGCTTCCAATATAAAAAAGAAGCATCTTCTATGTTTAAATTTGAAGGGCGGTTCATATTGTAGTTTAAATTGTCATTTTATTACTACAGCATATACACCGAAACATTTATCACAGGTGTGACTCTAGTGCTACTTGAAGCAATCTGCAGTCCTACTTCTTTGGATCACGCAGTATGTCAAACAATCAAAGTTTCATGAAAACATATATCATTATAGATAGTGAGACCAATGAAATCAGCTCCTTTCTAGATGGAAGCTGAATATGGCATATATCTTATTCGCTCTAAACAACAAGCACCGCTAAGTTCATCTATACCAGTAGAAGTTTAAATTTTAAAGGAACAAAAATTCAGTTTAAGGCTAAGCTCTTGCTTTTTTTTCTACGCAATGTAATTTTTTTTTTTTTAGTCTTTTGGTTACTTTTTCAGGTCTAGATAGACTGCTCGGCTTTGCTATTGGTAATGAAATAATTGCTTTTGGTAATAAAATAATGGTATCTCACCATCCGAATGACAGCTCATCTGTGTTGGTAGATTCCATAGTGGAAAAGTTTAAACTTTCTTCCAACACAACAGAAAGTCTCACTATAAATTTTCGGTCGAGTACTCCGACCTCCGACTCCGATAGAAGATTCGCTACACTGATGTTCCGGATGTCGTCCATGATTGTCGTTCTCTTTCGTTGACACGAACCTTTAAATAGAAAGGATATTACACGTAGACGTCCATACGTTACGGTTGTTATCTGATAGGGGAGACCATTTCCTTGATTTGACATACTGAAAAGATCATCCCAAATGTCAACAGTTGACATCCTTTCAAAGAGAAGCTGCTGTTTTGTAGAAGCCATGGAAACAATATGCTAATACATCGATAAAGATCTCAGAAAGTCTATCATGTAAAACCAAAAGGCGTTATCCAAATCTCGGCCACGTCAAAAGAAGAGGAACCAAATTCACCAGTAGACTTCCATCGTCTGTATTGAATGCCGTATATTTCTCAGACAAAAACCAATTCCATAGTTTAATCTTTTTGTGTCGTAAATGTTTAGCTGATATAAGAGTAGACATGGACTTTGCAAAAACAAGAAGCCATCTGATCTTTTGTATGGACATCAGTGTCCGTACAAGGCTGAGCCTACTGCTGTTGGCTGCTGCGTATATAGCTGTGGGGGCCGGGCAAGGTAAGCCTATCTATCGTGTATTTGTGCATTTAGATAAACTAATATTCGAACATCATATTCCAGTGTATCTGTACCGTTGAAAGCATTTGACAAGTCTTGGTATGTTCCTGTGGAATGGAATTTGTTCAGACAAAATTTTCTTAATGCGAGACGAAAATTTATTTTCATCTATTAAAATGCTATCTTAAAGTCCTTAAGTCAAATTTATCCTAAAATTGTCAATTTACTTTTTATAACTCATGCTTGATATTTTAAAATAAATTGCATTGTAGCACGAGAGAATTGACTTTTTTGTAAGAAAAGGTTCCATTTTTTGCACTGTTTGTGTCATGTCACTTCCTGTTCAAACTTATGTATGGGAATTGCTTGTACATGTACTTTAGAGTCAGGATTTGCGCTCTTAGAAAATATGACCCTTGATCAATGTTGCAGTTGCAGCCATGCATCTGTTTGTGTATTTGTGTCGATATGTCTTCGTTAGTTCGATACAATTCTTGTCTAATAGCAGCGCTAACAGAAGTTGGCTTAACTTCAGTGCGTCAAAATCTTATCTGTGCTTATTAACAAAATATTTCCAGACCAAAGTTAAGTACTGAATAGCATTTCTGAACTTAAAATCGAACACAATCAAACCTGAGGGCAAAAGAACTTAGCAAAGTAAGCATTTGTCTGACAGACGCCATTACGTACAATCAGGTGCAATCAGGAAATGCCACGTCTCCCAATAAAACCCATGAGACTGAAGGTTAAAACCAAATGTCAAAAGCCCAGCGGCCCATCGTGACGACGAATGTATGAAGTGTTCCATTTCGGACAATTAAATACCAACTATGTATATCTCTAAAGCTTTTTTTTTACTTATGGTCATATTAAATATTTAGATACATGTACTTGTTTCTATAACCATCGCTACTTCATACTATCATATGATCTTTGCCAGCTGGGCAAAGCAAATATTAATTAAAGCAGTCAAAGATTAGTGTTGGTTGAAGTATCGCACAACATGATTGATTTTATGTATGGATATAATTTCCCCCAGCGCAATCACCTATTGCCACGTCTCCCAACAAAACCCATGGGACTGAAGACTATAACCAAATGTCAAAAGTTCACTGGGGAAATCGTGATCACGGATATACATATGTAATATTCTATTTTAGACCATTAATCATAAACCAGCATGTCTCTCTTTTGACTCGTTGACATACAAAACATTAAGATGCTATAATAATCGCTATTTGATGCTTTGTCGTATGAATAAAGCATCATATGATACTAGAACATGAAATTTGCTAAAAAGTAAATTTAAACTTGAACAGCCAAAGAGTCAAGTTGATTTAAGTGTCACAGACAGGGAAGACAACAGGTGGATTCCGTGGATCAAGGAGGCGGTCTAGAGAAAAAGTCATGAACCCCAGTGATGAACCGGGGCGAGTGGGGATACAAACTTAGCCACGTTTGGGATTGTGTTCTCGCCGCAAAAGCGCCACCTACATCGGTTATATATAGCGGCGAGACGCAGAACTCCAGTTAGAAGCTCTAAGGAAGTATTACCTGGTTGTGTAAAACTTTCCTATATCCCACAATTAATTAATATCAGTTTCACTTCCTGCCTTTCATTTAGGCACCACTGCTGACTATCATTGGTCGATGGATGATACGACAATCGTCGACGATAGCCACCCAACATCTTATGCGCACGCGCACGGATCCCCGTCAATAGTGGACGGCATTATCGGTAGCGCCATCTATCTGAACGGACATGAACAGCACCTCGACCTTGGAGAATTCCCCGGTAACTGTTTATCTTCCCCGACAAATTGTACTCATGGTTTTTCACTCGCTGTTTGGATCAAGCCGGGAAACAAAACTAAGGAGCGGAGCTTTCTTCTTTCTACGGGCGGACAGACTCTGATGTCACAAGGCTTCTACTTCGACTTCAAGCCGGATGAAGGATACGAGATAGGCGTTGCTGATTGGTGGAGAGAATGGAAAGTGACCTTTGACCTACGGGATGGATTATGGGTACATATTTTATTTACGTGGAGAACAGATGCAGGGCTTACTCTGTACGTGGATGGGGATTTTGTGTCTTCAGACGGAACGGGTGTTGAGAGACCAGGGGCGACGCAACCGCAGTACGACATGTTCAAGACCTTCAGCGTTGGGAAGCCGAATCACTTCGCGGATGGATATGGACACGTAACAATTGATGAGCTGTCCTTCTGGAGCAAAGTTGTAGATGCTGAAAATCTGACCATACATGGTAAGCTTTTTTTTAAAATGTCATTATTCCCAATGGGTATTGTACTTCATTTTGCATATGATTAAGAAAGTTTCCTTACTATTTCAGTAGTAAGGCCACAGCCAGTAAATTTTATGGATAACATTCACTGCAGACTGCAAAAAAATAGACAAACAAGTTGAGCTACAGGGACACCCCTTCCCTTCCCCTACTGTTTGTAATTGTAATATACAGACTATGATACTGTGCTAGAACTAGTCAAATACCGTTTGTATCAACTCACATTTGATTTGCAAATGGAAGTGTTCAAATTAAGTGGTATGTGATGAAAGTGCTCCTTTTGATTTTACTTTGTCTCTAACAGACCTGCTTTACCTGGGATGTCACGAAAGAAGCTCTAAGAACAATACGGAAATCACCCAACAGCCAATGAACGACACCAACATGGTCGTCACCATTTGCCGACAGGCATGCGGGAGGGGTGGTTACGTCATGTCCCTGCTGACCAATGGCACGAGTTGTTTCTGTACATCGGACGCCATGTTGAATATGACATCAAAGGAATGTTCGACGCCTTGTTCTGGTGACTCTTCCCAAACATGTGGTGGTAAAAATAATGTCTACAGTGTATATCGCTCTTCTGGACTTGCTATTCCCGAGTTGTCCAATCCGGAGACAATTTCAGAAATAGTCTATGAGATGGAAAGTAGTCACCCCTACGTCCTAGTATCTGACCTTGTGCGCTTCAACTTCTCGGTAAGGTCAGGAAGTGACGTCACGTTCTACATCCGGTTCGGTGACGACAATTCCGTAGAGGAGTCAAGCAACGGGGTTGTTCACCACGCTTTCAAAGAAGCGAAAACTTTTGAGGTTAATGTAACGGCAATGAATGATATAAGCAACGTTTGGAGGACATTCTATGTCACAGTTGAAATGCTGGAAACGCCGATCCGCCATGTTGAAGTTGTGGCTATACCAGCGGAGCCCAGTCGGCCTCCAGAAATTCAACCCTTCCTCGTGGGAGGACAAGACGCTACGTGCTGGCTTTCGTATGGAGACGGGTTTGTTGTAGAATTTGCCCCAAGGAAAATATCGAATTTTACCAACACGCACGTTTTCCCTAATGCTGGCGACTATCGGGTGGAACTGAACTGCAGCAACCACCTCGGGTATATGACAGCACACACAAACGCCCTCTTGCAAGACCGAGTGGAATTTCAACTGATGACCGAGATATTAGATGTTGAGCACGGGGACTCATTCAACGTTTCGTGTCTGGTTCTTAGTGGCACAAACTCAACGTTTTGGCTTGCGATTGGAAACGACTCTACAGTGGCATACAGAAACTTCAACCCAGAACTCGGAAATCTGACCTTTGAACTTGGACCAGACTACTACGATTGTCCGGGGACCTACGCCTTCGCTCTTTCTGCTTTCAATCTTGTGACGCCTGTGTTGAGACAAATTGGAACTGCAAACATCTTAGAACGGATAGACAATCTAACAATATATCCAGAAACTACCTACGCTAGCCCTGGACAAAATGTAACCCTACAGGTAAAAGTATCGTCTGGAACTGACGTCCATCTTGTTTGGGATATACAAGGATCACCCATGTGGGTGCACGCCGCAGAGGATGACGGGAGTGCTACGTCACTGGGTTACGTCACCTTCGCCCTTCCTCGTATCGGAGAGTACGAAGTGAACTTGGAAGCATTCAACAACCTCGGCCAACAGGAGAGCACAGCACACGTGCTTGTGGATAACGTTGTGCAAGGATTGAGCTTGCGTAGTTCTAGTCCAGTTTCGAACCCACCGGGTGAAGTTGTGTACGAGATTATTCTTCCTAGTGATGACTCGATCCCAGGGGCGGCTATGGCAATCTGTCAGATTACATTCGGAGATGGAACTGTGAGCGACGCCGAACCCGTAAACTTCACAGCCACGAACTTTTACGAACTCTCCCACGTTTATAACCGAAGCGTTTTCGGACATTTGATTGCCCGCGCAAATTGCTCAAACGTAATAAGCTTCCAAGTCTTCGAAACAAACGTCTACGTTTACGAACCGATCTCCATTAACAACATCTTGGCTTCCTATTGGGTTGTGGATGGGGAGTTTGAAAAGCCTGGATACGGATCTGATAAGAAGCTACTTCCAGTAGAAGAGCCGGTCATCTTCACGGTGCAACTGGACACCGACGACGGCGACGTCACCACGCAGTGGTCATTCGGCGACGGTCAAGAGAACGTCACGGCATCGCTGAAAACGTCACATCTATTTGACCACGTCGGAACGTACCACATCATAGCAAACGTCAGTAACCCCATCAGCCAGGACACGGTATCGACTTCCATTGAGCTCCAAAGAAGTATAAAATTCCGCTCTTTCACTGCACTTGGAGAAAGGAGTACGGGTACTGTTTTAAACTTCACTCTTGATATCCTAGAGTTCGGGCTAGAACATTGCATCCTGTGGGACTTTGGTGACGGATCCTATAAGTATCTTTATGGAGTATCAGCTTGTCAAGAGAAAGATGAATACAATGAAACCGATGTGATATTCGTGGAGTCGCACGACTACAGTATAAACATGACTCACTCGTACGACACTGAAGCTGGCTATGTCGCCACAGCCGAGGGCGTCAACATGGTGTCGCGCGTTGTGTCCGAGATCAAGCTGTACATCACGACGCGCCCCCTAACGTGCAGTTTCCCACACGTGCGGATGAAGTTTGGACGTTACCCGACCTCCCCTGTTGTCCGAATGAGATCTTCAAACCTAAAGGCCGAAGCAAACGTCGTTGTACGATGCGAGGTGACAAGATTGGCAAACTTTACATGGACTGTGAACCGAGTTGTCAACGTCGCTGACGCTAAAACTGGTTTGATCGAGCCTCAACTGGAATTCGTATCGAGTTGGGAATCGCCCACACCGCAGAGAATTTTCCCCGCAAGATCACTACAGTACGGACTGTACAGAATAACACTGACTGTCGCAATGCGGGGTGTGGCAGGGATGGTTGGGGAGGACAGCATGTATGCGGAGATAGAGAGGTCGCCATTGGTAGTTGCCATCAGGGGCGGTACTTCAAGAGCCGTGGGCTTCAACAAGACATTGGAGATTGACGGGGTAACAGAGACCTACGATCCTGACGTTGGAAGCACTCAGGGTATGTAATTCTTTCCTATACATGTAGCAACCGCTTATGTTGATCGAGTAGCCTGGATTCCAGTCTAGTTACGTTCATCCCGCTTCCAACGTTAACTGTTGTTGGGGGCGTAGCTACCGTTGGAAGCGGACTTACATGACTGGAATCAATGCTATTTCATACCCAGTGTGCATGTACTGAGTATGAAGTCCCTGGCATTCAGCATTGTAAAACATTTTCTCATTGATTACGCAAATCGATTCGATTAAGATACTATCATTTTGTCATGGCCTTCCTAAGAGTTACGTTCAGGTCAAAAATCATGAAATTTCATTCATCTATTCATGACTTATCCTGTTTCAAAGTCTGTAACAAAACACTCCTTGTATTTCAATAGAAAGCTTGTACTTCTTTTCGTTCACAAGAGCTATCTACAAACCTAAAATCGTGACCATAGCTTGTCCAGATCACAAGATACTAAAATTGTACATGCTACTGCAGTACCACAGAAAACAAATAGGAGGGCCAAAATCTAATCATTTTAAGTCTAATCAAGACCTACCTACATTCCCAATACATAAATATATGAATCAAGACGGTCCACCAATGCATTATCAAAAAGCAAGTTTTCGAGTTCCCATCACAAACACGTACACACACACATACACATGCACAAGCAACTAAAATCATAGCCTTCTTAGCAAAATTTCTGCCCATAGAGCTGCAACCACAGACTTAAAAAGTTAAAGGTGGACTGTTGAGTTTTATTACAGACAAAAGTGGACTACAGTACGTCTGGTTCTGTCGCCGTGGACATGAGAAATTCCCGATGACGGGGGATGAGCTGGACACCACAGTTCGAACTACCCCATCTCAGGACCAGCTGCAGATGATTCTAGAAGATAGGTGAGAGGAAAGACAGTATTGTCCCTGTTACCTTGGTAAAACGGAGGTTTTGTAGTCATTTGTTGTTTGTGTGTGTGTTTGGCACCAGTAGTGTCTGTTCGCACTATCATCTCCAAACGCTAGGTACATTGGAAGCACTGTCTAAAAAGTCGTGGTTAAAATAAAGGTGTTAGAAATGTCATTGAAAGGTGACAGAAGATGAAACTGAAACTGACTTCATGCAGTTCAGAGTTTTCCCAACGAGTCTCATGCAAGTGATGTAAAAACTGATGGATAATTATAAGATAACCCACAGATTACTGAAGATGAGCCAAAGCAAAAAAAAATTCCAAGATATAAGAAAAGGGTTGCATCTGTCTCATTCGCCCACCAAGCCAACTTTGCATGTGACTAGTGCTGTTACTTTGAACTTTTTCTAACATACAAACAATGTTTATCAAATATAACGTAAGAAGTAGCTGTACAAGAAGATGTCATGGTACAATTCTTTGCAATTCACCGGCTTTTGCTACAAAGCTTATTGCAATTAACCGGTTTCCATTGTATATCTATATGTGATGTTCAGTGTTCACAAGCCACAACTGTGTCATAATTTAGGACCATTGACAATGGCGGATGCTATGGAACAGGACCAGGGCGGTTGAACATCTCCGCTGGTGTCATGACCTTGAACACCTTCTGGTTCTTTGCGAACATGACCTACGTCTTCCGCTTCCGGGTCATGAAGGGCGACCGAGTCGGCTGGTTTGAACAAACTGTGTACATCAGTCCGGGAGATCCACCGGAACTTATCATCAGGTCAGAGGTCACAACTTCCTGTTTTCTATTTCATACTAGCTTAGAGACTAGCTCGTAACCAAGTTCTGTCTGTATTATATTTTTGTAGTGCATTTAAACTTAATACCTTATTTTTCTCAGTTCTTTCTCTCACCCATTTTGTACCTTTATGATGGTTACTATTGAGAGAATCTTACTCATTATCATTTGATAACTTTCATTTTTTATTGTCATGTACTAGGAAATCATGGATTTGCATACGTACCGTGACAGCATGTAGTGCAATCGCTTGTAAGGTGCAAAAAAAATTTGAAGCTCAAATTTTTATGTTTGAATCAACCTTTAAACTTTCATCTGTTTCTTATTTCCCTGTTTCCAATTGCCCGAATAGTTGCGAGATCAACTGCATGTCCAAGATGAATCCATCACGTGATTTCCAGCTGACTAGCACGTGCCTGACATGTGTCCACGGCCTGACTACCTACTACACCTGGCAGCTCCTCTATCTACAGAGAGACCCGGAAGTCGTTACAGAAATACCCGACCTCAACAAAATGACATACAAAGGTACGTTTTCCCTGTAGCTTTAGCTGTTTATGAACATTACTGTACATCTAAGGCAGTGGGAGACGACACACATTTTATTTCCAAATGTTCATTCAACGAAACCGAAAAAAATAACTCTGCTTAGAGAAGCCACAAAGACTTATCCGAACTTCCCCACATTGACAGACGTACAGAAAGCCACTTTTATCTTGAAATCGCAGAACCCACAAATTTTAGAAAAGGTGGGGCGTTTTGTCTCCCTCTGCTTCCAAAAAAGAAGTCAAACCCAACCTGTTTAGAAATAGCCAACTCTAGTATTACAGTAGGATATTGTTCATAACTGTCCATTGTCACTTGTATATCTACTATGTTTATACAATGTACTTGCAATTAGACCTCGGGCACGAACTTGCAAATAAACTTCTTAATATTATGAAAAGATGGAGCTCTGGAAAATGGAATGAAGAATAAAAAGGGAATATTACAATAACAACAACAAGCTTTGAAACGCCAGGGAGTCTGAATTCTTTCTCTATATTCCATGATACATCTACAAAGTCGATTATTTCTGTGCTTGTCCCTTAAGTCCATTGTTAAGACCGACCTCCCGCCAACCAGCGACCCTCCTTTCAGCACCAAGGACGGAGGCTGTACCGTGCAGGCATTTTCTTATTGGTCGAAACACTTATTACCACGCTATCATTGGCTGTACAGCTAAATGTGATGGGCAGTCAAGGGCGGTCTGTAACACTTTCAGGTACGACCGGTCAGTCCTTGGTGCTGAAAGGGGGATCGCAGGGGGTTTGCGGGAGGTGGTACCGTGCAGCCATTTTCTCATTGGCCGAATCGCTAATTACAACGCTATCATTGCTTGCACAGCTAATTGTGAAGGACAGTCAGGATCAGGCCATAACCCTTTCAGGTACGACCGGTCCGTCCTTGGTGCTGAAAGGAGGGTCGCTGGTTGGCGGGAGATGGTACCGTTTCCGTCTGACAGGGAAACAGCGGGGATACGAGGCGGGGTTCACGGAGTACGAGTTCTCCACAAACTTGCCGCCATACGGAGGTTCCTGTGACGTCACGCCAAAAACAGGTATGATAAGCACATTCGCGGCTCTGAGTACACGCATGCAGCGACAGGTGATGTTCGTCCTTCGAATGTCGATGAAGACCTGTATTGTAGCTAATATGTCAAAGGTGAATGCCCCAGGGACAAAGCACACATGACATGCAAATCGAGACAGTGATCGAGAGGAGAACTGTTGACACGTTAGAGGCCTTTACCTTTGGCGTATTACCCACAATTTCTGTTTCTGTGCATGCATACTCGGAACCATGAAAGTGCTTATTCAGTGTATCCATGCATCTGAATAATGAATTTGAATAACAATCGTTCTATTATATATATATATATATATATATATATATATATATATATATATATATCGTTGATCATTAAACTGAAACTTATCTATGATGTATCATAATGTGCTTCCTATTTCAATAATTTCAGTAGAATCACGTTTAGTATTTGTATTTTATTATTAGGCTTCTCCCTCTCTCCCGCGTAGTATTTCTATATTATTCAACTTTACTTTCTGTATTTTCTTTTGACGTGCAAATAAAATAGAATCGAATCCAAAATCATTTGTTGTTCGCAGGATACGCCCTGGCTACGCCCTTTCAGATTGAGTGCAAGAACTGGCGGGACGAGAGTGACAGACTCTCGCGAGATGCAACAAAGGATCACGGGAAGGGTCTTTTCTACGAATTCAAATCCCGCCATTTTGGCGCCATAGAGTTTGCGTTAATCCACTACGGACTTCAGCAGTCTTTTACTCCTCTAACGCCATTTGAGCTGGGTCCAAAGAAGGACAACTACACGTACAATATCGTGGTGACCATAACCGATGTAACAGGCGAATCCACCGATGTTATCCTACCAGTGAAGGTAAGTCAAATACATTCCTGTCGTTTCTGAATAAATCTAAAAGAAAATACACAAGAATGTTTAAATGTTTATATTTTTTCCGTCTGTCTGGAACTGATCGATATAGTTCATTCTTAGCTATGTGCCATTCTATTTTTTCTGATCTGTAACTGCATGAATGTACACAATACATGTATATTGTTACAGAAGGCATTCATACGTTTGGATAGCTTTTGCCCCTAGGTTAAGACCCTTTACAGGTTTTTTTCATCCCTGGTTTTTCCGTGCTGGTGTTTAATTTCTTCCCTAGCTAGGACTTGTGTGCTGGAGCTCGAGTATCTTCACTTGGTTTCTAGATTCTGTACTGGGTTTTACTTCCATATGATTCGGTGTTACATCTGATTTTTCTTTTATCATTACACATTTTGCAAGTTTTTTATTACACATTCATTGAAACAAACAAAATTAGAAGCTTTACGAATACGAAATGAAATCAATCCAGGTAAAGAACATTGGAAAAGGTACGAAAACTATCAACCAAAACTACAAAAATCTCATTAACAGGTCTTATCCTTGCTGTTTTTTCCTTGCTATGTCCAGGTTTACCCCGAACCAATCGCGAACCTGACGTCCACCCTACAGGAGGTAGTGGGAGGTGCGGAGCTGGAGTCCATGCTGCAGTCACGGAACATCCAGGCCGCTACACAACTCATCGTCAGCGTCGCCTCACTCCTAAACAACGGCGGGGATGACGCTGTAGTGGTGAGTTGTACACTAATCTCCAAACAAATCCTACAATGGCATAAGATAATATCAAACCAAGGAGTGTAGTAAGCGCGAAAAGGCGTCCATTTGCCATGTAGCGAAACACACACTACTACGCCGGCTTCACTCATCTGCCAGCTTTTTCTACTATCTTATGCTACCGTAGGATCTGATTGGAGATTAGTTGTACACAACCATACATTACTGGCGTTCTTATTGTTTGATACGTACCTTCACAAGAAGGTTATATTTTCGGTTTGTCGCGTTGTGGTTGCATGTGTGTGTAATGTGAACAGTATAACTCAAGAATCCGTGGATGAATGTTCATAATATAATATATGATAGGTTCGTATATGTATCGGTAAGCTGAAGGTTATGTTCGAGAAGGGGCGCGTCCTGGCGGCTTTCCTACGGTTCTGCAGGGGAACTTGTAACGTTATGTATGTTTTCGTTTATTTTTGGACAGATGATTTTGTCCAGCCCTTCGTCTTATGCTATATTGTGGCTGTCAATTTAGACAAATTTGACCATAGATCTATTTTTCTTTTTTTATACCTTACAGGTTGAAAAGGCGGAGAAGGAAATTGACCAGTTAGAGACAGGAAAAGAGAACGAGCAAATTGAAGACGAAGAGGAAGAAGAGCCCACAGAGACTTTGATAACAACTGAAAACGCGACAACCCTTGATATCACCACACTGGCACCCACTGCACCCACTGGTATCCCCATAACTACCACAGTTGTACAGACAACATCAAGTGAGTCATACAACCCACCTTTATAAAATAAAAACATGTGAAAGTCGAAAGACGTGCACAGTAGCAGTTCAATTGCCGTGCACAGAAAATGTGAAATGGAATGGAATGGAACGAAATGCAATGGACGAAAATGCGAAATGTAATAAATGTACCGAAGCGCAACGTATAATAATAGTATTACGTATTGTCTTTCCAAAGCCGTCGGTATACGTAACAATCGTGGACCTTGAGATAATTAATGATTTCACATGGATGAATCAGGATCCATGGGTTAGTGCGCTTTTTTTTGACAAAATGAGCAAACGAATTCTTGGTCTCACTTAGCTGTTCGTACCATCACCGAGAAAAAGACAGAAGATGAGCTGGCTCGAGAACGAGAGCTTGAAGAGGAGCAGACAAGGCGACAGGAAGAGGAGGAGGCCCAGTTAAAAACAAAGCGGGTTGAGGTGAGTTGGATGTGAACGTTTTTACGGCGTACATTTTGCACATACTAGTAGATTATTTGATGTTACTAATGTTGTTGTTTTCGTTGCTGTTGTCGCCAGATCTTTAAAGTCAACTTAGCAATGGTATTCTTCCGTAAATATTTTCCTACGATTTGTAAGACTGAAGAAATTATTTTTTGACAACGATTTTTATTCAACCGACTTTTCGACTGTCACCTTCCTCGGGAGAATTCTGTCTGGTAAACATTGTACTGCAGCTATAAGTGTCGCTGCTAACAGATGCGGTCCCAACAGTATTTACATACTAGTATATACAGCGATTTCTTATGCGTTGTTTACCGTTAATTGACAACTGTTAGGTACATGTACCACTCATTTACGTTTGAGACCGCATTGTGGACATAAGACAATCACTGAATATGTACATAACATTATAAATGTAAATACTGCACGTTTGGGACTGCAATCGTTAGCAGAATACACCTATAGCTGCAGTGAAAGTAAAGTGTATGCACATATGGATCATATCTCTTTTGTAGATGCGAAGCAGTTTGGTGCAGAAGCTGTCTGACTCGTCGAAGAGCATGGGCGGAGTTCAGGACCTCGGGGCCGTGCAGCAGTACGCAACGGCCATGAAGGCTGTCACTCAACGGACTGACGAGGTCAACGAAGGCTCACAGGTAAAATCTCTACCATGATTTCCCCCATTTGGGGTCAGGAGGTTGTACGAGGATATGTATATCAAGAAAAAATAGATGAATTGCAATAGCTTTTTGTATGTGGGTAGGTTCTATTGTAACGGTTTAGGTAGATTCTGGGCCTCCTTTTTGCTGACCTTGGTACTGCAGCGTTTGTAGCATTTTGGTAAATATCGTTGGAGATGACTCTGGTGTTGATTTTTTGGTAGTATTTATGTCTTGCCATAACGTTAAAGTGATGTAAACATGGGCCCCCTAGCTTGTTGTACTGGATCTGCACGGTGTTTTGTGTGTTGATATTCGCTCATTCCATTCTTAAAAGAATCTCTGGATGGATTGCTATGATATTCGGTGCGTGGGTAAGTATTTCGTGACCCTCTAGTTCTAGTTTAGGTGGTGACCGCGTGGCGCAGCGGTAGCATGTTCGGATTTGCACCGAGAGGTTGCGGGTTCGAATGCCTGCCGTGCCACCGATCTTGTGCCCTTGGGAAAGGCACTTTACACGACTTTCCTAACTTAACTCAGGTGAAAAATGAGTCGTCCCTCAGATAGGACATTAAATGGAGGTCCCGTGTATGGGGTGAGTCACACCCCATGCACGTTAAAGAACCCCCACACATGCGATGGTGCGGTGTGGATGGAGCAAACCATTCTGTCTGGAGTTGGTGATTCACTACAAATCACCCGAACGGAGGCCTGTCGAACCTTCGTGCCGTATCAGCCACACGGTGATTTACATCATTCACCATGCCCCGGAGAGATGATAGGCGCCGCCAGGGGACTAAAATGCCTATTGATACAGCACAATATGTTGTGCTGCCCCTACGGCTGATTAACCAGCCTACGGCTGATTGAAAGGCTATGGGACGAACGAACGAACTAGTTTTAGTTACTGCATGTGTTGGGAAAGCTACATTTGGTTTATGGTTCTGATGTCTATCAAACACACTTTGCATCCATTTCTTTTTGCTCTACATTTCTTCAGCTGACTGTAGTGGACGTCTTGACGGACATGGTCAGCGCTTTGTCGAACTTCGCTACGGAGGACGAAACTGACACAGATGACGTCAGAAACGCAGCCAATGGTAGGTCACCATCGTTGCCCCAGCAACTTCGGCATACGTCACATGTCCAAACCAGGGACCGGCCGGGCACCTTTCGGGAACGAAAAGTATGATATAAAAGACACCAAAATACACAAGACGTAAAGAGAATAATCGTAGACATTTTTGTGTGTTTGTTTTTACGTATACATTTCTATTTTTCGTTTACACAAATAGCCATTCCTGGCCCCGGTTTGGAAATGTGATGTTAGCTTTACAGAGTGACAACAATGACCATTTTGTTGATATTTACAAAGGTAGCAAGAATTCTGTTTGACGTGTGTACTTATCAGTACGTTACCTTTTCAAGTATTTTCTTCAAACACCTTTTTTGTTCTTGTAGATTTGATAGGAGGCCTTGGCAACGTCTTACAAGCATCCGTCCTACCAGTGGAAGGTATTGTATTGGAACCACAGGAACTTGGAGTACAGGAAGACAAAGGGGAAGGAGAGACAGATACATCCCTTGAAAGTAAGCCGAAAGACGACAAAGCAGAGACCAGTGAGGGAGAACTACAAGAGGAGCAAGAGGCCTTAGAGGAAGAGAACGTTGAAGAAGTTATAAGGAAACGTCGTACGGTAAGGCACTATGTCTTATTGCCTTCGAAAAAATGTTTTCGATATCGTTTGTATGTTTGTTGTGTGTATGTGAATTTGTGAATGGACAAAATAACTCCTAGTAAAGACCTGGATAGATTGTATTGATATTTGGCATGTCGGTACATCTTGATAAGGACCTGAAATAAATTTTCGGGGCCCCCTGTAGGCTTCTTATGGTATTGCAGCAGAACTTCCAGTTGCCAGATGTGGCAGATGGCTCCTAGTAGATAGCTCATGGGAAAGAGAGTACTGTAAGTGGTGTATAGGTTACGGCCCCCAAGCGGCTTCGTTAGAAGTGCCGGAGCCGCGCTATATTTTCAGACTATGAAAGAGAATAGCTGAAGAAGAGGTGGGCGGGTCGTCAAGATTTTTGGTATGTAGAAAGCTTACGTAATGCCTGTATTTTCATGTATCCTAGGATATGATTAGATTTTGGAACAAATCTGCTTCCAAATTGATACCAATATATGAATGAACCATTGAAATATTTTCCCACAGGCTAAAAAGGTATCTCAGCAAGCCTTGGCCGCAGTAGAAAACGTTGCCAGTACACTGTTCAAACGGGTCCTGCCAGGAGCGCCCCCTGTACAGCTGAAGTCCCCGACTTTGGAAATGCAGCTGCAGCGAGACGAGCCGTACGCCGTGACGAACAGGAGCATGCGCACTATCAGCGGGAACTTCTTCCTGCCCGAGCAAGACGTCATGTTTGCCGACATGAACACAACGGGCGTTCTTGTGGATTCTAAGGTATTTACCTCAATAAAACGCGTGAAAGGGAGGTTTTGTACTCACTTGGTTTTTGTATGCTTGTAACGGTTGTGTGGGTCCAAAATTTCGCTTTGAATTCGATGCACATCGACACAAACGGGTAGTTGGATCAAAGAAAGTATTTAGAATCCAGTTGATTGCACAACGGATTAATGCACACTTCTGTCAACTGCACGAAATCCTCAAATCCCAAACCGCTTCGGTTCAGCTAGATACCTTTGCATCATTGCACCAGTCGGATAATTGCACGAAATTTACTGGCAAACAAGGCCGTGCAATTAGGCGGCTTCTACTGTAGTAGAGAACCCCAAAGGTCAGATACAGGAAGTGGTAGGTCAGAGTTGGTAGAACTACTCAGAAATCAAACATGAAGTCCATGGAAAAGGCAACTAATCCACTGGGAAGTATTGTTTATGGTTGATTATTTGCATCTTGTCACAACATTGTAAACTCTTTGATAAAACACAACAATGTTAACACTAAAACACTTTGATAACCCAATTATGATTCATATTTGGTATGTCCAATCATTTTACAGGTGTTGGCCATGCCGAAGAACCCGTTCAGTTATGTGGACAGCGCGGCGCTCGTCAAGTCGCCAGTCCTGTCGCTGGAGTTCCGCACACAGAACGGCACCGAGCTGGTGATGCAAGACCTGCGGGATGAGGTGGCAATCGAGCTGAGCAACCCGAGTGATGTTACGCCCCAGGTAGGTACGAACTCACACGGCGGTGGTTGACTCCAAGCAGCGGTTCGGATCTTGCTTTTTTGAAGTGTTGTTAGGCGTTTTTGTCTGGCTAATTATTTTGTACCGTTTTCTACGTGTCCGCTGGTCAAACCGCTACCAGCACTTACCCTGGGATGGAGAAAACGGATCAAAATAAAAGCCCGACAAAAATGCATAAAAACTAGTCAAAAATAGCCTTGCTTGAAGAGTACGACAAGTAGCGGTCTCACTAAATACCAAAAACAACCGAAAACCACAGAAAACAACCGAAAATAAATGGGTCTCACTAAATACGGTTGCTTTCGGTAATTAGTGAAAGTTGTTTTCGGTTGTTTTTTATATTTAGCAAGACCACGACAGTGGTACCGTCTGCCAATCTGGACAAACTGATAGACGAAAATGTAGATTCATACAGATGTTCTTTGGACCCAAAAAGTGATTTAGTCTAATTTTACATAAATGTGTCCAAAGCAATGAACACAAAACTTCAATGTTTCAACAGTTCACAGAGCTGACATTCCCATGGCTCAAGATCTTCAGCATGACGTTCCGGGTGCCCACGGACAACAGCTCCGTGCACGTTCTCGTCTTTCCCGAAGAACCCACCGTAACGCTGGCGGTGTATCTACGGCACGGGGCCAAGGCGACCCCGTGGGACTTCGACTTTCGTGCGATCATACCCCGCCTGACGGACACCCACGGGAACAAAACGAGTAGGACATAAGATATATTCAACCTTATAGTCTGCCACATCTGAAATCCAGTATATAACCAACTTTCGACAGATGTTTACTAACCTACATTCGCATAATTCCACCAGGTGCCATTATACCGCCACCTCAAAAAACGTTGTTATAGCGGCCTTCTCAAGATTGTCTTCAACACCTAAGTATCTGAATTGTATTACATTTAAGATATTTAACATTTGGTGTTCAATACAATCTTGGAAAGACCTCTATGCTAACGTTTTTTGAGGTGGCGGTATTATGGCACCTGGTGGAACTATAATAGTCGATGTTACATGGTAGTATACCGACGTGGAGTTAGGGTTAGGGTTAAGGATAGGGTTAGGATCAGGGCACGTATGGCTAGGACTAGGTTTAAGGTTAGGGTTAGGTTATAGTACATGCGTTATGCTATAGGGTTAGGATTAAGGATAGTGTCATGGTTAAGAATAATGTTAGAATTTAAGTTAGGGTTAAGGCTAGGATTTAGGTTAAAGTTCAGGGGGCACACACCATTCGGGTTTCAATTGGGGGGCGCACACTCATGTCTAGCGACGGTCTCTTCCATTAATTATTCTGAAGCGAAGTAATTGTATATGGAGTAAAAGGATGTCTCTTCATATATAAGACCAACTGAATTTTATTGTTTGAAACCTTTCTGCTTTTGCTAACAAGTACCATGTTTGCTACACCTACACTTGAAACCGAACATCAACTTATGGTGTAGATTTTCTATACAAAAAGAAAAGAAAAATGTAATCGATACCTCGTGACCGGTTGGACGACATCATAGGTACCGTCGATAGTACAAAAGGTTGATACAGTTGAAAGTTTGGTGTCCAACCTACGTTTTTGGCGACGCCTCAGGGGCTAGCCTAATAGTATAGTGTGCGTCCGTTTGTCAGGAATTCCAAAAAACTGTACAGGCATGTCAGGAATTTATTTTCCGCGCATCAAGATAACTCAAGAACGGCTGGGTGGATTGGTTTAATACTTGGTGTGTTGGTGGGGTGTGACTCAAGCTGAAAATAATTAGATTTCGGGGCACCTAGCTGCTTCCCTTGGTACTGCAGCGCAACTTCCGGGTTTGCTATCTCATGATTTGAACAAGCTATGGGCAGGATTTTTGTGTGTTAGACAGCTCTTGTGCTCAGAAAGGAGTGACAAAAGTTTGGGTCCCCTAGCGGCTGGTTTGGGGATATCAGGGGTATTTTTGTCAAAAACTTCTGAAGAGGATAACTCAAGAAGGAACAGCAGATTTTCATGATTTTTGATATGTAGGTACCTTAGACAATGTTGTACAAGATGTAAAACTAATAACGCAAAATAGGGTGCATTTGCATAATTAATGAGAATATTCTATCATAGCAGTTTTTTCAATGTATCTCTTGTCTCGGACATGATATGGTCTTGACATTTGGGTGGTAGATAGAGTTTAGCGTCATGACAAAGTGGGGCAATTCCCTTCAGCCCCTAACATTTAATTTTGGAGCTGCAGGGGTATTTTTGTCAAGACATTCCAAAGAAGATAACTGAAGAAAGCAACGATGGATTGCCATCATTTTAGACAAGCAGGTAGCTTAGGCAAAAATGTTCATAATGATATATATTTTATGCAAATAACGGTTTAATTTGCATAATTAATGAGGAAAGTGTATAATTCTATTGTTTCCAATAACTGTACTGCAATAGATGTAACACATGTAAATTATGATTGGTGGAAAATAAGCAGATACCAAATATACGAGGAACTGATTTGCATAATATATGCAAAAATTGCAAAACCGCTTCATGTTTAATGATGGGAATTTTATACTTGTGACTTGTGTTACGTTAGTCAATGCTGAACATCACTGCATAGATTATGTAAATGTGTAAGTCATTTGCATAAGATTTACAAAAGCTCTAAATATTTCATGGAGGTATGAGGTCGCCGAACTCTAGTTTGTGAATGTGAGCGTATTTCTGTTGATATTAGCCTGACTAAAATCGCGCCCCTGGCGGCCAGTCCTATAATTACCGCCGCCCCTCTAGGGGAGGGGTTCAGCGAGAGATTGTGTAAACACAGGCTATGTTGATATGATCACTGATGTTTACTTTTACATTGTATGATGAAAAATTTAATAACTTAGTTGTGTTTGTTGTTGAATGTGATATCAAGGACACCCGCCACACACAGGAGGCCATTTTTTCCTTGACAGCAGTGCCCTACATTTATCGTGTAAAACAACCTTATAAATACAGACAGGCCATAGGAGAAAAGGTGAATACTAAAACATCAGCAAATGTACAGTTTAATACATATAAACCGCAACTCCGTCGCCATGGCAATGCATTTTCATTGCCACGCCACATAACATGATGTTTGCATCCAAGCACAGATAGCTTCAACCGGATTTTTGTCCTTGCTGGCCAGACATACAATTTGGATACGCACGTTCAGACACAGACACAGTTACATACGAAATGCATGTAACGACAATCGGTTTTGCAACATAGCCTAGTCCTTGTTTATTATATAGGCAAAACTCCTTACATCTGACAGAAATACATATGATAACCTCCATGAAATGTCATGGAGGTTGTATTTTACCCTGCGTTTGTCTGTGTGTCTGTGTGTCTGTGTGTGTGTAAACAAGATAACTCAAGAACGGCTTGGTGGATTGGTTTCATACTTAGTGTGTTGGTAGGGTGTGATGAAAGCTGGAAATGATTAGATTTTGGGCCCCCTAGCGGCTCCCCTTGGTACTGCAGCACAACTTCCGGTTTTGCTATTTCGGTGTTCTGAACATGCTATGGTCACGATTTTTGAGTGTTAGATAGCTCTTGTGCTCAGGAAAAATTGACATAAGTTTGGGCCCCCTAGCGTCTAGTTTTGGGATAGCAGGGGCATTTTTGTCAAAAACTTCTGAAGAGGATAACTCAAGAACAATGGATTTTCATGATTTTTGGTATATAGGTACCTCAGACAATGTTGTACAAAAGGAAATACTAATTATGCAAAATAGGAGCAAATTTGCATAATTAATGACAACATTCAATCATAGCAGTTTTTCTATGTATCTCTTGTCTTGGACGTGATATGGTCTTGAAATTTGGGTGGTAGATAGCTTTCAGTGTCATGACAAAGTGGGGCAAGTTTCAGCCCCCTAACATTTAATTTAGGAACTGCAGGGGCGTTTTTGTCAAGACATTCCAAAGAGGATAACTGCAGAAAGGATTGACGGATTGGTATCATATTAGGCATGCGAGTACCTTAGGCAAAGATGTTCATAATGATATACATGTTATGCAAATGAGGACTTAATTTGCATAATTAATGAGGAAATTGTATAATTCCATTGTTTGCAATAACTGGACTTCAATAAATGTAACACATGTTAATTATGATAGGTGGAATATAAGCAGATACCAAATATGGTAATGAGGACCTTATTTGCATAATTTATGTAAAAATTGCAAAACCGCTTTATGGTTAATAATGGGAATTTTATAATTGTGACATGTGTATGTTTGTCAATGATGAACAACACCTTGCATAAATTATGTTAATGTCTTAGTCAATTGCATGAAATTTACGAAAGCTCTAAATTTTCATAGAGGTATGAGGTCGCCGAACTCTAGTTACAAATGCTTTCGTGTGTTCCACGTGTTGAGGCGGTGTGTATCGCTGTATGCAGTGCATGGTGGTGATTGCATGAATCTATGTAAGATTGAAGGTCCTTGCTTTAATATTAAAAAACACAATTGTCTGGCCACCACACCTCCAGGCAGTACTTCATCAAGCGGGCGTAAGGAAGACAGCTCCTTGAAGCTTAACCCAGTAAAGGATCTCAATTGTGAAAATTGAGAAAGAAATCGTAAAAATGGTGCGCATTGCCTTGCTGATTGCCTTCTTGACCTCATTGGGAAGCGAGTCATGTTCTTCGGATACTTGCCCGACGTGTCCAGCGCTTCAGGTACTACCATATGCATGTCAGCCGGACAGCGTTTGGGAGGTATTGTCCGGAGAGTTGTGTGTTATCTGCGACGCCGCGCTGGAGAAAAGTGGCCGGGACAAGATTCCATCCTGCCGGCTTTTTGAGAGAGCCTCCGCGGTGTGGCTCCGAAACTTCCACCTCGGTAACCTGACTTCACCTGACGTCAGTCGACTCAAACATCTACGGAAGCTCTATATAGAACCAGGTAAAATATCTGTATCTGTATCTATATACATTGTAGCCGGCATAACCGCCCATCGGTGTCACAGACCAGCATCTATAATTGTATCTTTATAGCCGGTGTCACAGCGAATCGCTAGTGTTTTCGCCCCCCTCCAGTGATTTCGCCCCCCCCCCCCCCCCCCCCATCAGAAATCGGCATATATAGCAATCTCATACCCTCTCTAAAAATACAGTGCTATCGCGAACGTCTAAATCAACAACATCTACGGTACGGAATGAGTCAGCTATGTTTTCAATTTGTCACCGTATTTTCTTTTTTTGTGAAAAGTACAAATCTTTTGCCGGCATATTTTAGTCACAACGTAATCGTTTCATGTCTTTTTATAGGTGACATTTTACATCTGGACAACAACACATTTGATGGGTTCCATTGGCTGTACAACCTGTCACTGAGTCACAACAAACTCCCTCATGTTGGAAAAGGGTGGCTCACAGGAGTAGAGGGTCATCTGAGTTTGTCTCACAACGAGATAGCCTACATAGAGGACGGGGCGTTTGGTACCAATGACCGCTGCATGGACATTGTTGCCTTGAATCTCCAGTGGAACAAGCTGACTGTCATCAAACCTGGCTACTTCAAACATGTGTGTGAACTGACGTTCTTAGATCTACGGGACAACAGGATTCATAATATAGAAAAGGGTATGTCTAAAGTTGCACTAACAGCACTGCGAAATATCGTATTATATTGTATTTTGCTATCAGTTACTTATTTACAACTAAGCCTTACTCGGCCATTTGGATGTCCATATGCATCTTAAAACTCTTTTAACTTTAAGGCCTGTGGCAATTTTGGTCGAACATGAAATTCGAACCACTGCGTGACCTTAGGTAACCCCGCCAGAACGGAGTGTTTTTAGAACGGTCCAATGTCAGTATCTAATGTTACATTGCGAAAACAGGAACTTACGATGTATGGGTTACACTAACTACTTTTCAAGACTTATTAATGTTGAGTGTTAAAGATATTGATCTAGTATTTATCAAATATCCACATAACTAGAAGCGGTTAACAAAAGGGCACCCCCGCGAGAGCTGCAAGTGGTACAGTCCGAACATGTGTTCCAACCTCCCGGGGTGTGGAGTGGCAGGAAAACAGCGAGGCGCTCATACTTCAAGGAAACAGCAAAATAATGCTATAAATCGATATTTCTAGCCCAAAATGATTGTATGGCAGTTGACTGATGCCTTATAAGGCTAACTGCTTGCGAAATTTCGCATTGATACAACAGCGATATAACAGATACAGACATAAAACATTCATATTTTACCATCGGTTAATGTTACGTACAGTCAAACATGTCTTTGGACGCAGTTCTTGTAGGGTAAGTAGTGTTTCGTCGGCCCCTGCCCACATCAGGGCACCAGTTTTATTACGAGTTTTGTGCAGATTTTGGTTCATTAAGCCTCAGACCTTCGGAAATCAAGCGGGTCTTCTTGCAATATCTTTTATTTCCGTGGCTGTATTGATATTTGTACGAAAAATACCCAAAAATTGTCAAAAAAATCTGTTTTTGCCCCAAAATGAAGCCTTACCTAGGTATAGCGGCAAGATCCCCAGGCATATTAGATATCACAGAGATATAATCTATTACTCCAGAAAATATGACTCAGTTAGACAATCATTTCATAGTGGGCACAGACCCATTTTAATAGCATCCCTATTTTTTACCAAAAAATGGTTTTTTAAACCCAAAACAGTGAGGATCCACAATTTTCTTGTCATCATATTTTGAATATGGGTGAATTACGTTAACTGGCCAAAAATTGTTGAAAACAGATGGTTACATTAAAAGTTATGGCCATATAACTGCTCGACTGAGAATCTACAGGTGTCACAGGCCTTAAACTGCCTGTGTTTGACGTCTCTCAGTAAAAATGATGAATTTGATCTTAAGGTTGTAAATCTAGGAAAAGCGCAATCGGTAAGAAATACAAAAATGATATTCCAGTTTCCAGTGTATCATTGGTACTTTGTCACTTGTAATATAATATCTTGTAAACACAACATGTAGGAATGTTTATGTTTTAATAATCCATCATCATTCCAGGTAGTTTCGATACCCTTCACCGCCTTCGAGTGCTGCGTCTTGCTGGTAACAAAATCAAGGCTGTAAGAACAACTTGGTTCCCGGCCATACAAGAGGAAAGACTACTCAGCACTTTGGACCTGGCCCAGAATGAGATTCAGTACATCGAACCGGGCGCATTCAGGTTTCTTCCTCGCATCGGTGACATCGATCTTTCGGACAATCGGATCACAAATCTACAAGAGAACCAACTGAAAATTGAAGGCTCCAGCTTTGACATTTTGAAACTTGCTACACTGAAGGTTGTGGGAAACCCCCTTCGCTGCACGTGCGCTCTTAGCTGGTTGATGAAATCTTGTCATTCTCAGTTAACGGATTTGAAGCTTTTGACGTGCAGCTATCCAGAGGGTCTCCAAGGTAGGAATTTGTGCGAGTTTACAAGCGCCATGGTGGCATCGCTGCCGTGCCCCGCTCCAAGACTTACCGCCAGTGCCTTGGATGGTGCCCAGACCTTCCGCTGTGAGGTATGTTGGGAAGTAGAACCTCCCCACGTCGAGTGGACTCTGCCAGACGACACAAATGTCGTCATCACAAATGTATCGTTTGGGATGGACACACACGCCAATCATGGTAACGTCAACATTACCACATCCTTGTACATGGACCCTGACGGATTCACATGTTACCACTCAGAAACAATGTACGCCAATCGTTCAACACTGTCAAACAGTACCTATGACTATGTTGGAAAGACTGTCTCTTTTCTGACAGTCGGTGAAATTCTAATGCAAAAATGGCTCGGCGAAGACATGTCTTGTACCGCTCTGTTTCCTTCAGACGAAGCGTTGAATATTACAGCTCATTATAAATCTAATGTGCCATCTTTAAGTAATGTTCCCGACGCCTCTACCGTGGGTACAGAAACACTGACAGAAGCTGGTGAAGTTGAACAGCATGTATTGTTTCTCCTTAACTCAGACTTGAACAAAGTTTTGATCAATCCTTTGGATCTGGTCATAACTGCCCTTTTGACATCTTCAGTTGTTGCGTTGTCTTGTTCCGTCGCTCTCGTACTGCGTAAAAACACATTCAAGAACCCTGAGGAAAATTTGGGCGACTGTCATACAGAAAATCAACATCGCAACGACCAGTTCTCCCATCATACCTACGAGACTGTGGAAGACCAGCCCCAACCGGTTCATCAGTATGACGTCATACCGGATCACCAGAACTCAGACGATATCATTACACCGTACGGACAAGCTACCATGTCAGGCGCCTATGGTATGGAGACAACCATGGCGGCAGCAGCTAGTTGGTGTCAAGGGGCCGAGAACCCAAGACCAGATATCCCGTATCCTACAAGAAAGAACCCACAAGGAGAAAACAGAAGCGCCGCCGCTTCTTTGAGCAACAACCTCCAAGATTCGAATGTTAGAGAGGTTCAAGAAGATTCCATCAACAGAATAGAAAATACTTCATGTTCTGATACGTACACTGGCCTTGTTAACGAAAACCACGAAAACAGAGCAGACAGAGATGGTGACACGCATGAAGTTCATCAGATTAGGAATAGCTAAGGGGACGAACGGTTTGCATAGTATACGTGAATTGTTTTGTTGGGTTGGTACATACATGGATTATGCAGTTTCTTGTTTGAAAAAAGATTAACGGTTCTTGGTGGGAGACCAATGTGCAGATGTTGGCACATTGGCACACCAAGTCCGCAATGTGTTTTTGGCACACAATTAGACACACAATTGGCACACAATTCAGGTCCAGGTCCGGTTCAGGTCCAGAGGATCAGGTCCAGGTCCGGACCTGAACCTGGACCTGATTAATTATGTGAAAACTTGTGAATAGACGATACTAAAAACGATAGTCCATTTTGCTACAAAGAAATCTGTATTGTGTAGTATTCGACTCCCACTGGCGTTTAAAAAATCCTACAAGGCTAACTTCCTCTGTATGATTGACTGTAAGTTGGTCAAATTACTATTGAGTCTACTCTGCTTCGCTCTTGATATTTGCCTAGACCGGTAACCCCGAAAACGTGTGAATGCCTGATCATATAATCAGTTCATTTTGCAATAGGTCCCACATCCGGTCTACCGAATTTTTTCAGGTCCGGTCTTTCTGGACAGGTGTGACGACGATCTCACCCCCCCCCCCCCGTGATCTCGCCCCCCCGGGGCGAAATCACTAGCGATCTCGCCCTCCCCGGCTAGTGATCTCGCCCCCCTACCTCGCCCCCCTTTAGCGATTTCGCCCCCCCCCCCAAAAAAACTGGTTTACATGACATTTTAGAAGTTGATTGGTATAAATCACAAAATGCAGTTTCAGAATGATATAAGTACACGAGTTCGATACATAACTGCATTCATAGTATCAATATTAACGTAATTACATGGTAATAAGATAGTTGGACTTGTTTCAGACAAGGAGGGTTGGGTCCCTTGTATTCCCATTATTGCATATACCTGAGTCTTGACATAAGATGTATTTCATTGTATTCACCTGTCCTCAAGCAACCTATCTATCTCCAATATGAAGTCTCTACCATGAAGTGACCACAAAAGAACTATGTAATGTCTTTATTAATTATGCAAATATTAGGTATTAATCAGAATAACGCACATTTTGGTATATGCACCTGGCCAAGGGATATCTTCACCTCCAACATGACTGTTTTTTCTAGTATTTAGGAACTGATGCATTTACCCGTGTTTCTTAAGACTGGTAGTTTACCAGTGTTTGTGTAGCATTTAGCAACAGCTATATCAACTTGCGCGTAGATAGTGTTTATAATGAGAAACTATTTTTCACGTGTGTTTTTGTTAGTGCTTTGGAAATGTTTCCAGCACAAGAAAGAAAACACTGTGACAAATTGAAAACAAATAGCTGACGTATTCCGTACCATAGACGGTGTTGATTTATGCGTTCGCAGTAGCACTGTTTTTATGCCACCTCAGCTGCAAAAATTGTCTTTTTCATTTCAATGTCATGTTTGCACCGAACAATATAGTATTGACTTTCGAGGTATGACAGGCATCTTACGGTACGGTAATAAGGTGCCATATAGGTACCAGGTAACACACCATACACGTTACTCCCCAGGTACAGTATAGTACCAGGTAGCGCACCTGTAATATGTAGTAACCAGCTGCTCTTGGGGGGGGGGCGAAAACGCTAAAGGGGGGCGAAAACGCTAGTGATCTCGCCCCCCGGGGGGGGGGGGGGGGCGAAATCGCTGTCACAGTACACCTGTCCAATGAAAAAAAAACGGTTTTGTACTGGTACACTGTACCGGTACCCAGCCCTAGTATATAGCCGGAGCGAACTACTTTCCGGAGGGTATACCCAGGCTATCGAGCGTTAGGAACGGATCAGAAAACTTAGCCATAAAAATAAATCTTTGATCATTTGAGCATATTTCACGCATGTTTTTATGCTTCTTCATCTATCGAAATCACATTTTGCCATAGTACCAGCTCTAAATAGCTTACTTTCCAATATACTTGCCTATTTGTCCGTTTTTGGATTAGCTTGTGGACAATGTATCTTAAGATGATGTAACCAAAGAGAAAAGTATTTAAAGATTAAATCATATGTGTATAATATTACACAAGTTCAAGCCAAACGGTCCTGTCATTATTACATGCCATGCAAAAATTTATGTAAACCATTGCGCAAAATTGACTTAAAAGCACAATATATTTTTCTTTACCATACCTATGTACTTTGATTTTTACCACATCCACTATGGGAAAAAACACACAGAATAATTTATCCTTAGACAAGAAAAATGGGATTGAAATTGTACCTAATGTCCTGACTGGCGGTATGTGTCGAGGTTTCATAGTATATTCTAAATTCCAATATTCACGTATTTCATGAACCTCTATTATACGAACACAAATATTAGGCTTACTGTTAAGGATGTATCCGATTGGCAAAATTTACCGAAATTCCACAGACATTCGTCCGCGGGTGCGCAATTACACCATCCTTTTGAAAGGGAATAAGTCGGGAAAGGGTTGACGGATCCTCGTGATTTTGATATGTAGATAACTTTGGAGGTGCATTCCATAAATGAGTGCTATCAATGCAAGCCATAGGATAATTTGCATAATTAATGAGCACAGGTTATTAAGCCACAGTATTTCATTACTACTAGGGCACTTAAACACGACATATGTAACTAGAAGAGAAATATTGGTAGACATTAATTATGAAAATTGTTACCTAATTTACATGAATAATGAGAAATTGTTCTTCTTGTGTTGAATGACGAGATTCCATTCTTGCGACATCTAATAGCAACATGTGCATGTGGACGTAAGTCATGCAGATTAGGGTCTCATTTACATGATTTATGAGAAAATGTTACAATAGCTTTCTTTGCTAAGACTTTCATACTTTGTACACATCGTTCTTTAGGTAGAGGAGATCAACTGTTAATTTTATGCAAATGAGGACCTCATTTGTATAATCAATAAGGAACATTAATATTTTATGATAGGTCACTCGTCACAAGACATCACCTTTCTTGTATAATAACAGCAATACCCGACAAACATCCATCGCGTAAAACAATCTTCATACATACAGCCAGGCGAAAGGATACAACAACAATTATTAATACTTATAAACGATAAAAACGTCGCCATGGCAATAGTTTTATTGCCACACTTTTTACTGTTTATGTTGGTCTCTAACCTGTGTTTCTATAGACGTGTGGGCCGTGGACGACACCACAGCAGCCGACATGCTGCAGACATGGCAAAGCGTGGAAGACGAGGCAGCCGATGAGCTGTCTCACACCCTGTTCATCCCCGACACCGCACAGCTGCAGAAGGGAACGTACTACCTCGGCTTACAAGCAAGGGGTAGGAATCTTTCCTCAACATCTTCTTCCTTTCGAATATACATTTTATGTTTATTTTCACGGAAGGGAAACATAATGGTTTGCCCGGTTTCCTCTTTTTGTTGTCCGAGTAAATTAAGATCAATGACCTGGACCAGACGGCTGTGAATATGGTTACTAAAGGTGTAGCAGGCACCCTCTGGTGTTCGATTACTGTATGTAGTGAGTGGCAGGACAAAGCTGAAGGCTGGTCAACATATATGTGATTGTGTTTGAGTAAGAGCAGTAGTCTGTTAGGCTATACCATGTAAAGGTAAGCATTGCGTTTTTGTTTGAAAATGCTACCCTTTTAGTCTCCATTTGTCTTTGGTAGAAATGCATCACAGTTACAGAGGAATATGTACATGCGGATTGAATCTGTTGCATGTTACAGTTCCACCGGAAGAAGACCCGCCAGATTCAAACCTAACGGTCCGTGTGGCAACCTTCACGTCAGGGTGTAGGTACTGGGACACTCACGCGGAAATGTGGCGGCAGGCCGGCTGCAGGGTAAGATGTTGGCTATCGGGTAGAAATAAAGATTTCCTACAGACTTCTATCTTGATATGAGTTAAGACTTGATAATAGTACATGACTTTGGACGCAGTCGAATTCTTCGCAACTATTTACAAATACCATTCTCGCAATTTGTCGCCAAAATACAACTTTGCAGGGAATGCGTGAGTGAAATTTCGAGGATATTTTGCTACTTAATCGAATTTCGTACTGATTGCTCCGCCCCTGAGGCGTCGCCAAAAAGATGCATCTGAACATCAGCCACTTGTGTTTGAAGTTTCGTTGTTAACGTTTTCTAATTTTTTCGTCATTTCTGATAGGTCAGCCCATTGTCGACGATGAGAAGAACGAAGTGTCTATGCACACATCTGACATCATTCGGGAGTGACTTCGTCGTACCCCCGAACACCATCGACTTCTCTACGGTGTTCTCAAAGTTCGCATCCCTGAGCGACAACGCGCCGGTCTTCTCTACCGTCATCTCTATCATCGGACTGTACTTCATTGTCGTCGGGCTTGCTAGGAGGGCCGACCGGAAAGACATCGTAAAGGTAAACTCACAACTATTTAAGCAAATAGCTTTATGGTTTTAAGGAATTCTACCGTGAAAACTCAGGAATAGTCGAAACCTCAGTATACAAGTCAAGTTCTCGTTGGAAGATCCCCGACAGCTGCAGCGAGGCCTCTACCAGGCGTTCGTACGGGGGGGGGGGGTGTGTAATTGGACGCCATGATATCCGTATGCAAGAGAGTTCGCGTTCCACCGAAAGTCTCGTTTTCGTGCAAGCTCGCGTATGTTCACGTCCGGGATCTGAGCTCTCGCGAGAGTAGCAATTGTACCGTGGCCGACTGGGACAAAATGATTCTAACACTTCCGAGCCTAATTCCAAACGTC
Organism: Branchiostoma floridae x Branchiostoma belcheri; assembly: GCA_019207045.1. NCBI lineage: Eukaryota > Metazoa > Chordata > Leptocardii > Amphioxiformes > Branchiostomatidae > Branchiostoma > Branchiostoma floridae x Branchiostoma belcheri. Next base: position 18,177,530 of record CM033033.1, on the reverse strand, counting down.
ACGAGGCAGATTCCAACACTTCCGAGCCTAATTCCAAACGTCACGAGGCAGATTCCAACACTTCCGAGCCCAGTTCCAAACAGCGCGGCACATTCCAACACTTCCGAGCCCAGTTCCAATCGTGCCGCGGCAGGCCGGGTTTTCCAAGCGTGCCGCGGCAGGGTTTTCCAAGCGTGCCGCGGCAGATTCCAACACTTCCGAGCCCAGTTCCAATCGTGCCGCGGCAGGGTTTCCCAAGCGTGCCGCGGCAGATTCCAACACTTCCGAGCCCAGTTCCAAACGTGACGAGGCAGGGTTTTCCAACCGTGCCGCGGCAGATTCCAACACTTCCGAGCCCAGTTCCAAACGTGACGAGGCAGGGTGAACTGGGCGCTTGGAAAACCCTGCCGCGGCACGATTGGAACTGGGCTCGGAAGTGTTGGAATCTGCCTCGTGACGTTTGGAATTAGGCTCGGAAGTGTTAGAATCATTTTGTTCCAGTCGGCCACGGTACAATTGGAACTGGTGTTAACTTTTATTTTGCAAAACGGGAATATGTGGCCAGGAGTCATTCCCTGGGAAGGTTATCATTTTTCATTTCCCGGATTGCGTCGCTAGTTAAATCTTGGGGCAACTCCAGTGGCAGAGTGTTTAGCTTCTCCAAGATAAGAATTTTATGTTTGGATGTGCTATGGTAGAGTGCCTGTGGACGTTTGTGGGTATAACTTGAGAAGCTGTGGATGGGTCTTCATGATATTCTTCGTGGGTCGTTAGGTGTCAAAGACCAACAAAAATCAAGTTCAATAATGGGAATTGTAGCTGCTTCTTACAGCGTGATTTGTATGTTTGTTTCTTCCTATAGCCAGCGGGTCGACCATACATAACGTTAACGACAATGATAGAAAGATGCATTGGACTGTCAGGGACCTCTTTTATTAGCGTCTGCCATGGCTGACAGATCATACTGGAAAACTTTGTACCTCGCCGGTGTAAACCAGATGTACGATGAGGAGGAAGATAGCCAGCTTAGTAAGTCTGATAGAGAGTGTATAAAATTATTGTTTTTCTACAACTCTAGTGGGGAGTATCGCCACTCGTCGACAACGACATCCGCCACTCGTACCACTACCAACTGGCAGTCTATACGGGCATGCGCAAGGACGCGGGGACGCGCTCCAATATAGGATTCGTCCTGTCGAGTGAAAAGGGTGACACCGGTACCAGGAGACTGGACGACAAGGGAAAGAAAGTACTGGAATAAATTTACGTTTTCGGCTTTCTAAATGGCTAAACTGTATGTCCTAAGTATAAGTTACTTATTTGCGATATCCGTACTTTACATTACTGCGATACAGTGTCACTGACTAAAAACGACGGATGTTGTTTGAAACGTCTGACCGTTTCCAAAATTATATCCAGTTGCTTGTGTAACTACTTTTTGACGCATCTTAACTATGGACTTATCCACGGCATGGATAGATTTGGAGTTGTGTGGTGTAACGGAAGGGTGTTTAGCCAATAACCAAGAGGTCCTGGGTTCGCATCTTGTTATGCCACTGACTTTGTGCCCTTGGGAAAAGCACTTAACTCGACTTTCCTCACTCCATCTCCTAGGTATAATAAAGGGTACCTCGACTTCGGTTTGGGAAGTAAAAGACAATACTTATTCTCAAGTATATTCTCAAGTCAAAAAGGGGACGTGAAAGAACAAAAATGACAAATCCATTGTTCGGTATACCATGTTCTGTGTATTTGGTCATTTGTTGATCCTTGATGACCACTTCATGATGAAGGCAGCTATTTTTGCCAATCTTTCTGCACGCTTGCATCAGTTTTGGCGTTCCCCGAGGATACGTTTCCATCGCATGGGGTTCGGCTTAGGTCACATTTCCAAACCGGGGTCCGTCCGGGATGTTTAAAGAAACGAAAAAATTAAAATCCCTAGAGGTATGCACAAATCATACCCATGAATCATATGTGTCTTTTATACCATTCTTTCCCATTCCGAAAGCTGCATGTCCGGGCCCCGAATGTTACCTTAGCCTTCCCAGATGATGGTTAGTGCTAACATATGAAGACAATTTTCCATAGCACCTTTTACTGACACAAACGGAGTTGCAACTTTCACTACAGGTCTTTGATCGCGGCAGTGTCAACAACTTTCTCTTGAGCGTTCCTCGTTGCCTAGGCAACCTGCAGTACCTCCGCATCTGGCACGACAATTCTGGCAAAGGCCGCAATGCATCATGGTTCCTCGACAAGATCATCATCACTGATCTGCAAACCGAGAAGCGGTGAGTCCCAAAAGTACATTCGTATTTCAGCTAGAAAGAATCGAAGTGGGCACGTGACTCTCAGCAGGACAAGTTGACCTGCACATCTCAGGTCGCACCTAAAGTTACTGGGTGTTTCATTTAAAGTGAAGATCACAATGATTTGCATTTTGGTAGACATTTATAAAAGACTTGAACGCCTCAAAATGTGAGTAGTAAAGATTATTTCTGGGTAATAAGCAGAACTTATTGATCAACTCTATCAAGATTTTGTAACTCAAGTCTTTTGTTTTCATCCATCTCTTTGCGATTGTCTTTCTCAGAGAGAGCAGGCTGCAGTCAACAAATGTACCACACACTGTACGAAAAACATTATTCAAGCACATGCGTTAAGGTTACGTTTTCGGCGAAAGTATGCTTTACGTATGCTTTAGGTGTGACTTCGCGTGGTAGCATTGTGTAACTGAGAATAAAACATGTCTTGAATTGAATGCACCAAGCTTATTCTTAACTGTATGTTTATGTAGGACCTACTTTCTCTGTGGCCAGTGGCTAGCTGTGGAGGAGGGGGATGGAGTGGTGGAGCGCCTCCTACCGGCGGCAGGAGAGGAGGACGTACTGCAGTTCCAGAACCTCTTCGTCTCCAACTCTCGCAAGAACATGACCGACGGGCATCTGTGGATGTCGGTACGTGTGGTAACGGTGTAGAAGAGGGAGGGATAATACATTTCACAGTCAAGCTGTTCAAAACGGAACTATAAAATTATTTGCTTTTAAACATCAATGTCTTAAGGCAAAATAGCATTCGTCGTAGCCCGTCGTGCGAAGTTTGATATCCCAGAATTGCTATGACATGACTAACCGCAGACGAGGATGTAAGACAGCCTTTCCGTAACAAGACAATTGAATTTTGTACAGCGCTCGTACGACTATCCCAAGGAAGTGTCTTCAGTTTGCGTTCGTATGACGTTCCCACAACGAATATAATCTGAGACTGCTACGTGCTACTGTCAGGCGGGTACCTCACTGAAGCTGCAGCACACTAGTGTCGTTTCTGTGGTCGAGCTAATTGACTAAGCGCTCAATGAAATTGATCGATTTGTGTGTTTTTTTGCCTTTTTAGTTATACTTGTACGTTTTGCATGGTATTCTCATTGTAAAGTCAAGGGTAACAAAAATTAAATCTAGAACGCAGCGACGCCGCAATTTTAGTTAAGTATCCGCTTCATGTATTTCGATTACCTTGCGCCTATACGGATCTGCCTGTATGTTCTTCTCCACCAGGTTCTGTCCCGCCCCACCCGGAGTACGTTCACCCGTGTGCAGCGGGCCTCCTGCTGCCTTCTCCTGCTCTTCACCAGTATGATCACCAGCTGCATGTTCTACCAGGCACCGCTGGACCCGGACGCACCTGGACTGCACCTTGGGCTATTCTCCATCACTTATCAAGAGTTGTCTATCAGTATACAAGTGAAGATACTCTCGATATGACCTCTTACTTAATATTTACTTATGAAGCAAGAACTGTGTGGCAAAGAAAATCACCAACGATAGTTTTGAAGGAGGTGTACCACAGGGTAGTATACTGGGCCCACTCATCTTTTTTATTCCTTCAACATCATGTGTACTGTTTGTATCATAACTAATCATGTAACGATCGTGGATCTTCCTACTGAGTGAGACGTAACTGTGTGGCAAAGAAAACAAAAATACAGGCAATAGTTTTGAAGAGTGATTTACCACAGGATAATTGCATTGGCCCACTCATTATTCTTTCATCCACTTTATTATTTCAGCATCACGTGCACTGTTTCTATCATTATTACAAATAAGCATGTAACGATCACGGTTCTACCTACCCATCATCCTGCACATCAACACAGCCCTACAGTCTTAAAATGTTAGAGTACTACCATTAGCTTCTGTCCTTATGTTCCACTGATAGAATAAGATATTGACTTGCCACATTTTTCTTGTCTATCTAAAATACAATATTGTCTTACAGAGCACACTCGTCGTACTACCAGTCAACCTTCTTGTGGTGAACATCTTCCGTAAACTCCGATCCAAAGAGCAGGTAGCTCCCAGCAAAGGGAATTATGGCAAAAACATCAAAGCAACCAGCTCGTCATCATTGAGAAAAGGGGACACCAAAAAGACGTCCTACGACGAGGTAGAAAACAATGAGCAGCCTTCGAATGAAACAGAAAATAAGCAAAGGGTAGTTGGAAAAGATGTGGGATCTCCGCAAAAAGTGTCTCCAGCTTTGGCCATTGCTACGAGAGAACAAGATTCCCGGAAGTGTCTTGACCATCAACCAACAGGGGAAGAGAAAGAAGTCAGTGACTTACAAAAGACAAATCGTCACCAGTCCTTGGCCCCATTGGTAGATACAAATGGAGAACCGTTAGGACAAAAGACTGGTAAAAGTTCAGAAACTGAAGCGTCGACACCAGGTAATGATGTTTCACAACAAGTAAGGACTCTGCATGCTAGAGAAACGAAGACACTAAGGAATCGACGGTCAAGAGACACGTTTGCCTCTCCCAATGATCGACAAGATTGCGTTTCCAAGGGTTCTACTGCACCATCTGAAGATGTACACGGTGGTCACAGAGATCTCGAAGAGAAACGTTCCGTGCAATGTGCTAGCACACAAAGAATCCAAGACAACCCACTTAAGCCTGAGCCTATTTCTTCAGGAAAGCGTGGACGAGCCCTTAAACGTACGTCATCCATACCAAGATCAAAGCAAATCCTTCCCTATGACAAAACTGAAGCCAGCATGGATAAAGCTAAATCGGCATCAACTGAGTTGCTGGACAAATTTGACACCTCCGAAGGCAAAGAACTAAAACCTCTCTACGTACGCTTAGAGGAAAGCATAGCCCGGTATGAGGAGGCCTTAAGGTGTGAAGACAAGAACAAGAAATCTGAGAAAAAGAAGGAAAAACCTCAGAAGAAACAGAAGAAGCAAACAAAGAAAAAGAAGAAGCCGGTTCTGCTGCCACATTGGTTCCTGTGGGTTGCCTACGTCATTGTGTACGGAGGAGTTATGCTGTCTGGGTTCTTTACCATACTGTACTCACTAGAGTGGGGGTACGAAAAGTCTACTCAGTGGCTGGTTACCTTCTTGCTGTTCTTCTTCCAAGATGCCTTGCTTGTGCAACCAGTTAAAGTAAGTATTTTTGTGCTATCCTACCACCTGTTCTTGTAGCCCTCTACGCAGCTAATCAAGTATACTTATATATTTAAGCATTTAGATAAAATCAATGATTGCATTTATAATCTTAAAATATTTCTATATTTGCAATTAACTGTATTTAATAACCTTGTCATCTTCTACAGTGATTTTGTCTGTGGCATTCAGTTCATTTTTTAAACTTTTATTTTACCGGTAGAACTATAAAGACGTCACTTGACCTAAAAATGTACATACATACGTATACAGACACGTTACTACTACGAACGTTTCAAAAATGATTATCCTGAATCATAAGACTAAAAGATTACAATAAGGTTAAAACTCTCTTAGCGCCAGTCCTAATGATAACACAGTCCGATTTTAAAAAACTGGTAAGGCAGTGAGTTCATAACACCGGTCCCAGATAATTTAAACTGCTCATAATGAAATAATTGCATATTTGCAATATCCTTTTTGACTATCTCTTATAGTCTGTTCCCGATTGGTCCCGCCCTAGGTAATAGTGATGGCTGCTGTGCTGTCACTCATAGTAAAGAAATCAGACGAAGAAGAAACGGACAAGGAAGACGACGACAACCAGCTTGGTGCAGACGAGGAACCCGAGGCAGAAGTTCCTGACCGAAATACCCAAAGTTTGTGTTTTTCCTTTTGACAAACAGTTGTAGTGTTGATTATCATGCTTTCATTCATGTATGTATTAAGTATACTCGTATAGACGATTATAGACAACTCCCCATTCCACTAACCCCATTTCAAACATTATAGATTTGAAGTGTCCGGTGGTGAATATAATGACGTAAATGACAACAAGTACAACACAATCGTAAATGAAGTTGAATGTTTCATGTCAATCAGGATGCCTCTTGAGCTCAATTTGTAGCTCAAAAAGGAGCACCTGGTTCCAAACAGCTAGTAAATGGGATAACCCGTTTCAAATCCGGGAAACGACATTCTATTTGGAGTTGCTGTCTTTCGAAAGGACGCAAAATGGTGGCCCTGTGTTCGTAGAATGCATCGAATACGTTACATTGTGCCATCGCTCTTTTTTTTCATATAGGTACCTGCTGCCAAACTGCCACAACTTGAATATGACACATTGTAATGGGTTTATGTGGGATAGAAGTCGGCATCGGCCCCCATCTTTGTGCTAACGTAATTCGGGAATGTATATATAGTTCTTACTCCTGTTGCTTTTGAACCATTTTCCTACACAGAGACATCCAACGGCGCCAGCAAACCGCCTCTTGTCTGTACTCTGCTATCTCAACCGTCACCATCAGTTCCCGTGGGTGTCACCACAAACCAGCTGTCAGCCAATCAGAGAATAAATCAAATCAAATCAATAGTCATAAGCAGGGCGGTCAGGAACTGATGGTGACAGTTGAGATAGCAGAGTACAGACAAGAGGCAGTTTGCTGGCGCCGTTGGATGTCTCTGCGTAGGAGAATGCTTTTGAACATGAACATATCAGTCTCATCTCATCCTACAGATGGACCACATCTGCAGCCCCTGAAGCAGGACCGACTCCGCTCAGCCCGCGAGGTGAGGATAAAAGAACTTAAGGTTGAGGACGTGCTGAGGACCACGGCACTTCACCTGGCTTTCCTGTCAGTCATCATTATCGTCTGTCTGTATAACAGGGGCAGCCATGCGTACTACCTGCACCGGTCTGTAGCGAACACCTTTCTGGAGAACAGGCAGTTCAAAGAGGTTTGCATCCGTATTCTAATCACAATATGACACATTGTAATGAATATATGGGGCCCAGCTGGTATGTTACGCCGAAGGGCGGCTATACCGGCTATATAGATTCAAATATAGAAGTCGACATCGATCCTCGTCTGCTCGAGGCCCAGAAGTCGACATCGGCCCTCGTCTGAGGCTCAGAAGTCGGTATCGGGCCCCCGTCTTCTTGCCAATGTTATTGGGGAATGATAATTTCATTGATATCAATCCTGCTGCATACATTAGCAAGTGGAAATGGCTGATAGGTTATGATATGGACATTGGTGATCTGTCAGATGATACTTTATTGCATTCAATTTTTAACGGGACAGGCATAAATTCTTTAACATTTCTTCATGTCCAAACATATCTCCAGATTTTAAGATTCCTCAGTATCACTTTGTCATTTCTAAGGATCTTGGAAGAAATTTGTTCATTCCATAGCTCTTAACCAATATTTGTATGATTTGCTTTGCTTGTTCCATATTCATGTTAAGTTGTTTTACTGGTGCCATGTAAACAAGTCAACGAAATGAGTGAGTCGTCAACACGTATTTTTGATAAATGTTGCAATACAAAAGTTGATAACAAAGCTACGATCATGTCACCAACGGTTACTTAATGGTGTTGTCTCACAGATACACACAGCGGACGGCTTGTGGATGTGGGCAGAAGAGGTGCTCCTGCCTAACCTGTACCCTGACGTCACCTACAGCAACACCAGTGTACCGTTACGTCACAGAAAGTTTGTTGGGACATCTTTTCGAGTGGGGACGGTTCGACTTCGCCAGCTCAGAGTTATTCCAAGTAAAATGGCAACTTTTTATATCTAAGATCTTGCATTAACTAGTAAATCATTGCAACAGTATCATCATCTTACTTTTCCATTTTACTTGCATTTTCCCAATATAAACAAACAATGGATCACATGTACATGCACCATGATATCACATCTAATTATCATCAGGCCATTTCAATTCGACTGTATGTATGTATTGCTTCCTCTGAGAGCCCAAAAACTGATGCAAGCTTGCTGAAAAGGGGGTCATGAAATCAAAGTGGTCAAGAAGGTTGAACTAAATGCGGTCTTATAGACTTGTATTTCCATCGCAGGACAGTGCACAATACCTGTGGTGATGAGAGCAACTGTACCGGAGTGCAACGTGGACTACTCCTGGGCCAATGAGGACACGCGTTCCATGTCGCCAGGATGGGTACCTCATACAGAACTCAGTAACGATAGCAACAACGTCAATCAAGCCATGACGACAAAGATGGCCGACATCGCCCCGTGGACATATGGAGACGCTGTCGATTTGACCTTTAGTGCCATCTATGGTAAATTGTATCTTTACAGGGGTGGTGGATACGCTGTAATCTTAAAGAACAACGCTAAACATGCTAAGACGCAGATTGCTAGTCTCAAGAAAACTGACTGGTTTGACAAGTACACAAGAGCTGTGTTTGCCGAGTTTTCACTCTACAGTCCGTCGTCCAGTCTCTTCATCGCTGTAACGGTCGTGCTGGAGTTTACAACCGTTGGTGACGTCACTAAGCATCCCAGAATCCAAAGCGTCCGACTGCACGGTGTTGATCCCGTGGTCATCACGTGCAAGGCCCTGTACTGCCTGTTCGTGCTGTATTTCATTGGACGAGAGGGGAGGAGGATTAGACGAAAAGGAAGCGAATATTTCAACAGTTTTTGGAACTGCGTAGAAGTGCCGTTTATTGTATTGGAGGTATCGGCCATCGTACTTTACGGAGTGAGAACGGCTTTTTGTAACGACGCTCTGTACAAGTTAAAAGAAAGAGGGGGCTTTGTCAACTTCCAGTCTGCCGCGTGGTGGAACGATGTCTACAGTTACGTCATTTCCTGTTTGGTGTTTGCCTCCATTGTCAAGTTCCTGACACTCTTGCGCTTTAACGGACGGATGGCCATGCTTTCCTACGTCATCAGACGGGCGACCAATGAGCTTGTCCAATTCACCGTCATGTTTTTCGTCATTTTCTTGGCGTATTGTCAGGTCACATACCTCCTGCTTGGGACGGTCCTTGCAGGCTTTGGGACTTTTCAGGTACGTTAAGAACTATATATTTCCTTTCTTACAATTAGTTGGTAACTGGGAGACCCATACTCTACTCTTGAGAAGGGCATCTCTGTTGGGGCTGCAGCGTATTTCTGAAGGGGTGTAAAATGGGAGTCCCATGTTCGAGGTGCCTCAAGCACGTTAAAGAGGAAAGGGCTAGCAATCCCTCCTTTCAAAAGCAAGCAGACTTGGTGACATATGTGCCACTAGCATATAGTACAACAAATACTATTGGCAATATATATATAGTAATTATATTTATGTGAATATGAGGTTTGGCACCTGACTAGCTCAATAGAGAAATGAATTAATTGTTCTCAAGAAGTGAGTTTGATTCGAGGCCACCCGGGTCATACCAAAGACTTTTTAATTGTATGTACTGTTGTGCTCTGCTTATCACTCAGCCAAGGTGTGACATACAGAACTGCATACTACTAGTAGTACACTACCAGTGGATCCCCCCTTGCTACAATGGTTGCACAAATTTGTGTGGCCCAAGGGATACAGAAACGGAAATGTGCACCGCCCTACAGAACTTCAAAGCAGTAACTTAGTAACGTCTGTTTTAACACTGATATCGTTGCTTGTACATTTAGGCTAGTCTGGAGATGATGTTTGCGATCCTGCTCGGTGACGTGGATTTGTCCTGGGTGCTGAAGGCGAGTCCGCTGAGCTGTGTGTTCCTGCTGACCTTCATCCTGACACTGGTGCTGGTTATGGTCAACATGTTCCTGGCTATACTCGTGGACTCTATAAAACACGTCAAGGTACGACATTTATTATGTCAGTGAAATATAGCATTTGTGTATGTATAAGTGTGCGTGCGTCCGTGTGCGCGCGTGTGTGTGCGCATGTGTGACAACATAACTCAAGAACGGCTGGATGGATGCTATCGGTTTCAATTTTTTAAGTTTGTTGACTGTGACAAAAGAAGACAAAATTATTACATTTTGGCCCTCTGGCGGCGACTGCAGTGGAAATTCCGGTTTTGATACTTGGTGTTTTAGACATGATTTGTTGTTGATAGCAAGCTATTGTGCTTGGGAAGAAGAGACACAGCTTTGGACCTTATAGTTAGGTACCATATCAATATGTGTGCCTACAATATACAATATCACTTGGTATCAGCATGTCCGTGTATACTGAAGGTACAACCTACACTGTCACCATTATATTCCATTGAAAAATATTTCATTTCATGCCATGACAAGATCTTTTTCGCTGTTCTTAAGGATGATGTAAGAAGGCTGAGGAAGGAGAATGAACTGACAGACTTCATGATCCATCGTCTCAAGACAATGTTCAGGATGACGGATAAGACGTCACATCCATCTATCAAGATCACATCTTCACAACCGAAGCCTGAACGTCCACCGATTCCAACCACTCGTCAGGTACTCTACAGTGTATATGTCATTACATGTTTCCCCCACATTCCTTATACATGTGTTGATCTTCATATACTACTTGCGTTTATTTGTTGTACAATATGTAATGACTAAAGCGGGTATCTCACTGAGCTGCGCCTGTTGGCGACAAATTTTTGCGGCAACTTTGCGATTTTCTCTTGCGGGCACAGCGTTACGTGCGACGCATGGGTAAAATACGTGACCACTACGAAAAAAAATGACCGCGTCCGGATTTTCTCTTTATCAGGTTCGGCTCGTGATGAATTTGTTGGAAATCGCAGTATTAACATTGATTTAAAACATTATCACAATGATCGAGAATCAAAATGAGATTTGCAGTGATGGTATAACGACTAATTTGGGACCATTAGCGACATAACACACACAAACACACACACGCGCACACACGTGCACGCAGACACATACATACATACACACGCGCGCACACCCTCGCACACATACACGTGTTCACACATCCACACACACACACACACACACACGCACACACAATAATACCTGTTCATGTTGCTAAACACACAGACGAACATGCCTGTCCTTGGTGCTGACCATGAGGAGAGGATGAGATAGTTGTTTCCCAAAAGACCGTTTTGTTTTTAATGCAAAATGATGATGCAATAGGTTACATCGTGATGACACGTCACACATAGACTTGTTACCCCAGTAGTATCAGTCTATACAAGAAAATGTCAGCTATCGTCACACAAGAAATATTAGACTCCCTTGTAGTCTTCAGACGGGGCTGTTTTTTTTTGGGGGGGGCGTTGGTTCGCGATTTTCAACGTTGGCTATGGTCTCTTGTGTAGGGAAAGGGGGAAAACTCGCTATCACGGCAAACTCCCTTCCACAGCAAACTCCCTTTCCCGACATCCCCCCCCCTCCCAAAAAAAAAACCCTAGCCCCGTCCGAAGACTGCAAGGGAGTCTAAGATTGGGTCATAGTCTTTGGGAAAACAAAACAAAAAAGATCACGGTTTTTATATCAAATTTTTCAGTTCACCAGTAGCACAACGTTACTCATTGGGTAAGCTTTGAATGCTGTGCGCAAGTATGACATGAAATAAACAAAAAAATCTTACTACTACACCATAAACCTGTCTTTTACAGGTGGCCACCTGTCCTTTGCCGCCTTCCCATACTACACCAGACGGTGAGCATACAACAAAAGACATGGGAACAGGAGGTATTTCTTCTCATACATGCCACTAGTGGTGCGTACCCAAACTCAATTTCAGGTTCAGGTCCGGACTTAAAGTCCGGACCTGAACCCATCATTGCATATTATTTGCATTTTTTTAGGGGGTGGGGGTGAAGGTGCATATAAAATTGCATGTTAGCATGAATTGAAATGCAATGTGAAAAATACATGAAAATGATAGACAGCCAGTGTAAACACGAACTCTTTTTGTCTTTTTCCAGTGCAAATTTCACTGTCTATGGAAGGTTTTAGATGGTTTAGAACAAAAAAAGGAATAAAAGTGATGGATTGCTTTTTGCAAGTCCGGACTTGGCTCCGGACATTTAGTTTTTTTTTTGGACTTGGACCTATAAATTTTTAGGTCCAATTCCAAGTCCGGGCTTTAGGTACGCACCACTACATGCCACTTACACAATAGAACCTGGTACGATGCTGGTAATTGCAGTTGTCACATATGTAATAAGCTATTTGGTGCAAATACCTTTAGTGTGATACAGTTCTGAAAAGTAGATACTCTAAGTTTTCCGTTGATTTCTATATAACGTTATAATACTAGAGGATAGAGAGAACCTGGTAATAAGGTTACCAAAATTTATCAAATGACATGTAAAAGTACTTTATCTCAAGATAAAAAGAGCGACTATTTCTTGATCTGAAATTCCAACAGGGAAGGAAAATAAGTTGTAATAAGCTGGAACCAGCTTGAATAATGCAAGATGTTTTACATATAAACCAACATAACTTTATTCTTAGCCACAGAGACAGACCTGATGGAGGGATTCGTAGACAACCCTACCAACCCAGCTTACGCCTACGACGTTACGGACCTGCCGGGTCGAGTTGAACATCTTCTACACTACGTGTACGACCAGTATGGTGGTGACGTGATGGAACCACCACAAAGCGCCACTCAGCGATCCTCGCCGGAAGTGTCAGATTCAGGAGATGTTGATGCTGAGCTAAGATACCTTAGCAATGATGCAACAAGTCCCACGGCCAGCCTCCAAAGCTTCGAATTGCAGCTGCAACACGGTCAAACACCGCTAGGACATCCGAGAGATCAAATTCTTTCGAGAGGGAGCACTCCAACAGACCGCATATCATCAACAAGTCCAGCGTCGCCCAGAGCAACTTCGTCGCCCGAACGTTATGAAAACAAGAAGACCCCGTCTCCGATTGGAAATGCAGTTCTGTCAACTCCTTCTACCAAGAGGGAATCTTCTAAAAGCAATGAAAAGAGCTTTTATCAGAAGGTCAGTACGTCGCTCTCGGTTGATGTGATTGTACACATTGCCTCCAAAGAATCGTCTGGTGTGAACGACTTAACGGATGTTGACCCTGACTCGCAACTCGCTGAAAGCCACATTGAGGGACGTTCGCCGAAAGGATCGACCAAGAAAACGCTGGATATAGAAACGGAAGGTTTCCCTCTTTCTTCCAAGCCTCCTATATCACCAAGGGTATCAAGCATTCACAAAAAGCAACCTGAGAAGAAATCTCGCTCTGATCGCCGAAAGAAAATGACTCGTACAAGCTCAGTGTCTCCTAAAAGAGATCAAGGAAAGAACAAGCAGGCCGAAGATTTTGGCGACGCCCCATGGGAGCGTGCCGGAGCCAGGTCCGCAGCAAGCAGTCCTGTTAATACAGACTGTCCCTCGCCGCCGTACCCTCCGCCACCTCGACCGTTTCTCCCGTCACGCGAAGGTAGCACGACCGTCAAGCTGGTTAAAAACAGGCGTCGTGGAAGAGTTAGGAAGCTGAAGTCACGGCACTCTATGGTCGGGAGCATTTCGGAAGTCAACAGTTCCGATGGATCATTGGATCTGCCTCCGTTCACACCGCGCCATAGCCCCGAACTCACACCGAGAACGGATTCTCCAGATCTGGAGTCGCCAACACGGAACAAGGAGAGAGATTTCAAGGCTGAAAATTCGTCTGGAGATGCAGATTACTTAGAGAAGGACGATAACCCTACGCCGACTGAAGAGGCGTCGAATGACATAGAAGAGAATGACGACATATAGAGGGTCTTTAAATTGGACTACGTTCAAACCTTAAGCTTCTTGCAACAGTCTTTCGTTCCTCAATTGTCCCGATGCACAGATATAACACATGTACAGTCCTTGTCAATCTCATCAAATATGTACCAACTTCATGACTTTACCCTTTGATTTTAGCCGTGCAAGCCACCAAAGAGCTTGAATGAAGTTTGTGAACGGTGTTAGGACGTAATATAAGCATTGCTAGTGAAAGGAAAGTGTGGAAGTTTACCATTACAAACATGTGTATAGATACATGTATAATGTACTGTACTGACAGCCACAAAGTAATGTGGGCCATTAATGTTTCTTGGTGTAAGGTCTCTGTAAAGGTCAATATGTCTTGTTTTTTCTCACTTTTAATTTAGATAAAAGAGCATGCTACATGTATTGTTAAAAAGTGTTCAGTGTCGAGTGTTAAAAACTTACATATCATATGAGAAAAAGCCAACAGCAAAATGATCAAACCAAGTGTTTGAAAGCAGATACAAAATGTACCATGTCCACTGCAAGTGATGTTGGTATGCACATGTTTGTCAGTTTTACTAATTGATATTGACACAGCTCATATACTGGGCCAAGCTAAGACCTTGGCGTGTGAATGTGGAGTTATTAACTTGGTGTAGAACTTATAAAAATACATGCACTTGCAATGTAGTAAGTGCTTGTATTACCTACTAGATGATTTTCAGAATAATCCTATCACATGATAAATGTTTAACTAAACTATTGTGATTGACTGTTATCTATTGTTCTCGATTTGTTTGTCTTGGTGTGTATGTCCCAGTTTGTTTCCACTTGGCATTGATTCAAATTTGTTCCTAGGCTGAGTTGTAACTGAGCAGGATGCCAAGGTTGATCTGGCCTGTGTCCAAATTTCTTTGGCAGGCTGACAGGAATACGAACATTAGGAATACGAACAATGACCTTTGTATGCTTTCGATGGACTCAATGAATTAAACACAATGCACAGGTCATTGTAGGTCCACACAGGTAAATATTTGATATTCCAATTACATGTACAACAATATTCAAAAACCAAATTACAACATGTATAACAAAGGCTTTCACACATCTGAGCTGAATAAACGAAATATACAAAGTACCTGCAGCCATCAATAACAATGCTACACATCATTATCTTATACATAAATAAGTTACAAAAGACAGTAGCTACATAGCCTTGTACCTACAACATATTGTGTAGCACCTTCTTATATCTATCATACATTTTACATAAAGTGGTCCTATCTCACATTACATCAAAGAAAGGTAAACATGAGGAAAATCTGACTGCAGTATTCTATCTATAGTTATGATACTGAATGATAGCCTACTACTCAATAGCTAACAAACCAGGAAATGGCATACAATGTATGTTTGCCACAAAGATAAAACCTACTTTCAACCATCTTGGATATAATAACAGCAGGAGCTCCAAGACGAGCATAAAGTTGGGAATTTGTAAGTTTGGTCGAAATCTTTATATATTACTGAACAGATACATCTGTGTATATCCGATAATTGGTGTATACCTACTTAGTATAGACTTCAGGTACTGGACCAGGTACAGAGGTTTAGGTACAGGTCTGGACCAGTACATTAATTTATGTTCTGGTATTTTGGACCTGTACATGTACCCCAAAGGATTTTTGTGGTATTGTACCGGTGTACTGGGTACAGGAATACAACCCTATTATGTAACATGTAATATCTATGGCCATTCATACATTGTGTATGTTTCTACTGTACATCAATGTCATTCGTCCCCACCCGACCCTACATCCTCTTCCTCACCCTCATCTTCATCTTCATCCGGGTCCGTGAAGTCGTCCCGTTTGGAGTAGTTGAAGGTGGTCTGTGATAGGTCCACCTCGATGGGGAACACGTCTGTCTCCTTCATGATGGCGTGACAGTCGTTGTGATACTTGGCCATGGCCGACACCAGCCGCTGTAGCTGGAAAACTATGTCTTGTACTGTAGGAGTGGGGGGAAACTGGATAAAGCTCCCGTTTGCAACAACTTTTACATCTGTGTATAGTTTCATCAGGTTGGTACAACACTGAATAAAGAGACAATTTTTACACAATGATTCCTTTATTCTCACCAATGTTTCGGTAACTGTCACCTTCTTCAGGGTAATTCTAACAGGTTCACATTGTACTGCAGGACAGGTGTTGCTGTTCCTTGCATAAAGTTCTCTGTACACCAAATACTTTACGTTTTGTGACCACATCTGAACTGTGAGCAGCGACACCTGTCCTGCAGTACAACGTGAACCAGTCAGAATATTGCCCTGAAGATAGTGACAGACAGTCACCAAAACGCTGGTTTGAATAACAGTTATATTTGAACTTTTTAGCAACTTTCACCTATTTCAAAAGATTGTCTACGAAACGGCAATGAGAGTCAGACATTCACTACATGTAGAACATGATGCAATACAAAATGGATTAAGCTACCAGATAAATTCTATAAGTCAAATCTTTCAATCACTTACTTTCAGTCACTGACTAAAAATGCTGCATGCTATATCTGAAAGGTCAAACTATCTGGAGAATTCATTCACAGCTGATTGCTAATGAAATTGTGGATATGAATTGAGAACCCACCATGTTTCTGGTCCAGTAGTTCGATCTTTTCCAAAACATCAGCGCGCAACTTGGCAAACTTGGCTCTGGCCTCCTGACGACATCGCAGCACCAACCTAAAAAAATATTTCATTCAAACATTGCGGTTTAAGGATGAAACAGCTTTGAAGTACTTTTTGCAAGGTAAAGCATCTGTATCTATGACAAGCTCTTTATTGGTTTTCTTTGTTGCAAAAGCTGTACCTTGGAAAATAGAAAAGCTGCAATGCACTATTGACTACAAAAATGCAATATGCTTTAAGCGTTACCATTGGGGTTTGATGAAAGAAGAGGAAGAAATATTGTTTTACAGGGAAGATGTTAAACACTGATGGAATGAAAGCTTACCTATACTCATAGTTACCCGTCTCCACTCTGTACAGGGGTTCTTGTAATGCCTGTTCACACAAAGAATGAATCACATATATGAGGTTTCGGATTTATGTTCATTCTTAATACTTCAAGGCTAGTCAATTTTCAGTTGAACATAGATCTAAGTAATAGTACGTCTAGTGGTTACTTTCTTGAACCAAAATCATATTAGATTAAACCAAACACGCTGCTAAAGCATGAATGTTGTGAATTATAAATAGTGCAATGCAGAAATAAATCAGATTGCAGAAACACTCAAGTAATTCTGTTTTCTTTCTATGCATGTATAGCAGAAGCAGCTGCTGTTTCCCTGTTCAAGGCAATGCTGCACCCTGAACACCCTCTACACGACCTGGTGCCTGCCCAGAGACTGTCAGCTACTGGAAGAACACTAAGAAACAGTCAGCACATCTCAGTGCCATTTGCCAGAACGAAAAGACTGAAGCAGTCTTTCGTGCACTGTGCCCTCAGACTGTATAATAATGCTGCATAGCACATAGCGTGTATGTTTTAACGTTTTGACTATGATTGTTTAGCAAACTTATTGTACATATTGTACCCAATTCAGGGAGGCTTGTATAGCTCCCCCTGCCTATGTACTTTTGAGGAATGATAATAAATGATGTATAATAAATGATGTATAGCGTGCGTAGTCCATGGGTAGTGATCCCTGCTTCTGGACCAAGGGGTTTGAATCCCAGCTGTTGTCGCTCGCCTGACATACATTGAAATCACTTTCACTTTAACTTTCACTGCAGGTTGTACTTACAGCATAGCTGTACTCTTCATCATCCATCTCTTTCACCTTCAGGCAGAAGGACTGTAATAAAATACAATATAAATATATTACTCAAATGTACAATACATTAAAATGCATTATGTTGCATGTTGAAACAACTGGGTATGCAGGCAGAAATGGGTGTTTTGCAGTGGTTTTACAGTTGCAGTAAAGACTGGACACCACAAAACTATGAAGATAAAACCACCACAAAACTTTCAACATTTACAGTATCAATGATACATCTCCTTCTGATGGGAAGGGGTAATGCTAACAATGAAAATGACTGAAAAATAACGGGATTATGTTAACTCACCAGATACTCGAACTTGGCATCCAGGTACTTCTTGATAGTCAGCTTAGTATCAGGGACTGCCTGTGTTTCACAAAATAAAAAGTCACATAATGAGTTTGGAATAAGAAGTGCTAAATTTGCATTATGTTGTGACACCTCGCAAGCTACATACTGTTTTTGTTATTTGGTTCTAATGTGTAATTTTTCAGGTAAATACTAACCTTGTTAAGATAGGTGTTCAGGTCACTCAGCATCTGTTAAGGGGGAAAATATGACTATGAATAAATCATTTATGATATTGACCACTTGGCTTAGGCTATGGGACTTTTCACTATCTTTGAAAATGAATACCTGAGTGAGTGAAAATAATCAAATATTGCTGAATTTCAGTACCACAAAATGATAATGATAAGCAAACTACAAAGATAGGAAGTTGACAATCATAACTTACTGGTTTGATAGTCTTCAGGTATCGGATGCCATATTTCTCCATGTTTCTGTGGAAAAAAAGACAACTTGAAATAAAACTTCCAAAGAATTACAACTACAGGGATTCATTTAATTAAGTCAACAAAAAGGGGACAGGAATCATGGCAGGGAAACATAAACTTTAAAGGCTCTCCATACAATTTTTTTAATTGGCAATCAGTCACACTTTTAATAATGAAAAATATATTAACAAAATCATATGGGTAAATCAGAAGTGTTTTTGGTTCATGTTAACAAAGCTATACCAAGCTATACATAATCTACACTATAAAGTCTTACATAGCTATACATTAATCTACACTATAAAGTCTTACATGCTAGCAGTAGCATCTACATGTATCATCTCACTCCAAGATAAGGGAGTCATAGACTAGTGGAAGAAGTACCACCAGGGCTTCAATTTCATGACTAAATGTATAGCAACAATAACTTTCTTGGGTATATGAACCAACGCAGGAATAGCAAGTTTTGATGGGCAGTCGTGACAAATCAAAGAAGAGTTATGGGAGAGAGTTAGCTCTACAATGTATCAACCAAATCTGTTTTTACTTTTGCAGTAGGAGGAAAAATGAGGTTTTAGCGCTAATTAGCATTGTTTCAAGTTTGCAGTTTAAACAATTCTGTAGTACAGTAGAAAACTAGGAACATGTCATGAATTTGCAATGGGGAGAGGTCATCGCAGAAACTGTGAGGATAAAACCTCCACAAAAGATCTACATGAAGTCAAGTAAGTAAGTCCTGGGTTCCACATAAATGCTATTTCTGCATACTAATAAGTACCTCACTGGGCCACGCCTGTTGGCGACAAACTCTTGCCGCAACTTTGCAAATTTTTCGCCAATTGTTGTCGCACTGACATGTGACACGTTTGCAAAATATGTGACCTTCACAAAACAAAATGGCTGCAACCAAAATGTCACATCAGATTCCTCATTTTTGGCCCCAAATCAGATTCAAGATAACTTCTGAATCAATAGAAATCAGTGATGCCACTGAATTAGAAACCGACGTACAATGATTAAGATTCATCAAAAAGAGACTTGCAGTGATCGTGGCCATTTTTTAAATTTTGAAAATTGTGATTTTTTTATACTTTTAAAATATTTGCCATTTCATGCAAGCAATTGGTGCCTGATAGCAACACATTTGCGAAGTGTTGGCAACTGTTAGTGAATGTCTTTAGCAAATTGTCGCCAACAGACACAACCCAGTGAAATACCTACTTTAAGAAGAGCATAGTTCAGAGACAGTAAGACTACAGTGTAGATGTGACAGATGACGAAGCAGTGTTAATGTTGTGTGTACCTCTGGGCCTCCCCAAAGGCCAGGAAAGCCTCGTTAGCACCGGCCACTTGTTCTCGCATCCCCACATCACAAAACACATCACCAAACTCTATATGTAATAAACACCAGCAAAGGGTAAGGAAAGCATGCAGGGTGTTAGTAGAGACAAAGAGTGACTGCTGTGCTGGCTATAGTGCCTTTCGTCACATGGATGTAGCAAGTCTGGTATGTGTCTCTGCATCCCAGGAGTGTGTACTGCAATTGTTTTGGCATGTACATGCAATGTAATGTCTGTTTGTGTTATTCTAAAGATTTCATGTACCTCAATCCAATTGTTTTAGTTCTCCATCCAAGTTTTGAGCGTGTACATATGAATAATAAAACCTTTAGTTAGTTTGTTAAACCAAAAAAGGTTGCAAGTTTGGAGGAACAAGAAATCTTTCAAAGTTGTGTAGTGAGTGGATACTGAGTGGATAGTTTGTATACGTTTGATGATCAGCATAGGAAAATTCAACCACCAACAACCACTGAAGGAAGGAGATAGAAAGTAGTGGTGACCTGCATGAAAAATTAAGAGTAAGAATTATGCTGAGTTACATGTATATAGTCGTTAGTAATACCATTCCTTGAGTTCTCCACTGTGTAAGTGTGTTCCCAAAGTTAGGCGACAATGATTTGATTACATGGATGACATCTGCACACACATCAATTCATTTGTCCCCCCCAAAAAATTGCAACTATACCATTACAGTAGATCATACCAAGATGCTATCAAATGAACGAACTAAAAATTGCCTAAACAACAGAGGAAAATTGATACAAATGATAAATTGCCTATTTTCCTACAATGTACAAATGTGTTCACTGTTCAGTTATTTTTTACAGCCTTCCAGACAACTTAGCTCATATTCCTAATGAAGGCAACTTTTTTTTGCCCAACTTTTTTTTCTTGCACACTCGCATCGGTTTTCGTGAGCCCAGATGATGTCATCCATATAATGGAATCACTGTGGCCTGAGAATGGGAACAGTATCTGCTGCTGCTGTGTTAGTGGTGTGTTAACATTGTTGATGTTGATGTTGAAGAAAAGAGTGGTCCGTTAGTAGTTGAGGAAGGATGGTTAGTTCAGTGAGGTGCGTTATGTTGTACACTCAATGTACCCACCCCACACAGTACACGGTTACCTGTGTTTGTGGTGTGCTGATGTTAGGGAAAAAGTGATTAGAACTTGAGGAAGGATGGTTAGTTCAGTGAGGTGTGTTGTACACTCATCACTGCACCCACCCCACACAGTACACGGTTACCTGTGGGCCTCGGCAAACTTTGTGAATGCCTCGCTAGCAGCGACTTGCGGCTCACGGGCACCGATCACTGAAAACACATCTCCAAATGCTGCAAAGGGGTAAATTCAAATACAAATCAACACAAAGTTTGAACACATTAGATATGAAAAACACATTCAGAAAAATTTCCTTGCATTACAATGATTTAAAATTCTATTTACAGGGCTGACTCAAACTTTAGATTTTTCTCTGTCAGCAACTTGGTGATTTTTATTGTTAAACCAAAATGATATTTTACAAGCTTAGGCAAGTACATTCATCAGTTTCAGTCATCTTTTTTCAGCTTTTTTTAGACAGAGGAGGTGAATTTTTCAAATTTTCCCTCCCTACAAGCAAGTACAGTACTGTGATGCACTACATTTTGTACTTATGCCCAACTGCTATGTGGCTATACATGTGTACAAGTGTATACCGTTAACAAATCAAGAACTACAGCAGCAACCTAATAGTAATACATGGTGCAGTATTATGTTTACTTTTTGTTCACTTCTATTTACCATAATTTTTCTGAAATTAATTTCATCAGGATGGTAGATCATAAGACATAAGAATTTTCTTTTACACAACCAGTTTTTCTCACCAGCTACATATAGCGGCGAGAAGCAGAACTCCAGTTAGAAGCTCCGAGGAAGATGTCTGACAGACATCGAAACATCAGCATGTGAGAAAAACTGGTTGTGCAAAAGACAATTCTTATGTACCATAATTCTTGCCTACAACTTACAAGAATCCTTTCCCAAGCCATTCCTATCCCAAAATTCTACATGTATACATGTACTGTACATTCTTCGACCTATCATATTTTGAGTTAATCTAGATGCATAAGTATAACACAGTCACCCCCCACCTTTGTGTGTTTGTGACAGTTCATAGCAGGCTCTCATCATCTTCTTGGTGTGCTCAGCCAGACCATGGTACATGCCTGCTGTTCTCTCCAGGTCCTGCAGTTTCTTTACTAGTCCATCTGTAGAAGGAGTCAATTGAAAATTGATACAAGACGAAGTCAAAATAAAATTCATTCAACACAGTCTGCCCTTCTGATATTGAAATAAATAGCAAGACTACATACTAGATTTAAACAAAAAAAACAATTTAATATCCAAGCCGAGAACATTGCCCAAGAATAACAAGGATAGGACATATGTGCTTACTGTAAATGCCGTAACTTTCGCGGTGGTTTAATGTTTGCGGTTTTTGTGGTGGCCGCTTCACCGCGAATTTAAAACCACCGCAAACATTATTCCATGGCAGTCTACAGTGCATGGTGCTACCGCGAACTTAAAACCATCGCAACATGTCCTTTTTCCTGCTACCGCGAAATTAAATCCCCGCAAACTTAAATGCATTACAGTATTTTAGAAAAAAAATCACTTTTAAACTTGCAGAATTACTTTTCTTTATATCATTTCAGTTTAGAGGACACCTAATTGGGTATAGAACTAAATTCTAAAGGAGTAATCTGGTAGTCTGGTTCCAAGGACAAGTCTTTTGTGTAAAAGTGACCAAACATCACTGCAGGGCATACTGTGCCCCGTAACTGAACCCAGCCTACTTTCTGGACACATACTAGTAATGATTAATCATGTACATTTTGTACATGTTTTTCTGTCCTACTACCCTACCATTGAACCAGATCTGATGTGCTTACATACACATTACATAGTACATTAGTATCACACTGGATATGGCTATACAAATACCAGGCATAACTTATGAACTACTAGTACTAGAAGTATTACAGTAGATCAAAATCAGCCAAGATCAGTATGGTCGTGTTGGGCACTTATCAATGTAAATCTCAAGTGAGTCACAAATGGGCTTTATACCATAAAAAATTCTCTCATAAGCTTCACATCACGAAAACTTATCAACACTCTCACATACACATTTTCACCTGATATTAGCTCACCCAAATCACTCGCCTAAGCTGGCATCATGTACATTTCATTTATTTACAAGTCATGGTATATCCATTGTTAGCAACTTAATTACATACAATTCAGCCTAAAGCCTTAAACTAGTCCTAACAAGGACAAAGATACAGCAGTCCAGTCAAAAATGTCCAAAACTAGAAAGGCAACATTTTTGAAAAAAAATGCAGGATGTGGGCGAAGGGAAAAGAAAGCAAAAATCGCAGGAAAAGAAGCAACAAGAAAGGCAACATTTTGGCAAAAATGCAGCAAAAAAACAACAAAAAATTAAAAAAACATTGTCTGTCCACGGATTCGATCCCGGAGCGTTGGCTTACCACGCGTGAATAATCCCATTGAGCCAGTGCTACAACATGTTACAAGCGCACGTTTTAACAGGTATACAAATGTATTGCGTTGCTTGAACAAACCCGCGAGCTTCTGCTGGCTATTTTTCTCGATTATAATCGAAGGTATTTCACTAAAACTTGGACAGAATACTAGAATATTTTTTTGTGGGGCATTTTTATGTTGTTATTTAGCCGATTAGATGCTCTGAACTTGCTGCATTTTCAACGTTTTTCAGCCCCGTAACCGGTTCTACCCAACGTCCAATACCCCTACTTTTTGTGATACTGCGCTGCCGAGTGCCATTTTGTGACCTGTGCGTTGATAGGTTTACCCCTGACGTATCCACCAGACAGTCAGAATGTTAGCCAATCAAAAAGCTGGAAACGTGGACTGCATGCTACAGGTTCCATTTTTTTTGAGTTTTGATTGGTCGGGTGGAATATCTGTAGAGAATACTAAATGTGTGGCTTCGCCCACATAATGATTACATTATGATCTGGTCTATGTGTCACTATCTGAAGAGCTGTTCTTCCATTGGTCATGACAGAGAGGACAGATGCGATGTACAGTACATGCACAATATAACATGTTCATTGTACAATTTGCATGGAGGGAAATACTCATTTCTTTTTGACAAGCTAAATGAACAGTAGACCACAGCTTAACATCTCATCATAACAACCTTCTGGTGGTGGTGTATACTATAATATGTATGTTTGGTGAAAGACATTGCATAGCCGAAATTGAACTCATGGTTCTAGTTCCAAAGGCTGGATCGTCAACCACTGGACAACGTTACAGTATGTTTGTTACCTACACAGGCAGACACTGTAGACAGGATTCTTAGTTCTTGTGTCAATCAGAAAAAATCATCTACGGGACCATGAAAAAGTGGCCAGATGTTCTTTTAATGTAAAGGTGGTTACTTTTCCAGGTTTGACTATAATTTTTTTTCCCTTACCATTACAGAGGATGGCTCTGCTCAACCCCAGGGCATCTGCGGTACTGGAACTCATGTTCTCCACAAACTTGTGCTTGATTTTCTTCAACACTGGGAAACACAACAACATTCTTTTAAAATAAAACAATGTTGCCATCATAAAGCCTATTACTACAGTGCAAGGATCAATCTTTGATTTTTGAACAGTTCATTCTTACATAAAAGTTTAAAGTAAAGCCTTTCCTACACCAAATTGTGCATAGGACAGTATCCATTTCTGATTCTGTAGCCCTGTAAAAATGTAAACAAAGGAAGACTTCTGAGATGAATTAATGACTCTTACCTATGTCCAATGTCTTTCCTTGTTTGGGATCTGCCTTCAGTTTGTTGTAGTTGATTGTCACTTCACCCTGTAACAAACCATACAGAAGCACATTTATTAAAAATGGCTTTGACGAAGATATGCGCAAATTTTTTTACGCGCACAATACCCCAACCTATTAAAAAATACTACATCATAATCTGGTCTACATGGATCTGTGGGGTTCTGTGGCATAACTGCAGCGTGTTTGCCCCAGAGGTTAGAGGTCCTCAGGGTTTAAATCCTATCATGTTACCGATCTTGTGCTCTTGGGAGAGACACTTAAAAGCTCTACTCAGGTGTAAAAGCGGGTTACTTTGGTTAAGGAGGTAAAAGGCGGTGGGAGGAGAGGGATAGGCTCTGCCTTCCAATTCCATGTCCTAGACACTTTGGATAACATTACCCACTGCCCCAATATCCTTGGGACAACCTTTGGACCATTTATATCAAAATTGTGGCCCAGAAAGATCGTGGAATTCAGCATAGAGGGAAAGAACCCTCGTGGTCGACCACGAAAGAGATGGCTGGACATAATTTTTATTAAAGGAAGACATCAACTTTCTCAACCTACACAGTGTCAACCCTAGTGACAGAGGATGCTGGCGAGATGCCATCAGACCCCCTCATCATCAGCGTGCAAGCACGTCTAACCCCCACAGGATGGGGAACAACAGACGTTAAACCGGAGAGTGAGTGAGTGAGTGTACGACAACCTACAAGGATCACAAGCGTAGTAAGTGATCACAAGTTCCAACCCACCTTCACAGCCTGGATCTGTCTGGCCACCTCCACTTTCGTCTTCCCCTTGACGGACTTCCCGCCCACGCCAACGATCTCGTCTCCAGACTCCAGCGTGGCTTCCTTGGCGGCGGGCGTGTTGTCGAACACCTGCACGATGTATAGACAGGGGCAGAGCGGAGCCCCGCCCCCTATACTTATCCCAATGAGATTCTGGCTGTCCTTTTCAAGGGTTACACTCCCCGGGATGGCCTGCATCCCCCTGAAAAAGATAGCAGTGAACGGTAAGCTTTCATTGTAAACAATATAATATACAGATAACAGGGCTCGAAATACTGGGTGCATGTGCACCCAGGTGCACCCAAAATTGGAGCTGTGCACCCGATTATTTTCTGTGGGTGCACAGGGTGCACCCAACTATTATCTTGGCTTTCTGTATGTAAAGATATCAAAGTATACTAGTATACATCATATTATAACATCTGGGTGTTAGAAAGATAATAAAAATGTCTGTCATAATACTTGTTTAAGAATTGATAGCATGTAACTAAGTTTTGTTTTTAGATTTTTCTGACATTCTACTTAAATTTAAGTGGTGCATCCAAAATTGTTTTGGTGCACCCAATTTTCTAAGCTGGGTGCATCAGTGCACCTAATCCCCAAAATGAATTTCGAGCCCTGAGATAAAAATTGAAGAAGTGTTATGTCAGTGGGGTTCAAGCACCATCAAAATGACCACGCCAAGGGCTCTGAGCTTTTGGCAGTTAAGCGTGCTGGGTTTGTGGTCTGGTGGCCTGGGTTCAGCACAGGTTTGAATCCTGGGAGTGCGCCAGGGGACTGTTTCTACTCATTTCTTCAAGTAACTGCAATATTCCTTTAATTTTGTGGGGAATAAATTTTCCTGTGAACTGAAAGGAAAATAGAAGGTTTTCTCAGTCAGTGCTTTGAGTTTGACTGAAACAACTCTGGAAGTTGATGATATTGTTAACGCAAATTTGCAGTATTGTGAAAACTGTGAAAATACAAACCACTACGTAATATGTCAAGATAACATTTTACAGGATAAGCCTTCTCACATTAGTCAGGACGCATGTGCGGCGACAGGAATTCTAGGTAATAAAATAGTAACATATGTCAAAGGGTAAGGCACACAAAAAGTAAATAGTCTTTGTCTTCACCGTTGTTTTAATTTACATAACAATATCCAGAAGGGTTTTGTTTTCTTTTTGTGTGACTTACCCTTTGACATATTACCTAGAATTCCTGTCGCCGCACATGCGTCCTAACTAATGTGAGAAGGCTTATTCTGTGTTACCAAAAATGACGAGAAGCCAACCACTGCAAAAATGAGATTTTACCCGTCATTGAAAGGTAAGTCCATTATATTGCAGAAACATGCTATATTATGCTATTAATACATTAAAGCTCTCCACAATTCACTTTTTAAGTACTATCATTCTGACACCGCAACGAATGTAAAAATCTATCATGCTACGGCCGCGTGGCGCGTTGGTACACCCGATCCCTCGATCTCGGAAGTTAAGCAACGCGCGGTCCGGATAGTGCTTGGATGGGGGACCAACCAAGGACGTCCGGATTGCTGTAGCCTCACGAAATCGTCTTCCGGGAGGGACGTAAAACGGGGGTCCCGTGCTCGAGGAGGTGCCTCGACCACGTTAAACAGCCTCATTACTCATACTTTGGGTACCTACTGGCTGGCAAAATACACCAGATGATTATTATTATTATTATTATTATTTTTGCACACCATGAAATAATTCCGATTACAAATTATAGGCAATAGCTTTCTTCTTTCTTCTTCTTTGATATGCTTTGAAGCACATCAAGCAAAGCAACATTATCTAGTCCTGTAAGAAATATACTTTATAACCTAGGTCGCATCCTGGTTCGGTAGGAATATCCCAGGTAAAGAAACATCACATAGGCTATCACAACAAAGGGGAGGGGCGGATAATAAAAATGCATAACAGGTGTCCGAATTCTCTTACAATTTATCCTCTTCCAGCTCGTAGTCCATCATGTTGGCTTCGAAGAAATCCACGATTCCGACGTCTCCAAAAGTTCTTGTACTGAAATGTTCAGTTTACTACTTTCTAGCGTGCGAAATTTGCCATATTTCTGTGTCCCAAACTGGAGAAAAATAATATCGTAACCGGAGCTTCGTTTTCATTCCACGTAGACGACATCTCGCGAGAACTCGTCCAAAATGTCACGTGATAGAATTCTCGTTCCCAGGGCACTACTTCAAGTCTTGAGCCCAGGTTCTTTTTTCAATTTCTTTATTTACATTTTATCAACGTTTACAATAGTTATTTCAAGACAATTCGATCCCTACAATTTTGATACGATCTCTACAATATCCCAATCCCTAAAAACTTAGAGATTTACTTCAGGACGTTTTGAGTGACATCCATCACTCACTCTTCTTCTGCGTCACTGGAGTGAGCTGGCAGACTCAAATAATCACTAACAGTGTTATCTGTCAATTTGATCTTGATTTGTTCTGTCAGTTCATTCTAGTTTAGTGATGTCACTCAAAAAGGCAAGAAGCAATGACGTTGACATGTATCAACACATATGACATGTACATAACGTTTATGATATATACAAACATATTTATACATAACAGTACATAACCTCTGCACATTATTTCGTACCGGATTCTGTATGATGCAATTATCTTTTTTGACCGACAGGTGAATTTGGTGGAGACAATAATTCTGAAATTTTGCATGAATCTGAAAACTAGGGCATCACATGATGTTTTGCAGGTTGTCGACCTTTTGAAGCCGTGCCAAAGTTCTTTTCTTTTGCCAGATCAGCACATATCGAGACATCCTACACCCTTCCTGTTGACGTATGATCCAATCACATGAGAACCAATCATAGCGCCTCTGGCGTAGGCAGGTCTGTAGGCGTTGTCCTGATCAGCCAATCACGGTGTAGTAAACAATCATCCGCTGTTCTGGGTAATGTTGCTGCCCCCGGTTCCCAACAATGCCTATATTTACGTTTTCTCCTAGATTTCCAATCGTTCGTCAAATTCCTTATTAGACACTGCCACAATATATTTGTAGCACCTTGGAGGGTATTTAGGGCTGCAAATATTGTAACTGTGACGCCTGAGCATCGATTTTAGACTGTTCCAAATGTGACGACTGGGGGAGTGACAGCAATACCCAGTACGGAACTGGTTCCAACTGGTTTTGAGTTGTTCAACAAAGATAAATAAGAAGTTGGCCTTTGCCGTGTGTAGAGATTATAGATATACCACTCGGGACAGAGCCTTTAACTACATGTTGCGCTTTACAGTTGTCGCCGAGAACACAAGATTGCGGGGTTCCTTTAAATAGAGGGATATAGAAACAGGTAAGGGCGCCATTTTTTTGTGTGTTCTCTGTTGTTTTGGACTGAACTACCTTGCTGAAACCATTCCGCTTCGTCGAGCAAAACAACACGACTTTCATGGATCAAGATTTTGCTTGAAGCCACTAAAGGGGCCGACTAGCTCACGACATTTCGACTGGACTTGTCGGATTCGTTCTTTTTCAGATGACTATACGAAAACTTAGCCCGCTAGTTGGATTACATGTAACGTTTTGTACCATAGAACTCTCAAGCTTTGCTTGAAATTTGGTTCCATGTTGTTTTTTAAAGACCCCGTCTGTCCAGTTTCTAGATCTTGTTACATCCTTGCAAGGACACCATACTTGAACGTGTTGTTTTGCACGTCAACACCAAATTGACCATCCACCTGGAAGATTCTTCTGACGTGTATGGCACGAAGACATGTTGTGTCTTGTTGTTTTTTTGGCGCCAGGATTTTAATTGCAGTCATTAGGAGGTGTCAATTTTGCACCTGTCAAAGTAATTCCTAAGGGGGGCATTAAGATGGCAGGTAGTGAGAGGGTTTTCCAAGGGGGTTCCACTTTCTGGCTTATTTAGTTATTGAATGATTGATGCCTGCAAAGATTTAGTCTAAATTATGTCATTGCCCCCCAAAATTTGTCAGATTTCTAAGATGTGTCAATCCCTGGTCAGCAGATTATCAAAAACATATGCTCCTTGTTGTTGTTTTCACTAACCATCTGTAATACTATTTTTACATTTTTTCATCAAGAAAAATTATTCCCATTGCTCTGACTGTCATAATGTTGCCTGGGTGTCATCATAAATTTTTTTTTTTTATCATACTCATCATTGGCATTGACCAACAATATTTTGTGAGACTGAGAGAGCTTTAATATGTAAACTTTAATATTAGAATAGGATTGCACCCAAAATTAAGAAATATCATCACACACTCATTTACAATAAGTGTTGTATATGTAAACAAACTCTCGGCTTAGATGTTGGAAAAACTACATTTTATTTTGCCCAATAGGGCTGATAAGCAGATATCTTAAGTTATACTTCTAGTAAGTTATCTAACCTTGACACAGCCCACAGTAGCCTGGATGCCAGACCCCAGCCTGAAATATCTATTGTGCACACGATAGATATTTTTGAGATCAGGATGAGGTCTGGTAACCAGGCTAAGCCCACTCACTGTGTTGTACAACGCCCCTTTGACTCGTCCAATATGTCGAGTAGTTGTCAACTTGCCATCCCCAAATGAAGTCCTATAACTTTTTCCTGCGTCAAGGACTTGGCAAACTCCAAGCAGTTTGACAGGCTTGTTATGTTTAAGTAGGTAAGCTGCATTTCCAAGAATTCATCAGAGTCAGATGTCCAAACTCTCCTTGTTTAAACTGTACCCGCGGTTGGGCTGGTAGATTTGGTGATGCAGAATACACCAATGTTGTACAATAAAGAATTTACAACACAGTGTATTCCATATCACACATGGAAGAGCTTGGATGTAATGTGTTTTATTTATGTCATGTTTCAATGCTAAATGCAACAGAAGTTGATAAAATTTGGTGTCCTCATGCAAACAAAAAAATTTAATAGCAGTGACCAATTCCAACCAATGTCTGAATCCGGACTGTATATTGTATTCGCATTTGCGATAGCGGTGAACTAGGCAAATGCAAAGTGCATTGGAATTATTTGTTGGAAGCCAGTGTACATGTAAAATTTTAATAACAGTACTTAAAGTCTTGGTATGATGTAAGAGTATAATAATTTATCAATTGTATCAGTGTGTGACAGTTCCAGATGTACATGTAATGTAAATGTAAAGTCAGTCCAGTGCTTTAACTCCTGATCTGCCCATAAATCTATATAGGGTTCAGTTCCAAGGGTAATTTTTAAGAGCCAAACCAGTCCTACTACTAGTAGCCACAACCACTTCAAGGCCAATGCCCTTATCTAGTTTCCCACATAGCAGACGAGTCCGGATGTATCTGCCCAAATGTTTTCTGTGACGTCTGTCACGTTGTCTCCATGTTGCCAGGCACTCACTTAGGCACCCTTATGTCATTACTGTCATGGGTAACTCTATATTTATATGACCCAGACTTACCCCTGCAATGCAAGGTGCCCTATATTATTTTACAGAGTCTGTGGACAAATTGGTACATAAAACTGTAAAACATGTTTTGTGCAGTCTAGCTAGTCCAAAAATTGTACAGTAGTACTTATGATGGCATGATATTAAAATATACATTTTGTACATGCAAATGGAGACACAGATCAAGACCATTTGAATTGCATCATCAAAACAAATCATTATCATAATTTATGCTATGTCAGGAGGTTAGAGGTCAATACCCAGGAAGCACAATCATGATCGGAAGACTGTCTAGCCTTGCTGTCCTGGTTTGGCTTAACTTTTGTGACGAATATTAAGTCTTAACTGTTGGCAACAGCGACACTGTTATCATGGTATTCACAGATTTGTTTGAAGAGAGCAATTCCAAGGAGGTTTGTAATTCCTTTAAGGTGACTTCCTATGGTTGCAATTATACAATGGCTGGTAGACTTTAAAACTAACTGAGACTGTGTTTGCAGCTGGAAGTCCTTTGGATGGATTTTGTAGACAATTCAAAGACAAAGATGTTCAACCATTTTTTTCCAGTTAAATGTAACTTGTATTGTCAGTTATTCTGCTAGTCTAGTGTTACCGATAAGGATGAAGGAAGAGTGACGGATGTCACTTGAAACGCCTCTGTCAGTACTAATTTTGCATTGAACTTTGAATATTGTTTACCGGTCATCATCAGGATGTCTAACCTTCATAAAGAATATTTGGATGGATTTGGTTTGGTTTATTTGATTATGCACATCCTTTTTCTTCAGTATACCAATATTTTTTTATGGTGTAGTACATTGGACTATATACTTCTTCTTATCAATTCTAATAATTCTCTGTTTTCAGGTTTTGGACAGTGAAACTAAGTGAGTGGAAGTGTGAGCGTACCTAGGCAGCTACCGTTCTTGCGGTGCTGCTCCTACAAACCGGTGCCATCATTTCGGCTTTACCTCAGGTTAAATGGGTAGGTACATGCATTTCCTTGTTTTTACAAGTATACAGTACCAATTTTGCATTGTTTCAGTGTCCTTTGTTTTAGTGTGAATCATAGTGTTTTGTGTAACAGTGGGGGGTTGAAGTAGTGCTAACTGACCATGCCAAATGCCTGTCAGGCTTTTGGCTCAATCAGTTAGGCTGCTAGTGTTGTGATCCTGATAGCCTGGTTACCAAACCCCAGCCCGATCTCAAGTATCTATCGTGCAGATATTTTTGAGGTTGGGGTATGGTATCCAGGCTATGATCCTGAGGACACGGGTTCGATTCCCGGGTCGGTCAGGATATTTGTATATATTGTTTATTTCTGTTCTACTCGCCCCTCTGAGTCTGACTTTTTACATTTGTTCATAATGGGTGGGGGAATTGAAGTCATTATTGGAGGCTATCTATGCAAATTATTTAAGATGCACATAGTGATTGGTCAGAATAACAAAAAGGGTATTAAAAATGGGTATGAAATCTTTCTGGCTGAGTGGATAAGTAGGGCAGATGGACAGGTATTAGGGTGTGGTAAGGTCGTTGACCCCAGGTATAACTGTTACAGTTATTCTATGGATGCAACCTGTTTGGTTTGTATACCCATGGGAATACACCTGTGTGTCTGTTGCTAGGAGAGAAAGCCTTTTATTTTGTACTGTATTACTGTACCCTGTTTAGAAGCATTTAACGGACCCTATGGGATACATTCTAATGCAAACCGGCTGACTGCTGCATTTAGAGAAGGTAGTTTTCTGAGTGTTTCTACCCGTGATATTTTACTTTAAAGCAATTGCATGGGCATATATATACATGAAACAGGTCACAAACGGAAGACCTATTTAATAGACTGTGAGCTACTCTCTTTTGTTTCATTTCAATGCACCTGCACCTTATTTTCAAGTCGTATTAAAAGCAAATACACATTTAAGATATATTTGCTGTTAGCTCTGTGAATGCCATGCTAGGATTTCGTGTAAGCAAGCCAAGCATTGAAAACATTTCAACCATCTTTAATGCATGTGAGTCACAATATTGTTGACCTTAAAAAATGGCTTTTAAGGCTAGCCACTGAAAGGTCACATTATGACAGAGACCAATGAACTGACGTCAGAAACTCGTGAATTAATGATGAGAGTCATGGGATTATCTTGTCTGTCTGGTCTTTGTTGAAAAATTGGAGAAGAGCCAAGTGCAAGCTGTCACTGTTTTTATTTTCACTCCGCGTACCGTAGGTACGCTTCGAGTGAAAATATTGTTTTCATACCGTTTCTTCTTTCTTTCTTTCTTTCTTTCTCCTGTCGCGACCTTTAAAGTGATTCCTCTCCGTCGTTCCTGGACCAAATGGCCTGAAATTTGGCACAAGGGTACAGTGGGCCAATACCCAGACCCGTTTTTCTCATTTTTTTGATAGATACCTTTACAATGATTTTAGGGATGTTTTAAGGTCATTTTCTGGCCCGGCTGTATATTCATGTCTCCCGTGCCCAGGTATTACGTCCAGATGACTTGAAAGTTGGTATGATACTGCGTGAGATACTTATTAAAAGGACCCCGGTATTATTTTTGGCCAAACGTCACTTCAAAATCATTTAAAAGCCAATTTGGCGGGGTATCTACGCATATTTTCACCGAGCTCGCGTTTCGCGCGTGTAACCATATATGGTCACGTTTGCACGTGCGTCCGTTGCACCTTATATGGTTATGGACGTTTCCGCGCGTGACGTAAGCTGTTTACCTGCAGCTGTGCATTGTGGCTAATTGAATTTTGAAGGGAACCAATATGCGCCCGACACTTAGCGGAAGCGATGACCTGATTGGTCAGCTCGGGTACAGCCAATGAGGAAGGGTTTTTCAACTTAGAGGCTGGGAGTACATATATGTCGCCGGGAAGAAGTCCGTTAAAAGTAAGTGAAAAATTGTACTGTTTATCTTAAAATTGGCAACAATACACAAACGCAGTAACAAATTTGGGTAATTTGTCGTCGTTATTGTGTAGTTTTTGTTTGATTTACCCACGTTTAGAGTGTCTGGATAAGCGATACCGTAGCGTCAGAATGCCGCGGTAAGTGGGAGCGCATGCATGGAATATTGTTGCGCTTTGCAGTGACTGATGAGACAGTACTAGTATTGTATCATCAAGCTTTATTGACACGACAAAAAGTACATTCAATTTTGTATGGCCAACTTTAAACTGCAACGAAAAAAGAAAGAATACAGAGTATATCTTACAATTCTACTAATTAAACATTATGATATGATTCTACTAATTATCGGTGAAAAGTGTACAGTAGTTCTCTTCCATAGTAACGTTATATGATAGTACAGATTTTCAAGGGCAAATCTACTAGTACAAACGTTACACTATGTTGTGAATTGTCCATTCAGGTTGGTTGTACAAGAATATATGTAATCAGGTGTGGCTTTTTTTCTAATCAACAAACAAAAAGGATCTTCCTTTTACTCTGGGTGGCAGTACATGAAATTACACAAAGGAAATACTAATTATTGTATTCTATTCTATTTTCTACTGGAGGAAGATGAAACACCAACAGGACTGTTGTGCAGACAGGTGGGGTTGTGCCTTGATAGAAGGTGTCACTTTGACAGTGCTAAATTCATTATTGGTCGGGTGCTCGAACTCAACTAATTCCACAAAGTCTGGCCTGTCAGAGAACACAATAGTCAACTGGCTACAAAGATGGCATCAACAGACACCAAGGAGAGGATAGCAAAGTCACGTACAAGAAGTGTTACTGTGACAGAAACACCAGCTTTATGTATGATTAGGCTATTTGGGACAATATTGTAACTATTAAACTAAGTGACAATTAGAGATATTATTATACCAACCATGAGTTCAAACATTGTATTTCATGACAGACATGAATAAGTTTTTATGACTTTTCAGACACCACGTCATGCTATATGCTGTGTAATTTAGTAATGCACTGTATTACAGTTAATCAGAATAATTAGATAATCATAAACTGATTAGTTTATGTGGAAAATAAATGGGACGTTAAGTTCATAACAGACGTATAATAACTGCGATTGCTGCATCCTTTTTTCAGACAAAAAGCATGCAAAACATTTAGATATATAAAACAGACTCCGTGCAAACATACAGTCGCTAATTAGCTTTGTTCATCAATATAATGTATTAGCTGATTAACTCTAAGTATAAAAACAGAATGCGATCCTTTTTGTCTGAATACAATGTGCATAAATTTATATGTATTTGTAATGATAATGTAATTGCAGTGCAGCCATGATATCCAATTGGATTTTTTTTTTAAATTGCACTTCGCTAAAAACGGCTAATAAGCATATCTTGGTAAAGAGTTAAAAGTGTAGTACAGTTTGTTTGGAGAGGTCTGCTAGTATGAAGATTAGTTATCCTTGTGACAACCTTGAATAAGTGCAGTAATTGCCCTTGCCTTGTGTAAATAAGCAGGAAAACTTTAATCATAACCACGCTATTGTCTGCTGTGGGTACGTAATACCAACGTTTAGGGTCGCATAACGTGTTGCATCTGTAGAAAATTTCCGTTTGTGACATATTTTTTTTTTTAAAGTAAAACGGTGCTTGCTTTCTTAATGTGTGAAACATTAGCATGCTGTGTGCGTGTTGTAATAAAGAAATAAAAGTTTGATTACCGTACAGTACTCACATTGGATTTTTCAAGTTCAATTTTGGAAAAGTCCATTTTTGCATAAAGGGGAGAGCGGAGTGAAAATAGCTGAATTTGCTCCTAAGCAAATACCGGCCTTTCTAGTTTTCCTTTAATTCTTTGGAGAGAGAGTATTCAAACCCTTGCAAATGTACTGTGTGTTTGAACACCTGCTTGTTATAATATTTATCTCAACATTGCACCTGTGCATAGAGTTGAAGCTCTTCTTTTATCATTTTCATGAATATTATATATCATCATCTTGACATTTACAGCAGAAACGTATTATGACAACAGTTCCAGCATGCCCGCAAGCCATAAAGCGGCTTCAACGTAACACCCCCCATTAGCATAAATCAATTCGTAAAAAAACGTTCAGGACTATAGGGTTTATTATGCACAGCGGTGCCTGACAGGAACATGATGATATAGAGACTATTCCCACGGCGACCCTTCTATGCTGATGACCTTGCAAGCTACGGCATAATAGCCTTTTTTTGGACTGGCCTACGTGCAGCTTCATTATTCAGAGGGCAGGCATGTGACATAGACTTGATAACGCTGGCTAGAACCTGTTTGGAAGGCACGGGATCTATATAGACACCCCAGGGTTATCGCAGGTGTAGACTGACCATGGCTCACTTCTGTCTCACTTCAGCGCTCACCCAGACCATGCCTTGCTGGATCGAGGACGACCAGGACTTTAAACCCGAAAATTGGCGGTGGGACGTCAACAACAAATCCCCGGAGGTGCAGCTATCGTCGTGCCAATTAGCGGCGTATTTTCACGTTGATCCGGTGGATTCGAGCATCGGGACGGCCGGCGTACGGGGGACCAAGGGGTTTACAACGGGCGAACACTACTGGGAGGTGATCTTCTTGGAGCCCCCCCACGGGACGTCAGTGATGGTGGGGGTGGGGACGAAGAAGGCTCTACTGCACCTGGGCAACTATCAGTACATCAACCTGTTAGGTCAGTTCATTACCTTCCGAAAGTCATGTTTTTGGTGGTGTTTGTATGTGTGTTTGTACATGTATGTGTGTTTGTATGTTTGTGGGTGAACAGCAAACCTTGGGAAGGCCTGGATAGATAATGTGTCAAAGATCACATTTTGTTATTTGAGTAGGTCTTGTTTTTCTTTTGAACTGTGCAAAAGAACATACATGTATGTGTCCAGTATTTCAAGTCCTGTGGATGGCCAGCTTTCAAGGATAAGGAATTGTGTATATGTACAAAAAATGTATTTAGAGATCAAATGTTTCGTTTCGTTTAAATCATAAAAAAGGAAGAAAACATGATCCCTCCAAAATTTCGCCTTAACATATAACGGAGAAAATATTTGCAAACAGGTGGTTGTTTTTACATATGGGATGCACGTAAGTCCGTGTCTCAATATCTTTTGAAAGACATGTACAAACACAACATTTGCCTTG
This sequence comes from Branchiostoma floridae x Branchiostoma belcheri, assembly GCA_019207045.1. Taxonomy (NCBI): domain Eukaryota; kingdom Metazoa; phylum Chordata; class Leptocardii; order Amphioxiformes; family Branchiostomatidae; genus Branchiostoma; species Branchiostoma floridae x Branchiostoma belcheri. The sequence continues at coordinate 18,140,530 of CM033033.1, read as the reverse complement.
AATTTGAACCAGAAATCCAAAACAAAAAAGCAAGTGTCATTCATTGTAAGTGTTTATCCAACCAGTTTCTAATTTGGGAAGGGTCTTATGTAATGAAAGCAACATCTTTAAAAGTTGCCAGTGGCTCGACCTTTGTTATTTGTTCCGTCTGGTTTGGCGCCCACGGAAAGCTGATTCAGCTCGATAAGAAACAAACATCCCCTTCCCTCCGCTGACCTTGAACCATGGTACCAGTATGTTGTGCCAAACTCAAAGTCCAAACAATTAGACATAGTTAAGACTGACAGCTGCAAAGTTTGAGTCAGCTATTATGGGTGCACTCGCGTTACAAAGGTCACCTTTTCAGTTGCTGCAGCCTGCAAAGAATCTCTTGATCGTGGTTCCTCGGCTGTTTCTGTTGCCTGAAAAGAATAATTTATCTAAATTTGTTGTTTTTCCTTGTGAGTTGTACAATGCAGGTTTCTAGTCAGTGTTTGTCCTTCTGTCCATTAATAATGGAATTTTGCAGCTGGGAACAGAAAAAAACTTTGCCCATTCCGTCATCTGTGCCAGACAAAAATCGGCATCTATTATATGTTTAGATATTAGTTGAACCAAGCTGAATCTTCCAGCGAAATATGCCCCTCAAAATGCAGGAAATAGTCAGACTGTCCAGGGGACGAAAAAAAAAATTCAGGCTGGTAAGAACACTAGTTATAAATGTTTTACTCATTGTGACGTATGCCCTGGTTTTCCTCTTTACCCAGATGGTAAAAATGGCTCTGTACTGTACAACCTATTTGGCATACACAGAGGCAAAAGCGATTTGTATTCTTCTGCGAGACAATTGATGAATCTTTCATAAAGCCAGGCATGTATACGTGTTATTCAGAGCGTACTCTTATTGATTCAGGACGGACGGGGATAATACGTCTTCTAGTGTTTCTCTCATTATCGGCCGGCCAGATTTCCCGGCGTAGGCATTCAGCCGCAAGAAAAAGTAATCAGAGGAATGTAGTGAGATTTCAGCAATTAGAATCCAGTAGGGCCGGGGGAGGGGCACTTATATTTATCATGCAGCAGGTGCATGGCAAATGGTTGGCTGGACTGACAATGGATTGACTAGTCTTTGGGGAATTCTGCTGGCTCGTCCATTTTTTAACGTTGGTGGGAGTGACACTAATAAAGGAAGAAATAGAATATTGAAAATGTATAAATTTTATAAGTTCACAGTGATTTAATTCCTTGGTAAGGAGAAAATGGAATGTTTGAAGTGGTTTCGGGTCCGTGATAGCACTCTATAGTCACATGCTGCTACTAACAGTAATGGAATCACATGTTTAAGTGCCTTTAAGGACAGACTAAGTCAGAAACCACACTGGGTGACCTATTGGGAAGGGTGCTACCGACAGGGATACTGTGTATTTCCAAATCCAACGCATCATGATACTGTAATAACTTTTAGCACTTAGACAAGAATTATAGTAGACAGGACAAAAATTTTGCAAGTAGTTTTCAGACTTCTAGTGAAGAGGTCAATGGGAAAACAAAACCACCAGGAACAAGTACACCATGTAGCTTATTAGATAAATTGCAGTTTTTAAGCCATCCTCTATATAAGTTTTTTTACACCATCAAAATCAAAATGTAGGAAAGCTGACCTTTCAATATGGAAAAATTTGGATTAGTCCTAACTATTTGTCATGTAAGCATGTTGTAAGGCTGGTGTGTTATGCCAACTAATACCAGCTATATAGATACAGAATACAAAGCAATCGTGTTTGCTACATGAAATTAATTATTGACGTTGTTCTGTGTGCCCTAATCAGGTCGCGATGAAGAAAGCTGGGGACTGTCATACAAAGGAACCACCTGGCACAACGGCAAATACCAGCAGTACACCGAGCCCTTCTACGACCAGACAACCGTGATCGGCGTACACCTCAACTTATACAACGGAACTCTAACGTACTACAGAAACGGGAAGTCGCTCGGCGTGGCCTTCCGATCGATCAACAGAGGGGAGGAGCTGTATCCGATCATCTGTTCCACCGCGGCGGAGACGGAAATGGAGCTCGGTATGCGAAGCTGCAGATTCAATTCGCTCCAAGAGAAGTGCTGTTTCACTATCATGCAGGCCATGAAAGGAAAACAGGCAGTGGACAAGTTACCTCTACCAACAGTCATCAAGAGCAGGCTGAAGGAGCAGTACTAAAGATGTAAACTCTTCCAGATGAAGTGAACTGAAAGAGCAGTACTAAAGATGTAAACGCCTCCAGATGAAGTGAAACATCACCAAAATTCTGATTTGTTACGATGATTGTAGCAGCTAATATTTTTCGAAAGGAAATGCCAGAAGCAGCTGATGAGTTATACTTGCAGGCATTTGGATTTGAAATATTATACATGTATACCTCAACAAAAGGTACAAGTATTCGAACCTTATGAGTTAGTTACATGTCCGTCCTGGCTAGGAAAAATTGTGAATTGTTGCAGTTGGGGAATGGGCAGTTTATGCAAGTGAAAAGACTAAGAGATTGCAGCTACAATATATTATGTCTTGATCTATTTACTTAGCCTGAAACCCAGCCTGTTGGGAGGGCAAATATTGGCATAGAGCAAATGTACTACGAGCCCAACAAGACTGGATTTAAGGTTAAAACTAGCCTGGAAAAGCCTTTAGGGTTTGGATGACAACTTTGAATAATGCTAGTGCAATTACACAATGAACTCACTGTGGTTTTCTCACTGTGGTCAAGGTGTTACGAAAGATATTTTATGTTAAAAAAATTCTCTTGGCTGCCTACAAAAATAGTTTAACTTTAAGCAACTTCGAATTCTTCCTTGAGATCAGTTTCAATACAAATGCAGTGCCTTCCTTTCAAGTGTCGACTTCGTTTAAGAAGAATGCAGACGGTTAACGATAAATGTTATTAGTTATGATAATTTTACAGTACCTTCTCTGCACTCTATAACAGTGATATCACTGATTCAAGTGTGTCAAAACTTTGTTCTTAGGCCACACCGATTTAATTTCTTGGTTCACGGATTCGCCCGCTCCTATTTTTTGGGAAAAAAAATAAAAATAAAAATTACCACTCAGAAAATTTTCACCATTAATGAAACCATTCACCAACTTTCCGGTGTAGCAAATTGGCCTTTATATTATAAGCTCCATAAAGTGTGGGTACAGGTGCTGTTACTGTACAAAAATAGTGTTTTTGTATTTTTTTCAAGCTGAAAACTTTTTAACTTTATGTTTTGGATTAGCCGTTACCTTTACCCCAACCATTTTACAATTTTTATTTTTATTTCGCCCTCTCGCACCATATTTTTTATGAAAAAATCCGTGAACCAAGAAATTAAATTGGTGTGGCCTAAGGAACGGTTAACAAAGATAATGTACCTCTGGCAGGTTTGTGTAATAAAAAAAAGCAAAAATGATATTTTGCCAGAGAGTAAAAAGTATTTGCAACAGCTTATGTACAGTGAAGACTGTGATGGAAGTATAAGTATGTGTACAAATGTGTGAAAAAATTACTGTGAAGAAAAAAATCTATTATATATATATATATACTTCCAGCAGTTTATCGTCAAGTCTTGTAGATATTCATAGATAGTGGTGTATAAAGAAGATATTGTCTTTATAATCAGATACAGTTAGCGTTATCAGTCTTTGGTTATAAGATTCATAATTCGATTGACATTATGTATTACTCATGTTTGTTTTTTCCAAAAATAGACTGGCTGAGTTATTATAAACTCGTATTATATTGCATCTGCTGAAGATATGCTTAATGTAATACCATTGTTAAAATGGCAAGCAGAATATGCTAATATTAATAAGCAGTGCCCTGATATGATCACAGTTCTGTGACTGTGTATACTGTGTATACTGTGCTACATTTTGCTGGTGTTGCTCAGCGTTACATGTATGAAAAGCAGCTAATATCATAATGATACTTTTCACTACAGCAAGTGCTCTTCCCTGTTGTCTCAGGATGTTAACCCTCTGACTCCTAAGGTTAAGCCTTTTTGCACCACATTTGTATTGGTTATAGGGTAAGGCAGGAAAGGGAGGGTTAAAGTGTAGCACAGCTTGTTGTATTACCAACAAATACTTCATCATAGGAACAACAGAGAGCTGGACCAATTGTGTGGTTCCAAACTAGACCATCCTAACTGTCAATCACTATTAGCAGTTCAACCAATCATACATTTGTAGCATGGCAATTATCTCTTCGACCAATGTAAGAGTTGCTACATTTCTGTCAAATGCGTGACAGTGAAAAGTTTCTTCATTAGCTATAGGTTGTTTTTTTTTAACCTCATTGGTTAAAGCTATGTGTCCTTACATGCAATTTGATTGGTGCATCTTATATATAACCCTATGCCTTATTGGTCAGCAAAAACACATTTGAATGTACCACACAAGTATCCTTGCACACATTGTTTACATGTATGTTTGTCGGACCAAATATATCTAACGAAAAGACGGCCACATGTATGCGAAGCTGACTATAAACAATATGAAAGAATATGGAGGGTATGATAGTAATGTAATATGGGCTACAACTGATTGCCTTGCTAGTAATGCTTCATCAATGTTTGTACTTTTATATTGTCCTGTTGTAATGATATTTGTATCTTTTTCCAAAAGCACAAAGTTAAAGATACAATCTGCAAGACAAAATAGCCCATTTTCATGGAGATCGGCTCTGAACTGTGATATTTTCCAGGACACTGTACTGCTTGTAACATAACACTAGTTCACGTATTAATCTACTAGTAATTTTTTAATGTATTACGTTATATTCAAAAACAAGGTATTTAGGGATATCAAGTCGACAGATGGTGGTTTCAAATTGAAATACTTTCAAAATATTGCAGTTTGTTAAAAAACTAATGTAGGCTTGATATCCATAAATATGATTTAAGAAACAGATCCCACGGAGAAAGGTGAACTGTTATATTTTATTGATCAGTATCTGCAGATAATTTATCACTTATGTATGGCTCTTACTGCTTAGATATGTCATATTATATTGATGTTCTTTTCTGTAGAATGTATAGACTTGTATTATATGTATATGTAGTGTTATATGATTGGTGCTGTACATTCTCTGTAATTATACTAACAATTCTTGAGCCATGATTTAATAATAAAATGTCACTAATTCTAGTTTTGTGCTTGTAATTTCTGAATATTTGGCAAGTTGGTTTAACAGAGGCATTTGTGTCAACTTGTTTATTATGAAGAGGCGAGAAGTCAGACACTCCATCAAGCAGATTCCTTTGTAGCAAAATGGACCATTGTTTTGAGTATTATCCATTCACAAGCTTTTACAGATAATCCTGAATCTAGTTCTCTGGACCTGAACTGGAGCTGTACCTGTATTTTCTGTACTGGTATCCACCCCTAGTCAGAACAACTTGTACATGTTGTAAGGGATTGCATTTTGTCATTTAGGATGGCAATGTAAAGACGTCGGCCCTGTGTATGAGGGAGCTTCAGGTGTAAGCCTCATGCATCAACCTCCCACACATAACACACATGTTGAGAAGAGTAGGGGTGACCCTTGTCCAAAAGGTGAACCATAGCAAAGCCACATTAAATAACCACTAGCTACTTGTGCTTTTAGCTCAATTCAGGATGACTGCTTTTAATTAGCTTTTTAGCATAATGCCTCAATTTGTGAATGGCACCACCACCCACCAATCATTGGACTTTTTACTAGACTATATGAATGCACATTGTACAGTTGAAGGAACAACTTGAGTTAAAGGGCATGAGTTAACTTTATTACGTGTGTCACTTTGTTGGAAAATAACATAAATATCATGTATGCATAAAATTGAAGAAAAAAAACTTCCCTGACATACACATTTTTTTGGTAAGTACAGTACTTTGAAGTTGTGAAAATTGTACTCATGTGCAGTAACAAAGCACATTATATAAATCATCATACTATGTCAAATGAAGTGTCCTAGCTACAAGGTTTGAGAATTTAATGTCAAAAACTTAAGTGGCCATAGCAAAGAATTCCACACTCTGCAAATGCATAGATAAAGCAAACTATTATCATTTCACAAAACCATGAAGTTCATGATGAACAATAAATGACTAAAAAAGAAAGAGATATCAAAACAGCTCCTCTCACCACTGTAAAAACTTGTGTCAAACTGGTACGTGTATTTCAGTTTCACTTGCATCAACAGTGTATGCAACAAAAATAAAAGCACCATTTCTATTACTTTATACAAGCATCTTAAAGTACATTTCTGCAACAATGTACACAAAAAACCCTGATATTGAATTGTGGCAGCATGTGGGTATTCAACAACATTTTAAAAACAATGTTCCCTTCTACCCCCTGTCGCCGTCTTTGAACAAGGCTGGGTTTTATTTTAGGGGGGTGGGAGGTGGTTCACGAGTTTTAGCGTTGGCTAGGTTTTCTTATGCCAGGAAAGGGAGCCTGCTGTGGAAACTCCTTTCCTCTCCCTTTCCTGGTATAAGAGAACATACCCCCACCCCCCCCAAAAAAAGAAAAATCCCTTCAGTATTTCACTATTGTGGAGGTAGGTCATCAGTCATATAAATGACACCGAGAGTGTTGGAAAAGTAATTCTTCTCGTCAGGGTCATTGACTGTCCAGACCAGCATCCGGCATCCACGGTCAGCCCAAAAGTTCACATACTCTCTGGAAAAATAGAAATTGTTAAGAAAACTGTTAAGACAAAAGCAGCTTTGGGGATATCATACATCATACTATTCATAGGACATTTATGTATAAAACCCAGTACATGGACCAGTGCAGGTTAGGTGCAGGCAAGCTCCTTGGTGCAGGTAGACACCAGAAATACCTGCACAGATCCAATTTTACCTGCACTAAGGTGCATATGCAGGTGGTATTTCAAGCCCTGACTGGCAAATAGGCCGTGCAGTTAAATGGCTTTTATTGTACTACCATAAGTGTGGGTAAAGAAATGATATCAGAGTATAACAACTACTCAATTCATTCAAAATCATAATTAGGGCTCAGAATACTTGGTTGATTGTGCACTTTTGTGCACCTTATTTTTACTTTGGGTGCACCTAGATATTTGCGTCGGATTTAGTATGTAAAATTATTATCATCACATAGCCGGGCAACGTCGACCAATCAGAAGGCCCCATTTCATGTTGGTTATATAGCCGAAACACTTGCAGCGAGCCAGGCGTTCAATGACCTTCTAGCTGTTAAAAAGTTTTATTCGTTAGACCAGGCACCGGACTCAACCAGAAGGAGCTGGAACTCACCTGGATATGCTATGGTTGTTCATGTTGACAGCTGAAACGCCCTCTATGTACCACAGCCAGTAGTGCAGGAGGTATTCATACACAGCATCCCAGAAACTGTATAGGAAGTGTTTCCATGTCTGGCTGTACTTGGGCTCCCCATCCACACTGCTGTAGCTGAAGAATCTGGGTCTCCAGGTCAGTGCTGTCACAATGTTTGGGTCTTGAGATCGGATCTAATATTGTGCACAAAAGACATGCTGAAGTAAATACCAAAAAATAGCACAGCTGTTTAAAGCTACTTGTACTAGTTCACCTTTATGCGTGGGGTAACCTAATATCATACCATATGACAATAATCATACCATTTGAACATTCTAACAATATATTGGTGTACATATTATGTTCATATGATGATGATTATATTCACACATCTTGTTCGTCCATCGGCATTGACGACGTCCATCGGCATTGACGATGACCAATGACATCACGTTGTTTCGTCAGGATTGGTGAGTTCACACATATACATACAAGAAAGAGTATAAGGACAAACTAGTGGCTTAATTTTTCTAGCACAGCACATTGCTTTTACATAGGCACTGATATTCCATATTTTTACAAGTACAATGAACAGGGGGCCACAGCTTAACATCCCATCTTATGGACTGCAACCCTTTCCAGCAGAGGAGCGACATTCAGTCGGGATTCAAACCCCTAACCTCTTGGTCAAGACTCAAGAGGCAGAGTTAACTTGCTAACCACTGGACTACTCACTTACCTTGTAGATGATGGTTGGCAGGAAGGACACGACCGCAGCAGATTTGTACAGGTCTGGGTACTTCTGGAACAACGTGTGTAGGGTCTCTGCTGACTAGAGAGATGGAAGACATGTTGTTAGACTATATACTCACATACAAATCTTGAAAAGGAATGTACTGTAAGAACCTGCTAGGCTTACTGAGGGCAGACCTAAAGGATAGAGAACCATTGCAGTCAGAAATAAAACTATACGGGAGTAGTAGGGTAGTTTGCGATGAACATTAGACAAAGTGAAGAGAGTTGAAGAAAGACTAATGCTATTAATGCTACAGCTGCAGAGTGTCTGACCACTGTATTAAAGGTATTAGGAAGAATTCTAGCATTAAACGAACAGTATGACAGCACATATATAACCTAGGACACCAGCTGCTGCCGCACCGCGTGCCTGCGAAGTTGGTGTGTTACGCTGAACGGTGGTTGTACCGGCTATATAGATACAGATACAGACATACACTGGACTAAACACACCAAACGAAAATTGTGCTCACATCTTCTGGTAGTCTCTTGACATCTATGTACATGACCAGGCCAAGGTCCAGGGACTCTTTTACTGCCTCTTCCAGCGTGGGTATCCTCTCACCTTTGAACTTGGACCTAGATCGGTGAAAAACATTGAATGAAGTCTTAGAAATGGTGGGTAAGAGTTTTACACGACTGAGCATTTTTACAGCAAATGACAAAAATATCCCAGAACGAAAACACCAATGGTACGTGTTTTTTTTAAATGATCATTGACAAAGGATCACAAAGGCTCCCCAATTTCCAAAGACAATGCCTTTATTGTGTTTGTTATGTGTTTTAATGAAGTTCTGCTGCAGTACCATGGTCACAAACCAAAATTGACGTTGACCTTTGTCTTCCCAACCCCTACCAACACCCCTTAATACCCACATACCAAATATTGTTGTAATACATCCAGAGGTTCTACAGTTATGCTGACCACAAATATTCAGAGACAGACAGACAAACAGACACACCAAAAACTATACCTCCATTTTTTTATGAAGGTAGTCAATGGAATTAGAATACAATGATCCAAAATGTTGACAAACTCTGACAATTCTCAATCTGAAATCCTGCCAAGTGATAAAGAAATATTAATGTTAACCATTGCAATGGACCACCACACCCACTACTTCAACACATCCTCCTAATGCCCGGTCCCCAACGGCATTAGCCTACTCTCATGTCCCTAATAAACGTACCGGGACGTTTATTTTTTTCAGCCTCACAATCCACCCGGTACGTTCTTATTTTGGACGGTACGTTTATTTTTTTTCTGAAAATTGGGGCTTTGCTTAGCCAGGACCCTCAAAGAATTGAAGTTATGGGGGTTTCTGCCCATATTTCCGCTGTATTTTTGCTCAAAATTCCCTATTTTTCGGGTGAAACGGCGCGGATTTCCATGAGCGTGTATGCGTACGCGGTACTCTTTCGGTGATTTCGGTCGATCTCGCTATGACGCTACGAAGTAAATGTTGTTCTTGGGGGAAAATAAAACACCACACTGACCGTTTTGAAATACAATTTTTACATAAATAACTTTTAGTTTTAATTTATTAGTAGTTTATAGTCTCTGTTTACATCGTAAACCAGCACCTTGCACGAGGAATTTCCGGTCTTGTGGTTCCATGCGCTTTCGGCAGCGAGCCGGAAGAGTCGTTCACATAATAAATGCTGGACGTAAAAATAACAACTATAACTTCGTCTCCCTTGTGATATGAGTTTTGACGCCGCAAATTCTCCCAAACGACAGGAATTCGTCGGTAAAAACAGCAAGTTCATAATCATTTCTAAGCATCAAGCCGCCACAAATTCCTTTGTAGATGCATGTGCCATTATGCCGAGATGGTCACGTCAAAATAAAACTTTCTTTATGTAGGCTTATTTCTTCGACAAAAATCAACCTTAGTCTAGTTTTCACATAACTAACTTTCATTTAATAGATTTTAATCGTTTTATACCGTAATCACTGTATTCTATGCTACACATCAGAAATCTTGTTGCGATATTTTACCTTGGTAAAAGTGGAGTCGTCCACTGACCCCTAGTGACCTTGTTTACAGCTGCAGCGACGCCATGTTCGAGAAAAACGCAAAGATGGAGATTTCCGTTTTGGCCCGCGGAATACGAAAATTGGGACAGCGTACATGCATTTCAAGAACCTAAAACATCAGATACATGAACGGACGGTCTATTTGTAAAATCTGCCCATATAGCCTTCCAGTCTGCACAGAAATGACGATGTAGAGAAGGGTAGAAGTGCAAAGAGTCTGAGATGAGAAAAAAACGCCACATGAATTCAACAACACTTCGCATAAAATCACATAATTTTGTATAATGTTTCCTTTATTCAATGTCTCCTTCACAAAGAGTCCAAGTTGAACCGACATTTTGCTGATGTAGTACAGAAAAAAAAGTGATTCCCTCGTGGATAATTTACTATTTAGCGCAGCGTAACGCGGCCGGCCACGCGGCAGTGTTGGCGGCCGGACTGAAAATCGTCTGGCCGCGACCGCATTCGACAGGCGACCGCTATAGACTATTTCTTCATGCTTACTGCTAGTAGGTCAACGGGAAAAATCCAAGGGACCGACGAAAACTGACCGCATGGCCAGTTACGTGGCCCCAATACTCAGGTGACCCTACGGCAGGTTCCACTGCGAATTTCAACTTACCCTCTATTAAAAAATTGAGAAAACATCATGATTCGAACAAGATATCCATAGTTCTTCAGCTCATCATTTATAGAACTAACTGATGTGGTTCTTAGGCATAAATGAATAAAAAGACCTACCTGCTTATCATCTCCTTTTCTTTGGAAAGAAGTAGCATGGTCACAGTTAAATACATGTCAATTTGGTAATTTTCCGGGGGGTATGTTTATTCCGGGGGGTACGTTTATTAGATATTGACGATTTGTCCGGGGGTATGTTTATTCCGGAGGGTATGTTTATTAGGGACATGAGAGTATGGGGCCCTGCTATCTAGATGCCTACCAGCGGTTATTATGATTGTCGCCACAAACCAGCTGTCAACTAATCAGAGAATAGGCTTTTCTTGGGCTTTTAAATTTGTTGTCGAAAGCTGCCGCTGGGAAGCTATCAGCCAATCATGTTAGTGTAATGATGTTACGTCTTACATAGCACCATCCTCCTACGCCCGATCCCCAACAGCTGACTGCCCATATAAGGGTAAGCTCATTAATATTTATAAGCAGGGCGACGAGGAACTGAAAATAACTGCGGGTAGGCCATGAGATAGCAGGGCCCCGTAGGCTGAGTCAGCTAGCCGTTGGGGACCGGTCATAGGAGGATGCTTCAACATTGACTTACGCCTCTGGGTGTTTAGCAGCAGCATCTAACTGCAGAACCTCAGCAAAGGTGAGGTCCTTGATGTCCCCCGTCCCGTCAGTGGTACGGTCCACCATGTCATCGTGCAGAAGGACTGGGACCCCGTCCTTGGTGTACTCAAGGTCAAACTCAACGCTGTCAGCTCCATTCTTCTTAGCCTGGAGAGATAAAACAAAAGATTTTCTTTACTGTATGACTGTGATGGGAAGTTTAATCAACATTTGTCTAGAGGTTTTAAGTTGCCCCGGGGATGGCTTTTTTTTAATAGAAGTTGAGCAGTTTATTTCGCACCAGGAAAAATTATCTGTACAAGCTTGAATGCTGAAGAGTAGCCCTTTGATGTGAATGCTTTTCAGCACCAAGGGCATAGCAATCACAGAAACTTTTGAAATTTGCTGTACAGTTGTACAAGGTACTCTCCAAGCAGAGGTTTAGGCTCCGGCTGTTGTTTAACGTTTTTTTAGTCGTTTTTATCGGGCTTTCTATTTTGTCATTTTTTTTCGTTGTGTCCGGCCTAAACACAACGAAAAAAAATGACAAAATAGAAAGCCCGATAAAAACGACTAAAAAAACGTTAAACAACAGCCGGAGCCTAAACCTCTGCTTGGAGAGTAGTACAAGGTACAAATATGGCAACAGCAAGAACGACATCAAATTCTTTCTAAACTTTCTTTTCTCAGATCAACAAAAACATATTTGCACAGCAAATACAATTACAAAATACAAACTAGAAAGGTAGCATTTCACAGTACATTATTGTTTATCTTCACATGGTCTATACTAACAAACTACTGTTATATCTATATAAATGAATATTTGGTGACCAGCTCCACCAGTACTGTCCTGCCACTTGCTACATAATGTAATTAAACACCACAGGATGTCTGCTTCTTAACAAGTAACCAAGGTGACAGCAGTCTGGTCATTGACCTTAGAGAAGTTAGAGATCAGGACAGAAGAAGAAGAAACGGAGCAAAAACAAATGTTTCCCTTCCCTGAAGGTAAACATAATACTGTAAAAGATTTTAACTTCATTATTAGATTCTAACATTTCATTAATTGTTTAAAGGAGTTATTTCCTCACCACAAAGAAATAACTCGTCTGGCCGGCTGACTCCCCTAGCATACTATTGACTCTATTTGTCCAATTTCTACTTTTGGACCACCGATCCACAGAGTATGGTAGAGGCTTAAATAGCCAAGGAGGTTCAAATCAAGATTTAAATCTTATTTTTCAACCTCCTTGAACTACTAGTAATTGACTCAACCAAATATTACAAAGATAACAATGGGCTGTTCAAATAAACTTGCGACCAACACCCAGATAAGTTCAGATAAGTTTGACCCAACACAAGATTTGTCTGACACCCCAACCGCCCTATCCAAATAAATTGTCTGACACCAAAACCCCCTGTCTGTATATTAAACAATCCAGATTTGTTTGACCCAACCCCGTCCAATCCAGATATATGTGATTCTTTGACCCAACCCTCAATGCCGAATCCAGATTTCTTTTGTTCAATCCAGATTTCTTTGAAATCGAATCCAGATTTCTTTGACCCAACCCACCGGTCCAATCCAGATTTCTATCTAGATTATTTGCACCCAAACTCCTATCCAATCCAGATTTCTTTGACCCAAACTCCCCAACATGTCTGGATAGCAAATCGAGCATTTCTTTCTCTATTTCAAACCAAGAACCGGGCTGGACCGGGGCCTTACCGTCCGGATGGCGGCGATAGAGTTCTCGGGGGCCTGACGACTGGCGCCCCGGTGCCCGACGACTCGAGACCGCCCGAGCACCGCTTCCACTGCCTTCTCACTCACGGGAGCGATGCGGAAATGATACAAACACGCGCCGAGCAAGACTAGCGTGAGCACAGTCGTCTGGAGGTTGCGCGTGATCGCCAAGATGACGAGAAAGACGGCGAAGACTTGAGGACCAAGGACGACCAGAAGACGAACCGGCATCTTGATCAGCTGGCTGTCACGTCAGCCTTCACAACATTACCAGTACGCATGCGTCAAAGGTCAAATTGGGGTCAACCAAGATGGCGGACGTTGCATCACCCCTTCACAACATTACCAGTACGCATGCGTCAAAGGTCAAATTGGGGTCAACCAAGATGGCGGACGTTGCATCACATGTGGAAATCTTTTCGACGTTTTTTGAGCGCATTTGTACGGCTTAACATTGTCAGAAAGCGTACAAGAGACCTAGCCAGGATACAAAGGTGAACATTGTGTAAAGCAAGTCTACAAACTCCGTCTGCAAGTAGCTACAGCCCGGAAAATTCCAGACTTAAAATGGAGGAAGAAGGAGCGGAATACGATCCAGAGTGGGAGGGGGGCGAAGAAGGCGACGGCGGCGAATACGTCTGTAAATACGAATATCTGGACCACACTGCCGATGTACAGCTTCACTCCTGGGGCAACGACTTAAAAGAAGCGTTTGAACAGTGTGCCGTCGGTATGTTTGGTTACATGACTGAGATAGAAACAGTCGAACCCTTGGACACATACGAGACCGAAGCACAGGCAGACGACATGGAAAATCTTCTCTACCAGTTCCTAGACGAGTGGCTGTTCGCTTTCAGTGCAGAACCATTCTTCATCGCTAGGGACGTGAAGATTGTGGAGTTCGACAGGGAAAACTTCAGAATCAAGTCTGTTGGATACGGAGAGACGTTTGATCTCAGCAAGCATCCTCAGGGAACTGAAGTGAAGGCGATCACTTATTCGGCAATGCAGATTCACGAAGAAGTGGACACCAATGATGTTTATGTGGTCCTGGATATCTGAAATATTTTTGTAATGCCACAAACTACGACAGTGCCCGTGTAAAAAAGACGTACAAATGTACTAATGTATGATTTTCAAACATCTTGTCGTTGTTTTCATGTCTCATTGTATAAAATGCAAGGTGATATTTTCCTTAAAAGTCAGTCATATGTAAGCTTGTGTTTAAGTACATGTAGTTCATTACAAGATATCAGAAACACCTGACAAAGCATTGCTCTGTCTTCGATTAAGAATGTATAAACTGCTAAGCAAGAAAAACATTTCAGTACATAACAATTTATTGTGTTGCTACTGAATAAAGGAACTTCTCTATTTATCACACAGTTTTGGATCTCTTCTTTTCATCCTGAGGCAGGAACACCACAAACGACTACAAACGACTCTAATAAAGTAATATGCAGTGTATATGGGTCAAATACCTTGTGTGGCGCTCTGGAGACATTGTTTACACATTTATGAATTTAAAAAATGCAGCAAGTCCTACCAGTACGTATTCACCAGTTATTTCGAGTTAGTCCGCCGGTTTCAAGATCAAAGCGATTCTTTGCCGCCATGTTGGATCGCCCGTGCTAGGAATCTGCATGGGGAAGTCCTCGATACCTTCCACGGTTCCATAGACGACAGGACGATAAAACTATGGACGCTGTTGGTTCATAGATTATAGCATGACACAACTCTATCATTGTCAACTTATAAAACTTGTATACTAAATGTTTTTCAGCCTCAAATGCAGGCATGCATTCATTGACAGCGTGCTCAGCCATCGTGACCGATGTTGAAACCGGCGGACTAACTCGAAATAACTGGTGAATACGTAGGACTTGCTGCATTTTTTAAATTCATCAATGTGTAAACAATGTCTCCAGAGCGCAACACAAGGTATTTGACCCATATACACTGCATATTAAAGTCGTTTGTGGTGTTTCTGAGTCGTTTGTGGTTGTTTGTGGTGTTAGGCAGACCCCAGTTGCCAGTTTTAAATAGATGAGTCTATCTCTGCTGCTGAACAATATGCTCATCATGTCTGGCCTATACAGTTGACGAAAATGTAAATGAATCTAGTACACCCATGCCGAAGACAATGTCATTTGTAGATGTTCACAAAAGAGAAATTGTATAACTGACAGAAACATGTATATCATTCCCACATTCCATCCATATTCCTGAAATAGTAGTTTTTGGAATAGACAACAGGGTAGCCTGTGTTTACACAAGCTCTGGCTGGCTGGGCTTAATGACCCCCTCCTCGAGAGAGTCAGGCTAACAACAGGGTTGGACAAGATTTCTTTAATCCACTTGTCCTATCGGGCAAGTACATAGAAAATTTACTTGTCCGAACTAACTTTTCACTTGTCCAGACATTCCCATCAGTAGAATTCTTTTATTGTTGGCTCTATTTTTCTATGTTGACCAATGATTGATGCTATGACTGAAGCATATCAAAATCTCTCGTGGAAAAATCTTACTTGCCCGATCGGACAAGTGGGGTAGGACATACATTTGCCCGATCAACACTTTCACTTGCCCTGGACAATCAGGCTAGTGGACTTGTCCAACCCTGGACAAGTATCATTTTGTTGATGACGTTCTTGCTGTTGCCATACACTGTACAGCAAATTTCAAAAGTTTCAGTGATTGCTATACCCTCGGTGCTGAAGAGCTTTCACCTCACCTACTACTCTACAGCATCCAGGTCTGTACAGACAATTTTTCCTGGTGCTGAACTTGTATTATAAAAAAAGCCATCCCTGGGGCTGACTAACATTAATACAAATGCTAATCAAACTTCCCTGCTCACACAATACAGTGAAGAAATGGACGTGCCACGCCCAGTATCTTAAACCTAGGTGTAGCAGGAAGAATAGCAAAATTGTCATACTTAAAGGGATATATTGTAGAATTTTGGCGCCATAATTTAAAATGTTCTGAAATTAAAGTCTCCAGTCAGATTGACACTTGTAACTTATTTCTAACGTCATTTTATTACATTTCTAGCGATAATTAACAACACCAACATAAGCCGCCATCAAATTCACTTAATTCTGGGTAGCCTACCCGATAGTAAAGTCATTCCTAGATTCCTGAATCGACCATTGCGGTCACAGATTTTCGGGGACTTTCAACAAACTTCATTAACGATTCGAGCGGACCACCCAAAGCGTTCTAGAGTGTGCCTTGGTTCGTAAGAAAGTTGGATAAAATGGCGGACAACTCAAGCGGCGGACGGAAGTGCCCTCAAGACGTCCTCACGGCACAATAAAGTCGTATCCATACATTGTGAATATTGCTGTGAAGTGTGATATGGTAGATTCAACTCATACTGTAGAAAAATGACCAAATACATTGAATTATCTTTTACAATATATCCCTTTAAATGCAATAACAAAAGTCCCAATTTTGTTGTTCTAATGCCCATGGTGGACATATACTAGTGTCCAATCTCTGAATTACTTTACCAATGTCAGCAGATCAACAAACCCCATTGATTATTGAAAAATGAAAGGGTAGATTTTCTGCTGAAAAACACATACGACCCTACATGTATGTCAATTCTAAAATTGGGCTACCTTCCGGCAATCAACAAATACAGCAGACAGTGGAAACAAGACACAGTAAGAAGTTTTACTCTGACAATGTTACATGTGTATATACAAAAAGAAACATATAGTCTGTTTTAAGGTACTTCATAATCACTGAGTTCTATTAAACTTGGTAATTTAAGAATAAATCAGTTCAATGAAAGAATATGTCATCTAATAGACACATACATAGCTTTGGTAAGTATAACTGAGTACAAAGAAGTCCATGTCACAAAATTTCACATTGAAACAAAATGCCATGACCATTCTGTACACTTTTACTAACCCAATCCTTCTACACGTTTGCTATTGTTTGTTACAGTCTTTGATTAATAGTACAAATACTTTCAAAAGTATATTGCAAGACAGCTACAGTATAATTGTCGACACCTGTATACTATCACTATGAAAAGATTTTCAGTTGTCACGATCTTGGCAGCTCGAATGCACACATGTTCTTGTACTTCTTCAGTAAGTCTGTTTTTGTGGTGACCTGTTGTCTGAGCTGTTCTATCTGTTGTTTCTGTTCCTCCTCACTGCAGTCAATACCTGTGAAAAAAAAAATTTAAGTCATTAAAGAGATACGAGAGAAAGTATGATGGCACTGTAAATAAAAATGTCCTCAACAATATGCTATGGCCAACTCCCCACTGGGTCACATGTGTGTTACATATTGTACATATAGATATTATAATTCTGATATCTAACTCAATGTTACATAATATGACACCACAGTTTTCTCACGAATTGAATAGCATCCAAGTGCAAGGGCCAAGGATCATGGACCATGATCCTTTGCCCTTGCACTTGGAAGCTATTCAATTTGTCATAAAACTGCCAAACTTTTGTTTAACTTTAAGTTTCCTGTAACATTTATCTAATTGTCAATCATATTTCAGATGTCAGGGGCAGAGCAGTTTTTGAGTCTTTTGAAATTCAATTTTCAAGACATTTTTACACACAGTAAGGTTAAATAACACTATCTCATTGCATATCGACATTTATTGAGCAAAGATGAGACGTCGTTGGGTGGTGAGAACTTATTGAAAATCTGAGCGCTGCACGTGCCATTATTTCAAATTTTCGGAACGCACGCGAACATGACAAATGAATCCCGAACGCTTCCGGAGATGTCGTCACTTGTTCGAATAAAGTTTCGATTTGCGAACGGGCGAATCAGATTCAATTCGCTCGATGACCTCATGCGTTCGAAAATCTCCGAAAAGTACCGACGGGAAACCGTTTTGGCTCCATCCTGTGCTGATTTATTGTAGGATATAATAAATCAAAGGGGTCCGTTTGCGGCATGTTTGTGCGTCCTTTTAAACGCTGAAAGTAGGAAATAATGACACAAATGTGCTAGAATGGTGAAGTAAATGTCAATACCGTACCGATTGTCTCATCCAGAATATCCCCAATTTTAATGCACTAAAAACTGCTCTGGGCGCCTTTAATACCTATCTATTAATTCAGATTTACAACATGTGCAAAGATGTCCAACCCAGATCATCTAGACTAGAGACGTCTTAAGAAATTAACATAAATACAAGCTTAAATATATCATAATCAAGTACCTGGCATCTCTTCCACCATTGTCCGACATTTCTGGAATTTTGTTTTCAGTTCTGTAATTTTCTGGTTGACATCTGGGGACTCCATATCCATCCTGGACAAAGAAGAAAATCATAAACTTGATAAACATCATAACACAGGCACCTTACATGTAATTACACTGTTATTCTAGATCCTAGAACCTAAATAACAGCTAGGCAAATGTCTTGAATATTACATACTATGAAAAAAATTCATAAGTGTTGCACTTACCCTCGAATTATTTCGTGAACCAACGGAAGAAAGGACATATCATTTCCTGCTCCAGCCTGCCCCGCCATTTCGCTTTTTTGCCGAAAGCTGTCTATGGTTCATTGTATCTACTGCCTGTTCATTTTTAAAATTTGAAGAATATTTTTGCCTACAATTTTATTCATATACAATTTGCAGGCTTATGTAAAATAATATACAGATATATGACAAGAATTAGTGAGGTTTTCAAATCACTAACTGACCATAAACTTGTTTGAGTTGTAACTTTTTATAAGGATCATTACTTTTCTGCAGCAGACGGCTTTGTGACCTTTGACCAACCAAGATGGCGGCTTATCAGTGGTTAGTTTCCAGATTTTGTCAATTTTTCCCTTTCTTCAAGACTTTCCTTGCTTATATTGCAAAATTTGTTGTGAATAATATATTTTAAAGGATCTTAGGGCTTAATTTGAACTGTGTTTCGACGCTGTGGTATCAGAAATAGCTAAAGAAGTACCCATTTTCGCACAAGCAGTGTAGGCCCCTCCCCCCAACTTGGCCCAAGTTTCCTTCCGGACTTTCCTACTAGTACAGTTGTTTGTGGTCCAGTGATGTTTATGTATATTCATACTAGAGCTGCATACTTAACGTTACTTCAAGTACGGGTGCAGTGTAGATATAGAGATTTAGATATAGGTACGCACCTAAGAACCTGTTGACAATGTACATGTATCATGTGGTCTTCAAAAGATGACAAAAAAAACAACAACACATGAATCACATGAATACTTTAGTAAACAGTTTACAGAATATTTATTTAGGCTTCAGGTAGTGTTTTATTATTTTGAAAGCACATGCTTTCCAGAGGATTCTTAGATAAAAATGTTTAAGATTTATTCAACCCCCATTCAATGTCTACTTCCGGTGTTAAATTTTCAACTTTAACATGTTTTAGATTTAAGTCAAAAGGTTATATACTTGGGTCTATTCATATACAGTACCTATTAGTACATGTAGATTGATGCTTAGTTGTTTTGGACCTGTATACTTCAATCATTTTTACAGTTGCATACCAGTACTAGTACGCTGTACTGGGTAGCAGGGTGGAGCTCTTCGTAAAATACAACATTCATCTTTGTTGGTTCATATTTCTTACTTGAAAACAAAATGTGATTTTGCCCTATACATCAATTAATCTCAGAGCTATTACATTACTTGATAGTTTACTGAAGTCTTATTTGTATCCTTTATTAAATCTTTCTTAAGTGTCCTGATAGTTAACAGAAAGATAATTTGTAACCTTAATTAAATCTTTCTTAAGTGTCCAGATAGTTAACCGAAAGATGATTTGTAACCTTAATTAAATCTTTCTTAAGGGTCCCTCGTATGAGGGATTACACCAGTGAGAAGGATCAGGAAGCCTGTGTGAGGGAGACAACTGATTATCATCCTCTCAAGCCAATGACTGTTACAGTAAGTGACAAATGTTAAACTTTACTTTTAAGATTCATGGTGTACTTCAATTATGTAGAAATGTTGATGTGTTTATGAATGTATTTAAGAGTTTACCTCAACAACTGTTACTGGTATATAATATATACTAGTCACATGTCTAGTAAGCATAACTTAAATAGTTTCTACATGTAGGTAGTGCCAAAAGTACCATTTCTATATTCTATTTCTATTATTTGAATTTGTCACAACAGCAAGGGAGGGCAAAACAGGTGCATAGTCACCTTTACAAGTTTACCATACACACACACACGCACACACACTCACACACACACACACACACACACACACACACACACACGCACACACACATGGCAGATGAAAATCACTGGAAGAAGAAACATTGCAACATTCACAATAATTGGTCCAGATACATCCAGATACATGGAAAATCTAGACAGAAGTGTGCATGGAATCGTCACAGGCTCTTGTCTATTCCATTCAAACAGTTAGTAAGGGAATAGCTTTTTTTTTATAAAGAAAATTTGTGGGATTCAATGTCAGATTGTAGATAACTTGGGATACAGAACTACTGCCTTCTTGCATTGGTCAAATTTGAACATAATAGTGTCAGTGTATTAATCATGTACTCATTTTGATACATGTAACATTACGTCGTATGCAAGTGTACCAATGTGCAGAAGCATTATTCCTTCCCCCAGGTGACAGAGTCCAAGGCGAAGAAGACAGGTGGAAAAGCAGAGACAGAGTTTGTGGACCCCCTGTCCTCCTCTCTGGATGGTACGGACCCCCTGTCCATGTTTGCTGCAGAACATGTTGTTGCGGACCCTCTCAGTACGGCACCCAAGAGAGACAGGGTAAGACTCCAAGTCTATTCTTCTTTCATGCCAAGCTTTTAGCCAAGCATACGTCCAGGCAGGGCTCTAGCCAGCGTCCGTTTTTCCGTCAATTGACGGAAATTTACTGCGTCTGACGGAAAAATTTTAAAAGCAATCCGTCAACCTTGACGGACAAAAATCCTAGGTGGAAGCTACAGGCGGCTTGGGGACGCCGTCCATGGCCGTAAAAGCCACACACTGTTTGTTTTGCTATTGTTATAATTGTTGACAATGTGTGTCGGCACTCTTTCACATACGATAATCTCATTAACACCGGTTTTTCAAGGTCTCAATGGCAACATTTACTACTTTGTAGTGTCGTAGGGAAAATTAATTTTCGCAATTTTCACGACGATTGGAATTGGCTGACGGAAGAAAAATTCGAGCTGGCTAAAGCCCTGCGTCCAGGCATCAATTGGACGCACTGTACTGAAAATGATAAGAAATTGGACGCACTAGACACACTGAAGAGGCCCTTACACTGGGGAGCAGATCCTCTGACAAGCATGAAATTCTGATTGACCAAGGATGCCATGGCCACTAGGT
This sequence comes from Branchiostoma floridae x Branchiostoma belcheri, assembly GCA_019207045.1. NCBI lineage: Eukaryota > Metazoa > Chordata > Leptocardii > Amphioxiformes > Branchiostomatidae > Branchiostoma > Branchiostoma floridae x Branchiostoma belcheri. The sequence continues at coordinate 18,119,016 of CM033033.1, read as the reverse complement.
CAGACTTGAACTTGAAGACTGCTAACTTAAGTTGGGGAGGTAAAAGGCTGTGGAGACGGATGGGCTCTACCTTCCAATACCACGACATAGATCTAGAAAAAACAAGGATATCAACCCACTGACTATACGGATTTACAGTTCAAGGATCCTTGGGTTAGAGGGATGGAAAAGTTTGGATGTGACATATAAACACTATGTAGGATTTTAAAATTTCACTGACAAAATAGTTAATGTACACGTACAGTCGAACCGGTACAAGTGACCACCTCTACATAAGGACCACCCTTCTAATACCTTTTTGGTGGTCCCTAGATAATGTTCCTACTGTCTGTAATGACCACATATCCACATAGACCAGATTTTATCAGCTCCCTGAATGGGACTCTTTTGACTGTATTCTAAGACTTCTTCTTATATTCTTAAAGGCTGAATCAGGTTCTAAGGCCAAACCAGGAAAGAAGTCTTCCCTGGATGAGTCATTTGAACCATGGTCTACAAAGAAGGCGAACATCCTGAGCAAGTACACAACATCAGAGAGACTTTCCATCACTACGGTAAGTAATACAGTCAAACCTGTATTAGGGGCCACCTCTACAGAGGGGCCACCTGTCCATAGTGGCCACTTTTTGTCGGTCCCTTGGGTATTTTATCTACAAGTTGCCACCTCTATACAGAGGACACCTGTCTATAGTGGCCAAATTTGTCCGGTCCCTTGTGTGGCCGCTATAGACAGGTTTGACTGTATAGATTAATGTTCAAAGTAAGTACTGTACTAGTAAGAAACATTTATAGATGCAAAAGCATAATATGCTACTGATTGATTGTGACTAATGACTGTTCAGATGATGGATCTTGCAACAATCTTGCAACAACATTGTAGTTGTTTTCTTTCAGTTTGAAGAATAAGCAGTCAAACCAAACTTTGAATGAGTATGCATTGTATGTATATACTATAATTTGTTGAGGAACAATGTAAATTGATATGTTGTTTTACGTTTAAAAGAGGAAATGTTTTCTTACTGTAAGAGTTTTGTTAAAATCTATTTCAACTCTTACAGTAAGAAAACATTTCCTCTTTTAAACGTAAAACAACATATCAATATACATTGTTCCTCAACAAATTATAGTATATACATACAATGCATACTCATTCAAAGTTTGGTTTGACTGCTTATTCTTCAAACTGAAAGAAAACAACTACAATGTTGTTGCAAGATTGTTGCAAGATCCATCATCTGAACTGTTCTTTTTTTACAATTTTTAGAGTTTCCTGTCCCCATCTGATAGGGAAAAAGGTGAGAACTTATCTAAGTCAATCATAATTGCCATAATGAATAATGTCAGACATAATTTAGATTTCTTGTAGTTGAAAGTTTGATTTTAACAACAGCAATTTCCACACCCATATTTTTTTTTTTTACAATTTCTTTTACATCAGTGCACTCAGTGCAGCTAAAGTGCATTCAAATCATTCTATAGATTGTACTGAAGCTCTTGTTATATAGGTCTAAGCATGGTGTTTATGTCCCCCACAGTGGCTGTGAAGACTCAGGTCCAGACAACCATGACAGACAAGGTCAAGAACAGGCTGGAACAACTAGATGACTTTGAGGAGGTAAGATCTAGAGCTGTTTTATGCTTATCTAGGCTCTATATGTATGCGACTATGTGGGTAGTCTAGTTTTTAGTGACTCTGTCACTGAACCAATAATTTTTTATCTACTGCCTACCCTTGTCTAATGACTAAATGCACATTGTACAGTACTGTGATGTGTTAGAGGTGACTGTACCGGTAACCATTTATAGCCAAGTTGCTCGTAGGTGGTTTCAGACTGACTGTCTGTAAAGGCACTTGTGTTCCCGTTACTGTAGCACTCCTTTTTCTCCTTACCACAAACTTACATGTATACCACCACAAACTTAAATGCAATTTTACAGTATAAAATCCTGTACCTGAGGGATAACTGGTAGAATGTCGGGCTCACAATCAAGAGATCCTGAGTTCGATGCCCACCAAGCCCCGATGTTTTGCCCTTGGGAAAGGCACTTTACACAAGTGACGCCCACCGAGCCTCTTTGACCAATGTGTCTAAATGTGTTCCAAAAACACTTTATGGATTTGGTGTGCCAGTGTGCCAACATCTGCACATAGACTTCCACCAAGAACCGTTGAATTTTTTATTTTCTAACTTGGAAGTTCATCTGTGTTTGTAGACGTCATTCTTGAAGTAGTTAAACTGTAGTATCCAACACAAAAATTGCAATTTTTGACTGAATGGCACCAGGCACTGTCAAGGAATAAACAATCCACTACTGCCCTGACATCATGTTATGGACTCCGAGATAGAACACATGATTCAGTGAGCAGTGGATCATAAGTTGCAGGAAGTCTATGGCACCCACCGTCTAGGGGATGGTTGTAAAGCTCTGAATATGTAGATCACTCTAGAGAAAAAGTCTGACCAAATGACCCGGTGAGTCAATGTGTATAAGTTGGGAAACTTCTGAGGTTGTCAAAAGTTTTTAATAATTTTCTTATTTTATATTTTGTAGGGTTCAGTGAAGGAGATGTTGAACCTGAGTCAGCAGGACTATGTAAACAGGATTGAGGAACTGAACCAGGCTCTCATCAGTGCCTGGGAACAGGACCAGAGAGTTAAGGCACTCAAGATTGCCATCCAGGTCAGTAGGCTTGTACAATTAAGGCAGGGCTCTAGCCAGCGTCCGTTTTTCCGTCAATTGACGGAAATTTGCTGCGTTTGACGGAAAAATTTTAAAACCAATCCGTCAACCTTGACGGACAAAAATCTGATAAAAGCTCCTTGGTGGAATCTACAGGCGGCTTGGGGACGCCGTCCACGGCCGTAAAAGCCACACACTGTTTGTTTTGCTATTGTTATGATTGTTGACAATGTGTGTCGGTGCCCTTTCGCAAAGATAATCTCATTAAAACCCGTTTTTCAAGGTCTCAGTTCAGTCTCTCTAACTCCTGGAATAGTGTTTTCGCGACGATGGGAATTGGCTGACGGAAAAAAAATTCGAGCTGGCTAGAGCCCTGATTTAAGGTGTGGGTACCGGTATATAAAATTCAGGTACAGGTACATGTTGTACGTTCCAGAGGATCATTTCCAGGTACAGACCTGAACCTGGACCTAATTGTTTGTGAAAACTTGTGAATGGGCAATACTCAAAACAATGCTCCATTTCGCTACAAAGGAATCTGTTTGATTGAGTAATGTATCTTCATGTAAACAACATGGCCTCTGTGAACTAAGACCAAGTTTTAATCTAGAAACTTGGTAAAGATGGCTATCAACTCTCCTATACTTCGCTATAATTGTTAGTTTGTTGGACCAGGAAGCCCTAAAAAACACGTGAATCGCTGCCGCCATAGTGCTGGCATAAAAAATAATCTGTTGATCTTCTATAATCGATCTGAAATCTGGTATAATGATTTTTTCAGGTCCGTTAATTTTGGACCAGTCTAACATGAAAAAACAGTTTCTTACCCTTAATTACATCCCTGAAAATTAAGGTATAATGATTTTTTTCAGGTCCGTTAGTTTTGGACCAGTCCAACATGAAAAAACAGTTTCTTACCCTTAATTACATCCCTGAAAATTAAGGTATTTTTTTTGGTTGGTGTGCTTGTTTGTCACATATGATGATGACTTAAGTATTTGTTCAACCCTGCAGTGTTCCAAGCTGTTGGTAGACATCTCTGTGATCCAGTTTTACCCCAGCAAGTTTGTCCTCATCACTGACATCCTGGATACTTTTGGTAGGGACTTACCATTATCATCCTTCCTGTGTATACAATAAAATCTCAATTATATCATGTCAGCTATTAAATGTTTCAAGGCATTGTATAATTAGATTTTTTTTTTTTAATTGAGATTTTTTTTTCGACAGATTTTTTTGTAAAATTTAGAGATTTTTAAAAAGAATCTGGAGATGAAAAAAAAATGTTTTTGAAAGTCTGTCTTAATATATTTGAGTCATTAAATAAAGCATGAGGGTTCTCACTAGGGGTATTGCATTTTGTATGATCCATTGTGTAACATAGAACCTTTCCTCAATGTATCTGACACATACTATTAGATATGAAGTAAAGAAGTCCCAACCCAAATGCTCAGTCTAAATGTGTTTGCTGTTAAGTGTTAATCTCTTTTTGTACAATCTCACCACAGGTAATCTGGTGTACGAAAGGATCCGACAGAAATCTGCATATTTCCCACCTGGCAGTAAGGTGCCTCAGATGCTACCAGGTGGGTCCTACATATACCATAATTACTAACAGAGTGGCCTGCAGGCCTTGTTACGTGGTGACCATTAAGTAAAAAAAAAAAAAAAAAACAGTAATATTATTGCATACTGCATAAAAATACCAGTTCTTGCATAGTTTGCGTTATCTTCAAATGCTCAAATACTATTTTTCATCTGCGTAATGTACATGTATACAAATGTATGATAGCTTATTTCACAATGTTTGTTTTTTGTGCATTATAGTATACACTCTAATGATTTTTGAAAACCAAAAGTGTTGTGCACTTTGAAAAGTCACCTTATTTGATTTCCTTCATTCAAATTCAGGTCCAAAAATGAATGCCTGACTTTGGTTAGCAGGGTTCGAAATACACATACTTAACTTGCAATTTGCATATAATTTTTGAGATTTGCACGTACATTTGTAAAAATATTCTGAACTTGCAATCTTGCATGTTTTAAATACCTGGCCTATAGTAAAAATACTGAGGCCATGGTGCCTTTGTTTGTCTGACGGGGATCGTCACCGGTCGTCAGTAGGTGTTATAAATAATCAAATTTGGCTTTGCTGCAAACTTACATGCTGATTATGTGGATATCTTTCCAAAATTTCAAGTTCTGTCTACATTTTCAATTTCATGCACCGATTTCTGTCTGCCAGAAGTGACAGAATGGGCAAAATTCTGTTCTAAAGGACGGAATGAAGGATGCTGGCTAAAACATTGCAGTATAGACTAATTGTATTTTGCATGTAAATTTTTCAAATTGCACGTAAAGTTTTTGCCAACTTGCAATTTTGCATGTAGCAAAAAAAAAGCATTTCGATCCCTGGTTAGGGAGGTAAAAGGTGCTGGAGGGAGAGGAATGGGCTTCCTATAACATGCCCTAGACAAAGAGGATATCAACCCGCAGCCCTACGACTTCAAAAAAGCTATATTACAATGTATATAGGACTACCTTAAAGTTTCCTTTTTTTACCTTACCATCTATATCTATTAAACACAGAGGACTTCACCCCAGACCAAGTCCCTGACTCTGCCAAGGAAACCTGCAGGAACTGGTTCTATAAGATTGCCTCCATCCGTGAGCTCATCCCCAGACTTTACGTGGAGACGGCCATTCTTAGATGCTACAGTTTCCTGACTTCAGGGTAAGGACAATCATGTGGTGTCTTAAGACTTCTCTTTAGAATGAAACTGAAAGTGATTTTGATCCAGTTTAGCTTTAAAGTGAAACTGAAAGTGTTCAGTGTATTATAACCAGCTACTGCTGCGCTGTGTTCCTGCAAAGCTGGTGTGTTACGCTGACAAAGGGTAGTTTTACCGGCTATATACTATATATACTTTGTGGGGCCGCGTAGCACAGTGGTAGTGTATTTGGCCCGTGACCGAGAGGTCGCCGGTTCGAATCCGCCTACCGTGTTGCCGGTCTTGTGCCCTTGGGAAAGGCACTTTACACGACTTTCCTCACTTTACTCAAGTGAAAAATGAGTCGTCCCTCGGATAGGACGTTAAATGGAGGTCCTGTGTATGGGGAGAGCCATACCCTATGCACGTTAAAGAACCCGCCACATGTTCGAACATCCACCCGAGCGGATCAAACCATTCCGGCCAAAATAGGGGTAGGGAATCTCCCGAGCAGCCCTCGTAACCCCTGCTTCGCCTATTGGGTCAGATAGTCCTCACTCATAGTGAGCAATTGGGCTGGTCTCAATCATGATGTTTCTGACCTAGGGCGAAGAGTTGCTGTTACAGTTCCAATCATGTAACCCGTAACCTTGATGTGGCCTTCAGGCCTTGTTACGTGGTGACCATTGAGTAAAAAAAAAAAAAAAATAGAGAGATAGAGACCACCTATCCACTGTGACTACAGAACAGTACATTGTACTTCAGTGGGTAAGTGGTTGTCCTAAGGTGACAGCTGGTTAGTGCCTGTTGTACATGTATGTTGACTTTATTTTTTTTGCATAGAGAATACTCTCAGGCACTGCTGAGGCTGTCCAATATGATGAGAGGTATTGGAGACCCTCTGGTTGCTGTGTATGCCAGGACCTACCTTTGTAGGGTAAGTTTGGCTTTGTTTTTGTTTTTATTTACCTTCGCCAAGAAGGTTATGTTTTCAACAGCATTTGTGTGTGTGTGTGACCACGATAACTGTGGTATGCCTGGTTGGATTGTCTTGATACTCGGTGTGACGGTACATGTTGATGAGACCTTAAGCTTGAATATATTTAGATTTTAGGCCCCCTAGCAGCTTGTTATGGTACTGCAGCACAACTTCCAGTTTTGATATCTGGACAAGCTGTGGGCATAGTTTTTGGGTGTAGAATATGTGTAGCTCTTTTGCCCTGTCACAGTGACTGTTTTCTGGAAAAATTCTGAGAACCAAGAAAATTTGTTCTTTAATCAAATTGGTACTGCCTTATCAACAGATTGTATTTCCACTCTAGGTGCAGGACAGAAAAGTTTTCAATTTTATCACAATTTTATCATCATTTTTGCTGTTCTTGCCTTATGTATATTTAATAATCTTTTAGAATTTTTTTATTCTATTTTGTTTGTTTTGTTGCATTAGGCTTTTATGTTTAATAACATTTTCTTTGGAGCTCGCTGTTTGTTTCCAAAGGATAAGGAACAAGACAGAGAATTATTTTTTCTCTTTTCTTTTCTTTTTAAAGAAACCAAAACCAGACCAAATAGATATCTACCCCATGGTACAAAAAGTGAGTGGCTGAAATATGTCATACATTTTTTTCATCGTTTTTTGTTATTTTTTTTCTTCTAACTAGAAGTGAATCAATTAGGTTTAAAATGTGTCATATCAAGATGCATAATTATGAAGACTCACAAAGATGTCACTGGCCGAGGTTAGGCCTAGGGAAAAAATGTAGTTTCCTGTTTCCTGACCCACAATGTATATACTGCACCTACCAACCATAGCAGGGCTCAAAATACTTTTTTCTGCATACCTGCACCGGTGCAGGTAACATTGAAATTTACCTGCACCAGACAAATTTTACCTGCACCACTCTAAATTTAGGAAGTATGGATCATACTAAAATTGTTGAGGAACCATTGCTACTTTTATCTTTTAAATTTAATGGTGGTAACAGCCAATGCAGCTGATAACAATCCATACACACCTGCATCATAGGACATTTATGTATAAAACCCAGTACATGGACCAGTGTAGGTTAAGTGCAGGTAGACAACAGAAATACCTGCACAGCTCCAATTTTACCTGCACTAACCTGCATATGCAGGTGGTATTTCCAGCCCTGCATAGCCTTTTTTGGGTAGGCATTGGAGTCAGTTTTCAGATAGAATTTTAATTCAGGTTCTGCTTTGTCTTTTTTTTGTTGCAGGTGGGAATCTTGGTTGCACCTGAAGTGCATGATCATGTGGCCATCAACCTGTACGACTTTCTTGCAACTTACAAACAGGTGAATCTGGGCTATTTGAAATGAGATGTGTCATTTATGGCATCATTTACACTTATTGACAAATTTTCATTATCTAAATCTGCCTTTCATGTAAAATCTATGATCACCTATATGCATATTTCACACCTGTATGCACCTGAATAATGACATATGCACCTGTAAAGGTCTGTAAAACCTGCATGTATATGCACCTGTAACACCTACATGTATAAGCACCTGTAATAGTTGTACACATTGTTGCATGTTTCACAGTTGCAATATAACATGGCAATGCACAGTATATCTACACCTGTAACACCCGTTCTATGTCTCACAGCTGCAGAGTGACAGTGTACAGAACATCCTGGCTGTACAACAGTTGGAGATGGCCCAGTACCTACACCTGTACACACCTGTACACACCTGTAACACCTGTTTTATGTCTCACAGCTGCAGAGTGACAGTGTACAGAACATCCTGGCTGTACAACAGTTGGAGATGGCCCAGTACCTACACCTGTACACACCTGTACACACCTGTAACACCTGTTTTCTGTCTCACAGCTGCAGAGTGACAGTGTACAGAACATCCTGGCTGTACAACAGTTGGAGATGGCCCAGTACCTGCACCTGTACACACCTGCGCTGGACTGGATACTACAGTGTGTGGCGCATCGGGCATCAGAGGTCAGAGGTCACATAGTCCTTATTTGGTTATATTTGGATAGTTAGAAATTGACCATATCCAATGTAGATTCTCATTTAGTTCATTGTCCTTATTTATTCAATACATCATAATGTATTACCACCTGTTTTGTGTATCAAAATTAACAATGATGGCCAATATTGTTGTGTTGCTTAGGACACCATGACAGAAGTACTGGAACATTGTAAGAAGCAATGTAACAGGTAAGTGTGTTCTTCTATTCTTTTAATTATCCTATGAACTTAAGTACTTAGAAAATGTGTTTCAAGATAATTGGCAAAATCCCTATAGCAAGACACCTGCAAGTTAAGTTATTTATTATTTTTTATTTTTATTTATTTGCCAATGATACAACTCATTACACGGATCTGCCTAGGCAGCTTTGGGCTGGTAGCGGCAGATCCACAGAGATACAGACGAACATACATCATCGGTCGACGTGATCGCACATGTTCGCACATGTTTACACACGACGGGGTTATACCGCCCCTTACGGGGTGACATACCCTTCCATATGCGCCAGGTCTCCCATCCGGGTGAATGATGTAAATCACCTAAAGCCGAAGCTAGGTACTCATTTTCACCTGAGTATAGTGAGGAAAGCCGTATAAAGTGCCTTTCCCAAGGGCACAAGATCGGTAGCACTCCAGGCGGATTCGAACCCGCAACCTCTCGGTCACGGGGCGAACACGGTCCCACTTGGCTACGCGGTCCCACATCATTGAAAGTTTCACTATTTAAAAAACTCCAGAATGAAATCTACCAGAGTGTGTCTTGAAAGCAAACTGTGTGGTGAAATCGTTTAAACATTCCGTCAAAAGTCTGTCATCTGTACGTAAGTCCAGGTACTGTAAATGCAGAAATGTTTGCGGTGGTTTTATGTTCGCGGTTTCGCAGTGGCCACTTTACTGCAAACTTAAAACAACCACAAAAATTTATCTATAATGATTTTTTACTACAGTCTATGGCGCTACTGTTATGAACCACTGAGAACCATGTGAACTCCTACCCAAAACCCCCCTAATTTAGAAATAGACTAGTCCTGTGACTAAAAACGAGGAGGAGGGAATGAACTGTATCCAAGCTGAAACTCTACTGACAGAACGGCTGAGAAAGTGAGCTGCTGATCTCCATCTTGTAGACCCAGGCTTCCTACCTCCAGCAGTATTATACCCTACATTTACTGGATGCAGTCACCTATGAGTACCAGCGTTTAAAAACGAGGAGGAGGGAATGAACTGTATCCAAGCTGAAACTCTACTGACAGAACGGCTGAGAAAGTGAGCTGCTGATCTCCATCTTGTAGGCCCAGGCTTCCTCTAACACGGCACTGTATCCAGTCTTCCATCTTCACCGACAGAGCGGGGCGGACAAGCAAGCTTCTAATTACCGGGTGGAACAGAGAGGTGCCATCTCCAGAGTCCACTGACAGATCTAGAGGGTTAGAAAGTGAAGCTGACGAACTCGTGCGTGCGGGTGATTCACCGACAGAGCGGGGCGGACAAGCAAGGAACAGAGAGGTGCCATCTCCAGAGTCCACTGACAGAGGGTTAGAAAGTGAAGCTGACGAACTCGTGCGGGTGATTCACCGACAGAGCGGGGCGGACAAGCAAGCTTCTAATTACCGGGTGGAACAGAGAGGTGCCATCTCCAGAGTCCACTGACAGAGGGTTAGAAAGTGAAGCTGACAAACTCGTGCGGGTGATTCTATGGAGGGAGAGTAAGCAGGCACGTGTTCAGGGGTGAGGTACTACGTGGTCAGGAGCGGTAAAGCAAGCTTCCAGTCGTCGGGTGGAACAGAAGCGAAGGAACGTTCTGGAATCTTTCATCGTGCATGCTGTGGACTCCCCAGAAAAATTTATCACATGTAACAAGACCACACACAAAGGATCTACCGAACTGTCGCAAGGACATTTGAAACATAGACTGACTTCTACAGTAAGATTTACACCCCAGTTTTGATTTGTATTGCTTTGATCTATTGTTTCTATCTTTGCTTTATAATTTTGCACATTTGTAAATTCTGCCCACATTCCACTGCCATGCCATGCGCTGTGGGATGTGTCCAGTCTTGCCCTACCACATCTGCTAGCAATCAGCTAGCCCAGGGTGAGTCTCCCAAAGAAAACAAAAGGGCCTATCTTCTAAGCTATTCCCAGTGGTGTATTGTACATTCCTCACACTTCTCTGTTTACCGAATTGTAAGGCTTACTTAACCAGTACAGAATTGTGACTTTTATGTGTTTCAACAATGTATGCATGTAGATAGTGCATCTGGTGCCAAGCATTCAGCTGGTTTTCTCTTTAATGTAAGCCAGGGTCTGTTTCTGAAGCATATTATACATTGCATTACAATATCTGTTCCCTTTTTGCAACAAACAAGCTTCACTGTCGTCAACAACGTATGCATGTAGTTGTGCCTCAGTGTGTCAAACATTCAGCTGGTTCTCTTTCCGGTTAGCCAGGGTTTGTTTGTGAAGTACAACTTACTGCTACGCGAGCCAGATCTGTTTCCACATAGATTTTGTATCTTTCCATATTTCCATATCTGTATATGATTTATATTTGCAACAGCCAAACAACTTACTAGTATATGTTTTTCAACCATGTATACGTGTAGGTTGTGCGATCAGTGTGTCAGGCATTCAACTGGTTCTCTTTATGTTGAGCTATAGGGTTTGTCTTCTGAAGTTCAACTCACTGCTATACATGTACGAATTAGATCTGTTTTCCTATTTTTATGTTTCCATATTTCCATATTTGTTTGCTTAATATTGCAACTGTTAGTCATCATTTTAATGTACCCATTCTTGATTTTTGTTACCTGTAACGTTAATGTAAGTAGTCTACCCAGTGGTTTCATATCTTTATGATTATTCAGATTGACTTGTCAATCTTCTCCTGTTAGGGGAGGTATGTTATGAACCACTGAGAACCATGTGAACTCCTACCCAAAACCCCCCTAATTTAGAAATAGACTAGTCCTGTGACCTCATCCTGTGACCTGATTCTGGTGCTAGAATCCTGGAGAAAGGACACAATAAACCATGTGCTCCTCAAAATGTCTAGTGTTCGGCTAGTTATTTGCAATTCTTAAATAGCCTTACCACCGGCTCATAACAGCTACCTCAAACTTAAAACCACAGCAAACGCTCTATTTTCCCGCTACCACGAAAGTAAATCCCCGCGAACTTAAATGCATTTAATAGTTTTTCCTTCCCACAGTGCCTTGCTGCTGAACTCTGTCATGTCGGCCTTTAAGCCGGACTACATCGCCAGCCGTGCCCTGAAGTTTGTGGACACCATCAGGGACTGTGAGGAGGCAGGCTTCCCCAAGGTATGAACATTGTTTATGTGTTAGATATCATATTTTGCATCCACACTTACACAGCTTTACTAAGTGCTAGATCTACAACCACACTGACTCTGCTGTCCCTGGTGCTGAATTCACATTGACCGTGATACAACTGTCGCTGGCACTGAATTCACATTCACACTGTCACTGCTAGACCAAGTACTGGTTTCATAATCACACTGCTGTCCCTGGTGCTGAATTCAGAATCACACAGACACTGCTGTCTCTGGTGCTGAATTTATACTCACATAGACACTGCCATCCCTGGTACTGACTTTACATCAACAATTACACAGCTGTCTCTGGTGCTGAATTCACAAGCACACTTAAACTGTTGTCCTTAGTGCTGAATTTACAATCACATAGACACAGCTTTCCCTGGTGCTGAATTCACAAACACAAACACAATGACATAACTTTCCCTGGTGCTGATTTCACATTCAGTCTGAAATTGTTGTCCTTTGTGCTGAGTATGCATTCAAAGACACAGCTGTCCCTGGTGCTGAAATCACAGTCACATAGACATTGCTGTCCTTAGGTCTGAACTCACAAGCACACTGACACTGCTGTCCATGGTGCCGGATTCACTATCACATAGACATAGCTGCCGTTAGTGCACAGTTTACATTGCACTAACACTGCTGTTCCTCTTTATTTATTTATTTATTGATCTTTAGGGTAGTCCCTTCAGTTAACGTAGTAACTGATTTCCAAGGGAGCCCTATAGCTATCAGTCTGATTGTGAATTCAGCACGAGGGATAGTGGATATATGTAAATTCAGCACTAAGAACACTAAGGAGTCAGTGCGGGTGTGAATTCAACACCAGGGACACCAGTGTCAGTGTTATTCTGAATTCAGCATATGGAACAACAGCTGTCAGTGTGGTGATTGTGAATTCAGCACGAGGGACAGCAGTGTCTATGTGATTGTGAATTCAGCACCAGGGACAGCAGTGTCTACATAATGTATGTGATTGTGAATTCAGTACCAGGGACAGCAGCCGTCAGTGTGATTCTGAATTCAGCACGAATTCTGAATTTAGTATCACACTGACAGTGCTGTCCCTGGTGCTGACTTCACATCCACACTAACAGCTACTGTCCCTGGTGCTGATTTCATAATCACACTTAGCACAGCTGTCCATGGTGCTGACTGTTATCCACACTGACCCTGCTATCCCATTCACACTGACAGTTGCTGTCCTTGGTGCTTAATTCACTTTAACAGTTACTCTGCTGCTCCTGCTATAAAATTCACATTTTCACTGACACTGCTGTTCCTGGAGCTGAATTCACATCCAAAGTGACAGCTGCTGTCCCTCGTGCTGAATTCAGAATCACACTGACGGCTGCTGTCCCTGGTACTGAATTCACAATCACATAGACACTGCTGTCCCTCGTGCTGAATTCACAATCACCACACTGACAGCTGTTGTTCCATATGCTGAATTCAGAATAACACTGACACTGGTGTCCCTGGTGTTGAATTCACACCCGCACTGACTCCTTAGTGTTCTTAGTGTGCTGAATTTACATATATCCACTATCCCTCGTACTGAATTCACAATCAGACTGATAGCTATACCTTTTACTGAAATCATAATCACGTAGGCGTTGCTGTCCTTAGTACTGAATTAACATCACACTGACATAGCTGTGTACATACCTAGTCCTTAATGACCTTGACATGGCTGTTCCTCGCCAGCACGAGCTGTACGCCTCCCTGGGTGCCAACATGGTGCTGGCTGACCCTCCTGAAGAACAGCGGCTGCAGACACTGAATGAGGTAAGGGCTGTTTCTGGTTTGTTTGTTATGTATAAGTGGTCTACTGCCTTTAGATGTAACACACTAGTTTTGTACAATACACCTTTCTCACGCGGCGGCCATGATAGATCGAAGAAGAGGTCAATGAGGCAAACAGACAAAAGTTATTTCTAAAATCAGGTCCCATTTAGTTTTCCCCCAAACCACACAAATTTTCATGATATAAGATAGAATAATAAATATTACAAGAAGTGTTATGCACCGAAAGATGTAGCAATTTAGAGTAGTGTAGACTGACCCCATGGTCCCTTAAGAGATGCAAGATAAAAACATAATAATGCAAATTTTTAACGAATTTGCAGCCATTCACTTATTGGTCGATTTCCTAATTGGCAGGCTACCATTGGTCGAACTGCTAATTATGATGGACAGCCTTTTGTTTGCCACATTGAACTCGTTTTAGATCTATCATGGCCGCCGCGTGAGAAAGGTGTATAAGTACAAGCTGGGTAAGACTGGACTGATTCACTCACACCAAGATGGACACCTACTACCAGACTACCGACTTTTAAAAAATGTGGTGGGTCTCATAAAAACACATGGAAATAAAAAAACATGGTTTTACATCCCATACTTAAGGGTGACACATACTGAAGCTAAATATAGTTACTCATTTTCACCTGAGTTAACTGAAATAAGTGTAATAATTTGCTTTTCCCAAGGGTACAACTTTTGGGCCTGCTAGGAACGTGAACTTAAAACCTTCAAAGAGGAAAAAACAACTGTCTAAGGGCTGTCTGATACAACAGCCCTAATGAGAAGATGTAAGAAGATATGATATTAGAAAGCACATTTTATTTTTGAACTAAAAAATCCAGGTAAATTTAAATGTATCATTGTACTGTTACAAGTGTGTTACTGTCAGGGCTTTAGCCAGCTCGAATTTTTTTCCGTCAGCCAATTCCAATCGTCGTGAAAACCGCGAAAATTAATTTTCCCTATGACACTACAAAGTAGTAAATGTTGCCATTGAGACCTTGAAAAACCGGTTTTAATGAGATTATCGTGTTCAAAAGAGCACCGACACACATTGGCAACAATCATAGTAATAGCAAAACAAACAGTGTGTGGCTTTCACCGCCGTGGACGGCGTCCCCAAGCCGCCTGTAGCTTCCACCAAGGATTTTTGTCCTTCGAGGTTGACGGATTGGTTTTAAAATTTTTACGTCAGACGCATCAAATTTCCGTCAATTGACGGAAAAACGGACGCTGGCTAGAGCCCTGGTTACTGTCCTATGTGATTGAATATCTTGTTTCCTATGTCCCACAGGTGTGGAAGGTTGTGATGAAGCTAAAGAATCCTGCAGTAAGTCTTTGCGTTTTTTCCTCACTCTACAAGACTTGCGTATACTTTGTAATGTATTCAATTATAATGTATTCAATTCCCTATCTTTAGGTAGGATTTATCAAAACTTTGCTACAGAGTCTTACTAGTTCCTGTTGAAGTGTGAAGAAGTGATAGTTAGCTAGTAAAACGTACACCAAATAGAAGAAGAATAAAACACATCCACCTCTAAGTCACTTACATTTTGTGCCATTCTCAAAAGTACCAAATGAATGTGTGCTGGTGTTTTGCTGGGGATTTAAGTGGTCTAGTAGCTAGTGTGAACATAGACAAGTAGATCTCATGCTGTAAAATTTTGATAATGTCTTTTGTTTGTGCCTTTCTTTTACAGAACTACATTGCTTGTGCTGAAGTTTGGATTGAGTATCCCTGCAAACATTTCACGGTAGGTTATGTTTGCCTTGAAGAGATAGCACTTTCTTTTGTATTGTGTTTCTACCAATGTGGCACTCAATTTTATAACATCAAAAGATCTGACATGGTGTTTTTCCTGTGTACTACATCACCAGAAACGTGAAGTGAACACCATTCTTGGTGACATCATCAAGCACATGGTTCCAGACAGAGCCTTTGAGGACTTCTACCCACAGGTACTGTAATTCCTGATTTTTTCACCAAACTTTTATGTTCATGGTTTTCACTGTGATGCCTGTAAAGTGAACTTATCATTACAGATAACAAATAATTTGTAAACTTTTTTATGTGCACCTGCCGCCACCGCGAATATATAGGTCCGAGAACAAGTTCAAGTTTCTCAGACCGTGAAAGTTTAGATTTGGTACCGAGAAGAGTGAATTCCAGTACTTCAGAATCTAATTTTATACAATTTGCATTCCCGCAAATGTCACCATGGTGCATGCAAGTGGTAAAGCAACCTCACTGCTTGGTCATCTGGATCAAATTCAGTGGATCTGTGGGCTTGAGTTTGATCCTCAACTTGGACATGTTTTAAGGGATAGTGTTCGTCTTTTTAGATGGTAACGTTAACCTACAGCCCAGTGTATGCGAGAGCTAGCTTCATGGGTATGTCTTAAGCATCAGACCTCTGCACATAAAAGAACCCAACACACTTTTCAAAAAGTGTAGGGTGCAGGCTTTTAGCTAGGATTTTATAATAGGGAGTCCAAACTTACTGGTGAGTCACGGTAAGTGACTATAGTAGGGGGCTACGGGGGCATCTACCGTCCATGGTGCAGAGTTTTTGATGATTTTAAGTTAAAATAATGCATTCTAAGGTTTCCCAAGTGGCAAAAATACTGTTACAGAGGTCACAGTAGAAGATTGTGATCACAGATGACCTGTTAGCATCCCTGGTCAAGCAGAATTTCATGCTTGTCAAAGGATTTTCTCCCCAGTATAGGGCGTCCAGGGGCATCAAATTTCTTGTTATTCTAAGAAAAGTGTGTCCAGATGACGCGTTGACGCATGCCTGGCTGAAAGCCTGTCTACTGAATCATGACCCGGAGTACGTGGTTGCAAACGTGTGACATGGCTGCACAAATAGATGCTTGGTGATAACAAATTCCACTCTACGATAGTTCTAGGCAATACTTTTGTGAAGAAGTTGATAAATGTAGTATTACGTAATAATACTTAATGGTTTTGAATGATTAGTCTATACGATGTATTGATTCTTCCTGTGACAGTTGCAGTCCATCGTGACCAAGGTGCTGTCACACATGCATGACTTTGCTGTGCTGTTTTCCATGGTAAAGTCACTCTTTCTACACACTTGTAGACTTACAGATTAGGCCACGTTGATTTGATTATATGGATGACATCCGCGCTCGCACCAATTTTTGGCCATTTCCCCCCAAAAAAAAAGTTTTCGACCACACAATGAATTATGCAAAGCAGCCGTAAAATGAGCACAAATATTCCGTAGATTGAAAAAAAAAGTATCAGAAAACAGATAACTAATGCCATATATAGTCATGCCAAAATGAATCTTAAGTCAAAGAATAAGATGTGAAAGGACGGAAAGAAAAAAAATCTATTGTTGGTTGGGGGAGGTACCAGTACAGAAAATTCAGGTCCAGAGGATCATGGTATACCATACTATGTGTGTTTAGTCCTACTGTATGTTCAACCTTCCTGGCCACTTTGATTTCATACTGAAGGCAACTTTTTTTTTTTGGCCAAAATTTTTTTTTATTCGCTCGCTCGCATCAGTTTTGGAGTTCCTGGAGGATGTCATCCATATAATCAAATCAACATGGCCTTACTATAGACTTACAGATTTACTATACAATGTATTACTACTGTAACAGAACCCCACATGATCATTTTGTCATTTTCAACACCGTAATTTATATACAACATACAATATAAATCATGGTGCTGAATTATAATAATCAAAGGGGTTGATATAATCATGTGGGATTATGATGAAAGGGATAATATGAATAATTACATACTTTTATGGTAATCTAAAATAATCACATACAAATGTCAAATGAATGTAATCACATGGTGTATATAATGATAATGCTGAAGTTGTTATGCATAATTATGATTAACACCTGTATGTGATGCCTGAATTTCCACATGTAATGATACAAAATGTCATATAATTTGTTATCATGTGTAATTATACCACCCTTCTCTCATACACTCACATTCAACTACATTTATCATATTTTGCTTTTTCTATTTTAGGACAAATTCCTGCCTTTTATTGACATGTTCCAAAAAGAGTCAGTCAAGGTGGAAGTGTGCAAAACTGTTATGGAAACATTCACAAGGTATAGAGCATTTACATGTATTATAATAATAATTATTGTAAAACTTACAACCATAGCATCACTGTCATAGAAATACAGATGTGTGGGTGAAAGTTATACATCCAGGTAGTAAGATTCACAAAGATAAAACTACTATGTCATGCAGTTGGATAGATCTAGATTTTGCAAGTGATCATTAGGCCACACCAATTTAATCTCTTGGTTCACGGATTCGCTCACTCCTATTTTTTGGGAAAAAAAATAAAAATGAAAATTACCAATCAGCAAATTTTCACCATTAATGAAACCATTCACCAACTTTCTGGTGTAGCAAAGTGGCCTTTATATTATAAGCTCCTTAAATTGTGGGTACAGGTGCTGTTACTGTACAATAATAGTGTTTTTGTACTTTTTTCAAGCTGAAAACTTTTTATTCTTTATATTTTGGATTAGCCCTTACCTTTACCCCAACCAATTTACAATTTTTATTTTTATTTCGCCCTTTCGCTCCATATTTTTTATGAAAAAATCCGTGAACCAAGAAATTAAATTGGTGTGGCCTTAGAAACATGTTTCATGTAGCATCCACTACCTTTCGTAAAGTACCATTCGACGAAAGATAGTGGATGTTACCTGAAGCTATTTTCAAAATCTAGCCAGTTGCATATCAATGTGTAACTGTTATCTTGTGTTGTATACAGGGCTCTAGCCAGCTCGACATTTTTTTTCCGTCAGCCGATTCCCATTGTCGCAAAAACACTATTCCAGGAGTTAGAGAGACTGAACTGAGACCTTGAAAAACGGGTTTTAATGAGATTACTGTATACGAAAGGGCACCGACACACATTGTCAATAATCATAACAATATCAAAACAAACAGTGTGTGGCTTTTACGGCCGTGGACGGCGTCCCCAAGCAGCCTGTAGCTTCAACCAAGGAGCATTTATCAGATTTTTGTCTGTCAAAGCAAGGAGCTTTTAAGCTCCTTGGTCAAAGTTGACGGATTGGTTTTAAAATTTTTCCGTCACACGCAGCAAATTTCCGTCAATTGACGGAAAAACGGACACTGGCTAGAGCCCTGGTTGTATATGAAGAATACGATACAATAAATTTTACATATCACCCGAGGTACAAGCGCGACAGTGGGTAGGATCAGTCCAAGTCCAGAGAGTCTGGCTGTGTTTACCGTAAATGTGTACACAATCGTAATTAAACTGTGTTTACGATTTAAAATTTCCTTAATCACGGTTAAGTTTATGCTGCTGGTTCTGTACTATGTTCTACCTACCCAAGAATACATAGCACACAGAACAATACAAATTAAATTCATACAATGTACTTTAAATGATGTTCCCCTTCAATGATTCTGTTTGCAAAATGTGTATCAAATATATAATCATTTAGTGTTATGCAACAATTTTCTTACTTTATGAGTCACTGATTATATATGACAAGTTCCGTAAGTTTTTGAATGTTGATTTTGATTATGATTACTGGATGATTATGATTTCATGAATGATTGCAGCTATGATTATGTCCCTCCCCCAGCGGTGCTAGACCGGGTGCCCTGTATACAGCTGGTTACAAGAAAAGGCAAGGAGACTTAGAAGGGTGTTTGTGGTTACTAACTGTGTACTGTTTGTGTATTGACTTGTGTTGTCACAGTGTTGTATTGTGTCTTGTTTTGTAGCTCTTACATTACATACCGCTTTAACTGTGTAAAATTCTTTTTTAAAATATTGTGCCCTTCTTCCAATGTGGTAAATGCTATATGACACGAACTTCTCACTTAGTACGTTTGTAACTTGTTTGTATCTAATTATTACTCAGAATGAGAATTATACAATTTCAAGATGTCTTTTTCTAGGACTGTTCATAGGAAACTCCCAGGAGAAAGGTAGTTCTTTAGTTGCCCCTTAACGCTTTTTGTGCTCAGGAAGAATACAGAATTGAGATGTCTTGGAAAATATAGGTACAACATTGGTTGGGACATTGGCTCAGATACTGACTATGATGATAACTTAAAAATTTACATGTGTGTCACAAATGTTTTAAGAATAGGTCAGAAGAGAACAATTAAGGACTGACAGACAAATCTTTTCTTTTGTACAGGGTTCAGCAGGACACAACATCTGATCCTGTCATCATGAATGCTTTGATGTTCATCTGTAAGACCATGCACGACTCTGTCAAGTAAGTACACACGTTATGGGCTAGAACTGCAAAGTTAGGCCATGTTAATTTAATAGCATGAATGACATCCGTTGGGAAACCCAAAACTGATGCAAGCATGGAGAGAATTCAAAATAAAAAGGTTGTAAAGGAAAGTAACTGTAAGTGGTAATCTCTGTTATAAGCCGCTAGGTGTCATAGGCTCCCATAAAGTCTGTACATAAAGGCCTATAGAAGTCCTTTCTGTGACGTCACTTTGTTGCTTATTTGTCCCACCAAAGAGCACACAATAGACAATTGATTTGAAAGGTTACATACTTTTTATATTTTTCAGAAAATACCAAATTTTTACATATTATTTGAAGTCACAAACATATTGTAGAAAATGCCAGAGAATGGCAAGAGGAAATTTCATTATAATTGTGCTTTAAATGTTAGCAAACATAATACTTTACTCACTGACTTTCTACTCCTGTTAATCTGTCGATTGATCAGTTACTAAATGCCTCTCGCTTCCACAGTGCACTTACACTTGAAGATGAGAAGAGAGCCATCTCCAATCTTATCTGTGGTTTCATCAGAAGGGTGGGTACAAAATTCAAGAAATTAGATATAATTACATGTATGTGTTCTCAGTTGATCATTATTGTCCCTGGTAAAATCATACTATGTCACGTACATCAGTCCTGCAGCTTCGACTATGGCCAAACAGTCCAGGGCTCGAAATACCACCTGCATATGCACCTTATGTGCAGGTAAAAATGGAGCTGTGCAGGTATTTCTTGTGTCTACCTGCACCTAACCTGCACTGGTCCATGTACTAGGTTTTATACATAAATGTCCTATGATGTAGGTGTATGTGAATTGTTCTTAGCTGCATTGGCTGTTACCGCCTATAAAGTATAAAAGAATCAAATAGCAATGAGTCCTGAACAATTTGAGTATGATCCAAAGTTAGAGTGGTGCAGGTAAAATTTGTCTGGTGCAGGTAATTTTCAATTTTACCTGCACCAGTGCAGGTATTCAGAAAAAAGTATTTCGAGCCCTGCAGTCTTATACAAGAATGACAGTCTCTGCCACATAGGGAACATCTGTATATAAATAAGCTGACTCAGTTTTTCATTAAGTCCTTTTCTGCAGATCTGCTTTTCTTCTGTACTGTGCTTCAGTCTAGCTTCACCTGTTTTTAGATGCCTGTACAGATGTCTATCTTTCATAGTGCTTATCTTTCACTCATTTTCCTGGAGTGATTCCTAACTCTGACTCCTGATTGGTCATTTTCCTTGAATGATTCCTAACTCTGACTCTTGATTGGTCATGTTTTTGGAATGATTCCTAATTCTGACTCCTGATTGGTCATTTTCCTGGAACGATTCCTAACTCTGACTCCTGATTGGTTATTTTCCTGGAATGATTCCCAACTCTGACTCCTGATTGGTCTGTTTTTTAATCAGATTTCCTTTGGAAGAGACTTTGAGCAACAGCTGAGTTTCTATGTGGAAGCCAGAGCGACCTTCAGTAACCTTGAGCCAGTGTTGATTGAGCTGGTGCAGGTGGGTGCTTTCTGATTTGTCACACAGTTCCTACTATGATATTATAATTGATAGCATATTTGTGTAGACACAAGTTGCGTGTGTGTACATGTAGAATACAACACGTTATATTCTGTATTCTGCGAGTTGCTAAGAATATCTTTCCTATTCCAGCGAGTGAACCAACTTTCCATGGAGACACACAAGGTGGTGAAGGGCAACCACTCTAGGAAAACTGCTGCGTTTGTTAGGGTGAGTTGTCCTCATTGTTTTATAATGGCAAACAAATTGTCTGTCTTATTTTTTATTATAAGAATCATACAAATCTTAATGTCTAACAGATTTGATAATACACAGTACAGTTAGAGCCTACATGATTGTTGATTCATTTCTGATTTGTTCTCTTAAATGGTTTTAACTTAAAACAAACCAAAATAAAAAGGAAAAAACAAGAAAACCTATAAAACTATTTGAAACAGAATAAAGTTTACAGTTCAGTACCTTGTGTATATTCTACCTTGTGTTTTTACACACTGATTGTCTTAAGCAATTTTTTGTTACTGCCACTTTGACACAACCCCCTTACAATTCTTCTCCCAAATCCCCATCCTCCATGATAGTGAAGAGAAGGAATCCTGAGAAGGAGCTATACTTGTTATTGTTGTCGTAGATGGCATAATTCTTGGCCAAGTCCAGCCAAACCTTATCCCCCTTCTCTAACAGTAGTACGGCACTCCCTCCAGCGCTCCTACCTTTACCTTCATATGTGGATGTTATCTTACGACCATTGTGCTTCAGAATAACGAACAGATTGTAGTCAGAAGATCTGCTCAAAAAGTTAAAGCTAAAGTGGTACACAGCCCTTAACGGGCTGGTGAAATGTCCGGTATCTTTGTCAAAATGGCCGCCGATGTTTGTGTGGACTTCGTGAAATGGAATGGTGGTCTCCTTGTCGTTTGGGCCGAGGCTGGCTATGCGTACGGCGGTGAACGCTACGTGAACGGGAGGGTTGGTGGTGGATCCGGGTGCGCCAGGGAGACCTTGCGGACCAAGCTTGCCTGGTGGACCTGGGTTACCTGGCTTTCCTGGCTCACCTGGTGTTCCTATATATAGGATAGCAGTAAAAGAAAGAAAATGATCTCCATCCAGTTAAGCTCAATGAAGAGCTATTCTTCCAATGGTCGTGACAGAAAGGCAGACACTACACGTACAGTATGTATTTACTTACAGGTTCATTGTACACTGTACCTGTGAAATTCCTCTAGCACAAGAGCAACGGTTACCCTTTCTGGAAGTGTTGCTATCCTCTGTGAACAACACAGTTTGGACTCAAAGTCACAGCTTCATGGTACAGAGGCAGCACTGCTAACTACTGGACTATCACAGTCACACAATGGTGTTGCAATGGTTTATTCAACTGATACATGTGAGGTTCCATCCCTGAATCAAAATTGAAGAGTTATTGAAAAGTCTCTCTCCTACCTGGAGGTCCAGGTGGCCCCTGTACCCCTGGGGGTGACATAATGGTGATGTTGTTCATGCAGCCTGCTGGGCTCTGGTGGGATGATTGTGTGGCCTGCAGTTCAGGCTCAGCCAGGCAGGTGGCACTCATGAGCAGTAGGAGCAGAAATGAGACCTTCATTGTCACTATAGATTGAAATTGAAGGGCAAGATAATGACCTTACCTTGGATGCCAAGAATAATATCAGCTGCTAGTAGTTAGTGTGCACTGGGAGGTATGTTGTTATATGATGGCAGATTTTTCAATTCTCCTAATACGTGTAACTTGGCCTGTCAAAGTTCTGTATCTGTATCTGTATCTATATAGCCGGTATAACCGCCATTCGGCGTAACACACCAGCTTCGCAGGCACGCGGCGCGGCAGCAGCTGGTTATATTACACCGAACGATCCGTCACACCTAACTTTTGCACATCTAACTGCAAGCGTTCTTTAAAACTATCCAGAGAAGATGCCCCTACTGTACTTGGTGATAACAAATTCCAATCTACGATAGTTCTGGGAAAATACGAATTTTTGAACACATCAATCCTAGCTTGGAAACTCTGGTACTTGAAGTCATGGCTGTTTCTTGTTCTTTTTTGAGCTGGTATTAGATACTTATCAGTCGGTACGTCCACCAGCTTATTGGTCATTTTGTACATCATGCAAAGTCTGGACATTTTCCTTCTGTCTTCAAGTGATGTCCACTGTAGATCTGTTTTCATTTTGGTAACACTAGCATCCCTGTTGTAGTTGTTTGTACAGAATCGGGCAGCTTGGTTCTGTACCCTTTCAAGTTTATCTTTGTCTTTCTTTGTATACGGATCCCATACTGTTGCAGCATATTCAAGGTTAGGTCTTACCAGTGACGTGTATGCAAGTGATTTTACGCTGGCTGGGCATGCCCACAAGTTACGTTTGATCACTCCCAATGTCTGTTTAGCCTTGGTTGTTATTTTGTTAACATGGACACCCCACTTCAGCCCAGTTGTTAACGTAACACCTAGGTATGGGTGGCTTTTTGTGGTTACTAACGTCTGACCACAAAACTGGTAAGGGGACACATTTGGCGTGCGTTTGTTCGTTATGTGCATGATATAGCACTTATCAGGATTGAACTGCATAAGTTGTCTTCTATAGCTCTACAGCTTTCAGCAAATGTATCATGGAACCTGTGACAGATTTTTAATGAATTTGTTAACAGTTTTAAGCTGGTTTGGGAGGCACTTTTCTTGTCAGGCTCCAGATAGTTAAGGGCAATAAATCAGTGCAATGTTGTCCTCTTCTGCTCAAACTGTTAGCACTGTACCCCTCGCCATTACTGTACTGAGTTGCGGGGTGAACCAAACATACTTAACACTCTATTTAGTGTAATCCTAGGCAACTAGACTTGTATAATATACTATAGATGTTGAATCATTCATGGTGGCTTTTTTTCCTGACCTGTTCACGCAAATTCACTGCGAATGTAACGCTAGTTCACCTTTATCCGCGGAGTAACCTATATCCGTTCCTTTCAGAAATTGGTACTTAGGGGTATAAAGTCGACGGACGGTAGTTTTAAACTACAATATGTAGAACGTATTACTACTTGAAACCATCGTCGGTCCAGTTGATATCACTTAATACTGTGTTGGTAAACACAACGAATATAGGTTACCCTGCGGATAAAGGTGAACTAGCGTTAACTAGACATTTCTGAATCAAATGTATTACTAAATGTACTATACAGAATTGTATCAACCACAATTTCCTTCTACCACAAACTTGAGTCCCCACAAAAATAGATGAATTCACAGTTACTGTATAAGATATACTATGAAAGGTTCAAACCAGAAAAATACCTCTGTCTATACCTCTGAGACTCACCTGAAAACATACCTGTAAGGGATGCCACCTTTCAACCAGACTGTAACCAGACGTAAAGCAAGACAAAACTTAACTGCAGTGTTTTGAAGGAAAAAGTTTTGTACCCAGCCTTACTGTGCTTTGTCAGCAAGCCTTAAAGGAAACTGTAACAGTTGTTTGACAGCTTCAGAATGTTTACTTCTTGTTTGGAGATGAGCCACCTGCTAGAAGCTTGGTCTCACCAGGAAGTTCTTTGAGAAATTGTTGATGTCAGCACTGCAGAATGTTGTAGAAACATTTCCTGTTGGTTCCTGGTTGTGAGTTAACCTTATTTCTGCTGTGGGTCCATCATTGGAGCCAAATGTGTATTGACAGCAGTGGGGATTAGCAGAAAAGGGTTAACCTTCCTGTACTCAATCACACTCTCTCTATGGTTTATACACCTTTCTCATGCGGCGGCCATGATAGATCTAAAACGAGTCCAATGTAGCAAACAGACAAAACTTATTTCTAAAATCAGGTCCCATTTAGTTTTTCCCAAAACCACACAAATTTTCATGATATGAGATAGAATAATAAATATTACAAGAAGTGTTATGCACCGAAAGATGTAGCAATTTAGAGTAGTGAAGACTGACCCCATAGTCCCTTAAGAGATGCAAAATAAAAACATAATAATGCAAATTTTTAACGAATTTGCAGCCATTCACTTATTGATCGATTTCCTAATTGGCAGGCTACCATTGGTCGAACTGCTAATTATGATGGACAGCCTTTTGTTTGCCACATTGAACTCGTTTTAGATCTATCATGGCCGCCGCGTGAGAAAGGCGTATTGTCTTGTTCCCCATCAGGCAAAGGTTAGGCATGTTTGCACGTAGATATGTAGGCTTGATGACAGCTCACCAGCAGCCTCTATCTTTAGGGTTGGTACTGTGTAGGTTGAGGAAATGAGTATCTTCACTCATATGCTGTCAGTCCATCTCTTACACAGGCTTATCCATGACTTTTTATCCCTCTGTGGCCTTTATATAAATGAATGTACCTGTTGCAATTGGTGCATTAAAATTCAATCAGAATCTGATAGAGTTTGTGGCAGTTAATGCCATGAGTAAGAATTTGCAATTTTAAATAAAACTTTAAAACTTAAATGACAAGAACTTTGCTTTCAGCAAAATACACCTTTTTTTTTTTACAAAGATGGTTACCTAGTAAGGAAAAGATCACAGACTGGTATATTACAAAGGATATAAAGAATATTGAAACTAAAATAAAGTACATTCAGCTTTTCCAAATTATAGACAAGGCAGAAAATTTCCTGACCTGTCTTGTTATCTTTGCTGTCATTGAGTAGAAGATCATTCAGATTCTATTCAATATGATTGCTAGCCTCCTTCACAGACATCTAGAAGGGCCTGCGTTTATTTTTAAAGCAGTGCCAATTCAGGATTTCCAGGTTAATGCCTCTCCCAGCATTATTTATTTATTTATTTATTTATTTATTTGAACTTCACCATATGTATTTACACAAAATGGTAGGGAGGCAAAAACAGGTACTTTATAACCTTTATTTAAGTTGCCTCCCGTGCAATTAAATTATACAATAATAGAAAAATAATCACAATGATAATAAATAATAACAATTGTACAATCAAATAATAATGATTGTGTCAACGACAACAAAAGCAAATATGCAACTATAACAAATATAAAGAAATAAATCATAGAAATAATGGTAAAATGAAATATGAAATATCTAGAAAGGTGTACAACTGGGACATTGACAGTAGGTGACCCAAGTACATACGTCGTTGGGGTTAAATCTGTCGTTGGTAAGACCTGTATTAAAGTATCTGCCCCAAAAACATAAATATTGGCCCTCTTAGAATTCTCTGCAGGAGGCTACATAATTGCCATATTAGTACCAAAGAGTCGTGACCAGCTTTTGATGAAAGTTAGCTAGCCCACAATCATGCAGTCTTGTATTTGTCCCTCAGGACAGAGCCACCACACATGCTGCCTACAGTAATGATGTCTAATATTCCCTAGGTGTCTAATTTGTGATGTTATTACAGGAAAATATAGCTGTAGTTATGATGATGTTTTCGGCCTAATTTGTAGCCCTGCTGTGGTACTAGTCCACTTTCTGCCCAGTCAATTATTGCGTTGATATCAAGGGCTGTTCTGAAATAGCAAAATTAATAGCAATAGTAATAAGTAATACATTGTAGTACGGTCCCAAAATTCAAGACATTGTATATTTCTTAATATTAGTCATTTTCCAAGTGGTTTAATTACAGTGTACATTTTGTAGATGAAAGTGATATAATGCCTGCTCATGTCTGACTTTTCTTATTATGAGGATCCATGGATCAGTATTGTTTTGAACTTATCACTAGTAGAGCAGGACATGCCATTGAAAGGTGCAAGTTATACCATATACAGGTACATGTATATATAACTTGAACTGGTATATACTGGTGTGTGTGTGTATGTGTGCTCCAAAGCACGTACATGTACTTTGTTCAGTTGGAAAACTGTCACGACTATCTGCATTCTACATTCAGTTGGCAAACTTTAGTAGCTTGCGTATGTCAGCTATGCAGTGAGTGGACTGTTGTACATTCAGTTGATGTTTTGATAATGAGAAACTAAAGCAACTGGATAGACTAATAAGGAAAACAGATTTCGAGGAATAACAGAAATTCTGGCACTCTCGAAGGGCAGGCCCTTCGTGACCCTTGGTCAAGAAACATATGGTATTTCAGAATTCTGTAAATTCTCATTCCTGTTACTTCCATTATATGTGTCTTAGGGAGTATAAACACTTAACTCAGGGCACAATCAATCAGTCAATCGTTCACTTGAATCATTGATGCGTGGCGGCTACAGACAGTTCTCCCCACAATATAAAAGATACTGTGATTCTTTAAATTTTCACTGTGGATTTATCTTCTTGATTATCGCTGTGACTGCTTTTCCTCAAATTCAATACCACCTGACTGTGTTCTACCATTAAAATTCAGGTCTAGGTCAGGTCCAGATCGTGAATTTTAAAGCTTGTGAATGGGCGATACAAATTTTAAACAATATTTCATGTCTCTACAAAGGAATCTGTTTGGTAGAGTATCCGACTTCCACTGGTATTTTCAAATCCTATCTCCATGTAGCCAATGCTAATCGCCTCTAGATCTGTTAACTTGACCAAGTTTGACTGTAGAAACTTTGTAGAAATGACTTTCAACTCTCCCCTACTTCACTTCACTATTTTTTGGAACGTAAGCCCCAAAACATGTGAATGCCAGGGCCACACAGCTTTTTACAATTCTACAGCAGAGGGCTAGTCCACTGGTGTTGGTTGTGGTGTGTGTTCAACTACTATATGCATACTCTTTCCTAAATGCTGAGTAAGCAGCATGTACCATTTTTTAATAATTCTTTGGAATGACTCGACCAGGGATGAAACTCACGACCTACCAAATGCAAGGCAAACAACCCACGCAACCATTGCACAGATCCATGCAGAAAAAGTCTGGCCAGATTTCAAAGCCAACCACTCATTATCAGTGTATAGAGGTCTTACCCTTTTTCGTTACAAAAAGATCCTTTTGAAGATATGCATGTACGTACAAATCCCTTAGGGCTAGCCTTTGGAAATGATTCAACAAAGAAACGCATTTCTTCTTCTATTTCAATGGACTAGGCAGTTGAATGCTGTGAGTCTTATCCAATTATATGCTACAACATGCACTACTATTGACTCTTTAACAGAGAGGTGAGTCGTGACTAACTGGTGATCAAAGTGGGCCCACATGCAGTTTTGTAGATTTTCCCTCCTGACAGTACCACAATGCTGTCAATAGTAATGATGTCTAATAAGTCCCTAGGTGTCTAATTTGTGCTGTTGCGGCTGTATCAGAGAAAATTTAGTAGTTGCTTTTTAAAAAACAGCTGTCTCCAGGACCTGTCCCTCCATCTCTCTCAAGATGGAAATTTGCTTTTTTTTTCTGTCAATGCAAAAAAGTTTTTACCCCATCCGTTGAAAAACTCTTGACGTTTTTGAAATTGATGAACATATATTTTGAAGGCATGGAATGACAGATTTATTGGCAAAAATGTCTTCCAAACAATGAATGGGATAGAAAAATACTTCAAACTCTAGACAGCTGTGATAGAAACAAAGATCTTTACTGTGACAGTCTTGTTTTCAAGACCCAATTTATATGTTGACACCTATATGATCAAAGAAACATGTTTATTCCATTCCAATGGACTATAGGTAGTTGAAAAGCTGCAACTTTAAATCCATTTGAATGCATAACCTCAACAGAAATCCGGCAGGGAAGAGAGCCTTCTATGCAGCCTTGTATTATATAAGTATTAGACTCTTTAGATCAGTTAACATTTAAATGTCAACAACTGGAACAGGGATGATCAAACCATCAATGGCAGCTACTTACAAAAGCCTCTTATGTGAAGGATGCTCACAGCATAGTTTTACGTAAGATAGAGGGAAGGGAAATTCTTTCGTATTTCATTTCCATTCAAAGTATTTAGTAATACAAAATTTAGCTGTTAGTATTAAAATTTATCTGATCCAGTTGCATGTAGAAATAAAATGTGTCAAATAAAATGTGTCTTGTTTAGAGAAAGTCCTGCCATTTTGTTGGTCTCTCTATACTATAACTCAAATTTAGCAAAGTAGAAATTCTACTGTTCTGTAACAGAACAGTTAAATTCTGACAATATCAATTTGTTGTATCGAGTGACATTTGCATATGGTACGTTCACATTAGTTATTGACATGTGTGACTATTTTTTCTACCTACATATTAGCATTAGTTCTATTATATAATTGTCTCATGAGTTCATTCTGGTGATCCCAAAGAAGAGTGGTAAATATTACTCGAAACGTCCGAAAGTAATCTATGAATTTTGTCCAGTAACTGTTGTAGGAGATTGAATTGTCTTTAGATATTGTTGACCTGGATGTCATATACATGTAGCCTGGGTACCATCCGGATAGTAGTTCGCTCCTACGTTCGCTTCTGCTATCCGTCTGGAGATGTGCGCATTCAAACCGTTTGGCGGTAACGTCAGTTAATCAGCGAATCTAGGAATAGGTTCTAGAGCGCTTGTTCGATGACAACAGGCCTCCCACGAGCGGGCGGAGAGCTTGCCCGGTGTTGAACGTCTGTTCGAACGAGCGCTTGAATCCATTCCATATTTCGCTCATGTGTAGGGACCAATCAGCGCCTGCTTCCAAAATTTGGACGATTACAGACGTTAAGATGGTCCGCGTTCCCAGACGGAAGCACAGTGAAGCGACTGTATATAGTGTATAATGAATGTCAGAGCTAGAAGCGACTGTGTATAGTATATAATGAACGCCGGAGGGAACTACTTTCAGGATGGTACCCAGGCTAATATACATGTACTTGTACTGTTTTCCAGGCCTGTGCAGCCTACAGTTTCATCACCATTCCATCCATCAACAACATCTTCTCACAACTCAACCTGTACCTGGTGTCAGGACAGGTGGCATTGGTCAATGGGGCGCTCACACAAGGTGGGTGTGGCTGTAGGGTTGCCATGGCAGCCAGGTTGCCATGGTGAAGAATACAAATCAGACAAAATTTGTTACCAAAATCAGAGATATTGATATTGTGTCATCAATATTATACAATTTGTACACAGAAAAAAGAAAAATGGTTGTCTTTTTTAACTTGCTATTCTGGACTGTTACTTAGTCTAGTACATGTACTTTGTTAGAAAATGAAATCTTGCATTTTCTTCACCCACTTAATATACTACTGTCACAGTTGGAATAAGGGGCCCCTCCATGTAGTTTAGGGGCTGTTTTTCTGCACTTTGGGGCGTGAACCCTGCGGCTACCTTGCTATTTTGGGGCACGACTGGGCACCTGGATTTCTTCAAATTCACTGTTAAAAAAGATTAAAATCACCCCAGGACCTGGCCACAAACAGACGCCGTCAGCTATCTGTGAAGACACCAAGAGGTATAATCTCAAAGCAGATCTTACGGTACCAAAAGATAGTATCAAAAGCTGGCAGAGGAGTGAAGCCGGCCTGGGAGTGTGTATGAGACCGGAGCCCCGGTGCCCATTTGACTCCCTTAAGCTGGCTATACACCTTAGATAGCTTTGATACTAGTTATGGCATCGTAGGATCTGCTTGGAGATTACAAGAGGTACATCCCAGTATCTGTCTGTCCACTTGAGGCTTCAGAGCATGGCAGGGGCTACACCAACCGTTGCAGATTTGACCGTAGCTTTGTTTTGCTTCCTCTCAGGGGATGCCTTTCTGAAGGCAGCGATCGGCCTGTTACCTGAGGTGCCCAGGACCATCCAGGTGGACGGGAAGGTGCGGTCCACAGAACCTCTCATGGCAGAGTACATCAACAACTTTGTCTCCAACCTGCTGGTCGTGCCAGTAAGCTCTCCAACATTTCAATTAAATCCTTGTTTTTTGTATGCTATGATTATGACAATGATCTTGTATTTTTTTCATTGATTTATTGTATTTAATAGATTACTTAGACAAGTGGAAGGGAATGTGAAAGAAAGGGATCTTGAATTAGTTTAGGTCCCTTATTAGTAAGAACTATAAAATTCTTCCACTGATCATGACAAAGAAGGCGGATGCTATATAATATAGTACAGATTTATGTCATACCTGTGACGCGTAAACGTTCGATACGAGTGTTCCGGACCGGGCCATAACTTCCGTATCGCACAGGTTCGAAAGGCGTATCACACAGGCTCCATTCGAATAAATCGAACTGTTTCGAGCGGGCCAAGTGCGGCGCCATTGAAAGTTCGAATACGTGATTCGGACGTTGGAACATTACTCTGTTGTAACACTTTTTGTTCGAGGGCACCAAATTTGTTCAACTTCTAGTGCATTTTGCATCAAAACAGGGGTTTTCCCATGGGTATGACATAAATAGAATACAACAAGGTGTATTCCGCATCACCCTCGGTCCCAGCCCGATCCGGCCCGCGGTCGGGCTGGTACCTCGGATGATACGGAATACACTGTGTTGTATTCTATATGTATGGGTTCATTATACCAGTGAAATTACCTTTAGGTCTTTTCAATAAGCACAATCATATGAGCAGTGGACGACAGCTAATAACATCCTGTCCTAAAGCTTACAACCCTATCCAGTAGCATGCATGATGGGTGAGTGATACAGCCGGAATCAAACTCAGGGGCACCTTGCTCCAGAGGCAGGGCCGCTAACCACTAGACCACGTACACTACTACAAGCTGTTGCTAAGCTTCTTTTCAGGAGAATGACTTTATTTGATGTCTCCCTGCCCCCCTCCCCCCAGGATAACCCAGACCAGGGTGTGCTGTACCTGATCCGAGGCCTGCTCAACGTGCTACAGAACTACACCTGGGAGGACAACAGTGATGCTAAAGTCAGGTCCTACCTGAGTGTGACATGTCTTCTCTCAGCTATGAGTCAGGTAAGAACAACAACAGTGATGCTAAAGTCAGGTCCTACCTGAGTGTGACATGTCTTCTCTCAGCTATGAGTCAGGTAACAACAACAGTGATGCTAAAGTCAGGTCCTACCTGAGTGTGACATGTCTTCTCTCAGCTATGAGCCAGGTAAGAACAACAGTGATGCTAAAGTCAGGTCCTACCTGAGTGTGACATGTCTTCTCTCAGCTATGAGCCAGGTGAGAACAACAACAGTGATGCTAAATTCAGGTCCTACCTGAGTGTGACATGTCTTCTCTCAGCTATGAGCCAGGTAAGAGAACAACAGTGATGCTAAAGTCAGGTCCTACCTGAGTGTGACATGTCTTCTCTCAGCCATGAGTCAGGTAAGAACAACAGTGATGCTAAAGTCAGGTCCTACCTGAGTGTGACATGTCTTCTCTCAGCTATGAGCCAGGTAAGAACAACAGTGATGCTAAAGTCAGGTCCTACCTGAGTGTGACATGTCTTCTCTCAGCTATGAGCCAGGTAAGAGAACAACAGTGATGCTAAAGTCAGGTCCTACCTGAGTGTGACATGTCTTCTCTCAGCCATGAGTCAGGTAAGAACAACAGTGATGCTAAAGTCAGGTCCTACCTAAGTGTGACATGTCTTCTCTCAGCTATGAGCCAGGTAAGAACAACAACAGTGATGCTAAAGTCAGGTCCTACCTGAGTGTGACATGTCTTCTCTCAGCCATGAGTCAGGTAAGAACAACAGTGATGCTAAAGTCAGGTCCTACCTGAGTGTGACATGTCTTCTCTCAGCTATGAGTCAGGTAAGAGAACAACAGTGATGCTAAAGTCAGGTCCTACCTGAGTGTCACATGTCTTCTCTCAGCTATGAGTCAGGTAAGAACAACAACAGTGATGCTAAAGTCAGGTCCTACCTGAGTGTGCCTTATCTTCTCTCAGCTATGAGTCAGGTAAGAACAACAGTGATGCTAAAGTCAGGTCCTACCTGAGTGTGACATGTCTTCTCTCAGCTATGAGTCAGGTAAGAGAACAACAGTGATGCTAAAGTCAGGTCCTACCTGAGTGTGACATGTCTTCTCTCAGCTATGAGTCAGGTAAGAACAACAGTGATGCTAAAGTCAGGTCCTACCTGAGTGTGACATGTCTTCTCTCAGCTATGAGTCAGGTAAGAGAACAACAGTGATGCTAAAGTCAGGTCCTACCTGAGTGTGACATGTCTTCTCTCAGCTATGAGTCAGGTAAGAACAACAGTGATGCTAAAGTCAGGTCCTACCTGAGTGTGACATGTCTTCTCTCAGCTATGAGCCAGGTAAGAACAACAACAGTGATGCTAAAGTCAGGTCCTACCTGAGTGTGACATGTCTTCTCTCAGCTATGAGCCAGGTGAGAACAACAACAGTGATGCTAAAGTCAGGTCCTACCTGAGTGTGACATGTCTTCTCTCAGCTATGAGTCAGGTAAGAACAACAGTGATGCTAAAGTCAGGTCCTACCTGAGTGTGACATGTCTTCTCTCAGCTATGAGTCAGATAAGAACAACAACAGTGATGCTAAAGTCAGGTCCTACCTGAGTGTGACATGTCTTCTCTCAGCTATGAGTCAGGTAAGAGAACAACAGTGATGCTAAAGTCAGGTCCTACCTGAGTGTGACATGTCTTCTCTCAGCTATGAGTCAGGTAAGAACAACAACAGTGATGCTAAAGTCAGGTCCTACCCGAGTGTGACATGTCTTCTCTCAGCTATGAGCCAGGTAAGAACAACAGTGATGCTAAAGTCAGGTCCTACCTGAGTGTGACATGTCTTCTCTCAGCTATGAGCCAGGTAAGAACAACAGTGATGCTAAAGTCAGGTCCTACCTGAGTGTGACATGTCTTCTCTCAGCTATGAGCCAGGTAAGAACAACAACAGTAAATGCTAAAGTCAGGTCCTACCTGAGTGTGACATGTCTTCTCTCAGCTATGAGTCAGGTAAGAACAACAACAGTGATGCTAAAGTCAGGTCCTACCTGAGTGTGACATGTCTTCTCTCAGCTATGAGCCAGGTAAGAACAACAACAGTAAATGCTAAAGTCAGGTCCTACCTGAGTGTGACATGTCTTCTCTCAGCTATGAGTCAGGTAAGAACAACAACAGTGATGCTAAAGTCAGGTCCTACCTGAGTGTGACATGTCTTCTCTCAGCTATGAGTCAGGTAAGAACAACAACAGTGATGCTAAAGTCAGGTCCTACCTGAGTGTGACATGTCTTCTCTCAGCTATGAGTCAGGTAAGAACAACAACAGTGATGCTAAAGTCAGGTCCTACCTGAGTGTGACATGTCTTCTCTCAGCTATGAGTCAGGTAAGAACAACAGTGATGCTAAAGTCAGGTCCTACCTGAGTGTGACATGTCTTCTCTCAGCTATGAGCCAGGTGAGAACAACAGTGATGCTAAAGTCAGGTCCTACCTGAGTGTGACATGTCTTCTCTGAGCTATGGGTCAGGTAACAACAACAGTGATGCTAAAGTCAGGTCCTACCTAAGTGTGACATGTCTTCTCTCAGCTATGAGTCAGGTAAGAACAACAACAGTGATGCTAAAGTCAGGTCCTACCTAAGTGTGACATGTCTTCTCTCAGCTATGAGTCAGGTAAGAACAACAACAGTGATGCTAAAGTCAGGTCATACCTAAGTGTGACATGTCTTCTCTCAGCTATGAGTCAGGTAAGAACAACAACAGTGATGCTAAAGTCAGGTCATACCTAAGTGTGACATGTCTTCTCTCAGCTATGAGTCAGGTAAGAACAACAACAGTGATGCTAAAGTCAGGTCATACCTAAGTGTGACATGTCTTCTCTCAGCTATGAGTCAGGTGAGATAACAACAGTGATGCTAAAGTCAGGTCCTACCTAAGTGTGACATGTCTTCTCTCAGCTATGAGTCAGGTAAGAGAACAACAGTGATGCTAAAGTCAGGTCCTACCTGAGTGTGACATGTCTTCTCTCAGCTATGAGTCAGGTAAGAGAACAACAGTGATGCTAAAGTCAGGTCCTACCTGAGTGTGACATGTCTTCTCTCAGCTATGAGCCAGGTAAGAACAACAACAGTGATGCTAAAGTCAGGTCCTACCTGAGTGTGACATGTCTTCTCTCAGCTATGAGTCAGGTAAGAACAACAGTGATGCTAAAGTCAGGTCCTACCTGAGTGTGACATGTCTTCTCTCAGCTATGAGTCAGGTAAGAACAACAGTGATGCTAAAGTCAGGTCCTACCTGAGTGTGACATGTCTTCTCTCAGCTATGAGTCAGGTGAGAACAACAGTGATGCTAAAGTCAGGTCCTACCTGAGTGTGACATGTCTTCTCTCAGCTATGAGCCAGGTAAGAGAACAACAATAAATATACCATTTACGAGCTCATAGATATACAATGTACACTGTGCTTTTGGTACTAGTTTCTCAGGCCCAAACCCACATGTACCTGTATCGCTATTCAGTCCAATAAGAAAGCTATTTACCATTTCTTCTCAAGGCATGTGTGTTTCATGTATGTCTTAAGTTATGATTTCATGTGCATGAACTCCGTAACCTTTTTATGCGTATATTTCATTTATGTTTTTATTCTGAGCCCTGGAAGAATTATAGCTTTTGGCTGAAGTGTAATAAACATTTTAAATACCCCAACCAAAAAGAGATGACTGTCCTTTGCCTCTGTCACGCACAAGTACAGTTGATTGGTGATCAGTCTGTTTTCTCTGAAATCATCTGCAGTACTACGCCCAAAGTTCTTTTGATCATCACACAATTTCTTTATTAATCGAGCAAAGTTCTCCTGTTCTCATTCAATGTGATGAGTTAGATTTCAATTGGAAACATGAACAACCTTCTGACAATCAAGAAATTATAGATTGTGTTACGAAATATGAGAAGTTGTAGAATTTCTGTTGCCATGCTTAAACATTGTCTTACCTAATGCAATGCCACTAATTGTTCTTTTCCTTTCATTTCACCATCTAGGAGAATTACCTGTATCATGTCAACAAAGGTCAGTCATTACATTCTGATTATCATAGCTGTATAATAAAGACAGTTTGAATCTCATAACTTACAGTTATTTATTGTTAAATCATATCCAAAGGCTAATAGCAAGTTACATGTGCCGTCAAAGTAAGAAGTAAATTATCATACACTGATAATTTGTTTCTGAATCAGCTATAAGGTACTATCTTTTAGTACAATGTGTTTTTGTTGGGTTTGACTTTTCTTCTAAGGCAGTGTCACACATTCTGTGTAATGAGTGGGTTTTGTGATTTTAGTAGAAACGTAGCCTTTTGGTAATCTTCTAAATGGTAAAAACTTGGCGGAAGATTATAGAGGCTGTAATACTGTAAATGCAGAAACTTTCGCGGTGGTTAAATGTTAGTGTTTTTAGCGGTGGCCCCATCACCACGAGCTTAAAACCACCCCAACATTTTTCCATGGCAGTAAGAGACTACTGTTAGTAGCGCATGGCGCTACCGCAAACTTACAAAATGCAAAACCACCGCGAAAAGTCCTTTTTCCTGCTACCGCGAAATTGAATTCCCACAAACTTCAATGCATTTACAGTATCTACCTTCAGGTACTAGGTTGTTAAAAGATTGCAGAGCCTATAGAATATGTTTTCTGTGCATGTTTTCAACTGTATCTGTTTTCCCCAGTTGATTCCAACGACAGACTGTACGGCAGCGACCCCAAGTTTCTGAACGAGGTCCAACAGATCGCAAACACACTCATCACCGAGATACTGGAGCAGCTCAAGCACCTTCAGCAACAGGAGGTATTTTGTATTTGTATTTTTAGATTGTTAAAACAATGAATGAACTCTATTGCACAACAGTATTGCATGGTACAATGCAGGGTTCTAGCCAGCGTCCGTCCTTCTGTCCTTTGACAAAATTTTGCAACTGGGTACGGAAAAAAATTTAGCCTATTCCGTCCTCTGTGACGGACAAAAATTGGCATGTTAAGATATTAATTGAACCAAGCTGAGTCTACCAGCTAAATTTCGCCTCAAAATAAAGGAAAGAGCATTTCAGAGGGTCTAGATTTTAGAATTTTTCCGGGGAGCATGCCCCCGGACCCGCCTAGGATTGTTGCCTTCTACAGGATTGCCATTCAGAATCCAGGGGAGAGAAAAAAACTTACAGGCTGGCGAGAACACTGACTAAGAATGTTGAGAGCAAGCTTAAAGTGAAAGTGTTATAA
The DNA here is from genome assembly GCA_019207045.1 of Branchiostoma floridae x Branchiostoma belcheri. Classification (NCBI taxonomy): domain Eukaryota; kingdom Metazoa; phylum Chordata; class Leptocardii; order Amphioxiformes; family Branchiostomatidae; genus Branchiostoma; species Branchiostoma floridae x Branchiostoma belcheri. The sequence continues at coordinate 18,081,618 of CM033033.1, read as the reverse complement.
ATTGTTGTACAACAGGCTCTGAGGAGACAGTCGGCTCTAGCGCTGGAGTTCTTCACCAAGATGGTGGTACACGGTGACGTGGGGCCAGGCAAGATGGGCTCGCTGGCCGTCAACCTATGGAACCTGGCACAGAAACATGGGTACGGAGACACCAAGGTCATGGTGAGGAGCAACTCTATATTCATCTATTTAACACTGTTATATACAGTGCACATACTAGTTTGCAACACACACACCAGCACACACGGTAGCGTGCGTAGTCCAGTGGTTAGCGGCCCTGGCTCTGGCACTGGACGCTGTGAGTTGTGTCGCTCACCCGACATACACACAACTAGTGGTGCGTACCTAAACTCAATTTCAGGTTCAGGTCCGGATTCAGGTCCAGCAGTTCAGGTTCAGGAAAGTCCAGACCTGAACCCATCATTGCATATTATGTGCTTTTTTTTTAGGGGGAGGGGGGGATGGTGCATATAAAATTGCATGTTAGCATGAATTGAAATGCAATGTGAAAAATACATGAAAATGATAGACAGCCAGTGTAAACACAAACTGTTTTTTGTCTTTTTCCAGTGCAAATTTTACTGTCTATGGAAGGTTTTAGATGGTTTAGAACAATATAAGGGAATATAAGTGACAGCTAGCTTTTTGCAAGTCCGGACTTGGCTCCGGACATTTAGGTTTTTTTTGGACTTGGACCTAAACATTTTTATGTCCAATTTCAAGTCCGGGCTTTAGGTACGCACCACTACACACAACCAAAAAGGATTGTTGTCCTCAGGACGGACGGATAGACTGTGGTCCGCTGTTCATTGGGCTTGTCGCAAAGAGCTATAGGGAAATTTTCCTTGATACAATGAACCTGTAAATACACAGTGCCTAACTTTTGGCCTCTCTGTCACAACCAGTGGAAGACTACATGTGTAGCTCTTCAGTGAGCTAAAACTGGATCGAGGTCACTTTCCTTTTCTTTCCTTTATACACACATCTCAAAAGAAAGAAGGACAGTATATAATAGACAAGTATCTACAATAACTTAATGAAGCAGACAGTGTGGATCAATTCTTGTGTTCCTCATGCCAAAGACATTGTCAAAATGTATGAGAAATTCCTTCATATCTTAACTGCAATGATATCAACTAGCTAGGTTACTTTAAGCAGAATAAGAAGAACCTTAAAGTTGACCCACACACCTCAGGTAACAGCTCAATACTACTGATTTTCAAAAGGGCATCACCTGCAAAGTACTGATCACAGTAGGTTGAGTTTTGTGGGCATTCATCAAAGGATTCATACTTCAAAACTGTCTGTAGATTCGAGTTGTCAGCTCAGTACTACTGATTTTCAAAAGGGCATCACCTGCAAAGTACTGATCACAGTAGGTTGAGATTTGTGGGCATTCATCAAAGGATTCATACTTCAAAACTGTCTGTAGATTCGAGTTGTCAGCTCAGTACTACTGATTTTCAAAAGGGCATCACCTGCAAAGTACTGATCACAGTAGGTTGAGTTTTGTGGGCATTCATCAAAGGATTCATACTTCAAAACTGTCTGGAGATTCGAGTTGTACTTCTTGTTCCTGGGTCAGAGCTAGAACTTAAGTCACCCCTCTGTCTACACGTGTATTGAACATGTCTGAACTATCCAATAGGGAGCGACTTGCTTTCCACACATGGGCAAATCGGTAACAGAGGAGTTGTAATGAACCATTTGATTGGTCCCCTGGGCCTCATTACTGAACAGCATGAAAGTTTCAGCGTTGCACTGTGGGAGTAGTTAGAGATGAGGTGGACAGGCCAAATCATAATTACAGGTCTAGAGTAGATGGACTAAATCAGGTGCAAAAGTGTTCCATTTTTCAGATTTTATCTTTCTCACATAGACTTTGTCATCAGCGTATATGGACACTTCTTTTTCCATACACTTAAAAACAAGCCACTAGGAGGGCCTTAATTAAACCTGACCTTAAATGTTTACCCTACCCTCACCCACCTGCCAAATATCATGAAGATCTGTCCACGGTTTCTTGAGTTGCCCAGCCTGGTAACATACAAAAACTTGGTTTTGCTAGCAGATTAATTGTATGATTTTGACTAATTTCTTTATGATCTGTAGATCATGTTTAGTTTTGTCTAATTTCAGTTTTTGATGTTAAGATCAATTGTAACGTTATGATGATCACTGGGTTATATTATTTTCACGTCTTGGTTTATTATTGTTTGATGTATAATCTTCATGTCCATTTAATTGTATTATGATTTGTAAAGTTTGACGGGAGAAGAGTTTGTATAAGCCACATGGCTTTTTTCTCCCCCCTTGCACGTTCTATTGTTTTCTATAATTTTCTGTATGTTATCATTTTTTAAAGTGCAAAATAAGATCAATCAATCAATCAAAACACACATACATATACATATCCCACTGCAGTACCGAAAGAAGCCGCCCATTATCTAAGTTGACCTTCTTTTCCACAATACCAAATATCATGAAGATCCATCCACAGTTTCTCAAGTTATGCTGGTAACATACAAATGTAGAAACACACATACACAAACATACATACATACATACACAGCCCATTGCAGTACCAAAAGAAGCTGCCAGGAGGCCCATTATCAAACTAAATCTTCGTTTCCAAATACTTTGCTGCCTACCAAATATCATGAAGATATATCCACAGCTGTTCAAATTATGCTGTTAACATGCAAGCACACATGCTACAACAGGCACTCCATAGCAAAACTGAAAACATAACCTTCTAACAAAGGCAGTAAAGGTACAAAGGAATTTACACAGGAATCTACAATGCATCCTCACTATTGCACTGTCTTGTCCCCACACAGGTGCGCACATTAGAACACCTGAAGAAAAGGGGGACCCAGCAGGATGGGAAGGAATATGCTGAGCTGGCTGCCAAGCTACCTCTGCAGTCTAGAACATAATCAGGACCAGAGTTGTGCAATATCATAGCCTGGCCTAGGAAAAAATGTTGTGTTTCCAATTACGATTCTGAAAATTAAAAAGGTTTGGTAGGTAAGGATTCTCTTTCTTTTTCACTTTTTAGTTTCAGGTTTTAGTCAAAGTGATCCAACAAGTAAAGGGTTGGTCGGAAAGTGGAAACACTACATTTTCTCCTATAGGTCTTACATGTGAACTTCATTTTTCATATTTCCTTGAACTATACCTATTAGCTATATGTTACAAGCACAGTTATCAAATGTCATCTCTAGGCCATACATTATTATAGACCAATATTGAAAGAAATTGTATTCTACTAATTGTAAAAGAGAAAATCTTTGCAGGGATTTGATTTTCAAAAATGGAACATTATAGGTGGTTTTAAGTTCGAAATTGCCATACAGGGTTTTGATGGGGGTAATGTTTGTGATAGGTTTAGATTTATAGTGAAGAGGTCACTGTAAAAAATGCAAACTCAAAACCATTGCAAACATTTTCCCTTTTGCAGCATATAATTTGATTTAGACAACTCCCTTAAGAAATGAAAAATTCTAATTTGTAAAATCTAATTTTGCAAGAAATGTGTTCTCACTATAGTTATTCCATTATCATTCTTGCCATGAGCCACATATTGTTGTTTAGACATACAGTCAAACCTGCCCGAGCGACCACCTCTTCTCAGCGACCACCTGGCCATTTCGACCGCTTTTTCTCGGTCCCGATTTATTTTCCCATTGACGTAAGCATTAAGCGACCTTTTCTCAACGACCACCTGGCCAACGCGACCGCGACCGGCCCAAATTGGGACCCATAACGACCGCATCATTTTCAAAATTGAGGTTTTCATCGATTTTTGATGATAACTAGCGCGATTTTGTGCCGAAATCGGCCAGTTTGCGTCAGATTTTGGGGTTAAATTTACAGTTTACAGTGTGCGTGTTGTATTTGACATTAAAGACCTCGCTTCTTTGCGTGCGTGCAGTGTGCTTGCTATTTGCCATTAAACACAACGGAAACCATTTATACTTTGCATCGGGCATGTTTTGAGTCGATACTCTTCTCAGAGACCACCTGTCCAAATCGACCGCTTTTTCCCGGTCCCCCGGTTGGTCGTCTTGGGCAGGTTTGACTGTACTGATGAACTTTAACCTTCTCCTTGCTGCCTATCTCCATAACCAATATAAATTCAGTGCCAAAAGACTAACTCAGCTGAAAGAGATTTATAAAGATTCCTATTGAATGTACAACTGCCATTGAGACTGCAAAGAAGGTTTAGAGTACATAATCAGGAGTTGAATGTCCACATTGAATCACCAGACCATACCATCTCACTGAATTAAGTCAGACATACTGGACACTGAACATGGCTACTTTGTAAGAGGTATGAAGAAGGCCATCTACATCAGGGCACTCCAGCCATCACTGGACAGAGACGGTGGGCGTTGTAAACTTCCTTGCACGTTTGACCAATTGCTGATGACACGTATTCGCAAGAACACGTGTCAATGAGGTCACGTTTCTGTAACTCTCGCGAGTTTACGTTCTGAAGTGATTGGTCATCAGTTTTGATCCTGAAGAAGGCGACATTGGTCGTTGAAAATTTGATTCGTGTGTACTTATGTGTTGGAAGAAAGTTTAGCATTGTACAATCAATGTGTTTACCTTCATTTGTATTATTACAGTAGGTACCCAACTGAGTATACTATATATAATGAGGCTGTAATGTGCTTGAGGCACCTCCTTGACTCCCATTTATCGTCCCTTCCAAAAGACAGTGGAGCTGTAACAGTGGTGTTCAAGGACTGCTAAACCGAAGACGCCTAACGGCTTAAGCCTTTATGGCCGAACGGTTTGCACGTTCGATTTGTGATCCGGCTGCCCGGGTTCGGCGCGGGTTCGAATCCCGGGAGTCGGGGTGTTGTTTCTTTCTGTTCTTACTCGCCCCTCTGGTTGTTTCACTGGTTCCCACGCCGGCCCTGTGATTAACAGGCTAGTATGTGCCACACAGGGATGTCGATCTCGGAGATTCGAGGACGAATCTTGAAAAGAAAAGGGGGAGTAGTGTAACAGTGGTGTTCAAGGACTGCTAAACCGAAGACGCCTAACGGCTTAAGCCTTTATGGCCGAACGGTTTGCACGTTCGATTTGTGATCCGGCTGCCCGGGTTCGGCGCGGGTTCGAATCCCGGGAGTCGGGGTGTTGTTTCTTTCTGTTCTTACTCGCCCCTCTGGTTGTTTCAGAGCTCCAACCAGTATACAAAATGTACCTTCCCCAAACTAGCTGGAACCAGGAGCTCAACTGTGAGGCTGTTACCAATTGAGCCACAGGGACATCCTTATAATCATGATAATTTTACAGACATTAAATGACTTGTCTATCTACAAACTCGTTATGTTTCTCTCTTTTAAGATACAGGAATTATACAGAACTTTATTACCCGACAGCTGTAATGGACTGAAATGTGTGGCAACTTGTACATACAATACATACAGAACAGTTTAACTACATGAGTTGCATGATTCCTAAACCATATCTAGACTTCTTTATTCTATTGGTGTCTCCTAGGGCTGGGTATCGGTACAGCGTACCGGTACAAAACCGTTTTTTCTTATTGGACCGGTCCAGAAAAACCGGACCTGAAAAAATTAGATGGACCGGATGTTGGACCGATTAGAAAATTAACAGATTATTTCATCAGGCATTCACACGTTTTGGCACTTGCAGGTGGAAGAAAATAACAAGAGTGAAGTAGAGTAGAGTTTATAGTAATTCCTGCCATGTTTTACAGCCAATCATACAGGTGCAGTTAGCGTTGTAGGATTTTAAAACGCCAGTGTAAGTCTAATACTCCGCTGAACAGATTTCTTTGTAGTGAAATGGACCATTGGTATGAGTCATACTGAATCAGGTTCAGGTCCGGACCTGAACCTGATCCTTGGGACCGGACCTGGACCTGAATTTTCTGTACCGGTACCCAGCCCTAGTGGCAACTTGTACATACAATACATACAGAACAGTTTAACTACATGAGTTGCATGATTCCTAAACCATCTTATCTAGACTTCTGCATTTTATTTGTGTCTCCATACTCAAAATAGCTTTTGGCACGTAATGATATTTTGGAGGGATAAGTGTTAACCACCGACATCTGAGTAGCAAGAACTAAAGCCACCGACTGGTAATGAATTTGATTATTAGGCTCCAATAGAGCAAAAATGTAATAAGCTGATTCGATACACGATTTCACATCTATTAGGCTACGTTGATTTGATCATATGGATAACGTCCTCTGCATGGGAATTCGAATGTGATAGTCTGAATGAAAAAACTTTTGTCTTCATTGTAAAATCTTTAATAGTGGTTAGGAAGGTTGAACAGATGATTGAATAATACAGAGTAGAGTTTACTGAACAATAGTTTCTTTGTTTTCGTTCTTTCCACAGCCAACACAGAAAGGTCTGAAAATGGCCAGAAAAGGGCTTAAGCAGTCTTACCTATTGTTATTGGGTGGTTAAAGGGGCTTAAACAGTCTTGTCCTGGTGTGCATTGTTTCTATGCAGATGCCAAGGGCTGAAAACCAAGTTCACACCTAGGTAACAAGGGACTTCACACATCAGTGTAATTTATTCCTTATTGATATGCGTAGCCACCCAAGGGAACACTCACCTGAGTTTTGACACCTCATTCATGAAGTGTTAAAACTGTCAGGCTGAAAGGGGCTGACTTTCTTATTGTGATCTGCTACAAAGTAAACACAGTTCCATTCAATTTCTTGCATAGTCAGACCAGAAGTGAACAATAGTAGTATCCTCTTTCAGTCCCTTTAACCACCCAATAACAATAGACAAGACTGTTTTAAGACTGTTTCAGCCCTATTCTGTCTGTTTTCAGACCTTTCTGTGTTGGCAGTGTAATTCAAATCTTCTTCTTTGACTTTGGAAATGACTTTGGCATTCTATATTCAGCATTAGTCTCCGATATCAAATTTTTCTTTTCAATTCATTATAAGCATATGTTTGCTCATTTTGTTGATTTGTATGATATACTGTTTGAGGTTGAAAAAATGTTTTGGACATGACGAAAGTTAATGCGCAGGACGATGTAATCCATATAGTCGAAACAACATGGCCGCCTCATATTCGATTTTCATGCCTACAGGCTTACTGAACATTTTGTCTAACAAGCTGAACCAAGATTTCATGGGAACCCCAAAAAAATTTCGCCTTCATCGTAAAATCTAAGTAATCGGTAAGGTTGAAAAGTTGACTAAACAAACATATGGTGTATACCCAACAAGAGGTTCTTTGTTTTTGTTCTTTCACATCTGTGGCTTTGGAATTGACTTTCATTGGCATTCTACCTGCAGCAGCAGTTTTCATTATCCAATTTTCGCTTGCAATTAATGGCATTACGATGATGTTTGATCATTTTGCAGTTGCTTTATATGATTTACATTATATTAAGGTTTTCGACAACATATTGTCGAAAACTGTTTTTGGACATTACAAAAATCAATGCGCATGGGGATGTCATCCATATAGTCGAATGAGCATGGCCTTTAGCCTGATTTTCTATTTCAATTCCTTTGATATCACAACACCTACTGGAGAAGCCCTTAGGTGAACATGTGGGACTAAGGCCATGCTAGTCAACTGTATGGATGACATCAGTCCACACATTGATTTTTATCCATTCCCAAAAAAATGTTCCCAACCATACTATATGGCCTCCTTCTTTCAATATTTACCAAGGTAAAATCCTAATTGATATCAGCCCTACAGCGTCGACTGTGGCTAAACAGTCCTATACGAGAGTGACAGTCTCTACCACATAGGGAACATCTGTAGGCTGTCTCAGGTCTGTTGCAGAGTTCTTTTCGCAGGATCCGCTTTTCTTCTGCCATGCGCATCAGTCTGGTTTCTCGTGATTTTAGCTGCCTGGACAGTGTACATCTCCAGCTGGATCTGTCATACAGTATATAGTATAATAAATCATACAAAGCAGCTGCATAATGATTATCAAATATAATGCAATGAATTTTACAAAAAATATCAAAAACCAGATATCGATGTGTTAGAATGTCAATTACAAAGTCAAAGATGTCCAACATGAAAAATTTATCAATGTTCTGTATACCATATTAAGTGTCATGTGTTTCATAATGAAGGCAACTTTGTTTTCACCTAACTTTTTTTATTCATGTGCTCCCATATGTTTTTAGGTTCACAGAGGATGCCATCCACATTATCAAATCAACATGGCCTAGTGATACCTAATGATACGGTATAACGAGTGATGACGGGTTGACTACTGATGATTATTAGACAAGTCAGGGACAGGGCACAAGTTCTCTATGTCAGTGCTCATAACACCCGCACAACATATAACCTGAAATCCAGTCTCCTTGTGGCTCGCCCTACCGTAGTTAGTGCAGGCTTTGTACGGGGCAAGTGTAGCTCTCAGCCGCCGGGGTAATCGGCCACACCCGGTAGGATTTTCACGCGGTTAGACTTTAGCCCAGTGGGATAATTAGCCGGTAGTCTAACCGCGTTAAAATCCTCGGGTGTGAATGATTACCCGACGGCTGAAAGTTGCACTGGCCCCGTAGAGAGCATACACTAACTACGGTAGGCTGTGCCACAAGGAAACTGGATTCCAGGTTACTCAACATTTTGAATAGATAGATCCCATAACACGTGAGAATGCGGCAAATGCCCCCGGGTTGTATTCTATCATGTCAACTATACGTCCCCATGGGCGTTGCATGTACAGAAAAATTCAGGTCCCTGTCTTCTGTTGTGTATTAGCAAGCAGCCTGGTAACCACACCAACGTAGCTTCCTCAGTATCTCTACGGTGCTAAGAGTGTTGTCGCCCGCCCAGTCCATTAGCGCATGGCGGTGACTTTTTTACGGGGTCGATTTCGATTCCTTCTAGAGGCTGGCAGTAAATAGAAAGACTGGACTGTCAGAAAAAGACCCTTACTTTGATAGTAGGACTGGGCTCGCCAAAGCACACCAAAGCCGACCAATTAGAATGGTTACCAAGCTCAAATGCAGGTAGACTGCTGGATTTTATTAGATAGACGTTAGTTTTGGGGAACTTGCCACTGGAATTTAGATACAGGAAGCCGTGTGGAGAATGACAGGTACTTTGTTTTGCCAACTTTCTATGACGTCTTTTACAGGAATATTTAACATTGACCTAGTAGAAAGTGTCGGGTCTTTGTCTGTTGGTATCTTGTTAATAGCAGGTAGACAGTGCTGGAATCTATTATTAGGTAGACTTTTGGAGAATTTGCCACTGGACTTACAGGAAGCGGTCTGGAGAATGACAGGTACTTTTTTCACCAACTTGCGATTTCTTTTACAGTGTCATGTCTTTTCTCTTGGTATCTATATAACAGCAGGTAGACAGTATTGGAGTCTATCATGATATTAGAAGGTAGACTTTGGTGGATTTGCCACTGGACTTACACTTATAGGAAGTCGTCTGGGTAATGGCAGGTAACTTTTTAACAACTTTCTGTGACGTCTTTTACAGAAATATCTAACATTGACCTAACAAAAAGCTCCAGGTCTTTGTCTGCTGGTGTCTATCAGCTAGTAGACTGTGCTGGATTCTGTTATACCCCCCTCACATTAGGCGTGATTCGATCGGACGACGAGTCTACGAGCTCTATATTACAAGGAGGCATGACCCTGACGGGAGGGGGAACTCTGCCATTTCTTCGTCGGCATCAGGGTCATGCCTCCTCGTAAATTAGAGCTCGCAGACTCGTCGTCCGATCGAATCGCGCCTAATGTGAGGGGGGTATTAGAGGGTCGACTTTGCGAACTTGCCACTAGACTAAAACAGGAAGCATGTCTGCATGCTAACGTGTCCTTTTTCCACAAGTTTCCTTGCCTATTACTATTAATCTAACGTTGACCTAATAGAAACCGCAAGGCCCTGTCTGGTAGTGTCTATTAGAAGGTAAACCTTTTTGAACTTGCCACGAGACAAGCTGGAAGCCGGCTGAAGGGCAACAGGTACCTTTTCCACCCCGACTTTTACGTGCACTGAATTAACATCGACCAATAGCTAACAGAAAGTGCCAGGTCTCTATATGTGCTGGTGTCTATTAGTGAGGTAGATCTAGACTTTTGGTAACTTGCCACAAGACTTAAGCAGGAACTTTCCGAAGGAACAGGTACTTTTTTCACTAACTTTCTGGGTCTTTAAAACGAGTGTTTATACCCCCCCACCCACCCACCCTCCTCACATCTAGTGAAAATCGATCGGACGACGAGTCTGCGAGCTCTAAATTACGAGGAGGCATGACCCTTTTGCCGTCAAAAAAATGTCAGAGTTCCCCCCTTCCCGTCAGGGTCATGCCTCCTTGTAATCTAGAGCTCGCAGACTCGTCGTCCGATCGATTTTTGCTACATGTGACGGGGGTATTAACGTTGACGGTTAGCCGAACAGAAAGCTGTCTCCTGCCCTGGTCCTCATTAGTCAGATAGACCTTTGGTATCTTGCCACTAGACTACAAGGAATCTGTCTGAAGGGTAACAGGTACTTTTTTACCAACTTTCTTGGCCTAGGCTTTTACTTGAATGATTAACGTTAGCCGAACAGAAAGCACCAGGTCCCTGTCTCCTGCAGTTAATTAGCCAGGCATACTTTTGGTAACGAGCCACTAGACTTTTCAGGAAGCTTTCGGAAGGTACTTTTTGGCCAATTTTCTTTTACCCTTTATATGAATATCTTAGATGTTAGAAGTTCTTCAATGCAAGACACGATGATCTACCCATAATTTGTTGCCCCTGTATTTGGAATATCATTTGCCACTAATCTCGTCTGTTTGATGTTTGCTTGTTTCATAATCTGCACTATTTGTTTGTTTGTTTGTTTGTTTGTTTGTTTGTCCCTTTCGATGTTACAATGTGCATGCCTGCAATTAGCCCTCGGTCAAGAATTTGCAATAAACTATAATAATCGTAAATTAAATATGGAAGAGATACCATCATAAACGCATGTGGAGACTCATAATCAGTTTTCTGTTATCTGTAACGCTAGTTCACCTTAATCCGTGGGGTAACCTAGATTCGTTGTTATAAAAAAAACTCCGTATTTAGAGAGTTCAGGTCAACGACGTGGGTTTTAATTATGTCTACATTTTCAAGACACTATAATGTGAAACTACCTTCCATCGACTTAACGATCCCAAAATACCTTATATTTTGTATACAACGGATATAGGTTGCCCTACGGATTTAAGGTGGAATAACGTTAAACATAGCATGAATTTTGCTGTCTGTAATTTGACCCTCTTTATTTAACTAGTAATGACACACTATAAACTATAGATGCTATAGTCGTATCATTCTTTAGCTAGTGATTTCAAGGACGTTACGTCCTTGGAGATTTTATTTGTCTTAAGATATTACACAGTTCCTGTGCCATATAATGGAGCAAAAACGTTGTTAGAATGCATGTACCATCCGGAATGGAGTATGCTAGCTAGTGATTTCAAGGACGTTATATGACGTCCTTGGTATTTTAATTGTCTTAAGATATAACACAGTTCTAATGGTATGAAATGGGGCAAAAACGTTGTTGGTATTTCAAGCACCATCCAGAATGGAGTATGCTAGCTAATGATTTCAAGGACGTTATATAACGTCCTTGGTATTTTAATTGTCTTAAGATATAACACAGTTCTAATGGTATAAAATGGGGCATAAACGTTGGTAGAATTTCAAGCACCATCCGGAATGGAGTATGCTAGCTTGTGATTTCAAGGACGTTGTATAACGTCATTGGTTTTTTAATTGTCTTAAGATTTACACAGTTACAGTGGTATAGAATAGGGGCAAAAACGTTGTTAGAATGCATTTCAAGCACCATCCGGAATGGAGTATGCTGGCTAGTGACGTCAAGGTCGTTATGTAACGTCCTTGGTATTTTAATTGTCTTAAGATATAACACAGTTCTAATGGTATAAAATGGGGCAAAAACGTTGTTAGAATGCATTTCAAGCACCATCCGGAATGGAGTATGCTGGCTTGTGATTTCAAGGACGTTATATAACGTCCTTGGCATTTCAAATTGTCTTAAGGTATAACGTAGTTCCAGTGGTATACAATGGAGCAAAAACGTTGTTAGAATGCATTTCAAGTTAGCCTGGGTACCATCCGGAAAGTAGTTCGCTCCGGCGTTGATTTTATACTATATACAGTCGCTTCATAGGTCTGACATTCATTATACACTATATACTATACAATCGCTTAGAACTGTGTTTCTGGATAGCAGAATCGAAGATAGGAGCGAACTACTATCCAGATGGTACCCAGGCTAATTTCAAGAACCATCCTGAGTACAATATGGCACCTGCACATTGCGTTCGCCTTGACTGACTGAAGGTTGTTATTACAGTTGGCAATGACGAATGGAGCTTGAGATAGTTAGCCGTCTGGGCGCACTTATCAATAGTAACACTGCGGGTGCGTAATTCGTGCACGAATAGGGGGGTGTAAATATCCTCTGATTCAGGGAAAGCGTTCGGAAGGCTTCGAGACATTTGGGCAAACCCGCCCTTTTCTTTTTCATTAGGCCACAGGAAGTATATTTCATGGGTGACATCCTATGCAGATTTCAAATTTAATGCGAGAGGGCGAAAAAAGGAGATGGGTAAAATGATATCTAGATTTTCCAAATAGACACCATAAAAGGTCTAACAATGCTTTAAGGAACAAAACATGGTATCACAGCCAACAAGTCTTTTATTTCTGTATTTAAGAGGCGTACAAAGTGACAGTAGTGTTGCATACTGGCATCACTTACCAAGTTGACAACTACAGTCAAGGCTACCACATTGGTGTCACTTTTGATATAGAAATAGATTCACTAAATCTAGAACAAGGGTCATGGCTACATATACGTCAATAGTGTCAATTAACAAGTACAAGGATAATACGCAATATATTTCCAATTTTGATACTTTCTCGTCATGTTCATAAACTCCGAGAGGGAACAATTCTCGTTTGTTTCTAAATCAGGCAAAAATTAATGAGCGCGCTGATGTCATCCACAGAATTTACTTGCTTACGGGGTCATCGTTAAATTTTCAGGCAAGGGCGCAAAGAAACCCCCGCACCCCTGGAAGCTTTCGCTGATCGTTGCACGCCTTTGTCTGACCTCCGCTCCACAATGGGAACAATGCCAGACTTGATGTCATGACACAACTAAACATAGTTTTCAGATATTGGAAACCCCCCTGTAGAATGTCAGACAGTCTTCGGGGGTTATATTTAGTCGCACAGAAGCGCAGAAAACCCCAAGCGGCCTTCTGACAACGTGTGCTTTGGTGGTGAGTAGTGCATGCGTATATAGAGACCTTTGTTTGTTGTAGTTTAAATACTGGTGGTCTCAAGTTTAGAACCGTGAACGTATTACGATGGTTGATGCATGTATCTGTGTAATATCGTTGCATGTATCTGGGCCTATATGAAAGATGTATTCTCCTAATATTAATGGCATGTAAGCATTATTGTTGACACTGCAAATGTACCGTGAATGATATGCATATCACGTAACATGTAATTCCGTCGTAGTCGAATATATGCTGGATTCACGTTTGTCGAAAAATCATAAAAAATATCATATCATAATTCATGATAGTTCTTCCATCTTTGTCGGCTGTTTTCAGTCTCGAATACACAATACCAGATATTTACAACTTTAATACAAAAAATTATCAATTTTGACCTTGTTGATTCCAATCGCCTGTATTAAAAGATAGCCTACGAGTATAGTTATTTTCTTTGTCCAAAGATTTCTACAATATAGTCAGTTTCCACAATAAATTAGATTAGAAATACTACGAAGAAGAAGAAGATGAAAGGTTATGTAACGTTATGTATTTATGTATTTATGTATGCAAAATGATAATGCAGGGTTGAGTACGTAGTGCATCCGGTTGGGGTCGGTTAAAATGACTATAATTCGCCTAGATACCACACGTGACTTGTAAGAAAGCCTCCTCAAGAAAAAATGATTTAGCGTTGTCATAATCATGAATTCGAAGACATCCGACCTAAAAGTTTACAGTCCTTTGTTAGGACTGTCAGTCGCAATACCTATAGCATTTTGGTCTGGTTTGCTAGTTGTAACGTTACCATCTGCTTTGCGTTGAGCTAGAGGTGTGGCTGTTGGTATGGCATACGTACGTACTGTACTGTGTTCTAGGGCTAGTTCATTTCAGCTGGGGAACAGGGTACCTTAATGACCAAATCAACTTCATATTCCTCTCTCCCGCACATCATTAGCACAGTCCTGTGTAAAATAAAATTGTGTCACTGTATGGAGCCTTCAAACAACCGGTACCTCCTATATCCTAACGTTTAAAAGTGCCCATTTGATAATCCACCCTATGCCTAGCCCCCTGTACTTGCCTCGTATGTTCGGTCCTTATGTCTTATCTATTAGTTACGCCAGATAACAATTACTTAAGCAGCTGGATATGATTTTGGAAAAGCTCAGACGTTTTAGGCAGTGTCACCTTTCGTCAGTGATACTAAAAATCATATCCAGTTGCTTGAGTCATTGTTATTTGGTGTATTGTATTACCTGGGTGTCTAACAGTCGTCGTCATACAATAAGTTATTTTATTGCCTTCATCATATCGTCTCACACGTGGCATGTAGTTCTTGTCCCTGTGGGACTTAGTGCGCCAGTAGACGAGAGGGTGGAGAAGGATTTGCACACCCCTCCTTCACCATAAAAGTCATGAATGAATGAATGAATGAAGTTTATTGCGCAACATTAATTTTTGTACAAGGTACAATGTAAGGCAACGGTAATAGATCAATTTATACGATGATACAACTTATTACTATAACTACATGTAGTACAGGAATGTGAACATAAATGGCGTATTAACATAGTGTAAAATACAACTCAAATGATTAGATATGCTAATGTACAATACCTTCTCTCTTTTTCAGAGCAGTACGAATGTATTGGCCTAGATATGTAGACATGTAGTCTGGACATGACATAAGTAGTTTAAAAATACCTGTGTTTGTCTTTGGCAATGGTGTACTATATTTACATGTGATCATATCCATTAATTTTTGTCTCTCTACGGTATATGCAGGGCATGTCATGAGAAAATGAAATTCGTCTTCAATACCATCTTGACATGACGGACATAGTCTCTGGTTGCCGAACCCAAAGGCATATGCCTGTTTGCCTTTTTCATCTGTCAAAAATTTGACGTAAGAATTTATTATCGTTATCACGTTCTATATATTGCTTTGCTTTTTTTATTTATCGATCATAATCAATTTGTTCAGTATCGAGGAGGAAGTCCTAGTATAAGCTATATACGATTATCCCCCACATTTCACCTGTTTTGTCTATTGTTTGTAGTACTGTGCATTATGTGCTTTCTTGTCGTGCAAAACAAAAACAAATAAATAAACAAATAAGTAATCAAACAAACAAACCAGAAACAGCCATGGCAAAGCTAACAGCTCAAGGGAAAGAGATTGGCTCATATGAAAAGGATTTCATGATATTGCTAAAACCTGTTATAGGCTTCAAAATGTACAAAAAATACATTTATGGAGTTACACATCGGGTAAACAATATGCAAAGACAATGAAGTCCCTACAACTGAACAAAGTACGGATATAACTTCGTAGCGTTTTGATTGGCAACCATCAATCTTTTCCAGCGTCACTAGAATGAACTGCACGCCAAAATGTCTGCCTGATCATTTCGACTGCTAACAGTATCAAATACATTGAGTAGATAACCATCCCTTCCTCTATCATTCAACTTCCTTTAATCTCTAACCAGACCTTCCGTTGGCAAGACTTTATCCATGGACAAAAACAGTATCCATTGTCCGGTTGGCCAATAATGTCTTTTTAAAAAAGTCGATGAAGGTTAGACATCCAGGTAATAAGATACACCAAAAGGCAGTTACTCGGGCAACTGGATATGATTTTGGAAATGGTCAGACGTTTCAGATAGCATCCGTTATATTTGGTCAGTGACACTGACAAAGTGATAATGCCTTATAATGCCTTGCCAAAAGAATATCTGTTTGGATGTCAATTTTCTTTAGGACATTTTAAATCGATTAAGTGGATGACATCCGCTTGCAATCCCAAAATTGATGCGAGCATGCTAAAAAATAAAAGTTTGGCAGAAAAAGTTGCATTCATTATGAAATCATAGAGGTCAGGAAGGATGAACAAATGACTGAATAAAGAGTGTATGGTATATAGAATAAGAAATTCTTTATTTTTGCTCTTTGACAACTTCTTTGACTTTGGAGTTGATGTTGGCATGCTACGACATTACGTTAGGACTCGTTGTCCTTTTTTTTTCTTCAACATTACCGAATACACGTGCTCATTTTTTAGCAGGTAGCAGATTTGAACAATTTACAGTCGGATCCGGGGCGGATATGGTCCAAAACCTTATCTTAAATGGACGAAAACTGGCGTTCGTGGAAGTCATCCATATAATCAAATCAACATGGTATACTTGAAAGCAAAGTTTGCAAGACAAGCGCCAGTATAATAAAAGTATAATCGGAATAGACTATTTGTTAAACAAATCATAAATATTCGACTAAAGAATCTGTCAGTACTGTAACCCGAACAAGGTCGAAGATGAATCCCACTTTTTATTAGATTGTAGTTTATATACTAACGATAGAAGTATTCTTTGTAGCTATGTTATAGGAAAGTTCCCTCGCTTTGAATCTTTGTCTAGTGTTCAGAAATTCATCTTTCTTTATGAGTTTTGAGCAAACGACATTATACAAACATATCTCAAGCTACATATTTAGCATTACTAAGAAACGAGAAGAAGCCAAACAAATGTATTAGAATAGTTTTAGAATCCATCTTTTAGATTAGCCTTAGAAATCATGTGTACTGTATTACTACCTTTTGTATCTATATGCCTGTACTTAGCCCGATATAGCTTATTATAGGGCATGAATGTGCAATGAAGGCCATTACTTCACTAATATTCTCCAATGAATTTAAGCGAGGTTTTCTCGACAAGACAAATCGTTTATTTATATAATCATGAGGAAGGGACCAGGAAGGGTGTGAGAAATACAAAATTTGGCTTATCCATTGAAAATTCGAGTCACCTGTTCCTCCCTCAAAAAAAATCGAATATGACGATTCTAATAATCAATAAAGACTCTTTCGCTAGCAGATGTCTAGTTTGTATTACCCTAACAAGTATTAGACGCAATTAGTAAAATTGTTTTTGCAACATGAGGACCACAGGAAAAACTAATGATCTCATTTTACCAACGGGTATTACGTGTACGTATCGTAGGCAACCAACTGTCGCAACTCATCTCTACCCTAATTATCTATACAGTACCCTCTGGGCACTTCAATTAACAGCGAAAGCGCTGTATCCATACTCAGACTAACCTAAACTAAAGGACAGAAAAACAAAATAATACTGAATAAGTAGTGACAGCTTGACTAGAAACCACACCAGATGTCAAAGAGCCTGTGTATTATAAGAATTATTTGTTATTTGTACAGGGTACAAAGCATGACATCTACTAACACATAACCACAGTTCTATAACGTTAATCTACATAGTATCGGATGAAAATGGTATTATACAATCATTGGAGGGATATTTCTAGCGTCTAGAAATTCTTTAATATATTTTTAAATGTATACCATGCATGGGTTGTCACATGTCATAATGTATTTAAATTTCCTATGTAAGTCCGGGATCCATTGAGGCAAATCCCGGTATGTAAGACGATAGCCTTGCGTACAGTGAATTTTATTTATTCACTTATTTATTTATTGTGTATAAGTTATTTGGGACATATGTACAATGAAAGAGTGATATTCGTCTTTAACTTGCTGTGGACAGAATGGACAAACCCTTTGTATGTTTGATGTTCTCTATGTCACATATCAAAGGAGCCAAGACGGCCTATAATTAAGTCACAGTAGTAGATCCCCCCCCCCCCCCGGCTTTCATTGAAAATACAGTGGACATATCAAAGGCGTTCGTTCAACAAGCCCCGAGCATCAAAATTTATCAAAGAATCGACCTTACACTTACTACCTATTTTCTTCCAACAGTGACAGTTTTTAAAGGCAAGGCACTGCACAAAATCCGATCTTTAAGCATACCGAAAGCACCTTTAAATCTTAACGTATGCTTTACGTAATAATAAATATGCAATGGTCATCTTGTACCACCCTCATCGATAAGATCCGACAATTTTCATAGTGCTAATTAAGATGGGTAGAAACATAAAATATTGCTTTCTTATTAGAAATGATAATAGCACGTTTAGCCACACCTTATTCTATAAGGATAGGGATCTATTTTTGTTAACTATTATAACTGTTTAGTCAGTAGAATTCTAAAATTCATTCTGTACCCTTATTTGTAGTTTATAGTCAACCCTACTTAAGTCACTGCACTTGAACGTTTTGTCAGGTCAATAAAGCTTCATGCGAGTAACTATTTAATCATGTAAATGAAGACATGATTTGCTTAATGAATGTAAAAAAAATTATAATGTCTAGGGATGGTGCATTTACCCTTTGATTCACAATGCGAGAAACTCAATTCACGGCCTCGAAATTAAAGCAAAACGAACGAAGACAAGTTGAATAAAGTTTTTTGTTGCGAAAGAAAATTCGGTTATTTTCTGAAACCACAGTAGGTCTCTATAAGAGACACATTCTTCCCTCCAATAAAAGCATTTGTATTGCTTTATGTCAATACCGAAAACCTCGTGGTTTATATAGTATGTTTATATGTGCATGCTGCACTAGGGCGTGTGGGGAATGAAAAACAGTTTAGGTTGACCAATTAGAGCACAGAATGCATTTCAAACGCACCGGCAGCTGCTTTTCCGCTTAGTTTTGATACGTGATGCCAGAACCATTTCAGACTTAAAACAAGGCGAGTCATATGTCCAGACACAGGCCTATAACTTACACTTAGCCTCAATTAGGATTTATTTCAATCCAATCCATTTAATTTCCATCGCGTTGTTATAGAAAAAATTTGTTGTTCTTATGTTGTATACAAGGAGCAACGAATAGTTCTTTTACCTCCGTAAAACGGACGTATTGTTTTCACTCTGTTTATTTGTCTGTTCTTTGTTTGTTTGTTTGTTTGTTTGTTTGTTTGTATGTCTTGGTGTGTGTCCATAGTTATTTGAAAATTGTGCAGTGACGGCACGCAGGCTGGAATGAAATAGAATTAGCGAGAAATTCATAAAATCATCAAAACAAGTTAACAGAAATATTTCACGAAGGTATGAGATTTTCTTGTTTTCAAAATTTCAAGCGAGTTACAAAGTTTCAAGCGAGTTTCAAAATCATTCAAGTGAGTTTCAAAATTTAATGCAGATGAGTCATGTGCAGGCGCATTCCTTTCAAAGAACGACTTTGATTTAGAGTCATAATAGCAGCATGTTGCCTGTAGCCACTCAAACACAGTGTGAATGCTTTGCTTCTCATCCAGCTCCAAGTAAAATATTTCTGGAGGATAAAAACCAAATAACACAGTTTCCTAGCGTTACTATCTGAAAATAATCCACGTTATAGAGTTAGCAATATTTCATATATATGAATAAAATTCGATTCCTCACTGACTAAGCCGCCAATGCTTTAGTTTAATCACCTATTAGTATCACTGCGTAAATACGTATCTGCCCATCTTACCCGCAAAGCAATTAGTGAACTGCCCCCTTACTTAACGGTGGTCGTCTGCACAGGAAATCACTGTTGAAGACAACAAGTTATCTGTGGAGCTCCTTGGAGACATCTTCTTCAACAGGTGTCCTAGCTGTAAGACGAAAGGCCTGTACGTCGGGATAAGGTATGGAGGGGGGCCGCCATAAAGTGTGAAGGGGGACTACACGGTAGTGTGCTGATGATGCGTAATTGAGGAAAACTAGCACGATTTGTAGATTCGTTGGTCGTGGGGGTCGTATCATGGCTGCCAAGCGTGTTGTGTGTCTGAATAAAGGTTAGATTTTAAGCGGTATTTATGTGTGTGTGTGTGTGTGTGTGTGTGTGTGTGTGTGTGTGTGTGTGTGTGTGTGTGTGTGTGTGTGTGTCTGTCTGTCTGTGTCTGTGTGTGTGTCTGTGTGTCTGTGTGTGTCTTCCTAGAATGCTGTCTATTGGTTGCCAAGATAACTCAAGGACCATAGACGGACTGGTTTCAGAATTTCTGTGTTGGTGGATTGTGGCAAAAATGGGAATGATTTGACTTTTTTGTCCCCCAGGCGGCTTTCCACGGTATCGCAGCGAAACGTCCGGATTTAATATCTCATGTTCTTGCCCACCTCAGCAGCAGACCTTGTGTGGCCTGTATTTGTACAGTTTACACATGCAAAATAACAATGCAGATAATCCTAAAAATCGGGTGTACATGTCATTGACTTTTACACTACATAATATTTTCAATTTTTGGGCAAAAATATTAACACTAGTTCACCTTTATTCGATGAGTAACCTATGGCCATTTGGTAAAAAAAAAGGATATACAGTAGCATCGGGATATCAAGTCGACTGATGTTTTAAACTGTAATATGTTGAAAATATCACAATAAGAAACCACCGTCCGCTGTTTGGGTACCCCAAATACCCCCGTTTTTTGAAAACGACGGTTATAGGTTAGCCCACGTATAAAGGTGAACTAGTGTTACATAGTGGGGCTATAATACTCTCAATGTTGTTTTTTGTGTCGGATCATCCGGTCAACGTAGATGTATACGTCTTGTCTGTTACTCGTAACCCTCGACTGAGAAGTAAAGCTGTGAAAACAGGCCAGCTACCCAATTCTGTCAATCAGACGACGTTGAATAATGTCATTTCAAGACTAGGACTCTGCCTAAGGACCGCAGCATGTAAATTCTATGGATGACATCCCCTGCAGACTGAAAAAAAATAATGAGAAAAAAAACTTACTAAAAAAATGAAGAAAAAAAGATGGTTAATAAAAAGCAAGATGGTTAAATTTTCAAATGATTATTATTCTTTATCATTATTGGGTGGGCCGACTACTCACTCTTTCTACTCACTCAAAATAGACACCATAAACGTTAACGTTGTAACGAGAAGTGAAAATGGTAGCACGCCAAAAAAGCACTTTATTCAAAACATGAACTAGTGTAGTAAACGTGACACCAGTGCAGCCAAGTGGTATACTGGTATCACTTGTCAAGTTGGCAACTGCAATCATTGCTTCCATAGTAGTGGTGCCACTTTTACACCTATCCACCTAGTTTCACTCCAGCTCAATTTGCAACTACGCTACTGTCACTTCTACAAAGTACAATCATTAGACTACAACACATCATTTCTCCACTTCTGTACTTTCTCGCCTTATGTTGATAATTTCAGAAGAAGAAAATTTTTTCTGAAATCAGGCGAAAATGAATGAGCGCGCTGATGTCATCCATAAGATTTACTTGATGTGGCATAACTAGGTGACAAGATAAAATGATCGGTCCCTCGTACCACAATCTGCCATCTTTGTATATACTGCTGCGTCGGATCCTGTTTCTTTGTCAAGAATGTGTTTTTATCGAATTCGCAATCAGGAGACAAATCAACGTTCGCAGCATGTTATAGATTTGACAACAGCTCTCACAACAAAAATAGAAAAATACATGAAATATTGCTCTGCTTGGAGAAAACATGCTGACAGTCACGTTTCGCCCCATCTGGTTGTATGAAATTCAATCATATTAGCCTACATAGTTACATAAGTAAAATTTTGAGATGTGTTATGCATTCATATTGCATTTTGCAGTTTTTAGTTGACCGTACGATGTCGAATATCACTGTGCTTTATTTTGCTATGCAAATAAAGCTTTAAAGGAAAAAGGAGCCGGCAACCACATCTTACAGACGTGCTCACACGTGCGTATATATTCAAGTCCGTATGAAGTCCGTATGGAATTCGTAGCCTCTACCAGGCTCCACAGGTCGCTGGAAACATAATAGAAATTGGACACATATAGACAAATAAGCCTCAGGAGTTAGCTGTCCGAGGCTGTATGGTTTAAGACCAGCTAACTCGTATGTTATCTGGTTATATTTGTCCAATTTCCAATTTTTTTTCAGAATCCTGTGGAGCCTGGTAGTTCCGAACGGAACTCATAAGGATTTGAATATGTACGCACGTGTGAACCGACTAATAGGAAATGGTCTGATTAAGAACTGTGCAAAGGATCTCCGCAATATGCTAGGTTTGAATCCTTTTCCTCGAGATCTGCCCAGCATGACCAGTGTATATCCTATCCGTTCGCAGGATATATACATCTTGATCCCTGGCCTAAAAGTAACGGACACAGTTCCACATGAACGAACGGCGTTGAAAGAACCACACGTGTATTGTTGCCACGTGACCTTATAGACACGTGGCGTATGTGAATAGAGAAAGAAGGAAAAATGTCTACTTTGGGGTTGCCGTTATGTTCGTTTATAAACCTCTAATAGGCGATTAGAACAACTTCATATTTTATTTTCAGACCCATTACGCACATGTGACACGTCGGACCATTCGTTAACTGTCTCAGTCGCTGAAATATGCTGTATAATAGAAAATAAAAAGTAGCAATTAAAAATAATCAGACCACTACATGTAGCTATAGAGTTTAAAACACCCCAACCTCTGCTCAGAGAATACCCAAATAGTTCGTTTACTGTGGCAATGCTGTGTGTGTGTTTTTTTTTTTTTTGTAATTTAGATATTGCGTTATACGTAAAGGTACGACTTAAAAGACAACAAAATATACAAAACGTAAGAAAATTCGTTCTTTTTCTCTGAAATTCGTTGAGTAATCTTTCGAACCCCGCAGTGCCGCACCGGTGCCCCAAGTGCAGTGAGATATAGACCACCTTTACTTACCATCTGTCACCTTTGCTACAGCGATGATCACGTTACCATGGCGACCATCAGTGACGGCGTCTCTTGGTGTGTGCGCTGTCGTCTGCATCGGCGCCATGTACTCCCTGGTACTGTACGGAGACAAATACAGCGTACCTGAATATCCCAAGATCTTCACTCTACCTTCTTACAGGTGTGTAAAGATACGTTCTGTGTTTCAAAGTCTTTTTATTGTCAAAAACGTACTTCTTCATTCATGTAAGACAGATATTTGCTATAATATGTAATGAAGTATTCCCCATATATAAAAGTTATTCAAACAATTCATTGGATAGATTTTTTTGTGTTCATAACATATAATGTTATCCAGTTAGTTGCTTGAGTAACGTTTATGTTGTGTATCTTATTACCTGGATGTCTAACCTTCATCAAATGTATCATGCGGAGTAGAGTCCATACCAAGACACCATGCGGATGTTTATTGCCATTGTTTAGAATTGATTTTAAAGTTTTGTAATAATATGTCTAGGACATTTTACTCTTCAGAAATATTTCTAATACTGTTTCAACTTTATAAATATTTCTCTGGTCCTGTAAAACTTTGGAACTATTCATGGTGAGGAATTGGATACTTCTAATGGTTTCTAAATAATGATAACAGCATTCTACCATTATTTACCATTTTCTACCATTTTTTTGTAAATGGTTCGGTGGGCTGGGAAGATAGCAATTCACACATCCTTGCAAAGTATGGTTGGGTGCCATGCAACAATGGCCCACCACAAAGGATCCACCAGTGCCCATCAGTGAAATCTAAAAATATACAGATGCAACAATAGGGCTTACTTTTATGGGGGCAATAAACTAATTTCACCATTTGGCAAGGTTTACAAATATTTGTAAATATTTGTAAATGTGAAATAATCACACAGGGGTTTCACAATTATTCTAAATAAAGATATTTCTGTACAGTTACTTTCAAAATGTTTCTAAATTATTCAAAGGAATTCAAATAGATGAGTATTTTCTTAGTCAATTTTTTGAAAAGAATTTAATTATTGTGGCTGAGATATTCTTTTATTCAAAATAATTCAGACTAATTATAAATATTGTTTAAAAACCCTCATGGTGTCTTGGAATGGACTCTAGACAAGTAGTGTTTCATTGTTTAGGCTAAGCCTAAGGACAGAGTCGTGAAAAATTCAGGGTTGGTAGGATTCTTTCTCTCTTTCTCTTTTCTATAGGTTCTTTTGCAGAAATGATCCCACAAATACAATGAAACAATACAAAAATGAAATACATCAGGACGATGGTTCTTTCTAATCATCATATGTAATTTTACAGATACGCATCTTACAAGCAGTGTTTTTGTAAACTGCATGTTTATCTAATATTCTACATTAATTATTCAATGAATTAATCTGAGTGTGAAGTACAAGAAGTTTGTTTTGAATTTTGAATTTCATCACTCAGATGTCAGATCAAAAATCTTATGCCAGCGGCCGACCCAAAAAAGTTAGTTGGCAAGAAGGGTTGCCAAGTTTTTTGCTAGGGTCGGTCTGGTCGAAATCACAACATTTTTCCTTGGCCTTATGTTGAAAGAATGACGTTGTGTTTATACTTCCTTCTAGTAGAGGTCTGGAGCACCCTACTCCGTGTCGCACATGCCAAGAGCACATCAACATAACGTTCGCCAAGGTCCACAAAGCCGGGGGGTCCACCGTTAGCACCATCCTCCAGCGCTTCGGCGATCTTCGGAACCTCTCCTTCGTGATTCCTCGGAGCCGAGTCAGCCTCGGGTGGCCATACCAGTTGAAACTGAACGCTACCGACTACCGCCCGGCCTTAGACGGTAGTTTTAACCTCCTTGTTGATCACGTGTTGTTCAACAAGACAAAAATACAAGCCATCATGCCACGTGACACAGCTTACATCACCATATTACGTCATCCCTTCGAACAGCTCAAGTCAGCATTCAGTTGGTATGAAGTTCCCACAAAGTATCGCATCCGCGGGAAAGATCCTATCCGAGAGTTTTTGCAACAACCCGCCAAATATGAGAGAAACTTCAGGACAAGGCTGCCGTTTCGATACACTAGGAACTTTATGGCGTACGACCTCGGATTCACGAATCTCTCACAGGCTGGGAACGAGAGCGCCATTCGTGATTTCGTACGACAGGTTGACTCAGATTTCGATCTCGTTCTCATACTGGAGCACCTGACCGAATCTCTGGTACTTCTCAAGCGATACATGTGCTGGTCTCTTAGCGACATTCTCTACACTCCAAAAAACACAAGAACCTATCAGTATAAGACGCTGGGAGAATACCCAGACCTCGTGACCGCACACCGAAAATGGTCGAAGGTGGACTACGCTCTGTACGATCTCTTCAACGCCACCTTGTGGGCAAAAATTGAACGACAGGGTCCTGACTTCTATCGCGAAGTCTACCATTTTGAAGACATGCGGACTAAAGTCGTGCAATTCTGCGACGTCGCGGAATCGTCGTGGAAACTTCAAATCCCTGCGTCAAAGTGGAACAAGAAGTTCCTCGTTGACACGGAGTTTTGCAGTAGATTGAGACTTCCCCAAACAACGTACATGACCAATCTCAAAGAAAAATACGACGCCCAAAAAAGAACATCACGTCAACAGAAAAGAGTGCCTGCGAGTGTGTACTGCTTTTCAGGGACGGGGAATTATCGTTTTGTCGCTCAGAAAAACATCATTGATAGTTAACGATTTCACAGACACTTTGTTTAATTTTTCCCACCAAGACTATTGCTGCATTGGTGTAATAAGGAGGTTCGTGTTTCTAAATGCGCATGCACTGTGAAAAATACATCATGTCAAAGGCCCCTAACTTGTTAACGGTTATTATCTTGACCATGCTATATACGTATCCAGACGTGCTTAGTAACTCCTTTTTGGTGCACTATGTATTACTACTTGTAGTTTTTATATGACTGTGTAAGAATTTTTTGCATCTAGATAACTTGTAACCTTTATCTATCTATCTATCTATTTATCTATCTATTTATCCATCTATCTGTCTATCTATCTATCTATTTATCTATCTATCTATCTGTCTATCTATATTTATGTCTCCGGGGCCGTTACCTTTGACATATTACCCACAATGCATTTCACTACGCATGCGCAGTTGGAAACATGAACTTGGTGATACATGTAACGTATGTTACGCTGAGGAGAATATTTCATTTTTGAAATATATTAATTGTGCAATAGATATATTTACTTGTTTCGTATCGTTGATACATGTAATTTGTGGCATATAATGTTTTCATAAATGTATGTTATTTTGTACATACAACTGAAGAAAACTGAACTGAATTTCCATTCCTTTGCATTTTAAAAGTGTCTTTTGTCTTGTCATTTGCTGAAAATTATCAATGTGCATATCTTAGGTGTTACATTAATTATTAGTGACGTATTGTCTCATCCTCTTTAAAGAAATGTAAATAAAAATAAAATAAAAAGTGACTTATTGAAACCAGCCGAAAATTTAATTGCCAAGTATTTC
Organism: Branchiostoma floridae x Branchiostoma belcheri; assembly: GCA_019207045.1. NCBI lineage: Eukaryota > Metazoa > Chordata > Leptocardii > Amphioxiformes > Branchiostomatidae > Branchiostoma > Branchiostoma floridae x Branchiostoma belcheri. The sequence continues at coordinate 18,055,200 of CM033033.1, read as the reverse complement.
ACAAAAAGTGCCAAAAGTACTTATTCACCACTGTTTCACGCTTTTATTTGTATTGATATTTCTCTATACTGTTTGTTTCTGTATAGGTATTTGTGAATGGATACTGCACGCCTGTGAGTTTAATTCGCCCTATACTGACATGGGCAAAATGCCCAAACTAAAGCAGCCAATAAATGAATCAAAGTGACTAGTGCGTTTTCTTCATTGTTACACTTTTCTTGTATTAGGACCCAGTTGCTCGCATTCATCGTACGATCGTCGTACGATTGTAGATTCACGGGGTATTCGTGTGTGTGTCCAGCATAATTCACCTGTTAGGCCTACGTCACATTTCCATGCAAACCGGGTCCCGACCGGACAGCTTTCGGGAACGAAAAGTATGATACAAAAGACACCAAACTACACAAGACGTAAATATGATATTCGTGGCCATTATTTGTGGATTGTTTTAGGCTTAGGCCACATTTCCAATACGGGGCCCGGCCAGGGGTGTTTAAAGAAACGAAAAATTAATATGTGTACCTAGATATATACACAAATTATGCCCATTAATCTTATGTTGAATTTTGTATATTTTGATGTCTTTTACATCATTCTTTTCCGTTACGTAAACATTTCAATTTTTCGTTTCAACAAACTGCCCGACCGGGCCCCGGTTTGGAAATGTGACGTTAACCTTACCCCGAAAAGGCTGCCGCACTTCCAAACCGGCGCCCGGTCGGGCAGTTTGCGGGCACATTAAGTAGGAAATAAAAACCAGCTGCAGCAAAACATACAAATCGCAAAAAAAGTAATGGACTAGACTCCCTTGCAGTCTTCGGGAAGGGGCTGGGGGTTTTTTTTTGGGGGGGGGGAGTATTGGTCCGCGATTTTCAACGTTGGCTATGTGCTATTGTGCCGGGAAAGGGAGTTTGTTGAGGAAGGGAGTTTGCCGTGATAGCGAGTTTCTGCCCCCCCCCCCCCCCCCACACACACAAAAAGCCCCTTCCCGAAGACTGCAAGGGAGTCTAGCCATGGACGTTATTTATGTATAATCTTTTGACATACACTTTTATTTTTTGTTCCCGCAAACAACCCGGCCGGGCCCCGGTGTGGAAATGTAGACCCTAGCATTATTTCCTTAATATTGGACCGTTGGTTTGTGTATCTATAGCCTGCCTGGAAACCCAACCACATCGAAATCGCACGATGACCTTAGTACGAGTCCGAATGTAAAAGCACAGTTGGATAGTTGACCGGTTGCATGCTATAGGTTACTTGTGACGCATTGCATTTATTCAGTGATGGTGAGCCATAGTGCTATAGTGCCCCGGCTAATATACCACGGTCACATTCCAAACCAGGGCCCAAGGCAAATCAAGTGTATAATTATACACAAATTAAGCCCATGAGTCATGACTGTTTTTATTTTCATGTTCTGTTGTAATTTGTTGCCCTTTATATCATGCTTATATATCGCTTCTGAAAGCTACCCGGTCGGGTCCGGCTTGGAAATGTGACCGGAACATAACGTTTATAAAGCTAGTTCACCTTTATCCACGGGTAACCTTTTTCCATTCTATTTATTATTATTAAAACATGTATTTAGTGATATCAACTCAACGGACGGTGGTTTTAAATTACATTTTTAAATTTCCTTTAAAATATTGCAGTTTGAAACCACCATCCGTCGACTTGATATCCCTAACTGCCCCGTTTCTAATACACGGATATAGGTTACCCCGTGGATAAAAGTGAGCACGTGTTACATACATCTACGTAGAGCCACACCGAGATTTACTGTGGGGCGACCTACATGAACGCCAGATGGTTCTATGATATGTTAATTTTACGGTCGATTCAGGCTATGAGAGTGCCACACGCAGGGATTTAATCTCTGACTCCATCAAATGTGATGAAGTAGTCTGGGCTCTTCTCCAAGCAGAGGTGTGGTAGGCTGGAAGTGGTTGAGACTTTTAACCACCTCTACCATAGAACGGAACACTGCAAGCGTTCGTCATGCGTGGCGTAACTGGTAGAGCGTTCAGATGGGGTCACACGTGCGTATATATCTAAGTCCGTTTGAGGTGCGCATGAAGCTCTTAGCCTCTACCAGGCTCCACAGGTCGTTGGAAAAATAATAGAAATTGGACAAACGTAAACAGGTAACATGTCAGACGAGTTAGCTGGGTCGTTAACCATACTTCTCGGTCAGCTAACTCATCTGGCATGTTATGTATCTATATTTGTCCAATTTGTACCATTTTTCCCGCGGCCTGTGGAGCCTGGTAGAGACTTACTTCATACGCACCTCTAACGGACTTAGATATATACACATGTGTGACCCCACCTGAAAGGCTTTGAATCTAGAGCTCCCGAGTTCGATCCTACGCCGTACGTGCCCCCGAAGTTGTACTCTTGGGAAATGCACTTAATATGACGTAACTGGGAGAGCGTTCGCCTTGGAATCTAGAGGTCCCGATCTCTATACTCGACGTGCCCCCGTCGACGTTGTGCACTTGGGAAATGCATGCGCACTTGATACGACCTTCCTGACTTCACCCAGGCTAGGGGTACCTGACTTCGGTCGAGGAGGTGAAAGAAAATACTACCTTTACCTTCTGTCTGTACTGATCTGTACTGTGTTTGTGGCACTGTTGATAAAAGTTACTATAAACATGAGTACAGTGACAAATTGTGCTCGTCTGTCCAAAAGCAATATAAAAAAGCTCTCAAAGCCTTTAAAGGAGACTTGGTAAAATTTGTCGACCACTTCTACCATCCACACCAAAACCTCTGCTCGGAGAATAGTCTAAGCGACAATTTAAAGAATGGACAGCGTCAAATTGCTTGTTTTTCCCCCTTTGTATTCTATGGTTGTTTCTTGTCTTATATTGCACGGATTGTTTAATGGTACAAAACGCTTCAGGTATTAAACTTACAGAGATAGACCATGTTGATTTTGACAAATAACCATGGTTTATATTAGAATAAGTATAATATTTGCATTGCTACCTGTATTGCCGTGTTGCAATTTCAAACATTAGAAACATAAATAAATAAATGGATTACTACTATCATTATACATAATTAATTAGACAATTATATCCTCCTTCTTTCCTCGTGTACATTAATATCCTGACGATGATATGAAGTGATTATTATCAAGAAACAAAATGAAAAGAGCATATACCCGTTGCTCTACGTAAACGATAAATGCTATTTAATTGGCTATTTGACTATTGACTAAATCAAGAAATAATGTGTATGTATTGATATTTATTGAAAGAATATGGAAATCTTGCTCTGTACTATCTTATACGTTCTAATGATGTGATGAATAGAAGAATTCCCAGCCACTTTCAAAATTAGCCATTTCAAATATCCTTCTTGACATTTGTATTTATCATAAATCTAAGGGATGAATCGTTTAACGTCAGAGGAGAGAATGTAGGGTAGTACCAACTGCAGAAAAGATGGCTAATGAACCTCCCCCTTCCGTTGCACTATTTCCCCCATTGCTATAAGTTATAAACTTCCAGATTTACATGCCAGCGGTGAGTCGGTAAGTCATATAATGGCCCATACAAGCTTGACTGAAGGGCGCACGGATTTCATGCATATTTTCCTATATTTAGATCGACCCATAACATGCCCAAATGGTTTTAGAGTGAGTGCATAACGATCGCTCGCTGGGCTCGCGAAATTTAAGATAGACAAGACAGATGTTTCGTCTGCTTGGGCAATGTAGCACCAATCCCAGACGGGTCACTCCGAACACTGGTGAATCATTTATCTCGCCCAGTGGTCAAAGATGTAATCGCTTGGGCTTCTAAGTGCGTATTGCTGCACTCGGAAATGTATCCTTGGACACTCCTACCGCATCAGAACGTACAGCGATTTGAACGGTGATATTCATTGATGAGGAGACCGCATCCAACGGCACCGTGGTGCTGTGTATAAAAACGTACGGTGCATAGAAAAACGAGGTAGATAATTTGTGAGTCAGCGTTCAGCACTGGCTGCAATCTGAGACACTTCGTTTGGAAGGAGGACCCAGAATTGGAGATGGCGGGCCTTCGATCGGACGTGCTTGGGGTACGGAGGGGTAAAACTGGATGGAGACCACCTGAGAGGAGGGCAGCAGGAGGTGAGAGTGAAACATCACTTTCTCTCTTGTATAAAACAATACTAACCAGAACGAGGGTACTAGATAATGTTAGAAGACAGCCTAGATAGAGAGGAAAGAATGCCAGTATCCATTGTCCCATACCCATTCCTTCGTCTCAGTCTAACGTTATGTAACGTATGTAGACATTTAAAAAATTGTAAGAAATATGTGTTTTTTAGGCGTTGATTGTCGCTAGGAGTGACACTGTTGCCATGTAATTTTCACATAGAAAAGGCTAGAAATCAAACTCGACTTCAACACCGTGAAACGAATGCAAGAGAGGGAATATTCATGGCATGTAGGCATCGGATTGTCTGTGGAGAAATCAGTCACAATGAAATCCTAATTACAACGCTCTACATGAATTAATGCTCCTCATATGTCAACCGACCGAGCCTGTATATGAAAAATGAGCATATCGCACATCTTGCGTTACAGGCGTGTGATTCGTATTGTTTTTCCACTTGCACCATTCCAAAAATATACAGTCGAGAACAATGCATAAACGGATACTATAACGTAAAAGTGATTAGAAAAGCATGACTTTAAATCTTGGAAGATGTCCAGTCGACCGTTACATCTAATTTAATGCGGGGAGGTTAGCGGGTGGTTTTCTTTGGAGAGGAGAAACAACATGGAAACTAGGTCGAAGAGAAAAGTAGTTTTCCAGACATGAAATGTTTCATGCGTCTCTTTTTTTGTGATATGATAAAGGATTGTTTTGTTGTTGTTGTTGCTGTTGTTGTTGTTGTTGTTGTTGTTGTTGTTGTTGTTGTTGTTACCCCCGGGAAAAGAGGGTCACATCGTGACGGGAGGTTTTGAAATTGTCCGAGTTTTATTTGTGCTGTTCGAAACTGTATCTCACATGAAGCTAAAGGTGGGGTCACACCTGCGTATATATTTAAGTCCGTATGAGGCGCGCATGGGAGTATTTGCCTCCACCAGGCTCCAGGCAATTTTCATCAGGTCGTTGTAAAAATAATAGAAATTGGACAAACGTAAACAGGTAACATGTCAGCGAAGTTAGATGGGTCGCTAACCATACTTCTCGGTCAGCTAACTCATCTGGCATGTTATGTATCTATATTTGTCCAAATCGTACTATTTTTCCCGCGAACTGTGGAGCCTGGTAGAGACTTAAAGAGCGTTACACGCACCTCAAACGGACTTGAATATATACGCATGTGTGACCCCACCTTTAGGGCACGGTCACAAAGGTCGCGCGGTCGTCGTACGATTGTTTAGGTGTCTTTTCCGGGACAGTCATGCATGTTTCCTTCAGAGTACAGCTGTCTTATAACACAAAAGGCTGTCTAGGATCCTAGTCTATAGGTGGTTCTTTCACAGCCTAAATTCTACCGCATCAAAATCGTACGACGATCGTACGACCTATGTGACCGCGCCCTAAGCGTTGACTGCTCACCCGACCAATTTCCCGATTTTTTTGCCGAATTCTAGAATCTCCCTACCCCCGTAGGGCCTAGCTGGGTTCCCGATTCCCAACCCCAGGGTCCGGCCGGGTAGCTTTAGAAAAAGATAAATATGATATAAAAGGCAACAGAACATACAGAACGTAAACAAAATTAGTCATTGGTATGGTTTGTGTATATTCCTCGGTGAACACATTTATTTCTTCGTTTCCGCAAATATCCCGGGCCCCGGTTTAGAAATGGAGCAAAAGCCTATCAAATGCCTTCTTTCCACAACACGGGGATCGCGCTGCGCTCTCACTGCGACCTAAATAGGATATGTGTAACCTTCACTTCCACACTGGGTTTGGTATATCATACAAAACGTGACTGAGAAGACAACAAAGTGTGACTGAGAAGACAACAAAACACAGAAAGTGTAAAAAGATGCGTTTCTTTTGTATACAATTCGTCGACCTAAAATGTGAAATTTTAGGTCTTAGAGAGAGCGCGGTGAGAGCGCCGTCTTATTGGAAAGGGAGTGTAAGAAGACCTGTTGAAGGCTACGTGAGAGGTCGCCCGGCCGTTGTACGGGACAAGCGTGCTGTTGTGTACGGGATGTCTGCCCAACCGGGCGGACATGCCGCACCGCGGGACGTGTAGCCATTCAGCCTTACAAATGTCGTGGGAAAAGGAACAGTCAATCGATTTGGCCTTGAAGCTTGGAGAACAACATCCTTGGCTTGAAACTCGCGCGTGGGGAGTTTTAAGGTGTTTTTGTTCTTTAAAAACAACGGTGGTACCGTAGTCTATATTGAGGAAATAAGTCAACCTATTGAATGAAGGTCAATCTATCAGAAATGATAAGATTGGTGACTTAAACTGTAAAAAAGTGGAAATGAAAATATTACGTGGACTTAAGCTTATACTGTAGAAATGATAATATGAGGTGGACTTAGACTGTAAGATAATGAATGGATCGAATGGTTTTTCTGTCATTGGCCCCATTCACACTTGTGCGAATATTAGTCTTCATAACCTGCATATTGACATTTGTTGACTTTTCAGGGAATGATTTCTCTTTTTTTTCTTTCTTTTTTTACTTTGCCTTACCACTGTGCAGTCCTGTTTACTAACCGAAGAAATACCTCTTCGGCCGCAAACTTTGCCTAAGCCAAAAATGTCAACATCCAACTCATAAGGACTTGAATATATATGCACAAGTGTGAACGGGCCAATAGCCTGACTAAAAAAAACATGAATGTATCCTTCGAGTTCAAAGCTAGTGTTTTTTTTTCATCATTTTACCCTCACTTCACAATCTTGTTTCTCTTGTTTTCTTTTCCTTCTTATTTTATTGCTTATGCCACAATCAAAAACGAACAAAAGACTTTTCATGCCCCCTCCGATACAAATGATCACAACCCTCTGTGCCTTACGTGCAACACGGGGTATGGATTCTATAGAACACTTACCGCAAGCAACACGGTAACTACATTAGTGCGCGGTCATATAGGTCGTGCAATCGTCGTACGGTTTTGATGCCATAGGGTTTTCAAGCAAGCCGTGACAGAAACAACCACCGACATGGATCCAAACACAATTTTGTGTACCAAGACAGTTCAACTTTGCAGGAGACGTACATTTTTGTCCTCACAAAGGCCCAAAGGCAGCGATCGTACGACGATCACACGACCTATGTGACTTCGTCCTATGACAAACACGAATGCTGTGCTACATTAGATTATATCCCGCGTACTGGATTTTTCAGTGAAATTATATTGTTTGGTTACGCCGCAATCGAAAACGGACAAAAGACTTTTCATGCCCCCTCCGATACAAATGATGACAACCCTCTGTGCCTTACGTGCAACACGGGGTATAGATTCTATAGAACACTTACCGCAAGCAACATGGTAACTACATTACTGACAACCACGGATGCTGTGCGACATTAGATTATACCCCGCCCACTGGATTTTATGACATCAGTGAAAATTGAATACGTACATCTGCTACGTTACATCCTGAGTATCATCTTCAATTTCAAAACGGCTCGAAAATGATCCATATTTAAAATTTAAACAATCCCCTTGGTAACCAGAGGTTAGAACATACAACAGTAATTAATTTTCGTCGTCGTGATTCGTGTACTCACTTTACGTAAGGCCACAGTAAGTAAATTTCATGGATGACATTTTCGCCTGAGGCCATTTTGATTTGATAATGTGGATGAAATCCACGCGCGCATCAATTTTCGGCCATTTCCAAAAATAAAAATAAAAAAAGTTTTCAACCATACTCTAAATCTTACAAAGCCATAGATATCGGAAAACGTAGCATACTTATTTCAAAGAACATTACAACGTCAAAGAAGGTATATTCTGTGCGTTCAGTCACTTATTCAACCTTCCTGACCACTTAGATTTCATGATGAAGGCAATTTTTAGGGGGGTAAAACATCCTTTTATTCGCACGCTCGCATCAGTTTTTTTATCCCCAGACAAAAAAAGATGGCCTCAGACAACAAAAAAGAATTGTTTCCTCTCTGGAGATTGTGAACATGACAAGGGAGTTCGAAAATGGGAAAATATATCGCATTTCTCTTGTACTGACACTGGTGAGGTACATGTAGCCATGACCGTGGTCTTAGAAGTGAAAATATTTTGATAGTAAAAGCGGCTCCAATTTGGTAGCCATGGCTGTATACGTAGTTGTCCAGTTGGTGATGCCAGTCTATCACACTAGTTTCACTCTGTGCACTTTTTGAGTACAGAAATAAAAGACTTGTTGACTGTGATACCATGGTTTGTCGCTTCAATTCTTGTTTTTTTCTTTTGCCCTCTCGCATTGAATTCGAAGTCTGCAGAGGATGTCATCCAGATAATTTAATTACCGTGGCCCAAGATTATATGTCGTGCTGTCTGAAGTTACCGGTAGAGACCACCCGCTACCCAGGGATAAATGTACTATAGTCTATTAAAAACAGACCAAAGACTTTCGACATCCCTTTCGAATGATGACGTACGTGAAACCTGGAGTTCAGATTATGGAACACTTTACCGCAAGCAAAATGGTAATTACATTAGGCCATAGCAAGTACATTATATGGATGACATCATCGCGCTCATTAATTTTCGCCTGATTTCAGAAAGAAAAAGATAAGATTTTTTGGATGTTGTGTTGTAGCCTAATAATCATACTTGTAGAAGTGACACTATGGAGGTAGCCATGACTATAGTTGTAAAAGTGAACCTTGTTGGATAGTTGTAAAAGTGCCACCAATATGGAAGCCATGATTGTTGTACCACACTAGTGTCCCTTTTACTACATAAGTTCACTTCTCTAATACAGGAATGAATGCCTTGTTAGTTGTGATGCCACGTTTGTCACCTCAAATCTTGTTTCGACGTTTATGGTGTCTATTTTTGAAAATTTAGCCATCTTGTTTTTTTTTCGCGCTATCTCATTATTTTTGCACTCTGCTTTGGATGTCATCCTTAAAATTTACTTGCTGTGGCCTTACTGAAAACCACGATACGTGTTTTTACCTTTGAAAAGTAGTCACTGCTTGATGAAAATTCTATTGACTGTGTACATACAAGGCTAATAAATCTCTTCAACGAAAAACAGCGTTGTCTCTAACATGTGCCTAAAGAATGCATTTCATACAGTGAAAAATACAAAGGATGGCATCCTTTGACTCTGTGTGTCCGCTGAAAGAATATCAAAGCTCTGTTACAGAATACGTACGAACTCAGCTCTAATAGAGTTCGGGCCCCTTTGCTATTGAAGCATTCATTAAAGTTGCGTAAATCGTAACCTTTACGCAAGTGCTTAAAGAATGAATTTCCTACAGTAGAAAAAGCAAAACAATCATCCTTTTATCGAGCAAATACAGTGGCAGTTTTTGAACTGCGCCAATACTCTGTGTGTTAGTTCAAAGAATATCAAAGCTCTGTTACAGAATACATGAGAGCTCAGTTCTAATAGAATGCGGGCCCTTTTGCTATTGAAGCATTCATAAAGGTTGCGTAAAGCGTAACCTTTACGCAAGTGCTTAAAGAAAGAATTTCCTACAGTAGAAAATGCAAAAAAATCATCCTTTTATCGAGCAAATACAGTGGCAGTTTTTGAACTGCGCCAATACTCTATGTGTTAGTTCAAAGAATATCAAAGCTCTGTTACAGAATACATGAGAGCTCAGTTCTTATCGAATGCGGCCCCTGTGCTATTGAAGCGGCACTATCGCTTCATGGGGTGCGTGGTAGTTGATAAAAGCAATTCTACCTATATGACGGGTTTGATATGTTGCGGCGCTCTGGGCGTATAAAGCCTTTCTTGTAAGCAGCGTAAGGCCACAGCAAGTAAATTTCATGGATGACATCCTATGCAGAATGCAAAAATAATAAGATAGCGCGAGAATTAAAAAAAGATGTGTAAAAACACAAGACAATTTTTTAAATAGACACCATAAACGTCGTACCAAGATTTGAAGTGACAAAACGTGGCATCACAACTAACAGCGCATTCATTCCTGTATCAAAGAAGTGAACTAGTGTAGAAAAAGTGATACTAGTGTGGTACACTGTCATCACTTGCCAAGCTGACAACTACATTCATGGCTTCCATCTTGGTTGCACTTTTACAACTATACAATTGCAACAAGTGTCACTTCTGTATCTTAAGTTATGGCTACCTCCTTAGCGTCACTTCTACAAGTATGATTATTGGGCCACAGCACAAAATTTTAATCTAACGTTATTTGTCCATTCCCGAAGGGGAAAACAATCTTGTTTTTTTTCTGAAATCATGCAAAGATTAATGAGCGCAAGGATGTCATACATAAAATTTACTTGCCGTGGCCTAACGCTTAACAAGCCTCCAAGCAATTTTCACCCGGCAATATTAATACTTTCGTTCATTATGGTAAAAATAAACATCCTTATCATATACCGAGTATATAAACTACTTCTGCTAACTATGGTCCCTGGTATGGCCTATCGTATTCGATATTACTTTGATCATAGTTTTTATTGGGACTTTATCATGGTCAATATTGACCAAAGGAGGCCGTAAATGCATCATTTTCTATTTTACTTCAACAGTATATATTTTTCACTAAACTAGCAAATACAGCAAGGTATAACAGGCTGCAATGTTGTTTTTATATCTATTTTGTGCGTTTATGTAACAGTTATGCATAAACCATTCTATCAATCCACGTTGAGCAATGAAATATTGCTGGCATATATCGTGGTTTATAAACTCTACATACAGTCAATCAGTTGTAGTGGATTTCAATGAGGCCCTCCGTCTCTTTGATATATCAAGGTATAACAGACTGCAATGTTGTTTTAGTGTATCTATTTTCGTATGTATACGTAAGAATAAACCATTCTATCAATCCACGTTGAGTCATGAAATATAGTTGGGGTATATCGTGGTTTATAAACCCTACATGCAATCAGTTGTAGTGGTTTTCAATGATGTGCGTCTTCCCTCTCTTTGATATAGCGCCTCTGCACCAAGATGGAAAATGCGCAGTAAATTGGGAGAGCGCGCTACATCCTTATTGAAGAGCTCTCTTGTGCCTTCAGTCAAGTATTCAACTGTGCGAGGATTTATTTCCGCTATTTAGTGCATGGCTGGCGCTGAATGCAGAATGATATGGCGGGACGGTAGACACATAAATTGTACACGCATCCTGGAGGATGTCGGTTTGCGGAAAATCACCTCTGTATGCTCGTTCCACTAGTACTGATCACACTAACGGACTTAAGTATTGTTTGGGTCTGTCTGCCTGTCTGCCTGCTGTTTCTCTCTCTCTCTCTCTCTCTCTCTCTGTCACCCCAACAGAAGGAAGTATTCCTGGGAGATTCTTTATCTTTTTATCCCTTTCTTTCTCTCTCTCTCTCTCTCTCTCTCTCTGTCACCCCAACAGAATGAAGTATTGTTGGGATTCTTTGTCTTTTTATCACACACACACACACACACACACACACACACACACACACTCTCTCTCTCTCTCTCTCTCTCTCTCTCTCTCTCTCTCTCTCTCTTCTATGTGTGTATGTGTGTATGTGTTTGTGTGATTGTGTGTTTGTCTTTGTGTCTTTTTTTCTATGTGTTTCTGACCACAAAGTTGGGTATTGTGAAGTCTACCATCTCGCTTTACGATAAGAATATTCTTATATATTATGCATCCAAAATGTGAATCAAAACCTTGATATCTTCAACGACAAGGGACAATCTTCTTATAATGAATCTTCACATTGCTTTGCATACTGTTTCCGACTTTTTTCTGACACATGCTGGAGTAATTTCATCATTTGAAATAATGCCGTTACATTTGTGTTGCAACACTAATGTATCAGATTAGCAATTTCATAATTACTAGCATTGAATCCCATAGAAGTTATTTGATAGTTTTCGAAAGTATATAGCAATGTTTTGACGTTCATGTGTTGTTTCTGACAGAAATGTGCCCCTCGCAATGGAAGCACGCCTTTATGGTGACGTCAGCAGTATGTGTGCTCGTGTGGGTGGGGATGTACAATGGCGGGCACACCGTGTATTACCCGTCAGGCTTCAGTCCCGAAAACTCGGAGCGCACCCCGTTGCCATGCCGACCGTGCCAAGAACACACCAACCTCGCCTTTGTCAAAGTTCACAAGGTAAGATTTCGCCTAAGTAAGTCCATGTTAGCACTAATTTTGGTCCTAGTAAGTTTTCGGACATACTATAGCTAGAACAGAGATGAACAATCTTTTGTCCAGTCATCATATTGTGTGTTTGGACATTTGTTCAACCTTTCTGGCCACTTATAATTCATATATTTTTCTTCGCACTCTCCCATCAGTTTTGGGGTTCCCAGATGATAACGCCAGTTCACCTTAATCCGAGGGGTAACCTATATCCGTTAATAACGGGGTATTTATTGCCAGTCGCCAAACGTTGGCCTCAAATTGCAGTATTTTCGATACATAAAAGCATATTGAATATTGCAGTTTGAAACCACCGTCCATCGACTTGAGATCCGTAAATGCCATTTTTTTTTAAATAACGAATATAGGTTACCCCGCGGATAAAGGTGAACTAGCGTTATACTTGTAATCGACTCAACATGGCCCCAGTTTATTAAAGAAGATTGTTACAAAAATGTATTGTCTTACATACATAAAGTACTATATGACTTCTGATTCCGGACTTTAAAAAAAAAAAACGTTTTATTGTTTCCACCAGGCCGGGGGAACGACACTCACGTGTCTTCTCCAGCGCTTCGGCGATCTTCGGAACCTGTCGTTCGTGCTTCCTCGGAAAGGGATCAACTTGGGGTGGCCCAAGCAGATGAGCGAGAGTGACTTTCTACCCTCCTTGACAGGAGAATACAACATCCTTGTACAACACGTTGTGTTCAATAAAACTACAATAAGCAGTGTCATGCCCAAGGATACGAAGTATATCACTACAATACGAGAACCGTTCAGTCATCTAAAATCCGTCTTTAACTGGTACAAACTCGCCAGAGTCTACAGAGTCCTCGGTAAAAATCCAGTCGGAGAATTTCTCAAGTCGCCGGCGATGTACGAAGCACGTCGTCGTGATATAATACCCTCTAAAACAAGGAACTTCATGGCTTTTGACTTGGGGTTTCCCGTCCGAACTCAATCGGACAACGACAGCGCAATAAAGGAGTTTATTAGCAAGATGGATGAAGATTTTGTGCTAGTGATTATTCTGGAGCACTTGGATGAATCGTTGGTTTTGCTGAAGCGGTATCTTTGCTGGTCCTTGTCAGATATTTTATACTGGAGACAGAACAAGAGGAACTACCAGTATAAGGGAACGAAGCTTACCACCAAGCAGAGGAGGATACACCAGAAGTGGTCCAACGTCGACTACGCGTTATACAATCACTTCAACGCCACCTTGTGGAAAAAGATTGAAGAACAGGGGCCGGATTTCTGGGAGGAAGTTCGTCACTTCGAGGCACTACACAATGACGTCATGCATTTTTGCCAGTCGTCGCGGTCTATGTTGAACATCCGTGTCGGGGCGTCTAGGTGGAACGAGGAATTCTACGTGGATTCAAGATACTGTGCCAAGTTGAAGTTGTGGTCCATACATTATCTAAACTATCTGAGAAAAAGGTATTACTTTCAACGAGTAAAGATGATCAAAAGCAAGGCTTCCGTTCACCACGTTTCTGTTCAGAAACGAAGTCATTGCTTTTCTGGGTCCAATAATGCTACTTTCACTAACAGAACTGCTACTACTTTGGTAGATAACATGTCAACAGTGCCTTATACAAATGATGACATAAAAAAGAAAACAAATTAGGAAGAAAAAAATCAACGATACAATAAAACTGTTGTTGTGATTTTAATAACGATTTAAATATTGTCTTGATTTTGATAACAGTCAAAGAGATTGCTGTTGTACATCAAATAGCACTTACTCAAGCAACTGGATATGATTGGACAAAATTATGTGCAGTTGCTTGAGTAATTGCTATTTTGCGTATCTTATTACCTGGATGTCTAACATTCATCTACAGATTACTGTTGTACAATACAAATGTATCCGCCCTATCCATACTATGTATGTAATTACTATGTATGTATGTAAATTGTCTATATGGACGCCAATTTTTCGTCCGTCAATGATGGCTGCTTTACACTTTATATTTCTTACATGTGTGAATAGAAATCTAATGTCAAGGACTAAAAATAAACGAATAAAAATATCAATTTATGTCTCTGAAAAATTTGTGTGATTAACTCAGCTTACTTCACGAATTGGAAATATGTATTAGCTTGAGTGGATCACGTGATGACCACCTGTTCCAAGAATCCAAGATGGCGGACGTCAACAATGAAGTGTATTTTGCACGACGTTGGAGTTTATCTGACATATATGTGCTCAAGAATGAACCTAAACCTTCAATCTAAGTCCCATGAGACGATAAAATTATTGTTACCAAAATTAGTTGATGTGATTTAGCACAACAAATGTCACCATGAAGGTCATTAATAAACATTTAGTGTCACGTGATCTACAAAACATGAAAAAAAGTCGCTAGGCATGATGGTGGCATTTCACGAGAAGTCGTTAGGAATTATGAGTTGATGTTCTTACGTCATGTTGTCATATTCCTTCAAAGGATCTAAAACAAAAGCCATACATTTAACATGACCAATACAGAGGTGATATTGAAAATATTGAATATACATGTAACGTTAAAGAATATATTTTCACCACTCGGTTTCAATGATTTATCATGATTTCTAGATTCAGACACGTCTATGTCAGTGTCTTATATTGTGGAGCTATAAGTACATATAAATTAGAATCTCACTGACCTAGTACATCTATCAATGTATCAAATAATAACATCCTTTCGTGATTGCTATATTAAAAAAAGAATATCACATATATTTGTACACCATCAATATTTTCTTGAATTGGCCCATAAAGGTTGACTGAGGCTTCAAAAGTTACAAGAATTTGCTACAGTATATATTAGGCCACAGCAAGTACATTTTATGGATGACATCCTCAGCAGACTGCAAAAATAGTGCGATAGGGCGAAAAAAAACAAGATGGGTGAAAAAAACAAGATGGCTACATTTTCAAAAATAGGCACCATAAAGTTGTGATGAATGTTGTAACAAGAATTAAAGGAACAAAACATGGTATCAGAGCCAACAAGGCATTCATTCCTGTATTCAAGACATGTACTGGTGTGGTAAAAGTGACACTAGTGTGGTAGACTGGCATCACCAGCAAAGTTCGTAACCACACTCATGGTTTCCATATTGGTGTCACTTTTACAACTATCCAATAAGTTTCATTTATACAACTACAGCCCTGGGTACCTCGCAAGTGTCACTTCTACAAGTACAATTTTCAGGCGACAATACAACATATTTGCTCATTTTGGTTACTTTATCGACATGTTGACCATCCCTGCAGAAGAAAAAAAATCTTGTTTTTTTTCTGAAATAAGGCGAAAATTAATGCGCGCGCTGATGTCATCCATAAAATTTACTTGCAGTGGCCTTACAAAAAGAAACATGAATTATATGTTAACAACCAAAAAAACTGCCTACATTACTAAGTACATTACTACCTGTCACAGCCACCCGTGTATCATTTCCAGCTTTATTGCAGTGATTTACCACAAATTTTAATCGTCTGAAGATGATATTATGATGCATCAAACACACATGACTGCCCTTCATGTGTTTATCGCTCAGTCAGGCATAGTTTCATACGTATGATCGGAATCTGAGTCTGTCTTTTGGCTGTCAACAACATGAGTGTCTGGGGCATGGGCATAGAGAGTGTTACTTGAAACTTGGCCAAGCGCCATGCTGTTCACGGGAGCAAGCGGGATACTCTTTCCAGTCTTGGTTCGTTGTCTTTTAATTACCCAATAATATACAGCCAAAACCACACAACTGACGACACCAGTCATTGTAATTATTGTCATTACTATAATGATAGTTAGCATCCATCCTGATGGCATAGCTACGGCTTGTATTGTTGCCATTTCCAGGGTCGGTATTATTTCTGCCATATCTGTCATTTCCAGTGTCTGTGCCCTTTCAGTCATGTCCAGGGCCCGTGTCTTTTGTGTCATGTCCAGTGCTTGTATTACTTCTGTCATGTTCGGTACCTGTGTCATTTCTGTCATGTCCAGTGTCTGTGCCATTTCTGTTGTGTCCAGTGTCTGTCTTACTTCTGTCACGTTCGGTATCTGTGTCATTGCTGTCATGTCCAGTGCCTGTATTTCTTCTGTCATGTTCGGTACCTGTGTCATTTCTGTCATGTCCTGTAACTCTGTGACCTCTGTCATGTCCCATGCCACTGGTGTTCCTGCCATGTCAAGTGTCTGTGTCCTTTCTGTCATACCCTGGCTCTGTGTCATTTCTGTTATGTCTGATTCCTCTGACATTTCTGCAATGTCCAGTGCCATTGTCTCTTGTGCCATGTCCTGGCTCTGTGTCATTTTTCTAGTGTTCAATGTCTGTGTCATTTCTGTCACGTCAAGTTCTGTCACTTCGGTCATCGTTTCCTGGGCCTCCGTCATTTCTGTCATGCTAAGTGCCTGTGTAAACTCTGTCACTGTTTTAAGTGCCTGTGTCCTTTTTGTCATGTCCTGTGCCTGTGTCATTTCTGTCATGTCCAGTGCCTCTGTTCGTTCTGTCATGTTCAGTGCCTGTTTCATTTCATCCATGTCCAGTACCTGTGTCATTTCTGTCACGTCAAGTGACTGTGTCCTTTCTGTCATGTCCAGTGCCTCTGTTCTTTCTACCATGTCCGGTGCCTCTGTCATTTCTACTTCGTTCAGTGCCTCTGTCATTGAAGATATGTCGACACCATACAGTTTTGTATACGCACTTGTCCGCAATAGGTCTGTACTACTGCTGGTTGTTAGCAACGAAGACATACTGGTGACATTAGGCTGATGTAGGCCATATTTACTTTTGGGACAGGGACTGTCTTGTGGACATGGCTTTGGATAACATTCCGAGATATCTAGTTTATACAATTCTACGCCCTCTAACATCGGAGGCGTTTTACAACGGAACAAGTTCTGGTATTTGTACATCTCATGGGCCATTAAATTCGTCGTGAGCAAGTGCACGCAAAAGCCTACTACTCGATATCGGCACCATTCCATCGCTCTCGCCAAGTCAATGAGCCAACCTATATCGCAGTCACAGTGGAACGGATTACCCCTTACGATTGCAGTGTATCTGTTAGCTTTGTTTGACCCCCTTGCCATGTCAACTCCTAAGTCACAGGAAGCAAAGGTGGTGAGTTGGTTGTAGGAAATGTTCACCCGTTGTAACCTGGGCAAGACAGACTTGGCGGGAAGGAGATTGACACAGAAAATCTCATTTTGTGACAGATCTAATAGGTCGAGATTTGGTAGTTTCTTGAGACATTTCCAGGAGAAATATTTGATACTGTTGTTATGTAAGTTGATAGTGTGCAAACTGTCCATTGCCAAGCACGGAAAGGTACGCAGGGCATTGTTGGGAAGTTGAAGATCATGAACTCCGCTAGGAATTTCATCAGGAACACTCACCAAGCCCTTGTTGTCACAAGATATTTTAGTTACTCCTCCCCAAGAATAAAAGTCTACATCACATCCTAGCGATTGCAGTTTTAAAACGCCAGGGGTCTTACTTGCTACGATCACATGAAAAACGATGAATATATTAACAATTAACATTGTCGGCGAGATCAGACGTCTGTTTATAGATCTCTGCATGTTTATATGTGAGCCTAAATCTATAAAATCGTAGAAAGAGTCTTGAACTACAAAAAATACGGAATATACACATAAAGGAAAGTGCTAGGTTTGATTTTGTGTATCACTACTGTAAGGTGTACAGTTTAGCAGAATGATTACATTATTTACAGTCAGTGAATATACCACTTAGCATACCTATCAGTCTAATGATTATGCTGTACAGGTGCACGTGCAGGTGTTGATTTCGTTGTGGACTGCCGGTTGGAACCAGATCTTCAGGCCGGTGAACACAGCTCCTTGCCTGTCGCTCTAAAACCCTTATTTTGTAACCAGGTCCTACTCTGATTTCCTTTGGGAAGAAAATAATCATACTTAGCTTTTCTTGCATCCAGTATACGTCGAAGGTTTCACCACAGACCGAGTTATACCACAGTTCGAGGTACATACTATTGTTGTTGATTATAGCTTAGATTTGGGCAAATCTTATGACTGTCTTACACACACACCTCTAACAAAGGAGGAGGAAA
Organism: Branchiostoma floridae x Branchiostoma belcheri; assembly: GCA_019207045.1. Lineage (NCBI taxonomy): Eukaryota > Metazoa > Chordata > Leptocardii > Amphioxiformes > Branchiostomatidae > Branchiostoma > Branchiostoma floridae x Branchiostoma belcheri. The sequence goes on along the minus strand of CM033033.1, from coordinate 18,036,843 downwards.
CACTTGCTGTAGTGTTTTCATATGCATTCTGACTGTGTTGCTCAGTGCTATAGAATGGGTGATGGTCACTTCCCTATGCACCATGTATGGTATGTAGAGGACTTTTTTTCTAATCATCATTTCTAAAGGAAAACTAGATATTTGGTAAAGAAAATCTAAAACTGTATTTAAAGTGAAATATCTACAGAAAATATCCCACTGTTCTGTATGTGTGTCTTCAACAAAAGATGATTGACCTAATCTTTGTAGGCAATTGTGTTTAACTACTGCTTTTGAAAGCAATGTCCAAACACTTGCCTTTTTGAAAAGCCTTGATCCTTCGCAGCGTCTTGTCCTATGTACGACACGTGCCTCCTGCTGTATGGCAGCTCCTTCTGTCACGAAAATAATGCAGATTTTTCTAATACAGTTTTCCGGAATGGTGGATTGCATATCAAACGTTCTAATGTATGATTAGCATTTTAGACTTTTTTAATGTACGCACTGTCTGATATCAATGGATGAATGCCTCTTATCGTTTTTCCCATGTGCAATAGTCCCACATGGTCTTCATGACTTGCACTGTACTATATACAAATTTTTTACATTTATCCATTAGGTGTGCACATGTGTATCTTTGTGCACGATAAATTACTACGTATATATTGCCAGTTTTCGGTCTCCAACAATGATAAAATACCATATGTGGCATGGCAACAAAAGATGGTCTATACTGTTAGCGAACTGTGAGCATGATACAGCATATCTCTATACAAGAGTCCGTCGACACAGTATTCCTTACATCAGGAACGTTTCACATACAGAGCCTATACTATGAGTTGGAAACAGCACAAGTATAACAGCGTTTCAAAGTTTCTATTCCTCTCGCGACGTTCTCACAATGACAACTTCAAAACATGTCCGTATTGTGTAGCTGTCAATGGTTGAGAGTTTAGTTTGCTTACCTGGGAAAACGTAATGCTGCCTCCTGTGGCACCCGACGATGGCTGACTGAGGAGGAAATACGATGACTTGCGCTTGTCTGGTGGGATGACTTCACTCGCGTGGGCGTTTAATCAACAATCTTGTCTTTTGCAGACTTCATTCTAGGTTTTTGGAATTGTTCAGAGGTTCACATTTCCCCGAGGCAGTGTATGGGGGGATTAGAAAACACAGACAAATCTGAATGCAATTCTGACGACAGCACGTCAGTATGTTTGAATAAATCAAAGTACGTACCCTTTCTTCAACAAACATTGCTTATGCTGAACTAGTCGTGATTCCACATACACTATATTTGCACTGAATGAACATTACGAATCGTTGAAAATTGACTGCAGTTTTCCAGATGAGTAAACCCAACTGCACTTATGGATAATTTACATGGCATGTGTGCACGTTTTCAGCTGAGTTTGTGTTCATACGTATGATAGTGACCTCTTACTGGTGCACAAAACCCACATTTCGTAAGCGTCAGTTGCCTATAGTAAGCTAATGCTACTGAAGTGGTGTTCCAAACAATATCTGCAATATGACTTCCCGGAATAAGACTGACCGACGGGACTCTTGGTTTGCATAAGCTGAGTTGAGTATTGAATTCATGTAACTTCTACTCTTTTGTTTCTTTACGGAATGTTTACATATATCCGTCTGCAAATTCGGAGGAACTTTACCATATGAGAGGGTCCTTAACTCACAGTACACTAATCACCTTCTAAGTAAAGAGCTTCAATCTGTGTTTCAAACGACAACTTCGTTTTCAGTTATATTTTTCACACAACCAAAAGCGTACATGTACGTAAGAAATGCTGGCTTTATGTCGTCAACTGTCACGTGTAGCATCAATGGTCTCAAAAATTACATTGATGTTGTTATTGATACTACAAATGTACTGCTATTCAGATGTGCAACTTCAATGCGCACGTTCTTATGTTACATTAACAGCGACTCATACATAAAATGTACATGTAACGCTATAAGTATAAGTATGACATTTACATCAGCCAAGTAAAGCTCATAATGTGCGTTGGCTTTCATTGCCCCAAACTTATACATCTGCCATACGTTCTAGTTTGATTTAATCTTCAAGTTACAGCTGTAACATGATATGTCATTTTCTCTCTTCTGGTCACTACATTCTTTTCATGCAGTACTATACACTGCATTGAACATACAACTGTAAATGTCATTAAGATACACGATACGCTCACCATTGATAATACTTCCTTCTTTTCAAGTGTTAACCAATCTGCAGCTAATACATGCTTCCTACATGCAAACATGCCATGATGAACTAAAACTGAACGACCATATGCCCCTTTGCTATGATCACTATACATTTACTTTTATAAAGTATTCACCTACTCACCTCCACTATTTACATGGGCACAAATGTGCTCGAGTACATTTGACAGTCATCAGAGTTACATAATTGACCATATATGACATTGTATTCTACTATTATGAATAATGACCTTAGCATCATCACCATTATGAAATACAGAAATATTGGCTTGCTTAAGTTCTATATATTCTAATAGCAAAAATTGTATGATGAGATAAACGGATCGTGCAAAAAAATCACCATAGATTGTGCATATTGTTGGGGGAAATGTGACCCCTTAACAAAACAACAGGGCTAGTAAAGAGATGGCAATCCATGAAGAATAAAATATCACTTTTCATTGTCATAGATATCTTGACTGCCCTTTGTTTCTGAATTTTCCAGATTTCATACGAACAACTTTACTACTCATCTGTATATCCACTTTAAAAACAACGTGACTCTGCACAAGGTTGATCTTAGTCAAGCATTCTTTTATTCATGTCATTGTTGCAACCAGTTTATTTGCCTACGTTCTGTCCGAGATCAGTCTTCTCACACGGAATGTTGTTTACAATTTGACCAGCCGCCATGTTGTTTACGATACCGATAGGGACATTTTCATCGGGTTGTTTCCCACTCTTTGCCCTCCACACAGCAAACACAACGCCACCACCACCAACAATTACGATAGCAACTGTAATGCGAACGATCCATCCTATCGACATGGTAACAGATTTTGGAATTGGTTTTAGGACCCGTGTCATTTCCGTCATTATTTTCGGTGCCTGTGTCACTATTGTCATGGCCAGTGCCTCTGTCCCGTCTGACATATGCAAAGCTTTAGTCATTTCTGTCATGTCTAGTTCCGATGTCATTTGTGTCATGTTCAGTGCCTGTGTCATTTGTGTCATGTCTAGTGCCTGTGTCATTTCTGTAATGTTCGGTACCTGTGTCATTTCTGTCATGTCCAGTTCCTGTCTCATTTTTGTCATGTCCAGTGCCTGTCTCATTTCTGTCATGTCCAGTGCCTGTCTCATTTTTGTCATGTCCAGTGCCTGTGTCATTTCTGTAATGTTCGGTACCTGTTTCATTTCTGTCATGTCCAGTTTCTGTCTCACTTTTGTCATGTCCAGTGCCTGTCTCATTTCTGTCATGTCCAGTGCCTCTCTCATTTTTGTCACGTCCAGTGCCTGTGTCATTTCTGTAATGTTCGGTACCTGTGTCATTTCTGTAATGTTCGGTACCTGTGTCATTTCTGTCATGTCCAGTTCCTGTCTCATTTTTGTCATGTCCAGTGCCTGTCTCATTTCTGTCATGTCCAGTGCCTGTGTCATTTTTGTCACGTCCAGTGCCTGTGTCATTTCTGTAATGTTCGGTACCTGTGTTATTTCTGTCATACCTTCCTCTGGTTGGGATATTTCAGCCTTATGCAGTTTTGTGAACGTACTTATCCGTAATTGGTTTAAACTGCTGCTGGTTGTTTGCAATGGAGACAAAGTGGTGATATTAGGCTGATAATCAGCCACAGGACAGGGACTGTCTAGCGGACAGGGCTTTGGATAACATTCCGAGATATCTAGTTTATACAGTTCTACCCCCTCTAACATCAGAGGTGTTTTACATCGGAACAAGCTACGGTGTTTGTACATCTCATGTGCCATTAAATTCGTCGTGAGCAAGTGCACGCAAAAGTCTACTATCCGATATCGGCACCATTCCATCGCTTTCGCCAAGTCAATGAACCAACCTATATCGCAGTCACAGTGAAAAGGATTACCCCATACGATTGCCCTGTATCTGTTAGCTTTGTTTGACCCCCTTGCCATGTCAATTCCTAGATCACAGGAAGCAAAAGTGGTGAGTTGGTTGTAGGAAATGTTCACCCGTGTTAACCTGGGCAAGACCGACTTGGCGGGAAAGAGATTGACACAAAAAATTTCATTTTGGGACAGATCTAATAGGTCGAGATTTGGTAGTTTCTTGAGACATTTCCAGGAGAAATATTTGATACTGTTGTTATGTAAGTTGATAGTGTGCAAACTGTCCATTGCCAAGCACGGAAAGGTACGCAGGGCATTGTTGGGAAGTTGAAGATCATGAACTCCGTTAGGAATTTCATCAGGAACCCTCACTAAGCCCTTGTTGTCACAAGATATTTTAGTTACTCCTCCCCAAGAATAAAAGTCTACATCACATCCTAGCGATTGCAGTTTTAAAACGCCCGGGGTCTTACTTGCTACGATCACATGAAAAACAAAGAAAACATTAACAATTAACATGGTCTGGGAGATCAGACGTCTGTTAATAGATCTCTGCATGTTTATATGTGAGCCTAAATCTATAAAATCGTAGAAAGAGTCTTGAACTACAAAAAATACGGAATATACACAAAAAGGAAACTGCTCGGTTTGATTTTGTGTATCGCTATTGTAAGGTGTACAGTTTATCAGAATAATTACATTATTTACAGTCAGTGAATATACCACTTAGCATACCTATCAGTCTAATGATTATGCTGTACAGGTGCACGTGCAGCTGTTGTTTTCGTTGTGGACTGCCGGTTGGAACCAGATCTTCAGGCCGGTGAACACCCCTCCTTGCGTGTCGCTCTAAACCCTTATTTTGTGACCAGGTCCTGATTTCCTAAAAGTTGGGGAAGAAAATCATCATAATTAGCTTTTTTGCATCCAGCATACGTCGGAGGTTTCACCACAGGCCGAGTCATACCAAATTCCGAGGTACATACTATTGTTGTTTATTATAACGTTAGCTTAGAATTTGGCAAATACTAAGTGAGTATCTGACACATACACCTCTGACAAAGGAGGAGGAAACACTAGCTGTAGTGTTTTCATATGCATTCTGACTGTGTGGCTCAGTACTGTAGAATCGGAAATTGTCACCGCCTATGCATCATGTATGGTTTGGAGATAAAACTATAAATTTGAAGAAAACTAACGTTAGATATTCGGTAAAAAAACCATTTAAAAACTGTATTTAAAGTACAATATCGACAATCAAACAATATTTCACTGTTGGGAGGTGACTTAGTGTATGTGTCTTCAACAAAAATTGATTAACCTGATCTGGTAAATTCTATGTCTATCTGACACACACACCTCTAACAAAGGAGGAGGAAACACTAGCTGTAGTGTTTTCATGTGCATTCTGACTGTGTGGCTCAGTACTGTAGAATCGGAAATTGTCACCGCCTATGCATCATGTATGGTTTGGAGATAAAACTATATATTTGAAGAAAAATAACGTTAGATATTCGGTAAAAAAAAAAACATTTAAAAACTGTATTTAAAGTACAATATCGACAATCAAACAATATTTCACTGTTCGGAGGTGACTTAGTGTATGTGTCTTCAACAAAAATTGATTAACCCGATCTGGTAAATACCATGTCTATCTGACACACACACCTCTAACAAAGGAGGAGGAAACACTTGCTGTAGTGCTTTAATATGCATTCTGACTGTGTAGCTCAGTGGTGTTGAATGGGGGATTGTCACCGCCTATGCACCATGTATGATTTGGAGAGGACTTTATTTCTAAAAGGAAAGTAGATATTTGGTAAAATAAATTAAAAACTGTAATTAAAGTGAAATATCTACAATCAAACAATATTTCACTGTTCGACTTGCTGTATGCGTGTCTTCAACAAAAGTTTATTAAAAATACTGTCTATCTGACACACACACACAAAGGCGAAGGAAACACCTGCTGTAGTGTTAACATACTGACTCTGTGTGGCTCAGTGCTATAGCCTCGGGGATGATCACCGCTTATGCACCATGTATGGTATGGACAGTACTTTTTTTCTAATCATCATTTCTAAAGGAAAACTAGATATTTGGTAAACAAAAATCAAAAACTGTATTTAAAGTGAAATATCTATAGAAAATATCCCACTGTTCGAAGGTGACTTCTTGTATGTGTGTCTTTAACAAAAGATGATTAACCTAATCTTTGTAGGCAATTGTGTTTAACTGCTGCTTTTGATAGAAATTTCCAAACACTTGCCTTTTTGAAAAGCCTTGACCCTTCGCAGCGTCTTGTTCTAGGTACTGCACGTCCCTCCTGCTCTATGGTCACTCCTCCTGTCACGTAAATAAGGTTGATAATTTAATACAGTTCTCCGGAATGGTGAATTGCATAGAAAACGTTCTAATGTATGATTCGCATTTTAGACTTTTTAATGTACGCACTGTCTGATATCAATAGATAAATGCCTCTTATAATTATCGTTTTTTCCAAGTGCAATAGTCCCACATGGTCTTCATGACTTGCACTGTACTATATAAAACATTATACATTTATCCATGAAGTGTGCACGTGTGTATCCTTGTGCACGATAAATTTCTACGCATATATTGTCAGTTTTCTGTCTCCAACAATGATAAAATACCACATCTGGCATGGTAACAAAAGCTGATCTATACTGTTAGCAAACTGTGAGCATGATACAGCATATCTCTATACAAGAGTCCGTCGACACAGTATTCCTTACATCAGGAACGTTTTACATACAGAGCCTATACTATGAGTTAGAAACAGCACAAGTATAACAGCGTTTCAAAGTTTCTATTCCCCTCGCGACGTTCTCGCAATGACAACTTCAAAACATGTCCGTATTGTGTAGCTGACAATGGTTGAGAGTTTAGTTCGCTTACCTGGGAAAACGTAATGCTGCCTCCTGTGGCACCTGCTGATGGCTGACTGAGGAGGAAATACGATGACTTGCGCTTGTCTGGTGGGATGACTTCACTCGCGTGGGCGTTTAATCAACAATCTTGTCTTTTGCAGACTTCATTCTAGGTTTTTGAAATTGTTCAGAGGTTCACATTTCCCCGAGGCAGTGTATGGGGGGATTAGAAAACACAGACAAATCTGAATGCAATTCTGACGACAACACGTCAGTATGTTTGAATAAATCAAAGTACGTAGTACCCTTTCTTCAGCAAACATTTCTAATTCTGAACTAGTCGTGAATTTAGATACACTATATTTACACTGAATGAACATTACGAATCGTTGAAAATTTACAGCAGTTTTCCAAATGAATGTACCTAACTGCACTTCTGGATAAATTGCATGGTATATGTGTACATTTTCAGCTTTTCATGTGTCATACTTATGATGGGGACCTCTTACTGGGGCACAAAACCCATATTTCGTAAGCGTCAGTTGCCTATAGTAAGCTAATGCTACTGAAGTGGTGTTCCAAACAATATCTGCAATATGACTTCCCGGAATAAGACTGACCGACGGGACTCTTGGCTTGCATAAGCTGAGTTGAGTATTGAATTCATGTAACTTCTACTCTTTTGTTTCTTTACGGAATGTTTACATATATCCGTCTGCAAATTAGGAGGAACTTTACCATATGAGAGGGTCCTTAACTCACAATACACCAATCACCTTCTAAGTAAAGAGCTTCAATCTGTGTTTCAAACGACAACTTCGTATTAAGTTATATTTTTCACACAACCAAAAGGGTACATGTACGTAAGAAATGCTTGCTTTATATCGTGAACTGTCACGTGTAACATCAATGGTCTCAAAAATTACATTGATATTGTTACTGATACTACAAATGTTCTGCTATTCAGATGTGCAACTTCAATGCGCACGTTCTTATGTTACATTAACAGCGACTCATACATAAAATGTACATGTAACGTTATAAGTATAAGTATGACATTTACATCAGCCAAGTAAAACTCATAATGTGCGTTGGCTTTCATTGCCCCAAAACTGATACATCTGCCATACGTTCTAAATTGATTTAATCTTCAAGTTACAGTTGTAACATGATATGTTCTTTTCTCTCTTCTGGTCACAGCATTCTTTTCATGCAGTACTATACACTGCATTGAACATACAACAGTTACTGTAAATGTCCTTTAGATACACGATACGCGCGCTCACCATTGATAATGAATGAATGAATGAATGAATGACCTTTATTGTACATTTGTGCTCAAACAAGCTAAGTACAGGTCGTAGCGCTAGTGATAAGGTACAATTTTGACAAAAAAGGTGTCTTATCATCTCTACATATGCTAATACATTCAAGTATGTACAAGTTCAACTTCTTCTCGCTTCTTAAAGCAGTTATAAACATAAGGACAAATGGAATCAATAATATATGGCTTATCTAATTGCATGAGAAATATAAATTTTTCCGTGGTATTCAAGTATTGGAAATTTGGGAACATAAGTTGTATATTTTCAAAAAGGACGTTTCTTTCGTTGTTGTATAAAGTACATTCAACAATAAAGTGGCACTCATCCTCTATCTTATTCAAGTTACAGTATTGGCAGATTCTTTCTTCCAGAGGAATGTGGTTATGTCGGCCTTTTTCAATGTGGAGTCTATGTGAACTAATGCGGAGCTTTGTGATGGCTGTTCTGTGCCGAATGTTTGCAATCTTTAAGTATTTCTCGTCGTTGTAAGTAGTTTTAAGTAATCTGTATGTTCGTAATTTGTTGTTGCTGCGCATTGCTGTTACGAAAGATTGAAGGTACATATCTTTTAAACGTTGGTCGATGGATGAAATCAATTGTGATGGATTTAGGACAGATGATATGGGAGAGTGCCAGACATAGCCAAAACCACATTCCTCTAGCGTCTTGCGGACTCCAGAAGCCCAGCATTTAGCGCCTAATGTGTCCAGTTTACGTTGACACAAAAGAGCATCTGCTGATAGACTATCAGCTGGCACGTTCTGGCGTACTCTAATATACTGTTTGATGGCGTTAAGGGATGCTTCTAGTTTAAGAGGGTGTCTTCCAAGTTCTGCCATTACGGCCAGGTTACATGCGGATCTGGGGACATTCAATGATTGTTTACAAAATTTTAAATGGATAGCTTCAATTGGTGATGATACTTCCTTCTTTTCAAGTGTCAACCAATCTGCAGCTAATACATACTTCCTACATGCAAACATGCCATGATGAACTAAAACTGAACGACCATATGCCCGTTTGCTATGATCACTATACATTTACTTTTATAAAGTATTCACCTACTCACCTCCACTATTTACATGGGCACAAATGTGCTCGAGTACATTTGATAGTCATCAGAGTTACATAATTGACCATATATGACATTGTATTCTACTATTATGAATAATGACCTTAGCATCATCACCATTATGAAATACAGAAATATTGGCTTGCTTAAGTTCTATATATTCTAATAGCAAAAATGTATGATGAGATAAACGGACAGTGCAAAAAAATCACCATAGATTGTGCATATTGTTGGGGGAAATGTGACCCCTTAACAAAACAACAGGGCTAGTAAAGAGATGGCAATCCATGAAGAATAAAATATCACTTTTCATTGTCATAGATATCTTGACTGCCCTTTGTTTCTGAATTTTCCAGATTTCATACGAACAACTTTACTACTCATCTGTATATCCACTTCAAAAACAACGTGACTCTGCATAAGGTTGATCTTAGTCAAACATTCTTTCATTCATGTCATTGTTGCAACCAGTTTATTTGCCTAGACCAAGGAGGTTAACCTCCTTGCCTAGACGTTCTACCCGAGATCAGTCTTCTCACACGGAATGTTGTTTACAATTTGACCAGCCGCCATGTTGTTTACGATACCGATAGGGACATTTTTATCGGGTTGTTTCCCACTCTTTGCCCTCCACACAGCAAACACAACGCCACCACCAACAACAATTATGATAGCAACTGTAATGCGAACGATCCATCCTATCGACATGGTAACAGATTTTGGAATTGGCTTTAGGGCCCGTGTCATTTCCGTCATTGTTTTCGATGCCTGTGTCACTATTGTCATGGCCAGTGCCTCTGTACCGTCTGACATATGCAAAGCTTCAGTCATTTCTGTCATGTCTAGTTCCGATGTCATTTGTGTCATGTTCAGTGCCTGTGTCATTTGTGTCATGTCCAGTGCCTGTGTCATTTCTGTAATGTTCGGTGCCTGTTTCATTTCTGTCATGTCCAGTTCCTGTCTCATTTTTGTCATGTCCAGTGCCTGTCTCATTTCTGTCATGTCCAGTGCCTGTCTCATTTTTGTGACGTCCAGTGCCTGTGTCATTTCTGTAATGTTCGGTACCTGTGTCATTTCTGTCATGTCCAGTTCCTGTCTCATTTTTGTCATGTCCAGTGCCTGTCTCATTTCTGTCATGTCCAGTGCCTGTCTCATTTTTGTCACGTCCAGTGCCTGTGTCATTTCTGTAATGTTCGGTACCTGTGTCATTTCTGTCATGTCCAGTGCCTGTCTCATTTTTGTCATGTCCAGTGCCTGTGTCATTTCTGTAATGTTCGGTACCTGTGTTATTTCTGTCATACCTTCCTCTGGTTGGGATATTTCAGCCTTATGCAGTTTTGTGAACGTACTCGTCCGTAATTGGTTTAAACTGCTGCTGGTTGTTTGCAATGGAGACAAAGTGGTGATATTAGGCTGATAATCAGCCATAGGACAGGGACTGTCTAGCGGACAGGGCTTTGGATAACATTCCGAGATATCTAGTTTATACAGTTCTACCCCCTCTAACATCAGAGGTGTTTTACATCGGAACAAGCTACGGTGTTTGTACATCTCATGTGCCATTAAATTCGTCGTGAGCAAGTGCACGCAAAAGTCTACTATCCGATATCGGCACCATTCCATCGCTTTCGCCAAGTCAATGAGCCAACCTATATCGCAGTCACAGTGAAAAGGATTACCCCATACGATTGCCCTGTATCTGTTAGCTTTGTTTGACCCCCTTGCCATGTCAATTCCTAGATCACAGGAAGCAAAGGTGGTGAGTTGGTTGTAGGAAATGTTCACCCGTGTTAACCTTGGCAAGACCGACTTGGCGGGAAAGAGATTGACACAGAAAATTTCATTTTGGGACAGATCTAATAGGTCGAGATTTGGTAGTTTCTTGAGACATTTCCAGGAGAAATATTTGATACTGTTGTTATGTAAGTTGATAGTGTGCAAACTGCCCATTGCCAAGCACGGAAAGGTACACAGGGCATTGTTGGGAAGTTGAAGATCATGAACTCCGTTAGGAATTTCATCAGGAACACTCACCAAGCCCTTGTTGTCACAAGATATTTTAGTTACTCCTCCCCAAGAATAAAATTCTACATCACATCCTAGCGATTGCAGTTTTAAAACGCCAGGGGTCTTACTTGCTACGATCACATGAAAAACGATGAAAATATTAACAATTAACATGGTCTGGGAGATCAGACGTCTGTTAATAGATCTCTGCATGTTTATATGAGAGCCTAAATCTATAAAATCGTAGAAAGAGTCTTGAACTACAAAAAATACGGAATATACACAGAAAGGAAAGTGCTCGGTTTGATTTTGTGTATCGCTATTGTAAGGTGTACAGTTTAGCAGAATGATTGCATTATTTACAGTCAGTGAATATACCACTTAGTATACCTATCAGTCTAATGATTATGCTGTACAGGTGCATGTGCAGCTGTTGTTTTCGTTGTGGACTGCCGGTTGGAACCAGATCTTCAGGCCGGTGAACACCACTCCTTGCGTGTCGCTCTAAAACCCTTATTTTGTGACCAGGTCCTGATTTCCTAAAAGTTGGGGAGGAAAATCATCATAATTAGCTTTTTGCATCCAGTATACGTCGGAGGTTTCACCACAGGCCGAGTCATACCAAATTCCGAGGTCCATACTATTGTTGTTTATTATAACGTTAGCTTAGAATTTGGCAAATACTATGAGTATCTGACACACACACCTCTAACAAACGCGAAGGAAACACCTGCTGTATTGTTTGCATACTGACTCTGTGTGGCTCTGTGCTATTGAATCGGAAATGGACACCGCCCTATGCACCATGTATGTCATGAAGAGGACTTTTTTTCTAAAGGAAACTAACATGCATTGGCATAATACCGGTAGTAAGACTTATACCGGTAGATTAAAAATACTGGAACTTAAAGAGATCTACACATGCAACAATAGTTATTTCTGAGCTGTGCACACTTCAGACATCTAGGTGTCCAATACACCATTTACAAAACATCGATAACAATGCATTCGAAGACAACAAGGCCAAAAGTTTTCAGTATACTTTTTTTTAAATTTCGGGGTAGGCAGCTCGTCGTGGGACGAACACACTGTCACATTCATTGCCAAATTTATATAGATCATAATTACACATGCTCACGGCACAAGATGAACATGATTCAACAACAATCTTGAATTTCTGTTGGTGACCTACAACTCATGTAAAAGTGTGAAGAACCGTTGCATAATAGCCCGGATCTACGACTGAATGGGCAAAATTGAACGTACGCAGCCATTTTCCCGCCATTTTTATATCTACGCTAGCAGTGAAGTGTTACGTCATAGCGGTTGTGACGGACAGAAGTTAAATGAAAATTCTTGACAGTATACGTCCGTTTTCTCATGACATTTTGTATGCTCATGCAGGTTTATGTTTTATGCATTTACTGACAGAAAAGGAAGGAACATCAGAGGATGTATAAATGTACATAGCGGCAGTTAATTGTGCCGTGTTTCTTCCAACCGGTATTTTGTACCCCCTCCCAACCACGCGCCCGTTCGCCGTGTAATTCCGCGGCGTGTTACAATTACAATATTACGCTTTTAGCAGGACAAGAGTGGCAGAAAAGTTACACAGAAGAAGTGGCAAGGGTAACCTATAACAGCAACATGTAACCGGAGAAAATGATGCGTTGACAATTTGTCAAATCAGTATGGCTAGAGAAATCGTCGTAAACGTACCGGTATTATGATAATAGATGTTAGACATATCTTTTAAAAAAAGTCTTAAAACATTGAAACATCTACAGGCAATTGTGTCTACCTGCTGCTTTCGAGAACAATGTCCAAACACTTGCCTTTTTGAAAAGCCTTGACCCTTCGCAGCGTCTTGTTCTAGGTACGGCACGTCCCTCCTGCTCTATGGTTACTCCTCCTGTCACGTAAATAAGGTTGATTTTTTAATACACTTCTCCGGAATGGTGGATTGCATAGAAATCGTTCAAATGTATGATTCGCATTTTGAACTTTCCAAATGTACGTGCTGTCTGCATATCAATAGATGGAGGCCTTTTATAGCTTTGTCGAAGTGCAAAGACCCACATGTTTTTATTACATGCACTGTACGATATAAAATATTATACATTTATCCATGAAGTGTGCACATGACTGTGTATCCTTGTGCACGATAAATTACTACGTATGAATTGTCAGTTTTCGGTCTCCAACAATGATAAAATACCCCATGTGGCATGGCAACAAAAGATGGTCTATACTGTTAGCGAACTGTGTGCATGATACAGCATATCTCTATACAAGAGTCCGTCGACACAGTATTCCTTACATCAGGAACGTTTTACATACAGAGCCTATACTATGAGTTGGAAACAGCACAAGTATAACAGCGTTTCAAACTTTCTATTCCCCTCGCGACGTTCTCGCAATGACAACTTCAAAACATGTCTGTATTGTGTAGCTGACAATGGTTGAGAGTTTAGTTAGCTTACCTGGGAAAACGTAATGCTGCCTCCTGTGGCACCCGACGATGGCTGACTGAGGAGGTAACACGATTTGCGATTGTCTAGTGTGATGACTTAACTTGCGTGGGCGTTTCATCAACGATCTTGTCTTTTGCAGACTTCATTCTAGGTTTTTGGAATTGTTCAGAGGTTCACATTTTCCCGAGGCAATGTATGGGGGGATTAAGAACACAGACAAATCTGAATGCAATTCAGACGACATCACGTCAGTATGTTGGGATACATCAAAGTATACCAGTGCGTTTCTTCTTTTCAGCAAACATTTCTAATTCTGAACTAGTCGTGAATTTAGATACACTATATTAACAATGACAATGACAATGATATTTATTAACACTAAATGAGCATTACGAATCATTGGTACTTGACGAAAATTTTCATAATGCGTGAACCCAACTGCACTTCTGGATAAGTTGCATGGTATGTGTGCACGTTTTCATAATTATGATGGCGACCACTTATTTACTGAGGCACAAAACCCACGCGTCAGTTGCCTATAGTAACCTAATGCTACTGAAGTGGTGATTCTTCACAATATTTGCAATATTACCACGTGGAATAAGACTGACCGGTGTGACTCTCCATTTACATTAGCTGAGTTTACGACCGAATGCAAGTAACTGCTAGTGTTTTGTTTTGTTTTGCTCTGTTTTGCCCTGTTTTGTTTTGATTCACGGTGGTCCGGTTGCTAGGCTAAAATCCCCATTGCTATGTGAATAGGCCGCACCCACGTGCACTATTGTCACGGCGGGATGCCACCTCTGACTTGCCGGCAGAAATCGGCACAAATATCTTTTCAAGATAACATGCGACCTGACAATCGTATTGAAAATACAAAGTATAAAACTATCAGAGAAATGTGTTGGTTCTGGAACTATGTAAAATTCAAGAGCTGACATCTTAATGTAACGTTCCTCGGGAACAAAATGCGTCGCATGCACAGAGGTCACTCTCGGCCGTTGAACTTTGCACTGACAAAACTCAACTTCATTTTCGTGTAAAACAGTACCTTACTACATTATCTAACCTTCTGTCCTGCGAAAATACGGCTACGTCCTCAAATTTTGGATGTCTAGGAGATTTAACTTATTTTTACGAATTTTTGAGGTACATTTTCTCCTTTTTCGGTGAGGACCTAAGAGCTTCCGACTTGCAAATTTCCCAGAATTCACAGCGCCAGGGTTACGGATATAATGACCCGTGAGGTCATAGGGGGAAACCAAGTGTTTCAAATGATTAGTCGTTTTTAGTTATATTTTTCACACAACCAATAGTATAAAATGTCTGCTGATATTGTCAGATATCACGTGTAACATCAATGGTCTCAAAAAGTACATTAATATTGTTACTGATACAACAGCTGTACTTCTATTCAGATGGGCAACATCAATACGCACGTTCTTATGTTTTATTAACATCAACTCGCGCATAAAGTATACATGTATATGTATATGTATATGAACATCAACCACGTGTACGTAAAACTCACAATGTGAGTGGGCTTTTATTGCCCAAAAACTAATACTTGTGCTTCACTCTAGTTTTACTTCTGGTGATTAAGTCTTCAAGTTAAAATTGTGACATATGTTCTTGTGCCTAGGCCTCTTCTCGACACTGCATTCTCTCCATGCAATGTCGTACACTGTATTGAACTGTATATGTCATTATCAGCATACACGATATAATCACAATAGTTCATTTTTGTCAAGTGCCGGGGAACCATTCTTACGCCACGTAAAACTCATAATGTGCGTTGACCTTCATGTTTTTTGCCAAAAGCTAATACATGTGCCACACTCTCTTGTGTGATTTAATCTTCAAGTTACAATTGTAACATGATATGTTCTTATGTCTTTCTGGTCACTACATTTTTCATGCAATGCTGTACACTCTCTAGCGTGATTCAATCTTCAAGTTACAATTGCAACATGATATGTTCTTTTGTCTCTTCTTGTCACTACAATTTTCATGCAATGCTGTACACTGTATTGAGCGTGCAACCGTGCAGGTTACTATCAACGTACACGTTACAATCACAATAGTTCATTCTTTTTAGTGTAACAATTCTGCAGATGATACTGCTTCCTACATGAAAACATGCCACGATGGACAAAAACTGAATGGCCATATGTCTGTTCATACTATGATCACTTTCACATTTACTCTTTTAAAGTATTCCTCTATTTAGATGGGCACAACTGTACGAATAGTGATGATAGTTAAATAACTTATCATATATATAAAATTGCATTCTACAATCATGAATCATCACCATCATGAAACACAGAAATATTGGCTTGCTTATGTTCTATATATTCTAATAGCAAAAAAAGTATGATGAGATAAACGGACCGTGCAAAAAATCACCATTGATTTTGCATATTTTTGGGGTAAATGTGACTCTTAAGAAAACAACAGGGCTAGTAAAGAGATGGCAATCCATGAAGAATAAAATATCACTTTTCATTGTCATAGATATCTTGACTGCCCTTTGTTTCTGAATTTTCTAGATTTCATACGAACAACTTTACTACTCATCTGTATATCCACTTCAAAAACAACGTGACTCTGCATAAGGTTGATCTTAGTCAAACATTCTTTCATTCATGTCATTGTTGCAACCAGTTTATTTGCCTACGTCCTGCCCGAGATCAGTCTTCTCACACGGAATGTTGTTTACAATTTGACCAGCCGCCATGTTGTTTACGGTACCAATAGGGACATTTTGACCGTGTTGTTTAACCCCACCCTTTACCCACCACACAGCAAACACAACGCCACCAACCACAACAATTATTATAGCAACAGTAATGAGAACGATCCATTCTATCCACATGGTAAGAGATTTTGGAATTGGTTTTAGGTTCCGTGTTATTTCCGTCATCGTTTCTAGTGCCTGTGTCACTATTGTCATGTCCAGTGCCTCTGTCCCTTCTGTCATATGCAAAGCCTCAATCATTTCTGTCATGTTTGGTGCCTGTGTTATTTCTGTCATGTCCAGTGCCTGTGTCATTTTTTTCATGTCCAGTGGCTGTGTCATTTCTGTCATGCCCGGTACCTGTGTCATATTTGTCATGTCCAGTGCCTGTGCCCTTTTTGTCATGTCCAGTGCCTGTGTCATTTCTGTCATATCCAGTACCTGTGCAACTTCTTTCATGTCTGTCACCTTACTGAGTGCAGTTACCACCGTCAACATGTCATTTATGGTCTTAGAAATGCCTTTCTCTGGTTGGGACATTCTAGCCTTTTGCAGTTTTGTGAACATAATCGTCCGTAATTGGTTTAGACTGCTGCTGGTTGTTTGCAATGGAGACGGAGTGGTGATATTAGGCTGATAATCAGCCGTGGGACATGGACTGTCTAGCGGACAGGGCTTTGGGCGACATGTTGAGACATCCAATTTATACAGCTCTACGCCCTCTAAGTTTGGTGGTGTTTTACAACGGAACAAGTTCCGATGTTTGTACATCTCACTTGCCATTGGGTTCGTCGTGTACAACTTAAAGCAAGAGGGAATCAGTTTTTGTCGGCACCATTCAACCTTTCCCGCCAAATTAATGAGCCAACCTATATCGCAGTCACAGTGGAATGGATTACCCCATACGATTGCACTGTAGATGAGCACATTCGCTTTGTTTGACACCTTTGCCATGTCAATTCCTAGATCACAGGAAGAAAACGTCGTAAGGCGGTTTTGCGAAACGTCCACTCGTCGTAGGGAGGGCAAGACAGACTTGACGGGAAAGAGATTGACACAGAAAATCTCATTTTGGGACAGATCTAAATGATCGAGATTCGGTAGTTTCTTGAGACATTTCCAGGAGAAATATCTGATGCTGTTGTTACGTAGGTTGATTTTGCGCAGAGTGCCCAGTGCCAAGCACGGAAATGTATGCAGAGCATTGTTGGAAAGCTTAAGGTCATAAATTTCCTTTGGAATTTCGTCAGGAACACTCATCAAGCCTTTGTTGTCACAAGATAATTTAGATGCTCTACCAGAAGAGGAGTAGAAGTCTACATCACATCCTAGTGATACCAATTTTGACACGTCTGGGGTATTTCTTGCTACGATGACATGGAAAATGATAAAAATATGAAGGATAAGCATACAGGGAGATATCAGACGCCTGTTAGATCTGCGTGACATGTTCGCCTAAGAGTCAAAATCTACAATCAAAAGCCTGAAGGAAAAACAATTTTTCTAAACTACAAACACTGAATGTATCATCACTGTACGTTCTACAGTTGATCAGAATGATTGTATTGTTAACATTCAGTGACAATATCTCTTGTGTTGGCACGCCAAACAATGCCAAACAATCAAAAGGACTTGATATACATGTGAATGTGCACACCGTTATCTATGTTCGTGTCGGTGTCGGTGATCAGTGTCGGTTGGAAGTTGATCTTCAGGCCTGTGAACACCGCTTCTTGCGTTCAGCCCCAACACCCGGTTGTGGACGAGACTTCTGAGGTTTTCTTCCCAAGAACTTACTCTGATCTCCTAAAATATGGAGAAGAAAAATGCTTAAAGAAATTTGTTGCATTCGGTAGTTCGCCAGTTCCATCCCCACCCTTATTGTTGTTTTCTTCTAACTTGGCGTTTGGGAAAGTGCATGGCAATTCAAGACACACGCCAACAACGTTACCAATGGACTATGCAAGGAGGTTAAAAAAATTACCTTTAGAGAAAAACTGCTGAAATGTCTTTATCTGTATCACAGTTGAGTTGCTGAGTTGCGAAATTGTCTGACCTGTTCTTTGTACACAAATGTATCGAGCAACGAATACTATTCTGAAGAAAAATATCTAGATACATACCTTTTCGCAAAGTATTAGCTGCGCCTTGACCTGGGTAAGCCACTTGCTTCCTGCTGTATGTGACTCCTCCTGTTTCGAAAAAGAAGGCTTATTTATTTGTCTGCCTTTCTTTTGGGATGGTGGATTGCATAGAAAACTTTTAACTACAATACTTGTTGCTGTCAGATATGATGAGATGGATGCCTCATATTATTGTCTAAATTACAACAGACTCACACGGTCGTCAGGAGACAGAACTGTACTATCTTGTACAAAACATTATATTTGTAGGGTGTGCCGATGAATGACTACGTATTGAATGCCATGTTTTCTGTCTCCATATCAAAAGAGAAAAATTCTATAGTACATTGTACTTTGTGTATACAGCAACACGTTTATGTACAGGTCTGCCGAAACGAACTACACTTCGTCAAAAACGTTTACGTACAAAATTTCAATCAGTAGTCAAAAGACAGCTTGTATTCCTATTCTGTCCCAACTTTTTCCTAATGGCTTCTTGAACAGCTTTCTGTCAGTGGCTAACAATGGTTGATGATTTACTTACCTGAAGATACCTAATGTGCTGCCTCCCGCAGCACCTGACGATAGCCGACAGAGGAGGAAATACGATGATTTGTGATTGTCTAGTGTGATGACTTCACTTGCGTAGGCGTTTTATCATCTATCTTATCTTTTGCAGACTTCACTCTAGGTTTTTGGAATTTTTCAAAGGTCCACATTTCCCCAAGGCAGTGTGTGGGGAGATGAGGAAAACAGACAAATCTGAATGAAATTTGGATGACAGCACGTCTATTTTTGAATAAATCAAAGGATGCGCCCGTCCAGAGACAAGCATTTCTAACTCTGAGCTTGTCGTGGATCTAAATTAATATATAAATACACTATAGCTAGTATTTATCTACACATAACATATCTTACGAATCGTTGGAGGGTTGATTACAATTTTCCGCGGATCCGAATGAGCACTGCTCTTCTGGATAATGTGCTTTATGTGTGTGCACGTTTTCAGCTAAATACGTGTTATTACTAATGACGATGACAAAACTTTTGAGGCACAAAATCCACATTTTCATAATCAGGCGTCAGTTGCCTTACCCAACCCTAATAAACTGAAGATTTTTATTTTTTTGCAATATCACCTCGCGAAATCCACCTGACAAGCAGGACGCCAGTGTTGCATTGGCTGAGTTGAGTGAATAACTTCTACTGAAACATGTTGGTTTGTTTACGCAATGTGTAGACGTCTGTCTGCAAATAGTGAGGAACTTTTCGACTCAACGGCGTCTATGGCTAAATTAATCATCTACTGAGTAAAGAGCTTCAATCTGTGTTTTAGGCAGTTTATCATCTTTAATTCTATTGATTGCATTTACTGAATTCCAGTTATGGAAAACAATGGAATTATGCAATTTTCTAATTTATTATCATTTCCCACTTTTGTTACATCCCAAGCAACACAAGTATGAAAACAATCAACCCAGCCGTGTATTAGTTTTGTTCATATGACGGACGGACGGACGGACGGACACACACACACACACACACACACACACACACACACACGCTAGTAAAAACATAATCTCCATGCATATTTCATGGAGGCAACAAAGCGATATCTTTTTTTTTTACTGTACGCAGGTGATATGCTGTATGCTCTTATGTTTTCAAAAAAAAAATATGTTGCCTCCTGTGGCACCTGACGATGTACGACTGAGGTGAAAATACGATGAGTTGCGATTGTTTAGTGTGATGACGTCACTCGCTTGGGATTTTCATCAATGTTCTTGTCTTCTGCAGACTTAATTCTAGGTTTTTGGAATTGTTTGTAGGCCTACATTTTCCCCAGGCATAGAGTGGGGGGGGGAGGAAAACAGACAAATCGAAATGCAATTCAGATGGCAGGACGTCAATACATTTTTTTTTGTATTTGAATATTTATATGGAGGTACTCGATCAACAACAAGCATAGGTAAGCATGGGCTAGTCGTGAAAATGATAAATACACTACAACTACACTTAATGAACATTGCGAATCGATGGAACATTGACTTTACCAAATGACTGAACTGCTCTTCTGGGTAATTTGCATGGTATGTGTACATCGGTAAGCATTGGCTAGTCGTGAATATAAATACACTACAACGTCTTGATGAACGTTACGAATTGATGCAACATTGACTACACTTTACCAGATAAGTCAACCCAACTTCTGGATAGTTTGCATGGAATGTGTGTCTGTTTTCAGTCGAGTACGTGTTCATCACCTTAAGCTTGCCGACAGTTAGCTCTTGTTTATGCACAAACTAATATTTTCAGTTGCCTAACCTCTTCCTACTTAACTGAAGATTCTTTGTACAATTCCTGAAATATCACCTGGAATACATAAGACTGAATCTTCATGGCTAATTTGCATTAGCTGATCTGAGGATTGAACAGCTGCTAAATATTTGTTTGTTTACTGAAGTTATAGATGTCTGTAAATAGTGAGGAACTTTTCGACGTGATATAGTATTTTCCTACTATATACTAGTATTACTAATCATCTACTGAGTAATAAAGGGCGTCACTCAGAGTTTCAAACAGTCAGTCGTTTGAGAGTTTATTTGTCACATAACCACAAGTGTGCTTAGGAAATGGTCTGCTTAATACAGCAGTAGTATCATCAGCTATTATATATAACATTTAATGGTCTCAAAATGGTGCCAAAAGAACATTGTTAAGTTAATGATACGACAAATGTACTACCATATTTCAGATGTTTAGTGTCAAAACACATGATCTTATGTTATATTGATATGATTCGATTCCATGCATGAAATGCATGTACAAAATACATATAGGCATGTATACGTATATTTTTAACATCATCCACGTATAACGTACAATGTGCTGTGGGGATGTATGGCTATATTGCTCTGGTTTTGCTTTTGGTGAGATTACAATTACAATTGTCTCTCCCAAATACGGGACTTCCGTTTAACGTCCTATCCGAAGGACGGCCCGAGCTGGGTACTCATTTTCAATTGAGTGAAGTGAGGAAAGTCGTGTAAAGTGCCTTTCCCAAGGGCACAAGATCGGTAACACAGCAGGCGGATTCGAACCCGCAACCTCTCGGTCACGGGCCGAAGAAACTGCCACTGCGCTACACGGTTCCTAGTATGTTACATCAACTTATGCATAAAATGCATACACAGCATCTATATGCATGTAGGTCACGTATATTCAGTATATTCTTTATTTTCATTTATTTATTTGTTCAGCTGTTTACAAACAGCCAGGGCTGCCCAACTACCCGTAGGCTATTGCTAAGCTAGGGCTAACCCTGTATATTATTTACACCAGTCATGTGCCAGCTCTAGTTTTACTTCTGGTAATGTATGTTGGGATCTTCAAGCTACAATTTTACATTGCATGTTATGTGCTTCATTCAGTTTCACTACATTCCTGCCATGCAGTAATGCATTCTCTTTGAACATACAACTGTAAAAAGCTAGTGTCATTACCAATATATAAACGAGACGATTGCTAAGATTCCATTGTTTTCGCTAGTCAACTATTTTGCAGCAGATACATTCATGCACTTCCAACAATCAAACATACTGCATCAAAACATCTGACTGAATTGTCATGTCTCCGTTTGCTATGGTTACTTTTACATCATAAAGTATTCAACCACTGCCTTGTACTATTTATATGGCAAAATGTACAGAAATACATGCAATAACAATCATAGTAAGATCACATTACCGTGTGTAACATTGTACATTTATATATATACTATGATAGAGTATCTTTAGGGCATCGTCACTATGATAAACGTCTAAGTTGTGGGTAAAGGTTAACCCTATCTAGACCGGGATTTTTTTTTTATTCCTGGGGCCGGGGAGGATGCTAATGATATATATAAATAAGTGTGGTCTAGCAATAAAACCATGAAATCTCATAACTCAAACTGAAATTAGTAAATTCGGTAAAATATGCCTGTCAGAAACCCGTTGCCATGGCAACACGAAAATTTAAAATCACAAACTCTTACGCAAACTTTTTCGCAGAATTGTTGCCAACAATATTTTAGGAAAAGTCACCAAGTTTCGCGCAACGCCCGGCAGTTATACGACATTAAAGTTGGCGCAGGCACTTTTACCCCCCCCCCCCCCCCCCGTCTACATAGGGTTAAAAAACGACAGGTTGTCCATTTTGTCAGTAAGAATTTTGCTCTAGGTTGGAAGTCTTAGATACTTTCATTGTCATAGATATGTTCACTGTCATCTGTTTCCAAAACGTTTTCAGCTTTATTGGAATTCATTGTACCACTCATTGGAATCTCCTCCAGATGATATTGGGGAGTGTCAAAAACATATGACTCAGCGTAAGGTTGATCTTTGCCAGATATATCTTCATATGTGTCCGAGTCTTCGTCCTTGTTCTGTCTATGGTCAACTTGATGACTCGAAATGTTGTTTACAACGTGGCCAACCACCATTGTTTTCACAGATCTTATTGGGTCATTTTTACTGGCCTGTTTCCCTCTCTTAACCCGCCACACAGCAAATACTGCGCCTCCAACTATACCTAGAATTACAACAACTATTATAATAATGATAACAATCCATGCTAGCGAGATGGGGGCAGACGGTGCAGATGGCTTTAGGGTCTGTGTCATGTTCGGCGTTAATTCTGTGTTTATCATGGTCAAAATCTGTTCCATTTCTGACTCTGATCTAGAGTAAAGGTAACACTCCATTTCTGGTGCTTGTGTCAATATGGCTGCCGGGGCTGTCACGTGACTGAAGGTTACGTCATTTGCTTCTGTAAAGATAGAGGTCAGGGTAGAAATGTCGGTATCGGAAATATCATTTAACTTTGGGGGTGTCGGATATGTTTCGGCCTCTCGCAGTGTGGGGTACGTATTCGTCTGGAATAGTTCGGAGCTGCGATTCGTTGGTGGCAACGAAGCAGGAGTGGTGACGTTAGAGGGACTGTCATACATGTCTTCAATTTTCGTGGGACACGGATTGTCTAAGCGACAGGGCTGTGGTTTGTGCTTTGGTTGGAGGATTCGTAATGTTTTATTGAGTGTAAAACAATCTAAGATATCCAAGTTACGGAGTTCTACGTCCTCTAGCTCGGGGGGTGTCTTACACCGGAACAAAGAAGCATTGCTGAGCATATCACTTGCAAGTACGCGTCCCTGTAAGGAATTGGTACACCATTTGGTATTTCTACCCCGGCAAATTTCCACTAATTTCGCCGTTTCCGCGAGCCAGACCTGCCAACAGTCACAATGGAAAGGGTTAGCCCGGGCTGATACCACCCAACGTTTAGAATCGATGGTGTTTGTATTGTCAATGCCAAGATCACACAAGGGCAAATCGCTGATCATATTGAAGGAAACGTTCAAGAGTCGTAATTTGGTCAAGAAAGGCCTAACAGGAAAGAGATTGAGACAGTAAACTTGGTTCTGAGACAAATCTAGTTCAGCTAGCCTTGGCATGTTCTTCAGGCAGTACCAACGCACGTAACTGATATTGTTGTTCCTTAGGTTCAACCTATACAGACTGCCCAGCCCCGTACACGGAAAGGTGGTTATGGCGTTGTTAGGAAGCTGAAGGTCATACAGCGACTCAGGCAGCTCTGTAGGAATACTTGCCAAGCCTTTGTTGTTGCAATAAACGCTACATACGATTGGAAGGGATGGATGGTATGTCACATCACATCCTTGATCCTGAAGTTTTGAAATTTCCCATGCTTGATCTGCTACGTTTAGAGATACAAAGATTAAAACCAGAACGAAAAGCATGCTGGCCTTAGAGGATAACAGAAATCTACTAGACCTCTTTACGTATTGCATGGTGGCATGAATCTGACAACTAAGTAAAATACGTTAGATGACATGAACTATTACGTTGTGAACTTTATAACTTCAGTGTTTTGTTACAATTGTAGTTTGACAAATGTGCAAAGTTCCTCATCTACTAGTACCTCAGCAAATCAGGCTCCGCACCTGAGGCGTCACCAAAAAGTAAATGTGCAGACTTTCAATCAATTCTCTGTGTTTCAGTCACACTTTTAGCTGGGTGTTGATTTGTAGCAACAAAAGGTAGAAGTTGATTTTGCTATCCTTCTACAATTGTTTACAGTGGACTATTTTTCTTTGTTATAGTCAATACAGATAACAGTTAGTATAATTGACCGGTGAAAGCACCTGTTGCTGTATATATATACTGTTGCTTGAGAGTCGGTCTGGAGGCCCAAGAACACTTGACCACACCCAACTCCTCGGACAGGACGTCTCAGACGTTGTCTTGACCAGAAATCTCGATCTCTGCTTTGGATAATAAAGATATTCTGCCAGGAAATGTTGTTTGGACGACGGCTCAAATGAAATAGAAAAACAGCACAGCGTCAACCCTCTATCACATGCATTATGTGACTAGAGTTGTAGTCTTGTATTCTTAAAATCATATTTCATGACATAATCTTAACTTAGATCAGATGCTTTTTTTTCTTATCTTAACACGGAATAGTCACGTGCTCATTCCCTTGACTTACTTTCCAATCAAACAACTGAAAATACATATTGTATAGAAATACTGCCTACAGAAAAAACAGTTTTAAGAAATCTAGCCTTTCCAGAGAATACATGTACATGGAAAGATTCTTGAGGAACGTTCACATACTTTAAGTCCTTCCCACACCAGATAGGGTGGTACCTATCATTGTTTCAATGGCCCTTGGGTCACACAACTATGTGCAATCACTATAGCAATGGCTAATCCAACTACCACACTCATCCTATACTAATAAATGTACCTTTTCTAAAGCTGTCGGTATGACTAGGCCTGAGATAGAAAAATCGACTTACGAATGTAAGGAGAACACTCTAGCCACTTGGTTAAAAACGGATATATACCTTTTATAGAAAAGTCCCAATTTTTACACAGGCCCGGGGTTGATACACGTAGCTGCCGACCGCTGTTGTCGTGTCCCCTTCTGCGCAGGCAGAAGAAGAAGGTTTAATTGTCTGGCTACCTGTCTTTGCGAAGGTTGTTTACATGGTGTAATCATATTCCTTCGTGGTGTAATCATATTCCTACAATCTCTGCGCTCATCTTGAAAGACAAAGCATTGCAGCAATACGGAGGTATAGAAATGTTAAGTTAAAGTTGGCCGTGCATCTGTAAAAGGTACTTAGGGGTGGCCCCTGTCTCCATTTTTTGTTGCCCTTGGGCCACACATTTGTGCAAGCAAATAGTAACCATAGTCCGCTCGTAGTGATGTGTTTTTAACTACCATAACGCTACTATCCTTCATTAGTGCCGAGTGCTAAGCAGAGAAAGCAGTGTGCATATCTAAAAGGGCCTTCAAACTCAAACGGAATGAAGTATTTGCAAAATTCGTGCCACATTTGGGGCCATTCCGAGTGGGAATTCCAAATGGATCCCCTTCACACGAGAAGGAATGAGCCGAAATGCCGTCAGAATGAAAAGTCTTTTCTATTCCTGGGAATTCGTACTGTATTCGAGAAATTCTTACTGGATTCCAGATATTCGTTTGGCCACATTCGGGCAAGATTCGAAGTGGCTTGCCGTTTCTGTTCTCCATCGAATGAGATAAGAATGTTTCGAATAGTGTTGGAATGCCGCCGAATGCCGTCATTCTGCAGTTAGAATAGTTAGAATTCACTTCGAATCCACTTCGAATGCCAGCTGGAATGAAGTAAGAATGTCTGGAACACTCTACGAATTGCCAGGAATATGCCAGGAATAGAAAAGAATGTTCATTCCGACGGCATTCCGGTTGATTCTTGCTCTCGTGAGAAGGGGGCTTAAAGTATGACTCGGCCGGGAATCGAACTCACGACCTACTGAATGCAACTCAGCCATTACTTCAGTGGTATAGAAATGTGCTGTCATTTTAAACATCGGTATAAACTAAAAAAAAACAGACAGAATCAGAAACTTTACAAGAAAGCTACTACTTGTCAAGCACAAGCTTACTGTTGCTGAAAACATTTGTCCCTGTGACAATTGTCACTGTTGTCTTCCCTGTATAAAGGAACGTTTGCGAAGCTTACCTGACGAAACACTGCAATGACTAGCTTGTGACGCTGCCTTCTGTGGCACCTGCCGAAACTCCAGTGAGAAGAACATACGCTGATATGATACGTCTGGCGTGATACGCGTGGGAGTTTCATCAGCTATCTTTTATTTCGTGACTTTGTTTTCTTGAAACCAATTTACAGGTCCATAGTTCCCGCCAGCAGTGTGTGGGTAAATGAAACAGACCAATCTGAAGCTAGCTCGGGAGATTACATGCCTCTCTAGGATGTAGAAACGTACGTGCGCTCTTTCTAAGTTAACTTTGGGTTGAAACTTTACTTGTCGCAGTGCTATATATAGGACCATTGTCTGGGGCTAAGCATCTGATGCCTCCTTGTGGAAAAGACTTGCACAACAGTTCTCTGACTCTATGAGACATATGTTACCCTCCTTTACCTTTGTTTGTTTAAACCTTTGTTTATTCATTGCCAAGAAGGTTTCTATGCTTTCGATGCCATATTTGTCTGTAGGCGGCCGGCTTCTCTGTTTATAGACATAATGCTTCAAATATGCATAGATATAACGTTGATATACGTTTGGTTATCATGGAAGCTCATCTGTGTTGGTAGTAATCATAGTACAATGCTATTTAAAACTTTATCCAACACAAATGTATACACGGATCATACTGGTTGTTGTAAATTTGATCCAAGTATACCCTTGTGTTGGAAAAAGTTGAGCAGAATTCTACTTTGATACGTATAATTTTGGTATGTGGTAGGTATTGGCCAATAGTGGACAATTTCGATTATTGGTCCAGGCCTGGTGGCCTTTATGGTACTGCATAACTTCCTGTCTTTTTATCTTTATCAATAGGTCGCATTTGTGTTTTAGAAGCTTTCTTGCTGACTGCTGACCCGTCCTTTAACACAGAGAACATTTGGGGGAACATTTTCGGGACAAGAGAGTTAACGCCTAAACTGTCTGTCTACTGTGTCAATGGTGAGTGAGTAGAGAACTACACCCTTTGCTTTAAAGAGCGTTTTAATTTCTCGATTCAACAGTATTTTACAGTCTGCTTCGCCTTGGCAACGATTATGCCACAGCAACTGTATTTCAGCTCATTGGTGCAAACACAACATCTATTCAGGTGCTGGACGCAAACTTATACGATGCCATGAACGTTCCTATAAATGGTACGTATTACACACAGTTTAGGTATTCATCATCAAGTACATACAAATTACAACGTGTAACATAGCCATTTAGTAATACATGCACATTTTACCATTTTCTAGACTTAGAGTTGTAGACTTGTAGTCTAAGTAATATTGTTCCGAAGTGTGCAATTGGCGGTCTACTGTTGCTACATACTAGTATTTAGCCATGTGAATCGTACCTAATGTTGTTCGTTATAGATATGTCTTGCAATCTTCATTCATCATACATACACAAAAACTTGAATTCATCATGAACATTGCATATCATTCAAGAGTCGACCATTCTAATACTCTGATTCAACTGTACATCGTCTTATTATGTTGATGGACTAAACCTTGTACCTTGATTTTAGAACTAAAAGCGGGTATCTCACTTAAACTGCGGCAAGTTGGTGGAGTCGCTGTGCCCGAGAAATTTTGCAGAGCGCTCAAAGAATCTTATGGATGAAAAGAAATATTCTTTTCACACTCTGTGTATCTTCTTAGTTATACTTGTACGTTCTGTGTGATTCAGTTCAGTTCAGGTCATCCTCATACGAGGTGCCATTAACAATGTCTAACCATGCGTTTCTATCAAGCATGGCGGCTAGCAGGTTGAAGTCTGTGTGATATGGTCATATAAAATCAAGGACAACACAAATCCAACTTGGAATGCAGCGACCCCACAGCTTCGGTGAGATACCCACGTAAGGATATTTACACAGTCGTTTGCTTTTTATACATTTCTAGCTTTATTACAAATGATTGTATCTCTTATTGGAATCTCCTCAAGATTATGTTGGGGTACTTAAAATACAGAACTTGGTGTAAGGTAAATTATCTTTGTCAGATATAGCTTAGATTGGTCACTATTTCAAGACCATTCTTTTGTCTTGGTTCTGTATGTCTGGCGTCTACTTACAGACTTGTTGTTCACAAATTGGCAAACAGCTAATTGTTAGGTCAATTGTTAATGGACGAATCTTTAATGCCATTTCTATTATAAAAATACAGTTTAAATTTTTGATGGCGACATATTTTCACCATGTCGCCGTGAGCGCAGATGGTGCAGGGCGTCGCAAAGGTGGTCCCCCGAAATTTTGAAATCACGACCCTCTGCATATTGACGGGACTTAGGGCAATGGTTTGATTACGCTATACGCACAATTCCTCCATTACGTTTTACGGTAAATTCCGGGGAGCTACAACGCATTACGAAGAATTTAAAGAGTCAATCACGCTCTACGCAAAATGCACTGATTACGCTCTACGGTGAATTATGCGATCTGTCTACGCTCTACGTAAAATCAAAACGGCCGATTACGCTCTACGCAAAAGGGCATGCAGGCCCCCATTTCTGTTGGGGGCGTCAACATGGCTGCCGGGGCTGTCACGTGACTAAAGGTCGCGTCGTTTGTATATACAGAGGCCATGGGAGAATTAATGGTATCAGAAATGCCACGCAACTTTGGAGATGTAGGATATGTTTCGGCCTCTTGCAGGGTGGGGTGCGCATTCGTCTAGTACGGTCTGGAATAGTTCGGAGCTGCGACTTGTTGGTGGCAACGAAACAGATGTGGTGATGTTAGAGGGACTGTCATACATGTCTTCAGCTTTCGTGGGACACGGATTGTCTAAGCGACAGGGCTTTGGTGTGTGCTTTAGTTTCGGGATTCGTAATGTCTTACTGTATGTAAAACAACTTGAGATGTCCACGTGACGGAGTTCTACGTCCTCTAGCTCGGGGGGTGTCTTACACCGGAACAAAGAAGCATTGCTAAGCATATCACTTGCAAGTACGTGTCTCTGTAAGACATTTGTGCACCATACGGTATTTTTATCCCGGCACTTTTCCACTAATATCGCCGTTTCCGGGAGCCAGACCTGCCAACAATCACAATGGAAAGGGTTACCCCGGGCCGATACCATCCATCGTTTAGCATCGATGGTGTTTGTACTGTCAATGCCAAGATCACAAAAAGGCAAATGCCTGATCATATTGAAGGAAACATTCAAGAGTTGTAGGTTGGTCAAGAAAGGCCTAACAGGAAAGAGGTTGAGACAGTAAACTTGGTTCTGAGACAAATCTAGTTCAGCTAGCCTTGGCATGTTCTTCAGGCAGTACCAACGCACGTAACTGATATTGTTGTTCCTTAGGTTCAACCTATACAGACTGCCCAGCCCCGTACACGGAAAGGTGGTTATGGCGTTGTTAGGAAGCTGAAGGTCATACAGCGATTCAGGCAGCTCTGTAGGAATACTTGTCAAGCCTTTGTTGTTGCAATAAATGCTACATACGATTGGACGGGATGGATGGTATGTCACATCACATCCTTGATCTTGAAGTTTCGAAATTTCTGATGCCTGGTCTGCTTCGTTTAAAGACACAACAAACAGAACCAGAAGAGAAAGCACTTTAGAGGATACCAGAAACCTAGTAGACCTCTTTACGTATTGCATGGTGGCATGATTGTTGCAAAATGTACCAATCAAGTTAATTACATTTGCTGGCATCTACTATTACGTCTTGTAATTTATAACTTCAGAATAATGTAGTTGGACAATAGGAGGTAACGTGTGCGACGTTCCTCATCCACTGGTATCTTTGCAAGTAAAGCAGGCCCGAACCCGAGGCGTCGCCAAAAAGTAAACGTATAAAGCACTTACGTGCAGACGTTAGATAAGTTCTCTATGTTTCAGCCACACGTTTAGTCGGGTGTTAATTTGTAGCAACAAACAGTAGAAGCTGATTTTTCTATCCTACTACAATTGTTTACAGTTGATAGTATTTTTTGTTCTACTCAATACAAATAACACGTACAGTTACTTTAATTGACCGATGAAAGCATCTGCTGCTGTATATGTCTACTGTTGCTTGGAAGTCGGTCTGGAGGCCCAAGAACACTTGACCACACCCAACTCCTCGAACAAGACGGCTCAGGCGTTGTCTTCACAAGAAACCTCGATCTTTAATTTGGGTAATAAAGATATTCTGTCAGGAAATGCTGACTGTTTAGAGGACGGCACAAAGGAATAAATCAGCTAGCTAGTGTCAACCATCTATCACGTGCATTATCTGACTGTATTTTTAAAACATTTATGACATATTTCCTGACATAATCTTTAATTATATCAGGAGCTCTTTTCCTACTTAAACACAGCTCAGTCACATTTCCTTGACATAGTTTCGAACTAAACAACTAAAAACACATATTGTATAGAAACACAGCATACTGTAGTGTTAAGAAATCCTGGCTTTCCGGAGAATGCATTGGAAGATTCTTGAGCAATGCCTACATATTTAAAGTCCTTACCTCACTAGATAGGGCTTTACTTATAATTTTTTTTCAATAGCCCTCGGCACATACAACTTTGTGCACTTAAAAGGGCTAATCCAACTACCATACTCTTTCTATGCTGAGCAAATTAAAAAGAAGTATGTACAAGACTTGGTACGATAGGACGGGGAACGAACTCACTACCTACGAATGTAAGGCCAAAACTCTACCCACTTGGCCATTTCGCAGGTCATAAAACGCTTACATACCTTTCAGAAAGGTCCCAAACATCACACCGGCCTGGGGTCACACATGCTTGTCGCTGTAGTCGTGTCACCTCCTGCGATGACGCAGACAAAAAAGAAGGCATAATTGTCTGGCTACCTGTCTTTGTAAAGGTTGATTACATGGTGAGCGTTTTGCCGACGCGTGGTGTGATCATTTTCCTACAATCTCTGCGCTCTTCTTGTAAGATAAAGCATATCATTGCAGCAATCTGGGAAATGCTAAGTTAAAGTTGCCGGTTCATCTGTAACAGATGCTTAAGCCCCCTTCACACGAGAGCACGAATGAGCCGGAATGCCGTCGGAATGAAACTTCTTTTCTATTCCTGGCTATTCCTGGCGATTCGTAGTGTGTTCTAACTGCATTCCAGCTATTCGTGCCCGTTTCTTTGGCTAGCCCGAAAGTTTTCGACATGTTAAAAACTGTCGAGGTGCATTCGAAGTGGAGAAATATCGAATGGCATTCATAAAGGATTCTAACTATTCCTACTGCAGTCTGACCGCATTCTGCGGCATTCCAACATTATTCGAAACATTCTTATCTCATTTGACGGAGAATCGACACGGCAAGCCATCTCGAATCCTCCCCGAATGTGGCCGAAAGAATATCTGGAATGTAGTCGAAATGTCTAGAATACACTACGAATGCACAGGAATAGAAAGGACTTTTCATTCTGACGGCATTCTGGCTCATTCCTTCTCGTCTGAGGGCGATTAAAGGCCCATTTGGAATTCCCACCCGAATGGCCCCGAATGTCGCACGAATTTTGCAAATACTTCATTCCGGCTGGTTCTGCTTGATTCCTGCTGGTTCGGTTTCAGTGTGAAGGCCCTATTAGGGGTGGCACCTGTCTCTATTTTCTGCATGTAGCCCTTGGGCCACACATTTGTGCAAGCAAATAATAATCATAGACCGAGAGTAGTGATGTGTGTTTAACTCCCATATACTTCATCATTAGTGCTGAGTGCTGAGCAGAGAAAGCAGTATGCATTTCTAAAGTCTTTGGTATGACTCGGCCGGGAATCGAACTCACGATCTACCGCATGCAACTCGGCCATTACATCGGTGGTATAGAAATGTGCTGTCATTTTAGACATCGGTATAAACTAAAAAAAACTGAATCAGAAAGTTTACAATGGAAGCTACTACTTGTCAAGCACAAGCTTACTGTTGCTATAATATTTCTTCTCTGCAAACATTTGTCCCAATGACAATTGTCACTGTTGTCTACCCTTTATAAAGGAACGTTTACGAAGCTTACCTGATGAAACACCGCACGTACCTGAGACGCTGCCTTCTCTGACACCTGACGAAACCCGACTGAGAAGATCATAGAACGTACGCTGATACGTCTAACATGATGCGTGTGGGAGTTTCATCAGCTATCGTGCATTTCTAGACTTTGTTTTCTTGAACCAAATTTGCAGGTCCATAGTTCCCGCCAGTAGTGCGTGGGTAAATGAAACAGACCAATCTGAAGTTAGTTCGAGAGACTACGTGCATCTCTAGGATGTAGAACGTGCGCTCTTTCTAAGTTAACTTTGGGTGGAAACCTTTACTTGTCACAGTGCTGTATAGGACCATTGTCTGTGACTAAGCAGCTGATGCGTCCTTGTGAAAAAGAATTGTACAGCAGGGCTCTTATTTCTAGGATAAATCTTTACCATCATTATCTTTGCCAAGAAGGTTGCCGTTCGTTGTTTGGTCGGCTTATTTGTTTGGGGACATCATAACTCAAGAATATATGTTCTATATAT
Source organism: Branchiostoma floridae x Branchiostoma belcheri (assembly GCA_019207045.1). Classification (NCBI taxonomy): domain Eukaryota; kingdom Metazoa; phylum Chordata; class Leptocardii; order Amphioxiformes; family Branchiostomatidae; genus Branchiostoma; species Branchiostoma floridae x Branchiostoma belcheri. The sequence continues at coordinate 18,003,585 of CM033033.1, read as the reverse complement.
AGATTATATACGTATGATTTTTTGTTTGTGGGTAGGTGTTGGCAAAACAGAAGACAAGTTCGATTTCCGGTCCCTGATGGCCAATTAATGATACTACAGCGGAACATCCGTTCTTTTTATCTTTATCAATAGGTTACCTATTATCTTTATCTATTGATAAAGATAAAAAGAACGGATGTTCCGCTGTAGTATCATTAATTGGCCATCAGGGACCCGAAATCGAACTTGTCTTCTGTTTTGCCAACTTCTATTCATGTTACAGTAGCATTTTTTGATGATGAACCGATCCGTCATATAACATGGAGAACATTTTCGGTGCAAGAGAGTTAAAGCCTAAACTGTATGTCTACTGAGTCAATAGTAAGTGGAGTACACGAGACAGCCTCAAGACAACTATACACTCGTCACATCTTCAGAAAAGACGCTGGAGCCACATAATATCGCGTTTAGAGGAACTTTATTCCAACCAACACTATATATATACCATATACGTATACGAACGCCATCAACGTCCCTAATCAGCTACGTATTACACCCAGGTTAGATTTTCATCATCATGTACATACAAATTACAACGGACCTTGTTGGTTATATAACCATTTAGTAATACATGTACCTTTTACCATTTTTTTTTGTATTTGCCAAAAGATTATGCATGATGTTGATACGAATATTCTCCATATTGAATCAAACACTTGACGCAAACACATACGATGTCATGAACGCCCATAAAAGGCTACATATTACACACAGTTTTGATACTTATCATCAAGTTCATACAACTTACAATGCATCATGCTTGTTATACAGTTCGTGAAATAACGTTATATGCGCCATCTTCCGGAGCATTGGTGTACTTATTTGTGCATTGTGCATCCATGTACTTTTTCTATGAATGGTCTACAGGTATACATATTCAAGTCATCTGAATCGCACCATACAACGTTACAGGCAATTTAAGTATCTGCAATCCTCATCCAACGTTTTTGACAAATAAATTATTGCATATCATTAACATACGCAAATATTTCAATCCAATTGTACATCCTCTTACTACTATGATGACCCATATTTGCCTTTACAACATAGAACAATACTTTACTTAAGCTTTTACAATAGACAACAGTGCTTTCATAACTGAAGCGGGTATTTAACTGAAGATGCGGCGGTGTTGCTGTGATGTATCAACCATAAACGAATCTTTTTATTACGCTTCCTGTGTTTTCTTGTCATTTTACTTTTCCATTATAGAGTCAAGGGTAACACGAGTCAAATTTAGGACGCAGCTACTCCGTCAACGTGCAAAATTTTCAGTGAGACACCCGCTTTATTTTATTTTTATTTTTTATTTTTTTAGATTTTCACTGCTAGAATTTCACTCTACTAGAATCAACATTCAACGTTTGGACACTTCCATCAGAAACTACAATAAATGTTTTCAGATACTTTCATCTTTCCCGTTAAAATTTTGTTCATGAAATAAGCTAACTCAAAATTTTGTTCATGAAATAAGCTAACTCACAATTCCTTGCACATATAGCTCCATAAAAAATTGTAGATGTTTGTTAATGGAAAATTCGTGTCTTATATTTAAATGCGCCTAAACGCCTTGAATAGTTAAATATTATCGTGACATGATGCTTTAACAACAGCTTGGGCCTGCTTGAAAATTCCCCCAAAGTTTTCATGGTTACAAATAAAATGCCATTTTTAACAAAACAGAATGGTTAGATATAGTTTCCTGAAGAAAAGACATCCGTCATGTAAGAAGTGGCGTATGGCTCCATCTCACTGATGTCGTCAGAGATTGAAACTGACCTATTGTCGTAGATGTGTTCATCTTCTTGTTTGTTTTTACCGGTTAAAACTTTTGCACCTTTGACTTTCTTTAATATTTCACGCATTTCATCATCGCCAAGGTGATATTGAGGGAGGTCAAAGACATACGGCGACGTAGCATAAGCCGAATCTCCGTCACTAGCGTCAGGTATCGTTTCATACAGGCCTGAGTCCGAATTCTGATCACCTAGCTGAGCTTGCTGGGTAATGTTTAGAGCTCGGCCAGCCGCCATATTGCTCACGTGACCCGGTGAGACATTTTTGACATGTCGTTTTCTAAACATGACCCAATACACGGCGAAAACAGCGCCACAAATTACAGCGATCATGCCAACAATTACAATGGTCATCACCCAACCAGACTCCATAGCATCATGGGTCTGTGGAAATGGCTCGTCGTGAGTTTGGGGCATTTCTGTGACACTGAGGGGTAGGGGCGTTTCTGTCAGTTTTGGAGTCATAGTTGTTTCTGTCATTTCTTGAGTCTTTGTCATTTCTAGGATCTTTGTCGTTTCCGTTATTTCTTGAGGCTTTGAATGTTCTGTCATATCTGGAGTTTTTGTCGTTTTTATCATGTCCAGAGCTTGAGTCATTTCTGTCATGATCGAACGCTGCAGTGCAGGTAGCTCTGTCATGTTTGGCGATGGTGTCTGTGTCATTTCTGTCATGCCCAGTGCCTGTGTCATTTCTGTCATGTCCGATGACTCTGTCATTTCTGTCATTTTCAAAGCCTGTGTCATTTCTGTCATGTCCGATGACTCTGTCATTTCTATCATGTCCAGTGCCTCTGTCAATTCTGACATGTCCAGAGACTGTGGCATATCTGTCATTTCTGTCATTTTCAAAGCCTGTGTCATTTCTGTCATGTCCAGTGCCTCTGTCATGTTTGGCATGCGTGTCACTCCAACCATTTCAGACTCATTTTGTATTTCGTGCCCTGTATTGTATGCTTTCGTATACATTGCCACCGAAGTGCCATCCATCGAATATGTTTTAGCCCCTTGCAGTTTGGTATCGACTGTCGTCTGTGACTGGTATTTAGTACCGTTAGTTGGTGACAGAATGTTGCCATTAGGATTTTCAAGTTCGGCGAGTGTTTTTGGACAGGGAAAGTCTAGAGGACATGGCCTTGGTTCGCGCTTTAACTTGAACACTCTGTCTGCCTCATTCCACGCATAACACGGGGTGATATTTAATGTATTGAGCATGAGTCCCTCTAGCTCCGGTGGTGTTTTGCAGCGGAACGAGGATTGGTCTTCGAATATTTCAAGGGCGATTGGATTTGCCTCAAAGAAATTTACACACCAAATTGACGGGCTAAGTCGGCAGCTTTCCGCTGCTATTGCCAAATCAGCGAGCCAGGCCATCTTACAGTCACAGTGGAAAGGGTTACCCTTCAAAGCGACGTTGTATTCTGTACGTGACTCCCTCAAGGTCACATCAAGCCCTAGATCACACAAAGGAATGACCTTCAGACTGTTGTGGGAAACGTTTAAGACTCTAAGATTGGTCATGAAATGTTTGACTGGGAAGAGGTTGAGACAGAAGATCTGATTGTAAGACAGGTCTAACCTCGCTAACGATCGCATGTTCTTTAGACATTTCCAAGACACGTAACTGATACTGTTGTTACGTAGACCCACACTGTATATATTGCCAAGCCCCATACACGGAAATGTAGTTATGGCGTTGTTAGGAAGATTGAGGTCAAAGAGTGAGTTGGGAATTTCTTCCGGAACTCTTGTCAGCCCTCTGTTGTCACATGTTATGTCCTGTGGCGTTATGGATTTATCATAATATTTTATGTCACATCCTAAAAGTTGCAGTTTTGCTATTTGTGGTGCTTGGTTCGCCAGTGAGTGCAAAGGGACAAATAACAACACCAGGACGACAATCATCCTGGGCATATCAAAACTCAGCCAGATCTGCTAGTTATGGCGAAATACCAATGATCATATTGGTCTTATGCAAGGGCTCATGTATTCAACATTGCATTTACCTTTCGTTCTACCATATAATTTTGAGACTAAAACCAGTGTGAGTTTTTTGCCTTACTCCTATAAATAGATTTTCATATGAGTTTTCAAGGGAAATCTTCGTATATTAGCTGAGCATTCTTTGCTAAGGCTATAGGGAAAATTCGCTAGGAGACGCCAGTGGTATCAACATCGATGGCGTTGTTATGTCGCAACAGTACAGTGTGTGTGTGCGTGTGCGCGCGCGTGTGTGTGTGTTTGTGTTTGTGTTTGTGTGTGTGTGTGTATGTGTGTGTGTGTGTGTGTGTGTGTGTGTGTGTGTGTGTGTGTGTGTGTGTGTGTGTGTTTGTGTGTGTGTGTGCGTGTGTGTATGTGTGCGTGTGTGATCAGTATGAGAGTGCGAGCTGTAAATACAAGTTAATCAATGCCAATAGCAGTTAGTAGGTGTCTTGCCGCCAAAATGACTTGCGGGACAGGCAGTTCGATCTTCTGACGACTCGGGCCTTGCACGTCGCCGCTTCACAGACCGTCTCGGATTTTCATCACAATAACCCTTGGTGAAGCCACCTAAAAATCATACATAAAGCCATTACTAAGAATCTAGTCATTGAAATCTCTTTTATAACGGAAATAATATACCACTGTGCTATTCAGTACAATTCTTGTTTTAATGATGACATGCTGTAAATATTTTTAACAAATTTTATTTCAATTGTAATGTGAACGTGCCTATCAATTCAGCCTTAGGGCTGCTATCTGGGTCATGTATATATGCATTGTTGTTTGAAGAAACCAGTCTCATCATCATCACTAGGCTCGCCCCTAGGGCGTCACCAAAATGGAACTACATGCATAGTAAAATCTCTCGTCTCACTTAATGTACGTGCTGAAAACAAATTGACTGTAAAAAAAAAAAGAACAGAAAAATTACATTAAGTCATTCATGTGTTCGTTCCCTGCATGTGCGTCATTTTAGATGCATATTCAAGTCACGTTACAAAACAGGACGTTTTCTAGAACCTTCCGTCTGAGAAATTAATTGCATTTTCCCCTTCGTTGAATAACACTACCTTAGGCTGTAGCCTCATTTCCAAACTGGAGCCTGACACATAATAACCCTTTTGTGGTAACAAAAAATAGAAACGTATACGTCAAAATGTACACAAATAATGCTCACAACTATTCTCTTTACGTCTTGTGTTGTTTTGTGATTTTTATATCCTACGTTTCGTTTCCGAAAGCTACTGGCTGGGCGCCGGTTTGAAAATGTGACGTAGGCCTTAGATTAACTATGAGTAAAATTCATATTAAGATTATAACCCTTCCTAGCAAATCTGACACATTTGTAGAGAGACATTGAAGTAAAATTGTAGTGGGGAAAAAAGTCTATTAAAAAGAGACATACCTTGAAGAAAATCACAAGTCGAAGCGCAAGATATACCAGGGCTACGGACAGGTAGGTTTTGTATCGCACTGTTATGTCGTACCACCTGTAATGTAGAAATAGAAAACAAAAATTCTTAATTGTCTACGTGTCCTTGACACACGAATACTAGGAAAGTTTCATCGATGTCATATGGTAATGTTTTTTGCGCGACCTCTTCTACGAATATTGTCTACTGCTGGACATGAATAAATAAATGGGTCATTCTTTTGGCAAGGTAGGGCACATCTTGCATGTCTCAAATCAAGCTCTATAATGGTACGGCCTAGGGCTGGGTACCGGTACAGAAAATTCAGGTCCAGGTCCGGTTCAGGTCCAAAGGATCAGGTCCAGGTCCGGACCTGAACCTGGACCTGATTCAGTATGACTCATACCAATGGTCAATTTCACTACAAAGAGATCTGTTTGGAGGAGTATTAGACTTACACTGGCGTTTTAAAATCCTTCAACGCTAACTGCACCTGTACGATTGGCTGTAAAACTTGGTAGAAATTACTATAAACTCTACTCTACTTCACTCTTGTTATTTTCTTCCACCTGCAAGCGCCAAAACGTGTGAATGCATGATCAAATAATCTGTTGATTTTCTAATCGGTCCAACATCCGACAACAACAACAACTAATTTTTTCAGGTCCGGTTTTTCTGGACCGGTCCAATAAGAAAAAACGGTTTTGTACCGGTACACTGTACCGATACCCAGCCCTAGTACGGCCACATTTTACCGGTGCCGGTAGCGGGTGTAGCCCCGTCCGAGCTCTGAGGCTACAAATTGGTCCCGTTGGACTGCCGGATACCGGGGGTACCCCTTAGTAGTTTCAAGATAGGGTTACAGTGTGTCTACTTGTCACCGTGTCCAGGGTTGATTTTAACTGCGAATTCGAAAAAAAAACTCTAGGAGCCCGGTTGTGACCCAAAATAGCCCGGTAGACGCAGGGTGTACCACGGTGTCACGTAGTGGATATATGTGGAGAAGGAGACCTCAAGCCAACCGTTCACACTTACGCCACATCTTCAGAAAAGACGCTGGAGCCGCATGTTCCCCGTTTAGGAACTTTATTCGAACCGACACACAACACGGTACACGTAGTGGTCACGCCTTGAACTCCATTTTTCGGTTGTGGCAGTAGCATAAGATAGAACTGGGCTGTTTGTGTGTAGAGAAATCGATCCGATGTTAACGGCGAATTTTCGCAAGTGGGCGACGGCACGGAATGTGGCATCCATACTTATGGCCAGGCATCAACAGAAAATGAACAAGACCTACTTACATACCAAATTTCAATATAGCAACGTTACATCCAGGCATTCTCGTGTGATCACAGACACACGGTACTACAGAATGGCCGTTACTATACTTTTTTGCCCAACTAAGTATAATTCACCCGAAAATGTTAAGACATGTCTACAAACACACACATAGTGGTACGAGTAAAGAAATCATATAGGTTCGGTTTCTTCTCACTTCTTGGTAATGATGGGTAATAATTGTATGGGTTTAGCTATAGCTAGTTTATCAAACTTGACTTGACTTTAAAGACTTGACTTTTACCGGGTGCCTTAGCGGTAGGAAAATAGGTTATCAGCGCTACTCTTGTGTATAAACTTAGGGAATTTACTCTCTAACTAAAATGATATAACTAAAAACGACCTTTCTATCAGTAACATGCGTAGTACAATCTACAATGAAGTGTGCTTCGTCTTCAGACGAGCGAGGAGTGTGGTTAAGACTTCCCTTATTCAATTCTCAGTTTGTGGCAACCTATTCTAAGAACGCTGATTGGCTCCTGCCCTAATAAGAAACCGTGTAATCTCTTAGTTTCAAAGAAAAATCTTACCTCAAGAAAGAAATGAGAGCGTTCTTAAGATGCTGGCTCTTGTGGCATCTACAAAAGGTCGAATGAGCAGAAAAGATGCTAATTTGTCTGGCAAGACGTCATGAAGCTGGTCACGTGGTGAAACGTTTCGTAACCCATCTTGACGTTGGGAGAATTCTTTTTTGCCTTCAAAGTATATTATGTTTTGGGTGCTTGTTTGTTTGTTTGTTTGTCATTCCTCGTTTGCTTGGTTAACATTGGTTGGTTAGTTGATTGGTTGGTTTGTTAATTGGTTGGTTAATTAGTTAATTTGTTGGTTTGTTTGCTGGTTGGTTGTTGGTTGATTGGTTGGTTGATTAGTTAATTGGTTGTTTGTTTGCTAGTTGGTTGGTTGGTCGGTTGGTTGGTTGGTTGGTTGGTTGGTTGGTTGGTTAGTTAATTTGTTGGTTTGTTTGCTGGTTGGTTGTTGGTGGGTTGGTTGATTGGTTGGTCAATTGGTTGGTTGATTAGTTAATTGGTTGGTTGGTTGGCTAACTGGTTGTAGGTGGGTTAGTGGGTTGATTGGTTGGTCAATTTGTTGGTTAATTAGTTGATTGGTTTGTTTGCTGGTTGGTTTGGTTGCTGTTTGCTGGTTGATTGGTTGGTTGGTCTCCTAGCGGCTTTCATGGGACTGCAACAGAGCTTCTAGTATTAATATCTCGTTTCATAGTAATTTGCCGATGTGATGTTTTCTTCACTTTCATTCTTTCTTCGAGAGAGACAGAATAAGCAAGAAAATACAGTCTCGTAGGAAAAGTACACCAGTTCATATGCCATCATCTTTTAATCAACCACACCGTCTGTTCGAGACTTCATTTTCTTAGAAATGATGTTCCAATCTGCTGTCGTTGTTGTATTTATTCATTCTGCTCCTACTCCATTTTCTGAAGGCCGTGCGGCAGACCAATCCAGGGCCTGGACTGGTAGACCATACGGCCTTCAGAAAGAGGGTGACATCGCGTGTGTGAATAACATGTGACTGTGATGTATATCAAACTGGAGTCACTCTAGGATTCTTAAACCCCTTTCCACTAGGACGGCGCTCTCGTCGCGCTCTCTTTGTGACCTAAAATTTGACATATCGCTCAACGAATTGTATAGGAAATGAATCTTTTTACACGTTGTGTTTTGTTGTCTTCTCGGTCACAATTTTACATTTTACATAATATACCCAGTGTGAGAGTGAAGGATGCACATTAAAAAATTATCCTATTTAGGTCGCAGTGAGAGTGCAGCGCGATCGCCGTCTAGTGGAAGAGGGACCTTAGTCATACCACTCCACTAACTATTCATCTTGCATTATTACCTTCATGAAAATGTGGGTATTTATAATTTCGGTCTGTTTGTTTCTTTGTATGTATGTATGTATGTGTGTGTTTCTGTATCAATAACTTATGAACCGATTGATGAATCATGATAATTCTTATAGATGCATGTTTGGTTACGTTATGTTGGCTGAAACTTTTGTCAAATTTATGACCTTATAAGCTTGAAGTCAAATTTATGAGAGTCAATGCTTAAGGGAATAACGGACGTATAATAAAGTAGTTATGGTACTGTGGCAACCACTGTATAGCAGACTGCTGAAATAAATAAGTAAAAGATCTTAGGTCTTAGTGTCAAATATTCAGATGTTGACACACTGGTGCACCAAATCCGTAGGTGTTTTTGGCACCTTTAGACAGATTAGCCGTGAAGCTCGGTGGACATTACTCCACCGTCATGGGGGCAGGGGCATGGCGACTATCGAACTCAGGACCTACTGATTCTGATTCCAACGCTCTAGTCGTTGCGCCACTCAGACAGTAGGCTGTTGACGTTTTAATTAAATTAAAATGTATGTCGAGGAAAGCAACAACGCGTGTGGTTCTAGCAGCAATACGGCAACTTTTATTCGCACAGCAAAGATAAGGGTTTACGGAAAAGGCTACGCTGTCTACCTGGACTGTCTACATTTCACGGTCCGTAAGGATGTAAATGGGGGCTGGCTTATAGTTGCCTGATGTGATAGCCGAACTAGATAGACAGCGCATGTACACAGCCTAGCCCTTTCCACAAACGCCCAAATAAAATGACCACTAAACTGACAGAACCCATCCACGAACACGTGACACCTTGGTGACTACAGTGTACTTTCACAAAATCGTTACTGGCTAGAGAAATACATATCTTTCAAGTGATATTCGGAGTGTGCATTAGAGTTTGAATAGAGTAACTATCGATATGGTTAATTTCTTTAATTTTTGATTCTGAATGTTCCTTAGCATTTTTAAGACTTTTTGGTAATGATGTCAGAGATATTTCGTTTTATTCTCCCTTTACACATTAAAACAAAGTAGAAATTTAAAGCAACTGTTATGGTTCGTTCGCCAATTTTTGCTCAGTGGTCATTAGTAGTTGATCTTCCTAGCGATCCCATAGGCCATGGTGTTCGGGACGGTCGCCATCTTGTCTTCCATGAGGTGACGCAGCCACTGGTTCTGCAGTTCCAGCTCGTCTCGCGGGGGGAAGCCGTAGTACGGGGACTCGGGGTGGGGGTGTTCCCACATGGACTGGTCCTACGGGGAAACAGGTCAATAAAAGTTATTGACTATGTAAATCTCCAAATTTCGACCTTTGGCCCAAGAAATTGCAGTCAGTTTCGGATACTAAAGTGTCATCAAATTATGCCATTTTACACATATCTTAATACATCAAGCACGAGAATGAAGAAAAAGACAGTAGGTCTCCGCCCTCTTAAACACACAAACAAACACACATACACACACACACACAAACACACACACACATACACACACACACACACACACACATACGCACGCACACACACATGCAACCATACACATACACTCACACAGTCTGTCTGTCTGTCTCTCACACACAACGTTATATGCATAGATACATACACATACTCTCCCTCATACACATACATGCACACATACTCTATCTCTGTCTCCCTCACACTTGCACATGCATATATATATACTCACCCACGACACACACGCGCGCGCGTGCGCACACAGAGAGAGAGAGAGAGAGAGATACAGACAGACCGACAGATACACACAAATATATGTACACGAAGATGATAGAAAAAATCTTACCAACTTGGCCGCCATGTTTGTGATCTGGGTCTGAACGTCCAAAAACCAGTACTGAAACAGAATTAGATTTATAAGTCTTCAAATAAAACTGCAAACGTGCAAAATATTACTATGTTGAAGCAAGATAGGTGCCTGCCATACAATAAGCGATGGCAAGTATATCATCTATCTGTAAAACTATGACCTTCTTTGTGTTCTGTGAAGTTGGGGTTACTTTACGTTGTGCAATGTGTACTCTGTGAAAGATGTATGTCTTCGATACAACGGAAAACAAAATGTTTGTTGGTGTGGTCTTTTTCTTTATTTTTCTGTCATTATCCAATCACAGCGTAGGTTATATATTACTAGTAGCTCTTTATGTTGATACCTTTTTTGTGTGTGTTTTAAATTGCACACAATACTATAGGGCAAGCCTTGTGCTATAGTATTGTTTACGAGTAACTTGACAAAAGACTACGGGGAAAGCATTCTCCATTTTTGTGAAAAAAATGTTGCCTTTCTATTTATGGTACATGTATTTGTTTGTCTTTCACTCAGAACAAACTTCTGACTAAGTTTTCTTGCTTTGAGCATCTTGTTTTTGTTGATTGTGATCTCATCGCTCTAAGCAGATAACTAGAAACAGTATCCCGTATTTGAGAAATTGATCATGCAACTTATCTCTCTGACACAGTTAGGGAATGGGTGATAGGAATGCATTGTTTGTTTTTCAAAAAAGGGGCGTCACCAATTGTGAGTAAAAGTTTGAACCGTAAAAGATTCACGAACAAAGGGAGGCAAGAGGGCAAAGAACCACTACTTTTCCGAACATTTAAAATCCAATAATCTCCAATCAATTAGTAGTTTCCAAGCCAGTCCGTGCTCCGAACAGTGTATAGCTTTCACATCTCCATAATTAGTAACTTTACCCGTCCAACATAAACAAAGAAAACAATGGCGCCCGTCGCCATGTAATCATGGCCGCCCGCCAAGAATGGAGCGTCTATGTTTACTCTGATACATTGAATCCCCATTCCGCAATTTGTTCAAATATTTACTCTGCGTTTATTTTTGAAGCGTGCTTTTTTCTTGAATTGTCGGACTGGATGTCAGGTCCTGTTCGAAAGCCTTGGACACACACAAAAGGTGTTATTATTGAAAGGAATGGCAAATAGGTGGTGAGCAGTTTGGTAAATTGTGTCCCGGCATTTTGAGTGTGCACACAAGCGCCCTTCACGTGAAATGGTGCATGCATCGATCATTTCTTCTATTGTGGAGACTAACAAAACAATTTTCTTTTCACCCTTGTCCAGACAAACAGCCTTTTATATTGAATCTTTCCCCTTGAATCTCTATGTATACAGTGTTTATAATGATAGATTTGTTAGTATAAGAATGCACAACATTCATACTTTTGATTGATGATTAAAATTACCCCTCTTTCGGAACTGCGTATCATTTTTCATTAAAACAAAATCAATTCTTCTATTCTCCGTACACTATTGTATCTGCAAAAGCTTTCAAAGTATGCATGAATAATACATGTAGTATTGCTATGGTGATGTCGTCAAAGTTTTTCTTCTTTAAATCCATGTAAATCGCTCAGAAAGCTGTAAGACTTGTTTGACAATGGTGTCAGTCGTCTTTCTTATGTACTGTTAATGTTTTGCATGGTTGAAATCTCGAAAAATTCAGCCTCTTAAGCTTGCAATAGCTAAAAGTGCAATGGACTGTGCAATTCTCTTGTTGTTTCTTTATATCTTACCTCGTACTGTTCTCGTTTCTCCATGTTCCAGTCGTTCAGCAGAGTCCACTGTTCAGGGTGTTTAGCGTTGGTGTTTATCGGAGTCCGGCCGGACGCTACGCGGGCCGGGTTGGTACTTGGGCCCGCCGCCGCCGCCACCGCCGGCTTCCCGCCACCACCTTTAGCTTGCGACATCTCGGAGAAGAGAAAAGCTGTGGGTTTGCACCGTCCCCGATTTAAAGGAGCGTCTGTTTATCAGTGCGATCTGACGATGGTAAGCGTCGTTGTCTTTTCTAAAGACGGGGCATATCAGCGTCTTTCTCCGGTAACACCAGCTGAGCAGGGTTGTGGGGTGTGTTGCTATAGCCCGAGGCGCGTCGCCTAGCGGTTGGTTTGATAACTGCAGACCACCTGTTCTCCAGGCACCTGTCAGACGGAACCACCTGCTATTGATATGCAAATTTGGACTCCGCGCAACAAGTGCGACGTGCAGGGCTTCAGCTCATGTGGGGGAAAGGTGGTGTATAGGGCTTTGGCACTTTTTATCTTTCAGGAAGGCATGAAATGAAATTAGTCTCTACCAGACTATACCAGGGAGAATACTAGTAATTTGCCAGGGAAGTTTGCTACCAGAGGAGTTGGTCGGCCGCGCATGAATAGCCTGGTGTCCAGCCGTATTACAGCTTCCGAGTCTCTTCTGTCCGTATTTGCGTGGAGGACAGAAGAGACTCCGGAGCTATAATGCGGCTGGATACCAGGATAGCGCATGAACCTAAGCATTGACTGACACCTCTGGCCAATTTCACGATTTCTTTTTCCGAATTCTACGATCCCCGCACGCCCGTAGGAATGCCTGGTGGAGGCTAGCATGAAATGTCATACAAATATTTTCTCTCTGAAAACGTAATACAGTAATACAGAATAATAACAAATCAGAGAATAATAACGATTGTACATGGCAAGAAATAATACCATGGTAATTGATGAAATACGAAAAATATACATGGAACGGAAGTGTAAATGACACCAAAATACAACCTTTTCTTACTATCTGTAACAAGAATAGTGTCATTCAGTGAACATAAACGTTTACACCAAGTACACTGGTACATATAATAACAAATATATAACGTTACTGTTAGTCCATGCCAGTAGATTACTTCCTCTATCAGGTCATTAAACAATAATGAAGTCATTTATGTCGCTACCAACGCAAACAAACAACCCAAACACCCATATCTGAAGAAAGGTAACGACAACTAGCTTATCGGTTGATCCACCACTATATACATAGGTTAATGGACTAACCAAACTTGTCCGTTTCTAACTCCAGTGAAGAATTCTTGGCATTCAATTTTTACTTTTTGTGAGAAAAAGTTTCCTTATTTTAATTTTTTTTAACTTCTTCTACGACAAACAACGTTGTAGTACAAGGAAATTTGTTTTCTTGACACACCTTCTATTTTTACACTAAATTACACAACGCAAATATAGTGCGTAGTTCTTTAGAGTCGACCTGTAGCTTAGATGCGTATTTAGCCATATCAGCCGCCGGATTTGGTAGCTTATCTGAAGTGCTTGTAACTGTGATGACTTTATGACCTAATGTATTTGTGATTTATTTGGCCAGTGAAGTGGTTGTACATAGGCAGCCATTGTTAACGGGGGCAATACAGCATACACGGACCACGTTTACTCTAATCCCTAACCGTGCTATTTGTTTAAACAGGTGGCACCAAGTTATACACAGGGTGATTTTTGTGTAGAAGTGGTCTGGTTGCTTCTTGTTGCTAGCATTTTCTAAAGCTTTCTTTTATAGAAAAATCCGTACCCAGGACCTAGATATTCGCTGAATGCATGCAAAATGGACAAAAAGATAAAGTAACGCGTAAAAATGACGGGAAATGTAGATACAGAACTTACATAATAGAAAGAGTAAAGTAGTGAGTCATTGTAAAGGAGTATTGCATTTACGGACTAAACGTTAAAAGTATGAAGAAAAGACCAATCAACAAGAACAAGTATGGCTATCATAAACTTTAAACGTAAACAAGTGCTTAAACCATTATCTCACAATTAGTGCAATATCGCCTGATATGATAACAGGAAACGGGTTGTTTTGATTGCTTGTATTTTAAGTCGTAAATTCCGTTCAAGTGGTTCTATTATTATCATATACTCAACATTCAATGTCCCTTTGCTATATACATAATAAACTTTGACTTGAAACTTGTTGGTAGGCGCTTTATTTTGTCGTCTCCGCTCTTTGAAACTCCTATACTAGGAGTATATATAGTATATATTTGTAGCCCCTTTTGAAGGCTAGGAGACTAGGAGAGTCGGCATTTATTTTTGGACTAGGCGCGGCAATACTCCTTCTCTCATCATTAGAAAACATGTTCTATGTTGAAAATCTTGAATCAGCGCTCTTTTTAAGTCTGCGAAGGGGGCTATAAAAACATATTTTCCTGCATAAATCGTCCTAGTAAGTAGACATACTGTTCAGTGACCTAGAAAGTGATTGGTACCACCACTTTCTAATATTTCTTTATCCCCTCTTAAAGACTGTACAAAAACAAGTAAAGCGTCGACATTATGTTTTTCTAACAAGGTGTCGCAGTGACCCCGTTCACTGCGCAACAGAATCCCAGAGATGATTTTCATTCTTCGTGTTTATTTGCTTAAATAACAGCGCGTGGGGGAGTCTATCAACCCTTGTCTTTTGTCACCCCTTGCCTACGTGAACTTTGCTCACTCCCCTCTCTCTAACACGTAACACAAGAGTCAAATCTTTGTTAACCCTTCTCTTCAAACAAAAGAGAAAGAAATCCGAGATTTTGCGACCACGGTGGCTCTTTGTTGGAGAGGTAAACTTCACCATGGATAGGTTTTGCTTGTCTTTGTTAGCTATGAAAGGCAAAACGTCGCGTTGAGAAGCAGAAACAATGACGACATTTTTCGCTACCGTGCACGGGCAAAACAGACATACAACTAAAACAAATACTAAGTTCAAAATCATCCGTAAACATATTTATGTTCTTTATCATAAATTACATCGTAAATTTACATAGACGATTTTCAATCATACAAAACGACAACAGTTTGACAGCTTTTAATGTTTGTACATAAATAGATGTCTCTGACAAAAACTTTAACGAGAAGTTTTGTATGAAGAAAACAATTTTATGTAGTAACATTTTACATTGTGTACCATCTACCACGTTCATGGCAAATATTGGTACGTTATTAACAATTGAAAATATGTACAATTCATAATTCATGTACAGATAGAATTACACAATATAGCAGCAATTAATTTACATTTCTTTGGTGTCAGCTGTAGTGATGTAGATGATAACCTTATGAAGATACATACAACATTCTACATTTGACTGTAATTTTTTCAGTTCACATAATTACAGGTGAGAGAAAGAATGGTTGCATAACAACACCGGTGTAAAAAATGAAACAAAATTTGTGCGTCTACACATTGAATATACATGGTATGTCTATCGGTACATGTAAAACCAAAAATACGTCTTCTGACTTTCTTTTGGCATCATGTAAAATTCCATACTCAGATCATTCATAGGCAAAGAGCATCGTGTCTCTCAAGTTTGGTCCAGTTTTAAACGTCATCCTGAAAGTCCAAAACAGTGGTTTCAAAAAGTTTGACACCCGTTGACGTAAACAGAACAGGTGTACAAAATTTATCTTAAAGTCACTGCTAAGAATGTTCTTTGACTCAGTATGAGTCTCCATTTTTCCCTAAAAAGATGTCGTCCAAACTTTGTGTTGACATCTGGTCCTACCGTTTCACTTTGTGACGAATTTAGCAACAGCAGAAGTTTAGAAAACAACTAACGGTCAACAGTACGATATCGTGTATCCCCCATGTTGGACGGTACACCGTAACAGTTTAGTAGTGCTTGACCGCTTGGTGTAAGACTTTTTGACTACCAGTCAAACTGTAATCGGAGTCAACTATGCTACTCCCAGACGATGAGTCTTTCCCCCCTCTCTCAGACTCCCTGATCACAGCCAAGCGCGGGAAATTTTTCACCGGTTGCAACAAGGCAGCTAGTCGGGCAAACCTATCATCTTGTAGGAAAGCGTTCTTCGAAGCTCCTTTGTCCGTTAGCTTCTTGCCAACCCATCCGTTTTGCCGAGAAGTCTTTGTACCCTCCCCCGTGGGCATAGCTACGCCCCGTAAGGTTTCCGTGGACTTTATCGTCGGAAGCTTGGGGAGATTTTGTTTGCTGTTGTCGCGGGGGCTGTCGTCGCCGCGGTGCGATTTGGGCGGGCGGCTGCCGTAACTGTGCCGCTTGGTTTGTATCGGTACCGTGGCGAGTCTGGGTAACTCCTCGCGGTCTGTTTGGATCTGTGGGGCCGGCTGTGTGTGTAGTCTTCGCACAGTCACCGACAGTTCGTTATAGGGGTACGAAGAAGATTCAAAAAGCTTCTTCCTAGGAGACTCCCCTCCTTCCCAAGCCGAATAAGACGTCGCTAAGGCCGGGAAACTCAAGTTCTTCCTCACATAATTGTCTTCCTTGATCCACGTCTTCTGTTTTCTCTCTAGTCTTGTGATGAAGGTTTTCTTGTAGTGGTTAAACAGACTGTCGTTTCTTCTCTCTTGGTTGTTGATGACGGAAAGTTTCATGTCCAATAACCTCTTCTGACTGACGTTGTCATGTAGGATAATCCGAGATAAGCTGCTTTTTCCGGGGAGCATTTCCGTCACTTTTCCCTCCGCGCCGTTTTTGGAACTCAAGTTTATCAGGTCCTCCGACTCCCTACTGTACTCTGCAAAGGTCACCTTGCTCTGGGGAATCTTTATAGCCTTCGTCATGGTCATTCCCGGGCCCGGCATCGTTTACACTCAACAGTAGCGTTCACTTGGAACTGTTTAGATGACGTACCTTACTCGATGGAGCGGTCACTTGTTGTTTGGATGTCCGGTTGTGTCCGGACGGCACCCGGACACCGACGTCGTGGTGTTGTTCTGGCCTGTCATGGCGTCTAGGATATCATAAGAATCTATAAGTCCTTGCTACGCATGAAACAACTCCCAAGAAAGCTTGAGTACCTTGTCAGAACTTAAGGATGCGCAAGGTAAACATGTGAGCAAACAAACCGCTGTAAGTTTGCGTTCCTTCAGAAGACTGCAGACGGATTCCTTATTGTGTGTTCTTCTAAAAAGGTGTTGAAGTCGTCACGAGGCACGTAGTGTTCAGATAACCTCGCGGCCAGGTTAGGTTTCCCCTCTCGATTGTACTGCCGTGTAGAAGGACGCACGTATTTAGTTGTGTCAACACAACTGGAACAGGGGCAGGTGCCGTAAAAACCACGGTGAATACGTCCGAACTCCTTACGTCGTCAAGGGTCGTTTTGCCAAGCTAGGACGCCTCCGTGTGGGTCGTCGCACGACACGAGCACGTATCCAGGCGACTTTCACGCACCAGTAGCTCCAAAATTCCGATTGTAACTCACTCTCGCCTTCAGGACCCTTCTAGCCTACAATCCACCAGTCCCGGTTCACTTGGCCACCCACAACAAAGCACGGTTCCCAACCAACAACCAATCAGCTACCGATCTGCAGAAACATTTATCTTCGCTAAGGGGAACCTTACTAACTATAGCACAATAGCGTCAGGGTACCTTGCAAGCTATCGCTCACGGCGAAATGTCATCCGACCACCTCGTCTTTTCTCTCCCGAGAAACACTACCTGTCGCATACCTGTCTTGTGTAGATACGCATGGCTTGACATTGTCAGCGGCGAACAAAGGGAGTATATGTTTTGGCTTGGCAGGTTTTTATCTGTCCGGCAGCTGAAATATTAGATTGAAGTGGTCGCGACTAGTAGATAATTCACTTGTGTTTGTCTTCTGTCTACCAATAACTACTGTATAGGTACATAGTGGACGTATATTGTACAAACCCTGCGAAGGAATGCTTTATCGTAATATGGTAGTTATTGTAAATATGGGAGCGTTTGGACAACTATGCGGATTGACAACATAATAATGATTAATGTAACACGGGTTGGACCCCTTGTGGTGATTTTCCTCATTAAGGTACAAATAATAAGCCTTAAGTACCATTAAGAAGTGGCCAAGAGTCGTGTTTAATTTGAAGACACAGAGACTATTGTGTCTTGTGATTGTAGGATAGACCTTCCTTATTACAAAGTGTAAAGGAACGTGAACTGGGTTCAGATCATGCATGTATCAAAAGATTTCCGTTTCCAGGCAGTTGCGTTCCATCTTGTAACTCACCAAAGGCATGTTCAGTACAAAGTTCGCTGGGGAAGAAAATGTCAAGGTTTTACTGCAGTTCATAGATGGATCGCTAAAATCGCTTACGCAAAACAAAAAGCTATGAACAACTACTGTGACCCGTCCCAAAACGTCTACAGCTACTGCCTCATTTTAGAACAAAAATGCTTTTTGTATTAAAAGAGGCAACATTAGAACTGAATTTCGAGATTATATCATATATACAGTAGTTTGATATACAATGATGTGTACATGTACGTGCACAATGTGACGTTAATGTTATACATGTACTGTTTTCCCACCAAAACTTTTGCCCCATGTCCCAACACGAATTGAACATGCTTTTAAGGTTCGAAATCTATTCTTCTGTTACAAACAAGTGATCTAAGTTTTTAGGAACAGAACACAGTGCTTTTGTTAAACCCATTTGTGTTTTACAGGTACAGTATTCGCTTGTTATATTATTTTGTGGTCTGATGTCCATCATGTTCATCATACAAGAAGTGACCAATTGTATCAACAGTTGAAGAAAATGTCAAAGCTGTCAAATATAATCAGCGGATAGATCAGCATTATATCCTAAGTAAACCAGCAATAACGGATCACAAGCGATGCTTAGAAGAATATATAGGTGGCGCTTCTGACGGGCCACGGTCTTGCAAGGGCTCCTCGCGCGACGCTCCAAAATCTATCCTTTTTATGTCAACAAATGTCTGAAATGTCATTCTAGATGTATGAAGAGATGTGTGAACCTATTTGGGAAAGTTTTCACTGGCATAATTTCTTGTACGCTATCACATTTTAAAACTCAGAACCACATACCCTATCAGAGCCTAATCTGCAGTACCGCTCTCGGCCGCCTCCGATAAGTGACTAAAACGACCGTCAAATTGCCAAATTTCCGTCTTTTCGGGAATGGGGAAATCGCGAAAGGATCGCAAAGGGGTTTAAATTTGTAAGGCCTATTTGACATTGAGTTCGAAAATACGACCATTCAAAACTAAGAATAATAATATCTAAGACATTTCGCAGACAAGATGGAATACTAGACTATAAGTGACACGTTTCCTTTATATTACCTGTAGCATATCTACTGTAGATTGTCACGTTGTGGGGGGTTACTACAGCCAAATTCCATTCATATTCTTGAAAGCATTTGTGGAGGTACATCGGTGTTTTTGTCTGTGTTTATAGATATCAATAGCCTACATTTAACTTTCGAAATGCTCTAAGTCGTGTGGATTACTTATAGATGCAGTATAACCTTCAGCGCCAGGGGAGTCGTTTTATAGGACATGAGGTGAAAGAACAATGACTGTAGAAGGGTTTCCAAACCAGTACAACCTACCTCCGGAGCTATGAAGTAACATTGATAAAGAATTCAATATTTATTGTAGATTTTCCAAGCCTTCATGGATGTCCATAGCGGGTAAGGACGACGTCAATGGCGACGTAGATGTTTGTGTAGCCAAAACGACATAAGCAGATACGTTCACGTCCACGTGTACTAAGGACGTTACATCAACGTCCTTGCGTGTACCTGTCGGCATTCGACTTCTTACCAACCAACAAAAACTATCTTATTAGTCAGCATATGTTTTACTTATCTTAAGTTTTGACAAGTCGAAGCCCAATCGTTATATTTTCTGTAAGATTTGAGTGGAATACTGGGTACCAAGAATCACAACTTACGTATTGCTTTAGTCAAGAAAATTGACTTTTTGTGAAGACGGATTTACAGTCATTTAATTCTGCTCGTCGAATAAATGTATAGGTATCAAGTTTTGACTAAGTAATTTTACAGTTATTATGTGGCGTATTTGTCAACTTTGACGTTTTAAAAATAGTTTTCACCTTTGTCCAAACTGCAACTAGACATTGATAAAACCAACTCGAGCTTGGCCATCCGCTATGCTTTACCCACAATTCCAGAGCGGGTGTAGAACTGTAAGTAGGACATCAAAGTGGACGTATATATGTAACTTTATTATCAAGTGGAACAAACACACAGACACATACAAACACACACACCCATACTCCCTCACACACGCGCGAGCGCTCAGACTGACACGCACGCACCCACACGTAAACACGCAGTGAGACACACGCAAGCACGCATGTAGACTACATAGGTACCTCTTCAGAATCTGTTACTTTGTCTATAGCTTCCACCTGAAATTAACCAGCATCTAAATGAAGGGTTGTACCTACAAATTTCACCATTCACTAGCTCACCACAATAGTGACAACAAAGAAAATTCTGACAACAATCACGTTTCCTGAAATACATTTATTCCAGCTTCTGTATATAAATTGTCGTGAATGATTTTTTTTTCTATAACTTCATTTTCCACATCTTAGTTGTCAAAGGCCAAATAATTCTTAGTAAGAAGAATATACTGTGTTTCAATAAGACAGGTATGGAACAATTGTGAGACACATACATGTACCAACAAAAATCAAGTTATTTCTTATGATGACAAACATATAGTACGAACTGTACACATAGCAATCCTGTGGTAGTGAAAAAGTTAAAAAGCTCTTTGAAAGAATAAGATCTTCTTGCTTTAAAAAAACAACAACAATCTAACTATATAATGCTACGGCCACAATTGGAAAATGGTGTCTTTTTGGCGACGCCTCAGAGGCTAGCCTAACAGTATAGTGTGCGTCCGTTTGGCAAGAATTCCCAAAAATTCGGTAGGAATTTCTGGATTTTTTTTTTCACTTTCAGGCGTTTCACTACATGGCCCTGTGTGACACACTGCGGTTACCGGACAATTTTTGGGCAAAGCCGGGCACCTGGATTTTTTAATCAGCCCGGGACCCGGCAAAAATAACTACCATGATTGGGGGTAGGGTTGGAGTCGGGACGTATTATGGCTTCAGGAACGGCCACACCTACATGTAGATCGTCTACGGGCTTCCATGCAAATGTGACCGTAGCATAAACTATGCATGAAGCGATATTAAACATTATACAAACAAACCAGACATCATAGGCAACCAGGAAAAATCAAAGTTTACAATCAAACTTGACTTGATCTTTTTTTCGGGACAAATTTTTACATAAATTGTCTGGGCAAGACACAACTTCAGACCTATAATGTATCAACAGTATTTCTTTTCCTTAGTGCTTATCAAAGACTTTTTTTCTATCACACCTTGGCTCCTGGTAGACCATCGGATACAACAAAAGGTTGGCTGAAAGTTCCCAAATGCCTTGAGTTGGAGTTTTGTCTGAGTAAACCTCTTGGATTTTCTCGGAGATAGTTAAACCAGAGACGATGATACATGTATCTATTAAGCAATAATCACAGCTCTGGGTACAAAAATACAACATCCCGTATGGTACAGCAATGTCCTGAGTTGGAAAGAGCCTTATTACAAGAACAGATAAATGTACATTATGGTAAATAACACTGGTTACAATGTTGCTGTTTTCATACATTTAGTACATCATCAGTCTCTGGTACAGTTAGAAGGTAGGCTTTAAAATTGACATATGAAGAGTTGAATATACGTCTTTTACAAGCTTCCTTTTCTTTCTGCTCTCCAAAAAACACTGGTTTGTGTTAGGTAAGTATTGATGACTTTTACCAGTACAAAACAAAAATGGTCTAAATGTAAAATACAAAAGTCAAACAACGCTTCAGCTCTTTTCATACCGAGAGTGTAGGTTTCACTTTGAACACTTACAACAAACTATACAGTATATCTGCTAATACTGTGTGTAAATGTTGTTATAGATATACACTGGATGCTTCACAGGAAAGAAAGTTTATAAACTCAGTACACATCTTAAGCATAAATATCATTTTCTATAAAAGGTTCCATAAATCATAGTCTTAATAATCTATAAGCATGGACCACTACGGCGTTAAATGAGCAAAACTACATGTATGGCAAGTAAGATGGCAAACTTTGTCAAGAAATATTTGCATTTGGCCTACTGCAAACTATTTCTTTTCCGTGAAGGTTTTGTAAGGGACATGGACTGTTCTTTGCTTTTACCACAGCATTGATATATACCATCGTATAATGGCACTCTCTTAACACTGCTTCTGAAAGGCTTTTGACAAATAGGCAAAACAGCTACTCAACACAAACTACATGCAGCGGTGTACTGAGAGCTAGTATTTTTTTCCTGACAGCCCTCAATCGTTCAAAACGAAATTATAGCCCTTTGCTGAAGTATTGACACAACGTTACAAGCGCAAGAGTATTTACTATTGATAAGCACAAATATGGCATGTTTTGTTACAACTTCACTGTACTGTTAGGAATAAATATCAAAATATCAAAGACGTCCGTTCACAGCTTATAAGTACGTGTATAATACACGTTTCCAGACTTTTGTCCCAGTCGTTTAAGACATGTTAAAACACATGCAAACCATCCTACCATAGAATCCTACCACTCACAATTGTCTGATTATTAACAATTCCTGGCAACACCAGGATAAATGCAACATGTTCAGCAGCAGGGCATCGCTATGTTATGTATAACATAGCTAAGAAAATCTCGGAATGATCAAGCATATAAAATGCTATGCGTACGATAATATGGCACCATACTGTAACATGGTAAATGGTTACTGCAATCTTAGGCTTCATTCCAGCCTAAAAGTACATGAACTTTCAAGCCTTCAGAAAAAAAAGCATTAAAACGGTATTGCCGGCATAATTCTTCACACTTCTTTTGGTTAACGTTACGAGAAATGTAGGCAGCATTTTGTAACCATAAGCGATTCATTCCCTTAGAAAGCAAGATGAATGAACAAGTTGTCCTTTGTTTGGCTAAGAGATACATTGTCAGAAACAAATGCTGGACAGGTCAATTTTTATGATCAAAGCTAGTAGTACCCATCTGTATAGTTTTACAATACTTATCTACAGTTACTGTTTCATCAGTTTTCCTATCAATGTGATATCTATAAGTATAAGGTTTTAGAACGACTTCACGTCGTCTCGTCTCTAGGGGTGAGGTCAAGACCTTGGTATTTACAGAAGGTTTTATCGAACGGGATACAGTTGACGTACTCGCAACCCTGACAGTCCGTCAGCGGCCTGACATAGAAAAGAACGACCAGTCCAGAGAAGAAGGCCACAAACAGGAGGAAGGACACGATGATCTGTATTCGCTTCCTGTTCTTGTCGAACGCGCCGAATGTGATGTACGGTAGGAAGGAGAAGGAGAGTAGGATGCCGCAGATGAAGCCCGTGATGTGCGCGAAGTTGTCGATCCATGGCAGGAGGCCCAGGAGAAAGAGGACCAGGACGATGATGGACAGCTTCAGGATGGCCCTCCAGGGTGCCTGCAGCATCTGCCAGCTCTGGAACACCTCAACAAACAGGCACGCGATAACGCCGAAGTGGGCACCTGCAGGTCCAACCTAGAGAGTGGAAAGAAGCACCAAACTGGTAATTTGTTTCCTTTAGATTGTTTCATACATTAT
The DNA here is from genome assembly GCA_019207045.1 of Branchiostoma floridae x Branchiostoma belcheri. Classification (NCBI taxonomy): domain Eukaryota; kingdom Metazoa; phylum Chordata; class Leptocardii; order Amphioxiformes; family Branchiostomatidae; genus Branchiostoma; species Branchiostoma floridae x Branchiostoma belcheri. Next base: position 17,979,910 of record CM033033.1, on the reverse strand, counting down.
CTTTTAAAGTTAACAACAAAATCATTCATACCCCCTATACTTTTTCAAAATGAAATTTAGCACAGTTGAATTTTTTAAACCATTTTCAAAAATGCAAGTCAGTAACAATCAAGAACAATTATGTACCGATAGTCATATTCAAAATTACGATTGTGCACTTGAAGCAGCAAGGGTTTGACATGAATTAGATACAAAACATGAATTATGCTCATGTACTTGAACAATGAGATTTCATGATAATATTGAGTAATAACATTTATCCGTGTTTCTAGCATGCACCAGAGGTTAAAGAAAAAACCCCACATATTTCAATGAAAAGTTATGAGGGGTATGCATAATGCATTTTAGGAATCTCAAAATCCAACGGGCTCCCAAATTTTGCGTGGGACAGAAAAAATCAAAAGCTGGAAACAACTCTGGTTTTGTTGCCCCTTACCTCGGCCTGGTATGGCAAGAACACGGCGCTGGCCAGGTTCCCCCCGATGCCGCTCAGGATGTAGATGATGGCGATGCGGCCCCACCCTGCTAGCTTCTCCAGGTCACGCAGGATCGTCATCTGGAAGATCACTGACAGCAACAAGTGGACCAACCTACAGGGATACATTACAAACATACATTAGATAGTAAGTTCCTATTTCCTTAAAATATCTTTTCCACTTGACGGCAATTGGTGGGCAACCCTTTATCAATCAAAAGTGGAATTTCTTTACCGTTGATAATTGGAATTATAGGATATTGAATGTAAAAGTATAATCTCAATTCGATCAAAGACATCAAAATGCACAAATGTAAACATATCCACTCTTTGTCTATGAAATTCGTTGATTGATCTGAAAATTTTTGGTCACTCAACATAGCAGCTTCTGGTGTAAAGGGGGTCTAACTAAACAACCCTTTCTTTCTTTATTCATTAAAATCAACCTTACAGAGATTAATTCTTAGCAGAAGCATCTCTGAATGCCGTTGATCTTTTACAATGTGACTCAGAGTAAATACTTACAACGACTAGACAACATGTACAGTACGCATGACATACACAGTACATAGACAAATAAAAACACTTAGGCACCAGTCATTGATTTGTTGTACAGTCTGATTGTATAGTGTAGGAATGAGTTGCGCAGTCTGGAGGTCCTTGCTTTTGGGACCGAGATACTACATGAGCTTCGAAGTGACCTCCCAGTGACCTCTGACCTGACCGGAGGGACCATGTCATGTAGCGGGTGATCCGGGTTCAACATTTGCTTGAGTAGCTTAATGGCAGCAAGTTCACGTCTCTCCTTGAGTGTGGGCAAATCCGGAACACTTCTCCTGCCACCCAGAGAGATGATCTTTAGTGCTCTCCTTTGCACTTTCTCGATTAACTGTTCTTGTTGTTTGGTGCAACCAACTAAGAGAACATGGCCATACTCAAGTACGGGCCTGACCAGGGCCGTATACACCTGTCCTGTAACTTTCCAATCAGTTCTTTTTGTGAGCATGTTATAAATAATGACTGTCAAGGAAGATTTTCTGAATATGCAAATGTCAGTTCCTTGAATATGTGATAATGAATATTTTTTTTATTGAAACTGCCTGAAATGTTTACCTCTGAGTGTTACATGTATCTGCAGTCCAAAAAACTCAATCTGGACATCGCATGCATTATTTGTATGTAGTAAAACTAGTATAAAATTCTAAGTGTGTAGTCTATGTGCATGTAATAGTGCTGGCATGTAAGTATCTATAGAGTGTTCGGAGAAAGGCAGTAATCCGGACGTACCCAGCATGTAGGAAGAGTGATGTCCACAGCCTGTAGAACTGGTCAGGAACCTCCGGGTCCATAAACGGGAGGAGACCACAGATCCTGTCCATACATGACACCTGGACAGAACACAGGAAAGGTACTGTTAAACACAGAGTTACTTTATCAGACTGCATTACCTCTTTTTTGCTGATCTTTGGTTAAGCCACTGAGGGCACCTTGCACCTGGTCAGGGTACTATTCACATGGCCTATAAAAGCGAGGACATGCTGTACTATGCTCATTCGAGCCCATAACACTATGTAAGCCACACGGCAAAACATGTTTGATGTGTGTTGGTTCGAATAAAGTTCCTATACGGGGAACATGCAACTCCATCGTCTTTACTGAAGATGTGGCAAAAGTGTGGATGTTCGGCTTGAGGTTGTCATTCTCCAAGCACTCTATGGAGTCAATTTTGTGAAAGATCTCTTATGTCACATACACAATGTATATGGGCTGTGATAACGATCAATACAGGTGTTCCTGACTGACCCATATTTAAAAGTATCACTTGGCTTCTACTTGTATCACAATGATTCGGATACACTTTGTGTGTGCCGATGTCGAAAATTCAATAACCAGATTCAGATGTTGGAATGGATGTCCTTACAATTTTCAGTTGAGGACAGTAAATTTTCTAAATTTTTGGCACAATTTACAAATGTGTATGACATACAAACAAGACAACATGGTGAATTAACTATCAGTCTTGGTCCCAAGTGATACAGAATACAACGTGTATTGTTCTATAATTATGTATCAGATTCTCATGGAAGAGAGAAAAGCAATTACAAGCTAACCTCTGATGAGACCTTTAATGATAAAGATGATCATATCAATCGGTTCAGTCACAACATACTTATAAATATATATAATTTTGCTGCAGATTGAAAAGGGATTTCATTGACTTCCTGATTTGCAGTAATTTTTCACTTGGAACAACCTGTGTCACATTGTATGACTCACACATCATGGCTCATATATCAAAATCAGTGTGACTTCTTGTTTTCTGGGAATGGGGCCGAAATCAGTTGAACACATGACTATCTTTACAAAATGTGACCATGTGGTTACCAGGTTCGAATAAGTTTCAATACGGGAAACATGTGGCTCCAGTGTCTTTTCTGAAGATGTGGCGTAAGTGTGGACTTCCATTTTGTGGAAGATCTCTTATGCCATACACAATATACATGTACATGTATATGGGCCGTCATAATGATCGATATAGGTGTTCCTGACTGATCTATATCTAAAAGTATCACACACACTTCTACTTGTATCACAAGGGCTTGGGCAAATAATTTCGGATGCACTTTGTGTGCGCCGATGTCGAAACTTCGATAATCAGATTCATACTTAGATCCTTGTTGGTGGTTAGTTCCGTCACAGAATGCTTGAAAGTTCTACAACACCAAAATCAAATGACAGCCTATGACGAATGTGACAGTGTCATTACCTGTGAGCATAGTGAGGCCTCCTGGTGGAAGAAGCCATGTTTGAACTCGCAGTATTCCCTGGTGGTGATCTCACAGGTGCCTGTGATGCCGATACAGCAGGGGTGGGCCGTCACCTCGCAGTCCATGTGGTCCTGGCTGCCTCCGGGACTACCTGCTACAGGCTCCTTACACACCTGCACGGGAGACAGAGACAACAATGGGCACTCTGAGTGACATTCAAGCAAGTTAAGCGTATTTTAAATTCTGACACCACTAAAACTGGCCTTGGTGCTGAATGATATTCACACTGACAATGATATTTTGCACACTGACACCACTAAAAGTGGCCTTGGTACTGAATGAATTTCATACGGGCACAGCTGTCCCTGGTGCTGAAATGACAATTCACACTGTCACAACTGTCCCTGGTGCTGAATTTACGATCACACTGACACAGCTGAAAGAATTCAAAATCACACTGACACACATGTGAGGCTAATTGACTTTTATACTGTCCATGGTACCAAATAACTTTCACATGGACACTGCTGTATTTATACTCACAATAACATAGCTGTCTCTGATGCTGAATAACATTCACACTGACCCTTCTGTCCCTGGTGCTGAATGACTTTTTTACTGACACAGCTATGGCTGAATGACATCAACACTGACACTTCTGTCCCTGGTGCTGAATGCCATCAACACTGACACAGCTGTCCCTGGTGCTGAATGACTTTTTTACTGACACAGCTATCCCTATGGCTGAATGACATCAACACTGACACAGCTGTCCCCGGTGCTGAACAAATTTCGCACGGACACAGCTATCCCTGGTGCTAAATGCCATCAACAATGATACTACTGTCCCGGGTGCTGAAAGACATTCAAACTTACACAGCTGTACCTGGTGCTGAATGCCATCAACACTAACACTGCTGTCCCTGGTGCTGAATGACATTCACACTGACCCTTCTGTCCTAGGGCTGAATGACAATCACACTGACACAGCTGTCCCTGGTGCTGAATGCCATCAATACTGACACAGCTATCCCTATGGCTGAATGACATCAACGCTGACACAGCTGTCCCTGGTGCTGAATAAATTTCACACGGACACAGCTGTCCTTGGTGCTATATGCCACCAACACTGACACTGCTGTCCCTGGTGCTGCATGACATTCAAACTTACACAGCTGTCCCTGGTGCTGAATGCCATCAACACTAACTGGTGCTGAATGACTTTCACACTGATACAGCTGTTACTTTGCTGAATGACATTTACACTAACACAACAGTTACTTCATGGCATTCCCACAGACACAGTCACTTCTGTTGAGAGACATTGTTTCTGATACAGCTGTCCCTAGCTCTGAATGGTATTCACACTGACGAACAGTGGTCCCATGGGTTTTTTAAGACTTTCGAAGCTGTTAAAGTATATAACAGAAACCAATTGAGTTCTTTTGCGAAAGTACTTACCGGCCATTTGGTCATGTCATCTGGCCATTCATGTGGTGCAACCGAGGCTGGGTTCTTGCAAGCCCTGAGGAAAAACAAAGCCACAAGTTAGTTTGGCTATGATGCTACTAGTATTATTATATATATAATAATCAAATTACTTAATGCTTAAAAGGTAGGAACATGGTCTTGTAGTCAAGGTAAGAGTTACCATTTTAATCTCATTAGAATCTTAGATCTTGTGCCCTTGGGAACGGCACTTAACATGACTTTCTGACTTTCCTCACTTGACTCGGATAAAAATGACTACCCATAAGTTTAGCTAGCAACGTCCCTTGGATAGGACACTAAATAGAGGCCCCGTGTTTGAGCCTCAAGCATGTAAAAGAATCCACTGCACTTATTGAAAGAGTAGGGGTCCTTCCTTGTGTGACTGATTCATATTCTTACAGTCCAATGGCCACAGTGGGGCAATTACTGTCATATTGAGGTCACTAGGCTGCCATTACAGACCCTTGCAATTTAGCCCTACCAGCTGTAACCTCCTCGCAATAAGCCCCTGGCTGCAAAAAGAGCGTAGGCAGTCCAACAACAAAACGATAAAGGATATAGGTCACATGTATAGGTCACATGTGAACAACAAACACCTGTCTGCTCTTGGCTGGAAAGACCTGGTCTCACGTCGCAAATCGCACCTTCTACAAACTGTACATACAACCTGTTACCTGTGTACCTAAACGTATTTAGCAAAACATCAGAATCTCATAGTTATACTACCAGACATACATTTGTAGTTTGGACCAGTCTTTGAGAATTCCGAAAGTTAATCTAGAATCTGGGAAAAGAACATTTGCACATAGAGGCGCAGAAAGCTGGAATGCACTCCCACTAGCTGTGGAAACTGCACCATCCACACAAACATTCAAAACATTGTGCAAGAATATTGTGTGACTTCTGACCTCCGTCCCCGTAAGTTAAAGACTTGGAACGGAAATGGATATAAGTTGTTTTGCTTTTGTTGTATTATGTAAATATTGTATTGCATGTACATGTATGTATTATTTGTATATGTATCCAGGGCCTCCATGAAAAGCAGTGCTTGTCACTGATGGAGCTAACCCTGGTTAAAGAAGACAGAAATAAATAAATAGATATAGGGATCTAGCACATAGCAGAAGGTTGTCTTACTTAGGGTCCTGTCCACACACTGCACCAGATATTCTACCACTACCATCTGGATCTGGGTTGTCTTCGGACCACCTCCAGAACTCTGCAAAGGTTTTCTGTGAAGGCAAAAAGAAACACCCAATGAATATATTTCATACAACCATGCTTAATACACAGTAAAAGCAGCCTTGGAAACAACCTGACCATACATGTAGATTTATAAATGTCTTGAATTGAGAATCTGATATTATCCAGCTGCAAAGTTCTTTGTACAAGATTTTCCCTAACTCGTCATTCAGATGCCTCCAAACTTTCCAAAGGCGAGAATTATGTCGGAGTTGGCACGTTTATCAAATAACAATTCTGAACATAATTATTGAGTTCTTTTCACACGGCTTCATTAGAGGCTTTCCCTTTTGCCTGTATTCTGTCCTGTGATTACTGAGAAATGCTTCAATTTAGCTGGACTAAATCATGCCATTTAGAAAAGACAAACTAAACTACGTTTCTCTACCAAAGCCATCTCTCTTCAGGACTTCATGTACTCAAGGATACATAATAGGTCTTCATCACAAATTAGTTAATTTTCCATATATATCGATTTGCAAAATAAACTGAGAAATAAATACAGGTGAAAAGCAAAACATCCCATCCATTTAACCTTATTTAACTAAAGTGGAACACAGCACAGTGTCTATCTGTTTCAATAGCCCTGGGCCACAAAACTTTCTGCAATGATCACTATTAACAGCAGTTACTGTAGCGGTCTACTGGTAGTGGTGTGTGTTCAATGCTCAGACTGCTATGCAAATAGCTAGCAGTACAGTACATGTACTTCCATTCTATTCAAAGTCTTTGACTCGGCCTGTACCTCATGAGATCAAACTGTACCCTGCCTCCTGAATGCAAGGTAACACTCTACACATGTACTCACTGCCAGCTATTGCACCAGCCATGTACTGAAGAACTTTATTGCGCAACGATCGTACACGGTACAATGTATGGCAAAAGAAAAGAAACAAACTTATCATCCTAATTACTAAAACAAGTATTAAACATAGTACATATGCAGATTATGAACATAGAATGAAATTTGACATCCTAATTACTAGAACAATAAGATTAAGAGCTAGCCTAAATCATTGATATTGTACTACAATCGAGTGGGGCTAATTATGAGTTTCGGCATTTTTTCTTATGACAAAGTAGTCTTTCATATATTTACCAATTTTAGCATTGTGGGAGTTGTTACATCTGAATATATAATCAAATCTGTCTGTAGCATTGAGTCTCTTAAAATCTGTTGTACTTGATTCGAGGAATGTGAATAACTCATTACGTGAAACATAGTACCTACTGCCTGCACATCATGACAAAGTGAAATTCATCTTCAATTTGCTTTGGACAGAATGGGCAAAACCTTTGGTCAGGGGCTGTATAAGTCATAAAAAAACTAGAAATCACTAACCGAGCAGTCATCCTCTACAGACTGGTAGCAGCCCGATTGGTCTGTCTTGATGCAGCAACCGGTTTGATTCTCCTTTCTTCTCTGGTCCTCTATTCGCTGTATGATCTTTGGGTCTTTCCTCATACATGGCGAGTACTTGGCACCAAGGTGTATAAGGTCCTCCTGTGGAAAAAGCATCCACATGTAATTTAGCCAGCATTCTACGTATAAAGTTAAAAGATTGTTGATTTGTCAAGTTGTACAATTTGAGCTTTGTTCCAACGCAAAAAGTCACCATGAATTCAATTATGGATTCTTCTAATACAGAGGAGCTTTCAATATTTAAAGATTGTGGCATTGTATAGTGCAATCTGTAGGTCCTTGGTTAAAATCCGATATGCCCTAATGTTGTGTCCTTAGGAAAGGCTTTTCACATGACAAGAAAATGAGTACATTTGTACCTAACTTGAAATTTAAATTTTATGTTTTATCTAAATTCCCTAGTTCATTTTTGATTTCTCCTGGAGCTCGTGATTTTTACATGTATTTTGAATAATGAATTTTACCATAATAGTAGCAGTCAGGGCCTATAATGTACAAACACACTAAATCTGTCATTATCATAATTTTTGTGGTGGCTCCAAGTATTGTAGAATTGCCTTTCATCTACAAATAAACATGTACATTGTACATGTACACCTGTTACATTTAGGCTAATCGGTATCTGGTACACACTCACACCAGATGTACTTCAGCCATTTGGGCCTTGCCCTAAGCAATACAAATTACTAGGCTGTTACAAAGTGTGTTCAAACAAACTTAAGGTCAACGACCCCAAGATATTGCAGTTTGTGCGACAAGAACACATTCTAACTGCACCAGCTGGGGAACTCCTATTAGAATTGATGATCTCATCTGCTGGTGGTTAAGGTAACAGTTTGTTGGGGGTGTCTGAAAGACTGCGATGGCCCAGAAAGCCATGATAGCGTGTAATTTTTACCGCAATTTCCACTCATCAGGATTGGAAACAATCTGTCCTCAAGGCATTTTATTCTCGCAATTGTGCAGGCGAAGTGGCAATATTGACATGCGAAAAACGTTCTCAAAATATATGCCTGTAAAGTGTAAAATGATACACCTTTATGCCAGACGATCGACGTCCGTCAAGATGTTTTCCAGTTGATTAAGCATTAAAGCAATGAAGAATATAAATGCTTGTGCATCTGGTGTCCAACATATAAAGTATAAAGAAAGTTGGTGTAAAATGCTAGCTTAATGGCATGAAGACTGGCCTGAATGTTGGCTTTAATGGACATTAATTTTGCGTTCCACATTTAGTGATGAGTGATGGGTGGAAATGGGTGAAAAAAATAGACTGATAAAAAATTTGTGCTGATGATGCTAGGTTTTCCTAATTGCACCTGAGCCATTAAAATGAAATTTCCGCATCATTCATGCTAAAAATGATCTTTTCTGAAACATCTACTGGTAAAATACTGGATGTAATGTTTAAAGATGTAATGTTTAAATCAACTGACTACAATGTACTACGTTCTATGCATAGTCCCTTTGGTGGAACCAATTTGTAATGGATTGTGACGTCACAGAAAGGACTCCTATTAGCTAGTATGGCTAAGAGTAACTTCTCTCATCGTCGGACCAGCCCTGTTGCTAATTAGTCCCAACAAAAGAAAGACACTTCATATAAAGATAACACTCAGATGTTTTCAGAAAAGACAAAATCTTTGCCTAAATGATACACAAATTTCATTGCAGTTTTTTTCCTTTTTCATGCACATTACTTTTCTATTTCATCTTTCTACATTGTGTCTTGTACATGTTCTACATTTTTGTATCTAAAGTTTCAATATTTCATATTGCACAGGAGGACTCACGTCTTTAGGCCCTATCCAGAAGTTGTCCTTCTCAATCTTGGGGATGTTCTCCAGCGAAAGCTTGGGCGTACGCACCAGCGCTGTCGTCTCTGTCTCCGCAAAGCCGATAGGCGCGATACCGTACACCGCCAGCGCGATGATCGTGATCAGTATATGTACGAATGTGACCCAGTATGTGAAGTAGGGCCTGGAAAATAAAACAGGAACAAAACCATCTTTAGTCTTCAACTTACAACTCTTCAGCCATTTCGCTCTCAAAACCCTGCCCCCCTCCCCAGCCCTATCCCTAAATAGGATAATCCAGACTTCACACTGTGCTTTATGGCAAATACGAGAGGCTTAACCTTGAAGGTCAAAGCAGCTTTATTTTTGTATAGTCTGGTTTCCAGGCTTAACCTCAAGGACAGCTTAGTGCGTGGCTGATAGCGAGTAATCCTAGACTGAAAAGACAGTACCACGTTGTACCTGTAGTCTTTTAGCCAGGCATGCATCCAGGAGTCAATTTGACACACTGTGCTGAAAATGATAAGAAATTGGACGCACTACACGCCCTGAAGAGGCCCTTACACTGGGGAGCAGATCCTCTAACAAGCATGAAATTCTGATTGACCAGGGATGCCACTAGGTCACATCTTCAAATGTGATTTCTCTGAGTCAGCCTGACAGTAAGTTGCCCCTCGGGATACCTCAAAATGCACCATTTTAACTTTAACTAGTTTAAGTTACGATTCTCTAAGACTCATAACCATTGAAGGTCAATGCCCCCTGTCCCCTACAATACTCGCATCTGTAGCATTTGCCACATAGCGAATCTTGGTCAAAAAGAAATTTGGACCCTCTATAATAAAATCCTAGATAAAAGCTTACCTGTAGTCTGTGATTGTGTCTAGCTGGTGCTTGATATCACTGCTCATGGCCATACTGCTCCTGTAACTCCTCTTCAGCCATTTCCCGACCAGGCCCCTCCCGTACTCTCTCCTGTCGGAGTTGTCGAGCGCCATTTGGAGTACGCGGTCGCCGATCCTGTTCCTTCTCCGCGGGGCGCGAGCAGCCATGACGTCCTGTCCACGCAGCGGAGGCGCTATCCTCTTTTTGCTGCCTGTTCTCCACCCTCGATCAGTTGGGCTAGAAGATGAAAGGGAAAAAAATCGAACCTTTTTAAAAATTATTTTATCCCTGATTGTACAAACTGTACAGATGAAAAATGAGTACCTAGCTTCGACTAGGGCCTTCCCTCAGATAGGACGTTAAATGGACGTCCTGTGTTTGGGGAGAGCCACACCCCAAGCACGTAAAAGAACCTGCCACACTTATCGAAAAGAGTAGGGGTCCTTCCCAGTGTCAGTGGATCAAACCTTTCAGTCGGTATATAGGCTACCAAATTTTCAGCAAGTTGAAGTTGGTAGCCTCAAATGAAAGAAGATGACGTAAAAGTTCTTCTAATGGCTGGATGAAGGTATGATCTTTTCAAGACCAGCAATGAACTGCCGTTAAGACACATTCCATTAGGATTGATATAATTCATGTAAAGTAAAGCTGAAACCTTGCTTCCAATAAACATGGGGTACGACTTATACATCCTTACCAGCACAAGAACACAATCATGTTTACAATTTTGAATTTCAAATTCATAATTTGTTTTGGAAGACGGTTATTATGCATAATGAATGTCACACGGGACAACATCGAATAATCAAAGTATATTACTTTAAAAATATACATTATTGACGAGTCAGCATAATTTTCATTTTTGCTGCAGGTAGTGATGAAAGGTATCTGTTGGGCCTTGCCCTTGCAACTTGCATTTCAAGGTTGTTACAATATTGCACATTGTCAACCAATGGTGGGTCTCAGAATTTTTTGTCAGCAAAAACTTTTGTAACAAAGATAAGTTGCAATATTGCATTATATGATTATCGAACTTGTTGCCCTTCTATCTAAAACAGTCATCAGGAGATGCCACACATGAAACCATTACGACGACTTTTCATTCTTTGACAAAGACTGGTGCTGTTCAATCAAAAATTTTTGTGTTGGATATAAGGTGAATTCACCTTTATCCACGGGGTAACCTAAATCCACTGTGTTGCTAAACAGGGTATCCAGGGATATCAAGTCGATGGGCGGTAGTTTCAAATTGTACTATTTTCGAAATTATAGTTTGAAACCGCCATCTGTCGATCTATCCCTACATGCATTGTTCTTAAAAAAACGGATAAAGGTTACCCAACGGATAAAGGTGAACTAACGTTAACAGTTTAACTACAAAATGTAGTTCAATAACAGTTACTGGGGGGTTGTTTTGAACTCACAGCATGCGTGCATTTGCTTCCCTCTCCTCACGATCTAGCGCATCGCCAGCCCGAATCTCGTACTCCGCCGGTGCCGCCCCTCCATCGACCATGTCGAACACGTTGGTGGCCATGCCCGCACGTCCCGGCTGCACCGCGTCGTACTGCAGCGTACCCTGGGGCGTCGGACTCGCGTCGAAGAACACCTCATCGTCGTACATGTCTTCCTTATGGGAAGGAGAGAGCTGAAAGAGGCAAAACGCGATAAACTCCCTAAAACAATCCATTCTAGGTGTACGTCAATGTAGGTTAGACATCCAGGTAATAAGAAACTGGATATGGTTTTGGAAACGGTCAGACGTTTCAACTACTATCCAGTAGTTTCGTACTCATGACTGAACTAGACTACGTGCTTGGGAAGACATTGAAAGAAGGCTACCAGTCCTACATGAACAGTGGCTTAAGGAATCCCCCAACAGTGTGTTTAGCTGTCTGCACAACCCACAATTACACATTCTTACACCGACAACAGCCTGTCCCTCTTGTTGCTTCCAGAACGTATAATCAAACATTCATTACCGACAAATTAGAGCTTAAAGGCCACAAAGAATTAGTGGACGTGGCATACTTCTGTTATTTTTGCAGAGGATAGGTCAAAATCAGGTCAGTTTTTTTTTTGTTTTCTGTTTAGAGAAACTAAGGTTAATTGAAAGGCCAGGAATACAATTTAGCAAATTAGTAATGAAATTATATTGACAAGTCAGTTTGAGTATGTCACATTCAGAAAAGCAAGGTACTGAAAACTGTATTACAAATTGTGAGTTCTACAACTACTTTCTAGTTGAGACACCTACAATAATCTAACATTCCAAGCAGCATATTCTAGACCTACAAAAATGTACAAAAAACATACAACAGCTACATTGTACGCTCTACATTTGTTAGGCAGCGGAAAAAAAAGTGTCTCATGCATTGTGATGGTTGTGATATCAACTGAAATCCACCACTGAAAGAAAGTCACTACCATATTGTTAGTAGAAGGAACCTAAAACAGAGTCAGGAAAAGGAGTTACAATTAAGTAAGACCTGCCAAACAAGTGAGCTTTGTTTACCCCACCTTGCTTTAAGGTTTTTATACTGACCTTGTCATGCAAAAATAGGGAGGGTAACACCAACGAAGGCCTCATTCTTGACATTTGCATGTGATGATTCAGTTACGTGTGGTGCAAATTTTGTTACTGACACTTTCAATACTGTAATAAACATTGTCATTATGATTTCGCTGAATGCATGTTTAAGAGACCAAAGAGAAACATCCATTGTAATTCATTTTATGAACTAGAAACAAACTCAATACAGAAATTGCCTACATGAATGTGGCCAATTTTGTTTCAAGCACAATTCAAATATTCATCACACAAAGACCAAATACATGTGCCATGCTAATAATTGGTGTATTTTTATGGCAAATATGCAGAGAAAAATCATACTACAAGCTGCTTCTACAAATTTGTGCAAAGAAAGATAGAGTTTCAAAGCTCAGCTAATCGTGGAAACAAGGGATGCAAAAAGTCTCTAAATGCAAGCTGGAAAGCATGATTATACAGCATGTGAAAAAACATGTGCATGTAGCGTTAGGTGGTCCAATTTTCCTAACGTGTCATTTCGTACATCAAAGAGGTTTGACAACTGGTGCAAAGGCATTTATGCCAATTGCATGCCTGAAAGACAAACCAGCATGCATTTAAAGTCAGTAATTAGTGTAAAGTAAGACAAACTCGAGTAACCGACTGCATTTGGTTCAGGACCGGTGATCATATGTTTAGAATGTGATATTTAAGTGTTAACTTTATGAATATTATGGAACAGGATGTTGCAAAAGGCAACTTCATAATAAAATGTGTTTCTTTAAGTCTTTTTGTGGGACGTTTGGGATTGAAATTAATTCAGGAAAGAATATTCATATAACATTTTCTGACTTTACAACTAAAATCACTTCAAAATTAATCAGACATTTGCTTAGAATTTTTCTGCCTTAAAACATTTTTGCCAAAAAACATTTTTGTACAAGTTATGTGTGTTTTTTTCTAAAACTTGCACCAAATTTATGATTTTTTGTACTGGTTCTAAATGGCGTTCTATACAATAATTAATCATTTTTTTTAGTGTATAACATACATGTAACTTCTCCAATTTTACATCAACACAATATATGTTAACCTTACTCCGAACAAAATGTTTCACAAGTCTCTGAACCAAAATCAGTGGGCTGAGTTGATTAGAGTAATTTTTTCAAGGATTTTTTAATTACCTCAAAGGTATGCACGGGTAATAATGTGGAGCCAAGATGCCATCTCCATGCAAATTGGAACATAATTGGGCAAAAGGAAATGTTAGAATCAAAGCATAGGTAATCAACGAGCTGCAAAATTAGTAGCAAGCACAACAGAAAGAGAAGAAAACTTACAGGGCACATAAACAACACAGAAACAATGAAGCAATATTAATGTCTGTGAGTCATTCTGGTGAACAAATATTTAAATAGTAACTAAATAATATTTCACATTAAGTAATGCATACAAAAAAACATGTCATTTGAATCCTATATGTCTGCAAGTTCATAATGTAAGACTAAGAGCAATAATAAGTCTAGTAATTTTAGTTTGGCATGCAAAGATTTCTAATTGTACATTATTGTACATTGTATGACAGAGCACTTACAAAATGCGTATTAAAAATAATTGAAGCTAAAAGACAGAAAAAGGATAGCAATATTCAAGACAAAAGAGAAAAGAGCTGGTCATTATATCAGCTTCTTTTCTGAAGTGTCCAGCTACACGAGATAATAAAACAAAACATAAAAAGGGAAAAAAAAGAAACGGAAAGACAAGAAAGTTATTTTATCCTTCATTGAAAACAAAACATCACAGCAAAAGAAGATGAAAAAAAAATTGCATCCAGCCTTGGCCTCCGCCATCAAAAGTAATCAGGATTTTTTTTCTCCTACAAGCAGCAAAATAATGTACCTAGTACGACACATTCTGAACTACTCATTTCAACAACAAGCAACACATAACAGCGACACCACTACCAAAGGAAGGCAACAATGTAAGCAATGTATATATAAAAGAAAGGGACAACATTTTGTCATACCTGCAACCAGAGTCTGACTCTATTAGCTTGTGAGTGTGAGGAAGGCATGTTTTGTACTGGTATTTTTTCTGTGGTACCACAACTGGACTTCTGTTCCACTATGGGACAAGTCTGGACTTGGTACTGTTTCAAAAACTTATCCACAATGACAAATGGTAAATGTTTTCCCAAAGGTAATTTCTATCTTTAGGAATTATTCATGTATGGGGATTCCCCACTCTGGGGGGTCAGTCCTGTCCAGACCTGTTGCCTTTGTAAACAACATGAGGTTGAGGTCCATCTTTTGTTGTTATACCCCCCATTGTTGGGTGCTATACATGCATGTATGCTCAAAGCAGAGGTTAGGCTCCGGGTATTTAAAAAAAAGATGTTTTAGGCATTTTTATCAGGCTTTCTATTTTGTATCATTTTGTTGATGTCTTGCGGCTGCCTAAAAGAAATGTCGACATATAGCAGGAGCCTAACCTCTGCTTGGAAACTATAGGTGCTACAATGAATGTGAACAGTACATTGTGACATTGCAGAAAACTAACAAAAAATTTAGACAAAATAAAAAAAAAAGATTTTCATCACTAATATTAACCAGTTTCAGTCTTCCAGGTATAACATTTTCATAATAACTAATCATAATATTGTTACAAGATTGAACTGTTGTTTCTTTTGAGCTGTAGCATTTTACCTGCTAGGTAGTTTATACCAGGGTAATATGAGCATATTAATAATAACTTCCCATCACTTGTCTAAGTAATACTAAAAAGGACCTATATAGTAATATCAAATACAGTCATACAATGACACTAATAGAAACACCTGTACCTACCATAATCATGAAAACTTTTCCCTCATACAATAAACATTGTTCTTCATTATTTTACAGCCTACTTTCTAAAAAAAAACATGGTTTTAAATGAAAACTAATTCATATGAAATGAAATGAAGAAGCATGTACATAGAAATCAGACTGCTGTACAAAAGAAGAAAGAAAAAAAGACAAGGAAAAAGATCTTACAGTCTACATACAGGTGAAGCAGTTGCGTCAAATACAGGACAAAAACTATCCTTCAAAGTTTTAGTAGGGAAGGGTTAGCATTACGACTGAGACACACACAAGGCACAATATTTTCTCAGGTTACCACGGGAAACCATTGTGACCCACTCAACATACCTGTATACACTTTTCTACAACATCTATTTATAGACACAGTTAACATTTCTACTGCAAACTTAAACAGGTTGCTGGCAATGAGGCAGCTCTAAATTTGGGAGACTCAGTGTTAGTTCAGGTGCTGAATATAAAGGTATGAAGAATGTAACGGTGCCCTAAAGTGCACCGAGAATAGCCTGTGCAAAGAACTAAAAATATCTGCGAGAAAAATTGGCACAGAGACAATCACATGGCCTATAGTCTATAAGCAAAGTAATCGCAAGGTTTTGGATACGCAACATTCTAGCACAACACTGTACGATTCTGCGGGGGGGTCACGAGAACAACAGGGCGCACGGACAGACCGACACGAGCGAGAGCTAGCACGTCACGACAGCGCGATGACAGAACGAGCTACCTTGAGAAGAAGGAAGAACATGAGAGCTCCTATGTGTTGGAGGTAGAGGAAGACTGAGAATGAGGTAGCAGCCTGGTGAGCCTGTAATGGCAGAAAACCACAGTCAGCTGAACATGGCACTCAATCATGCTGAACAAACGGTTAGCATCGACTTGTTAAGCAGAACTCAAGGTATTAGTAGTTTGTTGAAATACCCATGGTGGTGGTTAGGCAAAAAGCTGTTCGAGAGAAAGGGTCTTACAATTTCTGAGGGAAAAGTACAAGCTGTAGTGTGAATTCAATGTTAACAGGGAAGAAAAAAAAATCAGATCTTTTTCTTCTCAGGTATTAGGTTCTATTTCAGCAGGACAGGGAGAGAGAAACAAAAAACTCAACTCAATCCTAGCATCTGTGAAACAAGTGAATGAATTTGTATGGCCCCCTCCCCATCATGTACAAGGAAAGAAAGGGGACTTTTGTATGCTTTGAAGTACATTATGTACTGTACATCAATACATTAACACAGTGGTTTTGAATTGCCAAAAAACTCCCGAATACAAATGACCTTTACTCCAAAACAGTAGTACAGTGGAAGGTGAAAATGGAGGTGAACCACCTCCCCTATTATTCGTCCATAGAAGATCATGTGTTATGCATCGTACATGTACATGTACATGTAACGGGGGCTGCCCTAAGATGGTTCCCGTCGTAAGACGGAACGGATTTTTTGCTGATCTTATTATCCATAAGTACACCGTGTTTGTTGCCACTGACTATGCTGATTACAAAGGTAAATAAACCAAGTCCATGCACACAGCTTTAATTTGCATTCCAAGTATACTTTAACATATTTACTTCGTGTTTTTTTAAACAGAATTCTAACAGTAATGTTGACAGTGCTGAATCACTGCGGTCACCGGCCTCTGCGTATTGGCGGCTTGTGTCGCTAACTATACGAACTCTTCCAAGCAGTCACACAACTGCATACCATGATACACATACTTTTAAATAAAGCTCCATAAAACACTATGAATATGGGTCTTCAAATGTTTGTTGAGTAGAAAAGCAACCAAAAGGAAGCGACATAAACATTGCCACCATTGTACTCCCAAGGGAGTGTGGCCGTGAAGGTGGCAGACTAGAGAACGCTCCAAAGATTTATTTGACTGTAACAAATGATTCGTGCTGTCTATGAAAATAAGACTTGATAGAGAGATGTAGATGATATTTTCATATAATCAGACAGAGTTTTGTTGATGTTGGTGGTGTCGTTTTTTCGTAATGGTTTTTTTAGTCGGGCATTCACAATCAGTGCATTCAGTCCATTGCCCGTAAAAACATCAGATGGATTGTTCTAGGTACAGCCTTCCTCATGTGAGACAAGAAGTACATACAGTCACGATTTTACTGTCAAAAGAAAGCTAAAATATCATACTATTAATTTTTTTCTGTGTACTTTAATTTACCACTTACTTCTGAAGAGAGCAAAATGTAAAAAAGCGTACCAAGTTAGGCACACTGTCCAGCGTAGCACAAAATTGGATGGTTACATACACGAAATTTTCTCACAGTGTTTGCCGCTTGTAACACGCAGCGCGAAAGGTTCATGAACCACACGAATGCATTTCTTATTCAAGTACGTTGTTCAAATCTATGTGTAAAAAATTCAGTCATCAAAATTTGACCACTCTCGGGCAACTAGCGATGGAGCGCCATGAGTTTGAGCGCAAGAAAAAGCGTACCGTGTTGGGGCACCTCCCGTTAAGTGTGTTTGCAAGCTGAAAAAAGTGCAAATAGCCATGATAGAGGTTTCCTGGTTGGAACTTGGTCCCAGGAGAACAGTTTGTATGGGAGATGGCCTGTTAAAGGGTTCTGGGCTCGAGCTAGCTTCTACGTAAATGTACATTTCTTTGCCCTGGATTCCTGGAAAACATCAAGGCATGTGATTGGGGTGGAACATTACAGTAGAGAGGGGAGGGAGGGGGGGTTATGACTGAAAACAGGACTGTCTACAGGACCCGTCCCTCCATTTTGAGACAGAAATTTGCTTCTTGGGGTGCAATGTAGGTAAAGTTAGTCCCATATCCTTCTTGAAGCCATAGGGACGGTGGGTTGTTAACTGTGTCTTGGGCACTTTGACCTCCCCAACCAAAGTCAGGTACCCATTTGTACACTTGTGTGGTCAGTGAGGAAAGTCGTGTTACATTGTGCCTTTCCTAAGGACACAAGATCGGCAGCATGAGAGGATGTGAACCGAGGACTTTTGGGTTCTGAGTCAAAAAAACTGCAGTTATGCCCTTCTTTGGGGTACCTCATCCGTCAAAAAATCTAAACCAATGAAATGGAAATACATTCTTTCAGATTTAACAAAGAAAATCAGTAATACTAAGAGTTGGATTGTGACCTCTATTCTTATAACAGAGCTGCACATGACTGGTTCATGGCCACTGAAAAATGACACATGTACTCTATAGCAAAACAAATCATAGTACATGTACCTTATGACGAAAATACTGGCACCACAAACTGGAGATCAAAAAAATATATCTAGTTTAATTTCAACCTCCTCGGTTCGAAGGCAATTCACATTCACAATCTCTATTTTCTTTTCTTGTGCAAGGGAGATACACTGACAGCAAACCCACAATACAACGTATTATAATTGAATGTGGCATTAGAATGCTTACACAATTATCTTTAACTATCTTACATCTCCTGCTTTCATCTTCTCTTGCCCCCCTCCCACCCCTTTTGGGTTTTCCCTGAACAGTGTTATCTCTATACTGCTGAGCTACCTTATCAGATTTGCTACTGGACTTCCTCTCGGACATCCATCTGTGTGTTTTACAGCTACAAGGTGTAGTTGTCATTTTTATGGCATGTGCTCGTATTTTCACCGCGGAACAAAGAGACAGTAATGCAGCATTGGCTGGCAATTTGTGCTTCCATAATGGTCTAAAAGGTCGATATGAAATATTGGAATTGGCTCTTGCCTTCCCCTCTGCATCCATATGAACAACATGCAGTACAAATGTACATGTCAAATCGTTTGATGGCCTACAAACTTATTACAGTACAATGTAAAAGCATGGCTATCAGTTCACCTTGCTATGCCATAATGTCTTGTTCAGATGTCATGTCTCTTTTTTTAAAGACCTAAAAATGCAAGAGGGCTACATGAGATAAAGCACTGCCAAAAGATGAGAGCAGGGCTCTAAAGCATGATTTCCCCTCAGATCTAAACGACTTA
This sequence comes from Branchiostoma floridae x Branchiostoma belcheri, assembly GCA_019207045.1. NCBI lineage: Eukaryota > Metazoa > Chordata > Leptocardii > Amphioxiformes > Branchiostomatidae > Branchiostoma > Branchiostoma floridae x Branchiostoma belcheri. Next base: position 17,960,483 of record CM033033.1, on the reverse strand, counting down.
CATGTCCAATATCTTGGCAACCGATGATTTCAACTGTTCCTTGCAAAGAGTCCAAATGAGCCATAAAACTTCAACTTTTGACTCCTCAAAGAGATATCCTTCTAACTCCTCACCGAGAACTCCTGCAAAAACTTTTCTTACTCTTAGATTGGATACGATTGGAACTGGGTAATCGTGAAAAATAAGAAACTCGATTAGTACGCATTTATCGTAACGAAAAATACAATGTTCAATGTTGGGTCTTCTGACTCCTCAAAGAGATATTCTTTTGACTTACTCACTGAGAACCTACAAAAACTTTTCCTACTCATAGATTGGATACGATTCGAACTGGGTAATCGTGAAAAATAAGAAACTCAATTAGTATGGATCTATCGTAACGGAAAATACATGTTGAATGTCAGCACAGTGAAGATGAATGGAGGAACAGGTGTGGGCTAATTCCGATGGCGGATTGCCAACTTTACCGTGACCTCCCTCCAAGCCAATGTTGTGGTCCGCAGAGTACCAACTCTCCTCAATCATTGGACATGGTTGGCAGGCCTGCCTAAGGCCGGGTATGGATTTTCCGTTTTCTGCTAAAACAAACTTGTGACAAGACAAATTGTACATTGTCCGCTGATCTCCCAGAAGAAACTACGTGATGAGATACACGGAGAGTGGTCCGTGATGGTTTTACGATGAACAGATCACGATTGGTACAACAGGTTTGCTACAAGTTCTTCTAGCTGGAGGCTCTGCGCCTGATCTATTTGACAGCATTAAATGCACCTTAGGAGGGCCGAAAGTACCAAGGGAAAAGCGGATAAAGGAACTTGTGACAAATTGCAGTAGAGCAGCAGTTTGCTGAATCATATTGAATAGTTTTGGCTTCTAGAAAAGTTTTTTTGTTATTCTGGCCATCCAATACTTGAACATTAACAGCTACATTGTGCACATATTCAATGTACAATGTATCTCAATCTGTGGATTTATCTATCTAATACGACTTCCTATCATATCCTATAATTACATTAGACTAAGTATGTCAATACATAACTGAACACTGTGATTCAGAAGTATAACCAGCTCTACATACATGTAGGAATTTATTGTGTAACTCCTCATCTAAGCTTAAACCAAACAATTACCTTCAACAGTTCAGAATAAAACAGTCAAATACAGAACTGTAAAGGCAGGACAAAACCACAATAAACTCAAGAGCATTAATTTGGGAACTGTCACACCAAAAAGAAAGCCCTATTTCTTCAAAATATTCACACCATGCAGATAATCATGTAATAGTACGTAACGTTATAACGAGCTCCAAAGTAAGATCAGACCAAAATCTCTGAGCAAAATATCCTTCATCAACTTTCCCCACATATACTAAAAATAGATTCAAAAGGGAGGATGGACACTCCATGACCAACCACAATAAAAATGTCCTCAGACAGTGTAACAAAAGAATTGTTAGAGAACAGAAATAAAGACAGTGTAGCGGAACTATTGTGACCATAACAATAGGTATGACCTACATTTGTACATCAAAGAGGAGAAGACTCAAGGTACGATCAGAGAATCCTTGTTGTTACGTTATTTTGAAACATAAACATACACATAGATTTGTACTCAGACAGTGTGACAAAAGAATTGTTAGAGAACAGAAATAAAGACAGTGTAGCGGAACTATTGTGACCATAACAATAGGTATGACCTACATTTGTACATCAAAGAGGAAAAGACTCGAGGTACGATCAGAATCCTTGTTGTTGAGTTATTTGAAACATAAACATAGATTTGTATGCCAGTGTTACTTACATCTCGTCCAAAGAAGGAGAAATCAAGGTCGTCAATGTCGTCATCCTCCTCCATGCTGACCGGCGCGAAGCTGCGACTGTTCACGAGCGGCGCGGGTTTGGCCACGTCCTGTTCTCGCTTTTGTTGCTGTAGCGGAGAAGAGACTGATTTCAAAGCGGCTATCAATCATAGCACAACTTACTCCAGTTTTTCTTTTACATGATTCTGGAGATAAGAGAACATCCTACTTATTGTTCATGTGTCACTTAGTAAACCTTTATCCGCGGGGTAGCCTATATCCGTTCTTTTTGAAAACAGCATTTCAGGACATCAATTCGAAGGATATACATGTACATGTATATTTCCAAATACATGTACTTCAGTATGAAACCACCATCTTTTGACTTGATATCCCTAAATACCAGGTCCATTTTTAAAAACAACGGAATCCGATATACAATATTGCCCTGTGGATATAAAGGTGGCTATAATGTTATTTTTTGCCACCCCTGGTTGACTGTGACCAAAAGAATATCCTTTAATCAACAGTTACTGATCATATTTGTATCATCCTCAAGTTATTGTCACAGTGGTTGAATTATATCAGAAATCATCACACAGCATGCAGTTCACACCAGCTGGTTCATACACATGTTCATAGCCATATCTCTAGTACTGTGTCAGTGTTAAATAGCGTGGACATCCACGATACTTGCCAAGGTCATCTTCACGAGCAGGTCCCACCCCATGCTCACAACCGACTGTTGCCTCTGCACCTTCTGCCTCTGTTGTGTCAGCGCGCCGAACGCGGCACGGCGCCACAGGCTGCTCGCACTAGACCACGCTCCCGGCGTCGTCGGCGTCGTGTAATCTGTCGCACCATCAATGTCGTCGTACGGCGCCGGGACCATTCTTTGACGATGTGGCAGAGCGAGAGGGTCGACAATCTAGCGGTGCGTGATGCAAAACATGCGGGGAACACTCCAAGTCAGGCAGGCATGCAGCACAACCAACATTCTCTGCTACATGTATGTCTTATGTAATGTCAATGCATACGTAAAGATTACATCTGAGTTGTGATTATTCATGTGTAGGGATGCAAGAAGATTAGGCACACCCGGTTAGGATGATACTTGCTTTGAATTAGTTAAACTTAAAGTCAAAGGTTTGAAGTACATACAGTATTATATCAATTATTCTTTCACGTACTTAATACTTCTTTGTCAACATTAATCCATACGTACATAATGTAGATCATGGTAAATAAATCTTTATCATTCTCAACTACATGTATTCTATTGAAGGTTTCTCCTTTGTTCTCTTACACCCCTCAACTTAAATGTAATTTGATGTCATATTTGGGTTTCAAAGAAATATGACCATAAACCTTCTTGAAGCACAAGCATAAACCTTCTTGAGTGTACTGTTTCTGTACTATATTTCTTTAAATACAAAGTCTGTAAACGTGTACAGTATTAGGACCCAAGTATAATATATGAGACATATCAGTTATGATCATTTTCATAGTTCAAAATAAGGTGCTCGAATTCAATTCAGATTTCTGTATGTCCATCAGCCTGCTGACCTTTGACCTTTACGCGTACACTACCGACCTGAGGGAGCGGGATGGCGGCAGGGTCCGGCTCCAGGATCCTCTGGATGCTCTCCTCCTTGATCTTCCCGTATCGCCGGCTGGCGTGGCGTACCCTCCGCTGCGACCATCGCTTCTGTGTGTGGGTGCAGTCCTCCCCGATGCCAAAGAAGCTTTTGGTTCCCTCTGCAAATTTTCTATTGGGAATGAAAACACACAACTGCATCAACCGAGACGGGCGCTGATACCGACTGCCAAGCACCTTTGACCCTTTACTGATGTCACACTTCCGTTCCAGATGTGTGACTTAGATTTTGGGTCATTTCAACTTGATAAGGATCAGAGGACTGATCGAAAGCTTGTTGGTAAGCGGTTTATTTTGTGCACGGATATAAAGTCTTACAATTGTAACATAACTGGATCAGTTCTTAAATACATTTTACTACATGTATATAACAGACACTTGATACATGCACACCTTAATTTAGTTAGTATGAGGATTAACTCTGGTTCACCTTTATCCGGGAGGTAACCTATATTCATTGTTCTTAACAACTGGATCTAGGGATATCAAGTCAATGGGTGGTTGTTTCAAAATAGCCATATTTTCAAACTTTCAAAATATATTTTCAAAATATTCGAAACCACCATCTGTTGACTTGATATCCCTAAAAACCCTGTTCTTAAAAACAATGGATTAAATATAGTGTATACATGTAGGTTACCCCACAAATAAAGGTGAAGTAGCGTTACATAGTCTATAAGTTAGGATGCTATGGAAGTATACAATGTCATGTATCTGCAGCTGTACCTGTTCCTGCACCTGCAAGGTTAGCATTTGTAGCTGCAACACCTGTATCTAGGTTTGTAGCACCTACAAACTACTTCTACATGTATACCTGAACCCAGCCTTCATCTTCACCCTTCGCACCTGTTGTGGTAATGCTAGTTCACCTTAATCCGTGGGGTAACCTAGATTCGTTGTTTTTAAAAAATGGGTATTTAGAGATTTCCGGTCAACGAAGTGGGTTTCAAATGTTAACATTTTCAAGATATTGCAATGTGAAACTACATCTCAACGACTTAACGATCTCCAAATACCCTATTTTTATATACAACGGATATAGGTTACCCTACGGATAAAGGTGAACTAACGTTACTATCTGAACATGCAGTGTGTATGGTACAAATTCTAGATCCACCACCTTCACCTAGCATCTTGAAACACCTGTACATTGTGGGTTACCTGCTTGCATTTGACACTGTGGAGTAGGTGGAATACTTCCGACTACGCGGGGTCTTAGGATAGCCAAACTGGAAGGACATGCGTGTGTTGTATCTACATTGTACCACACAACAAGGAAAAGGTCAGATTACATTTTTGTATATTGTTCATTATAGAAACATTTTTGCTAGTAGTGGTGCGTACCGAAGCTCACGTTCCGGTTCAGGTCCGGACTCGAGTCCAAAGATTCCGGTTCAGGTCCGGACTCATAAGTCCGGTTTTTGACGGTCGCTAATTTTCCCATATAGACACAACTTCACACAAGCATAAAGCGACTTGCTCTAGGCGACACGTAATTTGCGTCTCCGGCGCCTGCAACCACATTCGACCGGGCCGCATGCTATCAAAATATTGCCAAAGACGACTGCATCATTTTCAAAGTTGTAGAAACATCGACTTTTAATGAAAACTATCGGGAAATCACGGCAAAATCCGACCTTTTCCGCTTGTTTTTTGACGGCCGAAATTTCGAAATGGCGCTTGCGAGGTCACAGGGGTCAATAGGATAGCCTACTGTAATGTGGGTAGAAATGATGCGTGCGGTGTTTTTATACTCTACATTCAACCTTACAAATTAATTGTATATTTATTCGGTACAAAGATAAAGACAGGAGGACTATAAAATAGTTTATGAACTTCAACTTTTTTTTTTATAAAACGTGTCGGTGTTTCTTTTTAACAAGCTGCTCGCCCATGCTTCCAGTGAAGTATCCCGGCAAGCGGCAAATGTCAACAGTCGCCGGAGATTTGTTTTAGCTTGTTTATCTCGGAAATTTTCTTCATTTTCAGAAGATATGGGACTTAAAACCCATACCAGGAGATAAACAAATCCACATACTTTATTTTCATGGGTAATATTGCTAAAGTGAACCTGTCATTTTTGCCGCGTTGCCGGATTTTGAAAGAAGGTTCCCGTGGCGCGACCATGTGCTTGGCCCGCTTATGGCGGTAGCCCGGTAGGACAATTCATTTTCGCAGAAATACGTTATTTTCTAGCCCGTTGGCTGCGATTAATAAAGTTACATAGTTATCTATCGTTGTTTTTAGATGATACTAGTATACAACAAGAAAGAGATTTCCGGTTTTCCAGAAAACCGGTTTTCGACGTTCCAGTTTTAACCGAACTTGAACCGAAAGTTATAGCAAGTCCGAGTCCGGTTCGGCGAACCGGTACGCACCACTATTTGCTAGTCTTCACCACTGGGAAACACACTTCCGTCTAATAGTTATTTGGCTTACTAGTTTCAATTGTTAGTCTTTTACAATGGACCTCATACCACACTACGGTATACTAGGTTGCGAGTCAGCATACATTGTACATGTACATGGCTTACTACCACTAGTCTTCTGACACTATAGTACTGGCCTAACACACTACACTACATGTACAAGGTTGCTAGTCTTAAGGACACTGGACTACACACTACACTATATGACTGTACATGTACATGGATTACTTCAGTAACCTCAAGCTTGTTAGTCTCTAACACTAGTACTGGCCTGACACACTAACATGTACGTATATACAAGGCTTATCAGGTTGCTAGTCTTTAACACTGGACTACACACCACATGCCTGTACATGGCTTACTCCATGTACCTTCAGTTGTTAGTCTTGAACACTAGCTGGAGAACTCTACTCTACTCCACTCAACTTATTGTCTAAACACTACCTAATGTCTTTGTGCCCACTCCCATATACACCTGTAAAACACCTGTAACCAGTGCATGGGTTTTTACCCTCCCTACCTGCTTGTATTTGACACTGAAGAGTAAGTGGAATGCTTCCTGCTACGCGGAGTCTTAGGGAAGCGGAACTGAAAGGAACGTGACGTGGGAGCCGTGGGGGGTCTACCACACCATGGGAACATATCAGTTAGACAGACTGTTTAGGGCGGACAAATTTTCTATGATCTAACATATTTTGTAGCTCATAAAACCACCATTTTGTAACTCATCAAACCACCTTGTTCACTTCGCTCACTCGGTGGTTTCATTCGGTGGTTATAAGTTATAGCAAAGGACCAGGCATTATGACACTATATACACCTTGGGGCTGGTCATTAACCCTTAATTCCCGAAGTCAATAGAGCAGACAAATAATTATCAAATACGGTGGCATCTTAGACAACTCTTATTCTAAATTCCTGCTCTTTAAGGTTTTATGTTAGACCTACATTGTATGACAAAAAGTTAGCATGTAAATCTGCATAGTCATGTATATCTATGGCAAAAATACAGAATATCATGAACTTTCTGCAAGGTGTAGTAATTTTCACAGCAAAGCCTAGGAGTGAATTGCATGTTATACAAAGTAATAATACTAAAACAGCTACCGTCACAGTCACACACATAATACACAATATGACACTGCACTGTAAGATTTGTGACAAAGTTACCTGAATCCACTCCTTCCATTTTCCTTTTTACTAATGGAAGAGGCAAGGAAAAAAGAGAGAAACAGACATATATGTGTAAGAAGACAACAGTCAGGCTACATGAGAAATGAAATAGGACAGTTTGGGCCCTACATTAAAGAGGAATTAAAAAAAAAAGACATAATATATAACAGCATGGACATACAAAACTGTACATATTCAAGGCAGTGATAATGTGTACCATCAATCTCTAAGCTGATATTGGGGTGAAAAATCGGCAGTCCTTAGGGTGAAGAACTGTTAGAAAAGGCAGTGGGTAAATATCTACCACCCAACATCTGCTTGAAGATTAAATACATTGTACATGTGCTACAAATGTATGCTTAGTGGACTTCTCAATTGGACACTACCAAATGAAATACCAACAAAGATACTCTTTGCTGACTATCTTTTAGTCAGTGCTCAGACCCAGATATGGTACGGACTAAAACACCACTCTTTCATGCATAAGAATTGTCAAAGTCAAAGTCAAACTGTGCATGTACTTTTCTATTCATTACAACTTTTTTTACATGTATTGCAATGCAAATGCAGGGCAACTTATATCCACTGTATTTGAAAACTTAGCATTTAAAGATATCAAGTCAATGGAAGGTAGATTCAAAATAATTAATGACTATATTTTCAAGATATTACAATTTTAAACCACCGTCAACTTGATATCCCCAAGTGCTCTGTTTTTAAAAACAACGAACATACATAAACGTACATGTACAATGTAGATTACCTTGCAGATAAAGTCTTTACAGTCATGCAGAACTAGGTTCTCAATGTAGAATCTCAGTTACCCTGGAATACTTCTTGTACCAATTGAAAGGCAAATGGAGATAACAGTTGAATTTTTCCCTAGTATCCAATTTCTACTAATTACCTCCATGAAAAAATGGAGGTATAGTTTTGAGTGTGTCTGTCTGTGTGTCTGTGATTTCAGATCCAGATATTTGAGGACATCATAACTTGAGAACCTCTTGATGGACTACGATGATATTTTGTATGTGGGTAGGGGTGGGGAAGACAAAGGTCAAGGTCAATTTTGGGCCTCCTGGTGTGTGACCTTGGTACTGCAGAAGAACTTCCATTTTTTGTATCTTTTTAACCAGACACGCTATGGTCTTGATTTCTTGGTGGCAGATAGCTTTTGATGTAAGGAAGAAGTGGTGTATGTTTGAGCCCCCTAGCTGCTTGCTCTGGAACTGCAGGAGCATTTTTTTAGACAAAGATTTTGTTTGTCTGACTTGTATTACAACTTGTAGTTGTATTGGCAGCTCTACCCAAGGCTCGCACAAATCAATCCCACATATTCTGCCATGTCTGAGTTTTGCTCCGATGATCAATGACTTGGTCTACTTCCTGTACACGAGCAGTCCTGTACCATCAATAAATACATCCATACTTATAGCTGGTGGTCCCTGTAGATGCTCTGTGCCAAGCAAATGAGGCCTCCCTTTGCCAGAGCACGTATTGCTTAATCAAGTGGTAAATCTAAAGTTCATCTTATTTCCAATCCTGCATTTTAAAACATTAATAATTGGAATTTTCAGGGCCGTTTTGTTGAACTTGAAGAGTTATCTTTCAAACCCTTACATCGACAGTAGATTTTTCGAAAGAAGCATGAGCTAACTAGTATAGTATACATTTTGAACATGTGCCTCTTGAAATACAAGACCATAGTGTGTCCAGAACAGTATATAAAAAATGAAAGTTACCCTGCAGTGCAACTACATGCCACTAGGGGGCCCAAAATCTAGTCAAGGGGCTTAACATCTTATGAAGACCTACTCACATGCCTCTTGAAATCCGAGACCAATAGCATGTTCACACATGAGTATATCAAAACCAGAAGCTCTGATGCAGTACCATAAAATGTCACTTGAGGGCCCAAAATCTGATGAGGTCTCACAAAGACGTACTAACATACGGAATATCAAGACAATACATGTAGACATTCCCAAGCTGTTGAATGGACAGACAACACTGAGGGATAAATAGCAGGTACTACGTACACAAAACCTCCATTTCATGGAGGTAACAAAAATCATTAGATTCCCTACCTGCTAACAGTAGTTGAAGCTGTAGAATACTGTCTCTGTGTCACTGGCCGTGAGAACTGCCTCTGCGTGAAAGCACTGATACTCCTTAGGAGGGGGCGCCCGCTACCCTTGGTACTCTCCAGGTTTGCAGTACCCCCCTCCACATCCAGGGGGTCTGTGGATGGCGGTCTGCTGTCGCCACCTTCCGCCATGTTTGCTGTGTTGTTGTTGATGTTGTTTATAATCTGTTCCTATTTACACGATCTGTTGGAAAAAAAATTACATCATTAGAGCTAATACAAAAAAAAAGACAATCAAAATTCATTACTGTAGCAACTTAGACGCCAGGTAATTGCAAAACGGATAACTGCACACTTCTGTTTATTGCACCTAATTCCAAAATACAGTGGTGGTGCAGTCCTACTGTATAACTTTGTTCTGTTGCACCATTCAGATAATTGCACGAAATGCACTGGCAAATGGAGTGTGCAATTAAAAGGCTTCTACTGTACTTTTCTCATTAAGAAAATCCCAAATCAGTCTCAGCAATCAACATTCTGTAAATCACAAAATGTTTGTACATTTTTGTACATACAGTGAAATCACAACACTTAGAATATGTACTATTATAAAAAAGTCTTCAAACACAGCAAAAACCTTCTTTTCTACAGCAAAATGAAACCACCATGACAGCAACTGCATTTGAAATCTTATCCTCTGCTCAAGATGACATGTATCAGAAACTCCATAATAGTTATAATAAATGTATATTTCTCCATTGGTTCGATGCTACAACTTCTTTACATTGACCTCCTTGAAAAATTAACGCCTTTATCCGCCATACAACTTAACTATGGAGTATATCAATCCAATATTCCATGCATGAATAAAATGAAACAGCTCAAATGCACATTTCAGAGTCATACAGGTATTAATAAAACATCATAATATACTGATATGTATGTATATTCTAATAAAGTAACATGGAGCCATCAAATGCTTGCAATGCCTATTTCTGAACAGACACAAACCTGGAGATCTCGACACAACCTGCACCAAGGTAGGATTCTGTGCAAAGCCAATTTTCAAACCTTGCAAACGTGGCTATAGACTAGTCCATTTCAAACATACAGGAGAGAACATTAAGTTTTCTTTTGAAAATGAAAGAGTGACCACTGGGTTAATGTTAAATGTAATGCTAGTTCACCTTTATTCGCGGCATAACCTATATCTGTTGTACCTTAAAAACAGGATATTTAAGGATATCACATTGAAAAACAGTGTTTTCAAACTGCATTTTTTCCCAATACAATGTATAATGCAGTTTGAGACCACCGTCCGTCAACTTGATATCCCGAAATACCCTGGGGTTATATACAACGGATAAAGGTTACCCCGTGAATAAAGGTGAACTAGCGTTACATGGGTCCAAAATATGGTTTACAAAATGAAGGGGAAAAGAGGGAAATAAAACTGCTTCTACCCACCACTTTTGATATTCTAAAATGGAACAATCTAACCCATTGACAATTGATTTAAAGCAAGCGAGACCAGATTATGATGGCCTAAGCATTAAGTACCAGCAACATCTGTATGCTCAACTTGAATAAATCGTTGGGAGTTAAAAGGCTTGACCATTGAGGCCAATACTGTTGCGGCACCTTTTAATATCCCAGAGTGTTGAATAAACTAAATGTTACATTGTACATGTATACGTGTAATACTATACTTGTTTGAATGTCAACGTGTGTCTGTGACATGGCAGAGAGGATACATATGTACAATTTAAGGTACTTTATTTAGTATTTCTTTTCTTTAAACATGAAACGTTTCTGAACAACCGTGGACTTGTACCTCAGAATAGCTAGATTACCATGATTCACCCCTTGCTTTACAAAGAGAGAAGCCTTTGATGGAGTATGCAACGTGAGATGATTTAATGCAACCTGCATAGTAGAGGTATCAATTAAACAGTAACAGTACTCTTTTGGTGAAAAAAACCAGCAACAGTTACTGTGCTCTACAAAATTCTCTACGTTAAATCGATGGACGGTGGTTTCAAATTTAACATTTTCAAAATATTACAGTTAAAAACCACCATCCGCCGACCCTGTTTTTAAAAACAATGGATAAATGTTACCCCACAGATAAAGGTACTAGACAAGTGTACTAGACTATAGTATTTGGCTCAAAATCTACATATAACATTTGACAATGTCTTAAGTTAAATGTTAATTATAGTTTTATCAAAGTTTAAGTTAAGATAATAATACTTACCCCTTAACCCACACCATGAAAGAAAAATGCAAATCACTAGCACTACAATCCCAACAAGATACATGTATCGGCTGCAGTACAGTCATGTACCATGGAAAGCCGCCATTGGGCTGATAATCAAATACAGTCAAACCTGCCCGAGCGACCACCTCTTCTCAGCGACCACCTGGCCATTTCGACCGCTTTATCTCGGTCCCGATTTATTTTCCCATTGACGTAAGCATTAAGCGACCTTTTCTCAACAACCACCTGGCCAACGCGACCGCGACCGGCCCAAATTGGGACCTATAACAACCGCATCATTTTCAAGATTGAGGTTTTCATCGATTTTTGATGATAATTAGCGCGATTTTGTGCCGAAATCGGCCAGTTTGCGTCGGATTTTGGGGTTAAAATTACAGTTTACAGTGTGCGTGTTGTATTTGACATTAAAGACCTCGATTCTTTGCGTGCGTGCAGTGTGCTTGCTATTTGCCATTAACACAACGAAAACCATTTACATGTATACTTTGCATCGGGCATGTTTTGAGTCGATACTCTTCTCAGCGACCACCTGTCCAAATCGACCGTTTTTTTCCGGTCCCCCGGGTGGTCGTCTTGGGCAGGTTTGACTGTACTTTCTTCCTTTGATTTTGCCAATAACCTACACATTGTACCAAATATCCTCTATCCACAAAGATCTATCCACAACTTCTCGAGTTATACTGTTCAAAAACACGCTCAGAAACACACAGCCCTGAAACCATATGGAGCTTTCTTGGCAAAGGTACATGTAATTATTGTAATGAATTGAATAGTAGCATGGAGACTGTCCTTGTGGGGTGTCTTCCCCATTGCCTGGGAGGTAGGCGTGTTATAAATGGCTTACAATCTGCAGCCAAGCGTTACCAGACATTGAGCCACCTGTAATCGACGCCTCTGGGTAGAGACATCCCGCCCACGTCTGGGAACGCGGCCTCTACAGGTTAAGGATAGGCCATCCGTCATTCGTAACTGGTAATTCTTTACACTTAGAACTCTTTTCAGATGCACTGCATATAAATGTAAATTAAATACATAATCCTATGTACGGCTGCTTGCTGGTTAAACCAGTGCTAGTGCAATATCGCAACAAAAATTCATTTTGGGATTTATTTCTATAGGACTGGTTTAGGTTTAAAAGATCAGAATACCAAATTGAATGTAAAAATGTACATGTACTAGCACTCAAATTATACAATTTTGCTAGTTTACCTTTAGCCGCAGGGTCCACAATCTTTTTAAAAACATGGTACTAGTACGTACAGTATTGCCGCAGTAATCACAAAGTCATGTAGGTTGAAGGACAGTGGTTTCAATCTTTAAAACCATTCAAAACAGTTACTATAAACTTGATGTCCTTATATAATAATAATTGAAGTTTATTTGCAACTTATATAATAATAACCATTTTCTAAGAAGCCATAAAATCTTAATGCACATTGTATAATAGGATCACTATTGAGAAAAAAGTTTTTACCAACGGCAATACAGGTACTTTTTTGCAAGTCAGCAATTTCATTTCACCCATATAGAAAGCTTCCCACAACAATACCAGAAAGAGTACAGGCGCCATCCTTTTTGTATAATACTTATTTGGGTTCAGATTATTATTAGGAGTTCAATGAAAGATCCAACAAGCCTTAACAGAATCAAGCAGAGAATTAAATGTTTGGGAAAAAGTAAAGATGGTGCCTGGGGTGTTTGTCAACATTTTAGAAAGACTCTTACGAATCACGGAACCGAATGAATTTGAATTATTACTTCTTTTAGTGGATTCTGGCAAGGGTTCTTATATTAAGTACTGTCTTCATAAAACTACATACTTTATTGAAAACCTATCACCATTGTGCCAGTAACCTTCGGGTCACCTTTATACCACGTGAGAAAGACCACCACAGACAATCTCGCCCTTGGGGGGAAGTCGCCGCCATAAAACCGTTCCCAGCGGCTCGCGAATTATTGCGCCATATTTATGGGGTTACTCTTTCATGTGCCCCCTTCTATCGGGTCTGCAGCCTATGATTTGTTACGGCCGCCTAGTTTAGCTTTGAGCGCTGATGCACATGTAGAGTGCTCCCCTGTCATTGGCTTAAAATATGCCGTGCCGAGGAAACGCGGTCAAAAGAGCGCCCGTGGGGAAATGCGTATCTACCGTGCAGTATTCGGACGAAGTTTGTGGCAAACTTTGCAGACATAAAAAGCTTTTAGAAAGCATATTATTCATCATAATTATCATTTTCTCTGAGTGAATTCTGGCAAGGGTTACTAGAATAAGTATGTACCATAACAGAGCTTCTTCATTCTTCCTTCAACTTCAAGTTGATGAATATATATATGTTAAGACATCTCTTTCAAGATATGTATTGAAGTAAATATTGAGCAATCAAAACAAAAAAAAGTCACTGTTTGGGCCATTTTTCTTGAAATGTTAGTTAGCTAGTTGTACAAATGTCAAGCTGAATGGAGATTTTAAAATTCAGAAAATTTGTAGATTTGGTGCACAAATTATACAATTAATCTTTAAGATATTTATGTAAGTAACAAGAGCAGGCTTTCAGCCTGACATGAGTTTAGGTGTCAATTGGACACACTGTTCTGATAATAATTAAAAGTAATTGGACGCACTAGTTGCACTGAAGAGGCCCTTACACTGGGGAGCAAATCCTCTGACAAGCATGAAATTCTGATTGACCAGAGTGTCACTAGGTCACAGTCTTCACCTGTGACCTCTCTGTCAGTAATTTGCCCCTCAGGATACCTCAGAATGCACCATTTTAACTTAAAATTCTCTCAAACCCTAAAATATGGAAGGTCAATGCCCTCTGACCCTGATTTCAGTCACTAAGAAATTTTGACTCCCTATGATAAAATCCTAGCTAAAAGCCTGAACAAGGCTAATGGATAACATCATCCTTATTCATCAACTGAAGGCAATATTTATGATTTCTGTGATCAATATTTCGAATATACTTTCTGGGGGTGAGAAAGGTTATCATACAATATGGATTGGCCTACTTAGATAAATCCGTTTCTTGACAGCTTGATACCCTGCCAAACATCCATACACTCCAGCTCTCTTTACTAAATTACCTTAATATGCAATACACTGTACGTGTATAAGATTAACAGTGCTTGCATGTTAACATAACAGGTTTATTGCCTTGTGCTTTAATTCATTGGAAGTCATTATCAAAGTTAAGCTACAGGAATGATGAACATTAATATCTTTGATGGAAACACTGGTTGGGATTATTTGTATGAAATTACCATCATCAATATGGTTCTGTAATTATCATATTTTTATCAACTTGCCACTATGCAAGTTCTCACTGGCTCTTCTTGGTTATGATGCTAATATTCTATACAACAGGTGCAAAAAAACAAAAAAATGTCAAATGTGAAATTCATTGATCAAGGCAATTGAAATGTACTTTGGGCTTGAAACCAATGTTTTCTCAATTTATGATTGTGTAGTAAACAAAACCTCAGTCACCAAGCCTAACTAAATCGCGCTCCTAGCAGCCAGCCCTACAGTTGACGCCCTATAGGAGTGAAGGATTGCGTAAACACAGGCTATCAGTCACCAACCTTCACACATTACATCTAACAGTAAGGCCATGTTGATTTGATTATATGGATGACATCCTCTGGGAACTCCAAAACTGATGCGAGCGAGCGAATAAAAAAAAAAAGTTTGGCCAAAAAAAAAAAAGTTGCCTTCAATATGATCTTATTCTTTGACTTTAGATTTATTTTGGCATTCTATGGCCTTAGTTATCTGTTTTCTGATACTCTTTTCAGTCTACGGCATATATGTGCTCATTTTACAGTTGCTTTGCACAATTTACTGTGTGGTCCAAAACTTCTTTTTTTTTTGGAAACCGCCGAAAATTGGTGCGAGCGCGGATGTCATCCATATAATCAAATCAACATGGCCTAACACTATGACAGCAGCAAGAAAGCAATTTTGAAAAGTCATTTGATGCTTGATTATAAAAGCAGCATGGAGCAATTTTCAACCTTCACTGGTTAGAGGCATATTTTATTTACGAGCCAACAGCACTGCTTGTGATTAACAGTCAGCAGGGATTTCATATTGTTTTGGTAGCATCAATTTCTTTTGTCTTGTGAAAATACTCCTGATGATTTTGAGTGATAACGTTATCTATTGATTTGCATGTATACTTAAATCATATTACAAATGTAACCCATGGTATTTTCATCTTTAATGGAAAAAATGCTGAGGTTGCAAGTTGAAAATACATTAATATGTGTTTAGTACAATGTACAATGTATATTGATTTGGAATAAATATGATGATCCATTTGTATTATGTTACTTTGAACTCTTTCAATGTTTCATGCACCTTTTGGTGCACAGGGCAGTGCCTATCTTGGGCCACATAAATTAGTTAAAACGTCTCAAATGAAATCTAGTCAGATGAAACATATGTTATGTGTATTTCCTAACAAAAAGTGACTGCAAAGCAAGGAAAGCTGCCAGGGGGCCTAAAAATTGCCCCTGCCATGCATTTTCCCATGCCAGGACCTAACCATGTACGAAATATCATCACCTAACAAATGCTGAAACACAAACAGACATATATAGAGACAGACAGACTCAAGCACACACACACACACACAAACATACAAACACACATGGGCGCAAACAGACAAAATGAAAACAATACCTGCATACATGTATCTAATAGAGCTATGAACACACACCAAGACAAACAAATATACAGTGACACATTATCATGGCAGCTCATCTGTGTTGGTACAAGTAGTTATCATAGTACAAAGCTAAACTTTCTTCCAACACAAAAAAAAAGATCATGTGTCCGTAACTTACGCAAGTTTATGTTCTGAAGTGATTGGTCATCAGTATTGATCCTGAAGAAGGCCATAGTGGTCGTTGAAAGTTTGATCCGAGTGTACTTTCGCGTTGGAAGACGGTTTAGCTTTGTACTAAAACATACACACAGACGGAAAATGATACATCCTTTTTCATGGAGGTAAAAATATGCAAGCCTTTAATGCCCCGGGCCTGCCAGATTGAGATATCACGCTCCCCTATTCAGAATGATGTAATACGCCACTCAAGTACTTAAGAAGATTAGTACGGTCATACGTCTCTGTCGCGCAAGAAATTTCAACAACGCTGAGAAATTACTGCCGTCATTTGCCAATATTTTTTAGATGGAATGGCTACCGGATACTTACGAGCAAGTACGCAGGCTAGCGAACTTTGCATAGGAGTAGAAAGTATCTTCTGATTTTGCAATCTCTATTGCCCACCCACCATATTTTGCCAAAGACACATAAAATGCCTGCATGCAACATCAGCACTTTAGAAAAGGTATAAAATATATATCTGTAAAATATATATCTGTAGCTGATATTACCTAACACTACTCATAGATCAAGATTTAGACTAAATAAAGTTACATTATAGAAATCTAAGATATCACAATGTCTGTCTATTATATCATAATAAAACTTGTGGCAAAATATCATAACATAGATGCCATTATACAAAACCATGTAGGTATAAGAGATGGTTTATTGCCTGTATATAGGGGTGAAGGCTATCGAATGCGCCATATGGCAAATAACAAGCTCCATATAAAAGATAGGTCTTGTCCCTGGAACGTTACGTCTAAGGCCACACCAATATACCTTGTAATTTGTTGCTTCCCTTTTTTTTTCAGAAAAAAACTGGAACGGCAAATCGAAAAAAATCAAACTTTGAGGTAGAGAGATTGAGGGGCTTACTCAAGTAACCACAACATAAATAACAACAGATTTAACACTTACTCACTCTCTATCCATAACAGATAATATGTTTTCAGATTTCCTTTTTAGGGTGTTCCATGATTAGCAAAGCCCAAAGTTTAATACGTGCCATCCAAAATACCGGTAACCATTTACAGGCACTGACATTTGAGGCCCATAGTTTATCAGAGAGTCAGGAGAGGTAGTGAGAATTTGTCAATAGGAGGTGTGGCCAATTTTTTGGTTCAAATTGGGAAAAATAGGACAGCAGAATCCGAGAAGCAACAAATAAAATTGGTGTGGCATAAAGAACCCAGGAATGCTGTGAACATTACTTAAACCAGGCTCATATCAAACGGCACAACTGCTGTATTTTATGCGTGGCTTGTAGAGCTACCTTTATGACTTTCATGTCATAAACTACACCCTATAATCTGGAAAAGTCCCGAGTTCTTATCTCTTCATACAGACAGCCTACGTAGTACCATACCACGATAAAAACTCGGTAATCTCAGCATCGGAGGGTGTTCCATAATCTGAAAAGCGCTCGGAAAGTCATCGAGGTAGTGTAATTTGCTCTTGACATCTTAATTATAACCCCCACTTGTCATTACTGCATTGCGATATTATTCATAATCATATCTGCAAGTTGAGAGACAGCTGCCAAGGGTGCCTCAAAGTTTTGTTCTAGAATTGCGGATAAAGGAGAATGTGAGATCGTGTGGCGTAATCGACAGCACTTTGGACTCAGGCCCATTAGAGGTCCTGGGTTCGAAACCCGCTGTGTCACCCATCTTGTACCCTTGGGAAAGGCACTTAACACGACTTTCCTCACTTCACTCAGGTGAAAATAAGCACCTAGCTTATCCTGGGATAGGATGTTAAATGGAGGTCCCGTGTTTGAGTTTTCAAGAGTCACACCTTGGGCACATTAAAGAACCCACCGCACTTATCAAATTTTCTGATATGGGTGGATCATACTTACAATTGGGGTACCTTGTGTACAAAAAAAAGGAAAAATTCTAGATGAAAGGAATCACTTCTTATCAGTTACAGGAGAGTTTCTTTCCAATTCCCCATAAAACAGTTGATTGATTTGACTTCATATTGTACTATACAAAGAACTGACAGCAAAAGAAAGGGAGAATCCCCAAAACTTGAAAGGTATGGGGAAAGAAGGTGGCAACATTGCTATTATCACAAAGAAATACATTTGAAAGTGTTACACTAGTTTGCCTTTATCTGCTGGGTAACCTATATATATCCATAAATTGCTTCTTAAAATAGGGTATTTAGGGATATCAAATCAATACTTGATGGACATTGGTATCAAATTGGAATGTTTTATCAAATACTGCACCTTGAAACTACCGAACGTTTGCTGACTTGAGATCCCCATACCCTGTTCTTAAAAACAATGGATATAGGTTTAACCCCTGGGGCCATGAAAAAAGGTGGACTAGTCTTACCCCTTAATCTAGAAAGGAACTCTATGTCACCAACTACAGCAAACTGAAAACTTACTAGCTTGCAGCTATGAGTTAGGACAGGTATGTGGCTTATGATAAGCTTTTAGCATTCTGCTCGGTTACCCGAGCCAAACGGCTCTCCATTTTGCAGAACATTTTCAGCTTGGGCAGTTTTACTGAGTCCTTTATCGATCAGAAGTGTCGTAAAATCCGAAGAGGACGTTGGAAAGTTTGCCAAGTTTATGCGAAAAATACGACATGCCAGTGTCTGACCTAGAAAGACGCAAGCAGAGAAGCGAAAACTTGTTGCCCACCAAGTTTGGTCATCAAGCAACGCCCACAACTGAATCCTCCGAGGAATGGCTTTATAACTTAATTAATTTCCATCCCAGTCTATGCATACTGATGTAGGTACTTAGTTCTAACGATTTGTGGCGACAGTTGCCATAAAAGAGGATTGAAAACTCATAAAAGTCAGCCGTCCAAAGCGTTGAAAGACGCACGCGCGCCCAAACCTATAACCTCTTCCACCATGTTTGCTGTACGCCACTGTTTGTAATTTCACGGAGGGCAGGCTTGCCTTTGTGAGAGTCTAAGCCCTAAATGAGATCAACTGAGAATAGTGTGAAGATTGTGGTAGAATTGATACGTTGGCACTCCGGGCTTTTGTGCAATTAGGCATGCAACAAGCTTACTCCTCGGACGTCGTAAATTCTCCCGCTGTCTCAACATCCTGAATCAATATTTCAAGCCGGCAAAAAGCGGAAGAGGTCATCGTTGGGTTATCTGACGACACAAAAAAGAAATATTTATCTGACGAGAAGGAAATAACCATCTGTTCATGACGACTGGGCGTTAAAAGGGTGAGACTTCTATTAGTTACATTAGCAAGAGAGATGTAGATCAAAAGTTTTAAAGTACCAGACTTATACAGACTTGAAATAACGTCAAGCCAAAACACAGCTATAAAAGCTCTAGTGATACTGTAAATGCAGAAACTTTTGCGCGAGCTTAAAACCACCGCAAACATTTCTCCATGGCAGTAAGGGACTACAGGGCATGGTGCTATCGCGAAATTGAAACCACCCAAAAAAGTCCTTTTTCCCACTACCGCGAATTTAAATCCCCACGAACTTAAATGCATTTACAGTAGTCTCATTATACTCAGCATTGCTATTATACTTAGAGAGTCAACTACTTCAAGGAAATATCATGCCCAAGACTTGCAGAGGGTTTATCACACAATGTTATAATTATGTTTCAAGGCAATGATACTAAGCAAAATGCAAAGTTTCATGTGCGTTTATCCAGCCTGAGTATCATACCAAATACACCTGTTTTTAGACAAGTATTATTTTGTACGATATATACGATCTACACTCTGTATTTAAAACTACACAGTGCAGAGTTAACAAGCTCCCAAAGGCAAAGTCAGCACACTACAGAAATTCTGTACTATTTAGTATTTGTAAATCTGCATTGCTGGGTACCAAAAGTGTGTGTGGTGCTGAGTACCTAAACTGAGTGGTAACAGATTCAATTCCTGGCATTCCTGTTGTGCCCTTGGGAAAGGCACTTTACACAGGTTTCTTTACTCTAACCAGGTGTAAAACTTTAGTTGGGGAGGTACAATGTGGTGAAAGGACAAGATTGGGCTCCACTTTCCAACACCATGCCCTAGACATAGTGGATAACATATCCACTGCATCCAAAGCATCAAAGACTAAGAGGTTATTGGGCTACTTAACCTAATAGATTCTTTACGTTTACCAAAAATGGACTGAAATGGAAATTTTGTGCCCAGAGTTCTCACCAGGCCTTTTCAGCATCTACGCTGTGATT
This sequence comes from Branchiostoma floridae x Branchiostoma belcheri, assembly GCA_019207045.1. Lineage (NCBI taxonomy): Eukaryota > Metazoa > Chordata > Leptocardii > Amphioxiformes > Branchiostomatidae > Branchiostoma > Branchiostoma floridae x Branchiostoma belcheri. Next base: position 17,939,974 of record CM033033.1, on the reverse strand, counting down.
TGGATCTCCTACGCTGTGATTTGCACCCGTACATTGTATGCTGTGATTTAGGCCCCTATGCTGTGTTTTAACCAACAAAGGTGACTTTTATGTAGTTTTGTAACAAAGGTAAAATAAAGTTGGCTATATTTCCCTTTATTGTCCCTCAAAATGCAGGAAATAGTGTTTCAGGGGCCTGGTTAAAAAATTTTCAGGAGGAGGATCACCCCCCCCCCCCCGGAATACTCACACCTGCATCATGTACATTTTGTACCATGTCCTGTTGAGAACACTGGTGCCTTTGTGTCTTGAAATAACCTTCAAGAAAATCTTCCTCCTTCCTAAAGTATGAGAGAGCTCACATGAGAGCTGTCCTTGGTGCTGAACTGGTTTCAGCTGGAACTGTACACAAATCCTGGATATCCTGAGGGATCCACAGAGCTACGTTATTACATGTACTACAGCTTTACAATAGGGGAGGAACTAGCTACCATAGTCCAACATACATCTAGTGCAACTAATAATGATTTGCAATGTGGTCTCAAAAACAAATGACGAATAGTGAAGATTGTCACAAAGGCTACGAACAGCATACAGTAATAATAATATACAACCGTATGTATCAAGCATACATAGCTAAGGTACAGGTACTTAGGTTACTGTATATATTTAGTGGGATCCTAAATTTGTACTTTGTCTTGATTTATCTAAGAAATGCACATTTCCCAAGCTACATCTGTATATGGTAGCATGCATTTTGCCGTTTATTTGTTGAGCATAACTATTACAAAAGCAGAGTATGTAGAAAAATTTAATTTGTATTTGAGCTTAGTGCATTGTTCAAGAGTGTGGGGGAGGGGGGCACACAAGATTATTGTAAAAATGCATTTAAGGTCGTGGGGATTTAATTTCGTGTTAGCGGGAAAGTAGAGTGTTCGCGGTGGTTTTAAGTTCGCGGTAGGGCCATACACTGTAATGGAAAAATGTTTGCGGCGGTTTTAAGTTTGCAGTAAACTGGCCACCGTGAAAACCGCAAACACAAAACCACCGCAAACGTTTCTGCATTTACAGTACTGTATAGCAAAAGCTAACAGCTTCATCATAAAAATCATACAAACCAATCACCAAGAAATTTCCAATCACATTCTTTTCAATAATGTTTAACCATGTCTTAATCTTTTACTAGCTTACATAAAGGCTTTAATCACATTGTTGAGTGCTAACAGGCAATATACGCCGCCCTTTGTTGACCGTAAGACCAACTATGGGAGCCAACTTTGGCTGTGATGACCATGTAATGAGCACGAGAGGGGCCGGCTGTTATGCAGTCTTTTACAGCACTTAATCTACTCTTCAATAAATAAGTGATCCTTCTGTGCTGAGAGTTTGCCAACAGCACGAATGTGTGCGCGCCTCATGCATACAAAGTAGATGGCTCGTAGCAAAATGTTGCGGGCGCGAGAGCTAGAATATCAGAACTGTCATCTTACAGAGCTAAGGTGTATGTATCTAGCTTTCCGTACTCCAGAGGTTGCCTCAGTGTCAAAACATACAATATTCAACTTTTGTGAGACACTCTATCAAAGTCTCAGAAGAAAAAAAACACTGTCTCAAGATTGTAGCAGCTTTAAATACCAGGTGGCTTGTGCCATGAGGCGTTTTCAGAACCGATATGTCTATGCCAAAACACTGGCACGCAGTTGGTATAAAATATAGCGGCAGTCATTACAGCTAAGCTATGTGGTCTTGACATGTTTGACAGCACGTACCCCAAGGAGCATGCACATTTTCAGAAGACTGCTTCCTGAATTAATATCTAAGACTTCTATATATACCTACATGTACATGACATTGTGCAGTGTTTCAGAATAGAAATTTCCTCATTGCATAATGTTTATGAATAGCAATACAATGTTTAAAAGATTTTGTTCTGCTTGGATTGGGACATTTCATGTGAGGCTGTGAGATGTTATTTCACAAGACTGGCATATGTCTTTGCACAAATGCAAATTGCTTTGACACACTGTGAATTAGGATATAATACCGCACCAATTATGTTCAAGAAATGTTCAAGAAAGTCAGAATTATTCTTCAGAGTCTGATGAAACTTTTACTAGCTAAGAAATGTAGTGTCAATTAGAAATATGGGTAGGACTAAGATGACTGAGACTGAAATGATTGTTTACGTTAAACATATATATCTTGGAAACAAATGCACTACACACAACACAGTTTTCTTTCCTTTAAATTTTCCAATTGGAGTCCAATAACTTTCCTTTTATGTAAAAACAGTCAGTTCATTTACTTGTGCCCTAATTGCTTATATTCCTCAAGCCAGATGGTACAATTTTGGCAGGTGTGCTTTGCAAAATCATCCAAGGCAATACCAGTAAATCTAAAAATTGATCGGTCAGAAAACGAGATGACTATCTATTAGGGCTCACCTGTTAGAGTTAATAACACTTTAAATTCCTCCACTACGCTGTAAACAAGCTTTCCTGGGAAAGACCTGTCCTTGAAGAAGTAACTTTAGTAGTTGATGCTTGTAAAAATATATGTGTACTTCTACGAAGCGAGCATTACAAGCAATCGGGGTAAAATTCCTTGACTTAGATGGCCATGATTGTCCTTGGGCATGATTACAAGTGCACTGCAGGGAAATGTAAGAGTTATTCGGGGGCACTCAAAAGGGGGAAAGTCGGTAAAAATTCAAAACAGATTTTCCCTCTTGGTTGAGAGATGGCCACAGGCCATGCAGGTTGCCAGCCAGCCGGTTAGTTCTGCCAACTTCACTTCTGCGAAACAGATTTCTTGCTTAACCGACCTTAACCGTAGCCGTGAGGAACAAAATGTGGAACATTTTGTCCCCGCCACACAGAACTTCAACCGAAAATATCCCCAAACATGGAGTACAGCATAAAGAAAATAAGCCCTGTCAAGACTTTTATAATGCCCTTTACAATAACCCCAAATCAAACCATCCTTTTGAAAGATATCATCATCATCATCGGTCAACATGCTTACACACGATGGGGTTATACCGCCCATTACGGGGTGATATAGCTTTCGAATAGCTGAATACAAGACGAGGATGCGCCAGGTCTACCATCCGAGTGAAAGATATAGATCCTCCTTTAAACTTTAGAATAATGGTGAAGCCACCTGCCTACAATTCTCTAAATCTAATGGTTATAGGGTTAGGCAGAAGAGAGAAGGTTAAAAAAGATTACTGGGATTTAGATTCTCTTCAAATATTGCTATTTCTTTTGCTTATCATCGGTTGATCAAGAAAAGTACACATCTGGGGATTTCAAAAAATTTGGTATCAAAATCCATACCTCAATGTTATAAAGGTACGCTACTTTGCATGTAGCGGGGAATCATTGAAAGGAAGCTCATCCACTGCATCCGCCCACCTGTGCCAACAGTACCGTTTGACATTTGTTGCTGCTGTTGAGGCATGCCGTTCAGGGATGGACAAGTTTTCTAAAATTCACATGTCCTATCGGCCAAGCACATAAATTTACTTGACGGAAACGAACTTTTCACTCGCCAATTTTCAAATGTCACTTTTTGAATATATGCATTTTCACTTTGAGCAATGGAATTCTTACTATTGTCTCTATTTTTCTATGTTGACCATTGCTTGATGTTATGACTGTAAGAAGTGGCTAGTAGTATATCAAAATCACGCTCAATGGAAAATCTTATCCGATCAGGCAAGTGGGGTAAGTCATACACTTACACTTGCGCTGGACAATAGGGCTAGTGAACTTGTCCAACCCTGACGTTGTGGGCTGCAGCCAACAATCCGTTCAGTCACAAAGCCACACAAAGCAGGACTAGTACGTGTATATGCTGCATTTGCAACATCATGCATAATTTCTAACCATACTTCAGGCTCTCCCTGGAACTTTATACTTTAGACCAAGGTGGCGTGTCACGCCAAAGGGCGGTTATAATAGACTTCTGTGCAAGCTAGTGCGTTACACTGAGAGTGGCTTATATACCTGGCTTTAGTGCAAGCTGGTGTGTTATGCTGAGTGCCGTTATACATAAACCATTGTACCCAAATGGTTTGCAGGGCTTTTTTAAAGAGGGGAACAAGGGCGCTATGCCCCCATGCCCTGACCATGCTCCCCCTTACCCAGTGGATCAGATTATCTGTAAGCATACAGTTCTGATAGACCAAGGATGCCACTAGGTCACATGTAGCCACCTTCTTCAACAACCTGTCTTACAGTAATTTTTGTCCCTCGGAAAGCCCTAGAATGCCCCATTTTTATCTAATTTCTCAAACTCCACACTCTGGAAGGTGGAACCTCAGTTTCAACACCATTGCCCCCACACTTGGTCGCTCCACTCCATCGCAGTGCTCCCCTTGCAATTTTTTCTAGAAACCCCTGACTACTTCAATCTTCTAAGGGTTAAGTTTCTTAAATTCTCTGTCAATTTAAGAAACTTAACCCAGGGGTCACAGAGTTTTGCTAAGATGGTTCCAGGTAGCAAGGTGGCACAATGCCGATATCCAATGCTTACGTACATGTAGGGCCTAGCATTACTTGCATGCTCTTCCAGAGCAAATTGAAAGGTTTTACCTTCCTCAGCCCTAGTGGCCTGTAGAAGGCTGATTGTCTCACACACTGACAGATACTGATAGATTGTTAGCACAGAATTGGCTGTTTGGACTGGTGGAATCAGAGCCTAATGAGTTTGTTGCACCACCATGGTATCAGTAACTTGTGAAGTCTTCTCTTCATTGTAGCTGATTTACTTTATAGGGGAATGCAAAGTCAAGAAACAGGACTCGAAATACTTTTTCTGCATACTTGCGCCAGTGCAGATAACATTGAAAATTACCTGCACCAGACAAAATTTCACTTGCAGCACTCAGAATTTAGGAAGTATGGATCAAATGTACTAAAATTGTTCACAAACATTGCCATTATTTCTTTTAATTCTTCATAGGTAGTACAGTGAATCTTGTAAAAATCCACATACACCTACATCATAGTAAATGTGGATATAAACCCAGTACATAGACCAGAGTACGTAAGGTGCAGGTAGACACCAAAAATACCTGCACAGCTCCAATTCTACCTGCACCAACCTGCATATTCAGATGGTATTTCAAGCCTGCTAGAGGAATACAAAGCCAAGAAATACATGTACAGTATACACATGTAGGCTATTAGTGCTGGTGCCCATCAGTTTATGCTTTCTAATTGGCCTGACTCTTCATCCAATCATACGACTGTACAGTTAATTGAGCTGTAAAACTTTTACAAGTTGCACATACAGAGTTTCAGTTTTTGTAATGACAGCATTGATTTTTGATTGTACAGTTACATTGAGCTGTGAACTTTTACGAGGTGGTTTTACTGTGGAATTTCTCTTTTAAGATACCTGCCATTCTAAATCTAATTGCTACCAATTGAAATCAGATACATGGAAAATTGACTCAAACAATTGCTGTCGACAATTTCTAGTATGATTTCCATAAGTTCTGGGTCTGAATCGTTCATCACTCTTAGTGTTTCAAAATGGAAATTTAATCCTTTAGATTATGAATACAATCATTATGTAGCATACAGAGGTTTTCTGCTGATTTGATTTGAAGATTCCATCTAAAGCTACAGTAAAAGGGAAGTAACGTCTCGCACAATGCAATCTTAACTGATTAAGTAGCTAGTTTTCGGATATCTCATATTGATGGTAAGTCACCAATACTAGATTGTCTTTTGCATTAGCCGATGTCATTGGATGAAATCCATGATATAGAACGATTAGATTCAACTGCAGCCAACTGTCTCTCTCCTAAGAGACTCATAAAAGATCCAATGTCACAGACAATAACTTATTACCAAGATTACTTTGACGCTAGCTTCAAGGATAGACTAATAATAGGGATGATCAGATGCTCCCTCTCAGCGATAATCAAATTTTCAGCGCAAACAAAATACGACAGTAAGGTCCTGCAAATGGGTTTGATAAAAATTAGTGTCACAATCATTGCCATGAATAGTTTTTGGGATTTAGTTATGAGTTATGGCAGTCACTGTTATGTACAATGTCTATGTACATGATAGCAGGTATATTTTGTATAGCTGCCCTTTGGTGTAACACACCAGCTTCGATTCACATGTACAGACACGTTGCATGGCAGCTACATAGTACACTGAACGACCTGTCACACCTAACCTTTGCACATCCATAGCTGCAAGCATTACTTAAAGCCGATTCTAGAGAGAATGTCCCTACTGTACTTGACGGGGTTGGACAAGTCCATTAGCCCGATTGCCCAGGGCAAGCAAAAGTGCTGATCGTGCAAGTGCATGTCCTACCCCACTTGTCCGATCGGGCCAGCAAGATTTTCCCATGAGTGATCATGGCATCAAGCATTGGTCAAGACAGAAAAATAGAGCCAATAATAAAAGAATTCCATTGCTGGAAATGAAAACTCACACAATTTTTTTTATAATTGCACGATTAGACATTGAATCTTAGAAAACCTGTCCAACCCTGAATGGTGGCAATAAGTTCCTCTCTACTAGCCTAGGTACCATCTTCTGTTATTGTAGTAACTGCTGGCTCAATCTTTTCTATACCGAAGAAAACACCGAACCAGCGATTACTACACGTTACCCCTCTATAAGTAGAATATATTAAGGAAAAACAATTTTTTTAATACCTCAACCCTGAATTGATAACTCAATTGAAAGTCACTTGTCACTTGAAAGTTGAAGGCATGATTATTTGTTGTCCTTCATTGACATCAATTTGTCCATGTTTTACAATGTAGCTGACATTGTTGAAGACATTTTGTAAAATCCTTCCCTTGAACATTTTGTAAAATATTACAACAGTACAACTTAATATATGTAGTATAATGGGGGTTAGTATAATCTGCGGTAGTCCCATCCATTATGCAATGTCTTATGTCTTACTTCTAGAGACTTGAGGGTAATAACAGTTAATCATGCATGCTTTTATCTTGGAAGAGCACACGTCCAGAGCCTTATATGAATTGCTGTAATCTTACTCCTAACTCTGGGAGATGGTCTTATGCAGAGCCCTGCAATGATTCAGGGTAAAATTGCGCTGCCGTTTTATCGTAATCATAAGAACAGTTCTGTCAACCAAAATTTGAGCACAATGACAGGGTTTTTCTGGATTTCACATTGATTTTGCACAGGGGGACAACCCAGCCCCATGCAGGTGCTATGATGGTGCCATATTTTCTTAAAGCCTACAGTTCTTACCAGTATTTCTTCACAGGTGCAAATCCAGAAGGCTAGTGCAAGCAGAGTGTCTGGCATCCAACGCCCATAAAAGTATTTTCCTGCATTTTGATGGCCATATATTTTGAAGTAAAGCTTAATCCACTCTCTTATTCTCATTTGCCAAATTTTAATTTTGTGCAATATTCTTGTAAAAGCTACAGTGCAATACACTCTAAGACTGCTATGTAACGTTGTGCAATACTATATGTATCAAAAAGTCGGATGCACACCTGATGTTTTTACCTTGCGCCTTCCAGAATTGTTATTATTCTGAATAAGGGATCGGCCTAGGTTTCTTCATCTTTTAAACTCATCTTGTATGTTGATTTTAAATGTGTTGCGTTTATATGTCAATAAAGATGATGTCAACCCCCCTTATGAGGAGTCACAGGGTTCTCCCCAGAAAGAAACACCCGTGTTGAAAGACTTATCGAAAAGAGTATGGGACCTTCCTGGTGTGAGCGGATCAAACCATTCCGGCCAAAATGGGGTAGGGAATCCCAAGCAGCCTCGTAACTCCTGCTTTGCCTATCGAGTCAGTGAAGTCAAGCTTGCCTAAGCTTGATGATTCTGACTTAGGGAGAAGAGATGCTGCTACAGTTATCGCTATGGGCCACTCTTCATCTTCATGATGGTAACATCAGGCCCTATGCGAACCTGATTTTTTAAAAAAAGACAGCGTAGGGGACCAAATCACAGCATAGGGGTCCAGATCAAAGCTTAGGGGTTCAGTACACAGCATAAAGGTCCAAATCATAGCATAGGAGTCTAAATCACAGCATAGGGGTCCCACACTTTCAAAATGCTAGACGTGAGAACACTGCTTGAAGACCAATCATTCATCTAGAATAGATTCAGTGAAGTGCAAAAAACAATTTCTTAAGTCAACATCTATGATTTTCCAGGAAAATTGGTGACAAAGTCCAGACTTTCTAGGAACTTGCCATGATAACACATCACATAATCACATTACATTATAGGTTTTAGTCACGTTTAGTAATTTTCTTTGCTCAATATTACAACACCCATGCACATTCTATTTCAGATATGAATATAAAGAAATTGTAACGGCCAACTTGGAATATTTTATGACTACTGATATCATATGCATGTAACTATGATATCAATGCAGATTTCCTTTCATATAGAATCTTGGGTTATGAACATATCTATATTTCATAGATTCATACATCTAATTTAAAAATCAAATGATATTTCTGATGCAAATATTTTGCAAGGATTCATCATACATAATACTACTCTTCAATTTTCTGTCATATAATCACCGTCAAGTAATAAAACAGTTACTGAAGAAGTTGGTGGTTGCAAAAACAAAGTGTGCACTTAACAGACACAGACAGCTAGACGCATGACATTACCATGTTACGGTTGAGCAGACATTTATCAAGGATGCGTACCCCTGACCTTATGTAACGATAAAACACAAGCCAAATAATTCCTGACACAATTGCGCTGGCACAAGTCAACTGCCATTTGACAGCCCAAATATAAAATTTGTTATGTATCATTTGTCTTTGTCAGTAAAGCAATATTACATGTTAAAAACTGTTTTTGACAAAACGAGTAATGGTAGTTCACCTTTATCTACATGATGGTAACCTATGTCCGGTGTTTTTAAAACGAGATATTTACAGTGGAGGAATATCTAGTCAGCAGACGTTGGTTTCAAATTGCAATATTTTCATAGCATTCCTGTCTGAAACACTCGTCTGTCGACCTGATATCCCTAAATACTCCTATTTTATATACAACGTATAAAGATTACCCCACGGATAAAGGTGAACTAGCGTTAATACTTGACGTGATCATCTTGAAATCAAGAAGCATCGCGGACGGTCCCTGACACAGCTATTACACAACGTGATTGGAAAAGCTCAAAACCCTTTGGTGGGATCCAATGTCACAGACAATAACTTATCAGCTAAATTGCGTTGGCGCTTTACCTGATAATGAGAAACATCAGACGCTCTCTCTCGCCGATAATCCAATCTTCTGGATGAATAAGATACGGCGACGCTGTCCTGAGCTGTCCTAGTCAAGAGCATCGAAAATCAAATATCGCAGGATGCAATGAACCTGCCTTCTCGGTTGGGGTGCCAACCCTAATTCATTTGGAAAGACCAATCCCAGCTGAAATGGAGGAACAGACGCATTACGACTTCCCGGAGAATTGGCTCCTACTCCGAGATTGAATTTCTTGCCGCTGCATTTCCCGCGAGGGAAACCCGGGGCCGAGACAGAGACAAAATGAAGTACAGTTCTTTAAGAGCGTCTGAGTTTGTCACCCGTCCCATTACAGGTATTACTCCCCCATTTCTACATCAGCAATTTGCGTTTCATCAGCGACAGCGACAGCTCGATATTCCATCTCCGCGTGAAACCTTCCGCGGAGTCACGACAGCTTGGCATCGTGATTGGCAACCTGCCCGTAGATAAAAGGCTATCTCACCAACACCTGGATTTCAATTCTCGCTTCTCGGCGGATTCCTTCACACTCAAGTTAGCATTTTAATCAAATCCCCAACCCTAGCAAACAAGGCCACTTAGGTAGTTTGAGATGAGTGAAAGCGAAGAGTAATTTGTCAGCGGGGAGAAGTTTAGCGGGCCGCGGAAATTGGACATGGCTGAGTGTGAAGTGTGTGCCATCAGTCATAGACATCTTTGGTGGGCACACCTGTGTGATGGGGTAACATAACTGTGAAATTAGTTGTACCTCAGAGTCTTTACCCTATGTGCAAGTTGATCACTGTCAACGATTAGAAGATGTGGGGCCTCCACAATTAGGGATGGGTACAGGTACGGTGTACTGATACAAAACCGTTTTTTTCTTATTGGACCAGTCCAGAAAAACCGGACCTGAAAGAATTTGGTGGACTGGATGTTGAACCTATTGAAAAATAAACAGATTACTGCAGAAATGTTCGCGGTGGATTAATGTTCGCGGTTTTCGCGGTGATCACTTCACCGCGAACTTAAAACCACCGCGAACATTTTTCTATTATAGTATTAGACTGCAGTCTATGCTGTTACCGCGAACTTAAATCCACCGCGAAAAGTCCCTTTTCCCGCTACCGCGAAATTAAATCCCCGCGAACTTAAATGCATTTACAGTATATGATCAGACATTTACAAAATGTACACATTTTGGGGCATACCGATTGAGGAAAATAGCAAGAGCGAAGTAGAGTCGAGTCTATGGTCATTTCTACCAAGTTTTACAGTCAATCGTACAAAGGCAGTTAGCCTTGTAGGATTTTGAAACATCAGTGGGAGTCAAATACTCCATTAAACAGATTTCTTTGCAGCGAAATGGACCATTGATTTGAGTATAGTCCATTCACAAGTTTTGACACACTGAATCAGGTCCAGGTTCGACTTTGGTCCGATTGGGATAGAGATTTTGATATACTGGTTACCATTCACAGTCATATTGGTCAACACAGAAAAAAAAGAACTAATTCTTGATAGAATGTCATTTAAATGTCCGGATAAGTGAAAAGTTATTACTTCAGGTAAGTAAATTTTCTATGTACATGTACTTGCCCGATAGGACAAGTGAATTTCAGAAAACTTGTCCAACCCTGATGATGTTTTGGAAAGTGCCTGATTATAAATTCTGGGGACCTCTAGCAGCTTTCATTATAACTGCAACTCTCATCTTTGAGATAACAAATGTGAATTCATACTAAGAAAATATATGCTGCTTTTGCACAGCTTTGTGTTCCCTGAGTGCCTTTAGTTTCTGAATCAGCCAGCTGTCCCTTGTGGGTACTTCCAAGGCCAGCCAAAAACTAAGAGCAAATATATGCTGCTTTCCCACATTCAAGTTTGAATGTGTTCCCTGAATGCTTTTCTAGTTTCAGAATCAGCCAGCTGTCCCTTGCAGGTACTTTCAAGGCCAGCCAAAAACTAGGAGCAAATATATGCTGCTTTCCCACATTCAAGTTTGAATGTGTTCCCTGAATGCTTTTCTAGTTTCTGAATCAGCTAGCTGTCCCTTGCGGGTACTTCCGAGGCCAGCCAAAAACTAGGAGCAAATATATGATGCTTTCCCACATTCAAGTTTGAATGTGTTCCCTGAATGCTTTTCTAGTTTCTGAATCAGCTAGCTGTCCCTTGCAGGTACTTCCAAGGCCAGCCAAAAACTAGGAGCAAATATATGCTGCTTTCCCACATTCAAGTTTGAATGTGTTCCCTGAATGCTTTTCTAGTTTCTGAATCAGCCAGCTGTCCCTTGCGGGTACTTTCAAGGCCAGCCAAAAACTAAGAGCAAATATATGATGCTTTCCCACATTCAAGTTTGAATGTGTTCCCTGAATGCTTTTCTAGTTTCTGAATCAGCTAGCTGTCCCTTGTGGGTACTTCCAAGGCCAGCCAAAAACTAGGAGTTCACTCCAAATCAGACTCAATTGTGGCAGGAGAAGTAATCCGAGTCCCTCCCGGGGGTTTCGACTCAGCAAAGAAATTGAAATTGCTTAGAGCAGTTCTTAGATATGTTGGTGTAGGGGCTTTAGTGAGTATTATCTGCTGCTATTCTTGTGCTTAATGGACATGTGAGACGCATTCTTAAAGTCTGTTGTAATATGTCAGGCTTTCAAAACAGTATCTACGTATACTGTATAAAGTTATCTGATCTTTAAGAAAGTACCAAGGAAATCAAACTAAAATGAATGAAAAAGACTATATCAAATGTACTGAAAGAAAGTGAATAAATATGTATTCTGTATCACCTGACTGAGGTACAGTATCCATTCCAGCACCGGAATCTAGTTTTTGAGTTTTTAAGCGTGCTTAAATTATTGAAAGGAAGCCCGTGTGATAACAGTTAGTGAACACATGTGATATACCGTGTGTTATCGCCCTGTGCAGAACACTGTATTTTAACATTATCACTTTCTAGGCATGACATAACATTCGTGAATAACTTCATCAGGTTGGCAATTATTCATATAGTAAGGTTCTTTTAGCACAACCAGAGAATAACTTACTTCCGACGTTTCGGTGTCTGTCAGACACCATCATCAGGGTGGAATGACGGGAACTACTTCTTGCTGCTACTTATAGCCGATGTCTGGGATGGCATTCTTGCTGCTGCAACGCCACCTACATCGGCTATAAGTAGCAGCAAGAAGTAGTTCCCGTCATTCCACCCTGATGATGGTGTCTGACAGACACCGAAACGTCGGAAGTAAGTTATTCTCTGGTTGTGCTAAAAGAACCTTACTATATGGATGACATAACATTGGTTATATGTTGCATTCAAGGTCTTTTTCTGGTGACCACTTCATCATATCACTATCAGACTTAATATATCTATCATTGTTTCATTGAAAATAGCATTGTATAAATAACACTCATTCATTTAAGTTCCCAACTTGGTTTTATGTTTGCAATTTTGTGGTTAACTCTAAACCACCGCAAAAACATGCCTTTTTCTGTCTTTTTAAATGCATCCCAAAGGACTGTTGTATAGGAATCCCACATCGTAGATCTATCAAATCATTTCAAATGAAGACATCTATCATAATAATCATTCTATTCTATTCTAGGAAATGGTGTCACAGCTAATTGTGGAACGTTCACAAGATTGATATGCCCATCAATAAATATCAATTACATTTACAGTGTATATGTAGGTATATGTAGCCTTACATTACAGTTTTCCCGAAAGCGCCAAAATTGGCTAAAAATAGTAAAAAAAGTGTTTGTTTTTTCAGTTCCTTTTCTCTTGTTTGCATTCCTTGAAACAAGTCAGTCCTTCACCCTTCCTTTATTGATTGGTTACCAGATAACGGTATTTGCCTAATGTCTGCGGGTCCCATTACAAACAACCTGTCGTGAGGGCCACGCAAACCAAGGAAGTAAATCAAGGAAGATTTCGCACACAAATACAACATAATAAACGTGGTCTAAGAATAAGATTAGACCATTGTTCTGCCGGAAGGGACTGCATACGCCAGCTTCTGATAAAAATAGAAGAATCCCTTATACATTTTCCCAACTAAATAATTCATCATCGAATTCCAGCTGAAATGCGGCCTTAGTGACATGTGATACTTAACTACGAGGTTTCAAGAAGATCCTTCCATCTTTTCATTTAGCAGCTCTAAATATTTAGCATCAGCACGAATAACTAAATGCCATCCACTCTCTTTAAAACCAGCACAATCTTACATACCATTGGTCCTCAGAGGGGGTACGATAAAATGTAACTGTATTGATTATTGGGCCTATAGAGATAATAGGCTTGGGACACCATCAGCATTGATGGCCTCCAGCTCCTGCTGACCTCTGACCTCTTCACTCTCACCACCTGATTACCATCGAGTGCTGCATTTCTATAATTTGTAGATAACTGATAAGCAACACTGGCAAGCTGCAATTGCTATGGCCAGCCTTAAGGATTTCGATACAAAGAAATCCCTAAGAGATTTAGACTACCAGTTTGAAGACTGAGATGGGGGCAAAAAAGACTACAAGAAAATTACAATTGTTAGATTCTAGAATATGAAATTTCTGCTATATCGGGGTACCTAATTGAGAAGTAATACGGTTATGATATCGACCTGGGATATCTTTATTGAATTATGAAGGAATGATGATCTCGGGGCTTTCATTGTTTTCCTATGTAAATGAGAAGATTCGACTTCTGGATTTCAGCGTGATCTAAATACCGAGGGATGACGTTTATTAGGGCAATTTGATACGCTGATTGTAATTGCAAATTTTGTTACTCTTCATTTTAGTAAGGTTTAGCTTGAGGCAAAGCTATGGCCTAGAAAAGATGAATTTGATCAAAGAGAAGTGCATTAACTGAACGACTGAGAGAATGATAAAATTACATTTACAATATCCTTTTAGCCTTTATAAACGCTAATTTCACTCCAATTGGCAAAGAGCATTCCTAATCAAAATGCTCTCTTTCCCCAGATAAAAAATTCCCTTATACAACCTTTCCCTATTAAGATAAAATATGTAAATACCAGTATCAATTTTACTTTAGTAATATTAATAATAATAATCAATTATTTCCCAATAACATTAAAGCACCTGAGAAGATAGCTTTCATAAACGCTCATTTCACTCCAACTGGCAAAGAGCATTAATCAAAATGCTCTCTTTCCCCAGATAAAAATATTCCTTTATACAGCCGTTCACTATTGAGATAAAATATGTACATGTAGATACCACTGTCAACTTATAAGTAATAATCCCTAAATACTACAATAACATTAAAACACCTGGTAAGATAACGATAGACAAAATCCGACTCACCACTCCACTAAACAGGACTCCGCAAGCAGGTGGCTTGGAGATCTCTGTCGGCTCAATATACACCTTAGCGTTAAGGGACCGTTACGAAGCACATATATGAGGACAGGGTACTTGAGCCGAGCGATTCTTGCCCGCGGTTCGTACATGGATCATGATGAAATGAGGTGACCCTGCCCGGGGAATCCGTGTCGACAGGACCGCGCGAGCAAACACGCGTCCCCCGCCACTCAAGTACGCGCTGTTTGCTCATCTGCATATGCCCGACCTGGCCATTGTAATTAGACACCACTCTGTGTAAAACCTAGAGGTGCAATGTCAGCTAGGAGGGTAAGGGGTCTGTAGAGGGGCAGTCGGATATTTCTGAGTGATGACCGATCACTGCATATCCTGTTAGCAGATCACTGTTTGCTCATCTGCATACCCCTGCATTGTAATTAGGCATCACTCTGTGTAAAACCGAGGGGTGAAATGTGAGCTAGGAAGGGAGGGGGGTCTGTACAGGGGCAAAACCACAGTCAAACATTTCTAATGACTGATCAATGACATCTGCTGTTATGGACACGAATGTCCATACCATACAAAAATTGCGTCCCCAGAATTCATGCCTGCCGATAATGATAGGAGGGGGGTCTGTAGAGAGGCAAAACCATAGTCAAACATTTCTCTGAGTAATGACCGATCAATGACATCTGCTGTTATGGACACGAATGTCCATACCATACGAAAATTGGGTCCCCAGAATTCATGCCTGCCGATAATTTTTCAGCGGTAATGTGAGCTAGGAGGGGAGGGGGGTCTGTACAGGGGCAAAACCACAGTCAAACATTTCTCTGAGTAATGACCGATCAATGACATCTGCTGTTATGGACACGAATGTCCATACCATACGAAAATTGGGTCCCCAGAATTCATGCCTGCCGATAATTTTTCAGCGGTAATGTGAGCTAGGAGGGGAGGGGGGTCTGTACAGGGGCAAAACCGCAGTCAAACATTTCTCTGAGTAATGACCGATCAATGACATCTGCTGTTATGGACACCAATGTCCATACCTTCCGAAAATTGCGTCCCCAGAATTCATGCCTGCCGATAATTTTTCAGCGGGATTCCGATACCCCGGGTAATGCCGCGGGATGAATAATGGAGTGGTACCGCTGTTCGGTGCAGTGGCCATCGGCCATGACAAATGAACACACCTTCCAACCTACCATACCAATTCCGGTGCCAACGCAAACACCCCATCATTTTCCCTGGAGGAAATCCAATAAAGGAAAAGACGTATCACTCCATACTTCCTGTAATCTTTAAGAAAAATCAGACGATAATCCGAGGATTCTATCCTTCAAGATCGAATTATTTTATTAATGACAACAACGTGAGGAACGCACCATTCTAATTATGGGGATCTGACCATTGACCAAAAATTATTGCATAGTATTTCATTTTATTTGAGTACTTTACTTTGATCATAGTAAAGAAACTTGCTCCTTGAAATAATATCTAGAAATTCATAACATATCAGACTTACTAACAATCAATTTCTCCTCATTTTAATAACTTTCCAAGGCCCCCTAAGAAGCAAATAATTGCCCATCCCTACAGGTTGATGGAAAATACTGATGTGCAATTACCCCAGATAAGTTCACTGCCTCGTTTGTCATTTACGCCTCTGGCTAATCGATTATCAGAGTTTGTCTACAGTTGAGTGCCATCGTTCTTCCGTTAGCTCAACAGCTCTGGGATTATTAAGTACTAAGACGTTAGGAGCCAACAGCTTCCAGCAATTCTCCACTCCTGCTGGCTTTAATTAAGACATTATCTCCGACAGTTAGTCAAGTTCAGAGGCATAATGACAGTATTCCGTGTGGCAAATCCTTGCAACTTTCAAGGTTGTAATTTTTCATTTTGTCTTCAATTTATTTCCATACCATGGTTCTCGAATTTTTAAAATAAAAAATGTATCAAGTGGACATCCTAAAAGCAAAGGGAGGATAACTTGAATGTGACTGTATTTACTGTATAAAACTGAGTGCACCAAGGCATAAACCTGGTCCCCTGGCTCTGTTTTCATAATGTTTTTTCCTTTCTTTTAGAATCCGAGAACGAACAAATTACATTTGTATGGTCTAGACAAGAAAAAAGGGTCATGTGATGGTCAAGAAATACATGAGTACCCCAAAGGAGGATGCGGCAAGTTTAGGCCTCAACTGTACATGGTTGGTACAAGTTGGTATGAAGGGTTGCGCCATGGGTAGCCCACTACAATTTTGCCCATGTGTCTAAAGGCAACCATCATCATCATCAACCAAAGCACTGCATGCCGGTATGCCCTCACCAATCTTAAGCAGGTCTAAATGGCTACTACATACATCTGTAGTACTTCTATAGAACCTATTTTGCTGGGACTAAAGGCCAACCTCATTCAACGCTTTAACTTTTACGACACTATTGTACGGCGACGTTCCGAGCGGTTTAGAGAACAAATGTTGATCAATCGTGCTACAGTCATCCTGCATCCCTTCCCGTCCAAGATCACCCAGCCAAGGCAATAACGGCACTGATACAGCTGTAGGGCTAATTACTTAGGTTGTCTCGGCGAGCGTGGCAGGTTCTTTATGATTCTGAGTGCATTGTGCTTCTTGTTCTGTAGTTTGATGCGATGCCAATGAATGCTGTGCGGCACGTAGTGGGTGTTATCAGCCGTGCCAGGAGCTGTATGGTCCTTCAGGCGATTGACATGCTAACAACTGATCATCCTCCCCACACGACTTTGACCTCTATGTAGACGGAAAGGGCACATCCGCCCTTTTTCGCTTTTACAATAGTGGGAAGTATTTGACATTTCAGGTAGAAAAATTACTGTATTCAACTTCTTGTAAATCCTTCATGCACTAATTTCCTTATCACAATAATTGCTGATATTACTGGATATTACTGAATTTTACTGAGCTGTATTTTTGGAAAGTTAATAACTTAAAATGCGTTTGAAATAAAACTTTAATAGGCCTAGGAAAAGCAATACTGTGCTTATGAATACGGTCCTAAAAATTATGGCACTTCCTTTTATCTAATCTTTAATTTTTTTTCACCAAGACTACTACCAGAGTAATCCAACAAATTAAAACTGAGATGCACTGTGTTTTCAGTTTGAAACAAGAGATAGCTTCCAACCAAAAATCACGACCATATAGCATGTCCTTAACATGAAAGCCGGAAATTCCACTGTAGTATGTTAGAACGTTACTAGGGGCCCCAAAATCTAATCATTTCTAGTCTCATCAAGACCTACCCACATCACCAAATATGGACACAATTCACTTTTCGTTAACAGATAGACACAAAGACAGACAGACAGACATTTTTTGGTTAATTTCATCAATGACAGGTCAAATTAATGGCGAATTCCATGTCCAAGTAGCACGAGCCTAAAAACCACCAGTGTCAGCAGGTTTTTACTCGGGCAGACAGGCAACCAGAAATATTACTTTTCCACGGCTTTGGACATGTATATGTACTTCTTTCTATTCACACTTCAAACTGCGTGGTCTAAATCAAATTGAACACACTTTGCATGCTATAGCTTGCTACATGTACATCGTTCACATGACAATCATGGCTACTCCATCAGTATAAATGGCTAGAATCAAGCCCTGCACTACTATCTCCACATCTACAGCTTGATAACCTTTGCCAAAATACATATTTGGGCATGAAAAGGCCGGGTTGCAACCTCCGCAAATCCTTCCTCTTCGAGATCTGTCTATTGCTATTGTGTTCACATATCCTCTACCATCACCCAACATAGTTAAGGCCTAGGGAAAAAATGTTGTGTTTCCTGTTTCAGTCCTGAAAAAAAGGTTAGGTAGCTATCTAGTGAATCAGTGATTATCTATTTTCTCTTGTAATTTTTTTAGATTGGCCAAAAATCGAGTGATAACGCTAGTTCACCTATATCCGTTGTGTTTACCCACACGGTATTAAAGGATATCAAGTTGACGGATGGTGATTTCAAGTTCAACTGTTGTAATATGTTTGAACTATTGTAGTTTGAAACTATCGTCCGTCGACTTGTCAAACTTGTATTTTGTGCATAATAGATACATTTATCCTTCATTTAGATAGCACAAGCAGTGTTTTTACAATAGGAAGCAGGCTAAATAAAAATTTAACTGGAATGTGACTCCATTTTAATTTCTTATGTGCAGAACTCCACTGCACACCCAAAAAAAGTCTAGGGTCGGCAGTTTTTTCTAGGGTAGGTCAAGAAACAGGAAACACAACATTATTTTCCTAGGCCTAAGACTCTGGCACCGTGCCAACGTATCATCACATCCATGCCTGACATCAAGTCAGAACTCTAACCTTTTTACTGTAACACGATTGCTACAATTCCCTTCCTAACAGAGACAAAACCCTGCCCTTCTACTGACATTTCCCCTATGATCAACTTTTCAATAAAACATTTGGGGGGGGGGTGTAGAATGGTATCTCCCAACGCCATATCCCTGATATGCTATTGACTAAAAAAAACTATGATTCCGAAAGTACTATTACCAGGTTTTCTGATACAATCTATTTGCTAGAATTGCAATTGTAAAATTTCAATATCCCTGCCAATATCAGTAGTACAATTATCTCTAGAGATAGGTAGAGTGGTATCTCCCAATGCTATATCCCTGATCCCTGATATGCTATTGACAAAATAATATTATTACGATTCCAAAATTACTACTACCAGGATTTATGATACAATCTATTTGCTAAAATTGCTACTGTAAAATTACAATATCCCTGCCAATATTATCTCTAGAGATAGGTAGGGTGGTATCTCCTAACGCAATATCCCTGATATGCTATTGACAAAATATTATGAAGATTCCAAAAGTACTATTACCAGGTTTTCTGATACAATCTATTTGCTAAAATGGGAACGGGTTTTCTGCGCGTGGAGAATTTGCGCGTGCGCGTGAAAAATCTGCGCGTGAAAAAATAAAGTTCCTGAAATATGTCAGAAAATGTGTAGCAAGGCATAAAAATGTGAACCTAATATATAATTTCCCATCTGTTACCTAAATACTTGGTTTAAAGAAAACCTGATTTTTAGATCCCTTGGGAATAGGTTGATTTGCATATTTTGAACATTTCAAAATCACCTAAATTTGACAGAAATACATGGAAAAATTACACATACTATGTTTTATATTGTATGATGTAACAATTTGAGGCTTTTCTCCATTATAGAAGCTTAATTTCATCTTTTTTGAAGCAGATTGTTTCACGCGCAAATTTCAAACTTTTTTGCGCGTGGAAACTTAACATTTAAAAATCACTTGAAAAGCACTCAGATCAAGATTCTGTACTTTAGAATGCAGCAATACCATACTTGATTCCATTTTGTGCCATCTTGTTTGAGCATTTAAGTATAAAACTGCAAAAACTTTTTGAATCCCTTGGGAATCAGCTAATTTGCATATTTTCACGCGCAGATTTTTCACGCGCAAGTATTCACGCGCAAGTTTTTCACGCGCACAAAACCCCAACCCGCTAAAATTGCTACTGTAAAATTACAATATCCCTGCCAATATGAGTAGTACAATTATCTGTACAGATAGGTAGAGTGGTATCTCCCTATCATGCCATATCCCTGATATGCTATTGACAAAATATTAAATAATACATTATTCCTATATTACTATTACCATGTTTAACTATGCAATTATTTGCTAAAATTACTACTGTAAAATCACAATATCCCTGCCAATATGAGAAGTACAATTATCTTGTTAAGGGTTAAAACCCCAAGGGACAGTAGTAGCTGGCTGTAAAGTAACTCTATAACCTATTTCTAGTAAAACCTGGTTAACAACAACACTTTATTTCCTCACAATAAACCTTTATAATAGACTGAACTTCAGTAATCTCAAAGTCATTGATTGTTCTAGGATTGAAAATCAGTTCAGACGTCACAGGGCAGTGTTATTGGAAAAAGCAACTTTCTGGGACACCAAAATGAAGCTAACACGTTCTGCAACATATGCCATGCGAAGATTTGACACGTAATGAAAACGTGATGCGTGAACGATATTGTAACAGACATTGAGCTGACATAAGGTATTGCGTGTCATCCCGAACGTGTAGGAAAATGTCATCCCCACTTTAGATTGTTACCTGGAATATTGCCGGGAAAATGGAATCCCTGCAGAACTCAATATTCTTCTAAACTGCTGTTATTACTGTTGAGTGAAAAGCACCATAGCATGCAAGTTGCAACCACACTTTGCAATTATCAATTATTTCAGTTTGTCTCCATACAGACTTACTCTCATCAAATTCTTTCCAATGTCTAACAAATGCAATCACATGTCCTTTGGTTATTAGAACTTTTAGTATGATACCTCTCTTACAGTAACGGCTGTAGATAAATATTACGACTAGAAAGGCAAGATTTTCACTAAAATGCAGAATGTTCTAACAGTAGCTTTTTGCCACTCACACAGCTTTTTGCCACTCACACAATATTTTACCATTAACCTCACCCTATTGTATTGTATTGAGTGATAATAAGAAAAAAATTACCCAAATTTGAAATATCAGTTCTAAGCTCTGATTGGCTCATGACAGAAGAAGAAATAAACTGAACTGAACAGCAAAAATATATGTTTTCCTATTGGGGGAAACAGGAATATCATGGTCCAGTGAAGGACACACACACTCCAGATTACCCATAGGAAATCGCACAGATTTCCATAATAAATGATGTCTGGCTACCTTGTATGGTCCTCCTAACTCACAACGATACGACGTAAGTGGAAATACAGATCGCAGCTCACCTCTCCGCCCTCAAATTCAATTACCAGTGCTCGTGTCCCGTCGGCGCGCGGCAAAATGAAAAGAGCGGCCCGCCTAAATGCAGTTAATGGAGCCGTCCCATCCTTCATTAGGGGACGGCCGCGGGAAAGGTCATCGACAAGGACAATGGCGGATTAAACTGGTGGGAATCGCGGCGGGCTAAACGCGCCTGGCATCCAAACTCTTTAGCTTAATGCATTCGGAGCAGATGAAAAGTGTGAAGGCCACGTCATATTAACATACGCGGGTGCAAGTTCAGACGGCAGTCCGCCAAGCCAAAGCCTGCGCGGTCAATGTCAGACATTAAGTACAAGCCGAAGACATTACATCAGCGGTGTACTCAGGATGATAATGCATCTGCTCCCCCGAAATCTATAACTCAACGCTCGGATGAGATTGGACATTAGACAAGGCTACATGTTTGACGGACAGCCAAAATTCATAAGTCATGGTTGGACGTTTTTTTTCTGAATCTAACGTTATGCCTAGAAAGAAAAAACAATAACAGAGAAGGAATACTTCTCTAATCATTATCTACTTGTTACTTTGCAGGAGTGTTGTAGATAAATTACAATAAAACAATCAGAAATTCCCCATGCATGTTTTCTTCTATGCCCTATAAGGCCTAAAAATTTGTAGCAAATTCTTCTCAATATCTGGCTCCCCTCTAGTTGTAGTGTTATCAGCCACAGCCTCCTTTTTCTGAAAGAAAGCATACAAATGTACTTTATGCGACAGATTTTAACAGCGGGCATTTTGGCCTAAAACATTGCAGCACAGTCCTCTCCATTCTCTCAATATCTGGTTGCCATCTAGTTGTAGTATTATCAGCTACAGCCTCCTTTGTCTGTAGGAAAGTATACTTTATGCAACAGATTTTAACAGTGGGCATTTTGGCGTAAAACATTGCAGCAAATTCCTCTCCATTCTCCTAATATCTGGCCACCATCTAGTTGTAGTGTTATCAGCAACAGCCTCTTTTGTAGGTAGGAAAGCATACTTTATGCAACAGATTTTAACAGCGGGCATTTTGGCCTAAAACATTGCAGCAACTTCCTTTCCATTCTCTCAATATTATTATCATGTTGCCATCTAGTTGTAGTATTATCAGCTACAGCCCCCTTTGTCTGTAGTGTAGGAAAACATACTTTATGCAACAGATTTGAACAGCGGACATTTCAGCATTGATTTTGCGACAGCGGATCTCCGTTGAATGGGTAAGTGCTTCCACAAAACTAAACATATGCGTTATGGATAGATCTGTGGAGCGAATAAAAGACAATTGCCTGCTCGGTTATGCCATATCGGAAACAGTCCGAGCATCCCTACAGCACTCAAGTTATAGTTTATGATGAACAGATTGTGGAACCTCCTATTTGCATGGAGGGGTTTTCTTCTTTTGTCAGATTTTAGTTAGTTTACAGAGCATATTTTGGACACCTGTACAAATACACTGTATGTTAACTGTTGATAAGAGATACATGTAGTACTTTAACAGTTAGGTAAGTTAGGACTTTCCAAAAGAATGACACATCTACAATTATATATAGCTTTGTTAGACTTTTGGAGAGAATAGACATTTGTCCTCTTTTTTCTTTCAACTACCATTTCTGTTATCATTTGAGTCCATACAAATGATAACTGAGGCATATACATGTACATGTAGATATTGATAATAAAATATTGATTATAAACTATTATGTAAATCTTTCTTTCCCCCAGGTCATATTGCTATGAAGTATGAGATAAAGAAAGACACCTGTTAGCATATCATTATCTATATAATTATCAGTACAAACCTACTTAAACCCAGATATAATCTTTATGAAATTAGCAGACACTTTCTACTGTGGGGAACTTCCATAAGCATAACCGATATCATATCATGAACGTTTTTATCACAATGTAATATACACCTGCAGAGACAGGTGTATTGAAAATCCAATAAAAGAATCCCCTGCATTGTCTAGGATCAGCCATGACTATTGCTTCACCTGTTGTGTTCATCCATACTAAACATCTCTCCCCATTGTGATTATAACCAAAGCCGACATATCACTTCTTGCCTGCAGCGTCGATAATGGATATATTGACCGCTGGCCGACCTATAAGCGTGGATGAAATATGGCTAGGATATGAAATGAAATAATGACCTTGCAGGTTGCTATGATAAATGGGAATATTGAATTTCTATGTAATCCTAGCACAGCGAATCTGCTTAATGAAAAGAGGTCAGAAGCCTTATCTGGTCTCCTTGTTTGTTTATTTCTTTAGGCAGTATCTTAGTGATAAGGCATGATAAGCCCCTGTTGTTACTGTAAATGTTGAAATTCTAACGGTGGTGCTATGTTCGCAGAACGTCTTCAATGCTGACTTAAAACCACCACAAAAATGCTTGCTCTGTCTTCTGCCAACCTACCGCCTTGTTTTAACTGCAAACTTAGAACCATCACAAACACTCTATTTTCTCTGAACCATGAAATTAACTCCCCGCAAATTTAAAGGCATTTGCAGTACTTACATGTATGTAATGTAGTTCCAGCAAGGAGACCTGTATATACATGTTTAACCTCCTTTGTTCCAGTACTAACTGTACATCTCAAATATTTCAAATGTGACTTACATGTACCTGTGCAATGTTGACTTGTTTCTTTGTGAAATAAAATATTTTGGCGCATATGGAAATATTGGCTTTTGAATGATGTGAAAGGAGAGCAAGCCGGATGATGTGTGATCCCTGCATGTCATGTGACGATAGTTTCCATGGCAACAGAGCTTTCTGTCTACCCCAGAGTCACGCTCAGGGTGGTCCCTACCAAAACTCTCTTTGACGTCTGAAGGTCAATGCACAAAAATAGTCTTATTGCTGGCGGTCAATCTATCAGAATTTTTTGGGTCTATAGACAATGGTCACCTGTCCTTGGTGGTCGCATTTGACCAGTCCCTATGAATTTCTGAAGATCATGTATACTACCTATGATAGTATAGAATCTAACATTTCAGTTACTGGTTATTCAGTATCGTTGTGAATGCCTTGTTAGCAACAGTCGGGAGCGGACCAAAGCTAGTCAAAGTATTCCAAACTATAATCTATCTGTTTACTGATATTTGCCACTGTCTCAACAATGTTATGAGTGTTATCATTACTACAAGTATTGTTTAACCTTAAGCAGGCTAGGTTATAGCCATTTAGAGCCAAGTTTGTATTGGTTATAGGGTGAAGCAGCATGGAAAGTGTTATTTTCTACCCTGGTTGCTATCCATGTAAGAGGTGAGAATGGGGGTCGCAGAAAGCCTTCAAGAATGGTGCCTTACTCGTTATTTACTACATACATGTATTTATGACATTGTCTAAATCTTTCATCAATCTGGACTTACATCCGTAAAATTTGTTTTCCTATGCACTGTTTATAACAGACCAGGAAAAGGTGCATGTTTACATCATTGTTTCCTCCTAGATAACACGACCTCCCTTTTGATACCAAAGAGTCACGATCACAAGATCAGATTTTGACCTATGACCTATGTGGGTGGCTCATGACAAATTTATGACTCACTGCGATTTTATGGAAATGCAGCAACCACAACAACAATAGCAAACATATTTGTACTAATTGTAGTAATAGATCACCATGCATACTTGCATGTGGAGGCGGGTGGGAGGGTCTCTATGGGGGGATATTGTCCACCAGCTGTGCCCCTTTTTCCTGCTCGATATATAATTGTCAAGCGACCCTCAAGATGGGAATAGGTGATGTGACCTGATACAAATTGTATTGAGGAAAAAATGACACTGCATACATTTTTAATAAGTATGTATGGATTGCAACAAAACCAGTTTATCAACTGTACTTTTTACATTTCAATAGTTCTTATGATTTTTACCTTATTGTTGGGACCATTAGGATAACTGATTCATCAACATTGAATTTGCATCACACTCCCTTATGTGATCTCTTAAAGTCTTCCTTTAAAATTGAATCTGGAGAAGACAGCAATATTTCCTTGAATTGAATCTGATAACACTTTCATGGGTGTGATAGCTAATTGATTTGAATCAAACCCTAATCTTACAATTTTGAGCTATGTCAGGCGTCCAACAGATAAATGAACCCTGATGAGTTTGTTTGAACCTAATTTATTCATGAGAAGCTCAAATCGGCCTGCAGGCCGATTTTCACTATGGTTGATAAAAGCTCCTTGGAGGGAGGTAAGGGTCAGAATTGGATACATAATTTGTTTTAAACTATTAATGTATCAACCTATGAATGCAGAATGCACTAATGTTAGTGTTAAGTAACAGGGATGGTATGTAACTAATGTAGTGAGCATTACATCACTGGAGGCACACAGGGCAGGCCCAGGGCTGGTCGCTTCCTCTACTCTTCTGGAGCGCGCCATTTCAAACCCACAGGAATGCTAATCTCCAAGCAGATATTGCGGGTTGGCAAATCGTAACATTTTATGACTGCCAGATTCCTTTTCGACAATCCTACGGGGTTGGAAAGCAGCTGAGATTGATAGAAAAGGAAACAGTCTTCCATCGAAACATCTGCTAATAGTTTATCGGAATGAGACACTGAGGAAAACGCTATGGGGAGGGGGGAGCCTTAGTCAGCTATCCGCAACCAACTACTTTTCCCCCACGTCAAGACAATCAGAAATCATTTGTAAACCACTCACATAGCGATCGTGATTTCTCAGCTGGTTCCTTCGTTGTTAAGGGGATCAGGAAGGCCTGTATGGAGCACTGTGCCCTCAGGGCCGGAGCATGCCCGAGCTAGCCCGCTCTTACGACGTTCTATAGTACCTGGTTTGGCACTTCCTCCCCTACTACACCTACGTTCCGAAACACTCGCACTCTCGTCTTCGCCTTCGACTTTCGCTAAGATTTTACATCTTAAGGCGTTCTTAAGCGTCTTGGCGTTCTCACACACGCAATGAGAGATGTCTTACTCACCATTCGGAGTCAGCAGCCAGGCCGGAGAGGCGAGGGGAAGGAAGCAACAAGACGTTATTGTTGTCCGGACAAGCCAGATCTGCGGCTGATCGGGGAGTTCGATTCCACAGGGTCAGGGGTCAACTCAGGAAGGCGGAAGTGAGAGGGCGACCACACGCAAAAAGAAAACAAAATCTAAAAATATATAAAACCCAATGTTTACGCTATTCAACCGTTTTATAAGCTTTTTTTGCTTTTTAAAAGTAAAAAAAAGCAAATCAAGAATTTATTCTGACAAATAGGCACTCTTATTACTTTGATATTGAACTGTTTAGAGCAACATTCCGTAGCCTTCTAAATACCTCATGTTTGACCTCTGACCGGACGAAAGGTAGGTGTGCATGTTGTTTGTTGTTGTTGACGTCTTGTGGCAGGGAAACAAGGGAGTAATTCTGTACTGGAATGTTTTGAGGGTAAGTATATCTGGTTGAACAGGTGTAAGGTACTGCAGGTCGATAAGGACCTACTAGGTGGCGTGCCTGAACATGTCTGGGCAGGTAAAACCACAAACAAACATGTAGCAAATTGCACTTTAGACCATGTCAGGCTAGGTTGGTTGATTGGTACCGTTTCTAGAGCAAAGAGGTATCATCTTACTGTACACTTGTATCTCATTATCATAGAGAGAGATTATATATCATAAGATTACATTTGCGATCTGTTGAAAATATGTCACTGTCCATATTGATATGAATTTAATATTTATTGTCAGAGCCTGCATATCAGGGCTTTACTGTATGGCCTTTACAGCCTATTTTGATTTCTCATAATTTGTAGGGAAAGCCATTATGGAATTCGTAGCGAGGCGACCAAATTTTGCGTAATTGCCTCCATGAATATCGTAATATATTGTGGGTTCTTCGTGAGCATTGTTGGGAACCCCCATGTTGACCCTCTTTGTTGACAAATGCAGGGAGGTCACATGCAGGACATGCCTTGATGTTGTGCTCTTCCTCACTTCACTCAGGTGAAAATGAGTATATAATATAATGTACCTTAGGAACGTACATGTAGCAATAAAGGACGTCCCTATGATAGGACGTTTAATGACAGTTCCCTGTTTGAGGATAGCCACACCTCAAAAAATGTTGATTCAAGAACCCACAACACTCATCGCAAAGAGTAGGGTCCGACCTTACCAGTGCATTCCTAATATATGTAGCTTAGGTATGAAACATCAGAGGCGAGTAGAACAGTTCTTACCCCAAGCTTGCTCCCGGGATTCAAACCCGCGACCTATTGCGCCGGACCCGGGTAGTCAAGCTCCTAAAACCAAGCACCCAACCAATTTGGACAAAAGCCTGACAGGCGTTTGCCATGGTCGGTTGGCATTACTTGAACCCCACAGTTACAGGTACTCTTCAATACAAACCTGATGTGTTATACCATGAGGCAGTGTAATGGTTATGCAATACAAACATATTAACAACAATTATACAGTCAAACTTGTATTCAACAACCACTCAAGGGACCAAAGAAATATAGTTGTTGACTGGAGTTGGCTGTTGGATAAAACTGCTCCCGACAAGTTGGTTGGTTGGCAAAAAAAAAATGATACGGTTTGCATGATGTACACCTTTCAGTTAGTTCCCAGGAAACATATCTATAAGAGATGCACACAGTTTTTACTCTCCATGCTGTTGTGTAAACAAACTTCAAGAAACCATTGTTTAACAATCAGAGCTGACTTTGTCTAACAATCAAACATGGTTTGTTTTGTAGTTGTCTGTTTCCTTGAACAGCCCAAACAATACAAGTGCTTTCAATTTCTTAAACAGTCTGTCAAATTCTCACTGATATATAGTGATAATCATTTTTCATTATACATGTATTTGATGAATGCTATATAATTATTAACATGTTTGTATTTCTTACTCTTCCAGACAAACTGCTTTAGATTGGCAGCTGAAGCTCAATATAAGATGCCACCAACAAAACCGAAGAAACACAAACTATCAGAAACTACAGATTGTCCAGTCAAGGCCAAAGTCAAAACAAAAACACCTGCTTTGCCTGACACCACAACCACAAGTCCTTATTTTTCCAATGATACAACAAGTTCATGTAAAGCTAGGCTGTCGTCTAGCTTTTATGATCAAACGTGCCTGGACCTCGCAAAAGGATTGTTAGGAAAAATCATAGTCAGAAAACTTGATGATGGCTCAACAGTTTCTGGGATGATCGTGGAAACGGAGGCGTACTGTGGTAAAGACGACAAGGCATCGCATTCCTCCGGAAGCAAGAAGACAGAGAGGAACGCTGCCATGTTCATGAAGCCAGGGACGGCGTATGTGTACATCATCTATGGGATGTACCACTGCTTCAACATATCCAGTCAAGGTGTGATATTATATATTATTGCTGCATGGATCTCAGTGTTTCTACAATACAGTCAAACCTGCTCAAGACGACCACTCGAGGGACCGGACAGCAGCGGTCATTTGGACAGAATCATGCCCGAGGCATAGTATAAAAGGTTTCCGATTTTTGTACAACAAAATTTGCTCCCA
Organism: Branchiostoma floridae x Branchiostoma belcheri; assembly: GCA_019207045.1. Taxonomy (NCBI): domain Eukaryota; kingdom Metazoa; phylum Chordata; class Leptocardii; order Amphioxiformes; family Branchiostomatidae; genus Branchiostoma; species Branchiostoma floridae x Branchiostoma belcheri. Next base: position 17,911,061 of record CM033033.1, on the reverse strand, counting down.
TCGGTAGACTGCCCCATTGACCCCAAATGAGTCCCTGCCCCACGTGCATCTGCTGTGATCTTTATTTGGAACATAACATCATAGGGCAGTCAAAGTCTTGGCTGTATTTGTATGATGTGTGCATGCTTTTTGGTGACCATTTGTCAACTATTTACATATAACAGTAACTGTATCCATCAAGCAGAGATACTTGCTGGGCAATGACCCTAATTGACGCAGGCGCAGAAGGCCCAAAACGAGTCCATACAGTATTTTAGCGTATTTTCGACTTTTAGCAGGAAAATGTAAGTAACATTTCATATTGGTGAGACAGTGTAGGTTGCAGATGTTCAGATTCGGCCAAAAAAATAGGTTTTGGTCCATCTTTTTGGCCTGTGCTGACCCCTATTTTCAAGTGCTGAGTCCCAAAAATGACGTCATAAAAAGCAAGATGGCGGCAAGGTTTGACCGCTAGAATAGTTGCGCTGGCCAGAAAGTTTCAAGATTAGACTTTTGGACACTTGAGATAGCGGGCTGCTGTGTGGGGTGAGTTCTTATGACCTGGAATGTTCACGGATGAGATTATGACACCCTGAACTTGCTAATTTTAACATTACCGCCTATGTAGATTTGTATTAGTGGTAACTGCTCTGCTAACAATACATGTGACACTATAAGACTGTTCATGGTTCCAGCTGCACATGCTCAGCAAGTTGCAATGTGGGTTTGTTTGTTTGAACCTGTTTTGTTTATTCATGAGAAGCTCAAATCGACCTGCAGGCCACTTTTCATTGAGGTCATGTGGAAGGTAAGGGTCAGATGAAGGCCCCTGAAATACAAACAAAACATGTCTTGACATTATAGTCTAGAGGAGAACTGTTAAGGTCCTACTTTATTTTCTCCAATAAAGTATGCACATTTTAAACGTTTCAATATCTGCAAGGTGACGCAATTTGTTACGAAAGTCAGGGTGCATACTTTATGTGAGGTTATTGCTTGGATAAATAGGAAAGGGACCTTAAGTAGAGAGAGCAAGGAAGTGTTAGGAAATATGCAAAGCCATGAACGGGACGCTGTCTTGGCTGCCTCAGCTTCATTTTTTTTACCACTTCCTTTCTCTTCCTTAATTTGTTTAAATTTTGGTCCATAGGAGAAGGAGCGGCCGTCCTGATCCGTGCGCTACAGCCGCTGACTGGTGTAGACAAGATGAAGGTACAGAGAGGAAAGCGAAGGGGAGACAAGGGAGCAGGCCTGAAGATAGAACAACTGGGCAATGGTCCTTCCAAACTGTGTCAAGCTCTACACATAGACAAGTACGTATGATGTTATGTTAGAACAATACCTTGTGCACTGAGCACTTAATAATGTGTTAAGTGGTGTACGTCATGTGAGCATATTTCCCAAAGACTTCTTATCCTAGATGCTGCAGTTGGAAAGTGTGCTATGTCTTTCTTATTCTACAATTAAATCAATGCTTATGATAATTACAGTTGTGAAAAATTAGAATAGGTACATGTACTAGTAGGTAGAAATTCTCTCTTTCTCCCTTTTTTTCAGATTTCTTCCAATATCAGAGATACAGTGTAACAGCATAAGACTGAAATGCATCAGAAAAACAGTATTTTTTAGCATCATGTAATTATATATATATATTATAGATATACATGGTACAAGTGTAAGTTTAGTAGTAAACTGAACAAATAAGTACAATATTAACTGTTCAGAGCCTTAATCTGAGCATAAATTAAGACTACTTGGAAATTTCTGTTTTAGAATTTCATGACTCAGATAAAAAAACTTCATGTCCCTTGCCGAAAGTCCTCTCAAAAAAAAAGATCACAGTCTTTTTTTATTGAATGTGTGTCGGGTAACTGGAAATACAGCTTAAAGCCTGAATGAAAGTAATACTGGTACATTTATGTTCAATAAGTTTGTCTACTTTTTCCCCTCTTCTTTTTCTAGGAACACAGTGAACCAGCAGGACCTGACAACATGTCCCTTTATATGGCTGGAGCCGGGAGAGGATGTGAGAGACACTGACATTATACACTCCACTAGGATAGGGATAGACTCCGCTGGGGAGGAGTGGGCCAAAAAACCCTGGAGATTTTACATAAGGGGGAACAGGAGTGTCAGCGTTCGGGACAAAAAAGCAGAGAAGGAAACAGAGAACTTGTAACATATCATAACATATAATAGAATACAACACGGTGTATTCTGTAACACCCAAGGTACCAGCCTGACCGCAGGCAGGATCACTCGAAGGCCGGAGGGTGACCCGACCTGCCGGAGGGCTGGGATTGAAGGCAATGTGGAATACACTGTGTTGTATTTTACCCACCTGAGAAAACATGTTTTGATGCAAAATTCTTCTTCAATATGAGTGACATTTACATATGATCCTTATATTGACATGTTCAACTGACTATTTGCAGTTAGATTTGCTAGATGTAATTGTATTGAATTGTTCTGTCAATTCATTCTTAGTGATGCTGAAGAAGAGTGACAGATGTCTCTCAAAACATCTGGAAGTCAATTTTTATTACTTTATCCAGTTGTAGGCATTGAATTGTCTTTAAAAAATTCAACCCGGCATAAGTGCTATTTAATGTTTACTTCTTCATTAGCTTTAACATGATTTATCAGGCTTGTAGGGCTTTGCTCCAATTTGTCAATGTCAACCAAAACCCAAGTGTGCAATTTGGATGATCCATGTTTGAGGTTGTAGACAGTTTCCAGGAATTTGGAGACAAACGGTGGCTTAGGTGCAATGTATGCTTCTGGCTGATATACAGCTACTGTCAGTTTACATATACATGTAGAACATCTGGATCAGGAAAAATGTGGTAGATTAGGAATCCTTCATCATGTCATGTATAGAGGAACCTGCAATCAATCTGGTAGTTGTGTGTAAGAGCAAATAATTGGAATATATTGGTTGGTTGATTGACTCAAGTGAAAGTGAAATATGATGAATAGCATTTACACATTATATACAATGTAGAGCGGTGTCACATGTAGAGTGGTTGTCACCAATGCCGTCCATGTAAACGTATTCAATAAGTTTGAAAAAGGGTCTGTGTTACAATTCATGCGTAGTCACCATAACTGTCACAGGTGCATTCAGATAAAGTTAGTACATCATAATACTAGTACATGTACTGTACAATGTGCAGTATGTACATGTAGTACTTAGACAAGGGGTGAAGGCAGCAAAAACTGCAAACATTATATCACCATGACATTTTTTTGCATTTTTACTACTACAGATGAATTGTGATGATATTTGACATGTTGACTTTTTTTTACTGTATTTCAACACAGGAATATCATTCACCTGATCCTCTGACAGCACAAAAGATTCAAAATGCAATTTATCTTACTACAGAAATGTTTGCTGTGGTTTTTTGTTCAGACTTTGCATTGAATTCCTTCCCAACCACTGCAAAAGCTTCTTGACTACCCTTTGTCTAAGCACTACATAATTTATGTACATGTAGATTTACTATATGTTGGACAGCACATCTTATACTGATGTCTTGCAGGTGAAAAAATGCATAATTACTTACGAAGCACAAATCAATTTAACACAGCCCTGATCTTTGGATGTGTAATACATATCAATCAAGAATTATGATTGGATGTATTAAGTTATAGTTGGATGAGTAACAGTTGAGCAAGCCTTATCTCTCACATAATGTACAAAACAGGCAACATCTGATTTTATTTGACTCAAAGTAACACTACAAAATACTTACGATTAAAGTAAAAGAAACAAGTGCTTTTAAAAAAGCTGGCATTTTGCCAATGTTTGCGTGTGTGAACGTTTTTTTCTAGTTATTAGAATGTCATATAAATAGAACAGAGTAACTAAACCTGATATTGGCGCATGGAGAGATTCACATATGTGCCTGAACTGCAGCAGATCTAGACGCCACCTGTTAAAATTTGCGTGAACTGCAGCAAATTTCACTACACATTGCGTGTTTTTGAGTGAGCTCTGTTGCGGGGCATTTTTAAGTTTTTTTTTAATTTTTATTTCTAGTCGGCAAAAACACGAAGCGGCGAATCCGTTAACCAAAGAAATAAATTGGTGTGGCCAAATGGATGTAAAAATTAGTATTTTAATGGATGTAAAAAAGAAAAAAAAAGTTGAAAAAAATCTACCTCCCCGGATTCGAACCGGGTGCATTGGTTTAGAATGCGTAAACTTTACCACTGCGCTGGTGCGAACATGTTGAAGAAATGCCTGTTTTAACAGGTATACAAATGTTTGGCATGGATTGAACAGGTCCGTTCATCTCAACATCACAACGGCGACTACACTGGCCAGAAGGCATTTTGCGACTGCAAGTCGCAAAATGCAAAAAACTACTACTATTTGTTGCTATTATTTTCCAAAACTTTACTCCTAAGAATAAAACAGTAGTATTGTGATATAACTATGGGCAACCTTAACTAACAATACATGAATATGAAACAATGCTACTTTAACAGCAAACAAACCAAAGAAAGCTACACTAAGTTGTTAGTTAACTCTTACTTTAACAAACATAACTTGTAATACATGTACTTATGAAAAGAACAACTATGCATACATGTAAACTTTACAAAATAACAAAACTTCCCATCTATCAACAACCTAAACAGGAATGAATATGCAACAATAACTTGAAAAATTACTAATTGGGCAATAACTATAACCATTTTGACTAACTCATTCACGCCATTTAGCTGGTGCGTTAAACATCCATTATACCAGCTCAACAATGTAAATATGATTAGATAATAATCAATATGTATTCTACAGTGAACAAAGACGCATACACATAGTAGCTTTCACTTTTAATTAAAGCAATGTTCATCCTCCGTAGTAACTACTGCTGGCTCCAATTTAAGTCAGTGGTTGCTTCAGAGCATTGTTCCTAGTCAAAATAAATGATAATAACTTATATAAGTACAAGATATTACCTTGTAGACTTTGTTTTTATGTGGGCGAAGCCACACATTTAGTATTCTCTACAGATATTCCACCCGACCAATCAAAACTCAGAAAAAATGGAACCTGTAGCATGCAGTCCACGTTTCCAGCTTTTTGATTGGCTAACATTCTGACTGTCTGGTGGATACGTCAGGGGTAAACCTATCAACGCACAGGTCACAAAATGGCACTCGGCAGCGCAGTATCACAAAAACGTTGAAAATGCAGCAAGTTCAGAGCATCTAATCGGCTAAATAACAACATAAAATGCCCCACAAAAAATATTCTAGTATTCTGTCCAAGTTTTAGTGAAATACCTTCGATTATAAGCGAGAAAAATAGCCAGCGGAAGCTCGCGGGTTTTTTCAAGCAATGCAATACATTTGTATACCTGTTAAAACGTGCATTAGTAACATGTTGTAGCACTGGCTCAATGGGATTATTCATGCGTGGTAAACCAACGCTCCGGGATAAAATCCGTGGACAGTCAATGTTTTTTAATTTTTTTTCTTTTTGCTGCATTTTCGCGAAAATGTTGCCTTTCTTGTTGCTTCTTTTCCTGCGATTTTTGCTTTCTTTTCCCTTCGCCCACATCCTGCATTTTTTTCAAAAATGTTGCCTTTCTAGTTTATTAACCCTTCTCTACACAACAAACTAGAGCTACATGTATCTTGATAAATTTTAGGTACAGGTACAGGTACACAGGTTTACTAGTAGGTACAGTTCCAGACCCGAACATGTACCTAAACACATTTGATCAATTATCTGTAAGTTATAGAAACATGTATAGCCAACTGACTTTTATAGTACAAAATGTAACAAGTCATATTTGAATGATGATTTATATATTTGAGCCTCAAAACGTTTACTTAATTTTCAACTGCAAAATTATTTTGTCATCGTTGATTCTGGATTTACCTACCTGTAGTCTTAAATAGTGGTCTCCACTAGTGCTGTAGTTAGTTTGAAAGGTACAGGTACACAGATGTTAGGTCCAGACCTGTACCCAAACAATTTTACAGGTGCAGTACAGGTACGGGTATCTAGATACACAGCCCTACATCAAACCCGTTGACTTTCTTATTTGTATGATTTAATGGGATTCAAATAGGCAATACTACAAATTATTACTGCTATACAGTTTCAAACTTTCTCCCTGGTGAGTATGCATGTGTTTCTTCAAATTGCCCAGCCGACTGAACTGCTTGCTGCATTCCTCACACCTGTATAGTTTTTCACCATTGTGAGTACGCATGTGTCTATTCAGATCACTCAGCTGACTGAACTGCCTGCTGCACTCCTCACACATGTAAGGTTTCTCTCCTGTGTGAGACCTCATGTGTCTATTGAGAACACCCAGTTGACTGAACTGCCTGCTGCATTCCTCACACCTGTAGGGTTTCTCACCTGTGTGAGTACGCATGTGAGTCTTCAGATGAGCCACCTGACTGAACTGCCTGGTGCACTTCTGACACCTGTAAGGTTTCTCCCCTGTGTGAGTACGTATGTGTTTCTTCAGATCACCCAGTTGACTGAACTGCCTGCTGCACTCCTCACACCTGTAGGGTTTCTCACCTGTGTGAGTACGTATGTGTTTCTTCACATCACCCAGCTGACTGAACTGCTTGCTACACTCCTCACACCTGTAGGGTTTCTCACCTGTGTGAGTACGCATGTGTTTCTTCAATGACCCAGCTCACTGAACTGCCTGCTGCACTCCTCACACATGTAAGGTTTCTCACCAGTGTGAGTCCGCATGTGAGTCTTTAGATCAACCAGCTGACTAAACTGCCTGCTGCACTCCTCACACATGTAGGGTTTCTCCCCTGTGTGAGTCCGCATGTGTGTCTTCAGATTGCCCAGCTGACTGAACTGTTTGCTACACTCCTCACAAATGTAAGGTTTCTCTCCTGTGTGAGTCCGCATGTGAGTCTTAAGAAGACTCACCCGGCTGAACCGCTTGCTACACTCCTCACACCTGTACACTTTCACACCTTTGTCTACCCTACTGAACCCCTCACCAGAATCCTCACATCTTTCTCCCTGCCAGGCAGAACACCCTGCTGCTCCTCTCCTGACGTCATCCAAACCCTGCATGCTGTCTGTTGTCGCCATGTCAACAATATCTGGGTCAACCTCTGCAGAAACATGACAAACATATATACCATGTTATTCAAATGTAGTGACGTAGAAACATCCCTCTGTAAGAATGCTTAGTCTCAGCTTGCAAACGTTTGTACTGGTCAGTTATGCTGAAGAATAGACAGCAGAAGTGTCCACTTTGAGCTGACCCTTTCCTGGTTTCTTGTTGTGCTTGCGCTGTCTCCATTTTAGCTTTTGTTTTGTGTCATCCAGAACTACAGTACGCAGTAACACAAAGCATTCGCCAATTAAACTACCCAAGGTCCCCTCTATCTCCAATGTCGGCTATGTTTTAATTTAAACAAGACTCCTGCTTTATATGTTCTGCTGTTTCATTCATGTGTAAACGCCGGTTGAGCTGGCTAGGACATGTAAGCTGACTCCCACCCGAGAGATTTGCTCAATAAGTCCTTCAGTGGGGAACTTGGTTGGACAAGGAGGGGTCGTCGAAGATGAGACAGTGGTAAGGAGATGGAAAGATGCAATGAAACTGGCTGCAGATAGAGCGTGCTGGACTATTCTAACTGCCTCATGCATTACACGACGTGGCATCTACTAAGTCTAAGTCATACTTTGGAGCCCATGTTAATGTTCATTGTCAAAGATGTCATTTTAAGCTTCCAAAAATACATTTTCAAGATCTGATATTTTGGAATGTAGAGGTGAACTTTTTTCCCCATCCCAACTAGACAGCTCTGGTGGTTTAAATTACACTGACAAAGGAAAATAGAAGTAACACTATAGCTACATCAGTTGGTGGACCATCCCATGACTTTCACACTCTCCCACTATGGCCTCAGGGCCTGATGTGACTTTTTTGTGAGACTTTGGCAGGAAAGTTGAGGGGGTGAATATAGGGGTTTGTAGTATACCTATGAATATAGTATGATAGAGCAATTGGGCCTGCATTTGTGAACTAGACCATTATAGTTGATTCAAGACACAGAGGCACCGCAAGCATCAAAATCCAAAAATCTCCAGAGCTGTATGTTTACCTCGTTTGATTTAACATTCAAACCAAAAACCCCTAAATGGCCCTTCCTTTGTTTGCATTTCCTACCTCCCATGGCGTCTTTTGAAACCCATCACCAAACGTACAGCCCAGTACCAATGCAAAATTATAAACGAGGTCACTATTTCAGTATCTACAATACGATATAATCAGATATATTTACCATATCTTCAACCGCACAGAAAAAAAGAAACTTTGACTTAATAACGACATAGTCTTTTTTTAGAGACAGAAAAATTCACGCTGGCGCTGCCGCGGTTCATGATCTTTTCATGAAACTTTCATGAGGGTCTGCATGTGGGGTCCTGACAACGCTTTACGCTAAATTCGGGACGGTCGACAACGCTTTACGTTAAATTCACGAAGGCAGGCAACGTTTTACGCTAAATTCAGACAGGCTGACAACGGTTTACGCTAAATTCTGGAAGGCTGGCAACACTCGACAGAGGCGGGGTCGTGCTCCGCAAGAAAGATTGAAATTTTGACTCTCTGAAACACTATTCCCTGCATTTTGAAGGGAAATTTTCGCTGGCAAACAAAGCTAAGTTAAATGGCATTTCTAATTAAAGAGTCCCAGGTGTTCAGCGTAAGCTTATGAGGGTGACGCCAGCCAACTTATTTTTGCCTCGTCGAGCGCCGACGGAAAGTCCGGGAAAATTTTGAAATCCTGCCCCCCTGAAACGCCATTTTTTTTTGTTATTATAGAAAACTAAGTGAAATTACATTTCTATCAGTAAAAAATGTGTTTGAGGTTGACACGTCACATCCCCCAGCCATGATACATACTTTTTACGAAGTCGATGACCGAAGGTTAATAGAGTGGCAAAGGAGATCCGGCTAAATTTTGAAATCTTGACCCTCTATAAAACGATATTTTGTGCATTTTGATGGGCAAATTTCTATTAGCAAAACAGATCTTTGAGGTTGACACACATCCCCAACATATTTTCAGAATTTCGAGTTCCAGAGGCGCGAGGCGGCACAAGGAGGACCATGGAAATTTTGAAATCTTGACCCTCTAAAATGATATTTCCTGCATTCTGATGGGCAAATTTTGCTGGCAGACTAAGCTAACTTCAATGACATTTCTATTGAAAAAAAAGAAGATTTTTGAGGGTATATACCATATTTTTACCATGTCGATGACCGAAGCCGAAGGTGAAAGGAGTCGCAAGTGATGAGGTCCGGCGAAATTTTGAAATCTTGATCCTCTGAAACGCAATTTCCTGTGTTTTGAAGGACTAAATTTACTGGTAGACTACGTTTCGACTTACGAAATTTGGGAGGCCAGCTACGATTTACGGGTAATTTTTAGGCTTAATTACGCTTTACGTGAAATTTTTAGGCTAGATTACGCCTTACGTGAAATACACTGGCTACGCTTTACGGTAAATTTTCCATCCTCACTACGAATTACGTGAAATAAAATAGCTTACCCTACGAATTACGGGAATTAAAAAGGCCTGCCTACGCCTTACGGAAAAGAGCATGCAGATCCTCTTTCATCTTTCACTGTTCTCCAAACCTTTGAATAACAAACTTCTAAGTCAACTCTTCTTACCTGCGAATTAGTTGATACAAACTCGCCTGTTCTAGAGTTCAAAATGAACGGGGATTCGAGTTATCGAAAGACGAAAATGCCACTGAAATCCGAACACAAAGCAAGCCGTATCCACTGGGACAGGAAGGCGCTATCCTATGACCCGGCAGTACTCCTTAGGAAGAGGTCAAACTCTTTACCTGATTACCCAAAAGATGTAACGACCTTTGTCTGATTCCACACTAGTGATCACAATTCTCCACCTACATAAATGACAACTGGATAAATGTTATACTGTGCAGTCTTTGCTACAATGGCTTTATCAAGTAAATGAATGAGTAACAAAATGCTACATTCACAGCCAAAGGGCTGTCAAAAAGGAATTTCACAGAGATCAGAGCGCATATGCGGCAACGACAATATGTAAAGTCCCAGCAAAAGAAAACAGTCATTGCCTCGACCATTGTTTCTATTCACATAACAATGGCCAGACGGGTTTTGTTTACTTTCATGGTGACTTAACTTGGACACGTTACATGTACCTAGAATTCCTGTCGCCGCACATGCGTTCTGATCTCTGTGAGAGCTTTTCGGTTGCACTTCACACACTGCAGCAAGGTGTTGCTACTGCAATGTTCCATGCCAACTTATTGGAAGATTACCTTCTACATTGTATTATAATCCGTTCCTCCCTTAGAACGATCTGTGCTATAGAATCAATGGCCACGTCAGAGGGTGACTTAACGTCGGACGTCTGCTTGATAAAGCATACTTGACTCTGTGTTGCAGAGACTCGCGCATCACCGAGTCCTCACACTGGTCCAATGCGGTCAGGTATAGATTCACACCCCTGTTTAGTAAGTCGTCGCTCCTGTTGAGCCACCCCCTCTCCATGTTCATGTCCCCAAGACTTTTGAGTACCTCAATTTCCAGCACACTGTCTAAATCAGACATGGCGTCCAGAAGGCAATGGCGATAACCTGTCTCGGCCAAGTGAAACTTGTTGGTCCGGCACTGCAAATCTGCAGGACGGAGTATCTCCGCGACCCTCAGCATATTAGTCATTGTCTGCCTCCGATCATGTGGCACCGACGATATCTGAACAATTAGGCATGACAGAAATACTCACACAACATATAAAGCGGAAGTTATGACTGGGGAATGCCAGACACAGGTGCGACGCACTGTGGGTATGACGTAATCCAGTAATCGGAAGCTTTGTTACCATTCTGTTTCAAGTGTAAACAACGGGACGCGCATTCAGTGCTAGGATTTCGTCTGTCCCAAATTCATTTGAAGGTTCCAACGTATTCTCAAACGGTAGAGCGATTAAATGGCCATTGAACTTCAAGCTGATGTAACGACATTTTCATGGTAAAGGTTAAGTTAACGTCTTTCTAGTGGATCACAGTGGTCCCTGTTAAGAGGACATTCAGTGCCATTCCAGCAAACGGGATAAACAAGGCACAAGTCTTTATAATGGCGAAATTCGTCAAAACTGTCCATAGTATTTACTCTCTTGAATTCTGCAAAAGATGGGGACTGCAGTTGGCTACAAAAAAACTGATCCTGGGTTATCATTCTGCCAAGGCCTACTTGCAAGGTGATGGGTTTCATGCAAAGGTGACCATGATAATATTCTCAGACTCTGTACTGTATCTGTTGCAAGATATTTTGCTTGGTCTCATTCGCGCGCGCGCACACACTGAATGGTTTTCACCATGGGATAAATGTTCTCCACTGGCACTGGGTGTGGCAAAACCCTTTCCAAGCACAGAGAACATTGGCCCATGTTGATATCACGAATCAGCGCTCCCCAAAAAATAAACGCTGCCTCTCAAGACGTCGCAAAGGAGACTATCATTTACTGAGTAAAGGTAACTATAAAAAAAATGGCTTAGTAGCCTTATGGTTAATCAAACCTATTTCAAACTATGAAGAACGATAGAAATATAGGGGTGATATGATAACAAGTGTTGAAAATGTGTGATTGTCAAGATCTTATTGATGTATTACTCCGAGTGGGTCTCATTGATGTATTACTCCGAGTGGGTCCTAAAAGAGATCCGAGCCGAAAAATAAACGGCTGCATGGATGAGTGTTTTTAGCGGTGAGAAATTCCCTTTTAACCAGCGCAACTGATCTCAAAAGTCAGATTGGTGAAAGCTTGTTTGTAACTGAAGAAATAAGCAGGTGAAGTTTTGCAGCCGCGCGCTAGGTCGGAGGTACACAGTCGTGGGTTCTGAGTGGTGCGGTTGTACACTAACAGCGAAAAAGTGCCCTTTGTGGTTTGTAATTGCTATAAAAAATAACCAGTGTCTATTTGACGTTGGTAATTTTTTCCCACGATATAGGGTAAATGTGCTCAACATAGAAGAGAAAAATTCTGCTGATATTTCGCGTATCTGCTGATATGAACGCGCCCATGTAAACCACGAATTATAACATAGAGGTCTATGGGAAGAAAAAAACTCATCAATGAGACCTCAACTATGCAAAGTATACATAGTGCAAGCTAACAATACACATAAAACTACAAAGTATTCATAAGCTTGTTCTTGGTTCCAACTGCACATGCAAAGCTAGCTGCCTTGTCAGTAATGTGTCAAAGGTAAAGCTCACTGGGACATATATAGACAAAACATGTCTGGATGGTTTGGTGCCTAAAACCACACCAGACCACAACCTGTGAAATAACTGTGAAAAATCGGTTAGTACTGCATGTTTTTTTTGTAAATAATTACATAGACAATATATCCAGAGCGTCATATAAGGTCCTTGTTCCATGTACACTGCATATTAGAGTGTGTGGTGGGTGTGGTTTCTAGGCACACCCCTCTAGACGAAAATGTTTTTATAGGGGCCCTCACCTTTGACATACTGTAAATGCATTTAAGTTTGCAGGGATTTAATTTCGCAGTAGCAGGAAAAAGGACTTTTCACGGTGGTTTTAAGTTCCAGGTAACACCATAGACTGCAGTCTAATACCATAATGGAAAAATGTTCACGGTGGTTTTAAGTTCCAAGAACATAAATCCATCGCGATCACTGCATTCACAGTATTACTCACAATGAATGCATCACACTGGGCATCACAATTGGGACCGTAAACAGACTAATACTAGTATATATTGTACTCGATATTTTGGGCCATAGGAGGTCTGATCCGTGGGGTACAGCCGCTGACTGGTGTAGAGCAGATGAAGGTACAGAGAGGACAGCGAAGGGGAGACAAGGGAGCAGGCCTAAAGATAGAACAACTGGGCAATGGTCCTTCCAAACTATGTCAAGCTCTACACATAGACACGTATGTGTGATTTTCATAGAACATTATGATGTGCACTGGAAGAGGTGGTGTACAGTCATGTGAGCATCTTCTTATCCTATGTGCTGAAAGGTTGGAAATGTGCTATGTGTATGTCTTTCTCATTCTACAATTAAATTGATGTTAATCGTAAAGTTCGTGAAAAAATGTATGGATAGACATGTCTTTCTTTTTTACGATTAGATTTCTACCTGTATCAGGGTGATCCAACAAATACAGTTGAATTATGAAATACAAAATCATAAACAATGTACAAGTACACTGTACAAGTGTATTTATTAAAACTGAACAAAGGAGTACAATGTTGACTATATATCAACTGTTAAGAACCTTAATCTGAATGCAAAATGCAAGGAGCCTGTAAGACAATATGCAAGACTACTCAGAATTCTGTTTGAAAATTTCATCACTCATATTCCAAATTGAAAATTCAACTTTCTTCACTAAGAGTCCCCCTCCACTAAGGCTGAACATTGGCAGGTTTTTAAAGGGTTGGTCTGGGAACTAGAAAGACAGCCTACATTGTAAGCTAGAATAAAACTTCAGTAACTTAAGTTTAATAACTATGTTTGATAAGTTTGTCTGTTTTTATCGCCTTTTTCTAGGGCTACAGTGAACCAGCAGGACCTGACAACATGTCCCTCTATATGGCTGGAGCCAGGAGAGGATGTGACAGACTCTGACATCATACACTCCACTAGGATAGGGATAGACTCAGCTGGGGAAGAGTGGGCAAAAAAAAACTGGAGATTCTACATCAGGAGGAACAAGAGTGTCAGCATACGGAACAAAAAAGCTGAGAAGGAAATGGAAAAGTTGTAACATATTTGTTTATTTGAATTCATCACACAGTGATTGGGAGGGCAAAACAGGTGCGAACAACCTTTACAAGTTGCCCTCCCTCACATAATTTCAAGGGGGTATATTTTATTGATATATATATATATATATATATATATATATATATATATATATATATATATCTTCTTGGTGTTTACAGTTAAGTGGAAATTGTGATAAGTATAATTAGATTAATGCACTTAGGCAGGACATTCCATTGTTGTACTCCTAAGCGCCAGCCTCTCCTGTACAATGTACGAGGCAATTTAGTCCTCGGACTACCATCTTGTACATTACTTTGTGTGTGTTTAGATAAATAAACCAGTTCTCCTCTCTCTCTCTCTCTCTCTCTCTCTCTCTCTCTCTCTCTCTCTCTCTCTCTCTCTCTCTCTCTCTCTCTCATAACAAATATTCCACAGGATATAGCGTATCAGCATATTTATGGCAAGAACAACTATGTATGCATGTTAACTTCTGTCAGCGTACGGGACAAAAAAGCCAATAAGAAAACTTATAATTTGATACCACAGAGTACGTTTAGTAAGGTTAGACATCTAGGTAAACAATGCTTAAAGACAAGACGTATTTCCATACATTTTTAAGTAACATCCACAAGTTCTTCTTCAATATTCATGAGTGACATTTGCATACGATCCTATGTTAGAGTCTTTGACATGTTCAGCTGTTTTTCAAGTTAAATGTACTTGTATTGATTTAATTGTTCTTCCAATTCATTCGTAGTGATGCTGAAGAAGTGACAGGTGTCTCTCAAAACATCTGGAAGCCAATTTTTATTTAATTATCCAGTTGTAGAGATTGAATTGTCTTAAAAAATTCAACCAGACATAAGTGTTATTTAATGTTTACTTCTTAATTAGCTTTAACATGATTTATCAGGCTTGTAGGGTTTTGCCTGAATTTGTCAGTGTCAACTGAAACCCAAGTGTGCAGTTTAGATGATCCATGTTCAAAGTTGTAGACAGCTTTTAGGGATTCGAAGACAATATGTGGCTTATTGGGGTGGGTACCGGTACAATGTATCTGAACAAAATTGTTTTTTCTTGTTGGGCTGGTTCAGAAAAACCGGACCTGAAGAAAATCAGTGGACCAGATTTTGGACCATTTAGAAAATGAACAGATTACACCGGCAGGCGTGTTTTGGGGTTTACCAGTCGAAGAAAATAACAAGAGTGGTGTAGAGGAGAGTTGACATTTTGTTTGTTGTCCAACTTGGTGTAAGTTTGATTGCATCAGTGTTGTTTACATGAAGGATATTGAAACACTGGTGGAAGTCAGATACTCCATGAAACAGATTCCTTTGTTGTGAAATGGACCTTTGTCTTGAGTATTGTCCATTTACAAGTTTTTGCAAGGGGGGTGTGATGACTACCCCACTGCTGCCTACCCCTGTGTCATGGACCCCAGCAGCAGTATAATCAAACAACGGATAGTGAGTGAGTGAGTGCAGACAATTAGGTCCAGATTCAGGTCCGGACCTGGACCTGGTCTTCTGGACCTGGACCGTACCTGTACCTAAATTTTCTGTACCAGTACCCACCCCTACTGGCTTAGGTGCAATGTATGCTTCCGGCTGATATAGAGCTACTGTCACTTTGCAGATAGAACATCTAGATAAGGAAATATGTGGTAGATTAGGAATCCTTCATTATGTCTTATCTAGACGAACCTGCAATCAATCTGGTAGCTCCATGTAATAAAAAATAATCGGAATGTAAAAAAAAAAGGCTGAAATATAATGAATACTAGTAGTAGATGTAAGATAAATTTCATTTGAATCCTTCGTGCTGAGAGGATTAAGTGAATGATATTCCTGTATTGAAATACAAAAAAGTCCAACATGTCAAATATCATCACAATTCATCTATAATAATAAGATGCGGAAATTTTCACGGTGGTTTTATGTTCGCAGTTTTCACTGTCTTCACCCCTTGCCTAAGCACTACATACTGTACATAGTACAGTATTATGATGTATTAATTATGTCTGAATGCACCTGTTGTGATGATTACCCAATACAAATAAGTTGTAACAAGGCACAATTGAGCACAGATCCTAATTGGCCTGAGACTGACCCTGCCCTGTCTGATTGTGTTGAGACTGACCCTGACCTGTCTGATTGTGTTGTTTGTCTATATCTTCATTCTGGTGATTATGGTCACTGGCCATTAAAACAGCTGTGGTGTTTGGGTTGGATTCGGTGGTGGCCTGATGCTGACCTACGGCTTGGTACAGGGGACTTTCCATTGAATCAATCTGCCTTCTGCCATACGAGGGGTTTCTCGCTTCCATGATAGCCTGATAGTCCTTCCCTGTCAGATTATGTTGGTTCATGTCTACATATGGTTGGTCATGGCCACTGGTTGCTACAGCAGCTGTGATGTTTGTGTTAAAGATCATGATGGCCTGAGACTGGCCACGCTCTAAATGAGTATGTTGGGTCATATCTCCGTACTGGTGATCATGACCACTGGTCATTAAAGCAGTTGTGGTGTTTGGGTTGGATTTAGTATGAGACTGACCCTGACCTGTCTGATTGTGTTGTTTGTCTATATCTTCATTCTGGTGATCATGACCACTGGTCATTAAAGCAGCTGTGGTGTTTGGGTTGGATTCAGTGATGGTCTGAGACTGACCCTGTCCTGTCTGATTGTGTTGTTTGTCTATATCTTCATTCTGGTGATCATGACCACTGCTCATTAAAGCAGTTGTGGTGTTTGGGTTGGATTTAGTATGAGACTGACCCTGACCTGTCTGATTGTGTTGTTTGTCTATATCTTCATACTGGTGATCATGACCACTGGTCATTAAAGCAGCTGTGGTGTTTGGGTTGGATTCAGTGATGGCCTGAGACTGATCCTGTCCTGTCTGATTGTGTTGTTTGTCTATATCTTCATTCTGGTGATCATGACCACTGCTCATTAAAGCAGTTGTGGTGTTTGGGTTGGATTTAGTATGAGACTGACCCTGACCTGTCTGATTGTGTTGTTTGTCTATATCGTCATACTGGTGATCATGACCACTGGTCATTAAAGCAGCTGTGGTGTTTGGGTTGGATTCAGTGATGGCCTGAGACTGATCCTGTCCTGTCTGATTGTGTTGTTTGTCTATATCTTCATGCTGGTGATCATGACCACTGGTCATTAAAGCAGTAACTGTTGTGGTGTTTGGGTTGGATTCAGTGATGGCCTGAGACTGGCCCTGCCCTGTCTGATTGTGTTGCTTGTCTATATCTTCATACTGGTGATAATCATCACTGGTCATTAAAGCAGCTGTGGTGTTTGGGTTGGATTCAGTGATGGTCTGAGACTGATCCTGTCCTGTCTGATTGTGTTGTTTGTCTATATCTTCATACTGGTGATCATGATCACTGGTCATTAAAGCAGCTGTGGTGTTTGGGTTGGATTCAGTGATGGTCTGAGACTGACCCTGACCTGTCTGATTGTGTTGTTTGTCTATATCTTCATACTGGTGATCATGACCACTGGTCATTAAAGCAGCTGTGGTGTTTGGGTTGGATTCAGTGGTAGCCTGATGCTGACCTACGGCTTTGTACAGGAGACCTTGCATGATTAAATCAATCTGCCCTGTGCCATACGAGGGGTTTCTAGCTGAAGGGTCTGAAGAATGACTCTTGGTCCTCCTCTTGCACCAAATTGTGAAAATGACTGTGCCGATCAGGGCAATGCCAGCTATTGAACCACAAACAGAGCCAATGAGAATATGTATGGGGAAACTGGGAACAGATTCCTTGGAAGTGGTTTGAGGAGTTATTGTTTTGCCAGTTTGTGGTCTGTCTGAAGTTGCTTGAAGGGGTGAAGCTATTGTTCCTCTTTGTTTAGTCTTATCATCTGCAGGACCTGTTGTTGAGCCGGCTGTTTTATCATAGTTGTTAAAGGTTACATGGACATTAACAGTCAGTGCTGATATGGTTGGCTCCGCACATACCAAATCTTCAGGACTGACATCTGTAAGCTTATGTCCCTGTAAGTTGGTGGGCTGTGCACAGATTACCTGATCTTTAAATGAAGGAAATTTAGTCGAATCTAGCCTAAAGGGAACCATCTTACAGTCACACTGCCAGGGGTTCCTGTCCAGTTTTATGACGAGATGATGTGGCAGCAAGCTAAAAGCTAAAGGAGGAATAGCAGACATCTTGTTGTTCATAAGTTTTAAACTTTGAAGCTTTGGCAGGTTTACAAATGCACTTTCCATTATCATTGATATCTGGTTGGTGTGCAGGGACAACGCTTGTAGATGGGTCAGATTTACAAATGTACCAGCCTGAATCATTGTTATATTGTTGGACTTCAGTTGCAAAGTATGTAGCTGGGGTAGATTTACAAATGAACCAGCCTGAATCATTGTGATCTGGTTGGAGGATAGGTACAACAGTCGTAGCAGGGGTAGATTTACAAATGTACCAGCCTGAATCATTGTTATCTTGTTGGACTTCAGTTGCAAAGTATGTAGCTGGGGTAGATTTACAAATGAACCAGCCTGAATCATTGTTATCTGGTTGGAGGATAGGTACAACTTTTGTAGCCCGGGTAGATTTACAAATGAACCTGCCTGAATCATTGATATCTGGTTGTAGGATAGGTACAACGTTTGTAGCTGGGGTAGATTTACAAATGCACCTTCCATAATCATTGATATCTGGTTGGTGTACAGGGACAACTCTTGTAGATGGGGCAGATTTGCAAATGTACCAGCCTGAATCACTGTTATCTGGTTGTAGGACAGGTGGAAGTCTTGTAGCTGGGGTAGATTTACAAATGAACCAGCCTGAATCATTGTTATCTGGTTTAAGGATAGGTACAACTCTTGTAGAAGGGGCAGATGTACAAATGTACCAGCCTGAATTATTGTTATCTTGTTGGACTTCAGTTGCAAAGTATGTAGCTGGGGTAGATTTACAAATGAACCAGGCTGAATCGTTGTTATCTGGTTGGAGGATAGGTACAACTTTTGTAGATGGGGCAGATTTACAAATGTACCAGCCTGGATCATTGTTATCTTGTTGGACTTCAGTTGCAAAGTATGTAGCTGTGGTAGATTTACAAATGAACCAGGCTGAATCGTTGTTATCTGGTTGGAGGATAGGTACAACTTTTGTAGATGGGGCAGATTTACAAATGTACCAGCCTGAATCATTGTTATCTTGTTGGACGTCAGTTGCAAAGTGTGTAGCTGGGGTAGATTTACAAATGAACCAGCCTGAATCATTGTTATCTGGTTGGAGGATAGGTACAACTTTTGTAGAAGGGGCAGATTTACAAATGTACCAGCCTGAATCATTGTTATCTGGTTACGTTTCAATTGTAGCTGGTCGATGGATGTTGGGAGGTCCTGGGGGATGCTGGTGAGGCCCCGGTTGCTGCAGTCACAGCTTGATGACGGTGCACAGCTGCAGCCGGCTTCTGGTATGCTTGGCTCCTTCAGGATGAGAATGAAAATCAGCAGGTGTCGTAGCTTTCTCCCCATGTCGTCTGTTACCTAGGCAAAACAATGAAATGGCTCCTCTTTTAAAGTATTTGACAATTTTAACTCTGCAACGCTGTTGTGAAACAATTTAGCTTTGTATCAATATTTTTGCTGTAATTGTGGGAGTTATTAGTCTCATTGAAGACATACTTTTCTCTGACAGTTTTTTTTTCATTGAGCAAAATTTATTTTTTTTTCTTTGATAGGGTAAGACCTACGGGCCACAAATAAGACTTTATGGCAATCCATCCATTGCTTCTGGAGTTGCTAAACCAGAAACACAGCACCAGAAACACAACAACACCGAAAAAGAAATCTTTCCAGCAAAGGTGATACATGTAAAGGAAGTAATGACTAACGTTTTTTTATATTAATAGTTCTCGTACAAACCTAAACAGCAAAAGGTAATGGTGGTAAAATATATACAATTAATAAGATTATGATTATTATCATACATCCAATAGTATAAGCTAACTACCATTGTGTCAGCACATGCGGATTTATTGTTAGTACTAGTAATCATGACATGCTGTTATAACTGCTATGTTATGTTATGCTGTCCATTTTTTCTGTGTGTATTTGTTGCTCCTGGAAGTTTAGCTGTTCCATCTACATGCGACAGCTAAAGGAGTTGACAAACCAACAAACAACCAAATAAACAATATCAACATTTGAAAGATAGCGCGCCATGATACTTACTTCATTACCTGTTCCAAAATGGAGTGCCTTAGATTAGTGTTCTGGCACGAACTAAACTTTATCTAACTTAAGATGAAGTTTAGTTTGTGCCATAATGTAGTTTACCAACACAGATTAATTCACTTTCATGCTAAGTTAGATTTGTTTTATTGATATGTTTGCATCATTGTTCACGTTGAATGTCTGAAGCTGCGCGTTTGAATACGAGTATGAGGGCTGTATATCGAGGAGCAAGGATGTTCCATACTCGAAGTCACGTGAAGTCAGACTATAGACCAATCCGTAACATATTGAGCCATGCTACACAAAAAAGCAGAATAGCATTTTGTTACACGAAGTTGTTATTGTTCATGCAGAATGACTGCTTCATCAGCTCTGACTAAACAGCCGTAGAGCAGTCGTACCGAATCATATGGTTATGTTGATTGTCTGAAGCTGGCTATTTGAATATTAACATTAGACATGCTATTTGAATATTAACATTAGACATGGAGGTTGTTTACTGTTTTTGCCTTTCACAAAAATTTTCCTGACGCCGTTTCGACCAGATAAGAATATCGGGCCACATCAATGTAATTCCTTGGTTCTGAGATTGTGGCAGGACGATAACGGTGTGGGCGGGTGAAATAGCAGTAAATAAGAAACTGGCTAGTAGTCAACATTCTTGAGTGCTGACATTTCAAGCATGAAATTTGACAAATTTACTTTATCATGAAATAGGAAAATTGAAACATTGATAAGACTTAGAGGAACTTGTTTCGTTGGTGTACCACAATATGTAAATATCGATATAGGCATGCTTCTACACAATAATATCGAAACGAATCAGAAGAAATCAAATTGGTGATTGATCCGGTAAGAGACGATCGCATTACGAGAGCTAGTCGGTATCATGCCCTATAAATATTTTTAAAATGTGAAAATTCCCACAAAATGCCTTTTCTAAGGAGTTGACGCTATGAATGGTTCCTTCAATTTGGTGACTTATGGAAGTAATGTTGCTGTTGACGTTGCCATGATTTTTTTTAATCCGCGACATTTTGGCAGCTTCCAGTTGCCTTCATTGGGTAGGTCATAATTAACTACTTTTCATCAGGTGATCTGGATTCTGGAAAGATACTCACCTTAGCTTTCTCCAAACATACCTCTAAAGCTGGTCAGAAAATCATCAGTTGCCACTCAGTGGGTAAGGAAGTCACGAAGAGCTGTCCTCAGGCGTTTTCTTGCAGCTGTACCCCTCAGATCGGAGCTCGGTGTGGACGTTACGAGTGGAGAAAACAATGTTTGATTAGATAGGCGTGTTGATTGTCTGAAGTTGACGTCACGGTGGCACGAGGGTTAATACATGAACGTTACCAACGCGCCAACTGCCAAATTAACTATTTATCAGCTCCTAGTATTGGGAAATAAATTATTCTAATTGCATCACCCATTTGGTATTAACGGCCATATTTAAAATCATTTTGGCCTCAGTGATCATTATTCAGTACATCATCTTTGTTTTACTGGCAAAACGTTAAAAACTCTGGAAGTCCATTCTGATTCTGTACAAGAATTTTATTTTCTAGCCAGATTCTTGATACACATATACTCACTAACACATAATTACACTCACTCAAACATGCTAAAGAACGCCTTAAAGCAGGCGTAAAGGTCATATGTTGATTAAAGTACGCTTGGCACCTACTTTGTGTGTGCCTAAAAACCAGACATCGTCCATTGTATATGTGGCATCACATATGTACAGATTGTCTTCGTGCCATCTGTATATACTACTGCAAACCATACCGTCTATGCCGAGCCTGTTTTTGACGTGCAAAGCGGAGTGACTTTTACGGGAGTAGGAGGGTCGAATGATGCCAGTTGGCTGGGAACAGAGGTGGACAGGGTATACTTTTATTGTATTATTTTAAGTTTCGGTACAAAATAAAATTTGAATATTTTCGTGTTTTTTTTTCAAGTTTTAAGGCTGAGACTAAGATACGTTACTGACATTTGTCTTATACATTTGCAAGGAATATAAGTATCTTACTTTCAGCTTATATCCTGCTTGCAACTTGTATTCTTATGTCGGTTTCAAAAAAAATGTTCAAATGACGAATGTAGACTTTTAACTTGTAAGATGAATTGTGGACAACAACATTACGTGTTTAGAATTCACATAGTTATGAAACAGAGTCAGAGTAACAGCAACTCTACTATTAATTTAACCGCGAACATAACACTCCATTTTCAAACTAGGTCTTCTTACTTAAATCACAATCAAATCCTTGTTGCATTTTGGGCCCCCTAGCAGCTTCCTTTGAAACTAGCAATATGTTTCGTCGGAACAGAAACTTTTGTCTTTGTAAACATGATCAGGCAAAGCAAAGTTACGATGACATGTCCAAACATACCCTACCAGTCTGTATTTCTGTTACATCTTATCTAACACTTTATTACCTCTTCCCTCATGGCATCATTGAAAAGCCTCCTGTAGGCTGATTTGAGCTTCTCATGAATATATATAGGCTCAAACAAAACAAGCCATTCTTCCTTGTCTCTTACATAACATGCAAAAAAGGCAACATCTGTATCTAATTTTATTTGATCGAAAATAGACTACAAATGCTTAAGAAAAAAACATAACAGTTACTACTATCTATTGTCGGAAAGAAGAAGAAGGAAGACAGTAATACTGTCACAGAACTGCGTGAAACCTTAACTAACGATACATGTATATAAAAAATACAACATTAGCAGAAAACGAACAAAAGAAAGCTTCGACAGTAATATTACTAATTATATTTCTACAAATGTAATTAGTAATATTACTGGGAAGAACACCTACGTATACATAGCTGTAAACTTTATAAAATGACATAACTACAAACTACCTGATCAGAAAAAAAAACATGCCAAAATAACTTAAGAAAAACTGACGGTGTCAATTACTATACCATTTCCACTGGATATCTCGTTAACAACAACGTTTAGTAGGTGCCGATTAAGCAGAAGAGTCAGTATTATCATATTAGCTTAACTACGTAAATACTGATTAGATTATAATCTACAAGTATTCTACAAAACAATAGAGTTACATACATATAGTAGATTTCAGTTCTAACAGATGCAATGTTAGCCTGGGTACCATCCTCTGTAGTAACCGCTGGCTCAATCTTTCTACTTACAAACCATGGTGGTTAGAAAGCTGAGCCAGCTGTTACTATGGAGGATAGTACCCAGGCTGAAGGAATGTTTTTGGTACTTGCTATTTCTTTGTAGACTTTACACATCTCTACACATCAGACCAGTGGGCTTTCTCTATGATTTTATGGTACTCAAATAGGACTATATTCGCATCAGTTTTATCAAGAGCTTTCACATTCTGTGTGAACCTTGAAACCAGTTGTAGTAAAATGCTTGTCATGGCCAACACATCTATACAGTTTCTCCCTGGTGAAATCAGGACCGCATGTGTTTCTTCAGATTGCCCAGCTGACTAAACTTTTTGCTACACTCCTCACACCTGTATGGTTTCTCTCCTGTGTGGGTCCGCATGTGTTTCCTCAGATTGATTGGCTCGCCGAACTGCCTGCTGCACACTTCACAATTGTGGGGGGTTTCCCCTGTGTGAGTGCGCATTCATGTCTCTTTAGATCACCCAGCCGACTAAACTGCCTGCTGCACTCCTAACACTTGTAGGGTTTCTCCCCAGTGTGAGTATGCATGTGTCTCTTCAGATGAGCCAGTCGACTGAACTGCCTGCTACAATCCTCACACCTGTAAGGTTTCTCCCCAGTGTGAGTACGCATGTGTTTCTTCAGAGAACCCAGTACACTGAACTGTCTGCTGCACTCCTCACACTTGTAGGGTTTCTCACCTGTGTGAGTGCGCATGTGAGTCTTCAGATTGCCCAATTTACTGAACTGCTTGCTGCACTCCTCACACCTGTAGGGTTTCTCACCTGTGTGAGTATGCATGTGAGTCTTCAGATGACCCACCTGGCTGAACTGCCTACTACACTCCTCACACCTGTGGGGTTTCTCCCCTGTGTGAGTCCGCATGTGTTTCTTCAGATTGCACAATATACTGAACTGCCTGCTGCACTCCTCACACCTGTAAGGTTTCTCACCAGTATGAGTCAGCCTATGATTCTTCAGTTTGCCCAGCTGGCCGAACTGCCTACTACACTCCTCACACGTGTAAGGTTTCTCACCAGTGTGAGTCCGCATGTGAGTCTTTAGATGATGCAGTCTACTGAACTGCTTGCTACACTCCTCACACATGTAAGGCTTCTCTCCTGTGTGAGTCCGCATGTGAGTCTTCAGATCACCCAGCTGACTGAACTGCCTGCTGCACTCCTCACACTTGTAGGGTTGCTCCCCTGTGTGAGTATGCATGTGTTTCTTCAGATCACCCAGCCGACTGAACTGCCTGCTGCACTCCTCACACTTGTAGGGTTTCTCCCCTGTGTGAGTACGCATGTGAGTCTTTAGATGACCCAGCTGACTGAACTGCCTGCTGCACTCCTCACACCTGTAGGGTTTCTCACCTGTGTGAGTCCGCATGTGAGTCTTAAGACTGCCCAGCTGACTGAACTGCCTGCTGCACTCCTCACATCTATAAGGTTTCTCACCTGTGTGAGTCAGCATGTGAGTCTTCAGATGGGCCAGTTTACTGAACTGCCTGCTGCACTCCTCACACTTGTAGGGTTTCTCCCCTGTGTGAGTTCGCATGTGAGTCTTCAGATCACCCAGCTGACTGAACTGCCTGCTACACTCCTCACACCTGAAATGTTTCTCTCCTGTGTGAGTCCGCATGTGTCTCTTCAGATTACACTGTATACTAAACTGTTTGCTGCACTCCTCACACCTGTAAGGTTTCTCCCCTGTGTGAGTGCGCATGTGAGTCTTCAGTTTGTCCAGCCGACTGAACTCCCTACTACACTCCTCACACCTGTACACTTTCACACCTTTGTCTACCCTACTGAACTCCTCCCCAGAATCCTCACGTCTTTCTCCCTGCCAGGCAGAACCCCCTGCTGCTCCTCTCCTGACGTCATCCAAACCCTGCATGTTGTCTGATGTCGCCATGTCAACAATATCTGGATCAACTTCTGCAAAAACAATACAAACAATATTTTAATCACTGGGCAATTGATTTAGCTACGGTTACCTCTATCTTTATTGTAAGATCACATACAAATCACTCTCTTTCTCATGGCAAGGTACTGTCGCTCTTCCATTTGTTAACACACAAACACCAGTGTTGCACACTACTTCAAGTTCATTACCAGATAAAAGACATAACAAGACCTAACACTGAGACCAATCAGAAATGTAGCATTTCTGTAAGGTTTTGGATTAAGTCCTGAGTTCGAGTTCCCCGATATGCTTCAATTTTTTTTTTCATTGGAAAAGGCACCTGAATTTCCTCACTTCAATCAGGTAACATGACCGCTTAGTTTTGGTTAGGAAAGTTCCATGGATAGGACATTAAATGTTGGTCCCATCTTTGAGGACAGGCATGCACACCTCAAGCACACAAAGAACCCACCACACACATCAAAATTAGTATGGCTCCATCCCTGTGTGAGTGGATCAAATACATGTACTAGTAAGTCTGTAAGGATACAGTTTGTGCTCTTCAGTACCTACTTGGTGTGTCACTGGGTATGCAATACATACAAACAAAAATACAAACAAATCATACAAGGTCAAGAGAATTGTTTTGTTTTTCTTAGTGAGCTGTCTTCAATGTATACTGTAATTGAAGTTCGTATGAGGCTAACAGCATGAAAGAAGGTGAACCAGTAACACTGCAGCAGTTAGCGAACCGTTCCCACTGCAGCAGTTAGTGAACCGTCCCCTAGTATTGATACTGACCCCTTTGGCCTCCAGGCCTGATGAAACCCAGATGTGAGAATTTTCTGGGGAAGTTGACTGGGGCGCATGTAAGGGTTTCTAGTATACCTACGACAGATCAACTGGGTCCTTTCAATTGAATATCGGCATTATCGACACTATCAAATGCTGATTCAAGACACTGTATGTACATATTTAACAAAGCAGAGCTACAAACTGTATATTTTTGCCCCGCTTGCTACTTTTGACACCCCAATCGATTATCCAAAATCCCCTAGCTGACCCTCCACTCTTGTTTACACCGACCATCGGAAGCTCCAATACTATCCATTTGTGACCCAGACAGAAAATAAACGAGGCTATTTTATACCTTATTCACCATATGATATATCTACACGAATCTGCACAGAAAAGAGGCTTTGAATGACAGTGTAACCGGGATAATCAGGAGTTGAAAAGGGGTCAAAGAGGTCAAGGAGAAGACCCCGGATGTTGAGTTCGAGTTGAGTTCATGTTAGAAAGTTCCAGAAGTTAGTTGAGCGTGCACGCTTAGAGTAGGTAGTGTTAGACTTAGCCATTACGCGACAAGTTACGAGAAGCGGAGAATCACCGAGGCCTAAGGAGAAGTGCCAAGAGATACAGGTAGGACTACTCCTTTGTTACACTGGTGTCAGAGGTGGGCACAGCGGAGGACACGGTCAACGCGAGCGAGCGGGAAGCTGTCTAGTTGTGTTCAAGTTCTAGGAAAAATGGCGGCAAAGGTTGATTCTCTTCTGGCCAAATTCTCAGGGCGGAGTGCCAACTTCGATTCGTGGTTGTCGCAGTTTGGCCGGCTGGCCAGGCTTCGGAAGTGGAAGCCGGAGAACCAGGCCTCGTACCTCATGCTGCACCTGGATGGTCCAGCTCTGGAGTATGCGGAGAGCTTGGGGGAGACAACGACGGCCGACTACGCCACGCTGACGGCGGCCATGAGGGCAAGATTTGGCGCCGGAATAAAGCAACAGCGGGCTTTGGACGAACTGTTTCATTTCACCAGAGGTGGCACGGAGTCCCTTCTCGATTACGAAGTCCGTCTCCGGGGACTGTTGTTGGCGGGATATCCCAACACAGACAAGGATGAACGAGAAAAAATGGGAGTTAGTTTTTTCGTCACCGGAATGAAACCACCCCGGCTAGCTGAGAAGTTGGGAGACATCTTTCCCCGTCCGGAAACCATCGCCGATGCCGGTCGTGCAGCAGCCCAGCTCGCTGCTGGAGATAACCTCCGTCAAAGCCAGGCGACTACTTACCCCCCTCCACCTGTGCACATGGTGAACAACCGCGAAACCGGAGAAGGGGCCGGAGCAAGGTCTTCTGCCGACGCCATGGCGGCTCGCGTGGATGGTTTGGAAGCTCGTATGCGGAGTATGGAAGCTTGCCTGGCACGAGTCGAGGCCGCGGTCTCCAACAAGCCACGGGTCGAAGCCGCGGTTAGCAACAAAGGAAAGTGCTTCTTCTGTCATGAGGAGGGGCATTTCGTTGCCAAATGCCCACACAAGCGCCAGCAGAATTTAAACTAGTCGGCGCTGGAGATGAGAAGGGCCCTCCAGCGCGTACGCTCGGAAATAACACAAAATCCTTCAACAACAGTAAGTACAACATTCCAACTACACCTGATCATGAAGACTCTGATGATGATTTGACTGTGAGACGACAGATGTTATATTTACCGGTCACATTGTGGGACTTTCACATTGATGCCTTACTTGATTCAGGGGCGGGGCCATCCTGTCTGGACATTTCGTTGTGGGATCAAGCGGGAAAAGTACCTCTCAAACCGTGTATGGAAAAATTTGTTACCGCTGGAGGGGGCATGTTAAAGGTCCTGGGATCTGTTGTGGCACCTTTAATGATTGATGGATCAGTTGTTCGCAAGAGACTTTTTGTTGTGCATGGACTGCAGGAGAAATGTATCCTGGGCCTAGATTTTATGTGTTCTGTTCAAGCTGTGTTAGACACTGTGGGTGAAACCATCTCTGTCCGGGGTCAACAGTGCAAGTTGACTGTCAGGTCTGTGGAACCAAATGTGTGTAGGATAGGCCTGATGGAAGATGTCACCATCCCTGGGCGTCACGAGGTTCTTGCCCCGGGTTGTATGCAAGACGCCAACGACAGTTGGAAAAATGTCAGGTTGTCGGCCTCCTTTGAACCCACGGATGTATACAAGGGGGAAGTTCAAGGGGCGAGAACAGTAGTTTGCCCATCAGCAGAGACTGTTCCAGTCAGACTAATCAACAAGTCCCCAGAACCGGTAACTTTATTCCGGGGAACTAAAGTTGGACACCTGATCCCCATACTAGAGGATGGAGACACTGAAGTGGTGCATGGTATGGCACAGCTGGCGAGTAGAAGCAAGAAGAAGCGACGGCCGAGAGCCGAGAGAGTCCTCAGAATGAGGGGCATAAACCCTGTCTCCTCTGTCCAAGCTAAAGATGAAGATGTGGAGAAAATCTTACAAGAGCTCGGACTCGACAAGACTGACTTGAGTCCCGAGCAACGACGGAGAGTGAACCAGTCAGTCTGCAAATTCCAGGGTGTCTTCTCGCGAGGTCCACTGGATCTGGGTAGAACAGACAGGGTCAAGCATAAGATCGACACGGGCAGTGCCAGACCAATTAAACTACCACCCCGACGCTACTCACCTCAGCAGCGGGAGGAAATGGCCCGTTGTATCCAGGGGATGAAGGATGTTGGGATCATCCGGGAGTCATCTTCGCCCTGGGGAGCACCCGTGGTACTGGTAAAGAAACCTGACGGCTCTACTAGGTTCTGTGTAGACTACAGAAGATTGAATGATGTGACATTGAAGGATGCTTATCCTTTGCCAAGGATTGACGATGCCTTAGATGCCCTGGGTGGAGCAAAATATTTCAGTACACTTGACTTGATCAGTGGATATCACCAGGTAGAATTGGAAGAGCAAGATAAGGAGAAGACAGCATTCAGTACACACCTAGGCTTGTTCGAGTTCAATACTCTCCCGATGGGACTAACCAACGCGCCAGCATCGTTTGAGCGTCTCATGGACCTTGTACTGGCGGGATTATGTTGGTCGTCATGCCTGGTGTATTTAGACGACATTATCGTTTTTGGGAGAACGTTCGAAGAGCATTGGGACAGACTAGAAGCCGTCTTAGAGAGACTACAGACTGCTGGTCTAAAGGTCAAGACGTCTAAGTGCCAATTGCTGAGAGAGAGGGTGTCGTTCCTTGGTCACCTTGTGAGCGAGAAGGGGGTGGGGACGGACCCCAAGAAAGTAGAGGCGGTCAAGAATTGGCCAGTTCCATCGGACAGAAGAGAAGTGAGATCTTTTCTGGGATTTTGCTCTTATTACCGCCGGTTTGTAAAAGACTTTTCTAGTATTGCCGCCCCACTTCACAAACTGACCAGCAGTGAGGGCCCCTTTGTGTTCTCTGGAGTGGAGATGGAGTCCTTCAGGCGGCTCAAGGAAGCTATGACAAGTGCACCTATATTGACTTTTCCCGACTTCCACCGTCCATTCATTCTGGACACAGATGCATCCGACTTGGGGCTTGGTGCAGTATTATCTCAGGAGGTGGATGGGTGTGAACATCCGATAGCTTACTACAGCCGTACACTGACCAAAGCGGAAAGGAAGTACTGCACAACCAGAAAAGAACTGCTCGCCCTCGTGGACTCGGTATGGCATTTCCGTCACTATTTAGTCGGGACTCCGTTCACTGTCAGAACAGATCACCATGCCCTACAATGGCTTATGTCCTTTAAGGAGCCTGAAGGTCAAGTCGCAAGATGGTTGGAAAAGCTGGCGTCTTTTCCCTTCACTGTACAACACCGACCTGGGCGAAGTCATAACAATGCGGACCCATTATCACGGTTGCCATGCCGGCAGTGTGGCTTGTCAGACGAGCAAGCTGTGGTCATGTCAGTTCAGACCTCTCCTACGGACTCTGTAGTGGAACCCCTCGCAGCGGGTGAGGATCTTAGAGTATTACAGCTAGCCGATGCAGACATCGGGCCTGTGCTCAGAGTATTGGAAGCCGGCGACACCGAAGAGACCGCTCGTCCCACACCACTGAGTAAGCAGGCTACTCACTACTGGAACGACCGGGACCGGATGGAGGTCCATGATGGGGTGCTATATAGGACGTTTTTTACCACAAATAACACGAACAAGCTACAACTAGTGGTCCCGAGGAAGCTCCAACGACGGGTGCTCCAAGAATGTCATGGGGGAGCACTTAGTGGACACCTGGGAGTTGACAGGACACTCCTACGGGTGAGAGCACGATATTACTGGTACGGACTGGGCAATGATGTGGAAGTACATGTCAAAGGGTGTGAAAAATGTGCCAGGAGAAAATCAGGAGGCCAGAGGGGCCGAGCTCCATTGGTACCATCAGCTCCAGGGTTTCGCTGGGAGAGAATTGCGATGGATTTCATGGGTCCGTTTCCACCGACGAAAAAAGGGAAACAAGCACATTCTTGTCATATCGGATTATGCAAGCAAGTGGGTTGAGGCGGTTGCCCTCCCAAATCAGGAAGCACCCGTAGTAGTCGCAGCTCTGATAGATACCTGGATAACCAGGTTTGGCATTCCCTACCAGCTGCATAGCGATCAAGGAAGGAATTTTGATTCTAAAATAGTTCATGCTTTGTGCGAAGAGTTGGGCATCAACAAAAGCAGAACCTCCGCCTACCATCCGGAGGGAAATGGGATGGTAGAACGATTTAACCGCACAGTCTGTCAGATTCTCAAGATGTATGTGAATGATAGCCACAACAATTGGGACACCAGGTTGCAACCCGCGCTGTTCGCCTATAGGACAAGTGTTCACACCAGCACGGGATATACCCCTTTCTTCTTAACCTACGGCGAGGAGGCAAGAATACCCGCCGACGTAATGTGGCCGGTCCCAAGGTTGGGAGAGGCAGGCAATGTTAACAGCCAGGCAAAAGTACAGTAGTAAGAGACGAGCTGGCACTGGCCTATGATAGAGCGAGGCAAAACATGACAGCCGCACACAGGCGCCAGAAAGACGTATACAACCGTCAGAGTCATGGAAAAGGGTTTGAAGTAGGAGATCGAGTATGGCTTACTGCACCAGCAACCCCTCGGGGTTTAAGCAAGAAGTTCTACCCCAAGTGGCAGGGGCCATACCGGGTTGTCAAGAAACTATCACTGGTGACATACAGAATTCAAAAAGAGAGAGGCAGGAAACGTGTAATAGTACATTTCAACAGGCTGAAAGCCTGCAAGGCACAGCCTGAGGAAGAGGAGGAAGCAGGAGCAGAGGTGGCGGAGAGAGAGGTGGCGGAGAGAGAGGTGGCGGAGAGAGAGGTGGCGGAGAGAGAGGTGCAGGAGGAGTTGGAGCCGGAGGTAGAGCACCAGGATTGGGTACAGTGTGATGGCTGTGGTACCTGGAGGAAGCTAACTCAAGAACAGGCTGCCGCAGTAAACACTGAGGAGGAGTGGTTCTGCCACATGCATGGGGATCCAGGGCAGAATGTGTGTAACACACCGGCACGTCCAGGGCAGAACGTTGGTGACGCACCAGCACCTCCTCAAGAGCTTACCCGGTCCAGGAGGCGGGGAAGGCCACCGGACAGATTGAACATTTAACGCGAGACACGAGGACGTGTCTCATCAAGGGGGGGAACAGTGTAACCGGGATAATCAGGAGTTGAAAAGGGGTCAAAGAGGTCAAGGAGAAGACCCCGGATGTTGAGTTCGAGTTGAGTTCATGTTAGAAAGTTCCAGAAGTTAGTTGAGCGTGCACGCTTAGAGTAGGTAGTGTTAGACTTAGCCATTACGCGACAAGTTACGAGAAGCGGAGAATCACCGAGGCCTAAGGAGAAGTGCCAAGAGATACAGGTAGGACTACTCCTTTGTTACAACAGTATAGAAATCTATATCAAGGACGTTTGGTTACACCAAGGAGGTTAAAAAAAGTGCATAATCATAATAAATATTTCTATGAAACTTTCTTCTTTCACACCGAAATTCACAATGTGAACTCTTCTTACCTGGAAATCAGTCTATACAAAGTCGCCTGTTGAATGAACGCGGACTCCTTCAAGAACGAACTAAACTCGACTCTGACCAAAAATCAAGCGCGGCTGTACCACGCCACGCAGTCAGGAAAGCGCTATCATGTGACCCGGAAGTACTCCTACGCTGGAGGTCAACCTTTTAACCTGATTACCCAAAAGATGTAACGACCTTTTCTGATTCGCAATACACTAGTTTCCACCTATAAACAGGTCTTTCCGTGCATCATATGCTATTCTGCTTATGACAAACAGTCGTCCCCAACCTGAGATATGTCTATAAAAGCCAGTCCTGAATCTGACATGGCTTTTCTTTCATACCTATTAGTAATATATCTTGCCTGACCCTTACCTTTTCCGTCATGACCTCAATGAAAAAGCAGCGTGTAGGCTGATGTGAGCTTGTCATTAATAAATATAGGCTCAAACAAACAAACAAACAAACCATCCCATCTTGCCTCTTACATAATGTACAAAACAGCCATCATTTGTATCTAAATTTTGTTTTATTTGAAACTACTACAGAATACTTAGGATGAAACATAAATTCAGAAAAAAACATAACGGTTACTACTATCTGTTATCGAAAAGTTAATCATTAGTAAAGTAGAAAGACTTAATATTGTTACTTTTTAGTAGAAAGACTTAATATTGTTACAGTGGCACCCCTAACTACTTAACATACACGTATATAAATAATACATGTACAAGCTACTATGTAGTAAGTTGTTGGTTAACTTGTAACCTATATGATGAGTAATATTTATGGGAAGAACAACTACGTATATACAATTTTTTGTGAACTTTATAAAATAACAAAACATTCCATCTACAAACTACCTGAACTGAAATAAACATACAAAAATAACTTTAAAAAAAAACTAATGTTCTTAATAACTATACCATTTTCTCCGGATATCTCCTTTACAACAATGTTTAACAGGTGTCAGTTACGCAGAAGAGTTACATGTATTATACCAGCTGAACTATGTAAATACTGATAACATTATATTTATAATCTATGTATTCTACAACAAAGGTACATATATAAAGTAGATTATACGGTTTTAACTGAAGCAATGTTAGCCTGGGTACCATCCTCCAAAGTAACTGCTGGCTAAATCTTTCCACCTATAAACTAATGGTGGTTAGCAAGCTTTGCTGAGCCAGCTTTTACTACAGAGAATGGTACCCAAGCTAAAGTAATGTTTTTGCACTTGTTACTTCCGTGTAGACTTTTGTTTTTCAAAACCAATATCTCTACAAAACAGACCAGTGGGCTTTCTCATCTGTATGATGTCATGGTATTCAAATAGACAGGACTACACTCATATTAGCTTTATCAAAAGAATTTCACGTTAATTGTGCATGAACCTTGAATCCAAGTTGTAGTAAAATACTCGTGATGGCCATCACATCTAGACAGTTTCTCCCTGGTGGTCCGCATGTGTTTCTTCAGATTGCCTGATGTGCTGAACTGTTTGCTACACTCCTCACACTTGTAGGGTTTCTCTCCTGTGTGAGTACGTATGTGCTTTTTCAGATCATCAAGCCGACTGAACTGCCTGCTACACTCCCCACACCTGTAGGGTTTCTCTCCTGTGTGAGTGCGTATGTGCTTCTTTAGATCATCAAGCCGACTGAACTGCCTGCTGCACTCCTCACACTTGTAGGGTTTCTCACCAGTGTGTGTCCGCATGTGAGTCTTCAGTTTACCAAGGTCGCTGAACTGCCCGCTGCACTCCTCACACTTGTAAGGTTTCTCACCTGTGTGAGTCTGCATGTGAGTCTTCAGATTGCCCAGCTGACTGAACTGCCTGCTGCACTCCTCACATCTGTAAGGTTTCTCCATGGTGTGAGTAAGCATGTGTCTCTTCAGATCACCTAGCTGACTGAACTGTTTGCTACACCCCTCACACCTGTAAGGTTTCTCTCCAGTGTGAGTGCGCATGTGAGTCTTCAGATTGTCCAGCCGGCTGAACTGCCTGTCACACCCCTCACACTTGTAAGGTTTTTCCCCTGTGTGAGTCCGCATGTGAGTCTTCAGAGAACCCAGTTCACTGAACTCTCTGCTGCACTCCTCACACTTGTAGGGTTTCTCACCTTTGT
Source organism: Branchiostoma floridae x Branchiostoma belcheri (assembly GCA_019207045.1). NCBI lineage: Eukaryota > Metazoa > Chordata > Leptocardii > Amphioxiformes > Branchiostomatidae > Branchiostoma > Branchiostoma floridae x Branchiostoma belcheri. Next base: position 17,877,014 of record CM033033.1, on the reverse strand, counting down.
GAGAACGTTTGTGCCTATTCAGATTGCCCAGCTGACTGAACTGCTTGCTGCACTCCTCACACCTGTACACTTTCACACCTTTGCCTCTCCTACTGAACTCCTCCCCAGAATCCTCACGTCTTTCTCCCTGCCAGGCAGAACCCCCTGCTGCTCCTCTCCTGACGTCATCCAAACCCTGCATGCTGTCTGTTGTCGCCATGTCAACAATATCTGGATCAACTTCTGCAAAAAGAAGACAAACATAAATGTTAAACTTAAGCTCAAAATACATTTTACAAGTTCCGATATCTTGGCTTGGAATTGAGGGCTGAACCTTTTTTTCCATCTCAATTGGACAGCCCTGCTTAATCAAATAACACTTATATGGGAAGAAATAAGTGAACACTTCAGCAGTTAGTGGACCATCACATGACTTCACACTGTCCCCCTCTTGCCCCAGGGCAGGAAAATTGAGGGGGCGATCATAGGTGTTTGCAGTATACGAATAATCGATATCGGGGCTGCATTTAGTGAACCAGACCATTAGCAGTTGATTCAAGACGCTGTATGAAGATAGTTCACAATGCAAATCTACAAAGCTGTATGTTTACCCCGTTTGAATTAACACTCAAACGAAATCCAGTAACCCCTAAATGGCCCTTCCTTTGTTTGCATAATTTTTTCTACCTCCCATGGCGTCCCCAGCTCAGGCTCTAACCACCCAGTCACCAAACGTACGACCCAGCACCGAATACTAGTAAACTAGGTTATTTTGACACTATCCACCTTACGATATAATCGGATATACTTACGATGTCTAAAACGGCACAGAAAATAGGAAACTTTGACTGTCAATGACGACAGTGAGCACAGATAAAAATCACGCCACGCTGGTGCATATTTTCATGAAACTTTCCTCATTCACTGTTCTCCAAACTTCTAAACACTCTTCTTACCTGGGAATTAGTTGATACAAAGTCGCCTGTTCTAGACTTAAAAATGAACGTGGATTCCACTTGTCCAAAGACGAAATATGCCGCTGAAAATCCGAAGAACACAAAGCAAGCCGCGTATTATATAAACCGGTACACAAAACCGGTTTTTCTTATCGGAAAAACCGGACCTGAAAACTCAGCTGGACCGGATGTTGGACCTATTAGAAAATGAACAGGTTACTTGATCAGGCTTTCACACGTTTTGGCGCTTACCAGTCAAAGAAAATAACAGGAGCGAAGCCGAGAGTAAAGTTTATAGTCATTTCTACCAAGGTTTGCCGTCAATCGCATAGAGGCTGTTAGCCTTGTAGTATTTTACAAAGTCGAATACTCCACCAAACAGATTTCTGATCATTTCTTTGTAGTGAAATGGGCCATTATTGTGAGTAACGTTACAGTCAGTTCTCAAGTTTAACATACTAAAAAATGATACTAAATCATTTTTGGCAGGTCCAGACCTGGACCAGATCCTCTGAACCTGAACCGCACCTGGACCTGAATTTTCTGTACCGGTACCCAGCCCTATTCACAACCGAAGTGTTACAGGAATTCTAGGTATTATGTCAAAGGTAAAGTCCCAGTAAAAGAAAACAGTCCTTATCTTGACCATTGTTTCGATTTGCATAACGATGCCCAGGCTTGTTTACTTTTACGGGGACTTTACCTTTGAGAAGTTTGACATACTACATGTACCTATAATTCCTGTCGCCGCACTTTTCTGATTTTTGTGAGAGGGCTTTCTGACTGTCTGTCACACAAGTCCTAATAAAGGCGCTAACTTGGGGCATTTTTTAGGACAGTCATGCATGTGTCCTTCAATGCTTAGCTATCTTGCTGCACAAAACTCTTTCTTGGATTCTTGTGGGTGGTTGACTCTGTTACTGCTCGCTTAAGAATCCTATTATCAAAATCGTACGACGATTGAACGACCTACACGTGACCGTGCTCTAAGGTGTGGCTACAGCAATATTCCATGCCAACATATTGCAAGATTCCCCTCTGCAAGTTCTAAATGTATTAGTATTAAGACAAAAACTAATGTCTTGACTACGGCATGTACATGTAAGTTCCATTCACTTCTGGCCTATTATTTGGGGCTATCTAGAGAGCTCAATGTGGTATGAAATAGAAAAAAACAACAACTATTCATCAAGCTTGTAAGAGCGTCTTTATTTCACTGCTCAAGTCTTCACCAACATTCACAAATACAACGCGTTTTTATACACCAAAATAGAAACTTATCACATAACTTGCATTCACGTGTCTGGCACCTAGACTGGCACCGCGACAAAGTACAAATGTACCATCCTTCCATGGAAGTTTACGTCAACATTCAGTAAGAAAACATTCTTATTACATGTCATGTTTACATATAGATATACAAATATCTCCTAACTAGATCTTACCTAAAAGTGTATACAAATATACATAATATCGTTGTACCATATTTACAAAAAATTGATCCACGGAAATGGTATAAACAATCATAGCAAGTGATAAGGTTGACTTAAAATTACATGTCTCCTCTTGACATTTTTTATTTAAGTAGAAAATTGAACAAGAGGGGCAAGGAAATTATGTTATTCTTTTAAGTATAGGTTAGAATTCTTTGTGTTACAGGTAAAATTGAAGAACTGGTGGCCAAATCTGTTGTAGAGAAGTTTTGCATACTGTGATGCCTAAATTTACACCTCATACAGAAGGTAAAGATTATTAGCCTATATATTTTGGCAATGCCTCAGGTGTGGAGACATTTATCCACCCAAACATACAATGCAGGTGAAAAGCCAACAAACATATTCCAACATCAGGCATTGAATGATGCTCTTAAAATTTTTTGACAGTAATCAAAACTATTTTGCTTAGCTTGCCATTTCTATGTATGTTGTAGAGATGGTATATTTTGAAATCATTATAGCCAGTTGTTTGTATAGTAACTGTTATAAAAACATTGTAGCCAGGATGTGGTCACCTCCAGCTAATGGCCATATTCTGTAGAATTATTTACATCTCGTCTGAAAATGACCACAATACAATGGACTTTGCTGTTAACATAATCTTACAATCGTGGACTGTTTGTTGATATGTGGAGAAAAACATTAGAATTCCAAACAGTGAGTGTCATATACAAGTTTCTTTTAAGAATATCTAAGAAATTGAAGTGCCAGAACACGTAGATAAGAAAGGTTTCAAGACGAAGGCAAGTTTTTAGAGCCAACGTATGTATAAAAAAATAACTTCATACTTGTAACCAAACTAATCTGTAACTATAAACCGGCCACATCTGTTCCTATATTGGCCCTGACTACTGCATATGACAGTGTACCTAAAGTACAGGCAGTCCTATAATTAGGAGTTACACCTTACTATAGTTATCCGAAATACAAAAACAGCTGCCAAGATATACCTTATTCATCATCAGTTAAAATGTAATACTGGCTCTCTGGATGACACACTGTGGACTAAACGAGAGCCATTTTGTTTGCAAGATATTATCTGTTAGTACATTTTTACCTCTGAAGTAGATGTTTAGGGTAGCTAGAGCTGATTTACATGTCAGGTTTCAAGAGAAATGCTTTCTTACGTCACTGCATTTTATGATTATGGAGTTCAAGTTGAAGTAGTAATTTTTTGTCTTTACGTTTTCTTTTCTATCCAGTATACATTTCATGCTTTTATGTGCCCTGTGCTTCCTATAACACACATCTGTACAAAAAGGAACGCAGTTTACTGCACATGGAAATTCACATCTTACTCATGATTCTAAATGCTGCAGCTTTTGGTATGTAACAGTGGATGCAAGTAATGTTGGTCCTTTGCACAAGGATAGGATTATACATTTAGGGTCACTGGATTTGTGAGTGTGTCACACATGATCTCATTGTTCAGACATTTAATGACAGGAAGCTATCAGGGAAGGGCTGCTAAGAGCATAATTTCATCAGGCTACATTTTTACGTGTCATCAAAGTGGACTTTCAGAAAACAGCACTTAAAATCTGCCACATTAACATTTGGAGCAGAGAAAAGCCTCCAGACGTTGTGTGGACATTCAACTTTGTAGACAGGGTTTTGAATAGCAATCTTTACAGTCACAACCAGGGAGTTTGAGCTTACACTCCAGACTAGTACTGTAATAAGGATGTTCACGATTCTAATTACGCATGCCCAAGGTCAAAGATGAAGGCCCCTGACAAATAAACAAAACAGCCCAACATTGTTATGCAAATTGACAACAAAGTCTGGACATGTATAATGACACAAGAAGTGTATACATGTTTGGGACCTTCACCATTGACATGGCACTTTGACAATTGTGAACCTCCTCTTAGCTAAGAGGGAACTGTTGGAGGATACAACAGTGTGTAAGTGATATCTGATCTTTAACAGCTGCCTGTCAAACGTCTCAGTCTACTACAACTGTATTCCTCTAATAAGTACTCATTTCAATGTTTCCCTGCTCTAGCCCAAGCTTCAACTCCTTCATACTTGAAATCCTTGCTTTCTTCTACCTTTGGGTTTTACCCATTCATTTACAGTGTTGACATAGCAATGGCCAGTAGGTATGTGTCGTGTTTGTTGCTCAGAGCTGGCCCCAAAAAGTGCAAACGCAGCCATAATTCATAGATACTCTATACAAAAGACAAATGAAACAGCGACATACATTACAATAAAAAATTCATCATCTATATACAGTTTTCTACAGGGCCGTACTGCTAGGAAATGCAGCAGCTTTTCCTAACGCTGGTGTGCGAGGGGGAGTCCGGGCGGATGATTTTCGTCCTCTTGCTGGGGTAGGGGGAGGGCATGGGGTGGGCACACATGCTGGTGTTGGAGAATGATCGAAGTCTGGAACGTAGAGACGTCGGTAAGGGAAGCTTCTCGATGTGGTGGGGGTGGGTGTACTGGACAATAACTCTGGAGCACAGGTCCTGGAGACTCAATACTGGGAAAAAGATAAAGTGGATATTATAATGGGGTCATACAGAAAGCTTTTACATTAAATGTTTGTACTGATAAGATATCTGTTTCAAATATACCATGATTGTTCACATTTGGCTATGAGACTGGTGAGGTGAGGTTCACATTTAAAAAGAATTTTTTGCATAAATCAATACATTTTTTAGCCTGGCTACTATCTGTGTAGTAGTTTGCTCCTATGTTCGCTTCTGCTACCTGTCTGGGGAACTGTACATTCAAACCTTTTGGTTGTGAATTCAGTTAAGGAGCAAATTAAGCATGGGTTTTAGAGTGCTCATTTGAACAGGTGTCCCAAGCAAGTGGACAGAGGGTGTTCCGGGTGTTGGAATGCCTGTTTGAACAAGTGCTTGAACCCATTTCTTAATTTGCTCATGTGTTGAGTACCAATCAGTGCCCTCGTCCAAAATTTGGACGATTCTTGACGTTAGAGTCATGTAAGTTTTCCAGATGGGAAAGCAGGAAAGCGACTATATAGAGTATACAATAAAAGTTGGAGGAACAAGTGACTGTATATAAGTGTATGATAAACTTTGGAGCGAATTACTGTCAGAATGGTACCTAGGCTATGCATAAATAAGTCATATGAAGTGGAAAAAGATAACAATACAACTACAAAAGGTCCAGAAAATAGTCATTTTCAAATGCAGAATACTAACTCCACTTGACGATTCTTAATTGCTAGGTAAGCAAACGATTTGCCACATACCTTTGTTACACTTGAGAAATCTGTCGATGCCATGTCTTTTCAAGGCTATTCTGGACAGTTCTAGGAAGGACTCTGTGATGTTGAAGTCGCACAGCGGGCTGACTTCGAAGAACGCCATGTCGTTCTTCATGGCGTACTGCTCAGCTGCCGGGATGCTCACCTGCCGCTTGAAGGCGAGATGGAGCCGGTTGCCCACTAGGATCTTGGGTACTCCTGGTGCATGCTGGGAGAGAAAAAAACAATCAAAAGGCAGTTGCTCAATCAGAATGCTTGTTACAGTTCATTTACGATAGCAAAACTGTAAGGAGTTCAACTACTGACCCGGGCAAAATATCACATCAAAATTATTCAAGAGCTGCGAATGCACTTCATCTCAAAGATGCTAGGTGGTGTAATAGTCTTTCTGAGTCAGTACATCACCAATACTATGAGACACAGATATTCACTGTATTGTTCTACCATCTTGAATAAATCATGCTTCCAGTGGCCAGCACATTCTTGTGGTTAAAAAGCTACAAGCCTTGAAATAAAGAGCTTTTTTTTTGTTTGATTGTTACAGGAGAATGATGTAAAGAAAAATGTGATTTAAATTTCAGGCCAGTGAAAAGGTGGCTCAAGCAAGTGAAAATGACCATATAGTTGCCCACTAGGCCCAGATGTTTATAATGGATAGGGCAGCACACTTACCTCCTCTACTTCCTTCAACCATCTGTCGATGCCATCAAAGGACCATTTATTGGTGATGTCATAGACCACCAGGATACCCTGGAACAACAAAACCTCCACATTATAATACAGCAATTACCATAAACATTGCCATACTTCAAAGACTGCATAAGTACCAGTGTTCCAAGTAGCCACCTGCAGTTTGCAATATGCAGATTTTTCAAGATTGCAGAAGAAAAAATACTAGTAAACAATCTGCAGTTTTGCAGAATGAAAAAAAATCAGGGATTTGATATTTCAAAATTGCAGAACAAAATTTTGCCATTCGGCAATATTTCAGAACAAGGTAAAAAAGTATTTTGACCACCGAGTACATTGTAGAATTCAATAGTATAAGTAACAGATTTAGATTATGATCTGTGATTTGTAGGATCGGACCACTGCAGGCAAAACCATGTTACCTTATATAGCACATAAGGTCAATTTCCTAGTGGTATTTTGCTGCAGTCTGTGTCTATAAATCATGTTTTCGAACTCAATACTGCTTGAGCCACATAAAACTTCCATAAAAAGGGTTACCTGCAATAAAGTTGACTGAATAAAGCCATAGTACTTTATAGCCTGGATCACTGTATTTACTGTATTCTGTGTAAAATGCATCAAGGTGTTTGCTGTCTGAGGCCTAATGCATTTTAGCTACGTATTTGCGAGCCCAGGGGGGTGCTAAGTAAATAAGAAATGTACACGTTATTGTATGCTTACATGTATATATTTTAGGTCACCTGCCATTGAGTGTAATACAACAGCTTTAAACTTAAAGACACATGGATATAGCGTGTTATTACCATTTTGTAAATCTGTATCCTGCTTATGGAACTTACTCTAAGTGTAGTCTTAGCTACTGCAAAATCTTCAAACATCCGTGGTGACTTTACTTTTGTTTTCTTTTGCACTAGACACTTGCTTCAACTAAGAACACAGTAAAAACCTCTTTTTTTCTACTACTGCAAAATACAACCTCACAATGAAATGAATGTAGTACATGTCTATCATGAGCCACAGTGGAAACTTTAAAACCCCTAAAATCTTCCTCATACTTAAGGCTATCTGTCTTAAATGCTTTAGTATGCAATCCTGTTTAATGTTGTGCACCATTGCGTTTAAATATCACTGCCTGCAGGGGCTCTTTAATGTAATAGCATGCAGTTCAGAGACAAATTACTTTCATCTGCAACATTCACACAAAGGATAACAAATTATCCCCATCCTCCTTAGAAACTGCAAGCTGCCCTTGCCACCCTTCCGAATACATCATATATTAATCTCCCATAACACATGACACTGTTAACATCCATGGATACCTTTGGGCAGAAGGGCTTCTATCGAAAGTTTAACAAAATCCGCTTACATAAAGAATATATTCAGATTCATGTTGGCTATGGCCTGGAAAATTTGGCGAAGATTCACGTATTCAACCAAATCAATTTTCCTAGAATTTTTCACATTACAACCAAGTCAACGACTTTCTTTACTTTGAGATCTCGTAGTGCATTTAAGGGCAATCAAAAAAGATAAATATTGAGCCTCTTATGAGTGATTCGCAGATTCAGAACCAATGTTGCTGCTAATAGCCAAACAGGAGTTAAGGTTTTTCCAAACTCAAAAGGTCACCCCATTTCTCTAGCACAGGGATAACCATTTCAGGGCTTGCACTCAGACTGGAACTGTCCAAATCCGAGACAGTACGGCCTTTCACATGCAGTTAAACTGACTGAAGTTGATGCATTTGGACGGTGATTTGTTTTTGAGCATGCTTTTTCCGTTTGATCAACTCTTGGGCCAGTTCCAAATGGTCGTTTGTGGGGGGGGGCATCTATTACTGGGGATGTTCAATGGCATCATGGATCAACAATTACCTGTGCTGCAATAGGATGTCCGTAATAGAGGTCAGACAATATCATCTTGCTGCACTTCGAGAGGAGCCTGACACTCATCAATCAAGCTATAAAAATTCAAGAATCTTGTTTGATGATTTGGGATATAAAACTATTTGACAGGGTTGAGCAAGTCCACTAGCCCTATTATCCTGGGCAAGTGAAAGTGCAGATCGGACAAGTGCTTGTCCTACCGATCGGGCAAGTAAGATTTTTTCACTGAGTGAGATTTTGATATAATTGCCTCTTTTCACATGACGTTCAGCATTGGTTAACACAGCAAAACAGAGCCGATACTACATACTTAATAGAAAAATGCTATCTAAAATACAGGCAAGTAAAAAGTTGGTTCGGGCAAGTAAATCTTTTATTTGCTTGCTTGACAGGACAAGTGAATTTTAGAAAACTTGTCCAGCCCTGTTCGAAGTAAGCTGTCAGAATAGCCAACACCCTGGTTTCTGGCCTTGGCGTTTTATACTGGAATTCCCTATGACCATAAATATTTGTCGGTACGACTGGAGTTCGGTGACTTGCGAGAAATTGACTCCTTCAATCCGTGCCGCGGCAGTGACTGATAAACAAGAGGCTGTTACCAATGGAATCCACGCTGTAAGCACTTTCCTCACAAGAAAGACGGCGACATGGAACGATCCCATCACCATCAATCCTACAGTTCTAGTGCCCATTAAGCAGACAGGCTGTTCGTCATACTGCACTGCCTTTAGATCCATACACTTACAGGTGGCACTGTGGGGGTCATGACTATAAAACATGTTCCTACACCGTCTTCTAATGTGCCGCATAACACTGCGCTAGGGTTTCCTTCACTTTTTGAAAAAAAGGAAGTACTATATATTCAAAAACAAATTACAGTTCAATTGAACTACTCTCACCTCTCAAATAAACGTACCGGTACGTTTATTTTTTTCCGCCTCAAAATCCACCCGGTACGTCCTTATTTTAGACGGTACGTTTATTTTTTTTTTCAAATTGGGGCTTTCTTTACTAACCAGGGACCCCAAAAATATTGAAAGTTTGGTATTTTCTGCCCATATTTCCGCTGTATTTTTGCTTAATATTCACTATTTTTCAGACGAGGCATCGCGGATTTCCCTGCCGCTAGCTCTATGACCCAAACATAATTAGGGATGCGTACCGGTACGCAGGACCAGTTCTGGACTTGCAAAAACGTTTCGGTTCAGGTCCCAAAATACCGGAACACAAGTGATTCGGCACTGGACTCGTAAAAAAATATATCCTTTTCGTTTTAGACCATCTTTAACCTTCCAAAAATCTTGAAATGTTGCGCTGAACAAAGACGAAAACATCGAGGTCACATGCTACACACACAGTCGCTTACTTCCGTAAATTCTCTATCAAAACACAGAAATTAACCACCAACCAAACAAATTAAAAAGTTACCAATACTTTTCCACTATTTTTCACCCGTAGTCAACTTGTTTTAATGTTCCAGCAACGAAAAAATCATTCCAAAACAAAGCATAGCGTTCAATCGGCTCGAAAAGATCCGCCATGTTGGATTCATCAACTCACGCCGAATCTCGCGGTAATGCGCGAGAGAATCATTTATTTTCTGCAGTACCGGTATGTCTCGATAGGGGGCAGTGTCTATGACCTTGGTTTCTGCAACATTGAAAATAGCACAAGTGGTGAATAAGCCTAAGGTATTCTAAGTTGGAATGTTTCTTCAAAATGTTATTTTGTAACAATAATAAAATAAACTTCTTTTTTTATTTCTTCAATTTTTATTTTCATTCATTTTTTTACTTTTATTTTAATCTTTGTTGATGGTGTGACACTCAGATAAAGAAAATATGTGCAATAACATAGGAATTATTCTGTTCATTATTTATACAATTAACTGATATGGTAATAAAAAAAATAAAAAAATAACTGATATGGTACTGAGGCATAAATAAATAAAAAGAGCCTACCTGCTTATGATCTTCTCTTGGACTGAAGTAGCATGGGCACAGTTTACATGTCAATTTGGTATTTTTCCGGGGGGTACTTTTATTCCAGGGGGTACTTTTATTAGATTTTGAAGATTTGTCCGGGGGGTACTTTTATTCCAGGGGGTACTTCTATTTGAGAGGTGAGAGTAATTGGCACATCGATGTACATGTAATACCCATTTTGGGAATCTGAATCATATGGCACCTGTCCTTGGTGCTGAATTGATGCTGTGATTTCTTACTCTAGGCATAACATCTGTATGTTGGAAAAACACTTGTTTCTTCAACCCAAAGAATTTGCAACAAGCCAAACTCTTACCGCAATGCAATTTAAAATTTTGAGAATGTAATTTTTGGCTGGTATCCTGAAGAAGGGATATTCAAAACTATTGCACCACTGTTTTAAGATGGGGCTAATGAGGGAAAAAACTATGCTGGTTTTCATGTTCTCCAAGTGCTGTCAACTTGGCAATTACTATGTCACTTTCAAGCGTGGCACAGACTTATGGTTCTAGCGATTCAGGGTGACTTCTAATGATGCTAAGCCTATCTCCATACTGCCAGGCCTGAGCTGGCTGTATGTTATCTGTCCTTGTGCAGCTGCCATCCACGGTCACTACTCTCTGCTTAGGCCTGCCAACACTCTCACACACACACACACGGAATGCAAATGAGCCATCTGCCATTCCCGCTGTGAGACAACAACTCCGCTCCGACTGAATAGAAAGTCATGAAGGTCACTCAAACCCTGCCCAATTAAGCTGTAAAAGACATCCCATCCGAGCATCGCACGATCTCGTAAATGCATTCTTAAGTCCTCCAGGCGTTCTCCGCCCACCGTTTGCTTAACCTTGACAAAAAGGCAATTAAGAAGCCATGCCGCCCAAGTGCCGTTCTACCTGCGTGTTTTACGAGTTTTATGAACACATGGGTGAACAGGTGGCTTAATGGCGGGTCCATTTCGTTGTGTTGCGGCCCCCTAGGGTCATTTACAATGTGGGATGGTACATAGGGGAGAGAAGGCGTGCCTTTGCAAAGATGGTAGTAATCAACATATACTAGCACTGTGACAGTAATGACAGGATACAGGCATTATAGCCAATAAAAATATCCATGTACAGATAACGGTAGGTGTAAAATGGTACTGCATTATCATCAGTTTGAATATTTTGTTATTTCAAACGCCAGTGCAATGGCTGATTCAATAAGATCCTATCTAATTACCTATTCATTATTCTGATCTGTTAGGAACTGGCTATTAAAAAGAATACTGGAGAATGCAAAATAGCAAACATATTCAAAAGCTGCCTTCTGGTGGAGATTTTGGGTTCAATTTTTGTTCTTTCCATAAGCCATGTCAATTGGATCGTATGGATAATATCCGCTGGGAACTCTATAACCAATACCAGAGTTGCCTTCATTATGGAATTTAAGTGGAAGATTGAACAGATGACTAAACACACAGACTATCATAAACTAGACGATAGATTCTTCACTTTTGTTCTTTCAGATCTTCTTAAAATTTAGAATTGAATTTGGCATTCTCTGATATCACTGTCCATTTTCCATTTTGTTTTTAAATATTCCGCATATATTTTGCAACCACTTTTGTATGATATACAATACGGTCAAAAACAGGTGAAAATTGATGTGCATGCTGATGAAATCCATACTGTATAATCATCCAGTCAACATGACTAAGACATAAATATTTCCTTCTTACCTGTGCTCCTCTTGAGTAGGATCTAAAGATGGTGCAGAATCTTCCCTGGCCTGAAGCATCCCTGTAACAAGAAGTATTTGCTGTTAACAAATGTTTGTATTTCTGAAGTAAAAATGCATGACTTTTATATTAGTTACCTTGAAGGTGTAGTATATAGTCTAACTCTAAGCAAGCAATGTTTGAGAAATGTCAATAAAAAAGTTTTAAGAATTGGTATATTTAGCCTTTAGAATAATAAATCTTATGTCTGTATAACATTTTAAACTACATGCAGAAAACAGTAAATTTTTTTTTCCAACAAAGATATGACCTTTATGACAGGAAAATGCATTTCACATATAGTTCCCTTTGTTTCTTTTAACTAAATATACATCATTTTATTGGTGAATGTGTATAAAAGGATTATGGTATAATGAAAATAACATGTTTATTTGAATCAAATGGCAATATCATCTCCTGAAACAAGGTTTCCCTTCTTTTAGATAATCCCCTGGAAGATTAATTGATAAATTGCAGGAAGCGCAGCATACAAATGGACACACCTTATAACAAAAGGTAGATACTCCATGGAGAATAGCACATATCAGATACTAACTCCATGGAGAATGTTATTATAGACCCTGCCTTTCAGCCAGGGCTTATTGGACATGGCCAGGACTTAATTTGATTGATTTACTCCTTAATGAAGGATTACGGCACAGGCTATCAAGGCCAAGGTGACCTTGCTGTCTCCTTGGGGAGCCCCTGTGGGTTTAGAATACCAGCAGGCAGCAACAGAGACTTGGAGTACATTGTAATAAATACTGTACTTTTGCTCATTCAATTTTAAAAAATTATAAAAATGTTAACTGTAATAGTAGTGGTAGTATCCATTATATGAACCTCAAATAAGTCATGGTACGTGTATCACATTCATCCATTTTTAAGCTGATTAAAAAATAAGTAAGATACAGGTGAATTTGACTACATTAAACTTTTAAATGATTGTTTGACTTCACACAAAGCAACATAATTTGTGTAGATTTGGAAAAGAAAGGTCAGTCATGTGGTGTGATTGTAGGATGACTGGCCCAGAACCCAGAGGTCCTTGGTTAGAATCCTGTCATGCTACTGATCATCTTGTGCCACTGGGAAGGTCAATTTAAAAGTGGGTACCTGACTTCAGTTGGGGAGGTAAAAGGTGGTGATAGGAGAGGTACAATGTATGGGCTCCGCCTCCCAATACCATTGCCAGAACACAGTCGATAAAAAAAAACACTTTTACATGCTCAAGGTGTGGCTCTCCAGTCCTCCATTAAACATCCCATATGAGGGATGACCAAGTACTGTAAATGCATTTAATTTCCCAGGGATTTAATTTCGCGGTAGAGGGAAAAAGGACTTTTCGCGGTGGATTTAAGTTTGCGGTAACGGCCATAGACTGCAATCTAATACCATTATAGAAAAATGTTCGCGGTGGTTTTAAATTTGTGGTGAAGCCGTCACCGCGAAAACTGCGAACATTAATCCACCGCGAACATTTCTGCATTTACAGTACCTTCCCCAAGGGCACAATGTTGGGGCATGTTAGGGGACTCAAACCAATGACATATGGATTCTGGGCAAACACCCTAAAATTATGCCACAGCAATGCCAGTCTTGTTCATCATTATAGAAATTGCTTGGAGTAATTCAGAAGAGACTTGAAATTGGATGGACCATTTTCTAAATTTATCACACGATGGTTAGCCAATAAGAACTGGACAGAAAATACAGTCAAGGGTCCTAGTACACTGCAGTATAGATAAATTAGGGACGTTAAAATCGACTGGAAACTACTATTGCAAGAAAGCAATTTAGAATCACTTCTTGTGGATCTATTATTAATGATGTAAAGTGAGGGGTATAAATACAATAATGGTAGGATAGCCCACTGTCATTTTGTTACCATGCCGTTTGAATTGCAACATGTTTCTTTTATGGGGGCTTTTGAAAGTAATTTGCATATTTCCTCACTTAGTTTTCTCTCATGAAAAATCAAACTCAAAGTTCAATTCTGATTCTTATCATGATGTTTGATTTTCCATGATGTGTAATTTTTATAGTTGTAAAAATATACATATCTTATCCTGAAGTAAAGTTTTTGTCTTACCAGAGCTGTAACTTGACTCTCTTTCCATCGAGTAGGATGGTTGTAGTTTTGTAGTCAATCCCTGCAAAGCAAAAAGTAACACAGTTATAGAAAACAGTAGGAAAACGGTCATAGTCATACACACATTTAGGTTACAACCAGCACTAGCAGTTCTATGACTATGGTCAATAAAGAATGCATATCTAACACACTCAAGCACAATGCATACTGTAAATTGTTTGCATGGGAAATTAAAACGGGCTCAACTCTTGAGGAGAGTATCCTAGTTCTGCAGATAATATGGACTTGGCTGCAGTCGCATTATTATCTATACAGCAGCAATATTCTTATAACGCCTGGACTACCCTCCAAAAAAGATACAGGCAGGTGTAACATATCATATCACAAACAACTGCAAATGGGGCAATGTTACATAATACATGGTTGACCTTATAAATATCCTTTGCAATGTGTTTCTAAATAATCACTGTCAACTTGTGGCCTAAGCTATGTAGGCTTTGGGTCGAAAATTGACCTCATGATCTCTGGAAATCATCCCTTAAAACTCAAATTTAAGACTTGACAACTTAAGTGCCTTAATTCATCATACATGCATTTATTGCTTTAAATTGTATGAGATATCTTAACAGTAATCAAAAGCTGCTTAAAAGATCTACTCTAAACTATTCACTTCAAGAAATATACCATTACTTAAACATGTTTTAATTGCACACTATGAGAGCTTTTCTATCAAGCCTATATGGCTACAACAACAATCAATTAACTGTGACAACAAGAGGAGGTGATTTCATTAGGCATGGTTCTGCTTTGGTCCTACTGTTCCCCAAACTTGCTCCCTCCCCATAGCAACAGGGGCAGGGCAGGTCATGTGTAGTCCTATAACAAGACTAACAACTGACACCCTGGCTCACTTACTCACCAAACAGGCAAGAACAACAAAGGTTGGATACTGGCTCCCTGGGGCTCAGGCTGTCAATAATTTAGACCAACAACATTAAGAGTTTTTCAAGAAGCTGTTTCATGCCCGTAGCCAGGATTTGGGTTGGGGGGGTTCTTTTTAATACTTGTGGGACCATCGAGCGCTGAAGGCGTGAGCTGTCTAGGGGGTCCGGGGGCATGCTCCCCCGAAGCAAAATTTGCTGGCTAAGTTTAATGGAATTTCTATTGAAATACACAAGACTTTTGGCATAAGTCTTTGAGGCTGACTCCCCCAACATATTTTCACCATGTCCGATACCAAAGGCGTAAGGCTTTGCAATGGAGGTCCGGGGGAATTTTGAAATGTGGACACTCTGAAAAGCCATTTCCTGCATTTTTTTCCGAGGCAAATTTTGCTAATAGACTTACTAAGATTGAATGAAATGTCTATCAGTGAAAAATGCAAATCAGTCATGCCTTTGGAAAAAAATCTTGACATGAAAAAGTGGACCTTCGAGCGTGAAAAAGCGGACCTTTGATCTTCCGAACCCCCCCTGGCTACGGGCATGTGTTTTAACCGTCTTTCAACTGCTTAATAAGACGGGGGTCCGTGTTCGAGCAGGTGACTCGAGCACGTAAAGTCGTCAGCCTTATTACTCAAATATTGGGTACCTACTGGCTGAAAGTAATATGCCAGATAAATCTAATATTTAACATATAACCATTATTGACAAATAGCTATTTCACTTCAGTTTGCTAAAGGTTAAACTAGAGAAGAGTGATCTTGGAGGAAAACAAGGTTGCTTTAAAATTGTTAACCTACCTTTTGCCCAAAACTACAAACATAAGACATACAGGTATTGGAAATAGAAGGTTAACAAAACAAATAACTAGTACCTCTGCCATTTTGGGGTTCAGGGATTTTATTCCCAACACATGTATAGTTAAAATGTCTGAAAGTCCAACAAATTAATTTTTCCATGGTACCACCTGGAGTCAATACATTCTATCTGGAAGCTCTAAAACTCTGGGAATGGGCCAAGAGATAAAAGTAACGTTCTTGTGTGCAGGCTCTGATCTGATCGATGTTCCAGATTCTGCCAGCTGTATTTGAGCCAGCATACTTGGGATATGTCCCTTTATCACAGAGATGGAAGTCTACTCCCATACCTTAACTATGGACCACACAAGAACAGTCCATATGTTCATGTCATGTATCCCGTTCACATCTACGAGGAACTGATTATAGAAGTGTACATGTATGCTTATCTCCAAGCAGATAGAGGGGGAGGAGATGGTATCTTTTCCTGACTGCCATCTACTGTAAATGCATTTAAGTTTGCAGGGATTTAATTTCGTGGTAGCAGGAAAAAGGACTGTTTGCGGTGGTTTTGGGTTTGCAGTAGCACCATGCACTGTAATCTCTTAGTGCCATGGAAAAATGTCAGCGGTGGTTTTAAGTTCGCGGTGAAGCAGTTGCCTCGAAAAACGCTAACATTAAACCACCACGAAAGTTTCTGCATTTACAGTATCTATTTTTCTAGCACTATCTTCAGTCTCAGAGGATTGCACTGGTCCTTCAGGCATAGAAAATTCATGCTGGTTCCAATTGTAACATCCTTAAAAAACTTGGATAATACGTCTCCTTTTTTCACTTAAACTAAATATTAGAGATCCAAAAAATTAGTTTAACAATGTAAAATGTGTATGCTGTCATTTTCAGTATAATATTTCTATAACAGACTCGAATCCGCTTTAAATCATTTTTTATGGGAACCCTTCTACTTGAAAATGATTCTATAACATTTTAATCACCTAGGTGTCAGATTGGAGATTTTGTGTTCCTTAAAATTTTATGGGTCGACCGCATAAAAAGGTTAGGGTCGGCAAGTTTTCGCTACTGTCAGTCGGATAATCAAAAGCACAACATTATGCCTTTCAAAGATGCTGAGGTTTTCAAGAGCTATCTACATACAGTAAATGCAGAAATGTTTGCGGTGTTTTAATGTTCGTGGTTTTCGTGGCGGCCACTTTACCGCAAACTTAAAACCACAGCGAACATTTTTCCATGGCAGTAACAGACTACGGTGCATGGTGCTACCGCAAATTTAAAACCACCGCTAAAAGTCCTTTTTCCGCTACCTCGAAATTAAATCCCCGCAAACTTAAATGCATTTACAGTACTATACCTGGCAAGCTCAAGTCTCAAACACAAGAAGCCAGGTCCAAAAAAGCTTATCAAGTTCCAATCTTGACCTTTAAGTAAGTGTCTCAAGAGACCACATTCCTTGCATAGTCTACTTAATTGAATTCACTGCAGTCACTGCAGCAATTCCAGAATTAACAATCACTGTTTGGCCTAGTTCTATAGTAAATCAAGCATTTTTAAAAAAGCCACAATTTATATATAATAATAATAATACATCTGGTGTATTATTAGCAGCAAGTAGGTACCCAATTTTTTAGCAATGAGGCTGATCTGCGTGCTTGAGGCACCTCCTCAAACACCGGACCCCCGTTTTACGTCCCTTCCGAAATGTCACAGAAGTCATTGAAATGCCAATTCTACATCTTTCCAGCACTGTACATGCCACTATAAAAGTATAAGCAAAAGCATTTTGTAAGTATATTAAGGAATCTGCCAACAAGTCTAGACTTGAACCCAAGCCCATGCCACTCCAACAACGGTCACCCTTTCCTTAAGTGGCCTACCCTTCACACCATTGGTGGAATAAATAATCTAAATCCCTCTCTGAATTCCTAAGAAGTTTGGGACTCCACATACACACAGGTCCTTGACATACCATGAACTTTAGATAGCCCAATAGATGCTATCACCTCTAGGTGGGATTTACTTCATCGCCATTGAAAATGTATACTTTGAACTGTGTGCAGAATGCATATTCATTTGACAGAAGTTCCTTAGTGAAGACGGAGATAATGTTAGGGACAAACTGCGGGTGGGGTTATCTTTACCGAGCCAAGAATGGGGATTACAAACTAGCCACAGGGCGGGCCATGTAGACTATACATGCCTAGTGATACTTCACTTCTACTGGCATGCATACATGTCTCAGTATCTGATGGGAGACTACAGCTTTGCGTACACTTTGGTATAGTGGGGAAAAGAATTACAAATGCTGAATGTATTTTGTATCTCGGAACTTTTTGCACATCAAGATTGAGGTGCCTTGTTCATATGACCATAAAACAAGTAAAACTTTATTACAAATGCCGCTTTTTCTGGAGCCAGTGAATAAAAATTGGAGGTACATGTACAAAAAAATTAAGAAATGTATTATTGAGAGCTGGGGAAAAAGTAAACAATTCTCTACTTCTGTCTGAAAAAAAGTAGAGATGGAAATAACATTTTATTTTTCATTTTATCTATACATTTACCCACAAAAATTAAAATATCATGCAAGGTTTTGCTCATATACAGCAAAAGCAATATGGCTTTGATATCATTATTAATCATAGCTCAAGGGAAATGTACAGTATATCATGCCCACAAATTCATCAGTAATATGGGCTAACAAATAGACCCATATGACCATATTTCATACTTCCTGCATAAATTTGTGATTCAGCTTAGGACATAAGAAGTAGCCCTGGGGTACATCATATAAATGTGCATTATAAAACATGTAAAGCTGTTCAGCAATGAAGAAAGCGCCACTAGTGTACAGGAAGTGTCTTCCTTGCATTTCAATCACAGTATTTTTCCAAACAATGTATAGGATCTCTTTGAATCCACCCATCTAGTCAAACATAAAAGAAGCATAGCACTGTTACAAATCAGATAGGTGGTATAGTTATGCGCCATCAGTCCTGTTAAATTAACTTCCCCCCTACTGAGGACTCAACCATGCAGGTAATGATTAGTAGCAGTCTGTAGGGATAGGGATACTCTGACGTATTTCACTATTTGGGGAAATTTTAACACTCTGGTCATCTATGTCATTATTCTTTTCTGCTAAATGCAAAAATAAAATGGTTTTCATCTTTGTAAACTTGAGAAAATGAGACAAATGTAAAAGGGTACAAGCACAAGCAGTAAAAGAGTGATAAACATAGTTGAAATTCCTAACAAAATATGCTGTTCATCATAATTGGGTCACTAATTCTGTACTATTGTGTTACTTGTCAGCTACTTACCAACTTACAACCTTTAATTCAGTTGTGATAATCTGATTATTTACAAGGGAATAATAGCAGAGAATGCAGATCATCTAATCGTTGTCTGCCGGTGTGATATTATTAGCATACATTACTTCATAGCAATCCTACCATAAAATTTCACAGTCAGCTCAGCCCATTGAAATGCATGAGATTTTTGATTGGTAATTAAGCGTCCTGTATGCAAACGATGTCATTACTATGCTAAACCTTCCACTAGGCTGTCTTACTGTACATCTTCAAATTTTGGTTTTCTTTTTAGTTTTTGAGTAACATCTTCACAGCAAATTCATGACACAATAAATATGTATTTCCACAGTATCATGCTAGCTGTACCACACAATTAGTGGTTTCAAATCAAAACAATACAAAAACCTTTTCTCTCCTATACTGCCACAAAGGTAATTGAATTATTATTATACATTTGTATATACAGTATTTTTAAGATATATTTGGATATGCACGAGCACAACTGAACAAAATGTATATGACTATGAAGCATGCTTCTACATATTAAACAACATGATCAAAACCTTTTTGATTTAAGATTTATTGAAATTTCTAACACATTGGTCAACTCAATTGGTTTAGTGTTCTAATCCCAATGTGACCTAGAAAACTGCCTGACCCATATACTGGTCAGTACACACCTTATCCATTACTCTAAATTGGACTTCCTCTCAAGCTTTTCATACAGCCTTGATTAGATTGCCTCCACTTCTCAAATCAGCATCTAAAATAGGTGAAGGTTACTGTAGATTTATTTACTTCTGCATTGTTTTTATTTCGTGGTGGGGAAGGGAAAGTAAGTTTTTGCTGTGTTGCAAATTCAATTTGATACAATTCTGTACATGTAACTAATACATTAGAAATTTATATTTCTGGTGTCAGAAATTTGTGAAAACTGCGAAAATAAAACCATTGCAAACGTTTAGAGATTTACAGTAGGCAAGGGGTATTGGGAAAATATGGGACAAACCCCATAGAATAGATCCAGATTGAGGTCCCAAGGAATGGCAGGGAATATTACAGTCAATCCTGGGATTCCCACAGGACCTTATCAAAGGCAAATAAGTGATATGTTGAAATACAGCTATGCAGTCCGAGGCATCAAAGGATAGGAAGAGAAAGATATACCATATTTATTTGCATCCATGTTTACAATTTTACACATGCTATGATTAGATATGATTTAGATTATATAGAATGATTAGTTCCACTTATTGCTATGGAGTCTTTTTACGAAAAATTGTAACATTCAATAAATTATCGAACACCAATGAATAAACCATAGCTTTTGTTTAAAATACAATAACATAAAATTATTCTTTTTCTTCAGTAGGACTAGCATTCCCAGACAAAGGCTTCCGTTTCATTTAATTTTTTCTCTTTTCTAATGTTTTCTACATTTTTAATCAAATTTTGCATGTGACTTTGATACCTGAATGGTGATGATTTGTCTTGATAATATCAATAATAATATGAACAATCTTGAGTCACCCTTGCATGCAAAATTGGATTGCTTGACTCATAGTATGGCATTACCAGATTTGTAAAGATTATGTACATGTATGATGTAGCTGCCTCCAAGTATATAGTTAGAAGAAGGCATTAGAAGAAGGCTATGCTATGTTCATCTATGCTCTAAATTCAACACCATTGCACAAAAAATCAATTATGCAGATACTAGAGCAAGTCAGGTGAAAACATGTTTTGCTTAACACAAGGAATCTCAGAAAAACCTGTTCTATTGTTTGCATTAATCAATTGCCATTGTTAGTAATCCAATCATCCTGCATATTCCTTTCATAAGCTCCTTTTCAACCATGCCGCCTTCTTTTGTCCTATTCTCGAGATAGCGAACTTTGAAAAGTGCTAGATCAGCAAAAATGCTTTGTAGACTGCTGCCTACTTTAAAATAGAAAATTGCTCTTTCTTTGTGTTTAGATTGGAAGAGGAAGGAGCAATGAAGAAGAGGTACCTTGCTTCACTACCTTCATAACAAATACTTAAGGGGCTCGTCATAAGGGACAAATGCAGAAGTGAATCATTCTTGATTAAACCAACCAACAAAAACACTCAGTCAAAAACCTGTCCCCTAGTCTGGAGTGAAAATTTGCAGTACAGAAGGAATATACACAGAATACACAAGAAGAACTATGGTTCCTTCACAAGCTTCATAACAAACAATTAAGGGGTTCTTCACAAAGGACGAATGCAAAACTGAATCATTCTTGATTAAACCAACACAAACAGTGAGTCAGTAGTGCATCAAAAACCTGGTCTGGAGTGAAAATTTGCAGTACAGAAGGAATATATACAGAGTGGGGTGTAAATGGAATAGCCAGGCTTGGGGAGTGCTTTCTATTTCCATCACAAAGATGGGCATTTGATCCGGCCGCCCCTGCAGCATGTCATGACATGTGGTGCCCCGCTTTCAACACATGATAAAGGAACCCAGCGGACAAACAACTTATCAGTCCCACAGGCAGGGGGACCCCTGAAGTTTCGCTAAAGAGCAAAACATCTTCAAAACTGTCGGAAACATCTGCCACTTTTGAGACTGCATGCTTCTTAAGTATTTGTTTTTGCACTTGGTTTGTGTCTAGTACTCTGTCTTTTGCATCGGTCTTAATTGTAGTCATTGTTGCTTATCACAAACACTATTATCAAAGAACATGTTTGAGCAGACAATAGAGTCTGGACCTTTTCTTCTCGACGACCACTGTCGACCAGGGCAGTTTCCGTGATAAGACTAACAGTTTTGCAGGCTCTAGCATTACATCTAACAGTTGTGCAATGTTAATGTTGTAAAGTAACTTAGCAAGGATAACCTCCTTGGTTACGGTTATATGTGAAGTTCTAAGTCTGCAACACATCGCACAAGCAGACGATAGATTTGGAACATTTTCTTTTCAACTACTTGTTCATTCCATGTATTTAAGTAACTGCTTTGCAGGCTCTAGGACTATATCTTGCAGTTGTGCGATGAAGTTAATATTATAAAGTAAAGATAACCTCCTTGGTTACGGACGGTTAGGTATGGAGTTTTATATGTAACTTTATTGTAAGTCTGTTGCACAATTTTTGTGTAAGCAGACAACCTTTTCTTTTCAATAACTTGTGCATTCCATGTATAGGGAATGTTTTTTTTTGCATGGGAAGGATATAAGTAACTGCCTTGTAGGCTCTAGTATCACAACTCTTCCATGATAAAGTTCATGTTAAACTTACAATTAGATTTCTAGGTCTGCAACACCCCCAATCAACAGATGCACTTTTTATCATGTAAATGACTAAGAACTTAGCGATGAGGTCATGATATTTAAAGACAATCGGAGAGCACCAAAGTCTATCATTGCCTTAACTGGATTGTACATGATTTCACAAATTGTAAATCTTGCATTCACAAGGTCAAAAGCCTCACAGTTGTAACCAACACCATTGTTGAACTTGAAAACAACAGATTGGCCAGTCAATTGCCAAAGAAGAGAAATGTTTTTCACACCTATTCTAGGGCGCTAAGACAAAATCTAACACCAACAAAGGACTGGTCAAACCACATTCTCTAGCTCAAGTTTAGCTTTAAGAAGCTTAGTTGAGGGAAACGTGAGATGTAAAACTTTAGATAGAAGTGCATTTTTGTTTACGGGAGTGGGGAGGGGGGCTGCAGTATCTGTCCCTGGGGTTCGCTTCCAGAGCATCGTTTCGCCTTCAGCAAAAGCTGATAACAATGTTGGAATGCAAACTACAACGTTCTTGCTTGTGTATTATATCTTTCGGGTTACCTAAAAAGACTATGCTTTGGAAGTTTCAAGCAGGCATGCAAACAATTAATTTTTGCACCGTGCAAAAACCATGTAGTTGTACAAAGCAAGGTTAATTTTTGGGCAGGCATCTCTGAATAATACCTTCAAAATTCTTCATACTAACTCACCACAGCCGTATCCGAAAGGGGAATCGTTTGCTCCATCGTCTAGGCCACTAAGAATCTCCTGCTTGCCGACATCGCTGTCTCCGACAAGGAGAAACTTCAGCAGATAGTCGTAGTCCCTCTTCGGGCTACGAGTCGACATGGCCCCGAAGGTCTCTCCTTGGGTTTTCCCGGGGAAATTCAACGTCCAATTGCTGCGTGTAAAAGAAGGGTAGAGGTCCATGGAGATGGGAACATGCCTCTAGTTTCCCTTCACATCCTTGGGTGCAACTCTGGGCAAAAATCTGACGGAAAAACGGCTAATTTTGTGAGAAAAACGCGGAGTCCTCGAGGCAGAATTTCGACATCGGCGAGCTCAGACGAAAATGTTTATCTCGAAAAATACAGCAGTGCGCATGCGGGTATCCCATAATCCATCACTCAAAATGGCGACCAGAGGGTGGGATTTTCGTCTTTTCCAATGTTTTTTATCGATTTTAATTAATTTGACAACTTCATAAATCTTGTGTTTACAATTCATCGTGGCGGAAATGTGTATAGAACCTGTGTGCATATTTTAATGGTGATTGCGTCATTTGTGTTCGCTACAGGTGAGTTGGAAACGGTGATATCAAGGATGTCAACATCTCTACGTACGTCGACGTACCGGGACATCTCAAGTTCTTTACCGACGTAATAACGTAACGTTACGCTGCGCTGCGGACATCACGTCATACCAGCACTGCCCAGTCTAGCACGTCGCGGCGGCGCCGCTAAAAGAGAGAGAGGAACTCTAAACATGTTCGCCCCGTACGAGGACAAAAAGGCGTCCTTTCTGGACGAAAAGAAGTCGGCTCGCGTTAACAGACAGGAAGAGATTCGGAGAGAACAGTCTGCTACAAAAATCCAAGCGGTGGTGAGAAGATTCTTGGCCGTTTCAAGCCTCAGGAAACAAACGCAGGGCGATCTACAATCCCTGATCGGGTGGGCGAGAGAAGTCAGCCCGACTAGCTCCCCGGACAAGGCCAAGTTCGCACCAGCTGTCACCGTCTTCAAAGCCACGGAAAAATTTCTCTACTTCTTTGACCAAAAGAAGGATGATGTCATGTTCCAAACTCTCTGTCGCTACATCCTGGCGTCGATGGAGGTCGAGGGAGACTCCAAGATTTGGTACGTGTCTTTGGCTCTCAGCAAGGAACACGTCTTGCCATGGATACAGCAGATGAAGAAGCTGTTGTGGCAGTGCTGCTGCTACCTGAAGACACTCAGACCGGACAACAATGACCAGTCCAAGCTGGTCAGTCTGTATCTGAACATGGTGGTCATCTTCACGGACACGACGACCTGGAAGGTGTTGAAGATAAAAGGAAGCGAGGCGCTACGGCCGGGCATGAACCAGTTGTGCGCGAATCTTCTGGGACACCTGACGTCCAAAGATCTCTACGTGATTCTGCAGGCTCTGTTGAAGAGGGGACTGGAGCGATCACAACCCACACTCAAGAGAGCGGCACTGGCGGCCATCGTAACCATTTCCATGAGACCCCTCATCTCTACACAGGTCAGTACTAGTGATGCATTATCAGATATAAAATTTTCAATTACTAGTAGTGTTCAAAATGACATCCTTCAAAGTTAGGCTCTAGTGGAACAAGTTTCCTTGCTCTTTCAGTAGCAGGGGGTATTTTAATTTTACAGGTAAGTGTAGCTAGTCCTTTTCCTTTAATCTGTTGACAGAGGTAGCCTGATAAAATCTCGCTTATAGCAGCCGCCCAACATCCGCCGGCTCCGTGGGGAGGGGCCAGTTACAGCCCTGGACAGCAGAGTTTGTGTTACACAGACTATTGACAGAGGCAACTCCTCGAACACGAGACTCCCATTTTACGTATCTTAAGAAAGATGTGTGCAGCTCCAATTGAGATCTTCTTCCCAGGATTAAACACTGGTCTCCCTAGGCCTGTACCAACAGATTGGAACCAGGAACTCAACTGTATGTGACCACTTAAGCTACAGCCTACAGGGACATACCTTTAGCATCATTCATGGCATTGGGAAATGACAGCTTTTAGGTTTGGTTTGCAGTCAGGTTAAAATCTTTTGCCTTTTACTAGATAACATGAGGGAAAATTACAGTTTTAAACTTTAAAGAGTCAGATATAGCAAGGGTATGATAGAAATAATGTTCACTTACTTAGGCTACAAAGATGTTAACTGTAAATTTGTTTTTGGCTTGCGGCATTTTTACAGCAAAATTTTGTGGCATGGTTGTGGAAACTGCAACAAGTTCTTGAATCCCTTGGGAATAAACTAATTTGCATATTGCCACGCAAAGATCTTTAATGTACAACTTTTCTTTCATGAGCAAACCTTTCACATGCACAAAACCCCATCCTCAAATATTATATTTGTAGCAATACATATTGACTATTTGCAGAATGTTAATGGTAGAAAAATACTGGGTTTCAACGTACAATCTCAATTTTGCCGTCACCACAAATGAATATTGCAGACTGTAGACATTTCTGTTGTTGCTGTTGTTGTTTGTTGTAGTTTTCCCAGCACCTGTTGACGGCGTTCCTGGTACACATCCTGTCCCTGCCAGGCCTGATCCTCCACCTGTCCACCATCGCAGAACAGACTCTACTTCTCTTCAGGAACAACAACGTTCTGGAGAAAAGCATTCGTCTCTTGGAACAGGTACAGAGGGCAGGACTTGAAATACTTTTTTCTGCATACCTGGACTAGTGCAGGTAACATTAAAAATTACCTGCACCAGACAAATTATACTCTCATGTCCCTAATAAACGTACCGGGACGTTTATTTTTTTCAGCCTCACAATCCACCCGGTACGTTCTTATTTTGGACGGTACGTTTATTTTTTTTTCTGAAAATTGGGGCTTTGCTTAGCCAGGACCCTCAAAGAATTGAATTTTGGGGTTTTTCTGCCCATATTTCCGCGGTATTTTTGCTCAAAATTCCCTATTTTTCGGGCGAAACGGCACGGATTTCCATGAGCGTGTACGCGTACGCGGTACACTTTCGGTGATTTCGGTCGATCTCGCTATGACGCTACGAAGTAAATGTTGTTCTTGGGGGAAAATAAAACACCACACTGACGTTTTGAAATACGATTTTTACATAAATAACTTTTAGTTTTAATTTAGTAGTAGTTTATAGTCTCTGTTTACATCGTAAACCAGCACCTTGCACGAGGAATTTCCCGCCGGTCTTGTGGCCATGCGCTTTCGGCAGCGAGGCGGAAGAGTGATTCGTTCACATAATAAATTTAATGCTAGACGTAAAAATAACAACTATAACTTCGTTTCCCTTGTGATCTGAGTTTTGACGCCGCAAATTCTCCCAAACGACAGGAATTCGTCGGTAAAAACAGTCAGTTCATAATCATTTCTAAGCATCAAACCGCCACAACTTTCCTTTGTAGATGCATGTGCCATTATGCCGAGATGGTCACGTCGAAATAAAACTTTCTTAACGTAGGCTTATTTCCCTGACAAAAATCAACCTTAGTCTAGTTTTCACATAACTAACTTTTATTTAATAGATTTTAATCGTTTTTATACCGTAATCATTGTATTTTATGCTACACATCAGAAATCTTGTTGCGTTATTTTACCTTGGTAAAAGTGGAGTCGTCCACTGACCCCTAGTGACCTTGTTTACAGCTGCTGCGACGCCATGATGGAGAAAAACCGAAAGACGGAGATTCCATTTTTGGCCCGCGGAATACGAAAATTGGGACAGCGTACATGCATTTCAAGAACCTAAAACATCAGATGCATGAACGGGCGGTCTATTTGTAAAATCTGCCCATATAGCCTTCCAGTCTGCACAGAAATGACGATGTAGAGAAGGGTAGAAGTGCAAAGAGTCTGAGATGAGAAAAAAACGCAACGTGAATTCTACAACACTTCGCATAAAATCACATGATTTTGTATAATGTTTCCTTTATTCAATATCTCCTTCATAAAGAGTCCAAGTTGAACCGACATTTTGCTGATGTAGTACAGAAAAAAAAAAACGCGATCCCCTCGTGTATAATTTACTATTTAGCGCAGCGTAACGCGGGCGGCCGGCCACGCGCCCGTGACGGCAGTGTTGGCATAGCGGCCGGACTGAAAATCGTCTGGCTGCGACCGCATTCGACAGGTGACCGCTATAGACTATTTCTTAATGCTTAGGTCAACGGGAATAATCCAAGGGACCGACGAAAACTGACCGCATGGCCAGTTATGTGGCCCCTTAGTTACGTGGCCCCTATACTCAGGTGACCCTAAGGCAGGTTTCACTGCGAATTTCAACTTACCTTTTATTAAAAAATTGAGAAAACATCATGATTCGAACAAGATATCTATAGTTCTTCAGCTCATAATTTATAGAAATAAATGAATAAAAAGACCTACCTGCTTATCATCTCCTTTTCTTTGGACAGAAGTAGCATGTTCACAGTTAAATACATGTCAATTTGGTAATTTTCCGGGGGGTATGTTTATTCCGGGGGGTACGTTTATTAGATATTGACGATTTGTCCGGGGGGTATGTTTATTCCGGAGGGTATGTTTATTAGGGACATGAGAGTACCTGCATCACTCTGAATTTAGGAAGTATGGATCATACTAAGATTGTTCAGGAACCATTGCTATTTTTACTTTTATACTTTATATTAGGTGGTAACAGTCAATGCATCCAATAACAATATCCATATACACCTACATCATAGGACATTTATGTGTAAAACCCAATACATGCACCAGTGCAGGTAAGGTGCTGGTAGACACGAGAAATACCTAAACAGCTCTGATTTTACCTGCACTAACCGGCATATGCAGGTGGTATTTCGAGCCCTGGAGGGTGATTAAAGGGGTCCTAAACTACAGAAGGGAGTGTTATTTTCCAATAGATTAGGTATCAATGAATCCACAATCAGCAACCTTTTTGCAGAATTTCACTTGTGGCGAATCATGCAAGGTGTATTTATAAATGTCACTAAACCCATGCAGACCCTACCCATCCATTTCCTATACACATAGGCACTTCCTTTATCATGATTATTTTTGGCATAAATGAGAGGTGATATGCACAGTCACTAATATAAGATGTCCAATTGTTCACAAGACATCAAACAACACAAGACGAGTTTTCAACATCGCCCCGCAAATTGGTTTTGTAACCGTACTTTAGTCAAGCCACGTCAGATGTACATTGTATTCAACCATAGCATACGAAACCGGCGGGAAACGGCAGCGACAGACGGACGCATGATAACACGTACGTATAGGATACACTGTACGTGTGTACCCCCCTCCCCCTTTACCCACGTCGAAAACAAATCGGACTAAAGACGCGTAACTATCGACGTGGGGCGGAAATAATCGATACCTAGCTTGCCACTAGGGTGTATTCAAAATGTTTTTCGGGAATATGTAGCTTCGTTCATACAAAAAAACGGGCGAAACTTACCGGAGAAGACGAAGAACCGACTGAAGAAGCCATTTCGGAAGCTGATGCTGTCACTCAGATGATGCCTCGTTTTCGTGCGCGCTCGCGAGATTTCGACTGGGCGAGATTCTACGTGATTTTTATCTGGAAACCGGGATATTAAAGACTACTAGGGGAGTGAATGGTTTAGCACAATTCTGAATGCTTTTTGACTAGTGGGTATTTTATCGTATAATATGAAGTAGCATGCAAATTTTACTTCTTAAAATCAATAAATAAACTGCTCCTATAGCCTGCCCACCTATGTCAAAACATCAAACATAAAAGCATAAAAATGCATCATTGGTTGACCTGATAATTCAGTAATTATGATGGTCAGGCATGATTGGTCTATAGGCAGGGATTCTAATCAATGTTTTATCCAATTCAATTCAATTCATTTGATACAGAAAAACCATAATACCATTTGGCAAGGTTACTAGCTAGTAGGCCATATGTATATGGATGACATCCTCAAAAATGATGGAGTATGCAAAGAAAAGGCTGTCATTATGAAATCTTAGTGGTCAGGAAGGTTGAACAAATAACTTCAAACACACAGAAGAATTTGTTATATCAAATAAGAGATTCTTTATTGTGCCTTAATATCTTCTTCTTTGACTCATGAATTGACTTTGACATTCTATGACGTTATCATCCTTTTTCTGATATTTGCAATTTACAACATATATTTGCTCCTTTTGCAGAGCCTCTGTGTATGATTTACAGTACAAAATTTGATTCACACTTTATTGTGACCAAGTATTAGTTGTTAATTCTTCAACAAACCATGCAAACATGCCTTCAAAATTAACACTAAAACTTTAGTTTTAAAACATTCAAGCTAGATTTAAAATTCTGAACACAGAGCCTGTTCAAATACTAACTCTTAAGACTACGATTAATGGTTTTGAACCACTTCCAAGCATACATTGATTTCCATCAGTGAAAATTGCCAGTTGGCAACCTGAAAATTATGTCCCTAGTTAAACCTTTACTAAAAAAAGCACAATTTGCTTGCCAAGTCCTCTAATGTTAAAGTTGGCTCTAAATCAGCTCTTTAGAAACTACTGCGCACTTCGCTAACAGCCAACTGTATATAAGCAGTATTTGCTTAACCATGCAGCAAATGTACTGACTACCTAATAGTATACCTCGCAGGCATTGTGAAGGTTTTCTGGGAAATTCTGTATCATTTCGTAGAAAAGCTGAAATTATATTACATGTATAGATTTCAGCAATTATAGAGAACCAAAATTAAGTCAGTCTTAATTTTGGTTCTCTAAAATTGCTGAAATCTATTATATAAGTTAAGTGTGAATTTAGATTACCACTAACAAACCTTTTTGGCACCTTTCAGAGAATTTTATTGCATCATTTTGTAGAAAAGCTGGAATAAATTTTTAGCAATTATAGAGTACTATTATCGAGTCTATGCCATACAAATTTAAGTTTGAATCTAAATTACTACCAAGCAACCTTGTTGACACCTTTCTGCAAATTTCATATTATTTTGTAGGAAAGCTGGGATGGGTTTTAGGAAGCCTATAACTTCCTTGACTTTAACAATTATAGAATAATATCTAAAGTTTGAATATTGGTAATCATAAAGCATCTTGCCTTCACCTTCCTGACAATATTTTTATCATTTAATGGAAAAGCTGTGAGCCTGGGATATATTAATTGGCAATCACACTTTGATAGAATACCCTACTAGTATGCAGAAGTACTAAATATTTTGGCATTTATAGAATTACCCTAGCTACTAGTATGCAGAAGTACTAAATTTTCCACAAAGACTTCGCAAATCTCTCATATTTTGAACCTTATTACAAAGGTGCTAGTCTCTTCCAGACTCCAGGTCACTGGAAAACCGTAGAAATGGAACAAATAGAGGAGTAAGCCGGCCAGAGAACTACTGTATAGCCGGCTAGGGAACAGCACTCGACCACTGTTTTTTTCTACAGTTTTCCAGTGACCTGGAGTCTGGTAGAGACTACAAAGGTACCCATATGATGACAAAGATTTTGTTTTGTCCGAGTATGTTTTGTGTATTTTGGTTAAAGACTTGCTGATCAATACCGAAAATAATTTCATCAGGTTGGTAGAATATAGGATATAGGAGAATTCTTGTACACAACCAAAATTACACTTACTTGCTTACGTTTCGGTGTCTATCAGACACCTTCCTCAGAGCTTCTGACTGGACTCTGGAGTTCTCCTTCTCGCTGCTATATGCAGCCGATGTAGGTGGCGCTTTTGCGACGAGAAGATTATCCCAAACGTGTCCAAGTTTGTATCCCCCCTCGTCCCGATTCATCACTGGGGGAATACAAACTTGGACACGTTTGGGATAATCTTCTCGTCTCAAAAGCGCCACCTACATCGGCTACATATAGCGCAAGAAGCAGAACTCCAGTCAGAAGCTCTGAGGAAGGTGTCTGATAGACACCGAAATGTAAGCAAGTAAGTTTAATTTTGGTTGTGTACAAGAATTCTCCTGTATCCTTGCTGATCAATACATCTTACTTAGTGTCACTGACTAAATGTAGACTGAGGTACTACCTGAAACTTCTGACAGTTTCTAAATTATATCCAGTTACTTGAGTAACTGTAATCCTGCAAATGTTTCATCTATATTTCTGATTTTGAAACTTTTTTTAGGAACAGAACATCAGAATTGTGTTCAACTCTCTGGAGGGCAGTTATTCGCTATGTCTGCTGGCCAACATGGTCCAACTGGCCTACCTCCAGCTGGACATGCTACCGGTCATCATGGAACCCTTCATGGGAGTGGTCATCATGCTCCTGTCCAGGTGCCAGAGTTATGTACAGGTGAGTTATTTCTACACAGCATACCTCCAAACCGGTGCAATGGCCGAGTTGGTAGAGTGTACTACATATGTGTTCATGCTATTCATTGTACAATTAACACTTTACAGTATCATGATGTGTTGGAGGTGCCTGTTGCGACAAAGACGCATTGATACTTACAGAGCACAAATTGAACATAAGCTCATTCTTTGAACATTGACTGACTACATTATTAATCATCAAGAAGTGCTACGCTTCCAGAGGGTACATGTAAATACGGTAAGATCAGTGACTATTGATCACACCAGCCCTTCCAAAAGCGGATATGCGTAATACTATATAGACGCGTAGGTACTCATACTGTCATAGAGCACAAATTGAACATGGGCCCATTCTTTGAACATTGACTGACTGCATATTAATGATTGTCATCAAGATGTGCCTTGCATCCAAAGGGTAGATACGGTAAGATCAGTGACAGTTGATCATAGCAACACTGCCAAAAGCGACTGTTCTGTCCATCCGTTACACCCTTGCCCAGTCACTAGTAGATAGTTTATGACTGGCTGTCCAAAAAGGTGCCAAGGTTTCCATTATTCAACATTCTGTAACCGTAGAATTTTCATGAACCGAAGACCACTACAAGCACTCCATTTTCTCCTGACCCCAAAATTAAATCCCCTCAAACTTAAATGCCTTTAGAGCACTACTACAGACTAACATGGTCTGCATTATGACCTTTGGTGCATATCACTGCCCATCACTCAAAACACACACCATTTCCCCTTCTTAGCCTGGAAACAGTCCAAAATCAATACCCACTGGAGCACCTTGCATAAAGAGGAGATTTTGTGGCAGTATCTACAGTAGAGTCTATTAGTCACTGTCGAGAAAGGACTTAGATACAGGAAGTAAAAGGATGGGGTCCATTTTGTTCTTGACCCCGACATGTACATGTCTATTATTACAGTCATTGAGAAACTGGACATTTCTCCTTATTACTTACTAGGGGTTGGAAAATGCCCGATTGCCCATGGCAAGTTAAGTGCTGATCGGGCAAGCGCTATTGGCGTTCTGTTCTTGCCCGATTGGGTCAGTGCAATTTATTATCAGACTGAGTTTGGAAAATGGAGGTACAGTCAAAGCTGCTCAAGGCGACCACTCGAGGGACCGGACAAAAACGGTCGGTTTGGACAGGTAGTCGGTTTGAAGAGTATCAACTCACAACATGCTCGAGGCGTAGAATAAATAGTTTCTGGTTTTCCTACAACAAAATTTGCTTCCATCAGTAGACTGCCCATTGACCCCAAATGACCCACCCACATGCATCGGATGCTATTTTATTTTGAACATGACATCGTATGGCAGACAAAATCCGACGCAAACTGGCCAATTTCTGCACAAAATCACGCTAGTTATCATTGAAAGTCGATGACAGCTTGGAAATGATGCAGTCCTTATGGGCAGTGATTTGGTCCTGTGTGGTCCCAATTTTTGGGGATCGTGTTGGCATGGTAACCTTGACCACATTAGTGGGGAAACTTTTTGGGGCCGAGATAAAGCGGTAAAGTGTAATGACAAGGTGGTGTTGGCTTGAAGAAGTGACCGCGTGGCCAGGTTTGAATACTGTGTATCTGTGTGTGTTTGTGTATGGCTGTCTGTGTGTCTGTGTTTAACTTTAAGCATAACTTAAGAAGCCCTGAATTATGACATTTTGTATGTGGGTAGTTGTTGGGAAGACGAAGGCCAAACTTGACTATGGGCCCCCCAGTGTGTTCTTCTTCTTGTGTGTGACCTTTGTATTGCAAGAGAACTTCCGGTTTTTGTATCTTTTTCCTTGAACATGCTACATGGTCTTGTTCAAAATGCATAACACATTTTATAGCCTGCATGTAGCAACAGGACATAACATGCATAGATCAGAGTGGTCAGACTAGCTGATTAATTGCTTGTATTAAAGGCTGTTACAGTTTCAATCATGTAACCCGTAACCTCAGAGTGGCCTTCAGGCCTTGTTACGTGGTGACCATTGAGTAAAAAAAAAAAAAAAAAAAATCAGTCAATAATCAACCATGAACTGTCAACAACAAATAGATATTCTTTAGTTACCAATTGCAAGTTTGAGCTTTGTTCCAACACAAGAGAAACACTCACCATGAATTTTCTGATTCACTGTGCTGACATTCCGAAAGTTAAGCTTGATCAAGTCAGGACTCGCGAATCAAAAAGGGTGGGAAGACCACAGAATCGAATCTACCCCCGTCATCGTTCAGTGAGGGTTGATGTGCTCTGATGTAAGTTGCTATTTGTAAATAACTAGCATGTTACCTTTGTATACAATCTGTTATCAAACAAGTACTGTAATTCCTTATATTTTCAGTGTACATGTACTTTTATGTTCTCGGTTTTAAAGGTGCAGACTGTAACTTGAACTTATCATTACCGACAACAAATACTTTGCCGACTTTTTTTATGCACACCTGCCTGCCACCACCTGACCATGAAAGTTTGGTACGAAGAAGACAAAGTGAATTACAGTACATGTACAGGAGTTGTTGAGATGTAGTTACTGTAACAATTGCATTCATCACAGTTTCTAGTGGATGCTTGGCCATCTTTTCATCAGAATTTTCTCCGTCGTATATAATAGATCTTTTCCAACACGACTTTTTTGCGACTGTAGACATGATGTCATTGTTATATAGAGAAACACGACCTTATACGCAGTTGTATGAAGATGCGTTTAGACGACTTGCTCAGATAGTTTAATGTCACTTGCCACTGTTGATTGCGGGGTTAGCAGTTCTGGGCTTAACTTAACGATGTGTGTGCCATTAACTCAACCAATACTATTCCAGTCCTCATTATTTCAAATTTCCAGACGTTACCTGAACTAAACTCGCACTTGCGACCATGTTTGAATCAACGAGTCTAACTTGTTATGAGAAGGTATCGCCTGGAAATTTGAAATAATGAGGCCCGGAATAGTATTGGTGAAGTTCATGGAATTACGTTACCTTTTCATTACAAGTCAGACTTGTTGATTCCCACATGGTCGCAATTGCGGGTTCAGTTCAGGTAACGTCAGTACATAACCTCCTGGCAAGTTGCAAGGGTTTTGAAGAAGAGCTTGGGGAAATCTGGCTGATATTGGCCTGGGCACGGACAGAAGATTGGACCATCCATTCCAAGTCAGGTCTTGAACCATGTAAACTCATTTCATGATGCAATCCTACATGTGAGCGATCTTCATCATTATTCAACTTCCTTCCTCTCTAAATTTTCAAGTCCTGCTTGAGCCTTAATGAATTTTTTTTCCTATTCATGATTTAACCATTTAAGCCTTAGTTTGTTTCTTCTTGTATGTGCATATTTAACTTTTGCTAAATGGTGGTCAATTTAATAAGCTTTTCTAGCTTCAGATCATCTTTGTAGATTTGTATGACTATTGTTCTTGTTCTAATTGTAAATAATTTGTGCAAAATAATAAACAAATAAACAATAGATACTATGTAAAGAATCATAAAAGAGATGAGGAGTTCTTTAACATTCTATTTTCTTCTTATTCACACAATGGCATATGGTAAAATTTTGGCACCAAAGCTGCAAATATTCTAAATCTAAAAATCTGCATTAATTTCAACTTACTTTCACCAGGTAACTTGTTCCCATCATTTTTCACATTTCTAGCACTGGTAAACAATAAAAAAGCAAGCCGCACAAGTTCCCTAGTTTTCGCTACCAGCTATACCAAAAACTCACCAGCAGCATATGTCAGGACATAACAAATTTGCATGCAAACACTGAATATTGCTAACAGTACTGTAATAAGGTATATTCAACTTAATGTTTTGTCCAGTCAGATTCTACATTGTGCAGCTTTAAGGCCACACCAATTTAATTTCTTGGTTCATGGATTTTTTCATAAAAAATATGGAGCGACAGGGCGAAAAAAAATAAAAAATAAAAATTGTAAAATGGTTGGGGTAAAGATAAGGGCTCATCCAAAACATAAAGAATAAAATTTTTTAGCTTGGAAAAAGTACTAAAACACTATTACTGTACAGTAACAGCACCTGTTTGTTGAAAATTACAAAAGTAGTGTCAGTTTTTATGTTTGTCCCATTCTTCATGAATGAAAAATATAACTGCAATAATAATACCCACATTTTAAGGAGCTTATAATATAAAGGCCAATTTGCTACACCAGAAAGTTGGTGAATGGTTTCATTAATGGTGAAAATTTGCTGAGTGGTAGTTTTTATTTTTATTTTATTTTCCAAAAAATAGGAGCGAGCGAATCCGTGAACCAATCAATTAAATTGGTATGGCCTAATGACTGAATTCAAAGCAACAACACTTTGCTGGAAGATTCCAGTGTCAATGTCCCCAAA
Organism: Branchiostoma floridae x Branchiostoma belcheri; assembly: GCA_019207045.1. Classification (NCBI taxonomy): domain Eukaryota; kingdom Metazoa; phylum Chordata; class Leptocardii; order Amphioxiformes; family Branchiostomatidae; genus Branchiostoma; species Branchiostoma floridae x Branchiostoma belcheri. Next base: position 17,841,212 of record CM033033.1, on the reverse strand, counting down.
TAACTTCTTTAGTTCGGTTATTTGGCAAACTTGCCAGCATGTCCACAACTGTCTGTTCCACTGGAAACAACTTGACAAATGCAGTGACAGTTTCTGACTTATGGCATTTTCACCACAGCTCTTTGAAAGTCACATGTGACATTGAAGTATGGGAAAGATGCCCAAGGCTGTATTGATTATATTATATGGATAGCATAATTATTTATTATATGGATGACATCCGTGCACACATCAGTTTTCTGTCACACAAAAAATGAGCAAACCTATGCCTTATATTGCAAAAAAAAATCGAAAAATGAATACTGTTACGCATGTTCCTCAACTATGTTATTTTTTGTTAGAATATTATATCACTTAGTAAAGCAGAAAAAGGACAATATCTTTTTATAGAACTTTTATGTCGTAGGGGATTCAAATACGTTAACCATTCAATTCTGGCAAGCAAATAACAAATAAAATTAAAAGTGATCATGCTTTATGAACAATTTACTTTAAGTTAAAATAAAACATATCAGCTACAATTAACAGAGAATTGAAAATATTAATACAAATTGTAGCCCACTAGGCAGGCTAAGTTAAAAAGGCACATAGACCTACTCTCCAAGCAGAGGTTAGGCTCCAGCTGTTTTTTTAACGTTTTTTTAGTCATTTTTATCGGGCTTTCTATTTTGTCATTTTTTTGGTTGTGTCCGGCCGTTAGGTTTTGACGCAGCAAGATATAATTAAAAAATTGATAGCCCGATAAAAACGACTAAAAAAAACATTAAAAAACAACTGGAGCCTAACCTCTGCTTGGAGAGTAACATAGACCCTCATCTAGCCTGACTAAATTGCACTTGGTCTTAGGGGAGGCGGTCAATTACAATGTAGCCCCTAGCAGTGAGAGATTGTGTAAAACAGACAACTGGAGCCTAACCTCTGCTTGGAGGGTAACATAGACCCTCATCTAGCCTGATATAAATTGCACTTGGTCTTAGGGGAGGCGGTCAATTACAATGTAGCCCCTAGCAGTGAGAGATTGTGTAAGACAGGCTACAGATCCATCCATTCATTTGGCTCTGGCACTGTACTGGTCTGGCTCATGACATATGAACCGCCATGTAATCATTACAGAGATTATTGGGATGTGCATGTACCAGGTCATGTAATACTTAGTCTTACTAGTACCTGACTGTACAATGTCATGTAGATATACCATGGTTATAGCCAGCGTCCGTCCTTCCGTCCTCTGATAGAATTTTGCTGCTGGGGATGGACAAAAATTTTGCCCATTCTGTCCTCTTTGACGGGCAAAAATTGGCATGTAAAGATATTGATTGAGTCAAAATAAAGAAAATAGCATTTCAGAGGGTCGCGTGGCGTGTTGGTACACCCGATCCCTCGATCTCGGAAGTTAAGCAACGCGACGGTCCGGACAGTGCTTGGATGGGGGACCAATCAAGGACGTCCGGATTGCTGTAGCCTCACGAAGCTTTCCACGAAATCGTCTTCCGGGAGGGACGTAAAACGGGGGTCCCGTGCTCGAGGAGGTGCCTCGACCACGTTAATCAGCCTCATTACTCATAATGGGTACCTACTGGCTGGCAAAATACACCTGGTGATTATTATTAAAATTTTCCCGACGAGCATACCCTCGGTGCCCACAAGATTGGCCCGCCTTAAACAGGATTTCTATTCAAACTCTGGGAGACTGTGACTTATACTTAGTCACCTGACTGTACAATGTCATTTATGTAGTCCAGGGTTCTAGCCAGCTTCCATCCTTCTGTCCTTTGATGGAATTTTTGCTGCTGGGGATGGACAAAAATTTGCCCATTCCGTCCCCTTTGATGGGCAACAATTGGCATGTTAAGATATTAATTGATTCTACTGGCAAAATTTGCCCCTCAAAATAAAGGAAATAGCATTCCAGAGGGTCTAGATTTCAAAATTTTCCTGAGGAGCATACTAGTACCCTCGGTGCCCACAGGATTGGCCTGCCTTAAACAGGATTTCTATTCAAAATCTGGGAGACGGAAAAAAAAATTCACCGTGACTGTCATCTACAAAATGTAGCTGGCTTCCTCTTTGGTCTTAGAGGAGATTATTACTTACAATGTAGCCCCTGGCAGTGACAGATTGTATAAGACAGGCTACAGATCCTCCCATTCATTTGGCTCTCACAAGGCAGTGGTCTAGCTCACATAGGACCTGCCATGTAATCATTACAGAGATTATGGGGATGTACATGTACATGTCATGTAATACTTAGTCTTACTAGTACCTGACTGTACAATGTCATGTAAATATACCATGGTTCTATCCAGCGTCCGTCTTTCCGTCCTCTGATAGAATTTTGCTGCTGGGGATGGACAAAAATTTGCCCATTCTGTCCTCTTTGACGGGCAAAAATTGGCTTGTAAAGATATTAACTTAGTCTTCTGGCAAAATTTGCCCCTCAAAATAAAGGAAATAGCATTCCAGAGGGTCTAGATTTCAAAATTTTCCTGAGGAGCATACTAGTACCCTCGGTGCCCACAGGATTGGCCTGCCTTAAACAGGATTTCTATTCAAAATCTGGGAGACGGAAAAAAAAGTTCACCGTGACCGTCATCTACATAATGTAGCTGGCTTCCTCTTTGGTCTTAGAGGAGGTTACTTACAATGTAGCCCCTGGCAGTGACAGATTGTACCTGACTGTACAATGTCATGTAAATATACCATGGTTCTATCCAGCGTCCGTCTTTCCGTCCTCTGATAGAATTTTGCTGCTGGGGATGGACAAAAATTTTGCCCATTCCGTCCCCTTTGACGGGCAAAAATTGGCATGTAAAGATATTAACTTAGTCTTCTGGCAAAATTTGCCCCTCAAAATAAAGGAAATAGTATTTCAGAGGGTCTAGGTTTCAAAATTTTCACGAGGAGCAATTAGTATTACCCTCTGTGCCCCCAGGATTGTTGTACCTTCGGCAGGATTTCTATTCAAAATCCGGGAGACAGAAAAAAATTCACCGTGACCGTCATCTACAAAATGTAGCTGGCTGCCTCCTTGGTCTTAGAAGTTAGAGGAGGTAGCTACTTACAATGTAGTCTCTGGCATTGACAGATCTGAGAGTGCTTGTATAAGATAGGCTACAGATCCTCCCATTCATTTGGCTCTCACAAGGTAGAGGTCTGGCTCACGTAGGAACTGACATGTAATCATTTAGAGATTATGTGGCTGTACATGGTAATACCTCTACATGTATTTACTAATGTCAAGCTTTTGGTGTCAGACAGGTTACTCTGTACTTCTGTTAAAGGTACATGCCTGTAGCAAGGATTTTGTTGGGGGGGGGGGGGCTCTTACCATCTGGTCCTGGGTCACCCGGAAAATTTCGAAAATTGAACCTTCTGAAATGGCATTTCCTGCATTTTTCAGTGGATTTCAAAGGAAAAATTAGAGTTACACATAACTGTTATAGACTGTTTTTAATTGTGACAAAAACATTTTTTTAATATAAAATAACTGCAATAGTAAACTAGGGGGCCCAAACATACATCACTTCTTCCTTACATCACATGCATGTCCAGTTCAAAACATACAAAAATCAAAGTTCTGCTGCAGTATCAAGATCACACACCAGGGGGCCCAAAATTGACCTTGATATTTGTCTTTCCAACACCTACCCACATATCCAAATATCATTACAATCCATCCACAGGTTCTAAAGTTATGGTGACCACAAATGTCCGGAAACACAGACACACCAAAAACTATACCTCCATTTTTCATGGAGGTAATAAATTCATAGTACATGTACGTCCTTGACACTAGCAGTGATATTAATGACTGTATATGTAGACAAATGTTTTTATGTTCTTATCATGTAAGCCCAGCAGCAATAGCATGTGACATTTATATTGAACACAGATCCTGATTAGATTATCACTGACAGGATGGACAATTTCAAACAGGAAGTACTAAATGTAGATACAGTCATGCCTTCAGGGCTATGCATAAATGTTTGGAAAGGAAAATTTACAGTACGACGAAAACGTGGTATGTAATGCAGTACCGATAACTGTGTTTTTGGAAATTTTTTTATTTTATTTTCTATTTTTGACATCAACCACAGTCACATCATACTTTGTATCGGTGAATAATCTTATCAGGTTGCTACATGTCTTTATTTGATAACATCAAGTTTTAGGGTTAGACAAGTTTTCACAAATTTACCAACCCAAATGTTTGGTAAGTACATTTTCCACTTCCAAACCACCTTTTTTACTGGACCCAAATTTAGATAGCATGTCTTTCTAAACTAGGAAATTTGTATTTAATTTTTCTGTAAAAAAGCACTTTAATCCAAAGAATGTACATGCAAGATATGTGATTGTCCGATCAGCACTTTCAATTGCCCCTGGGCAATCGATTGGCCAATAGACTTGTTCTATTCACGATCACATAATTACAAGAAGCAGCATTTTGGTGACTGTCTGTCACCTTCCTAAGGGCTGTAACAACAGTGCAAGTTTGGACACTGAGTCATTCTTGCCATGAGGAAGGTGACAGACGGTCACCAAAACATCGGCTCTTGTAACTAATGGTTGTGTTTGTGATGAAAGAACACAATGTCATTCAATCATACCTTTTGGAGTTGTGGCCCAGGCTGCACTTATGTATACAAAACATTACTAATAGGATGACATATCAGTGAAGCACTTTGCTGTTATATAATGGAACTTGGTGACAGACAGTCGCTACAATGTTGGCTCTTGTAACTACATGGTTGTTTTTGTGGTTGAAGAGCATTTTCATTCAATCATTATACCCTAATGTTTTTGGATTAGGGGCCCAAGTTGCACTTATTCAATACAAAACATTAGGATGACATATTTGTGAAGTACTTTGCTGTATATATAAACGAAGGTGACGTACGGTCTCCATATTGCCAACTCTATAGCTAGTAACTGCATGGTTGTGTTTGTTATTGAAGAAGTTCAATTTGTCATTCAATCGACATACATTTTCGTAGTTGTTGCCCAGACTGCACTTATTGGTACAAAAACATTAAGATGACATACTAGTATAAGTGAAGCACTTTCTGCTGTATATGATGATAGAGATATGATGGACTCCCATCCCGTCCCATTAGCACTGTGCTCAAAATACTTTTTTACAGGTGGCAACCTGCATCTGGTCAAAAGCCAGGTTGCACCATCAACATTTCAGGTTGCCCCACAGTAAAGACTAAAGTTATTACTTTCTTCAAAGCAGCCATACTTAACCATGAACTTTTCTTCCTGTTACATGTAACTACTTAATTTATGTTTTATCTTACTAAGAAATAAATACATATAATTAAAGCTTATGCACGTAGGTAGGAGAAAAGTGAATCAGGTGTTCCTACTGCAAAATTTCAGGTTGCGAACAGCGCTAACTGGTTTAAAATCAAGTTGCGCCAAGCAAAATGTGGTTGCATTTGCAAGTGTGCAAGTAGGTATTTCAAGCACTGCCATATTAGCCTGATGATGATCTGATCAACACTGCAGTTGAACTAATGCTGTCTGAAGTACTGTGCTGCCAAGACCTGTCTACTACTCTAGTGACTGTCATTAGTATTTGTCTCAATGACTGTGAAATAATCAGTGATCAGTTGGAGTGGTCCTTCATCTAACATTCCTCATGATTGTCCATATTGTTCACTTCTGCTAGTGAAGATAAGGCCACGTTGATTCACTTTAATGGATGACATCAGCGAGTGCATCAGTATTCGACCGCTCTTAAAACGATTTTGACCATGCTGTAAAATGTACAAAGCTGCAGCAAAATGGCAAATATATTGCTGACAAAAAAATCAGAAAACAGATAATTATTGATTCAGTAAATTGACAAAATTTATTTCAAGGTCAAAATAGAATAATGTGAAAGATGTGAAAGAACAAAAATGAAAAATCTATTATCCTGTATACGATGCCTTGTATGTTTGGTCAATTGTACAAGTTTCCTGACCACTAAGATAGCGAACACAACTTTTTTTCCACGTTCTCACAATCATTATCAGTCTGGGCTAGGCTGCTACCTTTAATAACACATCACGATGGTTGCGTTCTCTGTTATATCTACATGTACTATTGTATTCATGAGTCAAAGGTAGGAGGAACCCCTTGCATCCTTGGTCCGAAGTCCTCCTTCACCTTAAAAGATCATGTGCAGGTCAGGCAAACAGGTTGCAGAACCCTTCATTGAGTGACTGTTTGCCAGCTCATCTGTCGAAAAATCGACAGGAGAATCCGAAAACGAAGTAACCTTTCTGACCAGTAAGATCATAGCGAACACAATTTTTTTTCCGCGTTCTCACGATCATTATCAATCTGGGCTAGGCTACTACAAAATGTACATCAAATGACATTGCGATGCCTTCTCTCTTTTATCTATTCACAGCATGCTTGTGGCAGTGGGCCAAGGCTTGCTAGCTTGTTTGAAGTATTGATCTAACGTTAGGCCAAAGGTGCATTCTTTAAGTACCCATAATCCTAACCCCATCCCTGACCCTTCCAATTAAGAGATTTGCAGTATTAGGTGTGAGAATTGAGATTGCCGCCTCCAACGAATTGAGAATCTGAATCATGTTTAAGCTCCACCCAGGTGATTTACCCTTGTGTGTTAGAGCGTATTAGAGTGGTAGTACTTATCACCTTTGCCAAGAAGGTTATGTTTTTGGGTGCATCTGTCTGTCTGTGAACACAAAAAAATGAATGTTGCCCAGGGTGCAGGGTTGTAGCCAGCACCTGTCCTTCAGTCCTTTGAAGGAATTTTGCAGCTGGGGACAGAAAAAAGTTTTCCCCATTCCGTCCTCAGGGACAGACAAAAATTGATATGTAAAGATATAAAAAAAACTGAAACCCATGTGTTCTTCCTCACCAAAACAGATGCCATTGAACAGCTTAGTCTACAAGCAAAATTTGCACCTCAAAATATAGGAAATTGTGTTTCAGAGAGTCTAGGTTTCAAAATTTTCTGGGACCCAGACCCCCTAGAAATGATGTGCAACACCACGCCATGCCTTCGGTGCTCGATAGGATAATCCCATTCAAAATCGAGGGGACTGAAAATGATTTCAGGCTGGCTACAACCCTGGCAGGGTGAATTGTCTTGATATTTTGTTTGTTCTGGGTATTCTTCCTAAGATTTTGACATTGTTAGATTTTGGGCCCCTTAGCGACTTGTTTTAATACTGCAATGGATTGTACAGTTTTGATATCTTGTTTCCTCTCAAAGTATGGAGATTTTGTTTATGGTGTTGTTTGTTTATTTGCTTGTTTGTCTGTCTGTAGTTATTTGAATACTGTAACAGCAGAGTGGCTGGTTTCTACATTACATACATGTACATTGTACATGTAGCTAAGCAATACCCCCAGTAGCTAAAAGTAAATATATATAGGCACATCAGGGACACTGACAGGAAGTTAGGTCAAAGGTTCCAGAAAAGGTTATTGAATTTCCTTCCATTCATGTTTTCCACTTTCAATTTACTGCTATATACATGTCTGTAACAGTTGCATTTTGATATCCTGTAGGCAAAATGCAGTAGATAACATCAGAGAAAAAAATTATATTTATGAATAAAGCAAGAAATTCTTTTTGATGTCCTCCAACGTCGGAATCCAGTTTTTAAATTTTTGATTGCAGCACACGTAACACACTCAAAGCGCGTTCGAATTATTGTATGGAAATATGACATGTACATGTGATAACACTCCTGGAGAACCATATGTGATAACAGGAGGACCCCCCACGTGATATCCCAGGTTATTACCCACTCTGGAACACCTGTATCGAACGTTATCAAGGATCAGGAATGACATGTATGTATGTATACCTCATATCATCATCATCATGTATACCTCATATAACTAACCTTTCAATGATATATAACAAGATAAGATTATTCCTTAACCACTAGTACTTGCCCCCTTGATTTGTCTTGTTAATGTTTACCCCACAGCCAATATCTGAGCTCACCGTACCCCTTCAGAAATGGGCTATAATGGAGCATTATCGCTTTGCCGGTCCACTTTAAGTCCTAAATTGCAGGTCCAGATGGTGTTGGTAGAGTACTGCTAATGGGTATGATTACTCAAGTCTACAGCAAAGTACTGATACCGAGGACCTTATAATATAACGTCCTTGCTGATACATGCGTACAACGATGCTGCAATATCCTATTCCCCATCTGATCATGTTTCTACTACGCTGGTCTATTTTTTGACAGAATACTGACAAGGAGGTTCACCTTTATCAAGGGTACTGTTCTTCAAAGCTATAACTCAAGATCTGTATGGTGTGCGTTGTATATTTCCTGGCATGTTTAACGAATTACTGACGTCACGTACCGGTATCCACAAGATCATATCACGTGTTGGTAGACTAGGTGTGCTAATTGGTATGATTACTCAAGTCTACTGCACTTACTGATACCAAGGACCTTGTAATATAACGTCCTTGCTGATACATGCGGAAGGTCACGTACAATCATGATGCAATATCCTTTCTGTCATTCCCAATCTGATCATGTTTCTTCTACAAGATCATGGTAGTCAATCTAGTTTTGACATCATACTGGGAATGAGGTTCCTTTATCAGTGGAACGGTTCTAGCTATATTTCAACATATATCGTCCCTCGGATAGGACATTAAATGGAGGTCCCGTGTCTGGGGAGAGCCACACCCCGGGCACGTTAAAGAACCCGCCACATGTGCGATGGTGCGGTGTGAGCTGTTCAAAACCTGCAGTACCTTGGCCGCACCTGGGGCAATTACTGTCGTATTGAGGTCACCTGAGTGGCGCCGAATGGCAGCTCGCTCCAGACCCTTGCGATTTAGCCCCGCCTATTGTAAGCTCCTCGCAATTCAGCCCCTGGCTGCAAAGAGTGAGTAGTCAGCTCACCCAATGACAAGATATGGACAGTGTGCGTTATAAACTTCCTGGCACGTTTGACCAATTTCGAATGTTACGTATTTACAAGATCAATTCAGATCTTGTTGTTGTTTCTCGCAAGTTTTATTACTACCAACGCAGATGAGCTTGAATCAGGGGTCTAGCCAGCGTCCGTTTTTCCGTCAATTGACTGAAATTTGCTGCGTCTGACGGAAAAATTTTAAAACCAATTCGTCAATCTTGACGGACAAAAATCCTTGGTGGAAGCTACAGGCGGCTTGGGGACGCCGTCCACGGCCGTAAAAGCCACACACTGTTTTGCTATTGTTATGATTGTTGACAATGTGTGTCGGTGCCCTTTCGCATACGATAATCTCATTAAAACCTGTTTGTCAAGGTCTCAGTTCAGTCCTTCTAATTAATTTTCACGGTTTTCGCGACGATTGTAATTGGCTGACGGAAAAAAAATTTCGAGCTGGCTAAAGCCCTATTCAAGGTCCTTTGATGAACTTGATGTATGACTTTGGTAGTTGTAGGCATATTGAGGTCTGAAGAAACATGGCAATTTGGGGGCCCCTGTAATACCCCTAGCAGCTCTTTCAGGTACTACAGTACAGGTTGACACCCCCTTCCTGAAGTTAGTGTGGTATAATCCAATGTTATTTCATCCAGTAATAGTTGTTTCATCCGGTCTCGAGTCAAAAAAAAGGTACATACAGCCTGTTTGCCTGGAAGGTCAGTAGCCATTTACATAATTTGATAAAGCTGCAAAACTCACAGACGTGTCAAATGTTGATTTCTTATTATGAAGTTCTTTATTAAGGTAATAACATGTTGATTACCAGTGGGCCACGAATTCAAATTAAAATCATCTTTGAGTGACAGTTTGTATGAAGATGCCCCGGGTTGCTAATATATGTTTCATCTATCTGTCAACTATTCTTTTGTTGAGACCTGTACTGAACCCAATGGGTATATGTATATATACAATAAAGGCCTTCATGCTTTCATTCACTATTGAGTTAACATTGTAATTGCTCACAGCGTGAGTCTATGTACATGTAATTATGTTCACTTCTCAGCTTTTATTGAAGCTTTAGGGCTTTGAAAATCTACATGCCATTTTGAAAATCATGCTGACATATCTTGATTAGATGTATTTCTCCCTTGGCAGGTGTACACTTGAGATTATTGATAAATTTAAGTTGAATGAACTTTTCAGGATACATGTAATTTGCAAAATTCAGATTCGGCAAACACATGGTCAATTCTGAAACATAATTTTAAGCAATGTATGTAAAATCTAGACTTAATCGTAGCTACAAAATTTTTCCTTAGAGTTTGACTTTTCAGGAAGACTTTTTATCTTTTCCGTGTCACTCACAGTACATTCAATTAAGTTTGTTAAAGCATTGCTGCATACATCTTTGGAAATGCCTTAGCAGCATATAACATCTCTCCCTCCTTGTGTTTTTATTGTGCAAACAAATCGTAACTCGTAGGACATAAGTACATGTACGTGCTTGCAGTCACGTCAGAACTCTGGTATGCCCGATTTGTCATACGCGAAATACCAAGATGAATTGCTCTGACATGAACATTCTCATCTCTTCTTAAAAGCACAGTTATTAAACCCCAATAGGGTCATAACAGTAGACATGTACTAAGTGGGGTATGAATCAGCTATGGTACATTATTTTGCTATCTCTTTGCCCTTATTTTATACTATACATTACAAAATGTATTGGTTGCACCTTCCAGGATCTTGCTGTACTAATAAGTAGTACAGGAAGGGCAGAAAGTAGAGTGTTGTTTAGGAGGCATAGTGTAGCTGATCATAATTAGCATGATATCTTAAATGTTTTACCATGCAAGAACATATGCGCAAATCATGATCCTAAAATTCGAGATTCTGAAATATTTTTGTAAGACTTGGAGTCATCTGTGAACAATTTCATCGGCTTCATTAATTACTTTACATGAATAACAAAGTTCTTTATTGACTACAACATGTTTTACAAGAGACGACATTTTGATGACCATCTGTCATCTTCTTTAGGGCAAAAATGACTGGTTCACTTTGTGCTGCAGCTCGGTGTCATTGTTAGTAGTGCAATCCCAAATGTAAAATACTGTCGCATGTACATAGTTATTGTTAAGCAACAATGAGATAATGCGAGTTACATAAAAAGAATCATATGTCCTTTTTTATGATGATCCATGAGTCATACTTGAAGTGATTGAAAGATTTTATGTTCATTGATTACTTATTTTTCCATGATGACTTATTTTAAATATTTTCCAGAATAAGCAGTCCAGCCTGACCCACTGGCACCCTGTTCTGGGGTGGTTCTCCCAGAGAATAAACCCCACCCTGAACGAGGCCATGCCGAACGTGGTAAAGCAGCTGCAGCTCCTCTGGGCCAGGAACATGGTGAAACAGCTCTTTAGTGAGGTCCTCAGATTCAAACCGATGGCAGGTAAGCAAAACTCACAAAACCTACACAACTGTGTAATACTAAAATAGTACACTACCGGATAAACAATGTAGAACCGCTTACCGCTTACCGGTCCCTAGGGGTGGTCGTGGGGGCACTTTGGTGCTGAGCACACTGGCTCCCTCCATCTCTCCATGTAGAACCATTAAAAAAATTAATATAGTCTAGAAATGTATACAACAGGGCTCTAGCCAGCGTCCGTTTTTCCGTCAATTGACGGAAATTTGCTGCGTGTGACGGAAAATTTTTTAAACCAATCCGTCAACCTTGACGGACAAAACTTCTTGGTGGAAGCTACAGGCAGCTTTGGGACGCTGTCCACTGTCGTAAAAGCCACACACTGTTTGTTTTGCTATTGTTATGATTGTTGACAATGTGTGTCGACGCGCCCTTTCGCATATGATAATCTCATTAAAAACCCGTTTTTCAAGGTCTCCGTTCCGTCTGTCTAACTTGATTTTCGCGGTTTTCGCCACAATGGGAATTAGTTGACGGAAAAAAATTTCGAGCTGGCTAGAGCCCTGGTATACAAATTTAATTTGATTTCATCAATTTGTTTGTGCCATGATCTTAATATTCCATAATTTTATCCTTCTAAATAAAAATACAATACTCATTACAATAGTCATTTACAGAGACACAGGAATAAATATTATCATGCTGAGAAATAACTGAATCGGATTCATTTTGTATGGATTTTGTATTACTTGTCGTACTGCAATATTTCCTTTTTTTATTAAATTATAAAATTTAAGAGGAGATATAATTGTTTTCAGTCTATGTGTCTGACTATTTGTCCCGGTGCAACTTTGCAGTTCTTTAAACTTTGCAGAAATGCCCAAAAATTAATGTGATTCAGAAAGTGATGTAACTGGAGACTGGGATTGAGGATTGGAAGATTGGTTTGGCCTGGGTCCAAAGTTGGTGCTACAAGCTTGGTCTTGTGCTGAACTCACTGTCCTGCAGAAAGACAGGAAAATGCACAGACAAAATTAGTGAGAAATTCACAAAACTCAAGGAGGTATGACATTTCTTATTGGATTTTTTTAATTTGCAGGAACTCCTACAAGTGAGACCCCAGAGACGGCCCCTGTGAAAAAAGCCTTTAAGAAAGCTCTACAGAAGTCTTCAGTCAAGCTGAAGGAGATGCGCAGCTCTGGGGGGAGAAAGCTGGACTCACCTGAAGTCCTGTCGGTGTGCCACGTGTGTGTTCTCTACCAGTCCTGTCTCAAAACACTTACACAACTCAAACTGGACATACTTACTGGTAAGTACAGGTCGGTGTGCCACGTGTGTGTTCTCTACCAGTCCTGTCTCAAAACTCTCACACAACTCAAACTGGACATACTTACTGGTAAGTACAGGTCGGTGTGCCACGTGTGTGTTCTCTACCAGTCCTGTCTCAAAACACTTACACAACTCAAACTGGACATACTTACTGGTAAGTACAGGTCGGTGTGCCACGTGTGTGTTCTCTACCAGTCCTGTCTCAAAACTCTCACACAACTCAAACTGGACATACTTACTGGTAAGTACAGGTCGGTGTGCCACATGTGTGTTCTCTACCAGTCCTGTCTCAAAACACTCACACAACTAAAACTGGACATACTTACTGGTAAGTACAGGTCGGTGTGCCACGTGTGTGTTCTCTACCAGTCCTGTCTCAAAACACTTGCACAACTCAAACTGGACATACTTACTGGTAAGTACAGGTCGGTGTGCCACATGTGTGTTCTCTACCAGTCCTGTCTCAAAACACTCACACAACTCAAACTGGACATACTTACTGGTAAGTACAGGTCGGTGTGCCACGTGTGTGTTCTCTACCAGTCCTGTCTCAAAACACTTACACAACTCAAACTGGACATACTTACTGGTAAGTACAGGTCGGTGTGCCACGTGTGTGTTCTCCACCAGTCCTGTCTCAAAGCACTCACACAACTCAAACTGGACATACTTACTGGTAAGTACCGGCAGGCTTAGTGTTAACCTTAAATTTGCTTTGCCAATTTTGAGGAGTGCATATGCTTGTGTTTGTGTGTGTGTCTGTGAATATGATAACTTGAGAAAGCCTTGATAGATTATCAATTTGATATTTGCTATGTGGGTAGGTCTTGATGAGACTTCAAAATGATTAGCTTTTGGGCCCCCTACCGGAGACTTTGTTATTAGGTACAGCAGTGAAATTCATTTTTGATATCACATGTTCTGGACATGCAACATGTATGGTACCGTTATGATTTTTGATTGGAGCATGCAGATAGGAGGCAGAGTAGTTAAAATCTGCATGCTTGGTTTTATTCTAATGCATGAGTACACTACAAGATCAGGAAGAGTTTGAAGGTTCCATGCCTCCGTGAAATACTTTTTCTCAAAGATGTTGTTTAAATGTAGCTAGTATTAATATTGAAAGTTTTAAAAGTTTTGATTGACATTTACATGTAATCCATTGAGTTAGTTTTGGTCACTCTATGGTGCTTGCATGTGACTAACATATGAAAGATCTGTAATACTGTCATTTCTGCAAAAAACACAAAGTTAAGGAAAATGATACTAGTACCTCCCATAAATTAGTAGCCTCTCCCATTGACCCCATGACCCAGAATGTCTGTCATGTGTCATGCATCAACTATTTCTACCCTCTCTGAACACAGTGTCAAGGACAAAACATCCAGCCACGCCCCCCCCCCCCCCCAAAAAAAAACTTGCATACGCACCAGTAATGAAGTAAAGACTGTGAAATTGTCGTGAACTAGTAGTTTAGTGTTATCAAGTGCCTGTAGTTAAGTAATGACTGTCATTTAACATGGTATGGCTTCAATACTATAGAATTCCAGGACCTGTAAAAGAAAAACCTGCCCAAATCCAGACAGAGTGATAATTACTTGGATGTCTTGTAGCTTTAAGCACTCAGAGTATTTAGATCCAGTGTGTTCATGCTGTTGTCTGTCAGTGGTTTATTAAAAAAAAAAAAGTAATACAAATTATTACCTCAGGGGTTCTACCTGCTCTCTTTTCCACATGCTGGGAAAATGTGTGTTTTACTCATTCTCCTCGCTTCATGAAACAAGCTGCTGGCTCAGATAGTGTTAGCTATTCATTCATTAAACTGCATGTGGAGTAAGATTCGTGTGCATTCAGGTGTTAGTTTGCAGAGAAGTCAGTTGTCACACATTGTGCGATTGTTGTGCTACTACTGAAAAAGAGTGATGGATGTCACTCAACACATGTGGAAGTAAATATTTACCTCCATGAAATGTCATGGAGGTTATATTTTACCCTGCGTTTGTGTGTCTGTCTGTCTGTGTGTTTGTGTGTGTGTGTGTAAACAAGATAACTCTAGAACGGCTGGGTGGATTGCTTTCATACTTGGTGTGTTGGTAGTGTGTGATGAAAGCTGGAGATGATTAGATTTTGGGCCCTCTAGCGGCTCCCCTTGGTACTGCAGCGCAACTTCCGGTTTTGCTATCTCGGTGTTCTGAACATGATATGGTCACGATTTTTGAGTGTTAGATAGCTCTTGTGCTCAGGAAGAAATGACATAAGTTTGGGCCCCCTAGCGTCTAGTTTTGGGATAGCAAGGGCGTTTTTGTCAAAAACTTCTGAAGAGGATAACTCAAGAAGGGAACAACGGATTTTCATGATTTTTGGTATGTAGGTACCTTAGACAATGTTGTACACGATAAGATACTAATTATGCAAAATAGGAGTAAATTTGCATAATTATGAGAATATTCTATAATAGCAGTTTTTTCAATGTATCTCTTGTTTCAGACATGCTATGGTCTTGACATTTAGGTGGTAGATAGCTTTTAGTGCCATGACATATTGGGGCAAGTTTCAGCCCCCTAACATTTAATTGTGGAACTGCAGGGGCATATTTGTCAAGACACTTCAAAGAGGATAACTGCAGAAAGGAACGACGGATTGGCATCATTTTAGGCATGTAGGTAGCTTGGGCAAAGATGTTCATAATGATATGCATGTTATGCAAATGAGGACTTAATTTGCATAAATAATGAAGAAATTGTATAATTCGATTGTTTTCAATAACTGGGCTTCAATAAATGTAACACATGTTAATTATGATGGGTGGATTATAAGCAGATACCAAATGGTAATGAGGAACTTATTTGCATAATTTAGGTAAAAATTGCTTAACTGCTTTATGATTAATGATGGGAATTTTATTATTGTGACATGTGTACGTTAGTCAATGGTGAACAATACCATGCATAAATTATGTTAATGAATGTGTCAGTCAATTGCATGATATTTACAAAAGCTCTAAATATTCATGGAGGTATGAGGTCGACGAACTCTAGTTTGTATTCAATTTTTCATCTGATTGTAGAGATTGAATATGCCTTTGAATAAAAAGAGTTGTGCATGCATGAATTCTGCTGTGACAGTCATGGAAAAGGCTGTCATACATATATCTATAGATCCTCATCGGCAGCTGGTTCATAATCGCAGGACAATCTACAAGGAAAGTCACTCTGAGGGTATAGCCAGCGTCTGTCCTTCCGTCCTTTGACAAGATTTTGCTACATGGGACGGACATAAATTTAGCCAATTCCATCCTCTATGATGGACAAAAATCAGCATGTAAAGATTAAAACAGAAGCCATAGGGTCGGTTTGAAACTTTTAGAGGGGGAACATGCTTCCTGAACCCCCTAGTATCACCACGCCCATTCCAAATTCAAAACCCAGGGTATGGAAAAAATGCAGGCTAGCTAGAACACCGATGTGACTGCACTGTAAACAAGACTTTCTCTATGTGTGATTGATGTCACTGAAAATGGTCAATTTTTCCCCCAGGTCTGTGTCTCCAAGAGGACCTGTTGTCCAAGCTGTGGGGTTTCATCGACGAGCTGGGACCGAGCGGTGGACTGAAACTCTTCCTGGAGTCCCTCAACTCCGACACGGAACAGTCGCACCAACTCTTCGCCGTCCTGTCCCTCTCCTGCGACTGCGGCAGCCATATTGTCGCCATCCTAGACGACATGGAACTGTACGAGCAACAGAAGCCGTTCAAGCTCGAAGAGCTGGTGAAGATATCGTCCTTCCTGAACGCGTTCGCGTTCCGACTCCTGTGGGACGGGATTTACGACGGGAAGAACCGACACACCAGCCTGTTCCATTCAGTACACACGTTCCTGATGCTTCTATACGATAGAGACTGTAGGCGGCGGTTTACGACAGCGGGCCATTGGCTGATCAAGGAACTGAAGCCGAGCACGCTGGTGTCCGAACTGGAGAAGGGAAAGCGACGCGCCCTGCTACTACTCCACATGATGCCGCACGTGATCCCGCACAAGGACCGCGTCATCCTGTTCCGAAGGTTCGTGACAGACGAGAAGAAGGCGCTGGGGATCATCGAGAACGAGTGCGCCTCGCCCAAACCGACCCTGATCACGGTACACCGGTCGCGGATGGTGGAGGACGGTTTCCAACAACTGGCCCTGCTGCCACCACAAGCACTCAAGGGGATCATCAGGTGTGAATGCAATGTACCTTATAGCCTAAGAGAGAATATTCCAATAGAAGTATGTATTCCTAAAGCCCCAGTCACACCTTAAAAGAATCGCTCAATAAGGACATTCCATGGCAGTAATTATTTTGATCAATATGCGATTCTTAGGTACAGGCTAATGTTCGCTGGTCACTGTGCCGCATTAGATATGATAAGGATAGAGTTTCTAGCAAAAGATATGTGCAGCCCTCTGTCAATTTCAAAATCAATTGACCTTCTAGTGATATGAAAATATGGTCAAATCTCTAATCTCCAAGCAGATCTTGCGGTGGCATGAAATAGAATCATAAGCTTGGGAAGGAGTATAGCTGGCCAAACTCCTTCCCAAACTTATGACACCTTATGATATCTTATGCAACTGCAAGATCTGCTTGGAAATTACAAATCTCGTCAACTGTGTGACGGGCTTATTGAATCACATTCAACATAAATTTACATGAACAAACAATACCACATACATTATTAATCATAACTGTAATGTATCAATAATCAGGATCACTATATAGCAGCATCTTTCTTTTCTACACAATGGAGATACCAAAGTGAGTACCAAACAATCTGCATATTCAATGAAGAAACGAGACTCTTTGTACACAACCAACATTTTGGTAACTTGACGGTGAACTGACCTTCTTCGGGCAGTTCTGACTGGTAACCATATCTGCATGCAGTGACACCTATTGCTTTAGTGCAATATCAAAAATGTGACTCACTTTGTCTTATTTTCCCTGAACATTTCAGAGTCAAGTTTGTGAACGACTTGGGCCTGGACGAAGCTGGGATCGACCAAGACGGAGTGTTTAAGGAGTTCCTTGAGGAGATCATCAAGCGAGTGTTTGACCCGTCCCTGAACCTGTTTAAGATGACCAGTGGTGAGGAGAGACTGTACCCCTCCCCCACCTCCTACATACAGGAGGACCATCTCACACTGTTCGAGTTTGTGGGGAAGATGCTGGGCAAGGCTGTGTATGAGGTGAGCTGAGTGTGATGTTTTAGGTCAACTTAGAAGGAGTCAAAGAACAGATTACTGGTACTATGTTCAAACAGAAAATCTCAACTTTTGTAGCCATAAGTGAAAAAGCAAAATAACAAAACATTGAAGATCACAAACCTCCCTGAAATATTTAGAGTTTTTGTAAAGTTCATAGATGTTGGTGATCTTCACCTTCCCTTCTCCCGCTATCTTTTTCCATATAGGGTTATTTATTTGGGATAGCTGACTAGTTGTTCGTGTAGTTTACCATACTACGTTCAGGACAGGGATGTCCTCCTGTGATGCTGCAGTACCTGAAAATACTGCAAGGGGGCCCAAAATCACCTTCGGGACCTCCATAACTAAGCACATACCAAAATTCATACAAATCAGTCAGAGGGATCTTCGCTCATAGATGATACAACACACAAGCTTAAACAAATCTTAGCAATACTCTCTGCTGTCAGAGGTGAACCTCCATCCAATAACAGAAAAGTCATGCACTGTTGATGTAGGGAGAAATACAGCAACAATTGCATACAATATCATCCCTATCATTCCTTTCTAGTTAATTCCGTTCTTCTCTATATATTTCTGACAGATTTGTCATTGAGATATTGTCCCATAGAACGCAGAGTACTGTACAAGTGTCAAAGACATAATACAAAGTTGATTGTCTTTTCCAGGGTATTGTTGTTGAGGTCCCCTTTGCCTCCTTCTTCCTGAGCCAAGTGCTGTCCCATCACCACAGCGCCCTCTACAGCTCCATAGATGAACTGCCATCTCTGGACCCAGAGCTCTACAAAAGTCTGACCTTCATCAAACACTACATAGAGGGGGATGTGCGCGACCTTGAGTTGACCTTCTCTTATGCGGAGGATGTCATGGGGAAGGTATGTACTTTGTAAATATTGTTGTTAAGCTACGAAAGGTACGAACTCTTGTTCAGCAATGCAGAAGCATTAGTTGAAAAAAGATATAATAGTACACTGACACAAGCTTCTATTCTTTGATGACGAACTCTGTGTTCTGATATTCTGGAATGATCATTCTTTATCTAAAACTTACTGCACCTTTTTGGGGCTTGTTTTTTATGGTAGCATTTTTTTCCCCAATACATATTTAAAGACCTGCAAATTGTTTTAAGTTTTGGTCTATGGTAAGGTGGTCTTTTGGTTATAAGGGTTGTTGACTTGGAATCCAAAGGTACTGGGTTGAAATCCCTAGCAGGCCCCAATGTTGTGCCCTTGGGAAAGGCATTAATCGCCTATTTCCTCACTCAAGTGAAAATTTGGTTAGGGACGTCCAGTCGGACCTGTGTTTAAGAGTCAAACATCAAGCACTTACCAAAAAGAGTATGGATTAATCCTGGTATGAGTGGATCAAACCTAAGGCTTACAGTCTTATCTCAAAAAACTGGTGTGTTGCACCTAAAGGTGGGTACTGGTTATGCAAAAGTGTTATCACTGACTTTTTTCTTATTACTGAACAGGTTGTGACTCATGAGTTAATGCCAGGAGGGCGTGCCATCTCCGTCACCAACGACAACAAGATCGCGTACGTACACCGCGTGGCACACTTCCGCATGCACACCCAAATCCGAGAGCAGACGGCGGCCTTCATCCGAGGCTTCCGCTCCATCATTAGCCCTGATTGGTTGATGATGTTTGCAGCGCCGGAGTTGCAGAAGCTGATATCTGGCGACAACATGGAGATAGACCTAGAAGACCTGAAGTACGTAAAATCGTCTGTCATTGTTAATCATAACTTCTTACCTACCTGTATACCTGATCTTGCCTGACCCTCCTACATTACTGTAAATGTTGAAACATTTGCAGTGGTTTTATTTTTACGAATACTGTAAAAGGGGAAATGCTCATGGGGATTGAATTTAGCGGTAGGCAAAAAAGGAGTGTTTTCTTCGGTTTTGAATCTAAAGTTTAAACAAGGAGAAGATGTACCCAAAAGTTATGTGACGGTTAGCAAAAAACGCCGAAGATAAGATTGCAGCAAACATTTCCTCTTTTGCAGAATGCATGATGAATTACTCTGATACAGAATTATTTCAACTCCAAATTTAACAAAACACTGTAAAGACCTTCTTTTCCTCTCTAATGTGAAATAAGACCTAGCCAAACAAAAGGCCAGTGGTCACTATGGAGGATGGTACTAAGGCTAAATAAGACCACACATGAAAGTAAATGAGTTTACAGAATTAACTCCAACTGTTTTGCCTGTAGGAAATACACCCAGTACTACGGAGGGTTCCACCCAGCCCATAGAGTGGTCATCTGGCTGTGGGACATTCTAGCCAAGGACTTCACCAATGACGAGAGAAAAGCCTTTCTAAAGGTAATGCAACACTTTAGTCAAATGCTAAAGAACTGTGTTTTTTTGTGTGTAAAAGTAAACATATGTTGAATTCTGTCAATGTTGCCTATTTGAAAAGAATTATTTTGACATCAAGAAAGAAGATAATATGCTGAATACTCAAGCAATTGGATAGAATTTCAGAAATCTGATTGTTAATTCTGATCATCTCCTACTGTTTCCTAAATCATATCCAGTTGCTCAATGAGTACCAACTGGTATTTTTTTCTGGATTGTCTAAGGCCAAACTGATCAATGGTCAGAGCATGGGGGCAAAGTGCTCTTGTTCTCCTTTTTTAAACAAGAATTGCAACAAGAAAATATTGAAATGGCAATAGTTGTCTCTTACAGTCTTACTGGAGGTGAATATAAGACAAACCAAGCCATGGAAAAAAATGGTCTCTGGTCCTGTGGTTTAGCGGCATTTTTTGGTGGATTTTTGTTTTTTTTCATCTTTGCACAATAGTTTTGGAGTCTCAAGAGGATGTCATCCATAGAATTAAGTCAGTGTGTCCTAATCTTTATCAACAAAGAAGACAATATACTAGGTACAGTTTTCTGAATAATCAATGTTTTTCCCTATATCGTGTCCCTTCAGTTTGTGACCAGTTGTTCCAAGCCACCTCTGCTGGGGTTTGCCCACCTGGAGCCACCTTTCTGTATCAGGTGTGTGGAGGTGGCTGATGACCAGGACACAGGAGACACTGTCGGTGGGTACCCTAAATCTTAAAGTCTAAAAGCTGCCTTTACATCAGAACAAGGAGGCCAACCTCCTGAGAAGATGCATCGGGCCTGGTGCCGATCTCCGCTTCAAAGCCCTGGGGCCACACATATGTGCAAGCTCTACAGCAGGGGGCTAGTCCACTGGTAGTGTAGTGTGTTTAGCTTCCATGCTCTTCCTCTTAGTAGAGAAAGAAGTATGTACCATTTTTACTTGTCTTTGGTATGATCCAGCTACAGCATCTAGTGTTCCTTTCTGGTCTAGCCTGCTCCACATTACATATAGTGTTATCCTTGAATCTGTACAATCAGCCTATGTCATAATTACATTGTGCAGTAGAGGGCACAAAATGGTAATACAATCTTAGTGCCACTTAAAGTCCTTGAAAATCCTTCTTTTCCTTAAAAACTTTTGCCTGTTCTTGTTATAGTTTTGTTACAATTTAGCCTGTGTTGGCCAGCGACATGAAAGTTGAAACACACATCAGCATAAACAAACTGACCAAAAACAATACCTCAGTTTTCACTGTAGTATATATATATATACCTCAGTTTTATGTATAGTATATGCCAATTTGATGGTAACCAAACAGAACCTGACTTGATGCCACATATTATCTCCTGACTTCTACAGGAAGTGTGTTACGAGGCTTCTTCACCATCAGAAAGAGGGACCCGGTGAACCGCCTCCCCACGTCATCAACCTGTTTCAACCTGCTGAAACTGCCCAACTACCAGAAGAAGAGCACACTGAAGGAGAAGCTACGATACGCCATCAGTATGAACACTGGCTTTGAGCTGTCCTAGGGCTGTTGAGGGGGGATTAGACTAGCTGTAGGGTGTTATAGGGGGGCTCCCAGGGTTGTAGCCAGCCCAAAATCATTTTCCATCCCCTCGATTTTGAATGGCTTTGGAGCAGCATTCCTAGGGGCTCTGGGGGCATGCTCTTAATTAAAATTTTGAATTCTAGACCCCCTGAAATGCTATTTCCTGCATTTTGAGGGTTAAATTTTGCTCAATGAGGACGGAATGGGCAACATTTTTTTTCCGTCCCCAGCTGTAAAACTCCTTTAAAGGACGGAAGGACGGGTGCTGGCTACAACCCTGGGTGCTCCCAACTGCACATGCACAGGAGGGGGAGGGGGGTTAGTATATGCCCCCTTCTCTTTTCCAGTTGTGTCAAAGATTGTATCTCAGTGTTGCTACAATTTCAGCATTGTCCTTGCCAACATAGCTACATTGTACATCGTACTGTGTTGAGAAAACAAATTGTTCTAACCTCGAGTGACACCTTGGGAAGGTAAAAGAAGTTTCTGTCAAAGTATCTCATTGATTTATTGGTGCCTAGGTGGGTGGGTTGATTGTTATCACTTGCTGTCTTAATCTTGGGTTGTGTATAGTATGTACCTTGAAATTCTGGGTTTGTTCACTAGGGGGAGCTATTAGTACATGTGAGTTGCTGGGATACCAGTGCTAGTGGATTTCTCAACATTCAGTTAACAAGGGTATGATAAATGTATGGCCAATGTTTAACATCTTATCTTAATTAAGATTGTATGTATACTAGAAGTGTTACATCAGAAATTTGGTACACAAAGGCAATTATCGATGGCATGACTTTTCGAATTATGAAAATGCTTTAGAAACTCGTAATCCACTGCTGTATTGGAACAAAGGGCATAGTAGTCTAGTGAGGATAACCTTATTTCAGAAATTGTAATGCTGGATTTTTCTCTACATTGCAGTACATGGGAAGGATATGCTTTTTGATGTATTCTGCATGATAGGACATCATGCAATTGCGCAATTAGCCTGGGTGTCATCCTTCTTAGCTTTAACTGTACTTATCGTCTAGTACTATCTTGGTTGCTTCCGTAGCAGAAAAGGCTGGCACCCAGGCTATCAATCAAAAGCAGTGTGATTGTCTTGTCATCTTTTTGACTGTCCAGAAACTGTTCTGACAAAGCCTGGTGTAAAGAAGCTACTTCTGGGCATACTCCTCCAGGCAGTGGCCAATCAGAGACTGTCTACTTAATGACAAAAGAAGTGTTACAGCTTTCTGCTATAAGATTGTTCCTGATTGGTCCAAAGTTATACTTTTGTCTATGTCTTAGATGTGCTGACTATTTTGTGCTGTGTTGCTGTCAAAGGCTTTTCTATAAGATACTATTGATTTATGGAATAAAGCAACGAACTACAAGGCCATTGTCGGCTGCAATGCTTGATTTAAACATACACAAAAGTTTGGTCTTGCTATTGATGCTAGAAGAAGAGGGAGATTTGTCTGTATACCAACCAAATGTAGATAATGTGGTTTAAGGATGTTTGATACTGTAAATGCATTTAAGTTCATGATTTGATTTTGAAAATGGAGCATTTGCGGTGGTTTTGAGTTTACGATAGCGCTATAGGCACACACAGCTATGGTAATGAAAGCACTGGCCTGCCAGTTTGAGACCACCAACTAGTGATTTGACAAGGGTGCTAAAGACGGACTGAATAGTTGCTTCCAACACATCATGACACTGTACAATATACAGTACATACATGCAGGGCTTAGACGTGGATGTAGGTGGTCAGAAGATAGATAAAAAATGTTTGCAATGGTTTTTAATTCATCGTGAATACCTGATGAATACACCATGAAAACTTAGATGCATTTACAGTGTTCCAGACCATATGCCATAGCAATGTACAGCAAAGTCAAATGGGCGTTGTGTACAATAGGGCTGATATGTGTAGGGATGATCCTTGTGTGGATTAGTGATGATGTGTAGTCATAAGGTGAAGCTGCACTTTGTAGAATGTACATGTTGAAGAGTATGACAGTGCTTCTATGGTAATAGCCAATGAATTGTGTATAGATGTTTACTAGTACATATAAATGATATAGCAAATTTAAAAGTCATGTCGACACATATCCAAGATTTTAAGACGGTGTGTATAATTTGATGTGTCTTAGCCCAGGGCTTCAACTTGGACATTTAGACATTGGGACAAGACTGTTTGATTGAGCTCATATTCTGTAATCTCCTAACTCTCTACTGTATCTATCTACTTTCCCTTCCAGTCTGCTGGACAGACAATCTACATGTACATGTAGTGCTAAGATTGTATACATGAGACTTGTAGCAAGTGTCTGTTTGTGCCATGTACTTGTTGAAACATGTTCATAGCATGTTAAGACAACACCAATTTAATTTGTTGGTTCTCGAATTTAAAAAGAACTTGCTGAATTGGAACATGATATTAAATAAGTTCTTCTCATCCAAAGTTTGAAAGGAAATGCCTGCAGTTCAAAAAAAGCCGCTAGGGGGTCACAAACCACAGCACTTACTCTCTGTCCCAAGGGCTATCTACCACTCAAAAATCGCCACCACACACACGCCTAAAACATAACCTTGCCATTCTGGTGAAGGTAAAAAGCAAGAGTACCAGGTTTATGCCTTGAAGCACTCAGTTTTATGGAGAAAGTACAATCATATTGAAGTTTTATTGTCAGCCCTATACTTTGATGACCCCTTGCGATGTTTTTTCACATTAAAATGTTCAAGAACCATGAAAATAAATTGGTGTAAATTTGGAATAATCTGTACATGTAGTGTATCCTTAGGAGTTATGTGTATAGAATCTTGGTCAGGTCCTTCCTGTACATGTGTATACAAGATTTCCAGCTGGACTGGGCTACATTTCCCCATTGTGGATTGTGGACAGTTATGTCTTATGATTCGTATTTTGTAAGAACAATTATGCCAGAAGGACTGTGTATAAGACACTTCTAGTGATCCAGGGGGGACTGCTTGGATGTTATAGTACTCTACAATATGGTCATTGTTGGCATTTGACTGGATTGGCTGTTGTTCCTTTTCTTGCAGAAGTCTAACATAGGTAAGCTTCTTGCTTAGAATTTCACAAGAAATCTCAATAACATTAATAAGTTCCAATAATGAGTGCTGGTATCTACATTGACATGGTTGACATTTGTTGTAAAGAAAGATGTGCTGAATATGAGCAGTTGTGTGTATTCAAATGAAAAATGTAAAACAAACTGAGATGGATGTACTGAGCTAGCTATGGTGACAAATTAATAACTGTCTTGATTTGAAAAAGTATACGTGTTACTGTAAATGTAGTAGCATTGATACTGCTTATGAAGGTAACAACTCTCCAGCTTGATTGACAATGACAGTAATATTAGCATGGATAAATGAAGATCCATTGATCCTATTGCTAGAGGTAAACAGGTAGATTTGGGGCTGTGAGTACACTTACTGAAAGTTTGAAACTGATAGCTTGAAGGGAATTGTATGAACCCAAGTGGAGTGTGAACATTTTTCAGATGTAAAAATTTTGCAACGGTCTTTCTCTGTGAAGTTGTATATTATCAATGTTGAGCTTTAAGGTGCAGAATTTGTTTGTTTAAGTCAAGGACTTGAAAATGACTAGCCTAAAATTCAGCCATGCTATAAACAGGTAGTCAAATCTAACTCCTATGATCTAACACTAACGCATGTATGCCACAGTTAGTGTCTCAAAACTATTAGTAACGTTAAGTTTTTGTATCAGGACTTTTCTTTTGTCTACCTTTCCTCCTTTGATATTTGCTTTGATACTTTGGTCCATTAGGTAAGAAACTAGAATTAGGTGGAGGTATTAGTGGGATGCTCTTTTGCCAGCTTCGTTTTATGTTTGTTTATTATTTTTTTCAGTTACACAGTTACATGTTTGAAGTGCAATATGAGATTGCATACAGAATGCACAAGCATAGCTAACGTTAACAGACTGTGTGACGTGGGATGTACTGAATGATGTGTGCTAAAGGTGGCCGACACTTGGGGCCCCGACTGTGACTTTTTTGTTTAAAGATTGATACAGAAATGCAATCATTTCCAGTTTGCATTTTAGAGTGTGCAAGATTTGTAACATTAGGTGTCTGAATTATGAAAAAAAATGTCTTGGCAAGTAATGTTCTGTAAATAAAAGTAAGGGAAAGTCTGATGGAACTGGAACTGACATGTAAATTCATCCGTTGCACGTCAAGATAAAACTTTGAAATGTTAGTTAACATTAAAAGCATACTTCATTTTTCTTGATAATATTGTATGATTTCACATGATTTGATTATTGTCTTTCCTTAAATTTGTATTACATCTGTTGTTGTGCTGTTATCTTTACAGGAAAGTAGCTACAGATGAAATGAAATCATTGAATGTTATTGTCTCTACAGGTTGTTTGTTATTAAAATGAGAACAATTGAGACAATACTTTATTGTTGTTTTTGTTAGCAAGCAAGTAGCCTGACTAAAATCGCGCCCCTAGCGGCCGGTCCTACGATTGCCGCCGCCCTTCTCGGGGGGAGGGGGTCATTAGGACCAGCCGGTGAGAGCTTGTGTAAACACAGGCTAGCAAGCAAGGAGGCCAACATAATACTGTAAATGCAGAAATGTTTGCGGTGGATTAATGTTCGCAGTTTTCAGGGTGACCACTTCACCGCGAGTTTAAAACCACCGCCAACATTTTTCGATTATGATATTAGATTGCAGTCTATGGTGTTACCGCGAACTTAAATCCACCGCGAAAAGTTCTTTTTCTCGCTACCCCGAAATTAAATCCCCGCGAACTTAAAAACATTTAAGTTACAGTAAGTATAAATCCTTGATACAAGAGGGTCTGCATGTGGGGGTCCCAACAAAACTTTACATTGAATTCAGACAAATTCTTGTAGCCAAGGAACTTTCTCAGTGACATGTGTCAATAAAAAGTCTTATTGTAAAGCAAGTTACTCAAGTCATTGTCCAGAGATTCCCTCTAGTATTTTTAAATTTCCCGCCAAGAGGACATGAGTACACATCCGGCTAAGAAATGTTGCTGTTTTGTAGACATCCGCCAAGCCTTCCGTTTTCAACTTTCAGACACATATCGAAATTATCATCAACAATTGTCCAATATTGCTTCTTTATGGCAATTGGGAATATAATGATTGTTAGAATATCATTTTGCTTCAACAATTGACATGTTGGGTTGGAACTATTTTCAGCGGAATGATAGCACCGGAAGTGAGCACACGGCCGGTGCAGACGAATTTTGGAAAGTTGGAAGCGCGCCATGTTTGACGTTTTCCTGTCGCAGCACATAGCGACTCTCGCAATAACCGAATATTCTTCTGTCAAATTCCACCGAAAGATGGCTTATTCCTGAGTTATAAACTAAAGAACTCAATCTTCAGAGTATTATTTGTCTATTTCAACGGTTTCTGGGAGTAAAAAAGGCTTTTACTGGGTGAAAAACATTCGATACCGGGGAGTGGAAAGGGAAGACGTGCAGTTATTTTTTGAAGGTAAGAACACGTTCTGTTTTTGTCAAAACTAAATGATGAACAATTGTGCTACCAAAAAGACATATGAAGATTTTGAATTAGCCGGGAATGCCGTCCGATAAAGTGCTACAATATCTTTACGTTCGTTAATTCAGAAATAAACTAGATAGGAATTTTCAAGATGGCCGCCCAGTGCTGGAGATAACTTTTAGCGACGATTTTTATTTTGTGACAAGTACGTAAACTGTCATACGTACATTCTAGTAAGAGTAATGGTCAATTACGCACAGATAAATATGGATATCTTGTAAATATATTATTGATTCAGTCAAGGTTATGCCGGCCAAACAAGAAATTGTCCATGTTGCTCCCGGAACATTTAAAGATTTACAAATCCATTGGGATTTAAACCTGTGAAAAGTCCCAAGTACTTTAGAATTAGGCATTTTTCTTTTGATAGAAGCGGGCAAAATTAAGAAAGACTCTTGCTGCAGCCATGTCTTATTTTGTCACAGATTTAAATCCCGCCAAGTATAGTTAAGGAATATTTATTTTGATAACATGGCGATGAGGCAGTTTTATGGACCTACAGCACAAAAAGTTGAATCTGGGGCTCCTTGGAGAGCCTGCCTTGGAAGAACGGTACTTCAGAGAACTAAAAGCATTCTGAATGGAGGAATGAATAGGTTTGCTTGGTGCTAATTTTAGTTGCTGCTCAGTCTATTGTTCAAACAATTGATGTTTAGATCTATTGTCGCTGTATGGACACACACTCTCCCCACTACTTATACACACCACAGGTGTAAACATTCACACAATGGCAATTGTATGGCTTCAGCAATGGCCCATATTGTGCAAAAACAACATATTATCACCTTGTAGGATATCAGTGCAGTTTCTCAACTTTCTGTATTGTTTGGTGATAATCAAGGTGCTTTGACATGGAAAAGCTGGTTGTAATAACCAAGGAGGTTGTTCTTTCAACCTCCTTGTAATAACTGAGCTTCACATGCAAATACATAAATGTATAAATAATTCAGACCGTCATTGTCCTTCTTCGTGTGTCATGCAGTAAATGAAGATAAGGACATACATGGGACATATTTTACCAAGCCTCCTGGCCACTTGAATCAGACAAGTGTCAATATTATGTCTTCTAGCAGCAAGGACAAGCCTTACAGTTCCTGTGTTTACATGGGATGGGTTGTCACATGGTCTCTCCTTGGTGGGTGTGGCTCTGTCTTGTGATTGGCAGCTTGGTGAAACAGAGGCTGCCTGAGCCATGTCCTATTATGTATGCAAATGTCAGGCAGCCCCATGCCTGAGGCAGTGCTGGGTTTGTTTGTCTGGTGGCGTCCCTTCTGGTGACCCCCATTGTGCAGACAGCTCTGCTCTGTCACGCTGCACAGGCGTCACTCTTTTAGTTGGTACAATTTCTCCATAGTACCTTCCTGTAAAGAGTGTACTAGACATCCTGTGGAGTACTGTAATACTAGTGTTTGCTGTCAGATTAGCACAAGGACTTTCCCTTTCTAAATGGCAAGTGAAAGTGTTGTGGAGACCACTGGCAGGTCCAGGACTCGAAGTGGAGTCATCTATTCGCCAGGCCGTACTCGACAGAGAATCAGCCAGGGTAGCAGTGGCTACGGATCCAGCTCTTCCTCCAAGAACACTTCTCTCAACACCAGCTATGAGGACCAGCAAAACGTGAAGAACACAAGCTCTTCTTACGAGGCTAGTTTTACACAGAGTTCTTCTCAAGGAGGAGTTGTAATACTAGGAGATGTCACAGCTCGCAGTGGTTCTAACCGGAGCACCAGGAGTGGTGGTTCGGGATCCAGGAAGAGTGCCGGTTTGAGTCTTCAGGGTGGGAGGGCGGCAGCCAAGGAGAGTGTGTCTGTTGTGAAAACGTCCACAACAGTCATCACCACTTCTACTATGACCTCCGAGTCTCAGAACTGGTAAGACTAGATCCTTAGGATTGTGATATTGGCATGGGCCTACATCTATATTATAAACAGACCTGATGTAGCTCTTTTCAAATGTTTAATTCCCTTTGCCTAATCCCTTGAGTCTTGCATGCCTGCTTAGGATGGCCACAAGCCATGCACACCTTCTGTGGTTGCCTGGTTTGCATTATACAGCTACACCTCACTCCCGACCTCTCTTCTTTCTTGTCACAGTGTTGGTAACATGTGATACAGTCAACTGAAGGCACTTAAAAACCCTCCACTCAACACTATTTGTACAGCATTGTTTATCCAGTCAATGTGTATCATTAAGTACAACAGATGTGAGAAAATGATAACTGTGGTTGTTGTCCACCACCCTATATTGACATGCCCTAGGGTATCATCAGCCATTTAAACATTAGGAACTTCATTTGAACCAGTTTTGGGATCACTTCTGTGTCATTTTGTGTTGTCATTTCAAGTTCTCAGTGTACTAAACCGTCTAGAGGTCAGCCATGGTGAAGGCCTTCCCTTAAATAACGCCTTTTCCTGTGACATATGTCAGCAATGTCATCATGGTCTAAATCTGGCAAAACCTCTAGGGGTCTAACAGGGAATAGCAATAGTATCAGCCTGTATAAAAGATAGTGATGTTCATGACCTAGTGATAGTGACATGTATCAACTTGCCGAAGAATTATAATTGGACAGATCTATGTCTTAGCAAGGAGGTTAAAATCTCTGATAGAGGAATTTTTTGTGTACAGAAATTAGAATATTTGAGGCATGTTGTCAAACCTGTTTGTGTACTAGGAGGTAAGCTTGTCTGTAGCGTCCCCTTACTTCCTCTGTAAAATTGTGTGGGTTCTGGAGGGTCCAAAACCCAAAATAACCCTAGGGTTCACTCACTAGGTGAACCCAAGATAACCCGAGCCCTGAGACCGATGAACCCTCTAGAACCCTACTGGACCCACTTCCAGGGTTGAAGTGGGTCCATTTTGGCCGTTTTACCCCACTTTAACCCACTAAGATCGGGTCAAAATGAGTTCCTCAACCCGCCGGAACCCGCCTGGGAACCCACTAGAACCCACCGGCGGGAACCCGGCAGAACCCGCCGGGGATGGCGGTCGTCATGGTAACGAACCCAATAGAACCCGCTTGCGAACCCGGCAGAACCCACCGGCGGCGCGCGGTATGGCGGTTGTCATGGAAACGAACCCAATAGAACCCGCTCGCGAACCCGGCAGAACCCACCGGCGGCGCGCGGTATGGCGGTTGTCATGGAAACGAACCCAATAGAACCCGCTTGCGAACCCGGCAGAACCCACCGGCGGCGCGCGGTATGGCGGTTGTCATGGAAACGAACCCAATAGAACCCGCTTGCGAACCCGGCAGAACCCACCGGCGGCGCGCGGTATGGCGGTTGTCATGGAAACGAACCCAGTAGAACCCGCTCGCGAACCCGGCAGAACCCACCGGCGGCGACCCTGACGGAAGCAAACTGTCTGGTAATTGGGTTCAACGCTGCCGGGAGTCGGGTTATTTTGGGTTGTGGTGGGTTTTGAACTGCCAGGGGAGCGATTTCATTCCACCCAGAACCCTCCGACTTCTACGGTGTTGGGTATCGCAATGCGCAAAACCCGACGCTGGCGAGAAATGGAATGCTCGCTTCTCAGTTAGAGCTGAACGAAGGACTCGGTTGAAAGGCGAGCTGTCTTATTTATGTTATTCCTGAATGAACCATCTCTGTCTTGTGTCATGTCTGTGAGGCTTTATTTGTAAAGGTCGCAAAATAACGGTCCTCTGATGATGTGTAAAATTGTATTAAAATCGGAAGAAATTTGCGCCGCGTAATCTTTCGTGTAAAATTCTAGGAAAAGGGCACAACTCTGGCGCTCTCCGTTACAAACTCAGTCGGACGCTTAAGCTTATTTTAATGAACTAATGGCAGTTTTCTGATATATTCTGAGATCCTCTAGGATCCGAAAACTGCTATCTTCTCAAATGAAGCATGTGTAACGTTTTTGTTTACATTGCCTAACGTTGCCGGCAGCCCTCTCATCAATTTGAAGTGGCACGTGCGTGCGACAGCCACCCCACAGTCGGAGTTTTCTGATAGGCCTACCCTAGAGGGTACGCCCCTTAGAGGGCGGAGTTCATTATCTGAGTCTCTTTGAGCGCTTTCCAGATCCGACTTTGTTTACCGTGATTGACAGTGGAACCATGGGAACCTTACCCCCTGGCCCCAGGAGCGGAAGGCCGTCTTCGTGGTGCATATATTAACCATTACAAGGGATCAACTTTCCCCGGCCTAAAGAACAAACATGCAGATGCGCGATGCATCTCTGCCCTGGTCTGCCTCAGGAAAAAAGTGTGACCATGCCATGCTGGTCCATGCGCTGGAATCTATCACAAACAATATTGAGAACTTATGTATGTTCATACCTGTTAGCTGGAGTGGTATGGGATTTGTTTGCACACACTGTCACAAGGATTATGTGGGGTTTTCAAACCACAAAAATGGACCTTCTCGGCCGGCTGACTCCCCTAGCGTACGGTGACTCTATTTGTCCAATTTCGACAATTAGACCATCAAACCACGAAGCCTGGTAGAGGCTAGGAGTGTTGAAGGCCTGTCCAAAATGTTCTATAGTAATAATAGTATATCTGCATTTGATATTCGGACGTCTACTGGATTTGAAGAAGAGAGACCGGAGGCATACACACACCTAGGCCAGCTTCATTCCTCTGGCAGCTTTTAATACTTATCTTATGCAACCGTGGGATCTGCTTGGAGATTACCAAAGATAGGCGTAGCGACCCGCTCAGAACGGGGTCAGCGCCCCTCCGTGTTGTATATTTTGTTGTGTAAGGCCATCTGGCCATGTTGATTACATTACATGGATGACATCATCTGGGAACTCTAACACTGCCGCGAGCAAAAAACGTTTGGCCAAAGAAAAGCTGCTTTCATTATGAAATCTAAGTGGTCAGGAAGGCTGGACAAATAAATAAAACGCAGAGTATGGTATGTAACTGAATAATGTCCAACCGACACCTGCAATAACGTTTGTGACAAGGCTGATCAGATAGATGGTCACCGTTGATTCTAAGTAAAGACTGCAATTAACATGCTAAAGATAAAAGATTAAAAATCATACTCATGATACTGTACAAATCGTGCCAAGCTAAAATGATTAGGAGTCCTCGGAAAGACAACGCAAATTGAAACATGTGAGAGTATCTCCTTATCATAGGTTAAAGTACAGGACGACTATAGATTCTAATTCTAAACAAGTACTTTCTCTACTTTCACTTTCATGTACAATTGTCTTTCTGAGTCGATCAGAAATTATAATCCCTAGTCCCGCCGCGTAAAACTTCTCCCGACCGGTTTCGAAATACTACCCTGCGGCGGAACTCACTTCCGAAGAGAGCCTGGCCAAGCTACAATAGACTGCATACAAGGACACCAGAAAGTTTAGAGGGTCAAACAAAACTCAGCCTGCTCCTAGGTTTTCTGGTGGGAGGTATCCTACTGGGTCTCCAGGGAGACCGGCGTGCGTACAACCGACATGATATGCTTGGGACCGTTTACTCCCGAAATACTTTGCCTTACTATACAGCTCAACCACTCCAGAGCACAGACCACGCACGGTATACAACTGTTGCGCATGCCAACATCTATCCGTATTGCGACATTTATAAGAAAAAAATGGATTGCTGGTACTGGAAAAGTCGTGCTTATGTTAGTAAAATCAAACAAAAGCACTGCGTGCATTCAATCACAGCCGTGGACAGAATTTTGGCAGGGCGATATTGGTGCATCACTAACTTCGTTTTGAGACAGAGTGTTTGAAAGTAATAATAAGAGAAATGAGAGAGCGAGAGAGACAAAAACTTGTAAGTTTGACATGAATGAATTGAGGATTTTGTGATATCTGCAGCGGCTGATAATTTCTTTCGGTTTGTACGGTTGGAAATAAAATCACTGATCTTGTCTCCCCAGAAAAAGCCGGATCGGGCATTTCAACTAGCCTCCACCAGGCCTTCGAATTCCTGCGGGGTACAGGGAGCGTAGAACGGAAAAAAAATCGGGAAATTGGCCAAGGGAGTCAGTGCATGCTTTATGTTCCCTCCGGAGTGGCTACGCGACCGGCCAAACCCTCTAGTAGCAAAATCTATCGCGTGATAGATATTTTTTGAGATCCGGCTGGGGTCTGGTATTCAGGCTAGTAGCAAAACTCCCCTGGTGTGTAGTAGCCAGCGTGAGTCTGGTAGAGACTTCTTGGCCACTCCGGGCCACACCAGGCCAAGGGAAAATGCTTCCCAGATGTTCACTAGCCATCGAGGCGTTCTGGTCCCTGGGCCAGAAAAAATACACTTTGAGCAGAAAAAAAAACAGAAATCACCAAGTCAATGTATCCCATGATGTGGTACATATCACTCTCTATTCTATTAAGAGAAGACAAAGTAAAAAGTCTGCCTTCTTGTATTCTTTCTATGTTTTAAGAATTCTGATGAGCCTTGGCAACACATCTACTCGGTGGTAAGAAATCATCGTGCAGCGGGGCCGGAGGAGGGGGCATTAGGGACCGTTCCTAATGTTTCCTCGTATCCTTGGGAAATAATTATTTGGCGATTCAAACTGATTCCAAGCTCCATCTCCTTAACAATTAGTCAACAAGAAGTTTGCAAAGACTCAGACTACCCCAATGTTCGGACGACGGACAAACTTTCACGAAGTCCAATAGTCCTGGCCGGGCTCAACCTCTGACGTCGTCCTCAGAATTTACATTCATGATTCTCCCCCAAGACCAGGACCTCGCAGATACTGTACTCACATATCTGAAGCTGCTCTTTCCCAAAGATGGCCTTTAGGGGATCAACTAAAATGAAACTATTCACCGAACGAACATGGGAGCAAATTCTTTTGTTTCAAAAATGAAGATGGTCTTCTGAAGATGATAAACTACACATTTTGGCCAAATAAATCTAACTAGCTGTGTGCCGTCCCCCTCCGACAAGCAAACCCCCCGGGTAGGGTCAGATAGATAAAAACTCGGGGTTCTATTAGAAACGATCTCCGGAGGCTGAGCGCTAAGTTCTTAAACATCAGTAGCATATCATTTTCAACGAAAAACAAGCAAGTGACTGTGCTGCCAACAAAATGAGCACCACAATTTAAATTCAAGTGTATATATTTTCTCACCCCCCCCCCCTCCCCAGCCTACAGACTAGACCGTTAGATCCATGAAAAAATATTAGGCAATAGAGTGTCATTTTGATCAAGCTATTGTTTCAGCAACATAAAAGAGGATATCTTACCTCATTTAACTAGCAGGGACGTGTGTGGTAGCACCGGAGTGGGTCCATAATTCCTGGAGGGCAGTGAGTGACCGCCAAAAATCAGTCCCTCAATTTGGCAGATAACATGGTTCATCCTAGAGAATCCCGGGCATCCCAGTAATATCCTGAATCTGGATGATCCCGTTCCCACAACATGTCCGCAACAATAATCCACAGTCAGAACGCGACGATACAGGCCTGATAATTGAAGAAAACGGTAGAAACGGGCCACCATCTTTCAAATGATTTTGTATAAACCGCCGAGTGCAGTCACATGACTGTTGGCATACCAATCTCTGTGGGGGATTTTCCGGGTCTGGGGTCCGGGTGTCTCCAGTCATGCCAGTCGGTGGTGGAGTGCAGGAGGGACAGGGCAGGCCCCTGAGCCTGTTATCTGATCTGATCATCTCCAAGCAGACGTTTCGGTCGGGGGCAACAGATTTATAAATCAAAGTTGGAGGCGTTTTGGAGTATTTCTATCGATATCAATGTTGACCTGCTGGAACAGCGGGTCGTCCTAATCCTAGACGCTGAACTTCAAACTTTCAACATTGAAAGTCTAGAATAAAAGACGCTACTTTAAAACTGTTTTCAGTTTTGTATAAGGCGTATTGTAACCTCTAGAACAAATTCAACTCTTTGATAACTCTAGAACGAAAGACGACATTCTACAGTCGCAGCTCTAAACATCTGTGATCATCCCGACAAGACTCAAAGGTATATAGATCTCTGTTTAGTCAAAAGTTCTATGTTTTTTATGGCAGCGGGGCCTTTGAATCGTGAAATTATCACATGCATAAATTGCAATTGATGACCTACATTTCTTGAAATTTTAGTTTAAAAAGACATTGTTCTGATGGAAGATGAAGAACCCTGTCGGAGTGGACCTGAGAAGCTTCACAATTACATTAGGTATTGCAAAGATAAGTGGAATACATTTCATGCCTTCTACACACTGAAACAGTATTCAACACATTTCGACGTGACGTATTAAAGCTTAGAAAAAAAATGTGTTACGACTAAAACGTGTGAACGCCCTAAAACGGATGATAACCGGCGGCGCGACGACCGTCAATCGTGTGTAAATTACGGTAGAAAATTTCCAGTGCATCGATTTGAATACGGTTTATAATACTCAAGCAACAATGATGTTTCACGTTTTCGTAGACGTCCTTCAGCCCTCGAAGTCATAGCGCAAATTGAAATATACAAATACGGCACCTGAAGTTATGGTACCGTTGTACCACATGTCTTACAGCTTCTGTCTATTTCTACAAAACGTCCTCCAAATGTTCCTTTTGGGACCTCCTGTTATATAACAAACCTCTAAAAGACACGGCTGTACATTCATCTGGTGATAATGCAGAAACGCAAACTTTTTTGCAACACCCCAGCGTATGAACTGGTAACAACGCTCATTATGCTCATTATTTGTACTTTGAAAGCAAACAGGGATGTTGCGAATCAGTATGGCATCCGACAAATCTTCTAGTGCATATCTAGTTTAATTACGTCAATGACAATACTAGTAACCATGAGCCACTGTGCATTATCCTGATACCAGTGGCAACCCCTGTTACAATCGCTGTACAACCGGATGGTTTGACTTTCTGAAAACCTTCGTCGATCGCGATCTCATGAGTGTTGACGGACGTTTGGCCGTTGCTAAGAGTAACTACTCTCCGAGCAGAGGTCTAGGTTTTGTCACAGCAAGATAAAATACAAAATAGAAAGCCCGATAAAAACGACTAAAAAAGACGTTAAAAACCAGCCGGAGCCTAACCTCTGTTTGGAGAGTAAGAGTAACGATAATATTGACTTGTCGAAATTTTCTAAGATACCATAGGCAAGCACCACGGTTCAGCTCCATCCTCGATGTGCAAATGTCGGGGTGAAATGTTGAGAGAGAATTCAGAGTGTTTCTATGGATTTCTCAAGAACGGAGTCCACACCTTATGGACGATGCCTAGGACAGCATGTGAAGTGTCTGGAGCGGTTCACGCTTGCAAACATGCTTTGCTTTGCATTTTTTTAAACTGTAGCGGAAAATTTGGTTGGATTTAACGAACGAAGGGCGGGGAATGGAAACAATTCAGGTCGCTTTTTGAAAAAATACAAAATCGTTGGCACTATTCATGACTGGGTACAAGGCATTAACACGGTTAAGTAACGCCCATTAAGACATTTACAACCTCATAGAACAAACAGAGACGATGTCTTCTATCGGCATCCGTCCATGATAGTTTCCCGGGCCAGCTCTTGCCGTCATGACGAGTACGACAATTTCATTATCGGCGCTTCTTGTTCAGACCTCACACTGTATTCACAGACCTAGACATTTATATTGATAATGTCATGAAATTTGAGAAACAAGTTCTTCTCGCCGTTTTTCTTTCACACGGTAAGATACCTCCTCTTGCCATGCGTTTCTTTCCTCTCTGTAGAAAGCTTTTCCTCTCATTTTTATACCCTCTTTGGCGTGCCATAAACCGGCGGGAAACTAACCAATTATGAAATTTCATGTCATGTCGCCCTACTTGCTCTCATTCAGCTCCGCTTGCGCATGCTTTCGAAGAGAGTTGGAAATATATGATTCTAGAACACAAACCAAGCTTTATCCTTGTCCTCTCTTAACTACATTTGTAACCTAATTCACGACCTTCCACGACCGCTGGCGTTTTATTATCGTGTCTGCATTCTCCCAAATCCGTTTTTTGTACGGAGTCGGTACTTACCACTTACGGATCCCAAAATTTACCCACGTTTTTGCACGTAAATGGCACACAGTTTCAAGTACGGCGGGTGTCACTGGCTTTATGCAAGCAGTCCAGCATTGGTGTGATCAATTATAAACAAAGCTATCAGTCCGTATCTCTGAGCTTAAAACCGTTTTCAAACAATGTCTTGCGTTCAAAGTTATGTAGTAGGCATCCTTACATCTTCTCAGATGCAAAACCCAAAACAGTTAAGAGTGTTCACAATTTCTCCCCAGGTTTGGAGCTAGGGATTAGGTAGGGCCTGGTTAAGGGTCTGGTTAATAATGCCATTTGTGCATTGTAAAACGAGATTCATCGTTCAAATGTCTTACTTGGCACGTTGAACAAGTGACACATGGATAAAATCCAACACGATTTATGTCAACTTAATGATGAACGAAGCCCGGCTATACCTACCAAAAGGCAAGGCGGCCAACAGGTGGTCACAGAGCTATCGTGCCTTCTATCCACCAAAATGACGATTTCACATGTCAAATTGCGTCTTATGAGATATCAAATGTTTAAGCTATTCACAATTGCTGAAAAGTACAAATAATGTCGTTACCTGTTGATTCGAACATGATAGAACTGCACATTTGAGTGTCGCCATGATGTGAGTTTAGTTATATGTTTGTCTTACTTTCACATAGTAACCCAGTTAGCTTAACTCGTACGTGAATTTAGCTAGCTTGGGATGTCAAATGACGACTTTATTCAGTCATGAATACAGCAGCTGGATTAGAAAGAAATCCGACTCTATGACATCGATCGATATCGAACACATTCTGGTCTCGCGCCGTCATCAAAACGCGTTCTAATGGCTGCTTTCTGCAGAGACGATTCGGAGTTAATTTCAACCACGGTACGGTGGAATTACGCCATTCTTTCTAAAACGCGAACAAAGTGGCATTTGTGAACGAAATTTTCTGTAAAGTAGCTTCGTAATATGACCTACCTGTGCTATTGATAGCTCTGATCTTTCTTTATTCCCCGAAATAACAGTCGAATAAACTGTCTTCAATTTTCACAAAGCGCAAAAGTGCATCATTTTTAAAAACTCTGATAGCGTATAATACTGTGTTACTTGGAATGAAATCAGTTGTTAGATACCCTACACATTTTCATTCTTTTTTGTTGATATGTCAATTATGTCAATATTACGTGTGAATCCTGTAATGTGCAACATATACCCAAGGTGCAGAAACACCTACGCTTGGCAGAATGGGCGTCTTTTTCCATCATATAAAAGACATTTTACACATCGACTGGCCTACTTTGCAATACACCGTACGCTGTGAAAATACACATATCATAAGAAAATCCCCTTTCCGTATCTTCAAGAGATTCACTCGCCCACTGTGCGTCAACACAAAAAGTGCGTCAACTCAAGGTTACTCTACAGATATACAAAAAGTAATCCTTTCTCTCAAAAGAGCAAAATATGCATACATAGTTTCAGAAAATTATTGCGCACCCAAAAAAGTTTGTCCGAAGGAAATCGGACATTGTATCGCGATATCTGAATTTTGGGGTCAAAAACCGTGTTTTTGGCTCAGAAGAGCAAAATAAGCATTTTTGATAGAAAATGTGCATACATAGTTTCAGAAAATTATTGCGCACCCAAAAAAGTTTGTCCGAAGGAAATCGGACATTGTATCGCGATATCTGAATTTTGGGGTCAAAAACCGTGTTTTTGGCTCAGAAGAGCAAAATAAGCATTTTTGATAGAAATTGTGCATACATAGTTTCAGAAAATTATTGCGCACCCAAAAAAGTTTGTCCGAAGGAAATCGGACATTGTATCGCGATATCTGAATTTTGAGGTAAAAAAACGTGTTTTTGGCTCAGAAGAGCAAAATAAGCATTTTTGATAGAAAATGTGCATACATAGTTTCAGAAAATTATTGCGCACCCAAAAAAGTTTGTCCGAAGGAAATCGGACATTGTATCGCGATATCTGAATTTTGGGGTCAAAAACCGTGTTTTTGGCTCAGAAGAGCAAAATAAGCATTTTTGATAGAAAATGTGCATACATAGTTTCAGAAAATTATTGCGCACCCAAAAAAGTTTGTCCGAAGGAAATCGGACATTGTATCGCGATATCTGAATTTTGGGGTCAAAAACCGTGTTTTTGGCTCAGAAGAGCAAAATAAGCATTTTTGATAGAAAATGTGCATACATAGTTTCAGAAAATTATTGCGCACCCAAAAAAGTTTGTCCGAAGGAAATCGGACATTGTATCGCGATATCTGAATTTTGGGGTCAAAAACCGTGTTTTTGGCTCAGAAGAGCAAAATAAGCATTTTTGATAGAAAATGTGCATACATAGTTTCAGAAAATTATTGCGCACCCAAAAAAGTTTGTCCGAAGGAAATCGGACATTGTATCGCGATATCTGAATTTTGGGGTCAAAAACCGTGTTTTTGGCTCAGAAGAGCAAAATAAGCATTTTTGATAGAAATTGTGCATACATAGTTTCAGAAAATTATTGCGCACCCAAAAAAGTTTGTCCGAAGGAAATCGGACATTGTATCGCGATATCTGAATTTTGGGGTCAAAAACCGTGTTTTTGGCTCAGAAGAGCAAAATAAGCATTTTGATAGAAAATGTGCATACATAGTTTCAGAAAATTATTGCGCACCCAAAAAAGTTTGTCCGAAGGAAATCGGACATTGTATCGCGATATCTGAATTTTGAGGTCAAAAACCGTGTTTTTGGCTCAGAAGAGCAAAATAAGCATTTTTGATAGAAAATGTGCATACATAGTTTCAGAAAATTATTGCGCACCCAAAAAAGTTTGTCCGAAGGAAATCGGACATTGTATCGCGATATCTGAATTTTGGGGTCAAAAACCGTGTTTTTGGCTCAGAAGAGCAAAATAAGCATTTTTGATAGAAAATGTGCATACATAGTTTCAGAAAATTATTGCGCACCCAAAAAAGTTTGTCCGAAGGAAATCGGACATTGTATCGCGATATCTGAATTTTGGGGTCAAAAACCGTGTTTTTGGCTCAGAAGAGCAAAATAAGCATTTTTGATAGAAAATGTGCATACATAGTTTCAGAAAATTATTGCGCACCCAAAAAAGTTTGTCCGAAGGAAATCGGACATTGTATCGCGATATCTGAATTTTGGGGTCAAAAACCGTGTTTTTGGCTCAGAAGAGCAAAATAAGCATTTTTGATAGAAAATGTGCATACATAGTTTCAGAAAATTATTGCGCACCCAAAAAAGTTTGTCCGAAGGAAATCGGACATTGTATCGCGATATCTGAATTTTGGGGTCAAAAACCGTGTTTTTGGCTCAGAAGAGCAAAATAAGCATTTTTGATAGAAATTGTGCATACATAGTTTCAGAAAATTATTGCGCACCCAAAAAAGTTTGTCCGAAGGAAATCGGACATTGTATCGCGATATCTGAATTTTGGGGTCAAAAACCGTGTTTTTGGCTCTGACAGAAGAGCAAAATAAGCGCAAGCATTTTTGATAGAAAATGTGCATACATAGTTTCAGAAAATTATTGCGCACCCAAAAAAGTTTGTCCGAAGGAAATCGGACATTGTATCGCGATATCTGAATTTTGGGGTCAAAAACCGTGTTTTTGGCTCAGAAGAGCAAAATAAGCATTTTTGATAGAAAATGTGCATACATAGTTTCAGAAAATTATTGCGCACCCAAAAAAGTTTGTCCGAAGGAAATCGGACATTGTATCGCGATATCTGAATTTTGGGGTCAAAAACCGTGTTTTTGGCTCAGAAGAGCAAAATAAGCATTTTTGATAGAAAATGTGCATACATAGTTTCAGAAAATTATTGCGCACCCAAAAAGTTTGTCCGAAGGAAATCGGACATTGTATCGCGATATCTGAATTTTGGGGTCAAAAACCGTGTTTTTGGCTCAGAAGAGCAAAATAAGCATTTTTGATAGAAAATGTGCATACATAGTTTCAGAAAATTATTGCGCACCCAAAAAAGTTTGTCCGAAGGAAATCGGACATTGTATCGCGATATCTGAATTTTGGGGTCAAAAACCGTGTTTTTGGCTCAGAAGAGCAAAATAAGCATTTTTGATAGAAAATGTGCATACATAGTTTCAGAAAATTATTGCGCACCCAAAAAAGTTTGTCCGAAGGAAATCGGACATTGTATCGCGATATCTGAATTTTGAGGTAAAAAAACGTGTTTTTGGCTCAGAAGAGCAAAATAAGCATTTTTGATAGAAAATGTGCATACATAGTTTCAGAAAATTATTGCGCACCCAAAAAAGTTTGTCCGAAGGAAATCGGACATTGTATTGCGATATCTGAATTTTGAGGTAAAAAACCGTGTTTTTGGCTCAGAAGAGCAAAATAAGCATTTTTGATAGAAAATGTGCATACACAGTTTCAGAAAATTATTGCGCACCCAAAAAAGTTTGTCCGAAGGAAATCGGACATTGTATCGCGATATCTGAATTTTGGGGTCAAAAACCGTGTTTTTGGCTCATAAGAGCAAAATAAGCATTTTTGATAGAAAATGTGCATACATAGTTTCAGAAAATTATTGCGCACCCAAAAAAGTTTGTCCGAAGGAAATCGGACATTGTATCGCGATATCTGAATTTTGAGGTAAAAAACCGTGTTTTTGGCTCAGAAGAGCAAAATAAGCATTTTTGATAGAAAATGTGCATACATAGTTTCAGAAAATTATTGCGCACCCAAAAAAGTTTGTCCGAAGGAAATCGGACATTGTATCGCAATATCTGAATTTTGGGGTCAAAAACCGTGTTTT
The DNA here is from genome assembly GCA_019207045.1 of Branchiostoma floridae x Branchiostoma belcheri. NCBI lineage: Eukaryota > Metazoa > Chordata > Leptocardii > Amphioxiformes > Branchiostomatidae > Branchiostoma > Branchiostoma floridae x Branchiostoma belcheri. The sequence goes on along the minus strand of CM033033.1, from coordinate 17,799,070 downwards.
TGGCTCATAAGAGCAAAATAAGCATTTTTGATAGAAAATGTGCATACATAGTTTCAGAAAATTATTGCGCACCCAAAAAAGTTTGTCCGAAGGAAATCGGACATTGTATTGCGATATCTGAATTTTGAGGTAAAAAACCGTGTTTTTGGCTCAGAAGAGCAAAATAAGCATTTTTGATAGAAAATGTGCATACATAGTTTCAGAAAATTATTGCGCACCCAAAAAAGTTTGTCCGAAGGAAATCGGACATTGTATCGCGATATCTGAATTTTGGGGTCAAAAACCGTGTTTTTGGCTCAGAAGAGCAAAATAAGCATTTTTGATAGAAAATGTGCATACATAGTTTCAGAAAATTATTGCGCACCCAAAAAAGTTTGTCCGAAGGAAATCGGACATTGTATCGCGATATCTGAATTTTGGGGTCAAAAACCGTGTTTTTGGCTCAGAAGAGCAAAATAGGCATTTTTGATAGAAAATGTGCATACATAGTTTCAGAAAATTATTGCGCACCCAAAAAAGTTTGTCCGAAGGAAATCGGACATTGTATCGCGATATCTGAATTTTGAGGTAAAAAACCGTGTTTTTGGCTCAGAAGAGCAAAATAAGCATTTTTGATAGAAATTGTGCATACATAGTTTCAGAAAATTATTGCGCACCCAATAACGTTTGTCCGAAGGAAATCGGACATTGTATCGCGATATCTGAATTTTGAGGTAAAAAACCGTGTTTTTGGCTCTGACAGAAGAGCAAAATAAGCGCAAGCATTTTTGATAGAAAATGTGCATACATAGTTTCAGAAAATTATTGCGCACCCAAAAAAGTTTGTCCGAAGGAAATCGGACATTGTATCGCGATATCTGAATTTTGGGGTCAAAAACTGTGTTTTTGGTTCAGAAGAGCAAAATAAGCATTTTTGATAGAAAATGTGCATACATAGTTTCAGAAAATTATTGCGCACCCAAAAAAGTTTGTCCGAAGGAAATCGGACATCGTATCGTGACATCATGAATTTTGATGTAAAAAACCGTGTTTTTGGCTCAGAAGAGCAAAATAAGCATTTTGATAGAAAATGTGCATACATGGTTTCAGAAAATTATTCCGCACCCAAAAACGTTTGTTTGAAGAAAATCGGACATTGTATCGCAATGTCTTTTGGGATGTTTTTGCCTCAGAAGAGCTCATTAAGCATTTTTGTAAGACTGGATGCATGTGTTACCCGTTTTGAATGGAATTCGAAATGTAGTCAGGTACCTGGTCTGTTGAACTCTATTCCTAATCTTTATTGCTACCTGTCAGATAAAGTTGTGACGTTAGTCACGTTACTGTCATAAATCCCTACAAAAACCATATTGAGGACCGACATCACCTGATCATTGGAACAGGTGGTTGTCACTACAGACAGGATGCTTTGAAACAGTGTAAATAGGAAAATATCTTTCTGAACACCAAAATGTGGTAACATTATTCAGTGGTGCCTAGGCCGTCTTTGCGGCGAGGATCGGAGTGAGTGAGAGGCCGTCTTTCCAACAGTATGTCCATACGCCTCTTTCCTTCCAGACGGCGATCGCGCCGCTACCCCGCACCTAGTAGCTGCGACCTGAAGAAAAGCTACGCTAGTGGAATCTAGTGAAGACCCTTCTGCGCTCATTGAGATTAAGGGTCACACGAGTCCATTTGGGTCACTGTCGTCGTCTAGTGGAAAGGGGGCCTTTGCGATTGTTGAACGTTCCTTCACTGACCCTGGGGGATGTTGGCGATCACTGACCGCTTGTCTGGAGATCGATACGAGAGGTGATCAATAAGTTCGTGGCATCGCCCAGATATAAGGTGCACAACTAAAATCTTGGGGCATCTTACAATTGTCTACCAAAGTTCAAATCATTACTTTACAGCCGATTCATTTACCTTCAAATGATGCACAACTAGTGGCGCTTTTATGCGTTATTGGTTGGCTTTAAAGACTTCCGAATGTTACATTCATCACTAAAAAGTCGTAAAAATTGCAAAAAAAATGTGTTTTCATATTGCCGTTGTCCAATTGTCTTTTCAATGCGTTTGATTGAAAATGGTTGAAACAACCCACAATTTATTTATCCTAGCGACATCAAGGAACTCAGGGTTCTTCTGACATTGTGATGAAAATCACCGAAATAAGTGAAAATTTAATGATTTCACGTGAGCCTGATTAGCCATGAAAGGTAATATGAAACTGATGGAACTTTCTGAAAAAAAACTCTCAAGGTGCACCGGGGATATATGAATTCCAGCATTGCATACCGGTGAAAGTTTGCGTCATGATTTAAAAGGCAAGCGTGAGCGTAATTTAACATAAAACATCCAAGTTTATAATCTTCACAACAGCTTTTAGCCCTTGTTCTTACGCTGAAAGAACAACTTGTGTCATTAAATGTCAACCCAAGCTCTAAATGATTCTCAACATCTGTGTGGCGTAATATCTTCAGGGTCACGGCTTGGCCCAGAACCCAGAGGTCCTGGCTTCAAATCTTGCCATGTAACGGATATTTGTTGTGCACCTGGGAAAGGCGCTTTACGCGACTTTGCTCACTCCACCCTTGTGTAAAATGGGTACCTGAACTGTCTTCGGTTGGGTAAATAAAATGCGATGGAAGGAGAGGGGTCCGCCATGCCTTTCAATACCGTACCCCAGACATAGTAGGTAACTATCTAACCCCCCTGTCCCAACAACCTCAGAAAGGCTATGGGACTACCTGTAATTACCTTTCCTTCTTAAGGTCCCCTCTCATTGGACGTGGGGCACGCAGATACAGTACCCCCACGGAACCTAGAGGTGCCCCCGCGAAACCTAGAGGTGCCGCAAGCAAACCTAGAGGTGCCGGTTGCAAGCGCGACGTTGTTTGGAAAGTTTAAAAATGACGCAAGTGGCAAGATGCCCCAACGGTGTCCCAACAGAGCCCCAACAATGCCCCCACAGTGACGCCACCACGCCCCAAACAGTATCAAGGATATATTTTTCCTATTTTACCTATTTTACACCAGGAATCAAAAGTAAACATCCTTTTATCACCGAAAAGCTATTTTAGATGCATTTCTAATAACTTTACAGCGGTTTTCGATCCATTTACAGCATTGCGAATTCCACAAAACTTACCTTGTATCCGTATTCAGAGTTAACAAAAAAATACATCTTTTGATTTATCCAATGGAAAGTAGGTCAGTATTTTATACTTAAAACAAAAAAAATAAGTAACTGGTTTATCGAGTAACCTACGGATGTAGAGAAAAAGATTATCGTACAACGTTCAAAAAGAAATCATTTATGTGAGATGATAACGTTTGCTTTTTAGTTTGCGTTATAACGTTACAAGCAGTGTAATCATTGTTGGTAGGCTGCCGCCGATAAGATACAAAATTGCAGTTTTTCGGACCCATGGGCTATATTTTTCTCACTTTTTACAAATATGATAGACTTATCATCAATAGACTGGCAAGCCATCCCCCGACAATGAAAATACTCCGCGTCATACAAAAAAGTATGAAATATGAAACATTTTCATTTTAAAAATTTGCAAAATTGGTCGATAAACATCAAGGAGCTTGATAAACATATAAACATACATCATTACACATAACGTTACATGGTGCAAAACGTTCACATGGAGTCAAATCTGGTATATGGTTCGTGTCTGTTCATTCGGGTCATTTCCTTTACTGTAAAAGTCTTTCAAGGTTATTCATAGCATATGCATCATATACTTCATTATCATAAGGGAAATCTTTTCATTGTAAATCTCATTTTTGGGCATTCTCGTCATTTTAATGTGATTTTTCATAAATTGACAACGCTGCAATTGTCAATAACATGTTCATTTATTGTAGAAACGCAAAAGTGCCGCAACTCAGTGTGAGTGCAAGACAAAATCGGCGAAATTAACACAACAGTGCCGCAGTGAACGAACGCAGCAATGCCGCAAGCGTGCCCCACGTCTAGTGAGAGGGGACCTTTACCTTAACGTTCGTTGAGCGATTTTGCAACCGTGAAGTTGTGGCTGGAACACCGGATTTTGTTAAGGACATAGAATGTACGGAGCCCCGTAAGTAATCGGACAGCACTCAAACTTAAGCGCCGACTGTCAGAGAATTACGAAAATCGGATACCATGGTAATATATAATAGTAATAAATCCCCGGGCTATTAACCTTCGCAGTAGATCTTAGAACGATAGTGCCATCCTATTTAGTTTTCAGCGGGCCCCGTACTCTCCCCCAGCCCCCCAGCTAACTTATACTATAACGTTATAGTTGCATAATATGGAGGACTTTTATTACGAGTTGTTATGTGTTTTTTTATGCACACTGAGTTGATCCTGGGGGCATAGCTGTTTGTCTTGTTGAAAATCTTGCCGACTTAATACAGTAGTGATGATTACGTGGTGGTGATCACACAGGTGGACACTGTAGGAACGGGTAAAAACAATTATGTTGTTAGTTTGTAACTGTTGAAAACTAATTACATTCCAACATTGCTTTTACCCACTGGTTATGTATCTAACAAATTGCTATTCAGTTGTAGACGGGCTCTCTTGCAACATGGATTATAGTGGACCTGCGATGTCGTATTACCAGCCTCCTTCGCAGCCTTTTATGAGCGATAGCGTTAATTTTTCGACGGAGCGCTGATTCGCTATTTTCACTCAACATGTAGGCCATGTTCGTTATACCCGCCTCACATTATATACGATCTTTGGACGTACTTCGCGATCGCAGGAAGGTCGGCTGATTTTAAGATCTTAAGATGGTCTTGCGTATTTTTCGCCCAAAACCTGTTCCCCTCACATATAAGCGAGCCTCGTGCGATCGACGGTGAATAAATCTATGATAATGAACCTCCCATGACCTCTTGTACGCGGACAACGGAATGCAAAACGTTCCTCAAAAAAGGCAAGAGATCAATAAATGTTGCTTATTTTGTTGTCGGAATCTTTTTAACTAATGAGTGGAATGCGCGGGCATAATAGAAATGACACAAGAAAGGAAAGTGTGTCACAAAGCCAGCCTACATACTGCCACAGGGGTCACAATGTTAGAATTACCCTCACATTACCAGAAATTCAATATTTGTAAACAATCGGAAGTCGGGTGAACGTCGCCCGAACGTCGACCGACTGACGGGCGTTCGCCATCCGATCAGTTGCGTTCGATGATTAATAACTATGTCTGTGCTCGCCTATCGGTCTTCAATTGTTGGATTGACGCAAGACTATTGACCGATACCCTTGCGAGGTACGCACGATTTGCACGCACGATCTGCGACTCGGTAACGAGCTCTGCGATCTCGGAGGTCTCCTGCGACTTGTCGCTTATGTTAAGAACATGTTTCGCTGCACCGCGACCGTCGTAAGACTTCTGAAAGCTGCCGGCGATCCCTAAAAGCGCAAGATGATCGTGAGAACACCGGACGTCTTACTCACGAAAATGTCATTTAGAGCTCGTAAACTAGTGATGTGAGGGGGGTATTACGAAGCCATGAAGCGATGTCGTTTAGGGTACTCGTACTATTTGCGATAGAAAGATAATCCTATAATGAGTACCAACATTGCAACATTCATGTTGACGAACAATATCAAGTTGGTATTGTCCTGCGCACAAGTAAAACGTCATGTACTGAAGGAACGTAGGGGAGAGTATTTTTCTTTTTCCTGTCGATGTCCTTGTGACTGATCAATACGAACCGTTACGTAAAAAGAGTAACTGTTAAGGGCTCAGATATCAAAATCCACATGTTAAACCACCCCTAAGGTTTTAGATAAATATCAGACGAACTAAACTCAGTTTAACTAAACTCACTGCTAGGTTACTGGTAGTCATGTCGTCCAACAGGTGGTCTAACTGGTACTGCTCGAAAATCCTTTTAAACATTCAAAATATTGCATTGTACACATCTTATTATCCACAAGGCCAGGCGATGCCAGACGCCATATGAAAGGCAATAAGAACCCTTCATACATTATCAACATTTCCCCTATCATTGCACATCTGACAGAACTGCCGCTTGGTACCATGGCAGTCACAGGAAACGTAGCGCTACCCAATGTCGTCTTATTTGTTCAAAACGCCATTTTCCTTTTAAAAAAGCACCGTCAGAGCCAAATATTTAAGTTAATTTAACCCATGGGGAGAGAGATCAGCTGTACCAAGAACAATGGCGGTATTTAACTTTATCTCTCGCTGTTTAAACGCCGTGCGATCTTGGATCTATTCCTGAGGCGTTTGGTGACTTGTGCCTCGGAGACATACATGTATTGTTGTTCATTCTCTTTATAGTACTAGTACTATCTACGTCAAAGACACAAATACTCCATACAGCTAAGGGCACAAACCGCCGAACGTGGTTTTTGTCCATAGTTTTTTTGGTGGGGAAAGCCACGCCCGCCACTTTTTGTCTGAAAATATGAGGACCTTCGGGACTGACAAGAGCAAGGAGGGAGTACGTCAACGCAAGTCACCCGCACTGTTGACATACACGGTAATAAGTACGTGGTCTGCATGCCGTGAGCGGTTGCCTGCATCATTCGTTGCGCAAGTGGTGAGTTGTACGTGCTTACAACGTACGTTCTCTGTGCGATTGCTACGTTACCGTATGTAGGCCGTACTTACACGTGCTCCGTACGTAAGGTTTCCTTACTCACTATACTCGCTTTGCGGAGCACGTGCGTCGTCCGTACTGACTCGTACTGTGGGTGAAATCGCAGCCCAAACGCAGAGGATGTTCTAAATATAGAATACAACACGGTGTATTCCGTATCACCTGAGGTACCAGCCCGACCGCGGGAAGGATCGCCCGAAGGCCGGAGGGTGATCCGACCCGCGGGAGGGCTGTGACCGAGGGTGATGCGGAATACACCGTGTTGTATTTTATTTATGTCATACTCACCTGAAAAAACAACAACACATGTTTCGATGCGAAATGCACCAGAAGTTGAGAAAATGTTGTGTCCTCGAACAAAAAATTGTAACAACAGCAATTCTAACGTTCGAGTCCGGTACTAGTCGAATTTTCACCAGTGCCACACTCGGCCCGCTAGAAAGAGTTCGATTTACTCGAAGTAAGCCCGTGTGATACAACTTCGAAGTCAGTTTGATACAGAAAATTATCACACGGTCCGAAACACCTGTATCGAACGTTTTCGCGACCCAGGTATGACATAAATGCACTTATCGTGCTACGGCGTGTCTACATGCTCCCAAATCCTTTGGATTCGGTACGATTTCGTAAGGAGGTGGTACTTACCACTTACGGATCTCAAAAGATTACCCACGTTTTTGCACATAAACATCACGCAGTTGCACGTACGGCGGAATTGGCTATTAGCTTTTCCGTATGCAGGCCGTACTTACACGCGCTGCGTACGTACGGCTTCCATACTCACTCTATTCACTGTACGGGGCACGTTCGTCGTCCGTACTGACCCGTAAACAGGTGAAATCCGCAGCGCAGAGAAAGTTCTGCAAGGCGTGTTTGCGTCACGGCTCCCAATCCCGTTAGTCTCCGGACGATTTCGTATAGAGGCGGTACTTACCACTTAAATGGCAATAATATGGATTCCAAATATTGCTCACGTTTTTGTACGTAGACAGCACGGAGTTGCACGTACGTTGGTATGTGCTCTTAACTGAAGTGAATAGTGTAGTCAAATCAAATACGGTCCCCCACACATCTCGTCTCGTCCCAGCAGCTCGGTGCTGCCGCCGCATCATGCTTTCAAGCTGCAGACCAATGACCACCAATGCGTGTAAGACCAGCTACTACGGGCTCTCGTTCTTTCTCCGGACCATCAAAGAGTGCAATGAACTTGAACCTAGTGTGGAGGAGTCCCTCTCCTATTTCAAAACTGAGCTGGGACGGTTTCGCTGCCCTGCGCTGCCCCACGTCCGACCACCCGGGGGACCGGACAAAAGCGGTCCATTTGGACAGGTGGTCACTGAGAAGAGTATCGACTCAAAACATGCCCGATGCAAAGTATAAATGGTTTCCATTGTATTTAATGGCAAGTAGCAAGCACACTGCACGCACGCAAAGAAGCGAGGTCTTTAATGTCAAATACAACACGCACACTGTAAATTGTAAATCTAACCCCAAGCTTTTATCGAGCTTTTATACGATACAGTGTTTTAAAGCTCAAGTATTTGTACACGTATTAACGTTTTAGACAGTAAGGGAACTTTGATGCTGTCTGTTACCATACAAGCCTTTATGTGTCGCTATGTTCTTGATCTGAGATAACTACGGTGCACCTTTCGAATTCGATGCCCGATATTTCCCGATAGCGTACCACGGGTGAATGTACAGTACAGTTGGACAAAAGCACTCACACGTATAGATCTTTCTTAAAAAGGAATGAGCTACACAGATCTTTCTTTAAAAAGTATGAGGCTACATACGTTTCAGCATTCGTTCACTTGATAATGATATAGATTTAAAAAAAACAACTTCTGTAACAACTAAATTCGGATTTTATTACAACGATTTCGGCACAAAATCGCGCTAGTTATCATCAAATATCGATGAAAACCTCAATTTTGAAAATGATGTGGTCGTTATGGGTCCCAATTTGGGCCGGTCGCGTTGACCAGGTGGTCGTTGAGAAAAGGTCGCTTAATGTTTACGTCAATGGGAAATAAAATCGGGACCGAGAAAAAGCGATCGAAATGGCCAGGTGGTCGCTAAGAAGAGGTGGTCGCTCGGGCAGGTTTGACTGTAGTGTAAATGTGTGTGTTGTATCACTAAATTATCACTAAGGAGGAAAGGACTATGATGATGATCACTAAATTACACTTCGGTCCTGGCCTGTCTTGGCACATATCCGCGTCCTTTCCCATTTCTGTCTGCACATGCACCAATATTGGTCATCGCGCAGCTCAGTAATCCACCTTGTACGTGGGCTTCAAGCAGTACCGAAGATAATGATGATGTACCATGGCCAATTTGCTGTACGAGTTTCAGACTTGCGTGGCGCAACGGCAACGGTTTGATCCAGAACCCAATGATTTAAAATCTGAGGTCATGTCACCGATCTTGTGCCCCTGGGAAAAGCACTTAACTCAGTTTACTGATGACTTTCCTAACTTTGCTCAGATGGAAATGAGACCTGCGGTTTGGGACGTCCCTCGGATAGGATGTTAGACTATGCTATAATCATCAACATGATGAAGTAGACAGGGCTAGACAGGAGTGAAGCCGGCCTACGAGTGTGTTTCGCTACCGGGGATGTACACCACTTGGCTGACTACACTCCTTGGCCAGTTTGGTTCTATCTTATGCCATCGTAGGATCTGCTTGGAGATGGCATAGACGAATCGTTTGCAAATTGTGACAAGACAGCATTGAATCATCTAGGTAAACATGTGATTGATTGTAAGTAATGTTATTCAGTTGAGAGGATAACAGACATGTGAAAATCTGAATACAACTCTAAAACGATTCTCAACTTCTCTTCCAACCACAAGACCTTCCGGTGTCGGAATTTTGGAATTGTCTCCAAAGCCTTTTTGTGTCGCAGAACTGTCTGCTTTTCATTGTTACCGGAGAGAATCTGTACTCTCTACAAGCAAATGTAGGCGTATTCACCAGGTGTTTTCTGGATGTGTGAACTTTATTAATAGATTTTCATATTCCCGTCTAGCCCTCCAAACAAGCCCAATTGTCACATCTGCTTGGAGATTACAATAGACAGCGCACTGAAGCCAGGAGGCAAAGCGGTAGAATTCGACAGTGTGAGTCAGTGCCTGGGGAGTATAACATTTTCCTGTTTACATGTTGGACAAATGTTACCTTATGGTGGGACTTATTCACCCGGCAGATTATTCCGTATCATTGCCAGCGTTTTAGTCTGACAGGGACTGAACAAGCTGTACAACACGGCTGTACAGATGGGAGCATTCTCTCCTAAAACACTTTCTTCCTGTTTAGTTTTTGCCTTGCACCCTTGGGACTTGTGTACCCATATGTGACTGGCGGGAAACAGGGAGCTGGCCGGCATGGCCGGGGTTTCAAGCTGTCCTAGTTCACAATCAATGATTCTAATGTAATGCCACAAGACTGGAATTACGACGGCCGATGGACAATGTGACAGAGGAACCAAGATGACGTCGGACTTCTCATGGTCATCTGCGGACAGATTCCCAGCGAAGCCCAAGTGAGATTTTCATTCTTTTGGTTATAGGAGGGAGGGGGAGGACATATTTGTGCGGTGCAGTCCTTGTTGTTGATCCTTGTTGGATTAGAACGCTTCCGTGGACTCTTCCGAGTGGGTGTAGATTATGCTCCCTTACACAACGGCACACGCGTGCACGATCGATAATCATAGAACTTACCGGGTACCTCTACTCAATGCATGGTGTAACAAAACATTTCAATGGTTCAGATATCCCGGCTGGTGGACATGAAGGAAACAGAACATAAGGCCAGGGCCGACAAAATCGCCTAAAACACGTCAAAATACAGCTGGGGCCGAACGTCTGCTTGGAGAGTAGAAATGCAGAAATAGTCCTGCTTGTTGCGTTTAGGAAATTATTCTGAGCGACAGGCTTATTTCCCTTATTTCTGCATAGTCTCTTTCAGAGGCCGGGAGTCGGCCGGCCAGAGGAGTTATTTCCTGACCACGGTCGACTCTCCTAAAGTCCTAGCGTGCTCTATGAAAGTCTATTTGTCCAGTTTCTACTATTTTATAAGACCACCGATCTGCGGGGCCTGGTAGAGGCTATATTTTCTTTGTACACTTTTGAAACATTTTGCAGACGGATAACTTGAACCAAAATGATATAATCCCCTAAATCATGTTTGGATAGTGAGAAATGTCCTTCCCCTATATTCTTCCTTCATATGTGCATGTTTTTCAAATCAAATTCCGAGCCGAAACCACAGAAGCAGGATTAATGGGGCCTCATCATATCCACCACGAATAGAAACGCGCGAAAATATCTCTGAGGAGTCTGGATCATTCAGGGACAGTACTCGTACTATCGGGTCTTAGGACTACCTTGTCGTGTCCCACATTCCCCTGATTCTTTCCTTAGGTTGAGAGATATTACCGTGACCCATGCAGAAGTGGGGGAAATAACTCTACGACACTCCCGTAATGCCAGTAAATAGGTGTCCATTTGAAACGAAGATTCAAGCAATTAATCAAAGGAAGTTCTTTTCCTTCGCCCCTTGGCTATTATCGTACGTTCCCTTACAGCGCATTTGGTCTAGAAACAGATTTGGTCCATGCCCAGAGACCTGTGCCTGGTCAAAGAACTGTACCTGGGTTTGTTGATATAAGCTGGCTTCCCGGCGGGGGGAAGTCGTTCAACCATGTCGATCCGGGAGGACTGCCCGGCCCATGGCAATCTGCAGACAATTAGTGAGTTCAACAAGCCGTTTGAAACAGCATAGATACAACACATGTATTGGCATGTTTTTCAATGTTCCGGCCCTGGCGCTCAAATCTATTGTTGTTTATGTGGTCACAAACACTTAAGACGCTTCCTGTCAAATATCAGCCCAAAGGATTCGTGCAGTATGTATTGGATACCTCGTATTGATGTAATCTCCAAGCAGATCCTACGGTGGTGTAATTGCAAAAGTGAGACTATTGGCCACGATGGTGTAATGTATTAAACCCACCGTAGGTGGTCAATGGTCTCACTTTGGCAAGCTAACCTTCTTGGCCGGCTTTGATAGTATATTACACCACCGTAGGATCTGCTTGGAGATTAGTATTGATGATAATACAGGAGCTGTACAGATGAAGGCTGTTTGAATATCCCGCACCGAGTCCTCTCAACCAAGCACAGCTTTATCTTGTAGTTTCCCCCGCCGGGAAACATGAGAGGGCGTGCGTATGAACAACAGCAGCCAGCTTGTTTATGAACCTGCCGCAGCGGCGCAGGGTCTATAAATCATTTGGCACAGATTCACTGTATTGTTCTACCGAATACATGTATACCTAACAGATTTCCTCAGTCAGATCAAGGTTATTACTAGTCTAGTACAGTCAAACCTGCTCAAGCGACCTCTTCAAGCTGATCACCGGGTCATTACGACCGCTTTTTCTCGATCTCGAAAATTTTCCCCATTGACGCAAGCATTAAGCGACCTTTTGAAGACGACCACGCACCTGGCCAACGCGACCGCGACCGCCAAAAATTGGGACCGCACAGGACCAAATCCCTGCCCATAACGAACGCTATCCGTCCTGTAATCTTCCGCAGTTAAACGCAATCTTCCACAGGACCAGTAAAAATTCTGAACGTCCCGCAATTATCCGCTGAAATTGTAAAACGTTATGCAAGACGCCAAAAGCCTTCCGCTGAGATCCACAAATTCCTACTGCGGCCGTGCGATTTCAAAATAAACAGCTCTCAAAACTAACGATCTAAGTATATGGCTTGAGTGAATGCCTGTATGTGGTTGTAACGCAATATGAAAAGCTAGTAATGATTCGACATTGTCGGCATTTTCATGTCATCCCGGAAAACTGAAAATATGCCAAATGTTCAAGAACAACGCAAGCGTTAAGGTCAATGACCGCACGTACTTACCGCGTAAATAAACACCCCATCGGCATCGGGGGCACAGCTTCTCTACAGGTACAACTCTCCAAATTGCAATTTATTTGGCGGAAGATACAAATTAAATTAGAGCACTGTCACAAAAAGATAGCAATGATAGTCTGGGATTTGTCCGTTTCTGGATAAAATTGAACTATTATGCGATGATTTGATACACGCAAACAGCAGCATCGATATCGAGGCGGCACCTAAACTTTCTCTTGATTGACAGAGCGGCTCCTTTGAAAAGCCCACCGCAGGCTCCGGGCTGTCTGAAGTTTCGCTTGGCACAAATTCAATCAATTCGGTAGCCAATCAGCTAAGAGGAATACTGACAGAAAAAAAAACCCCTGATATTCGTCGCCTATAAACGAGGTTCTGTCATTTGTCTTTAAAGAATCCCGAAAAATTGCTTGCAAAGGCATGTTATTGTGCTCTAATAATAAAGGACTCAAATCTGAAATCGTAAGACGGGCGATTTGTGAAACTGAGACAAATCACACAAAATTAGATATGTTTCGTATACCAGCCGCTGCGCCCATGGTCACGACGAGCTAGCGCAACCGTTACCAATAAATAAACGACTGAATTGTTGTATTTATTTAAACAACTTTGAAGGCAGGAGGCCCGATACAGGTCAGTCATAAACCATTTTTTATTTCCCGAACAAAGAACCAATAGGAAGAAGATCTTGTTTTGTTTATTTAGTAAAATTCATCATGCTTATGTAACTTTTTGCGTGCGTGTGCGTGTTGTATTTAACATGAAAGACCTCGCTGACTTTGCGTGCGTGTGCTTGTTATTTGCCATAATAACACCACGGAAACCATTTATACTACGCCTCAGGTACGTTGTGAGTTAATACTAGTACTCTTCAAACCAACCGGTTTTGTCCGGTCTTGGACGGAAGACAGCCGAGACTCACTCGCGGGAACTTTGGGATACAAGGAAACGGCGAATGTGAAACAAGGCGGGTCGGGTTTCAAACTGATGAACGAGCAGCGCGACTGTGCTGTCAATGGCTCATTGCTTGATTCATGGCGTCAGCGCGTTGCGTTCCACGTCTTTTTTTGGTGGAATTTCTGTGCGATTTTCAACATATCGCAGCCAGGTTTTTATGCCAGGAACATCCTTATTTCGAAAGATCGTGTAGCCGGGCGTCTTGAAATTCTAACGTGACATTCTGGCAGTTCACTGAGCATGCAACGTGGACGGCGCATGTAACGTTATAGACGGGTTCAGTTGAAGCTTCGCCGCCGTAGTAACTCACTGTGGGGAGGTTCCCGCTCAGTCGCGCTGTACAAGCACTTCCCGTGGGGCAATCCTACCGAGACATCAACAAAACAACCTTTCTTGTTGTACCACGGATATTTTGTAGACGTGTGGTGTTGTGTCCTCATGAGATTAAATTAAAAATTTGGATATCGATGACATCCGCGCAGTGGAAATCATACTTCATAGCACAATCCCGCCAACTGACTCTTCTTATTCACCCTGTTTTCTCAGCATTCTACTATCCATAACCCCATATTTACAGTCCAGCAACTGCCTGAGCGTTTGTCATTACAGGCAAGCTCCCTTCCTGACCTTTATCACCTCCTCAGTCACTGCGCTTTGCGTACGGAAGGGGGCGTTGCGGCACGGCTATCGCGGTAGGCAACCACACATGGTTCGTATTTATGGACTTGGGCATTTTTGCGGACACGGCAGCAGAAATTGACTAAGTGTTTGCAACGCCAGAGGGTTGACCACGCCAAACCCATTTTAACCCAGCGGAACTCATCGACCCGGCTAATGAGGGTTAAGATTCACTGGACCTTAGCGAATCTGAACCCTCTGAAAATGCCCCACAACTCCCAGAACCCGACTTAACCCTCAAAACTCAATTTAACCCTGTTTAACTCACTTAACCCACCAGAACCCAAAGGTTTTTACTGAGGCAGTCCCGGGAGGCACACAAATAATGACATGCCCATTTATACAGGTGCTACAACTAAATGTTCTCCTCAGGGAAGCTGCAATTAGATAATGGGCAGGCAAGAGATAAGAAAAGAGGCATCACAAGTCTTGTGTCCACTATGATTAGGTCAGTAGTACAGAGGAAATAGTCCAGAGATCCAACCATGAGTTAGCTGACGCCCTAAGCAAGTTACATTTCCTCTGTAAATTGTGTATTGTGAATACAGTAAGATGTGCATACAAAATTGCAAATCTTGACCTTCAATTCTATGTCCACAAACTCAAATTAAATGTGAGCTTGAGGGATGTTTGGTCAAATGATTTGGTCTCGAAAAGAGTTGGTAGTATTCGATCACTGCAATGTACAAGTTCGTTTAGCTTGGGGGCAAAATTAAGTTTTTTGAATGTTGAATTTTATCCGTTGTTATTGAGTCATCCCGTAACGGTCCACCATGTTTTAAAACCTGAAGAAAGATTGTTGGCATGCTGTCCAGAAATTCCAGGCGTGTGTATCATAATGTCAAAGGTTAACAACTGTGGAAGGCCAACCCACACAGACTGACACACCCTTCCCCACTACAAACACTACACATGGCTTCCAGCTGCACCCAGTTGTCAGGACATGTCCACTTGTCAGTCCCCAAACATCCTCAAGGGGCTGTTTAAGAAACCTCTTGGGATTCCTTTATAAAGTTCAAATAGTTTTATAGTTAAGATTCAATTAGTCCTGGTAAGTTTCAGGCCAATGCTGTAAATGCAGAAACTTTCACGGTGGTTTGATGTTCACGGTGGCAGCTTGACCACGAATTTAAAACAACTGCAAACATTTTTCCATGGCAGTAAGACTAAGAGACACTATAGTAGTGCACGGTGCTACCGCGAACATAAAACCAACGAGAAAAGTCCTTTTTCCCGCTACCGTGAAATTAATTCCCCACAAACTTAAATACACTTACAGTATTTAGTATATATAGTGTAAGATTTTTTTGTATATGTACCTTGTACTGCTTTTTTTTACCGTCACCATGAAGATGCGTGTGTGTGTCTGTGTCTGTGTCAATCAACACAATAGCTCTAGAATGCATAGATGGATATAAGAAGACCTGATTGATCTGATTTTGGGCCTCCTAGCAACTTTCTACAGTACTGCTACAGCACTATTGCACATGACAATGAACTTCTCAAGCAAAACATGAAAACAAACAAAGCATGTTTTGTAGTGTGTCAGGTAGAGTTTACTGATAATGTTTCACGCATGTTTGTCAAGCTTCAGAAACAAAACAAACATCTGGGATAGTTCTTACAAGAACAAGGGTACCCTTCACAGTCAATGTACAACTTTGTACTGGAATTCAAGACGGTTGAGTGGTATTACTTTCCAAGTTCGTTTAGTTTTACAATGTAGGTTTTGCCTTTAAAGGAGTACCTTTCAGTCACCTTGACTGCTAATATAAAAGTCATAAACACTTTCCCTGCTTAATTATTCATTTCCCAAAGTTTTTAGAAGATTTATATAGTAATGTCATGGTATAGTTGTGAAGAAATATCTATAATTGATCACATACATAATGTAAAGTTACAAAACTAGAGTCCCTAGTTCTTACATTTTATATGTTAGACATACAGGGTTTGATAATGTTGCACGATGTAACAACTGATGAAGTGTGTGATTTTTAAAACAAAATTTGTCATGTATTACTTTAAAACCTTAAAATGTTAAGTTATCCAGTTTTAAATAAGATGTTTTAAAAGTTACAACTGAAGATGGAATGCGGAGAAATTAGCTCAGTTAACACTATGACCCCCATGCCCAAAGATCCAGTTGTAGCTCAATCAGGCATGTATACATGGTGAATTGGTTGGCAAAGCCTTTCCTTTAGCTCAATTATTTGTTTAGGAGACAAGTAACAAAGAGAAGCCCTTCTAACTGTGAACAAATGGAAGATAATACCAACCACGCCTGCATGTCCTATTAGAGTATCTGTCATCGACATAGTGATTTGTATACTTGTAGTAGTACAACTGAACACACAGCTAAATGCTGTCCACCCCCATCTTTGTTTATTCTCCCTCAGGGCAGCTTATGTGGTATTAGTTAAGAAATGCTTTGAAATTAAGGATTGACTTCCATAAACTACATGTAACTTCTGTATATATATCAAAATACAGTAGCTGTTTCATTGCATTCTACGTATATAACTTGTCGTCCCCTTTCTTTACTGAGAATTTTTATGTGCTGATTCTTTCAATGATTCTTTCAACGATGGAGTAATCTCCAAGGTGACCAGGTCCATTTCTTGACTTGAGGTTTGTTTGATTCGTAAATAGAGCAGAGACAAACCCAAACTACTGTAATACTTTAGTCAGGTTCAAGTCCCAGCCTTGACCTGATCCTCTAGTCCTGAATTTTCTGTACCGATAATCACCCTTAGTTACATATATATGTGATCATTCAAAAGTTTGACAATTGTAAATTATTTCACCAGGCAATCATCTACAGTTGCTGGGAGCTCTGGAATTGTCAACGGATTTTCTAGCAGTGCAATAGAAAGGTAGGTCACATGTCTTACCTGTTTTTACCTATCTGTAAATTCCTTATTAGGTTCATCTTGCTTTCAGGCTTTTCTTACAAAACTGTAAGGCAAAACAACAACTAGTAAAGGAACTTGAACTTCTACAGTAGTAGTTGTATTGTTTTGTTAGCACTTTTGTGTTTGGCATGTTCTGAGTGTTAGTTCAGTGCCTAGAAGTGGTCTCTTGGCCTTGCACTGAGCACACTCATTAAGAACACATTCTGCAGGTAACTTTCATTGTGTCTACAGGGTATTCAAATTCAACCGTTGGCAATGAATCAAGAATGTTCATTGCTTTGTGTACTATGGGCCATGACCTTCTTATTTACATACGTGTGTACTCAATGATCATTAAAATGCCTTTGTTTGAGGTACTGATATGAAGTCATGTTTGCGTTCCATTGTTTCCAGCTCTGCCAGCCAGGCCGCTGTCGGTGGTACTCTAACCAGCGCCGCACTATCCACGAGGAGCGGAAGTGGTCGCAGTAGCAGTAGCAACCGAAGTGGTAGAAGTAGTGCACTGTTGGTGGGTGGCACAGTTTCCTCTGCTCTCACAAGTGGCACTTCTACCCAGTCCGTGGTTACACAGTCTGAGAGTTCGACAAGGGAAGGCTCCGCGTCTTTTACGCAAGGTTCTGGTAGCCGTAGTTCCGCTGCTTCCTCAATCCGTGGATCTAGCGGCCGGAGAAGCGCCATCCAGACCAGTAGCCACGGGTCATCCGCGTCTGAGAGAGCTGTTGTAAAAGGTGTTACATCCGAAACAGCCCTTACCCAATCAGCGACCACCTTGTCTAGCGGCGGTTTGATACAAGGAGGAAGCGGACGGAGCGCGGGATTGCTCGTGGTCGGCAGCTCCGGTTCTCGGTCTTCTCAAAAACACGGCTCTTCTCGCGGTTCCTCCTCATCCAGGCAGCTTACGTCCACGGAAAGCGTTGTCACTCAAACATCGACATCCTCACAGCACGGCAACACCAGTAGTCTTGGACTGACAGGTGGCATCTTGGCGTCAACGCCCAAGAAGGCGGCGGCTCCCTCAAGTTTTGTTACCAAGGAAACTACGGTAACCACGGCAACTGTCAGCAAGGAGGAAGGTGGCCACACGTCTGTTGAACAGAGGTATGTACTGGGGGGATGGGGTGTGTTAACTTTGTGTAGGTGTGGTTTGTTGTTCAAGGTAGGCGTCTACTGTTAACATGTTGACAGCTCCAGGCCCTTTGTTACCCACAATATTTGGTTTCAAACAAAGGTCATGACAAGTCTAAATGGACCATGACGTATGTTACTCATGCTGAAAAGGACATGTTTGTCAAAGGGTGTTTGTGTCTTTTGTTAATTTGTTTAGGACAAAAGTTCCAAAGAGAATACCTTTGCCTGGGCTGATAAAAACCTACTAGTACTACCAAACATGCCTATACGGACTATTTAATTTGTTAGATTTTAAAGTATTAAGAGTGCCTTTGAAGCTGAATAGTTGAGTACCATGTGACATAAATTAGATTACTTGAAATGATATTTGTTAAGGCACGCTGTGAATAGCATCTTCATTACTTTAGTCACTTTACAAAGGGCCTGTCTGAAAAGCAATGGCCAGCCAGTCAGAGAGTGCTACTGTGGAAAAGAAATCAAGAATAGCAGAGACCACTGTTAGATTTGTTGACAACACATATAACCCAATTTCCGACAGTATCCTTTAGTATCAGAAGCACAGCATTCATTACTTTATATGACTGTGAGTTTATCTGTTACATTTTTGTGTGTGAATACTTACAAAACACTTAACAAAGGAAGGACAATGTATTTTTTTCATTATTGTACCCATCTATGTAGTAGACCATTCTTAATGGAATGGAATATATGAAATGAAATTTTCTACTCCATTCCCATGGCCCTATATATTGCTCATTACATGGTCAATCAAGTCTGAAATTTCTTTCTACAAAGTGATAAAAGTGATAAATTGATCATGTAAATGGCCTGACATCTGACCACCTTTTATCATCTATCCTCCAGCAGTATCCAATAGTGGTGTACACTCATTAATATTCATGTTGACCCCTGTACTGTGACGTGATTGGCTGCTGAGCTGCCCTCCCCCACATCTGGCCCCATCAGAATATTTGGCGTGCCCCAGGAATTTGCTAGAGGGGGACGCACACAATAAGCACGTGTTATTTAGATCCCCCCCATGTCATTTATGGTGTGCCATCAGAAGCACAGTGTCTGTGCTGTGGGTGTGTTGTACTGTAGCAGGTAGCTGATTTCCCCTCCCCATTCTCCATCTGACTACCACACATATGTGAGGATGCATAAGAGATGTATCATAATGGACCCCACAGTGTGTGACAGTGTTGGAAGATGTAGCTGTAACTGACTGCGTGCCAAAATGGATTTCTCTTTCCTGCATGTTTATTCCCCACCCGTGTATGACGCGTGTAGCCGATCACGAGAAGACTACCAGGACACAGGATACACCTATTCTGAGAGGTAAGCTCTTCTCCAGAATGCCCTCTCGATATGGTGTACCTGCGTCCATCCTCCCAGCAACGTAACCCCCTCCCCTCCGAGCCCATCCTCACTCTCTCCATACCTCAGTGCCAAAGTTAATACTTTCCGACCTTCAGTGTTACATTCAGTTTACATTGGATAATCTTATGATTTGAATTCTTTATCCATCTTTACTTTTATTTGTACCTGGTAGATATCTTATCAAGTTTTATTTTACCTGACTGTCCTTTCTCCCAAATTGCCCAACGTTGTTGTGCTTGTCTCTTTATTACTGGATAAATACTGTACTATAGTATGACCTGTATATTCTTGCTGGTTACTAATACAGTAACTACTAGTTGTGCAGTGAATTTTTTTACCGACAGTGTGATTGCTAAACATACAAAGCGATTTTGATATTAAAAGAAATGTCTGTGAACTGTCTAGATTTTCCTTTGCTGTTGACATAAAAGACTTATTCAAAATTTCATGGTAGCTGGTTTTGTCAGTATGAATGTGAATGGATATCCTGAATGGGGTGAGTGTATATCAGCACTGACCCATATGCAGTGACCTCTGTAGTTACTGAATGTGAATGCCACAAGGGATGATGGAGGCTGCCATATTACCTCCATCTGTTGTCTGCTATTTCAAATTTACTGTTTCTCTTTTGGCATCTGTTGACTAGTGTTTCTCTCCAGATATGGACAACATAGTGTGGCTGGATATGGGTGGTATGTCCCTAAAATTACCATTTATCATAAGTAGGGAATAGATACAGTTCATCATACAGTTACTGTAGCAATTTTGATAGACATCTAGAGATGATAGTTTTACCAAAGGTGTTTCTAGACGTCCAGATAGATAGCTGTATCCCTGTCTATCACTTTTAGGATGCTCCAATGCATTAGGCATGCCAGTTATACTTTAAGAGTCTGATATCATGATTGCTGCTTAATATTTTAAAAGATGCATTCAGAATTTGTTGAAGCTGGAAGGTGATGTCTGTGTGTGAAATGACCCACTTAGACATAACCAGTTTCCTATGCTAAAGGTTGGCACGACTCCAAAAGTCATGTACATACATGGTAGAAAGGGTGTGGCTGTTGAAGTTCAACAGTATAGCCATTGCTGTATGTAGCTATATTTGCAGAACCTTCAAACAGTAGCGAGTATACTACATTGTAGGTCATGTGTACATACTATTTTGGAGGAGGTATGCACACATGGCCTTTAACTTTAATGTTGACAGTGTTAAACATTGGTGTATACTGTGATATACTTAATGATTTGACATTACAAATGTACATGTGTAAGAACAGAAGAAATTCAAATCACTGAGCACAGAGTCAACTAGAGTTCCACGAACACATACCTTTGCCAAATAAACCAGGTTTGTTATGTAGAATGATGTCTGTAGACATAAATTTGTCACTCATTACATTTTATTTTATATGCCTGGAGTTGGTTCATAAAATTTCGCCATTGATGATACAAATTAGATCCCTATGTACACTATTAATATCAAATTGTATCAAGCATCACTTAAGCTATCAGCATACCAAAAATCATGATGATCCTTTGATTCTTGACTTATTCTCTTTCAAAGTCTGAAACAAAACCGGCATCTGCAGTTCAAGAAAAGACATTATAGGGGACCCAAACATACACCACTTACTCTCTGCCATCTTTCTCAACTACATGCAGTGGATCTATCGACTTTCCTCATCAATTATGCAAATTAGCTATTAATTGGTATCTCATTATGTAAGTTTTTACTTAGGCTATCTACATACCAAAAATCATGACGATCCGTCAACACGTTCATATTTTCCACTAATTATGCAAATGAGATCAACATTTGCATAATTAATATGTATTGACATTTCTTTTTCTCAGCTACAAATGTGACAAGTTTGAAAGTCCTATAATGGAATGCAGTAGATTTACAAACTTTCCTCATTAATTATGCAAATTAGCTGTCGATTTGCATAATTAGAATTCCAGCATGTAAGTCTTCCCTTTGGCTATCTACATACCAAAAATCATGACGATCCGTCAACACATTCATATTTTCTCATTAATTATGCAAATGAGGTCAATTGCATAATTAATATGCGTTGATATTTTTCTCTTTCTCATCTAAATATGTGACAAGTTTGAAAGTCCTATCATGAAATGCAGTGAATTCATAAACTTTCCTCATTAATTATGCAAATTAGCTGTTGATTTGAATAATTAGTATTCCATTGTGTACATTGTTACTTGGGCTATCTACATACCAAAAATCATGACGATCCTTCTACACGTTCCCGAGTTATTCTCCTCCAAAGTTTGAAAGGAAATCGTCGGCTGCAGTTTTAAACAAGCCGTTAGGGGTTCAAAACTTACAGCACTTACTCTCTGCACCAAGGGCTATTTACCATTTAAACATTGCGACCACAACATGTCCAGAACATGAGATATAAAAAATTGAGTTCTGCTGCAGTACCTTAGCAAGCCGCTAGGGAGCCCATTATCGAACTTGACCTTCGTTTTCCCAACCCCTACCCACCTACCAAATATTATCGGGATCCATCCGAGGCTTCTTGAGTTATGCACACACAGACACACACACACACACACACACACACACACACACACACACAGACACACACACACACAGACTCACAAGCACAAAACATAACCATAGCCATTCTGGCACTGTGGCTATATTTGGGTGTAATGGTTACGTCATGCCCAAGCCTATAGTGTAAGATTGACAAGAAGTGACCCCAAAGGTCATAGTTGCTGCAAAAGAGGTCAACACGACTATAAACCAGACGATAGGATTACAAGAAAATTGTTTATAGGGACAGTACATTATACATGATGGGGTGTATACATGCTATGTACACATAAGATTTAATAATCTGTAGACCAAGAATAAGGGCAACTAGGGGGCCCAAACTTATGTTACTAACTCCTGAGCATAAGAGCTATCTAACACCCAAAACGCGTGGCCATACCATGTTCAGAAGATGGAAAAACACACCCGGAAGTTGCGCTGCAGTACCAAGGGAAGCCGCTAGGGGGCCCATTATCGAACTCCCCCTTCGTTTCCCAGACCCCTACCCACCCACCAAATACCAGCTGCATCCGTCGAAGTCTTCTCGAGTTATGCTGTCCGCAGACAAAAGTTTGCAATTAAACCGGCGCCTGCACTTCCATGAAAGCCACTAGGGGGCCCAAACTCGCAGCAATCACTCCCTGCTTTAAGGGCTCCCTAACGCTCAAAAATCACGACCGCAGCATGTCCGGAACGCGAGATATCAAGCATGCAGGTCCTGCTGCAGTACCTTAGCAAGCCGCTAGGAGGCCCATTATCAAACTCGACCTTCGTCTTCCACACCCCTACCCACCCACCAAATATCAGCTGCATCCATCGAAGTCCTCTTGAGTTATGCTGCTCACAAACGGGGAGAACCACACCACCAAACCGAAAACATAACCTTAGCCATTCTGGCAAAGGTAAAGATAGTTTTTTGAAGTAGCAGAATTTTTTTTAGTAGCATGAGATAAAAAGCAACTATGTTTGATGTGTTTTAAGTTATTCTAAAATTTTCCAGTTATAAAAGCTCTTTGGTTATATTATATGAGTATTGAGATGTTTGAATGTCACACATAGGCTTTTTATGGTGATGACAGCTTTCAAGCCAAAAAATGATTTGTTGCCTACTTAATATGTGAAGTCTAATGGTAGCCCAACCAGGTGTCTCTGCAGTTTATTTGGATTTATAACATGCTGTTGTGTCCAGGTTAGGATATAACAGGTCACGTCTGTGTGTTGAAAGCTTCAGACATTACCCAAGTGATGACATGTAGATAAGAGGTAGGTGGTAAAAGCTACTGTCCCAGAATGATGACAACATTCCCTACCAGGTCGACCTGGTTTACAGGCTTACAGGCACGGTAGATCATAAAATGTTCACGGTGACCTATCCATGGTAAACTCATGACACCATGAATAGGCATAAATTTGCATTTGCAATTTGTATTACTTCAGTATTGCGAGAATAAATGAACATAAAAGAATATGAAATTGATTACCGGCAAAAATGAACGGGTTTACACTACTGCTCTGCTGTTAGGGCCTCTAATACATGTACATGAAACAAGTATTAATTGCAGGTTTCTATACATGGCATGTAGTTTGTGACACCTTCCTCAAATCTTGGACAAGAAAAAGCATTTCAACTGTATTGTGTATATACAGATTACAGTACTACTACTAGTATAGCATGCATACTGTTGTGTGGTAAAAAATAAGGCCACAGGCATGTTGATGAGTATTCCAGAGATCTAGGAGGCCTGTACTGTATCTGAAAATAACATTGGTCTCACCAAATATGGGATTTACATTAGACCCATTTTGAACTTTAACTCCATGGATTAATGTATGGACTCCAAATGGAGTCTTTCAACATATTTGCATCGCCACAACTCTGGGTAGTTTCCTACATTAGTGTCTTCTTAACTTTTGGAACTGAAGTTGAATATTATCTGCTTTCCATACCAGTTGTCAAACCCTATTGCATTGGGCCCTGAGTATTAATTTGTCACAGAAATTTGTGAGATAGTGATTTGGTGACACTGGTGTCATGAGAAAGGATTTTTACCTGTTATTATATTATACATGCCGGGCTCGAAATTCATTTTTGGGATTAGGTGCACTGGTGCACCCAGCTTAAAAAATTGGGTGCACCAAAATTTTTTTGGGTGCACCACTTAAATTTTAAGTAGAATGTCAGAAAAACCTAATAACAAAACATACTAGTTACATGCTATCAAATTCTTAAACAAGTACCATGACATTTTTATTGTCTTTCTAACCCTTAGATGTCAAGAATATGATGTATAGTTGTACACTTTGATATCTTTACATACATGTACATAAACCCAAGAAAATATTTGGGTGCACCCTGTGCACCCAGAGAAAATAATTGGGTGCACAGCTCCAATTTTGGGTGCACCTGGGTGCACATGCACCCAGTATTTCGAGCCCTGTACATGCCATATTTTTTATGGCTCTCCATACCATTTGTCCAACCAAATCCCTTATCCTATATATTGTCAGTATAAACTTGCTTATTGTCTGTTGGATGAATCCCACTAAGGTTGTCTTACACTAAGTTACAGTGTAAGTCAACCTTCTTTCCTTCCCAACTTGGAATATCAACATTGTGGTGTAAGTTACGTATTGTGTGTCTGTGACAAAAAGTAATCATTTTAATGTTTTGGATTGTCCTTATAAATACAAGACTTATTTCTTTAGGAACCACAGCTTTTACAGATCAAGAATTCAAAGAAATGTGTATTCACTATTCAGCTATGTTTATTGTGCTATAAGGATTCTTTTCACTGACTTTATTTAGTACAACAGAAGTCTATTGAGGTCGTTATCAGAGAGGTGTGAAGTTGTAAATAAGTTTATTGACAGTACCCCTGTAGTGTTTGTTATGGTAGGGGGTTAATTTACTCTTTAACCTCCTTCATTTACCAAGGGCTGTCAAGGAGAAACCCAGAGACCTATAGGCTATACACCTTTCTCACGCAGCGGTCATGATAGATCTAAAACGAGTTCAATGAGGCAAACAAAAGACTGTCCATCATAATTAGTAGTTCAACGAATGATAGCATGGAAATTAGAAAATTGACCAATAAGATAATGGCTGCATGTCCGTGAAATATTTGCATTATTATGTTTTTATTTTGCATCTCTTAAGGGAATATGGGATCAGTACGCGAGTCTAAATTGCTACAAATTTCGCTGCATAACACTGGTTATAATATTTATTATTTGATCTTATATTGTGAAAATGTGTGTGGTCTCGGGAAAAACTAAATGGGAGCTGATTTTAGAAATAACTTTTGTCTGTTTGCCTCATTGACCTCGTCTTCAATCTATGATGGCCGCCGCGTGAGAAAGGTGTATAGTGACTGTTAGCCAACGGAGAGTCCAGTCAACATTATAGCTTGTAGTTTGGTGTACTTTAATACACTGTATATTATGTTTATTTGGAAAATGCCTAATATCTCTATATTAGACATGTCATCAAACGGAAATTTTTAATTGAAAAGTCACATGGATTGGGTTGAAATATTGTTGTATCGGAAAAAAAGTAGCCAAAAATATAACTTATGATGTAACTCGACTTGTGTGATTGAAATTATGAAAATATGCTGTTTGTGAAAAAGAGCTACATGATATACACATGTATTGTGTATCTAGAGTAACTTCAAAAGTTTGATTGAAATTTTGTATCCTTTTTTTCTCCCCAGCAATAATCTGTTTTTGAGTGATGAAGATGTTACTCAGCCCGGTATTGTCAGGCGTGTGTTGGGGTATGATCTTATAGCTTTTTAGGGTTTTCAGGGTTTAAGGTTATTGCGGGGACAAGGATAATGTTTAAAATAAAAATTCATGCATGACAGTACTCCATAGTTGATGACTGTCTAGTGTCTATACCTTGTGGTGCTTGTTCTGTGGGATACGGTCAACTGTCTGTATTGTGTGATGGTCATCTGATCTATATCATTTTTAGTTTAGTGTACTATATATTCTCCATTTATAGCATTCTTGAAGGAAACACAGCTACATATACATTTAAGCCATATACATGTAGTCTCATAGCTCTACCACAATGGGTTCTTCCTTAATGATATATTCTGGTGACAAACCTCTGCAATCTGCATAATTTTATTAATTATTGATCTGGACATCTTTAGAAATGATGGTAAGATATGTTTACCAGATTGCTACCCCAGGTAGAGGCTATATCACTGGATAAACTCCATCTATACTGTACTTTTCAGAATCTTTATATCTTTGGCTTCTGTTTGGTTTTGCTACCAATACTTACTAACAGATTGAAGTGTTTCTAACTTGAGACTACCTAACTGGAAGATGCACTTATTAGCATCTTTGGAATACTATTCTATTAGGTTCAACAAAACAATGTAAAACATTTATTGGTTGGTCTGATTTTATTCCAGCAAATATTGCTATCATACAGCAGCTGTAGGAGCTATACATGTACGGAATATATGAATATGAAGAAAAGAACTTGGCACAGACATAACATAAGTGAAGCAAAATAAAGAAAGCACGAAGTTTGCAAACTAGGAAAAAAACTTGAATCTCCGTAACAGAGGTAAGTCTACAGTTATATGCTGACTAATGTCACGTTCAGGAAATTTCTTGGATCTAAAAACAAAAGGATTCAGAGAGACTCACTTGAACCATAGTTGTACATGGAACGATCTGGAAACATACAGACTTCAGAGAGAGTCTTCCCAATAAAACATCATATTCTATTCCGAGTTCACCAATGCTGCAGAAGTAACGATGTTGCTTTCTTTACCAGTGGGAGCTACCGTTTCCCCATCTACATACTGCGGAAGGTGCGCTCAGTGCTGGGGTGGCTGGAGAAACAGGAAGTGGAGGAAGTACAGGACCTGGACACACTCAAGGAGGCTTATGACACTCCTAAGATGATGAGAAGAGGACTTAGGAGCAGCTCCAAGTAAGAGACAAGCCAGAAACCTTCTGTATATCTGTGAAAATGGACATACATGTATTGTACTCGGTACATATTTGTTTGTCTTCGTGTTCATATGCAGTTGTGTGAACATTGCAGAATTGTGAGTTTGTGAGACGTAATCAGCAGCACATTGGGCTCAGTCCCAAGAGGTCCTGAGTTCGAACCCTGCCGTGTCACTGATCTTGTGCCCTTGAGTTAACAACACGACTTTTCTCACTTGACACTTGTGAAAATGAGTACCTAGCTTCGGCTAGGGAAGTCCCTCGGATAGGATGTTGAATAAAGAGTGAGCCATATTGATCAACAAAATGATCCCGGGTACTAAAGGAAGAAAGAAAGAATAGCAAAATGTGAGGTGGAATTGGTGTAGTTGAGTACTTGGAGATTTGGAAGTTTGGTTTGGCTCTTGGTCTACATACAAAGTGACACAGGAACTATTGAAATACAGATGAGTAGTGCATCAGAGGATAAGAAAACAGTTAAGAAACTGCGTAAAAGCTTGGAATATAATAATATATGCGGCATCTTTGACGGGACCATAAAGGAATCTTGTAATGTAATATGTACTCGCTCTCTACACTCAGGTCCAAGTTTGATGACTCCATCATTGAGGACAGTTTTGCGGGGGATTCCTACAGCTACTCGGAAAGCAAGACTAAAGAGTCTCGCAGTACCAACAGGGCCAGGAGGAGACACAGCGGCAAGGACGTCATGGCTGGGTCTATCTACGGCACTACGGACAGGTCCATGGCTTCTGAGAAGACTCTATCCAAACTGTATGGTAAGTTACATTGTTAAAGGTTAGACATCCTGGATACAAGGTACCAGGGCTCTAGCCAGCGTCCGTTTTTCCGTCAATTGACGGAAATTTGCTGCGTGTGACGGAAAAATTTAAAAACCAATCCGTCAACTTTGACAGACAAAAATCTGATAAAAGCTCCTTGGTGGAAGCTACAGGCTGCTTGGGGACGCCGTCCACGGCCGTAAAAGCCACACACTGTTTGTTTTGCTATTGTTATGATTATTGACAATGTGTGTCGGTGCCCTTTCGCATACGATAATCTCATGAAAACCCGTTTTTCAAGATCTCAGTCCCGTCTCTGTAACTCCTGGAATAGTGTTTTTGCGACAATGGGAATTGGCTGACGGAAAAAAATGTCGAGCTGGCTAGATCCCTGCAAGGTACACAGTACAAAGGTACCCAAGCAACTGGATAGAGTCTTGTGAGTGGTCGTTTCAGATAGCATCATGGAACAGTTTTTCGTCAGGGACTATTTAGGTCTGTACAGTCATTTGACTAATGAAAATAGATATTTGAATTTGTATCACATTAACACATTATCACAAAAGCTGATTAAAGTAGATTTCTTGTATAACTTCAAAAAACGTTTTTTGGAGGAAGAATATTACACTATTATTACTGTACGTGTAGGTTGTTAGCTAAAACAATTGGTTTAGAAAGACTCATCTTGTACCTATGTTATTGTTATATTTTATCGTACATTTCTAAATGCCCTTCAGCCTACTTTGAAAGCCATTTTTTTTGTTTCTGAGAATTCAAAATATTTTTGGAATCACCCTCGATACAGGGCTTGATGAAGATGAGGAAGGTTCATCTGGTGAGCAGTTCTGTCAGTTATAGTTAGTTAATAAGTTAATGCAAAGTTGTGTTAGTTAATAAGTTAACCCAAAGTTGTGTTTGTTCTATTACATTTAACTCCTTTTCCTTGGGTTCATAGTACGATAGTTCTATTCTGATGGTTGAAATAACAGTTGGTTATCATTTTCTTGGACCAAACTTACATATTACAGACGGACCAAGACCCTTTTGACGCCTTTTTTTTCAGTGTTCTGTTCTTGTATAGTGTTGTTTGTGAATGCGTGATAGTGACCTTTGTGGCTGAATTGAATCCACAAGTCTGTTCCTAATCATTTTTTGTACAGTTAGTGTTGCACTGCTTATAGCAACATTCCTTGTTGGTTTATTTCCTAACATGTTTCCAATGTTTGTTTCCTAAAATGTTACCAATGTTTAACAACTTAGCAAAAAGTTGTTTTACCCATCATAGAATAAAAATACTGTTTTATCATAGTATAAAATGATCTGACCTTGTGTTTATAAGCTAAGAACTTGAAGGCTGAAGTTGTTGGACATTAGCTTATGTGCATGTTCGTGACAAGTTTGAAGTTGTTGGACATTAGCTTATTTGCATGTTGGTGACAACCCTGTATTGTCCGTCCCCAGAGTCAGAGTCTGTTACCCAGGACAGGCTGTCCTACGAGTCAGACGGGGAATACGGTGACTACTCAGACTCAGCCTACAGTTATAGTGAGACTGCTGGGGGTGGACTCACCATATGGCAGATGATAACAATGCCATTCAGTATGTATTCACTTTCATTTATTTCTCTTACCTGTTGAGAAGTATTGAACTCCAATCCAAATGTCCAGTCTAACCTATGATGCACAATCATTATGTAGTTTTAGATATTGATGTTAAATTGGTCCTTTTTTATAATGCAGCAAGATTTCTTTGGTTTTTGATAAATTCATTTTGTTTTGATGTGTTATCTTTACCTTTTAGGAGTGTCTGTTGGAAAGTTTAAGTCTCAGTCTAAACAGAAAGGTACAAAAATTGTGATGATAAGTTAAAGCACGGTGACACTGCATAGACTATAGGGCTGCAGATATTGTGGTGGTAGACACAAAGTGGTATGCTGTAGATTTGGAGGCAATGCTGAGGAGATGCAGGGTTTAAGGCTGGTGGTCTACTTAGGCCACACCAATTTAATTTCTTGGTTCACGGATTTTTTCATAAAAAATATGGAGTGATAGGGCAAAAAAAAAAAAAAAAAAAATTGTAAAATGGTTGGATTAAAGATAAGGGCTAATCCAAAACATAAAGAATAAAAAGTTTTCAGCTTGAAAAAAGTACAAAAACACTATTACTGTACAGTAACAGCACCTGTTCGTTGAAAATTACAAAAGTAGTGTCAGTTTTTATGTTTGTCCCATTTTTCATGAATGAAAAATATAACTGCAATGATAATGCCCACATTTTAAGAAACTTATAATATAAAGGCCAATTTGCTACACCAGAAAGTTGGTGAATGGTTTCATTAATGGTGAAAATTTGCTGAGTGGTAATTTTTATTTTTATTTTGATTCACCAAAAAATAGGAGCGAGCGAATCCGTGAACCAAGCAATTAAATTGGTATGGCCTTAGGACCAGTAGCAAGAAAATACTGAATAATGAATAAACTTGAATGTTGTAATGTAATAGGACATGCAAACATGATCCTATGGATGACAACTATAAACTTTGGTTTGTATGGCCATACCTTTAACCCTTCTCCCTGCTGCCTAGACCCCTATGGGTACAAATTTACTACAAGGCTACTTCAGCATTGAGAAGGTTAAGGTAGAGTGGTCTGACCTTGAAAGTGAATATCTTACAGGGCTGTCTCCAGGACCCAAAGACATTTGGTTGTTGGGACAAAAAATATTATCCCATCTGTCCCCAAAATCCTAATTTCGTGGCATGAAACTGTTGAAAATTTCCATGAGCTTAAAACGACACGTTTAAAAAGGAAAACTAATGACATGGCCTCTTAAACTAGCCTGGAATCCAGCCGTATTGTGCTTTGGTCGCTCCCCTGAGGTACGCTTCCTGCCAATACGACTGGCATTCGTTAGCATTCGAACGATCGGCATTTAAATATTCGCAGATTTTATCTGCGAGATTTCTGATTGGCTGTTAGCTCCAAGTTTACAGTTTGTAATCGAACGGAACACTACTTCTATCTTTCCCGCGAACTTTTCAGTATCACAACAACAGATCACGCTAGAAATAGCGCCTCGCGATTGGTGTTCTTCTCTCAGGGGTCATCCAATCAGCAAAGAGAAACAAATATGAATATTCATGAGTCTCCTCATTAGTGACGTAAGGGCCAATCGTTCCAATCGTAACGAATGCCAGACGTGTTCGCACAGGAAGCAGAGCGACCAAAGCACAACACGGCTGGATTCCAGGCTACTCTTAAACAACGAGTGGGATGGAAAAAAATTTAAAGCTGGAGACAGCCCTGGTTTCTTGTTTAGAGGACGTTTCTTCTCTTTAAACAGTCGTCATGGCTGTTTTCTCCCTGGTTTCAATGGATCAGTGTAAATTAAAGCTTTTTTTGCTGTGTTTCTTTTGAGATTAGCGTTGCCATACACAGTTATAGTATATTTTATATAATATATCAAGCTTTTTTTAAAGAGTTTGAATCATACAAGGACAAGCCATGAGAAGCTAACCCATGTTGTGCATGTGTGTGCCCCACAGTTGGCCTGTTCTGGTGGCTATGGTGGCTGGTGGGAACACCTGTGTACTGGTTTGTCACCACTGTCATGATGCTGGATGCCTGGATACTCTCCAGGTCAGTTCAACAACTGTCTGAAGAAATATGGTTCTTAAAAAAAGTTCTTGAAAAAGTTTTTAGAAATTATTCAAGAAGTGGTCACTTTTATCCACAGGGTACTTGGTAAGCATTGTTACACTTGGTATGATTTACAGTAACTGTACTAACTTTTATGTATTATTATACCCTAAGTACAACTGTTACACTAGAATTCTCATATTCTATTTCATAGATTTTTAGACTTTGTATGTGTGAGCTTCTGATGTATGTAGATATATTGTACTTCTGAATTTCAACTAGCTACCATTCTCATATCCTTATATTTTGAGGGAGGCCCACAAAAATCCATATGGGTTTCTAGCCACTTGTGCACATGTTTTTTTACTGCTCTTATGATATACGCGAATGAAAAATAATCTGACATCTAGGATCTGTACCAGAGACAAGTAAAGCTTTTGAAACACTTCCATAATAAGCAAACAGTGGTAAAATTTCCTTGGAATCTACTTCAATTCTTAGTTAACGATTCCATGTGTATGTTTTCCACAGAGTAACCATCCTGAAGAACACCATAATGAACAGGAAGGGGGCAGTGTTTGCTGGTGCAGGAGCTTTCCCCTTCAGGCTCCTACTACTGCCACTGTTACTGCTGCTGCTACTGCTGGGTCAGTCTTTCATAATTACTACCTATTCACTTATTCCTTAGTAATTCACAATGTTCCCACATTTACTTATTTTTTACCACAGTTAGGCAAATTAAAGCTTCTAAAAAAGTATGGGAGGTAGAGGAAATAGAATTGTTTGAAGTTTGAGTCACGGAATCGTTTTAAGGATTCATATTCATTGCAGGATATCATAGCACTAAATGTCCCTTTTCCACTAAGAGATGGTGGCCACTGATTGGTGACTGCTTGAAGACCAAAAAGACTTTAGACTTCACTCAATGGATTTCATAGATAAAGAACTTTGTGTGTTTTGTTGTCTCGTAAGTCATACTTTTCCATCATTGTCGAATTAAAAAGCCATGGGTTCAACAGATCAGATTTGGGACACTGTATGGTCACTCAGCAATCACCGTCTAGTGGAAAGGGGACCTAAAAGGGATAATACACTTATGATGTTTTTATGGTTCTCTCCAGGTCTGTACTACCTGTGGCCCCTGAGTTTCCTGACAGGAATAGTGAGTTCTGTGGCCTCCACCCCTGGGGCCCTGCTGGCCTGGCTACCATGGTCCTCCTCTACAGGAGCTGGGGCACCAGTACGTGGGCTGCACATGACTATGCATGAAAAGGTGCATGAGGAAGCATAACACGCATGTTGGCTTTTAATTCTCAAATAACCCTGGCTCAGCATGAAACTTGAAAGTTAAAAGACATATAGTGTAACAGGTTTGTGAATAATCTGCAGTCAAACTTCTACAAGTGGCCACCTCTCCAATGTCACCACCATTTGGTAGCCTCCTCAACTATTTTCCCATTGACACAAATTGCAAGCATTAAGAATCTGTCTATAGTGACCACCTGTCCATATAGACCAGGTGTTATCAGCCCCCTGAATGGTCTTCTTCAACTGAGTTTGCATTGACAACTAACAAGAACATGTGCTAGTGGTACTAACTATACATGATCATCAATTTAGGTATTGCATTGAAGGAAATTTAAGATACAAATGGGATGTATTGAAAATGTGCCTTTACTTTAGATACGTCCTACATATAGTTGTTGTTTTTTCTATGTGCAAAAGCCCTAGTCTTTATTTCTTATTACCTTAGGTTTATAGGACATTATACCCTTTTTCTACCCTTAGGTGCTGAATGACTTCAGGGCAGAACAGATCCGCTCAGAGATGAGAACAGAGATCCAGAGGCTGAGTGCAACTGTGGCTGACGTGGTGAAGAAATGGGAGCAGTCATCCCAGGTCCCAGAGCCAGCAGTCGGCACTCAACAAAGTAGGTACCATTCTAATCAACAGGATTTGTTTGTCTGTAGTGCATACCTGGTAAACTGCCTCACAAGAGTATACGACCCACATTTCCAGACAGATCTGATTGATCCACTCACTCCCTTTTCGAAAAGTGTGTTGGATCTTTTACGTGCTCCAGGTTTGGCCCTCCTCAAATTTAACATGGAACCTCCATTTTATGTCCTATCTGAAGGATATCTCTAACCAAAGCTCAAATTCACCTGTGTGAAGTGAGGAAATTCGTTTTAAATGCCTTTCCTAGGAGCACAATGTCGGAGCATACCAGGGGACTTGGACCCAGAACCTTTGTGGGAAACAAACTAGATGCTACGCTAGACAATGCCGCCACGGGTGGGGGCAAATGATGAAACTTTGAAAGGAAATTTAGTTTAAAACTTTTTATAAGGCTGTTTGTTTCATGTGTTGCAATTGTCATCAAATGTTGTAGGACACATTAAAAAGTTTTGCTACATTAGATATTTTTTTTTTTAAATTCAAACCATGAATAGATCTTACCATTCTGATACGTGTATATTGAGATAGTACAATTGCCTTGTCACAGCTCAAACTTTGACTAACTCACCAACAGCTCAAGGAGGTATCATCAAAGCTGAAGGAAGTTTTGATGACAAAAGTAAGCATTTCCATGAGGTGATAGTGTACATTTCTGAACATACGCTTGGAGAAAGGTTCAGTGCTGGTGGCTTTCTAGTATTCAACTTCAGATATTAAGAAGACTTTTTGGTGCAGGGCACCTTGTATAGTGCTATAAACATCTAGCTAACTTTAACAAAAGTGTTATGAGCATTGTAAAATTATCTTTTCAATCAATCCACAGCCGGAGCTTCAATTTCTGGAGAGGCTGGACAAGTTGATAATCTTCAGAATCTGCAAAGTAAATAGCTGTGATATATTTGTGGTGGTGAGGGCTATATATTGGGAAACAAAATGGAGAGTTTTCACGATGTGTATTGCAATGTATGTTCTTCCGAATAGGTTGTATACTAAGACCACACCAACAAAAGGTCTAATTTCTTAACAAATTCAAGAATTGTCTTTGGGATACATCATCTCAATCTTTGTTTTGTCAGTCACAAAGGAAGCAATTTTGTTGGAGTGGTTATATGTAACACTATTGCTGGCTTTGCAGGTGTAAGGTTGTTTTATGCAGCAAGTCCTTTTCTTCATACAGTGTGAAGGGTGTAGGTGCTTGACAACTTTAACTGTTGTTCATCATACAACTGTTGTTCATAATACCCTCAAGCTTTCAATTCCCGAGCCTTGGCTTTTCTGCAGGTCTTTTACAGTTTGCTAGAAGATAATGTAAATGCATTTAAGTTTGTGGGGATTTAATTTCACGGTAGCCGGAAAAGGGACTTTTCGCGGTGGATGTAAGTTTGCGGTAACACCATCGACAGCAGTCTAATACCGTAATAGAAAAATGTTCGGTGGTTTTAAGTTCCTGGTAAAGTGGTCACCGCGAAAACCGCGAACATTAATCCACCGCGAACATTTCTGCATTTACAGTATACAAGGAAAATCATATGATGGTGGTGCTCTTTTTAAGTTGTCTTCACTGTGGATTCTATCCCAGGTGCGTCAGAATCAGCGCTGGCCGGAGGGATGAGTAAAGACGAGGTCATCGCTCTCATCACGGCGATCGTGAAGGAAAACATGGAGGGTCTCCGTAAGGACGTGTCCGTCCAGGACCAGGCCATCCTGGCCGACCTGGACAAGTTACGCACAGAGCGCGAGAACCAGCTGGCCATGCTGGAGATCAAGATGCAGACAATCAACACCCACTCACAGGTGAGAGTTCTTAGATATCAGCATTTGTGAAGGAAAGAATCTTAAAAAGTTAAAGAGGAATGGTGGAGGCTTCCTTTGCTGGCATTGTTTCTAATGGCGTTCATGTCCTTTCTCTAGGACCTGACCAAGCAACTGGTGGAGGCCAAGCAGAAAATCAATGTGTAAGTTTAAATGCTCTTTGTTGCTCTTCTTGTTTGTTGAATACAGCAAGAAGGCTTTGCAAGTCTTTGTGTAGAGTGATTATACAATTACACTAGAGTTTAGTGTGCAAATGACATATTGTACAACCTCCCTTGGTTTCTTGCATATTCAGAATGCGCCAGTATTCCGCTGTTTAGCTCCATCTCGTCAACAATTATCCCTAACTTAAGTAGGCCATTCTGAGCCGTGCTAAGCCATGCAATCCTTTCTCTTCTGTAGTTCTATTTGTAAAGTTGGTACGGCTCCCTTTGGCATACATAAAATGTAACACACCAGTTTCATAGGCATGTTACATGTCAGCAGCTGGTTGTAATTAATAAAGGGATCTTTGTTGACACAGCAAAAGTAAAGTGACTTTCGTATGGTCTGCTACAACTGTATGACACTAAACGACCTGTCATACATTGTATAGCTTCAAGTTTAAAGCTGTCTAATGAGGATGCCCCTGCTGTATTTCGTGGCTATAAGTCCCACCCTACAATACATGTAGTTCCAGGGGAAAACACATTTTTGAACATCTCAATTCCTAGTTGATAATGTATCTCTAGGTATTTGAAGGCACGGCTATATCTTGTTCTTTTGAAGTGCCTACAGAATCAATAAGGTGTCCTAACGGAGGTTCCTGTGTCCTTAGTGAGAGCAGTGGTGGCGTGGGCACATCCTCAGACATGTTAGACCACATCCATCGTCTGGAGAGTGAGCTGGCCTCCCTGAAGATGGAGCTGGGTCGTGTACAACAGCAGTCTGATATGTACCACCAGGAGCTCAAGAAATACAGCATGAACATCTCACTGGTCAGTCACTTCTTCTCACCCTTGTCACAGCTCTGCTTTTTGATTTTGTTCTTGGACCACTATCTTAGTGCAGTTTTGACGTATTATTAGACTAAGTGTGATTTGATATTATCAATAGTCTTACCAC
Organism: Branchiostoma floridae x Branchiostoma belcheri; assembly: GCA_019207045.1. Taxonomy (NCBI): domain Eukaryota; kingdom Metazoa; phylum Chordata; class Leptocardii; order Amphioxiformes; family Branchiostomatidae; genus Branchiostoma; species Branchiostoma floridae x Branchiostoma belcheri. The sequence continues at coordinate 17,762,602 of CM033033.1, read as the reverse complement.
TTTTCCTTCCCATTTATTGTTTTGGAGCACATGTTGTTAGTTTTTGCTGCTAAATTTGTAATTTCTTAACTTTCGTAACGTCTTACAAAAAAAAACATTTTCATCAATTTCATGTCATGAAGTACAGACTTTGGGATGGATGGGACAAAATTTTGGACCATCCCAACAAGCAAATTTCCATCCCAAGGCAGGTCCTGGAGACAGCATTTCAGACTAATATGATGTATGAATTACAATAGTTTTTGTGTTGTAGTTTTCACTGGAATAGCATGTTTCGTTGTGAATGATGACAGTTTATTTTAATCAAACTTGTTCACATCAACATGAAACTATTGGTCATGACCTTGAAAAATAACTTGCTGTTCCTCATTCCCAGATTGAGCAGCAGCTGTCCATCACTGTCCAGCAGGCCCTCCAAGAGGACTCGTCTGCGCTGGTCAGCTGGCTCAAGTCTCGCTTTGTGGGTCAGTCTGACTTTGACAGCAAGGTGAGCGACATCGTCTCCAGGGTGACGGAGAACGTCTCCCAGAAACTGAAGGTAGAGACCAGCGTGAGCCGGACCAGTTCAGGGGAGGTGGCAGTGGATGAAGAGGTATGTATACCTTTTGTTTTCAGGTGCTCGTGTGTGCATGTCTGAACAGCGTAACTTGAGAGGTCATAGATGAATCTTTATGATATTTTGTATGCCAGTAGGTAATGGCAAAATAAAGAAATGATTAGATTATGGGTACCCTACTGGTTTTCCATATTGCTGCAGTAGGACTTATTATTTTTCCATCTAGGGAACATGTGGTCTGTTGTATTTTCAGACATATGTGCAACTTGTTTAATCAAATACTAGATATCGGTTAATCTAGTACTATTCTTACTGTTTTCTGAAATTTCTTCACTTCTTCCATGTTTTGTTGTTACAGAGAATCAGAGCCATTGTAAACAAACACATTGGTATCTATGATGCTGACAAGACTGGTATGGTGGATCATGCACTCGAATCTGCAGGTAAGGAATGAAATTTTTATGATGTGATTATAAATGGCTTCACCAGGTATTTTCACCTACTTGAACGTTTTTTTTAACAGACATTTGATGTTTGAATGTTTGATTTGAATTTTCCTACCCTACATTAGGTGGCAGTGTCCTGTCATTGAGATGTACTGAGACCTACGAGTCCAAGTCTGCCCAGCTCAGCATTCTGGGAATCCCTCTCTGGTACAAGACCAACTCCCCAAGAACTGTCATACAGGTCAGTAGCATGTGTTAATCCATAGCAAACAATGGTCAAAGTAGTTGAGGATCACAAGATTAAGAGTTCAGATCCTACTCTAAACACAAGTGAAAGTTATGTCAAACCAGTTTAACTCACTTAAGAGCTGATCTTCTCCTGGTCATGACAGAGACGACAGATGCTATGTACAGTATACAAGTATACAGGTTCATTTTACCGGGGAAATTCCCCTTAGGCTAGCTCTTTTTGACAAATGACATGACATATCCTGAGGACTACAACCCTTTCCAGCAGTTTGTATGTCAGATGGTTGACAATAGGATTTAAAATCTTGGTACAGAGGCAAGTTCACTAACCACTTGACTACAAGCATGCTGAGTACACTACTAAGTACATTACTATTACTCTACTCATTATTGGTTGTGCTAGTCTCTTAATCAAAGGTTTTGCATTTTTTTTCCAGCCCGATGTCCATCCAGGCAACTGCTGGGCCTTCCGAGGCAGCGAGGGTTACATGGTCATTCAGCTGTCCGGAGTGGTCAGGCCAACGTCCTTCTCACTGGAGCACATCCCAAAGTCACTGTCTCCCACCGGTCAAATCGACAGTGCACCAAAGGACTTCACTGTTTATGTGAGTTTAGGATCAGAGCTGAAAATTGATATGTGTTGTGATGGTTACCCATTGTTATTGAACTATTCAGAAAGCCAGCAGACTTTGACTTCTAAAAGGTGACTAAGTTTATTGTTTATTGGATGGTAACAGTTTGTACAAATTGTTGTGCAGGGTTTGGAGGATGAGTCACAGCCTGAAGGAGACCTACTGGGAAACTACACGTATGATGACAATGCAGAGCCTCTGCAGTACTTTCCTGTTCAGGTAGGGGGACCTCATTCACTGTTTTATTTGCATTCCTGCATACCAATTTCTATAGGAAGATCCTTTTGATTGATTCATGCTGTAAACTGTAGAAAAATTCAGATTAAGACAATCAGCCTTTTTTTTTTTATTTCTAAGACTGGTACTGCTGCATCATTTCTTTTAAAAGCCAACCTGCCCATTTTAAAGAGCACTTGACTTGTGTGTAAGTATTATTAACTATGCCACATCCTTGCACCCGTACAGGCCACTGACATAAAGCCATACCCAATAGTGGAGCTACGCATCCTCAGTAACCATGGAAACCCAGACTACACCTGCATCTACAGGTTCAGAGTTCATGGCATCCTACAGAAGTAAGGTCAACAGAGGTCAAGTCTTGCCACAACACAGCTAGAGAACCCATAGTTTTTACACAACTCGAAATAGGAAAGTAGTCTCACTGAAAGATGTCTTCAATAGCAAAAACTCTCTCTTGCCAGATTCTAGGTCCATAGTCAATAGATGGGGATGCAAATGTGAAGAGATTATTTGCTTGACATGAGAGGATGACAAAGTCTTTTGTCAACTCTGTTTATGTAACTGTGAGTGCTATTTAACATGTACAATGTCATTGAGAAGCTGTGAAAATTACTTCTGGTACTGGTATGTTTGAACAAAGTAAGTTTAAGAGTATGAATTTGTTTTGATTCTTGGTTCAATTCACACATAACAAAATGAAAAGATACAGTTACTATTTTTGGAATTCTTGAAGTGCATTTTGGGCGTGTGAAATATGTTTTGTTTATGGTGCAATCGAATGTATTCTGGGAGTTATTTATATTTTATATTTGGGGGAAAAGATATACCTATGTTATGAGAAAGTCTTTCATTTGATATTTTCTAAATGTTTGAGGATACACTAAATTACTCTAGTTTTAAGTAATGGGGAAGTAATGGTTAAAACTACATTTGTCCATTGTTTGTAACTGTTATATATTTCAGAAAGCAAAAGATTCAAATTTGCTTGATGCAGAAATACATTGTATCACAGCACAACAAAACTATGATACATCAAGTCAATAGTCATTCATTCCTATACCAAATCACCACATTCTCTGTAGATTGGAAAGAAGAAACCAATCTGTTTTGACTCAGGTTCTTGTCCTCTATTATCACTTGTCCGCTTATAGTTTTATCTACATGTACAAGTTTTTTATCACCACATTTTGTGTGGCTGGAAACTTACTACTATTTATTTGTAAGAAAGGAGCAGACTGTATCTTCCATCATAAGTGCCTTTAGTCCAAATTATATGTTGAACAATGCTTTCATAGGAAATAAGTCATCCTGATAAAGATCCAAAGATGTGTTTTGCCCATGCACCTTTGTGTGACTATCATAAAGAGGAACTGAGAGAAAGGAGAACTAAGCACTGCAGTGAATTTTACAACTGTGGAAATATGTCCTAACATGCAGTACAATTTTGTTATTCATCTCTTGGAGATCTAAGCTGTAAAATTATTTGATACATGCATGCAATGTCTTGGCAATATAAAAATATGTGTACATAAGCTATAAGCTAGCTGCGCTATCTGGTTAATTTGCTTTGCTTTCGCCCATTGGGATCAAATTTTTTCAAGGCCAGTTTATTGGCCTCAGAAAAATCTTCTGCAAAGCATGAAAAAGAGGTCCTTTACTGAAAAGCGTTTCGTGCATTTGGATCAGACTTATCAGAGTTACCAAACCGCAAAACCTTTAGAAGCCAATCTGACAATGTGAACTTGAAAACTGAGAATTTTAATGCATACGTGTACTATTATAGTATACAGACAGTGCAGCTAGAAATATTTGTGTATGACCCTGGGGCTCCTCTACAAAGATACTGCTTGGTTCATGGTGTTTATATGCATGCAGATTGTGGTTCAAAACCATCCATTTCAAGAGAAATGCTACCTTTATTTTTCTATGTATTCTATATATAAGTTTGTAAAGGGTTGGTGTGCATGTCTTATTGGGGGAAAGTAGAGGTTATGATTTGAGATGTTTCTTTTATTGTGGAATGAAAGGACAAATAAAAGATATAGTGGGATATCTGTGTTGTATCATTATTTATTTGATAATCCAAATATTTTTCAAGTAGTAAATATAACATTTTACAACATCCTATTACTCTTTCTCTTACATTATATGTAGTAAATACGAATGTAGACAATGTAATATCTTTTGTAACAGAAATTTCAAACAACAGTTAGTCCATTTACAAACTGGGATACTGGAAGTCAACTTTTAAGAGTCGTGATGCAATTTCTAGTAAGAATAAGCTTCCAGATTTTTTTCCTACAGAGTAATTTGACAATCATGAATATCTAATGCATATTGCAGCCAAAGGAGCAAATATTGTAATAACAAACCATGACAATTCATATCACGTTAACCAGTAAAAACTCATTTTAATACTTAAAATACTGTGCAGATGAATATCTATTAGTGTGAGAGGAACAGGATCATTCTCAGAGGTATATTCATCAGTCCTTGGCATCACAGATGCCTCCATTGGAGATGGCAAAGGTAGCCTCCGACTCAGGCATGTCAGGGCTGAAAGAAACGGCATTTTTATAACCTTTTCTCCGAGCTCCCTTCTGTTACATTGTAGCAACTTCATTGAAGAAACATGTTACTTACATGTAACCAAGCCATAATTGACACATCGTAACACACTTTTTGGTCGGTAGCATTTTTCTGAAATCTGAATGCAAACCAATAATTTAAAAGCATTGTCTTGACCTTTTGTTACTAACCTGTCATAGATTTTGGCAATCCTGTTCTCCCCTCTCCCTTTCCTCAGACTGATGCGGGTAGTGGAGGCATGTGCCAGAATATTCCCACCTATGGGCTTCTTTGGGTCTGCTTGGAAACTGTTTTCAGACACAATTCATACATATCATAGGTGGATTGACCATTGCAAAAAAACATTACAAACTTTCCAACAAAATCTTAATCATATTGCACACTTGACAGCAAACACTGTCATTATTGGACCTATTTGAAAGGACTGCTGTAGAATAGTCAATACACAATAGATTTACCTTTCTTGTGTTTTTGGTCTAAACATCACAGTATGTATTCCGTAGTGTAATGATGAAAAGTTACCTCATGGTAGCTCCTGGGTCTGCTGTCATCTGGTTTGTCACAAACACTGCAACATTGTATTCTGAAAGAAGACGGATTTTCTTCTTCAAAAATACAATATATTTTTTTGATATTATGATAAGCAATGTTTAAACTCTTACAATAGACTCCTGATAAGAAATGGATTGTTTTAAGTCAAAAGTACATGTCAATTTATTTTGTAAAAAATGATAGAATTAAACCATATTCACAACCTTTTGTTGAAAAATAATACTTTTCAAGTGTTCCATCATGTTTACCTTCTGAGATCTTCTGAAGCCTGGACAACATCTGTGCCAGTTTCTGTTGTCTGTCAGCCAGCTCACCACGCCCGCTGAAGTCCACACGGAACAGGGCCATGATGGAGTCAACGATCTGAACAATCAAAAACTTTGTTTCAGGCTAATATTGCTTAGGTTGCCTTTATCTACTACTGGTACAGAATTGTTTAAATCATTAAATTCAAAACCTACTTTTCACTCCTACTTTCTTCTGTGAAAGCAAATGCATTAATTTTACAGTAACCTGAGCAACAATGGCATTTCATTCACTGCAATATTATCATAAATGCAACTGATTGACAATAAGGTTGACGGATAAAGTTATAAAAAGTTTTCTAGGGTATAACACTCAATGGAAGGCACTTCAGCACCATGTCAGTTGATAATACTAACAATTTCTAAAAATATTTTCTACTTCGTTTGTGAAAGAACATAATGCTGTACAAGAGTGAACATATTAAAGATAATTCTTTGAAGTTACCAGCAGTTTGAAAACCCCAGGTTCCTCATGGAATTTAGCAGCCACATAATCCAACAGCTCCATCTGGTGTTCACCTGTTGAATTACAAATACAAATATTTAACATACTGATCTGAAGAAGTATTTTACTGTTGAAACTTATGGAAAGGTCACTACAATAACAACATTTACTACTGTGTAAAACCTAGAATGCATTGTGAATTCCTTCAAGCAAGCCATACTTGTGTAGGCTCTGGCATACAGCACATTGTCCAGCATGGCCTCATGGTCCAGGTTGAAGCGGTCAGCGATGGGCTTCAGACGGTCAGGACGACTGTTACAGCTGGTCAAGAATCAGCCAACACATCCAACAAAGTTTGTTACTCTCCAGAATATAAAAAGAGTTATCTAGTACATATAAGCAACAAATAAAACATTTGCAAAACATTTAACATACTGTATAGCACGGGGGTGGTTTCATAAAAATCAATGTAATGATGTACCATTTACATCAGCCTACTATTAAGATTTCAAAAGATCTATGATATAGATAGGTACCCCTCTCCTTTCCATCTTAGCAATACTTTTTTTCCTAAACACTGCAAATTGAATAGATTGCCGAGTGTAGCAGAAGGATACAATGTGTTCTCTGTGTCAATGAACACCACTTTTCCTCCAGAATAGCCACCTGGTCCTGGTAGTTGGCATGACACTGAAACAAGAAGTCATCGTCAACCAAAGTGACTAGCAGTGGACATCACTGTTTCTGAAAATGACTCACAAGTGAAACGATAAGAAAAGCATTTGATATTGAAGTCTTTGGGAGATATGCTATTCTAAATTTTCTTAGCATTAAGACTTTCAAGGAAAGCAAATTGTAGAAGTTAGGATGTTGTATGTCAATGCAACTTGGAAGACACGGCTGAATTAGAATTTGAAAGTGGATGAACGAAAACAAAACTGTTATGTACACTCACCACACAAAGTATGTGACAGTTGTGTTTTTCCTGTTCTGAACTCTACAAGCAAAAAAAGGATATACAATCAGTACACAAGATAAAAAAGGATATACAATCAGTACACAAGATAAAAAAGGATATACAATCAGTACACAAGATAAAAAAGGATATACAATCAGTACACAGATGACTATTGCTTACATAGCCTATTAATCATTGTGGTCTAATCTGGTCATCACATTCTTTAGCTCTATCGATATAATTATTACTGATGTATAATATTAATCTCTATATCAGAGCATTTATTGATTGACCCAATAACATATATTTAATGCTTACCCATTTTCTGATATATACCACTCACCTCCAAATGCCTCCGTGATGGCCATGCTTTCAATGCCATTGCCAAGAAGTTTGCTGCATTATAAAAAAATCCCTAAACATTAGCCATGTTGTGATATTAAGTCATTTAGAATTTACAATACTTAACAATAACATAATGGACACAACCAAAGATTTATAATGTGCAGCTACAAATATCATGTGAAGCTCTCTGATGATCACATAGATCTTCAGAGAGTGTACATCATATTACATGTAATCATTTTCTTAAGAATAATTTCTGCCTTACTCCAACTCTGAGCTGCCTGTCTGAATCTTGAAGACTGTCTTCCTTCGGTCACTGTACTCAAGAGCTGTCATGAAACCTGCATCCTGATAAGGAAAATACAAAAAAGTATAAAGATGCTAAAGAACTAGAGTGCTAAAATGATATACATATGACATTTTGCTGTTAACTAATTCTAAAACGGATGATGATGAAAACATGACCAATTATCCAATGAGAATGAAACAATGTGATTCATTGTTTCGATAATGTCTCTGTTAAGCCTCATCGCCAACATTGATGCAGGAAGGTGCTGATGAGAGACTCAGAGGCACGATGCAAGTCGATTCAAAGGGAGCTTTATTGACACAGTGCTTACAACTCACGCCATTGTGCAGAAGAGAGCGACCACGTGACCCTTGACACTGGCGTCAAACAACAGTGACGTCACTACTTAACTAACACAACTATCACATACCATACTATGAAATACATTGTAAAACTTAAAAGTCATAAAGACAAAGATCATAAGACTTTTGATATCCTCCATTTAATTTTAACACAAATTCCTTACTTACACCCAATTTAGCAGCTGCTTCTTTGATCTTGTCCATCTTGGCCTCTGATATGCCCTTGATGTTGCACAGTCTCTTCCTTGTAGTCATTTGAATTCCCTGTAGTATGACAATAGTAAGTACACATGTATTGAGTAATTCCGAAAAAAAAAACTCTGAAAAGATTGCCATATTTAGCACATTTTGAATGAAGATGTAAAGACAGCACACCAGGGTTGTAGCCAGCCTAAAATCATTTTCAGTCCCCTTGATTTTGAATGGGAATCCTATCGAGCACCGAAGGCATGGCGTGACGTTGCGCGTCATTTCTAGGGGGTCTGGGTCCCAGAAAATTTTTAAATCAAGACCCTCTGAAACACTATTTCCTGCATTTTGAGGTGCAAATTTTGCTTGTAGACTAAGCTGTTCAATGGCATCTGTTTTGGTAAAGAAGAGTCAACACATGGGTTTCAGTTTTTTTATACCTTTACATATCAATTTTTGTCTGTCCCAGGGGACGGAATGGGGAAAACTTTTTTCAGTCCCCAGCTGCAAAATTCCGGTCCTTCAAAGGACTGAAGGACAGGTGCTGGCTACAACCCTGTAGCACACTGTGGAGTTACCCTGATGGTACAGATTCCTGCAGACTTGAGTTTCTTCAGGTCTGCAGCATTGATGCCCTGGTTCTGAAGCATGTCAATGTCTTGGAAGAAGGAATCCTGCAATAACAACAAGTTAAAAATCATACCTTCATGTTTTGTAAATTTCTTGCCGATTCAGTTCATGCATTTTCCCACTTGTAAAATACATGCATCAATATAGCAGGAAATTGAAGACAAAATAAAATTGCCAATTATTGAATTCTGTCAGCCTGCTGAGAACAACTTTGGACCCAGGCCAAGCCATCCTGCCAGTCTCTGGTTACACCGTCACATTAGCCTCCATAGCAGGCTCTTTGGGGCCTTTTTCTGTCTTCTTTTTATAAGTGAAAAGAAAAGAAATGGCCAGCAATAGTGTATTACTAGTCAAGAAAAGACGGAAAAAGGCCCCAGAGAGCCTGCCATGGAGGCTACCATCACATCATTTCACTCTACAATATTCAAATAATTGCAGACACACACCAAGACAAACAAACATACACACCTCAATTTCCTCAGTCAATACCTCCATTTTCACAGGGGTGAAACAAACACGAGTACACAAGTAAAAAAGAATTGATCTAAGACAAGCAAACATACGAGAATACATAAAATTTGCGTACAACGTAGACATTAGAAATTCTGCTTGACAGATATTCATGTAACGTTTATCTCACTGGATTCATTTTTGTTCACAAATCACACTGGAAGAACAGCAGTTTGTAAAACGGAAAAGAAATAGTAAAGAGGCAAAGAAAACTTACATCATCGTCCTCATTTTGTAGTTGTTCTTCCACTACTTGATCCTGCTGCATCATCTTTATCACTCTTTTTGTCAAAAACTGTTCAGAAAATCAAAACAAGAGGCGGAGGGTCGTCAGTCACAAAATGTCGTCTGCTAGCCGCGGAACAAATCCGATGCTGTCGTCTGCAGCGGCATATATCACTTCAAATACCTCAGGTTTTAGCTCGTGACAGGAAATGATTGTCTCAGATTCCCACGTATTGACGATTTAAAAGCTCAAAAAATTGAAGTCAGAATTGTGATGCCAAATTTGACTCTCAAAGACTACCCAAAGCTGACAAAAGTTCAGTCTATGACCTGGTCTAGATGAGCTCCAAATGAAAATGGCGCGAACATAGCATAGAAACGCAAAGTCGCTAATGCATTACTCATTTGTCCTAATATATTTATTAAAACAAAATATGATAGTTCTTAGACATACAATTTAATTATTTTTCCAATTCTCAATTGCTGTTTTTGTGGGTAATTGGTATGTGTAATCATAATCATCATCACTTTTGGTTTTGTTGTTGTTAGAAGGGATTTGATAAAGTAGAAGAAACCAAAAGTCCTGCAGAACTCATATTCATTTACTATTATCTAATTATTTTCTAATTCTAAAAAGAAAAAAACAGCTTATACTATATCATTATATATATTTTGTAATCATTTTATCTATCGGATGTCAAATTTATCGATATTGATAAAATTATTATCTTGCTAACTATATTAACGCCCCTCTTCTCAGAGTAGCCCATTCCACAAGCTCATTTCCGTTTCCTGTGCGTCGCTGCTGAGTCCTCCGTGAGGCGTCAGCTGAGAGGACGAAGCTTAATTTCCCTCGATTTCTGACATTTTAGCAACACCTGCATCGCAAAAACAACTCGCCATGGTAAGAATGTATATTTGTGATCATTTAGTACAATTTCTGGGTCACAGTGCATCCAAAATAGTTCCCAAGCTGATGTCGAAAAGTCGCCGCCGGCCGCCCAAACCGGCGCACCACTCACACGTGCTTGCGCACGCCGGCACGGTGAAAGGGGGAGGGGGTAGCCTCTACCAGGCTTCGTGGTTCGGTGGTCTAATTGTAGAAATTGGTCAAATAGAGTAAATACTACGCTAGGGGAGTCAGCCGGCCGATTAGGGACATTTACCAAACCCTAATCGGCCGGCTGACTCCCCTAGCGTAGTATTTACTCTATTTGACCAATTTCTACAATTAGACCACCGAACCACGAAGCCTGGTAGAGGCTAGGGAGGGGGGCAACTATAAATTTTTTGTCTACGACTGTACAATCAACAGTTGATTTTCGGCATGCTGTGCAGTCATGTATCGTAAAGGATATCAGTCAAAAGATGTTATTCATAAACAGAATGTTTCAATGTTTATTATATTTCAGTATTTATAAAGATAGTCATGATGTTGTGAAGACTAGTTGATCGGTCTGTGAAGAGTATGATGTTTCTTTGTGAAAGTCTTGTATGTAACAATTTCTTTCTTCTTCTTTCCACAGTCTGCAGCAACTGAGGTGAGTACAAACTTTCAGTAATAAGTCTGTAAACCTGTATAACTATTACTTACAAAATCATGATGTGCCTTTGTGGCCAAATGTTGGCCAGTTCACACTTTGAATAAAGTTTGATTTTTTTTTCAAAGTGTGAACTGGCCAACGTCTGATCACAAAGGCAAAGCAAATCAAAGATCTAGGTCCCTACAAACTTGTAAACTGTTCTTGTCCAGCAGTATTTATTTATATTTCAGGGGCCTTTAATTTGACATGTTACCAGCTAACTACAAAAAAATCACACTGGGTGTGTGAACATTCAAAATCGTATACGAAAGTAGTAGCCTATATAATTTGAAGCATGCTGGGGTTAAATTGTGGCATATTTGTAACATAGTTTCCCTCAATAATGCTACTTTAACAATGATGCTTCCAGCTTCCTTCTTCTTGATGCCTAACTTCGTAAACAATTTAAAAGTCTCGAAACGCCACCCAAGCAGAGAGAAAGGCAAAAGCTGACTGTTTTTTTGTACATGTTATTTTTAGGCTGAGGTGAACCCCAAGGCGTACCCCCTGGCTGATGCCCAGCTGACTACCCAGATCCTGGACCTGGTGCAGCAGGCTGCCAACTATAAACAGCTCAGGAAGGGGGCTAATGAGGGTAGGGACACACTTATAGTGGGGTTTAAGCGCTGCCAAACTGACCACGCCAGTGGCTCTAGAGCTTTTGGTGTTGTGGTTTGCACGTTGGATTTGTAATCCGCCGACCCGGGTTCGATCCCCGGTATCGGCATGTTTGTTTCTTTCTGTTCTTACTCGCCCCTCTGAATTCTTACATTGGTTCCCACGCCGGCCCTGTGAGTAACAGGCCAGAAATGTGCCACACAGTGAGTAACAGGCTAGCGCATGTGCCACACCGTGAGCAACAGGCTAAGATGTGCCACACAGGGATGTCGATCTCGGAGATTCGAGGACGAATCTTGAAAAGAAAGGGGGGAGTAGTGTAACAGTGGGGTTTAAGCGCTGCCAAGCTGACCACGCCAGTGGCTCTAGAGCTTTTGGTGTTGTGGTTTGCACGTTGGATTTGTAATCCGCCGACCCGGGTTCGATCCCCGGTATCGGCATGTTTGTTTCTTTCTGTTCTTACTTACTCGCCCCTCTGAAGTCTTACACTTGTGTTAGAATTACAGGAAAGCAAGTGGATGATCATACGTAAACTATTCTGCAAGCTGGATAACAAGGTTCTTTCTTCACAACATTATACAGCCAATGTTTCAGTGGCCATCTGTTACCTTCCTCAGGACTTTTCTCAAATGTTTTACATAGATCCTGGCTGAGAATGAAGAACCTTGGTTTCAGATTTTCCTACCTGATAGTTTTCACAGATAAGCTATAATGATGATTCAACTGTCACAAAGGAATGGATTCCTCTTAGATGTTTTATATAGAGTCAGTTTTTTTGGGCACCTTTTATCAGCACATTTATTATGAGAAATTACTGGTATCAATAAATGAGTAAAGAGAAAGGGAGTAGGAGTGTCCTATTGTTTTGTCACATTCGTCAATAGAAGGTCCTCATAACATGATGTCTACAGAATTACTTCTGCCTAACACCATAGAATTAAGCAACTCAAAGTTCCTGAAAATCCATACCAGCAAAAACTTTCCAGACAAGGGCAAGTTGGGCAAAATTGAGGCAGAAATTGTAATACTACTGCATTTTGTTATGGTGCTATGGATGGAAAGGGGTCCATTTTGACTTGTCGTTTTTTTTATTACAGCCACTAAGACCCTGAACCGAGGTATCACTGAGTTCATCGTGATGGCAGCAGACACAGAACCCCTGGAGATCATCCTACATCTACCTCTGCTGTGTGAGGACAAGAATGTGCCCTATGTGTTTGTCAGGTCCAAGCAAGGTGAGACAGTCAGCACATCTTCTACTTACTCATAAGGTCTCATTTTTGTATTACTCCGAGTGGATACCCTAAAAGAGATCCGAGCCAAAAAATAAACGGCTGCACAGACGCATGTTTTTAGCGGTGAGAAATTCCCTTTCAGCCAGCGGAAATGATCTCAGAAGTTAGATTGGTGAAAGCTTGTTTGTAACTGAAGAAATTAGCAGGTAAAGTTTTGCAGCCGCGCGCTAGGTCGGAGGTACACAGTCCTGAGTGGTGCGGTTCTGAGTGGTGCGGTTGTACACTAGCAGCGAAAAAGTGCCTTTTTTGGGGATTGACTAATCGTCGTTTGTAATTGCTATAAAAAAAGTTCCAATGTATAGTTTACGTTGGCAATTTTTTCCCACGATAGACGGTAAATGTGCTCGACATAGAATGAAAAATCTGCTGAAATTTCACGTAGCTTCATTATGAACGCGCCCATTTAAATCAAGAATTATAACATAGAAGTCTATGGGAAGAAGAAACTCATCAATGAGACCATAATCTAGAAGTTGTGCAAAGGATAGACGAGAAAGTACTATGGGAGCTCATCTGTGTTGGTAGTAAATGTAATCAGTATGGATCCTGAAGAAGGCCGTAGTGGTCGTTGACAATTTGGTCTTTGTATACCTTTGTGTTGGAAGAAAGTTTAGCATTGTTCTATGATATTGTAGTATAGGAGCATGACATCAGAAAGTTTGAGGTATAGCAAGGTTTTGAAATCTTCCATGCAAAATTATGTTGTCAGAAAACAGTTCAAACATAGTAGATTGTACATAAAATGTGTGTAGTCAAAATTGACATGTAAATCATTGTAGAATTGAAGGATGATAGGCTTTTGATAGCATTGAAAGGTATAAATTTAAGTAAAGCAAATTAATTCAATGGATTTCTTCATGAGGGGAGTAAAGGATGCCATATCTGACACTCGAATGACTCAACTGAGACAGAGCTGATATCGCTTACCAGGCAAATACGATTCATCAGTCAATGTGCTCAAAGTAATCAAAGATTAACGTAAGAACTACTGAAAATTCAAGTTACTTACATTTGCCTCCTCGAGTAACCTACATTTCCTTGTGTTGAAGAAAAGTACATTGTTTCAAAATTTATGCAGCAGTTCTCAATTTACGTAAACTAATGTTATACTATTATCTGTACTCTTGTCAGCCCTAGGGCGTGCCTGCGGTGTTTCCCGTCCTGTAATCGCGGCCTCCGTCACGATCAACGAGGGATCTCAGCTGAAGTCCCAGATCACCACCGTGCAGCAAGCCATCGAACGTCTCCTCATCTAGACAGACAGACACGCACACAAGATGTCCGCCACACGCGCACCACACTTAGCACAGGGTGTACTGTAGTCTTACATGCAGTGTTTTAGCCAGCCTGAAATTTTTTACATCCCCTGGATTTTGATTGGAAATCCTGTCAAATTTGTGATGATCCTAGAAGGGTTCTGGGCATGACATTCCTGGAAAAGTTTGACATCTAGACCCCGAAACACAATTTCTTCTATTTTGCGGGGCAAGTTTTGCTGGTAGACCTATTTCAACATAACGATTTTTGTCCGTCACAGAAGAACAAATGGACAAAATGTTTGTCCGTCCCCAGCGTCAAAATTCCGTCAAAGGACAGAAAGATGGATACTGGCTAAAACCCTGCTTACAAGTTTGTAACAGAGGTGTAAGCAACTTATAGTTTTGAAAGTCTGTATATTTCTTTTCTTAAAGGAGTACAGTACTCTACGGAAAAGGATCTCAAGATCTCAATGCTACAGTGTTTTTTTTTATGGTTCCTGCATACTACAACTTTGTGGAGTTTAAGAAAAGAGAAGAAAAAAACGTAAGAATGTAAGTGATTGCATCATGCCCTCTGGTTTTATTTGTCCAGAATTATTTTTGTAAAGGAGCTACTTTTTCTTCATTAAAAAGATATATAAACCAGTCGCAAATCATGCCTGTTCCAAACTGTTTGTTAAAAAGTAATATTTGAGAGCTGTTTACATTCCGTTGTACATTCTATTGTCTAGCATATACACACAAAGGAGTTATGGACTTTTTTTTATACCCAAGAAGGTTTTAAGATGGACTAGCCTGTGACTAAGTAAGGATGTGTCGGCCTTGAGGAATAAAATGCTTACGGACATCATCGTGGACATGTGTGTTGTTTCATAGAACCTTTTTGTACCGACTGTAGTTGCTCTTTATTAAAGTCATCATAAATGTTTAACACAATACAAACACAACACCTTTGGCAGCCATGTGGGATGGTCATTTTTAACGACACAGTGATTGTTTTTGATTGACAAGGAGCATTGTCCGTGATTTTCAGTACTCTCCTAGCAGAGGTTAGGCTTTGGCTGAACAGTCTTTAGGCCACACTGCCTTAATTTTATGGATGACATCTGTGCATGGATTGATTTTCCCATTCTCAAAAAACACTGGCCAAATTTGACCCAATAGCAGCCCTGGTCAATCAGAATTTTATGCTTGCCAGAGAGTCTGCTCTCCATGGTAAGGGGGCACATGGTCAGGGCATGGGGCCACAGCACCGGCTTTCCCCTCAATTAAAACATTGTAATGGCAACAATTGTCTCTTACTGTCTTACCAGAGGTGAACATAAGACAAACTGGCAAAGAATGGATTGGATGTTTACTCCTGTGGTTAACCAGCATTTTTTTTGCTGGATGTTTTTCCCTCATCAAGCATTAGCCTTGGGGTCTCCTGAGGATGCCCTTTTTTACGCTTTATGTCGGATTTTCTATTTTGTCAGGTTTTCTATTGTTGCCAAGCCAAGGCAACATGAAGAAAACCTGACAAAATAGACAACCCGACAAAAAAAGGCTAAGAAGTAGTCAAAATCAGCTGGAACCTAACCTCTGCTTGGTTAGTAGTCTTCACATCCCATACTGCACTTCAGCAGCTAATACATTAGTTACTCCTCTCCTCATGGAAAGTCTGATTGATTCAAATACCTTTTTCTTTGGCTTATACAGCAAAATTTTAACATAAATCATACCTGAACATGTATATAGGGCGAGAGAAAATATGTATTTTTTTCCATCCCAACAAGGTAGATTGTCAGTGACCAGAACTTCAGATGAAGCATTCAGCCATTCTCGTGTGTATCTGCTTGGTATGTGGTATCTGTCACACACAGTAGTGTGCTGTGAAACTAGGTCCATGCAAATTTTACAAAATAGGCTTGGCTGTAAGTGGTTAGTTTGTTTCTGAAGACAGCGCAAGTACAAGAGCTATTCACCAACCAAGTCATTGTATAGACTGACTTATATAAACTATATACATGTAGATCATCAGAAGTTGTACCATTTATAAAGTTTACGAGTATAACACATTGCTATATCTATACTCTGCAACATCACCAGTAGCACAAAAATTGCTTTTGGCTCAATCTAGCTCAAGTACATGAATAAGATATACATATACTATACATATACATAATTATATATTTTGAAATACTGTTTTATATAAAAAGAGCATGACATAAAAAAACAATATGGCTTAGCCTAAAAACCCTACAGCTTGAAGGGTCCAACACATCCATCCCTAGGTCCTTAAGGGAATGGTGAAATTTACAAGTATTCCATGATTATTGTTGCGACTTTCCAGCAAAGTAATCCAATCTCTTTGTCCCCCCCCCCCCCCAACAACTTCTTTCTATTCAATTACTATTCAACTTCCCCTCTTCGTCTGATTGGCTGGGCTGAGAGGAAATTCTTGCTGTCCTAAGTAAGAAGAGGAGAGGGGGGTAAAGTTAGAAAAGAGCTGAGAGGGAAGTACTGAGTAACCTCACCAGGTATTGGTTCAAATTTGTAACAATGTTGAGAGGAGATAATTTGTTACCTTAGCCTGGGTACCATCCTAGCTACTATTAGTTACCGCTGGCTCTCCCTTTATACTTGTGGTTAAAGCAAGCAAAAAGAGACAGTCAAAGGCAAATACAGAGGATGGTACCCAGGCTATTGTAAGTTGGGATTGCAAAGTTTATCTCCAAGCAGAGGAAGGAAGAGAAAATCTTTCTTCTCAAGCTCCTAAGCAAGACTGGAAGCTCGAAAAGCATTATGGATATTATGTATTATGGAAAGCCCTCTTTTTTAGGTTTCAAAACAAAACTATCTAGAGGAGTCATACAAGGGAAAACCTGGATGTCTATATAGTAAGGACTGACACAGACAAGTGAAGTAAAGTAAAGAGACAAGAACTTTGAGAAAGTATTATATAGTTTGGATGGAAGGTTGCAGAGAAGAGTTAGATGCTGGGGTTACGTGGCATTGCTGTGATACTTCTGTGTTATGGAGATCCACAAGAGATACAGAATATTGTCTGATTTATGAAGATGTCATCGATGATGGGTTCTAGAGCAAAAGCACATGTCTGAACAACAAGATTTTGCGCCCATTTTATACCATAAGATTTCTCGACTACATTGAAGTCAATACTAAAGCAGAATTATACTTTTTATAAAATAATGTAATAAAAGCTTTAACTTTATCCAGAAAGTTCAGAAAGTACTTAAGAAGACCAATAAAGATAACAAGATGTGTGTTTTTTATCAATTTTACTTTGAAAGAAGCAAACATTTGAATACAGGCACTCCTAGCCAGATTGCTATGACTCATTTGTGTTTTATCCATCGAATATTCAAATTTCACACTTGTAACACTCAAACATTGAAAACGTCCTCAGTTTGTAAGCTGTGCAGCTATTTGTATATCATCATACGGATTGCCACTTGACCATTATATGGTAGTATAAGCTAGTTATGCTTGGCAATGCACATGTGCAGTGTAATCCATTGTGGGTTACATGTCAAAGTGAGGCCCTAAATATTGACATAATTCCCCACAATGTATTACAGTGCAAAGTGGAATCTTCAAAATGGCCATGTTGATATGATTATATGGATGATTATATGCATGCGCACCAATACCCCCCCCCCCCAAAAAGAAAACAAATTAAACGTTTTCCACCATACTGTAAATAGCACTTACTTTCATAACGAAAGGAACTTATTCGTTTTTTTGGGTGGTCAAACTTTTTTCTTCACACGCATCAGGGTTATGGGAGGATATCATCCATATGATCCAAAATCAACATGGCATTATTGCTAAAAAAAGTAAACATACAGTCTACATCACACATTTCTGCTACTGAAAGTTAGCAGTCTACACAATACTAAACCAAGCTTGGCAATGATCAAATAATTTTATTTCATTCCACGACTATTGGATTTATTTCTTAGTATTCTTGTAAGCCTTACCATATCTTTAAAAATCTCTCGTAACAATTACGTTTACAATCAATTTACAATGCACTGTAAGAATGACAGTATAGTCACTATTATCACTTTAAGTTTTTCTCTTTTTGTCTGGCTTTCACTCCACTTACTTTTACAATTCAGCGAATACAGTTTTTAAGATGGTCCGACCTGAGCAAAAATGTTCAGTTGTCATGGTTTTCATAAGCCTAGTATCATGCAAACTGTTAATAAAAAAACGAAATATTTTTCTTACTCTGCTTGTCTTTATAACCAAAACATGCTTCTTTATCCAGATTTATTAATGGCACTTTTAACGCCAAAAAAAAATCAACAAAATATTTTTCATCAAACGCTGGACTCAAAGGGTTTGCATAAGTATATCACAACAACAAAAAATTTACTCAGTTCCAAAGCTGAAGTCCACAAAATGTGACATTTTACACTACACATTAGCTCCCTAGTTAGTCAACTTTATATAAAACATTCTGAATAAAGTTAAACTATAATTTCAAACACTTTATTCAGAGTGACTTCTACCAACACTTTGACTTCTATAACAGTTTTACATTTTGCTCCTACAAGCCAGATATTTTACGTGCACACGGCATAGACAACGTTTTAAAGTAAGGCATTGCAATATAAAATCTTAAGGCTTGTTATTATTAGCTCATCAGATCTCTTCACTCTTTTACACTGGGTCTGAGGCAGCCGCAGTGTATTTTGTAGACTCTCCCCTGTTAAGAGACGAAAACTGGTCTTAGGACACACAAAAACTCATGCAAGGGGCAGTTATGTTTGCGCCATGAAGACAAAAATAAGCATGAAATGATAACAGTAGAGCTAAATGTACAAGAGAGGTAAGGATAAATAAAATCTTACAGGGAGAAATCTGAGAAACCAAAGAAAAGATACTTCAAGTTGTTGAATGACAACACAAGAAAGCAAAACCAAAAGGAAACCAAACCAAACATCAAAACAATAGCAATTTTATTATTACAATGAGAGGAGGTTTTAGAAGTGCGGCTTTCAGTGTTTTTATTTAAGATTTATAGTGCATTTCTGCCAAGTCAGGCTAAGTACAGGTAAATGGTTGGACACACACAAACACACATTCATTGTATACAGTATAGTTACAAGATACAGATACACACAGCAACAAAACAAGTAATCTAATACATTGTACATTTAACAACTTACAGTAGCATCAAGTCAGACTATCAGAAAAAAACACTCCTTTGATAGGTGAAGTGATGGCGAAAAAAAAGAGAGATTTAATCAAAAGTGCACCCCATGTTGGTTTGGAATACCAAGTTTACTTACTGTGATTTGTTGAAATGTTGGTACCCAAAGTATGCCAATGCACCTAGTATGATGGCTGCGATGATTCCCCCAATCACCCCTCCTACTATAGCACCTGTGTTATCTTGTGTAAGAAATAAAGGAAAGGCTGGCATTGTACCTGGTTTCTTTATTATGAGTTTTTATAAGTTTTTTTAAATTTGTCCGTTTTTACTATGCACGCAAAACTCCATAATCAATTAATACACACATGTATATGGTACACAATGCTTGACTGCTTAAGCAGCAATATATCATATCACGATAATCCTATAAATCAATTTATCACACTGACTTTGGTACAGTTGTAGCAATTCCAAAAAGAAAACACACCAGAAAGAAAATCACACTCAGCATATAGCTTCAAGTTGTACATTTTTTTCTCTTCGGTACATACATTGTCAAATACTTATTTTTCTCAACTGATATGATTTTGTGCTGATAGATAATAAGTATTCATTTGATAAAGTGGTATTTGCCACAAATATATTATTGCTCTCATTCTAAAATTAAGACATAACCAATATTCCTAATTCCAAAAAAATAACCTTAGTTTGTAATGCAACAAATTTACGGTAGGTTTTGTCAACTGTTCGACTGTCAACTGTTGCACAGAAGCTTGGCTAACAATTCTTCTGAATATTATCTATGGCAAGATGTCAACAAAATTAATTATGTTTTCATACAGTTATATTCCAATACACTGCATGTACATGTAGCTTCTTTCCATCAACAACAACCATCTTTCCATATCTGTAAATTGTTTTAGCCATCAATATTGTTCACTCAATCCAATATCTGACAAAGAGCACTTCGAGACCAAGAAAAACCAATGTACTCCAAGAGGAATAGGCTAACTTACTAACGGCAACTCCTGAGTTCGGGGTGGTTGGCGCGGCTGTAGTTGTCGGAGCCACCATCAAGCCGCCAACAGGGAACGATGCATACCTACTACTGTAAACGTTAGTGGACTGGCAGGTATAACTGTGAAGAAGAGACAATGTAGATTAAGTACAGTTGGCTGACACGTGTGTCTATGAAAGTGTTTGGTCAAACAGTAAGCAATGACTACGATTTTTCTTTGAAAAGATGCATTTTTTTTATATCTAAGTACTCGTAGGATCGCCTAGTCTGTTTAAAGTAACAAAAGTTAAAAGTATAGAAATCAGATCAAGAAATATTGTACACAGATTATGCTCATGATTGATTTATTTTTTTTGCAATGTTTTGTATCTTTTATTGTCTTCTATATCATACTAATATTTGTTCCTGCAAACTGCCCAGTACAGTAATATAAGGAGTTTCACGTGCATGAAAATTATGCACAGTTCAGCTGGCTTGTAGATATGTGTTTAAGATATTAGTAAACAAGGAATATCATTATCAAGCACCAACTTCATTGCATGAGATCAAAGCAAAATTCATGACATTCAAGAAATTGCTTTTTGTTTCTAAAACACTAATGAATGTATATCATAATCTTGACAAATTTTCATACTTTGACAATGATAAATAGACTCATTTGAGAAAATTGATTAAACATGATTCTATGTTTGTGTGATGGTAGCTCAGCACCAAGGACAGAGAAACACTGCAGCTGTGCAAAAAGTGCTATCTGTTTGTACCAATAAAAAGGTACAAAATAATCTATTGAGTATCTGGGATTAGAACTTGATAAAGGTCAGTTTATTACACAGTTTTCTGTAATTATAAAAAACTGACAAGAAATGTAAAGAGCTAAAAGAGATAGACAAAGTGTCCAAACCTGTACCTTTATATTTTCATTAATTAAAAGAGTTTTGTAGCTAGTTCCTTGGATTTAAAGAACATAAGCAATATCAAAGTTAGTGTTAAAATTGGAAGTAATTTGGATAAGGCAATCTGTATGAAATTGATATCTATTACAATATGTTCCCACACTTACATGTCCATTCATTGTTTCATACTTTGAGCAGTTAAAAACAGTGCAGAAACAAGCCACACTAGGATTCCCTAAATATTGTGACCCACAAAAATTAGGCGTTGATCCAGGCATCAAATTATTGCTCCTTGAATGTTGATATGGAAGGGAAAAGAGTTTCTTTTTCATATTACTTAGGAAAGACTGCCCCCAAAATTGACTTTCTCTATTGAAATTCTACAACACTGACTCAGGCTTATACTGCTTACTACAATAGGTTGTCGTTAGGCCACACCAATTTTATTTGTTGTTTCTCATATTTCCTGACCATATTTTTTCTGACTTGAAAAAAAAAATTCAAATTGATAGTCACACCTTGTGTTGACAAAATTGCACAGCCTCTCCGTTCTCAAATTAACTATGGGCCTCAATTTCCAGTAGGTGCCTACTTTGGACGGTACATAATTTTTCTTCAAACTTTGGACTTCGCTACCAGGGACCCCCGAAATTGACTAACTTGAGTAAGCCCCTCAATCTCTCCTACCCCTGACTTTGTGCAAAAGTTTTTTTTTATTTATTTTTCAACCGGCCGACCCCATTTTTGAAAAAAAATCCGAGAAACAACAAATGGTGTGGCCTAAAGTTGGAAAAAAGTGACATTTTTACCTTCCAA
This sequence comes from Branchiostoma floridae x Branchiostoma belcheri, assembly GCA_019207045.1. Taxonomy (NCBI): domain Eukaryota; kingdom Metazoa; phylum Chordata; class Leptocardii; order Amphioxiformes; family Branchiostomatidae; genus Branchiostoma; species Branchiostoma floridae x Branchiostoma belcheri. The sequence goes on along the minus strand of CM033033.1, from coordinate 17,740,431 downwards.
CATGACTATCTCCCAAGTTTGTAATGATGAGCTGTCCAGCCTCTACACTTGCCCCAGCTGGTAGGGAGCCATTCCAAGGATTTGAGAAATCGTAGTTCAACTGCCATTCCACCTGTAGGATGTGACAAAGTGACCAACTCAACCTTATGAGAAACTTAAACATGAGACCAAATTCTTGCCATCAAGGCTAGCTCTTTGAGGTGTAAAGTACAGTACATATAGAATACAACACGGTGCATTCTGTATCACCCGAGGGACCGAGGGTGATGTGGAATACACCGTGTTGTATTTACCTCCATGAAATGTCATGGGGGTTATATTTTCTGTTATGTTTGTCTGTCTGTGTACAAGATAACTCAAGAACGGCTGGATGGACTGGTTTCATACTTGGTGTGTTGATGGGGTGTGATGAAAGCTAGAAGTGATTAGATTTTGGGTCCCGTATCTGTCGTTATAATATTGATGTAATAATATCAGAAATCACCCCTATATCTGCGAGATATTGGAACAGGCATCGTGCTGTCAGTGTTTGTTAATCAGCTGATCTCCAAGCAGATAGTGATAGCCATGAATAGGACAGCTGTTTGGGGAACCCCGAACAGTTGACTCCTTAGAGCAGCTGTTTGCCCATCCCGGTCAATTTGAATATTTTCAGTTGTGTTTGATAACTCAAGAACGGCTGGATGGACTGGTTTCATACTTGGTGTGTTGGTGGGGTGTGATGAAAGCTGGAAGTGGTTAGATTTTGGGCCCCGTATCTGTCGTTATAATCTTATGTCTGTTTAGGATATCTGTAACAGTTGACTCCTTAGAGCAGCTGATGTACTTGGCTTTATCATATATCTATTATCTGGATGTGTTTGGTAAGCCTTCATCTGAACAGTTGACGTCGTATGGCAACCATTTAGGGTATCTGTAACAGTTGACTCCTTAGAGCAGCTGATGTACTTGGCTTTATCATATATCTATTATCTGGATGTGTTTGGTAAGCCTTCATCTGAACAGTTGACGTCGTATGGCAACCATTTAGGGTATCTGTAACAGTTGACTCCTTAGAGCAACTGTTTGCCGATCCCGGACTATTGGAATATCACGATAATTAACTTTATATTTACTACTTGTGCCTTAGGGCACCTGGTGTGTTATACTTTGTTTGTGCTGTTAGATGTTTCATGCTCCGCGTGGCATTACGCTGACGTTGTGTTGGTATGTACTTGGATTATTATATATCTGGTATAAACTTGTTCCCGTAACCTATATGTAGTTATTTGTTGATGGAAATTTTGTGTCTTATTGCTTGTGTTGAAGATGTGTTTGTATCCTGATGTGTCGCAGTTATTTGTTATGAATTCTGAAACATACTCTCTACCTTGCAAGTTGCCAGTACTATCATAACGTGATAATATAAACATCATAAAGATTCCCCACACCTGTTGCATGTTACCACAGTGCCCATGTGATAACTATCCACACAAATAGCACGAATATCATTACATACAAGTCATCATCAACAAACATAAAATCGACAAAAACACTCAATATTTCATGGAGGTATGAGGTCGCCGAACTCTAGTTTATTTACGTCATACCCACCTAAGAAAACCCATGTTTTGATGCAAAATGCGCCAGAAGTTGAACAAATTTAGTGCCCCTGAACAAAAAAACAGCAATGTTCAGTACAGTACAGTACAGTACATACCTGTGGTGAAGGTACAGTGAGTGGGTCTGCAGGCAGTGTACCTGGGTCTGTCTCTGAACCATAGTTAGGACAGGATAGGGTGTACAGTACAGTACAGTACAGTACAGCACAGTACAGTACAGTACAGTACATACCTGTGGTGAAGGTACAGTGAGTGGGTCTGCAGGCAGTGTACCTGGGCCTGTCTCTGAACCATAGTTAGGACAAGATAAGGTAAGGGTGTATATATAGAATACAACATGGTGTATTCCGTATCGCCTAAGGTATCAGCAAGACCGCGGGTCTTCGCGGGACCTTCGGCCGTCAGGTGATCCGACCTGCGGGAGGGCTGAGACCTTAGGCGATACGGAATACAACGTGTTGTATTCTATATATACACCCTTACCTTATCTTGTACAGTACAGTACAGTACAGTATAGTACAGTACAGTACAGTACAGTACAGTACAGTACATACCTGTGGTGAAGGTACAGTGAGTGGGTCTGCAGGCAGTGTATCTGGGTCTGGCTGTGAACCATAGTTGGGACAGGCCAGTATGAGAGTGTCTCCATAGTACAGCTGGTCACGGGAAGGCTCCAAACGCAGCGCTCTGGGTGTAGGGTCCCCTGCAAGATAGTGAGCGAGACAAGAATAATTAGTTGCTGTTGATGGTAAAAGTAACAAAGGTGTCATGATGCAATTTGCTTTTTCCAGTGCTCTTTCAACATTGATGTACCAAACAGGTGACAATATGATTCTGGGCAAACACTCTAATTCCAGAAAACCTTTAAGTTAATAATTTAAAAATAGGTTGACCAGATGAATTAATATTTGTAGTTATGATATATCAAAGGATAATGAATATTATGTAGGTTGCAATTAGATGTATCCACGAAGAAAGGTCTGCAGAATTCTTGCTCACAGCCAGAATTCTGGCAGAATCCCCAGAATGGAGACATCTAATTGCAACTTTAATAAATCATACCTACAAATATTAATTCTGGTTAATCTATTTGAAATAATTAAGATTTTCTGGAATTATACTGTCGCCTGTTACCATTATTTTCAATAACAGGCAGGGTTACGACAACAGCTGTCACAAGTCACAATTCCTAATAACTAGACTGCCAAATCCAATGCCAATGTCAAGTTGCCATTAAAATTATTTCTGGGGATTCAGAAAAATATTATCTGCAAAATCAGGACACTGTGCTTTTGGGTTAAGCCGCCCCTTTTAGATTTACAGGCAGTAGAAGGTATAAAAAAAGTGTCACCTGTAATGACAGCCTGCCACAAGTTTCCTGCCGCTCGTGTCACGTTACAAGCATAGGTTGTGGCCTTGTCCACTGCCCCTGTCCCAGACACATTGAACGTTGTGGTAGCCGTGAACTTCAGAGTCCCTGTAGCTGCATCTCCCTCACTGGCAGTGGCATAATTAACCTACAGACAGCAGAAAAGACACAATAAAGCTACGTCAAGTCAACTTCATGGTTCTTGGTTCTCCACTTCATTTTTTCTGATCTCAGAAAAAAAACACAATCATGTAACTTCAGGTATGGAAAAACACATGCATCAAGCCTTAAGAAAGTTTTTTTTTTATTAAAAAATATTCTTATAAAAATCATACAGTTGAACTGCAATCTCTAACACAAATTTTGCGACTGATCAGCTCAAGTCTTTGTGAAGAAACAAACAATCCAATCTGTGGTGTCAAGTTATGTAGACAGCAGTGGATTGTTCATTCCTTGACAAAGACTGGAGCTGATCAACCAAACATTGTGTGAGTCCATTTTTTGTGTTAGAAACTACAGTTTAAGTTGTTTCAGAATGACTTCGACCAACACAGATGAACTTTCAACTTAAGCTTCATTTGCTGATTTTCCTCTGTTTCAAATACAAGACTAAATGAAAAGATGCTTGTTGTCTCATGAAGACTAGACTAAACCACATGTGCTTGATTTTTAACTTTCAACCTTCTAAGGTAGCCAAATTTGCCAATGATCAAGTATGATAGTAGGGAGATGGTTAAGAATCTACCAGATCTCCGTCCGGTCCATCCCGACGCCAGGCGACGTTCGCTAACGGGTCGCTCAGTTTGTCTGCTGTGCACTTCAACTCTAACACATCCCCATCCTGGGAATCGGTGATCAAAGGACCGATGTTTGGGTCTGTTACAGCTGCCAGGACACCTGTTATAGGAACAGGACACAGAAACTGTCAATCACACATCTGGGTCTGTTACAGCTGCCAGGACACCTGTTAGAGGAACAGGACAAAGAAACTGTCAATCACACATCTGGGTCTGTTACAGCTGCCAGGACACCTGTTATAGGAACAGGACACAGAAACTGTCAATCACACATCTGGGTCTGTTACAGCTGCCAGGACACCTGTTAGAGGAACAGGACAAAGAAACTGTCAATCACACATCTGGGTCTGTTACAGCTGCCAGGACACCTGTTAGAGGAACAGGACACAGAAACTGTCAATCACACATCTGGGTCTGTTACAGCTGCCAGGACAGCTGTTATAGGAACAGGACACAGAAACTGTCAATCACACATCTGGGTCTGTTACAGCTGCCAGGACACCTGTTATAGGAACAGGACACAGAAACTGTCGATCACACATCTGGGTCTGTTACAGCTGCCAGGAAACCTGTTATAAGAACAGGACACAGAAACTGTCGATCACACATCTGGGTCTGTTACAGCTGCCAGGACACCTGTTATAGGACCAGGACACAGAAACTGTCAATCACACATCTGGGTCTGTTACAGCTGCCAGGGCACCTGTTATAGGAACGGGACACAGAAACTGTCAATCACACATCTGGGTCTGTTACAGCTGCCAGGGCACCTGTTATAGGAACGGGACACAGAAACTGTCAATCACACATCTGGGTCTGTTACAGCTGCTTTGACACCTGTTACAAGAACACAATACAGAAACTGTCAATAAAAGGACTACACCATATGTCTATGCTATAGATCTTTATTACTGAAGCAAATGTTGTCTCAAAACTATTAATCAGTTGTATGTGAAAACGAACTACTGTGTTATTACTATTAGCTGTATGCAAAATTTGGGGCTTCACAAAATCTATCCCCTTTAACATGATTTTATCAGCAAAAATGAGCAAGGAAACACATAAATGCTCAGCTGTTCAAAAAATTACTCTTGGAGAAAGGTAAGAGCTATTATGTACATGTCATAAACAGATGTGACCATTTCACCCTTTCCTACACAACAGTATCTATAGCTACAAGGCTGACCCCTGTTGTACAGTAACAGCCTGGAGTCTGGGTCATACATGTTTGCTGTCACATCTTGCACAAGAGCATCATAAATATTTGCTGTGAACAGAAGGGGAGTGGGCTCATAAACCAGATGTTGCAGGCCCAACATAGATTCTCTACGTGTATGCTCGCCCTGAATTAGTTAAATGCAAATGCAAAATGCATCTGTTTTATCAATTTCTATATCGTATCTGTATAACCAGTAGTACCAGCATTCTATCTGGTTATACCCCCCTCACATTAGGCGAAAATCGATCGGACGACGAGTCTGCGAGCTCTAAATTACAAGGAGGCATGACCCTGACGGGAAGGGGGAACTCTGCCATTTCTTTGTCGGCATCAGGGTCATGCCTCCTCGTAATTTAGAGCTCGCAGACTCATCGTCTGATCGATTTTCGCCTAATGTGAGGGGGTCATTACGAGACCAGAGAAAATAAGAGTCATTGATTCTAATTTCAATGATAATGTTCCATACAATCATAAGAAACTTTAAGTCAAAAAGTATGAAGTAACTATCACCAGGAAAAAGAAGGGGCAATGGACTGTGTAATGTTGCAGTACCTGAAAAAAGCTCCTAGGGGCTCCAAAATCGCCATGGTTCTTCTATACCCCAATGAGTACCAACACAGAAGAATTCATACAAATCCACTTGCACTCAATCTCTATTGAAGTTTTCAACTGTCATTCAACACAAGAATTTTCTCACCTCGAATTTTCGGTCGTTCGAGTTGAGCAATTTCTTGTGTTGAATGACAGTTGAAAAACTTCAATATGGATTATACCAACACAGATGAGCTTTCATACTATCACTCAATCTTGAGTTATGTTGCGAGTGCACAACAACAGGACCAAAAACAATACCTCCTTTCAGGGGTAATAACAGCACAAGAGACATAATCTTCTCTATCCATGTATTGTAACAAAAAGCTGCAGGCATGGACAGAAAAAAAAGATCATGTTTTCTTTGTTAAGACGAACCACTGCTCGCATCAATGGTTTTCCCCACCCATACAACAAGAATGTTATCACAAATCTTTGCAAAGATCTGATAAGATCTGACAATGTCCAGCAAGTTTGAAATACCACCGTTTTAATGTCATCTGTACCAAACAGAGACTGAACTCTAGTACAGAAAGACTAAGTTTAGGAATACATGTCATTAAGACCAAGGACGTTATATATCATATAACGTCCTTGTTAAGACCATTAATTCTGCTTTAATCATTGCCACTGAGGTGTGCACAATTAAGACACATGGGAAAGACCAGGTGTTCCTTTGTTACAGAAGCAAACCTTGACCCATCAAACAACTATGTCCACAATAGATTCTTCTTGGCTTGTTTTCTTTGTTAATACTTCACCTCGGGCTATTCTGCCAGACATGGTTAAAATACCTTACTAGTGGTAAAGAGAATTTTCAAGGCTCAAGAATAAATGTATGTTTTCAGTCTATGAGTTTATGATGACGTGCAAAGGTGTGCATATGTGTGTGTGTGTGTGTGTGTTTGTGTGTGTGTCACAGTGTGTGTGTGAGGTTGTGTATGTGTGCACGTGTGTGCGTGCATGTGTACGTGCACATATGTCCATGGCTTCGTCATACAATAGACCACTTAAGGTGTGGTGAAGCTATCCCATTGCATGCCCGTAGGCTGAGTTAAAAATAAGTATTCTGACAACCCGCCCCCTCCACATACAGACACTCAGACATACCCACAAAAATCCGAAATGAATCCTCTCAGCCCTTAATCGTAAATGTACAGTCTCCGTCTTTTTCTACTTGCAATTGAAATCCTCTCAAAATTGCAGGCCTGAATGCCATTTGACAGGCATGTCACAAAGTAATGCTGCTGAAGTATACTAAAGTAGACACTCCTGACTACATGCTTTAGTCCATGACTCAGAGTGACCTGACATTTCTCTATGGTCTCCAGTGAGTTGTGCTATCCATAAATAGCACATGATCTAATACTAGGATACTGCAGACAAGGCTGCATTTCTTGCAGTAGCTTAATGCAATTTTGTACAGCTTTATGATAATGATATGGTACAATTTGCAGCAGCCATTGTCTTCGATCAGACACACTCCTACAACACAGCAGACATGGTATAAATTATCATAATAAATTAATTCAATTACTCTAAAAAGGCAGGACTGCCATAGATAAACATAGGATGCGGACAGTTGACGCATATGTGTACACTGTACAGCTCTTGACATTTTGACTGAATCATAAAATATGCATTGTTGTCATCTGCAAGCAGATGTAGTGAGGTGTATTCATGATTTGTCAGTTTCTCTACTCTATATCAGTTTGTCTACACAGCTGAACAAACTGGCACGTATGTAGGGAGGGTCAATATATCTTACAACATCTGCTTAGAGACTAAAAACGACAGGTGGTACATATATTTAAATGTGTGGGCAAAACACACAAGGCGACTATAGCAACCTTTGCCGTCGCCAAATTAAGATTTTTAGCATTCTTCTTGGATCTATTCTGAAAACAACAAAGAAAAACTTGCTACATGTTTCTCAATACATTGAATACAAGCAGACGATTTGGAGGGAAGAAAATAGACCTCTCTATCACATATCACTCTCTTCGTGTTCAAATGTTGGAAATCTACGAACAAGGAACAAGCTTGACGTCAAAAAATAACAAGTCGGGGTGGGAGGGGGGCTGCTTTCGAGACTTACCTTCGTGTAGTGCTATACCGAAAACAAGGCACAGACAAGTCCAGTGGAGACGTTGAATAGCTTGGGCCATGGTGGAACACTTGTGGGCCCCGTGGCAGCACGTTTGTACGGTGTAGAAGATCAGAATGGTTCGCTCAACAGTGAAACACAAACAGACGTGACACCAACCACGCCTACCGACTGACTCTCAGACTCTCTCAGACACGGACCGGATACGCACGTACCACTTCCGGTATGGGGGTGGACGTGACGTCAGTTTTAATGAAATCGTATCTACAATTGCAATGCATACTGTACTAAAATGGGAAATTTTTGCGGTGGTTTTATGTTCCTGTTTAGCACGGTTATGTTTTCACCATGGGCTTAAAACCACCGCGAACATTTAATCTTTTACATTAAAACCCTGCATGGCAGATTCCCCCTTGAACAATTTTCCGACCATACCGAGAAAGTGACCGCGAAATTAAATCCCTTGCGGACATTTCCCCTTTCAGCTTTCTATGCAGCGATATAGAAGAAAACATTATTCAAATTCAGGTATTTCGCTGATGAGCAGTTTTAGATTAAAAAGATGAATGTCAAAATGAACTCTTGAAATTTAAAGAACTGACGTTACTAAGTTAGTAAAGAAATTAAAAACAAGCTCAAAACGGAGATTTATTTTTGGCTTCCTCTTACTTGTTTGCGACATTTCCTGGCCAGGAATAACAGGTGGTCGTTGAGGCTCTTGTTAGTCTTTTTGCAAGGTAAACGCAAAAACGTCTTCATATGACGGACAGAGTAACCAAAACAGCATACGACCTGTCTTGTACATTGGCCCAAAGTGAGTTTATTTAAGTGCGCTGTACTTCTTGTTTTAATGTATCCTATGCATATCGCTGCCTTTTTGTTTTAATGTATCATATGTATACCATAGGTATTGCTCTCTTTGACATTAACAGTTCGTTCAGTGGTGAGTTTAGTCCTTTGATACACGAGAGGGTATACGTAATTATGCTTTGTTGACGACCGTCGAATATCTTCCGCTCCTATTCCCATTTTGTGAAATCATACTTTTCCTACAATCGGTTCGATATTGCAACCGGACATGATCTCAAACCACACATGGAATGACTGTCATAAAACAATAGGGCTAGACTGCGCCTTTTCCGGAGCGTGACACAACGTCCGTGACGCCAATGAGGTCACCTTACTGAAAATGTGAAATTTTCAAAGACTTGAATTTGGTACTATTGTCATTTTTCCCTATGAAGACACAGCAGTCATATCATCCTTAATTGAGGTAATGCATGGTGCGGTGACTTTGACTTTTTATTTGGGTCCAGAATTAACTTTTCTCCGTAATGAGTCCGTATGTAGCCTCCATAGCAGGCTCTCTGAGGCCTTTTATAGGGGTCATCATACACTTTTGCTGGCCATTTCTATTTGTACTCGGTCGCTGATTGCTGGCCTTGTCTGATTGCCGGCTATGCAGGCTAGTCCGCATGGTCCTGTACATGAAGTACATCAAAACAACATGACATGGCAGACTGGGACACTATAGAACCATGCTTTGCCAAGTAGCATAGTCACTAGTAGTGCAATACATTTTTTTTGCTGCGGTCCGCGTCAAGTTGTTGAAAGCACACAGTGGGACACGCCTACTTTTGTCGGTCAGCGGCTGGGTTCTTTTCTATATGCCACCTTGTCACCTTCGCTAATAGATAAATATGCCACAAAAATTCCAAGAAGTCATTCCGGACATTCTCATATTTCCGTAGCCTGGTATCCAGCCGTATTATAGCTCTCGAGTCTCTTCTGTGTATAAATATATCCTGCTCAGTAACTTATTAACTAGGTGTACGGGCAAGACATCACGTCGAGTCTACCTGCTTATCTGCAAGCAGATGTCAGTGGGAGATCTTGGGAGTGTTGCGTTTTCTGTCCACAGTCCTGCCGACCTGTCATAACTATATTGTTTTGACCTTCCGGAGTAAACATTTTCATATAACATTGGTGAAATATCTTCAAATACAGACGCATAACATAGCCTTTGTTTTATTCGAATTGGATCTAAGCTTTCCAAAAATGTACAAAGTTTTCCCAACTAGCGGTGCTGTACAGTAAGTAAAATGTCAAAACAGTACGGAGGTCTTTTTCACTACCAAGGAGGTTAAAGAAAGAGAGGAGAGCGTTCCTATTGTTCCGATCTTTGCCGCGAGTGTGAATCACATCGAAGTGCTAATTGCCCCAATCTGCATCTCGCCAGGCTAGCGTGGGCCTTTGTTTACGAGTCAGTTTCAACATCACTCGTCCAGGAACATCGATTTGGGGCCGGGATTTCAGCGATTTTGAGGATGATTCTCATTAAATACAGCGCTACTTTTACTAAGGAAACAGATATCAATAGTGACGATACTTCGCCGGAGGCAAGTGCGAGCATAGTTCCCCACGGGCCACAGAAATGTGTGTAACAACAAGTCACGCGGTGTAGAAGAACGCTGGGTCGGCTTTCATAGCCCAGGACACACTGAGCTATTTCATAGTATTTGTAAGAAGCTTGAGAAACGCTATGCAACTTTATTTTCAAGTCTGTCAAATTAAGATATCAAGCCATGCGTTCCTCGTGAGGCAAAAAAATACGTTCCTCGTGAGGCAAAAATTCCCTCAATACCGACAAAATAAATTTCCTCGGAAATATCATCTTGCTTCCCATCATTGCCATGCCATGAACATCCACGGAGCCCTCAGAGTACAAAATTCATGCATCACGAACAGCAAAAATCGATCGCCAACAGCAACAACAAATACTTATTTGGCACACCCAAGCCCACTACTATCGTTGAAAAAAGTCTCTTTTGCGGGGCAAGTGTAATAATTTTTTAATAGACACATGAAGTAGAGAATATTGTTCATAATTCTGAGACAAAAAAATCGGGGATACAGCGACAAAAATGCCTGTAAATTCACTCAACTTGGTCGCACAGCGCCGAAACAAGTATCGACATGATCGCCATCTTGGTCTCTCCACAACAGTACTGTTTGCACACGTCACCTTCGCTTCCCAAATAAGGAAATCCGCGGAAACTGCGCTCATCTCGCTCGCAGTTCGGCAACCCTCGGTCGTCCTCCTCGGCCGGGATCGCGGTGCATGACGTCATGGCTGGGCTCATGTGATTGGCTGACACGTCCGGGCTCATCAGAAATGGCGGGAAACCCCGCGGCCATCATGGTCATCAGAGACGCGCCGCCGGATAGCGGAAACAATGGGCCCGGAGGGTCTGAACAATAGAGCGCAGTGGGGTGTTAATGACTGAGCTCTCTCCTGTGATTCTTTAACCTCCTTGTCACTACCATCTACATATTAGTTACAATTTCTGTACGCACGTATATAATTCTATCCCGTTCTCTGAGGGTTAAAAACGGGGCCGTCATATAAAGTATCAATCTTTCCTCCCAACATCTGCTCGGACATTGCCGCCCACCAAAGTTCCTTTCTCGTTAGGGGGTACATCATCATCATCAATATGGCGGAAGGGGGAAGGTGAGTTTCTTGGTTTTCCCTCCAATTTTCCCGAATTTCTCCTCTGACAGCTGGTATTTTGGGTGTTAGAAACCCTGGCACAGTTACATATAAAACTAACAATAATTCTAGCTGTTTTTGCGGTCGTTGCGATGTCTTAATTCCTCTCAGGAGGCCATTTTTGGTGGCATTTTTTACCGGCATCTGGTAACCTCCGGGGTTACCGCAGGTCATCTGGTGACCTTGTTTGAAATTATCGCCTTGTGACCTACATTTTTGGCTGTATAAATCTTCTTAAGACGTGATGGAATTCAAGAAAGGGACCCTTGTGTCTCCTTAGCGGCCTGAGGATAATTTAGTTAGTCCCGTATTCGTCAACTGTCGATCATCATAAATTGTCACAGGTCTTGCATAACGTCCTAGGCTATCAAGTGAAAATTATGCAATTTATGCAACCTGTTTGCAAAGAATCACTCAATCTGCAATGTCCAGGTTATGAAAGAATTGTGTTTTCGCTTAGTCCATTTTTAAGTGTTTATATAATACTTTCTATCAATTGTTACCATACTCCTGTTAATAAGAAGGTTTGTAAATGAGATCAGCATGCACCAGTGCATGCCCAAATGTGTCTGTTACAGTTGTTAAACATAGTGTATTTGTAAATGAGATCAGCATGCACCAGTGCATGCCCAAATGTGTCTGTTACAGTTGTTAAACATAGTGTATTTCTAACTTTGTCTGACAGGGAGGCACTAAGCCAACTTCCATAGGTATGGGGAGATAAGCTTGTATTATTTTAGAACTGGGACCGCGTGGCACGATCGGTGGCGCGTTGGTCTCAGGCCCAAGAGGTCCCGGGTTCGAATCCGCTTGCTGTGTCATGGATCTTGTGCCCTTGGGAAAGGCACTTTACACAACTTTCCTCACTTAACTCTGGTGTGAATGAATACCTAGCTGCGGCTAGTGGCAGTGACATGCCTTTGTGGTGGTGACAGGCCATAGGGGCATGTTCGGGCATGACGCACCCGCCATGACACACGAGTCAGGGGTAGGAGGAACCCCTTGCATCCTTGGTCGGAAGTCCTCCTAGGAGACGGAAACTCCAAACAACAAACCTGCATCTGCTGGGGCCGTCTTATACGTGGCATACAATTGCCCCTGTAGGACTAGTGCGCCAGTGGACGAGAGGGTGGAGAAGGACGTGCACACCCCTCCTTCACCTTAAAAACCCAAGTGCAGGCCAGGCAGATGGGTCACCTTAAACCCACCCTGTCTGCCTACCATTGTCTTCTGAGACAGACGGATGCCAACAGCATTTTAAAACTTAGTTTGCAACTCTTACGGATCGAAGGAGAGTAGGTAAAAAGAAAATGTAACGTTACCAGGTGGATAAAGAAATTGCTGAATCTGTGTGGCTATAGTATTGATATTGACAGGATCATCCTATTCATAGAGCAAAAAAGATTTCTTATTGACAGGAACAGCCTGTCAATATTGCCAAAAAATTGTCATTGACAGCAACATCCTGACAATAGCCTTTGGCTTGCAGAATACCTTTAAAAATTTATAAAAGAAAAGAAAAGAAAAAATGCTTACAGTAACCTTGAATACTGCTTCCAATGCTTGCAAAAAAAGCTATCATTTCATAAAGTAGTCTTTTTGGAATTGTGCATAATTGGATAGAATTTAAAAATGACCTCTTTGAAACAGGGAAGGCAACACCTCATAAACTGAAGATTGACTCTCTGTTTTTTTTTTTTTCACAGCAAAGTCTCCACATTCCCAGAGTGTGCTATCATCCATGAAATCTACGATGGAGAAAACGCTGAGGAACAATTTGAGTACGAACTCGAGCGTGCGTTGGAGTCTGGCGTGCCGTATATTGTGGTCGAGCCGTCCAGACTTGGGGACGAGACAGCGCGATGGATTATGATCGGGAACTGTCTGCACAAGACCGCCGTCCTCGCGGGACTTTCGTGTGCCCTCTCCACAGCCATTCCCTCGGACTACGTGTTTGGACACTTGGGGTTACCCAGCGTTCCCCGGTTGCTGGGCACGACGTACGACGTCTTCAGTCTGTGCTCCGGCGTGGTGAGTTTCGCCTGCGCCGCTCTGTACGAGGTCTCGTGGCAGTCCGACCCGTGCTGTAAGTACCAAGTGGAGTACGACGCGAGGAATCTCGCCGGGCTCCCGCTCCACTCGCTCACGTCTGCGTCACCGGTAGTGCTCGTGCGTAAGGATAACACGGCGAGGCGGAGATTACACAGCGTCTGTACCACGGTGGCCGCGCTATGTTGCGGGCTACGCATCTATCGCTGGTACTTCCAATGATGTCAGTCTTTCATATTTCACCCCACAGGAAGATTTAGAAAACCAGAGGTCTACATGCTTCTGTGACTTTGAACATGAGGTGTGTGCACCAACAAGAACTATAAAAAAAATACTAGGCCTTCCGTAGGGAAGAGTTCCATCTCCATAGCAAACAATACAGACATTTGTGAAAGGTTTGGCTGATGAGAGTAATACGGAGGGTTTTTTTCTGTGCATGTTGAAGAGTTAGGCTACGGTTGGTGAATGCTGTGTGTAGTCATCAATTGACCAGATACAAGGATGGTCCAGGTTTCATCACAATTCCATATTGACATACTCTGTAAAATAAATAGCTATTTGATTGTCCTTTCAGAAAATAAAATGTTGAATCTCTTGTAAGCTGGCTGATTGCTTTTCTTTGGTATTATTACACACATTTTTAGTGTATACTTTGTATTTGATATCACTATGCTTGAAATAATATCCATGGATGAATATACACTTGTGTGCATGCAAAATTGTGCAATCTATTATTGGGTGGACTGACTACTCTCTTTTTGCAGCTAGAGGCTGAATTACGAGGTGCTTATAATATGCGGGGCTAAATTGCAAGAGTCTGGAGCAGCTGCCATTTGGCGCTAACTCTGGTGACCACAATACGACAGTAATTGTCCCAGTTGCGGACATAGGACTGAATGTTTTGAACAACACACACCGGGAAGGACCTCTTACTACTTTTAAGTTACGACTATGGGTACGCCTAGATATTTGTATTTACATGTAGTTAATATGTATATAATTGTACACTTTGTCTACTATGCAGAAAATTCTTGATATTTAGTTGTCCAAAAGTTTAAATATTACTGAAGTTAACTATAGAATTCAAGCTCAAGCTCTGCTGACATCCTACTTTATATATTTATTTTGTTTACTCAAAAATTCAGTAGTGCACCTTTTCCCAGAATTGAATTTCAAACCCTGCTATTACAAGTATCTTCCAAGATAAACTGATAAAGTATAAAAACGATTTGAATCATTTAAGTTCTTTGGAATTAGTAACATAAAAACAATTTTTCTCAAGGGTGAAAGATACTTAATTGTTTGGAAAGTTGGGCTTAAAATGTTCCCAAAATCTCAGTTGAAAACAAGAGTTCATTATTTATACCTCTTTTACTTCATGTAGGAACAAATGATAACACAGATACTCAATGTTCAATTTATATATGATATACTCTTATTTAAACAAAATTGCATACTCACATCACTGTATTTGTATTACCATGATTGCCATTTTCAAGTATTTTAAAGGAGAATTCTATGAAGAATTGGGGTTGATAAGTATGACTACCAGTATCACTGCACAGTATCATGTAAGGTTTGTCATGTGTTTGGTACCAGTTCTACTTAAACAGTTGAACTATTCCCCATATTTGGCCTCTCTTATGACTGCCTCAAAGTAGATAAATAATAACACCGGAGGGCACTAGTTCTGATTTTTAAACTCAATGTTCAGATTTATAAAGATAACAATATGCAGAGTAAAGAATTAGAGTAATAACATTTTTGTACTTGTACTTTTGTAGCTGTACACATTCTTTATTTGACAATTTATAACAAACTTAAGGATAATATAATGTCCTCTTTGTGATCAACAAAAAAGCTGTCTACATATTTGCATTAGATTTTTAGTCTATGAATAATAAGCATCAAGGCTAAAATAGATCATACTAATTGTAGCAGCCCTTAGATTAAACTGCCCAGTCCATTTCTGTCCCCTTTTTGCAGAATGGTGTGTTCCACCTGAGCCAGTTGGTAACTTTACTTTAATGGAACAAACCATTCTTGAAGGGGGTACCTCAAATCTGATGTAGCATATTAAAGAATAGTACATCATGATTATGTTTTGTACATTTTGGATTGCAAAAGCCCCATAATTTTCTCTCCAGTTACAATGGTCTAACAGTAGCAGATGACAAGACATTGGTTAATTTCAATCAAAAACATTCTGCTTTTTCTGATGCCACAAACCACTTTTCTCTTTTCAATACTATATTGTATGGCGTGTGTTATCATTCAGCCAATGTAGTTATCTTTTTATCATGCTAAAGTAAAAAGTACATTTTCCAACTCCTGGTATACCATGCAAATATGTACAACATACATAACTTGACACAGAACTTAACTCTATTTGGCAGATTAAATGTACTTTATCAACATTTTTAATAAATCCAAACTTGTCCTTTTCAATATCTCATTTCTCATAATATATTGCTTGAAGTAAATCATTTTCTTTACCACTGTCATCTTTACCTTAGAATAAACATAAGACAATTTAATGGCATATCTAGATTACTTTAATTTCACTGAACCTAACATACCACCAGAGATACACCTATGAAGTTATCACAAAGATGGAAAATCACATAAGCTAGTAATCAAGTGCCAGTCTTTTGCATAACAGGTCAATATGTCAAGCAAGTATATTCTTCTTATATCTAATTACACCTACTGAATTCACAAAATAAAAAAGTAGACATGTTTTCTTCATCCTAATTGGTCATTTCATGCTAGTTCCTCACCAATGTCTTCCTGATGATTGGTCAATTCAAAGTTTAACAGTTACCATATTGATGTGTCCTTTCTTCTGATTGGTCAAAGACCTCCACAACATCCAAGCTACAAATTTAATTCCTTTGGTAACATAATGAAAAAAAAAAATGTTGACCTTGTGTTATACAATGTACACAGCTCCCAGTAGTCACAATCTATGGCTAAAAGAAATAACATTGTTATCTCCTGATTTTGAGTATTATCATTGACAATTACATGCAAAAATTTGTGACACTGACTGGAATTTTGTGTACCTGGTATCAGTTTTGCTATTGCCTTCGCATTAATTTTCACTGTTTTAGTATCAGTGGTCCTATTCCTTCTGTCTATCACAATTAGTAGTTCAACCAATGATAAGAAGGCAATTAGCAGTTCAACCAATGACAGAGAGGCTGTGTGTCTATTGAATTAAGATACCATAAGTAATGCATTTGCATGTTGAGGATTTGGTTGACCACTAAGCCCCCCACCCTCTTAAACATAGACCACCCATGTTTTCAAGTGCATCACACCATAGGTACATACAGTATTGCATGTTGAGTGCATCAGGCAAAGTGGAATGATGTGCTACAGTGCCATGATGACATGTCTTTTGAAAAAGTACCACATTTCTCTACAGTAAGGCCTGATAATGTACATCCTGCATCCAAGTCCAGACGTCAGTATGGACAGTTAAACGGCTAACTAATTCTCTCGGAGCTACGGAGCTTGCCGTCACAAGTTGGGAAAGTTGGAGACCTCTCCCACTGCCGTCCTCTGCTGTTCATTGCACATGTAGCTAAGTTTGTACTTTAACCGCACCGGCACCTGAAAAACATGAAATCAACACAGGTAAATCAATGGTTAGGTAATAAGATACACCAAAAAGCAGTTACTTAAGCAGCTGTATGTGATTTTGGAAATGGTCAGACGTTTCAGACAACATCCGTTGTTTTTCGTCAATGACAACATTCTTTTGTTTTTAAAAACCCTCTCTAACAAGATTTCTCAAGTGACACTAACAAAAACCGACGGATGTTGTTTGAAAAGTCTGGCCGTTTCCAAAATCATATCCAGTTGCTTGAGTAAATGCTTGTTGGCGCACCACAGGTAAACATCCTCTGACTGATATACAAACAAAATGTATGCACTGATACTCTGAAGAACATCTAGTACCAATACCTAATTTAATATCCTCAACATTGATACCATCTTACTATCCTATTACAATGACAGTGTGCATAGTCCAGTGGTTAGTGGCCCTGCCTCTGGACCAATAAACTGTTGGTTCAAATCACTTGTGTCACCAACTCGCACGATACTGGAAAAGTTCATAGTTCATAGGACGCGACGTTCGGCCATGGTTCAATCAACATTCCTTGTGCTTGTAAAAAGGTGCTAGGGGAATTTCTCTGGTGCTAAGAAACTGTAAATACTGCACACAAAGCATCTGTCATTTCGGTCATGATCAGTGGAGTAAAACCTCTTCAGTAAGCTAAACTGGTTTGAGATACCTTTTACTTTTAAGTACTGTAAAAATTGAAACTGTTGAGGTTTTAACCACGAATGCATAAAACTACAAATATGTCTCCCTTGTATGACTGCAGTACTACAGAATTGTGTTAAACGCAAATTTTAACACAGAAAAACGTGGTAAAGCGTAAGGTAAAATAAAACCAGTGCAAAGTAAAATAATGAATTTACAGTAATGAAAATGACCTTATTTGGGTTGGCCAGCAGCATGACTTGTGTAATGGCAGCCTGGGGCAAGATGGGGTTGTAGCCTGGGAGGTCTGTGGCCGATGGAGGCTGCAGTTTCACACGCATCACCTGCACAACACAAACGGCACATGTTACAGCTGAAACACCTGCCAAATTTGAAATAAGGCAAAATCCTACAGGAACAGACAAAGTTATCATAAAACAACTAGCACAGTTGATATAAAATTGGCATCTGCATAGCACACTTGTTGTTAGCCAGATGAACACTACATATTTCTTCCATTATCTTATACAGTAGAAGCCAGTTATTTGCACAATTGATTATCACACACTTCTGTTAATTGCATGGAATCTCAAAATCCCAAACCAGTGCGGTCCAGCTGGATAACTTCGCAATATTGCATCACTCGGATAATTGCACGAAATACGCTGGCAAAGAAGTTGTGCAATCAAATAGCTTCTACAATATGGCTAAGACAGTTTTCATTTACATATCTTACCGTTACAATGCTTGAAAAATAACAAAGTATACACAAAACAGTACTTAGCAAGTTCTACATTACCAAGTTCTACAGAATTAGAGACATTTAACAAATGAGGCATACGTGTACCTTTGGCACAGCGGCTTGAAAGACTATACTCTGGATCCGTTCAGTAGCATTGCTGGTGATTGACACCACCATGACATGGACGTCAGGCCGACCGGGGGCGGTGTCACGCGCAAAATGTAAGACAATCTGCATGTTATCCTTCTGACAGATGGTCAGCGGGCCCACACTTCCTACAAAACAGAATTCAAGGAAAAGGCTGAACTGTCTGATTATGGCGGCCACTTTGATTTTCATGGGGGTCATGCACCAAAATGAGGCTGCAGTTGTTGCCCCTTCCTATAAGCCTGTATCGCAAACTTCATCCTTTGGCAAAGGACACACATTGCAAACATCTTCAAGTTTTCTTATATGTGACGAGAAAATGGAGTCTGAATGTCTTAAGAACTTTACCCTTATCTAAGTAAGCCACAAGAACAGTTCAGTTCAGTTCATCATATGAGGTGCCATTAACAATGTCTGACCATGAATCTCTTTCTAGCATGGCAGCTAGCAAGTTGTACTGTAGTCCTTTAAACCAACCTCCTCCTCCAAAGAACAAGGAGGTTATAATTTTATTGGCTATTGCATTTTTTTGCTAGTGGGTTAGAACAAAAACAGAAAAAAAAATTGTCAGTATGGGTGATGAGTAAAGATTGCTGTCAGAATCTATTACATGTAGTATCTAAATTTAAGAAGTCCCTCTAGTGACATTATCTGAAACTGCATATTACCTTAGAAAACTAATGTATATGCTACTTTGAAAGATGTTTTCTTTAATATTGTTAACATCTAGTTTCAACAAAAACTTACCAGGTTGGACTGACTCTATGGGAACAAACACATCCTGCAGTGACTGGACTTCTGTAGTAGCGGGAGAGGCTGGCTGGGGAGAGGGGGCACCGACACCTGCTGTCTGGGGGGTGGGGATAGGGGAGGCCACCTCACCCCCTGGGGCAGGGGAACCAGGTTGCTGCCTCTGTGCAAGGAGCTGGTTCAAACTCTGCCTGGGTGGCTCACTGAAACAAAGAACGAAGATAAAGATGTAATTTACTGTAAAGTGAGGCACAAATTCCCCATCAAATTATCTTTTTAGGAAGAGACACTCTTGCCCATCCATGACTATAGAGTTTGGATTCAATGCTGTTTGAGGGAACCAAATTTTCTGAACTAATCTGGTGCATTTTGCAGTGAAATGTGTGTTTTTTTAGGAGGAAATAACATAGATAAAATACAACACGGTGTATTTTGCATGGTGACCACCCTTGATCCTAGCCCACACTAAGGTTGGATCAAAATCTGTCAGATGACACGACCCACGGTCGGTCTGTTACCTCAGGAATATATTGTGTTGTCTTGAATACACCGTTTATAAAAGTACATGTATTCAACATGGTGCAAAAGACATAAAACGAACAGCCTGAGTGTGTGAAACTTAGGACTATAGTCTTACCTTGCAGGCTGAGATGCTTGCACAGAAGGCTTGAGACCCTGTTCCTGCAAGCTCTTTCCCAGGACGTCCAAGTCTGAGAAGGCCCCTTCAACCGCGGGCGGCTTCTCTTGACCTTGACCTTGTGTCTGACCTTGTACACCCAGGTCTCCTAACAGACCTGTGGAACTCTGGGGCTGGACAGTGGGAACAGTGTTCATCATGGGAGTGGGCGTGGCTGTTGCCATGGGCGTGGCCGTTGCCATGGGCATGGCCATAGTGTTCTGTTGGAAAACACCACCCGGTGCAGCTGTGAAGTGAGGCTGGGTCCCCATCGGTGCCATCATGGTTGTAGGCTGAGCTCCAGGCATGGACATGGGAACGTTAGATGGGGGAGCCTTTGAGGAAAGAAAACAGAAAAACAGAGTCTTACAACAATAGATGTAGCTTTTACCAAAACATAAAGTGTCATGAGTTAACAGAATAAAGTAGAGTGGTCTCATTTCACAAGCTACCAACATCTTTTGTACCACAATTGTCTCAAAAAACTCTGGAGCCACATAGTTCAGAAGTTTTATTCAGCCTTTAACTTCTTTGGTGGCTACAAGCTTAATGACACAAGTACCTGAAGTTTGCACTTATATACCTTTCCAGTGCATACTGCCCTGGTACATGTAACTTGACACCATACAGGGCATTGTGTATAAATCCACTCTACTATAATTTATTCCAGTTTAAAATGAAAGGGTCATTGTAATGACACTTAAGAAGAGTAATAGAAAAAGAAGTAAAATCCAGTTTGGTAACCAGATGTAGAGATTGAATTGTCTTTAAATGAAGAGGCATTATTTGCATCCCTTTCATAGATAAAGATGTATTTCAAAACTTCACACATTGTTTGATGACTCTGATAGTTTTAACACAAGAAATGGTCAACATACCTGCCCGAATGCAGAGTAGTTGGATAGAGGTACCACAGGGCGCGGCTGCATACCTACACCTGGTGCAGGCATAAAAGGTATCCCACCTACAAGGGGCTGACCAGGTGCACCTGTTGCAGCTGAGGCAGGTGCAGCTTCACCAAATCCTTTAGGTAGAGAGCAAAATTGAACAGTTTTTCAATCATCTTTAGATAGAGTCTAACAGAAATAATATAAGCTTTCTCATTATGGTATATATTTTATATGCGAATGTACTGTTACTTTTGCAAGCTATAGCAAAACTGCATTTTTTTTCCTAAACAAGTTTGCTCCGTGAAGGGCCATTGACCACTTCTAAGCACCAAACTACGCACACCGTAGCAGCATCCCTTCTCCTTAAATCAGATACATCAAGCTTTGGCAAGTTCGACTACTAGTAAAAAAGCGTCATGCTTTTCACCTTATCATAATGATTACATTTACAAGGTATAGACCCAAGTGCAACTCCTATATGGAGAAAGATATTCTTACATATCGAACATATTATTATCTTAATTGATCATCTTATACATTTCAACAAGTTATCAGGTTCACATTTAACAATGAAGATTTAACATAAAGACTTAATCTGTATGATAGCATTTTTCTGCCACACACTTACTTGTTGCAAGATTTGACTTCAACATTTCAAAATCACCCTGGCCTATTCTTTCTCTAATTCAAAATCATCATAATGATTAATTCAATGTTTTCATGATAACTTGCCAAGATTTTGAAGTTCGCTGCTGAGAAGGTCTGCTGTTGTTGTAGGCTGTGGTGGTGGTGCTGCAGGGGTTGGTCCACTAACCGTGGGAGGGGCGGGTAGGACGGGGGGCAGGGCTGATGCAGTAGTGGTAGCGGTGGGTGACCTGGGTCCCCCTGCATCCAACATGAGCAGGTCTGCCAGTCCAGTCTGCTGTTCTGTGTGAGCCATTTTAATCATAGAAAAGACAGATCAAATGAACTACACCATACAGACAGTATCAAATTTATACTGAAACTGATTCATACATGTATGATTACTACTGTAAAAGCAGAAATGTTTACAGTGGTTTTAACGGTGCACACACCAGTTCTTCCGCGACCGGGGTCCGTGGTAGTCCCAACTTATTTCGGAGTAAGGGGATTTTAGCATCCGTTTTGTGCCCAGTTACACAGTGTAAAATTAGCTTAGCGGATCCAAATCGCTGGTAGTATAAAATTCGACCCCTATATGCTGTTTTCGGTAAGTTTTTGTCGCCGAATCTTGGCTTCCGGGTATCGCTCCGAGGCCGCAAACAGTGAAGGGGCCGGAGCCGCTTGAGCGATGACGTCACCGCCATGGGCTTTCGACATGCATTAGAATATTCATTATTATGAGATTTGTAGTACTAGAATTTTCTTGTAAATAAGATATGTTAGACCATATGGTACATGCTTACTTTCTGTATAGGCGTAGTTCCCGGGAAAATTTTTTTTTTTAAATGCGGCATCGTTGAAAAAAGTCTCTTAACTATAGGTTTCAATGGGGGCGAGAAACTGGTGTGTGCCCCCTTAAACGGAGCTGTGCTGGAGTAAAAAATAACGTTACAACCACGGAAATGGTGTTTTTCCTAGGAAAGTGTATAGCCTAGATCCAATTCCGGCGAAAAAAATTCGAAATTCCCATGTTTTGAACTTTTCCATTTTTGTGCTGCCCCCCTCCCACCCCTGGAGACGCAATTCCTGCATTGTAAGTTCGTCAATAGTCTACAGATCACGTGACACGGATATAGATGACGTCATTGTCTTGCAATACAACCGCTGGTTACCGTCAAATAAAAGCCGATAGGAGAAATCCACTTTAGTTTCCAACATATGCCCGCAAAAGGGATCTGGGCCACAAGAACCGTTGGAATTGTTTCACGTTTATCATAAACCGTATACAATGACATCATCTATAAGGACGTTATCGCGTGAAAGTTAGAGCGGATTGGCTTGGGAGGGCTAGAATATCTCCCAAGGTAACGCCTCTGATCTAGATCTATGGTGTGCACGGCTAATTTGAGGAATGGGGAACTCAAATTGGGATTGACACCAAATACGAGCGCCCACATGCACAGCTGTCATCAATTTTGGCGGAAACAACCAATTTCCAGTTTCTGCTACGATGCGCATGCGGACTTGGGGCGGTTTTCAAAACAGACATCATTTTCATTTTCCATCGACCCACCATGACCCAATTCTACAATTCCAGGCCGACAGAACCGTACTTGAGCAAACTCAAACAAGTTTTGTCGGACAAAAGTACTGTTGAGAACAACTGCCGCGTTTGGACTGGTTACATTGACGACGACGGGTACGGAAGCTATACTGCTCGGCCACCAAGCGGAGGACAGTACACCATAACAGCACACAGACTGTCATATTTCGTTCATTCAAACTGGCCGGCTTTGGACAAACACATCCACGTAAGCCATAGATGCCACAATAAGCGGTGTATACGCGTGGACCATCTTTCCTATGAGCCGGGCGTCATCAACGCACAGAGAAACCGATGTCTACTTGATGGGTCATGCTCAAGCCATGTGCCATTTCGCAACTGCATCCTAGAGTAAACAGTAGGTACCCCCCCCCCTCTCTCACACACACACACACACACACACACACACACACACACACACACACACACACACACACACTCACTCACTCACTCACTCACTCACTCACTCACTCACTCACTCACTCACTCACTCACTCACTCACTCACTCACTCAGGAAGCTCACAGACAAGAATGTAGACTCTTCTAGTGTCTTTATTCAGTTCCCTTGCAATTCGTCGTGTTCAATATCGGTTTTGTAATCTTGGTTATTATACAATGCTTGTTGCCGTGACCTCATCAATCTCTGCTTTGCCAGAGCCTTTCTGCGCTTGATGTACTGTTGAGTTCGCTTACGTTTTTTGTGGTAGGCGGCTCTCTTATCCAAAAGATAGAGCGCACGGCAAGCTGTCCCACCAGGTGTGAAAGCTGAACCGGCGGCTTGGTTCAGTCGGAACAATGACTCGCCAAGCCCGCCAACTGCACCTGAATGCGCGGCGCTGCTAGCGCGCATCAGTCCTGACGACCTGAATGTATTGTTTTTGGGCAAGGATTGTTGTGTACGTCTATGAGTGGCTTCTACTGGGTTTGTGGACAGAAGAAAACGCTGTTTATGGACCATTTTTTTAGACAGTTTGTAATCTATGACAGTTTGAATGTGTTTAGTATCTTCAGTTGTAGGCACTATGTATTTCCTTCGCGGTAGGTATGTAGGGTTGTTGTTTGGCCTGGCATCGCACATAAAAGAAAATACAGCACATTTTGTATGATCTCCTGAAAAACATTTGACGATATTGTTCTTCGCCTGATCTACAGTCAGTTTGAACATGTTGTCGTTTTCTGGGTCGCCTTCTGGGTATTGTTTTCTAGCTAGTCTCAACTCCCGATTGCATCTTTTTGACAGCGCCCTGGAAAGTGCTGTAGTGAACCATTTTCTTTTCGTTTTGGGAACTTTCTCACGATACCCGAAGACACCTTCGACTATCTGATCGCTTAAATGGTCGGACAACCTCAACAGCTTTCTTTTCTGGCCCCTGGAAACGTGAACCTCACAATCAAGTTTTTCAACAACAGTACTTGGCGCGATAGACTCTGTGGCAGTTCGAACACCCTTAATACCATGAGAATCGTTGTCTGACAATACTTTGTCAAGCAATACTGGGTGTTTCTCCTGCATGTCCTCCACGGGCCGCCTCACCAAAACTTCCTCGGCTTTCCCGATTGGGTCTGCCATTGGAAAGTTTGCTTGGCAAGACGGACCGTGGTTCTTCGTTTCCTTTCCCTCCCCTGTTCGTCTACAGCTACACAATTTACTAGCATACTGAAAACCTATTAACATGTTTTCTCCAGTTGTCGACTCTAGTACGGGTAATGTACATTGTGTGGCGTTCTGTGTATATGAGTTACGCGTCGGGTTATTATACGCCCCATCTAATGCGCCTGTAGTAAAAATTGCTTCCCCGTCTTTTACTGTCTTTCCCTGCACTTGCTGCACTTTTCTCAATTTGGCTCGATTTTGCGCTAGAGATTCTTTCATCTCCGAAACTACCACTCCCGATAGTTTGTTTGTAATTTTTTGGAGTTTGCTCTGGCTTTGTGTTGGGGTTTCTGTTGCATTTAGTAATGTCCTAGCACCTGTTATCCCTACCGGTAGTTTAGAAAGGGCCAGGGACATTTGGACTGCTTTCTTCGTTGGCTTTGGCCCTCTTGTGGCCCCTCCTTGTCTGTCCGCTTCTTGATACAGCTTGAACCTTTTCGTGTGGAAGCCGCACATCCTGCAGCGCAACGCCTCTTTATAGCCCGTACCGAATTTGACCTCGAACTCTGGCGGCATGATAGCGATGGGGTTATGGCAGTGTGGATGTTGAATTTTATGTTCGCTGTTAAAGTGATTGAAAAGATCCAATATATATGGTATATGTACGTCTCTGGATTCAGGGATTGATTCTACTTGACTTTCTACTGCGGACATCATCTCCAGGACGCCTGGGCGGTCATCTGTTGGCCTAAGTCGACCGGGTGTCTCACAGGCGGGACCTTGCGCCATCTTGAATATATTTTTTTCCAGTCTCTCAAATCTTGGTGGTGGTGTATCGACATGTTTGTGGCTGAAGTAGGGATGGCCGACTCGAAACCCCTCTCTCCCGCGGCGTAGGGATGCTTTCGTAGGTCTGCCGCGTCCTTTGGCCATCTATACGGCCGCGCACACGGCTTTGCGCCGTGTTTTAGCGGAGTAGAACTAGACTAAGACATGTTGCCACAAATTTTGAAAACAGCAAACATGCAACAATCGAATCATTATTACACCTTTATTGATCAACAATTGTTCCATTGTGACGTAGGCAGACATATCATGTTCGAGAAGGTGTCGTCTCTTATCCGACACTCCGTTCCAATGTAGTGTTGTAAATGTATCCGTTCATCCTCTAAATTTATGAGTGAAATCACCATTTCAGGCGGTACGAATGTAAGAATGTACGCGTACATACTCTTGCGCAATGTGTGCGTCTATTTGTACTGAATACAAGGAAATGTACTCGAAACAACTCTGTGTGATCTTGAAATTAACTGTCCAGTCACACGTATACAGTTGAATGCGTCGACATACATTTGTGTGCTGCCACGTAAGAACTCATCCACTAGGATGTCTAACGTATTAGAGACATCCTTCTGTTTCCCCCCAATATATAAAATGTCGTTTGGGCTAGATATTACCTGCTGTTAGGTACACAAGGCCTAAAATACGAGACACTGTCAACTGAGCTGCAGCGCTCAATTTGTCCGCTAGGCGGCATCAAAAAACAGTCAGTTGGCACGTGTTCTATGTGCACCTGCTACAGACTGTAGAATAGCCGTATTCAGATATTTGCTTTGGCGATGAATAAAGCATAGTGTCTTGAGTTGTTTTAAGTTAAAAAAGAAATAACAAGGTATATTAACGGTGCACACACCAGTTCTTCCGCGACCGGGGTCCGTGGTAGTCCCAACTTATTTCGGAGTAAGGGGATTTTAGCATCCGTTTTGTGCCCAGTTACACAGTGTAAAATTAGCTTAGCGGATCCAAATCGCTGGTAGTATAAAATTCGACCCCTATATGCTGTTTTCGGTAAGTTTTTGTCGCCGAATCTTGGCTTCCGGGTATCGCTCCGAGGCCGCAAACAGTGAAGGGGCCGGAGCCGCTTGAGCGATGACGTCACCGCCATGGGCTTTCGACATGCATTAGAATATTCATTATTATGAGATTTGTAGTACTAGAATTTTCTTGTAAATAAGATATGTTAGACCATATGGTACATGCTTACTTTCTGTATAGGCGTAGTTCCCGGGAAAATTTTTTTTTTTAAATGCGGCATCGTTGAAAAAAGTCTCTTAACTATAGGTTTCAATGGGGGCGAGAAACTGGTGTGTGCCCCCTTATGTTTGTGGTTCTTGAGGTGGCTACTTCACTGCAAAAACAAACATCTTTTTCATCATAGTAATGTGAATACAGTATATTGCACTACTGCACAGTACCACAACACCCCACTACCACGAAATTAAATCCACAGCAACTTAAATGCATTTACAGTAATTTACATCACATAATTATACATAATATATGTAAAAGCAATGGGTTATATTTGCCTGTTTTACACAATCTCTCACTATGAGGGGCCAACTGAGCCTCCTCCCTGAGACCTTGTGACAATTCACCTCTAACTCAGTAGAACAACTATTCCCATTCCCAGAACTACCAAAAGGAGCTCAGGATTCTTTATCTACCCTGAAAATCAGACCAATAGGAGCTCAGGATTCTTTATCTACTCTGAAAATCAGACCAATAGGAGCTCAGGATTCTTTATCTACTCTGAAAATCAGACCATTAGGAGCTCAGGATTCTTTATCTACCCTGAAAATCAGACCAATAGGAGCTCAGGATTCTTTATCTACTCTGAAAATCAGACCATTAGGAGCTCAGGATTCTTTATCTACTCTGAAAATCAGACCAATAGGAGCTCAAGATTCTTTATCTACTCTGAAAATCAGACCAATAGGAGCTCAGGATTCTTTATCTACTCTGAAAATCAGACCATTAGGAGCTCAGGATTCTTTATCTACTCTGAAAATCAGACCAATAGGAGCTCAGGATTCTTTATCTACTCTGAAAATCAGACCAATAGGAGCTCAGGATTCTTTATCTACTCTGAAAATCAGACCAATAGGAGCTCAGGATTCTTTATCTACCCTGAAAATCAGACCAATAGGAGCTCAGGATTCTTTATCTACTCTGAAAATCAGACCAATAGGAGCTCAGGATTCTTTATCTACCCTGAAAATCAGACCAATAGGAGCTCAGGATTCTTTATCTACTCTGAAAATCAGACCAATAGGAGCTCAGGATTCTTTATCTACTCTGAAAATCAGACCATTAGGAGCTCAGGATTCTTTATCTACTCTGAAAATCAGACCAATAGGAGCTCAAGATTCTTTATCTACTCTGAAAATCAGACCAATAGGAGCTCAGGATTCTTTATCTACTCTGAAAATCAGACCATTAGGAGCTCAGGATTCTTTATCTACTCTGAAAATCAGACCAATAGGAGCTCAGGATTCTTTATCTACTCTGAAAATCAGACCAATAGGAGCTCAGGATTCTTTATCTACTCTGAAAATCAGACCAATAGGAGCTCAGGATTCTTTATCTACCCTGAAAATCAGACCAATAGGAGCTCAGGATTCTTTATCTACTCTGAAAATCAGACCAATAGGAGCTCAGGATTCTTTATCTACCCTGAAAATCAGACCAACAGGAGCTCAGGATTCTTTATCTACCCTGAAAATCAGACCAATAGGAGCTCAGGATTCTTTATCTACTCTGAAAATCAGACCATTAGGAGCTCAGGATTCTTTATCTACCCTGAAAATCAGACCAATAGGAGCTCAGGATTCTTTATCTACTCTGAAAATCAGACCAATAGGAGCTCAGGATTCTTTATCTACTCTGAAAATCAGACCAAATTAGGAGCTCAGGATTCTTTATCTACCCTGAAAATCAGACCAATAGGAGCTCAGGATTCTTTATCTACTCTGAAAATCAGACCATTAGGAGCTCAGGATTCTTTATCTACCCTGAAAATCAGACCAATAGGAGCTCAGGATTCTTTATCTACTCTGAAAATCAGACCATTAGGAGCTCAGGATTCTTTATCTACTCTGAAAATCAGACCAATAGGAGCTCAGGATTCTTTATCTACTCTGAAAATCAGACCAATAGGAGCTCAGGATTCTTTATCTACTCTGAAAATCAGACCATTAGGAGCTCAGGATTCTTTATCTACTCTGAAAATCAGACCAATAGGAGCTCAGGATTCTTTATCTACTCTGAAAATCAGACCAATAGGAGCTCAGGATTCTTTATCTACTCTGAAAATCAGACCAATAGGAGCTCAGGATTCTTTATCTACCCTGAAAATCAGACCAATAGGAGCTCAGGATTCTTTATCTACTCTGAAAATCAGACCAATAGGAGCTCAGGATTCTTTATCTACCCTGAAAATCAGACCAACAGGAGCTCAGGATTCTTTATCTACTCTGAAAATCAGACCAATAGGAGCTCAGGATTCTTTATCTACTCTGAAAATCAGACCATTAGGAGCTCAGGATTCTTTATCTACCCTGAAAATCAGACCAATAGGAGCTCAGGATTCTTTATCTACTCTGAAAATCAGACCATTAGGAGCTCAGGATTCTTTATCTACTCTGAAAATCAGACCAATAGGAGCTCAGGATTCTTTATCTACTCTGAAAATCAGACCAATAGGAGCTCAGGATTCTTTATCTACTCTGAAAATCAGACCATTAGGAGCTCAGGATTCTTTATCTACTCTGAAAATCAGACCAACAGGAGCTCAGGATTCTTTGTCTACTCTAAAAATCCGACAAATAGGAGCTCAGGATTCTTTATCACTATGACAATCAGACCAATAGGACCTCAGCATTCTCTGTCACCATGGAAACCAGTCATCAAAGCCTCTAACACCATGGTATCAGACAGTTCTCAGTCTGACAATGATTGGTCCATGTTGGCACATATGCATAATGAGTTACATCTGCATTGAGTAGACTGTGATAGTAAGAAGAAACAACAAAAGAAAGGTTTCTGTTAGTTAAGGTTGATCGAACCTGTTTGTTTCCCATCGCCGGTTCCATCTTCTGCCGTGCCGTTTCTAACGCCCTCTACCAGACGTTGGTAGGACTGCATCACCCTCATCAGGTCATCGTTTGCTCTCAAGATATCAGCTGTAACAAAGAGAAAATGTCAACACAAATATAAGTTTTTTTCAACAAAAAAGACCACTGCACATGACATATGCTTGCAAATATAGGAAGTTACTTCTTTGGTGTGGATGAACTTAAATTTTAAAGGGAAAATCAATAACTGTAACAATATTTACAATTTTTTTAGTATATCATATTATTTCATATCTACTAAGGCCATGTTGATTTGATTATGTGGATGACATTCCTGAGCTCATCAATTTTTGTCCATTTCAAAAGCAGCTGCAAAATGAGCAAACATATTTCATAAATTGCAAAGAAATATAGGAAAAAGGACACTTAAGTCAAAGAGTGTCAAAGTCAATTCCAAAATCAAAGAAGATGTAAAAAAGTAAAAACAGAGAATCTATTGTTTAGTATTCTGTGTATTTAGTCATTTGTCAAATCTTCTTGAGTAATTTTTTTTGCAGCCTTTTCTTTTTCTGCATGCTTGCATCAGTTTTAGGATTCAAAGAGGATGTCGTACATATAATTTAACCAACATGGCCTAAAACTATGATTTCAGCACATAGGTGCCCCCCTCCCCACTAGACCAATGTATACATTATTTTTCTTTTCCTCAAATGGGAACAAGCATGAGACAGAACCTAGTGCACTTGATGATGATGATGCTGTGCTCTCGCTCTGTGCCTTTGCATCTAGACAAACGGAGAAATCACATGTACAAAAAGCCAAACTCTAAAAACTATACAGCACATGCAAAAATAACAACTAAAAAAAAAGAAAAATTCAATACAATATAAAACATTCAGAGAAAAATCTTTTTGTAAGTAAAAGTTAGCATAAGAGTAAGAATATTTGAAGGCATTCATAAAAAAAAGCATCTAAGTAAAAACACAGGAGACATTATTTTAGACACTTAGGGACCGTACGGCATTTAGTGAGGGGGGAGGGCCGGTCGCCAGGGGGGGGAGGGCCAAGCAAAAAAATATTTTGCCAGGGGGAGGGCCTAGCAAAACTTTTTTTACTTGGGGGGAGGGCCAAGCAAAAAAAAAATAGCTAGGTCTGCCAGCAAAATATGTCCCTTAAAATCCAAGAAACGGCGTTTCAGAGGGTCAAGATTTCAAAATTTTTCTGGACCTCTGCAAGGGATCGCCCGAGGTTGGCGCTCGGGACACAGTGAAAATGCGAAAGGGAGGGGGCCGCGGGGCTTATGCATGACGCCCTCGAAAACCTTCTTCACGTACAGAAAAGCAAAATTTACCCCTGTCTTATTGCCCTCAAAATGTAAGAAATGGCGTTTCAGAGCTCGAGGGTAAATATTTGCAAATTTCCCTGGATCCCTTTTGACGTGACCGGCCTCGCGCCTTTGATGACCGGCATCGTGATAATGTGTTTGGGGGGGATTTAATTTTGTATTTCTAAATTGAAATGCTATTAAAGTTAGCTTTGTTTGTCAGCAAAATATCTCCTCAAACTGAAGGAAATAGCTTTTAAGAGGGTCAAGATTTCAAAATTCTCCCGGACCTACCTTGCGATTCTTCGTGCCTTTGGCGCCGAACATGGTGTTCGGAACGTCGTTCTCAAAAACTTGAAACCCTCGTATTTTTTTTTCATAGAAATGTCATCTAACCAGCAAATTTTCCCATAAAAAAGCAATGCAGGAAATCGTGGCAAAAAAGCGTGGCATTTCTAAAAGATCTCCTGCAAGTCTGCGGTCTCACGCCCGCCGGCGACCGGTCTTACCCCGCCGTGGGAAAATCAGCGTCACGCGTCGGCGCCCCCCTCCCCACTACAGTTTTGGAAGTCGAATCGTGCTGTCGTTTTGGTTTTCATTTCCCCCCCCCCCCCCCGATTTACTGTAAGTTATTACCACCACAGAACCAAGAAAAAGTCCAAAATATATGTAAATTGAAAATAGTTTCCGTCAAGCCGCTCGTGGCGCAAATCTACTAGAAATCCAGGTACAAATGCTTGTTAGGTGTTGTTTTAATATCAAAACAATGAAATAGCTTCTATAAAGCAAATATTTATGCCTCTATGAAGCAGATATTTATCCCTCTATTAAGCAGATATTTTGAGCCATTCTGTTTTCCTTTTTTTACTAGGGGTGAGAGATCTGCTTCTCGATGAAAATCATGAAAAAGTATGACGCAAAGGACATTTCCGAATGCGGGAACGCAGTGTTTTATTGGCGTCTTGAATATTTTTTTTCAAAGTTGATAGGAGGGGGGAGGGCCAAGCAAAAATATTTTGTCTTGGGGGGAGGGCCTAGCAAAAAAAAATTTACCTGGGGGGAGGGCCATGCAAAAATTTTTTGACCTGACCCTCTGGCGACCGGCCCTCCCCCCTCACTAAACGCCGTACGGTCCCTTACAAGTCCTGCAAAACAGCTCTACAAAGCACTCTCTAAGACATGCTAGAAATACTAGAAACGGAAATGTTAAGTAAACTTACCAATACCATCATCACCCTCGGGAGTGTCGCTTGCAAGTCTGAATAAGTTTGGTCGCATCTTTTCACATTGGGCATAAAGTTCCTGTTACACATAGAGACAATGCACATGTTAGAAAATAGCTAATGCATTGAAGAAAATCCTCAAGTAGCAAATAGAAATTAACTCCTAAATCTTCATCAAAAGTCAAAGACACCTTACAATCTTGAATTCTAACAAATTGTTGTAATTGTTCCGGAAGTGTGACTTAGGTTTTGGGTAACTTGAGAAGGATCAGAGGACTGATCGAAAGCTTGTTGGTAAGCCCTTTATTTTGTGTACGGATATATGGTCTTGAAAATTGTATAATCATAAACTATGCTTCTTACCTTCATGACTTCCTTCTCGGAAATGGAGGCCTCGTCAGGTTTGTAGTGCGCAAGCATCTCGTTGAGAAGCCTGACGTTGTTGTTGACCTCCTCCAGCTGGTTCATGCGGCGCGAGACCCTCTCCATCCTGTCCGAGTCCTCCTTCACCATGTTCTTTATCAGCCTGTTGGCAGCCTGCAGGTCCTCTGGGTGCTTACTCTTCAGGAGCCTGTCCAATAGCTGGGATTCAAACAGAATTGTAATAAAAATTCTGTACATTCCTGCAAATTAGCCTCTGATTTGCATGATTAGCATTTAATTATGTAAGGCATCTCCAAAAGTCTCTACAATCCAAATATCATGCAGATCCGTCAATCCATTGCCGAGTTATTCCCCTCTAAAGGGATGATGCAACTGCGCATGCCTGTAAAAATTCCTGACATGCCTGCGGAATTTTGGGAATTTTTGTCAAACAGTCGCACAGTATAATACAAATGTATTAGGCGAAGCCCCTGAGGCGTCGCCTAAATGTCATGGCCTTGTACCATCCTGATAGCAGTTGTTCTGATGTTTATCATACACTATACACAGTTGCTTCTCTGCTATTCCGTCTGGGAACCTTGACATCACTAGCGTCTAGAATCGTCCAAGTTTTGATCGGTCTCTACGAATGAGCAAATTAAGAAGTAGGTTTGTGCGCTCCTTAAAAACACCCTCCATCCACTTGGTGTTGGAACGCCTGTTTGACCAAGCACTCTAGAACCCATTCCTTGATTTGCTCATTAAAAGGTTTGAATGTACAGTTTCCTAGATGGGTAGCAGAAACAAACATAGGAGCAAACTTACTTACTTACCTACCCAGATGGTACCCAGTCACTTTTCAGCAGCAGAAAGCAAACTTAAAATCGTCTATACATTACAATGATTATGAACTGTTTGCTTTTCAAAACAATGCTTTTCACTAGTCACAGTACTTTATCATCCAGCACCAGTACAATTCAAATGATTCATCGGAAAAAGTACTAGGCACGCTGCTCAATATAGCCTATCAAGTTATTGACAAGTACTTTTTCTGAAAGTCGTAAAAGGTGTACATGAGCGTACAACTACCTTTGCTTTGTCTTCATCCTCAAACAGGGTATTTCTTGGACGAGGGGGAGGGGGTGGCTCATACACATCTTCAACTTTGGGGTCTTCTGTCACAATACCTGTAACAAGGAAACAAATTTAATCCAGGATGAACGACTGCTTTGAAAAAATCATTATAATCACATAAATAGAAATAGGAATAAGTTTTTCACTTAGGCCTATAATACAAGTTTGAGAGCAGAGATTTAAACTTAGGAACAGTCAAAGTTCACCTTGTTTCTTAAGCATCTGGTAGGCATCTTGAACCTTGGTCTCATGAGGCAGGCCTTTACTCCAGCTGTACAGAAGCTCTATCACACGTGTCTTCACCTTGGGTTTTGTCTTAGCGCCAAGGTACTGTAAACAATGATCAGTTATACCGGCTATATAGAGACAGAATATAGATAGGAGGGAAAGTGAGATACAGCAAAGTGAGCAATGTTTATCTTGTAAAAAAGGTAAATACATTATTCCGAATGCCACACCTGGCCAACGTGCCAAAGCCAGGTGGAATCCTTTTGTTTTTCTAACCCCAGGTGATTTTATAGAATATGCTTATGCATATAGGGGGCTTGGGTATAAGAATAAGTCCCGGACTAGAGAAATACGTCTTTCTTACTGGGGAGGAGACGGGTGTGTTGACAAGTGGATCAGGGGGCTACAGTGGCATAAGATATGAAATGAGAGATTTTTTCTTCTTCTTCTAAATCATGTTCGTAGGGCCTGATGTTACCATCGTGTTGATGAAGAGCGGCCCATAGCGATAACTGTAGCAGCATCTCTTCTCCCTAAGTCAGAACCATAAAGCTTGACTTCACTGACTCAATAGGCGAAGCAGGGGTTACGAGGCTGCTCGGGAAATCCCCTACCCCATTTTGCCGGAATGGTTTGATCCGCCACATCGCACCATCGCACATGTGGCGGGTTCTTTTACGTGCCCGGGGTGTGGCTCTCCCCAAACACGGGACCTCCATTTAACGTCCTATCCGAGGGACGACTCATTTTCACTTGAGTAAAGTGAGGAAAGTCGTGTAAAGTGCCTTTCCCAAGGGCACAAGACCGGCAACACGGAGGCGGATTCGAACCGGCGACCTCTCGGTCACGGGCCGAATACACTACCACCGTGCTACACGGCCCCACATACTAGTACTATCCCCTCCTTGAGCTTGGGTGCGTGGGGTGGGTGTGGCTCTCGGAATATTTTACTATTCAGCTATAAGTTTTACATCTGTATTGTATACCCAATATAACTACACCATTATAATTAGAGTAAAGGTCAGCCTATTGTACTTAACACTTGCATAGTATGGATAGTTCAGTGGTTAGCAATCCTGCCTCTGGATCTACAATCATGTAAGAGTTTGGGAGTTGAACCGCAGATGTTGTTCCTTGCCTGACATGCACACTACTGGAAAGGGTTGCGGTCCATAGGACGGCATGTTAAGCTGTACTTGTCCAAAAGCGAAGGGAAATTCCCTCGTACAATAAACCTGTAAATACTATACATGGCGTCTTTCTTCTCTGTCATGACCACTGAAAGAATAGCTCTTCAGTGGGTTAAACTGCATCAAGATCACTTTCCTTTTTTCAGTCCTAGTTGGAAGTGTGACGATGATATAATTAATAATTTAGTACCATTCGTATCAAGTACGTTTTTGGCAGCCTTACCTTAGGAGAAACCAGCTTAATCATCTCATTCAGGAAGCGAAACTTTCCAATTTCCTGGTGAAATCGGCGACCACAGTTCTTTACACAAGCCTCCAGTACCTGCAAGTAGGAAAGTAAAAACCATCATTGGGGATACAAAACTAGATAAAACTAGTTTAACATATGTCCATTTACTGAAAGCCTGTTGCTCTCTACAACAAGCATTGTACATGTTTACAAACTCTGCACAAATGAAAATATGACAAAGACACTGATAAAACTGAAGGACAAAAAAAGCAGATGTCATAATTGATAATAAAAAAGCGTCATGTGCCACTGAATTGCAGGTATCCACTGCAAATTTATCATTTTTAAAGCAAACACTATAGATTTTACAGTTACGCAGTACAACTGTTACTAACCGTGAGAGCTTGTAAGGCCTCCATCTCCTGAGGTGACTGGATTTTGTGGGAGATCAGCCTGGTCCCGATCTGTGGCCTGTAGATACCATGTATATGAATTATGGTCTCCAAATATGAATTTGAGAGCTCTCAAAAATCAGATCCATTCTCTGTTAATAAAAATTAGGAAGTGATAACTGTACTAGTATTGATTTGTTCTGCCAGTTCATTCTAGTGACACTGAAGAAGGGCGATGGACGTTACTCAAAACATGTCTTTGATTTCTAGATATTATTTACCTGGATGTCGAACTTTTCTTCACTGTATTCCCTGACCCTTTGCAACAAAACATGACTTAAGCAAGGTGTGAGTCTTATAATATTACATATTCAAGTCAGATGACATACATACCCTTCTAGCTCCTTGTTGACCTGGTCACAGAAGCCCATGATGTACTCCCAGTCTTCCTGTCGGTTAGCAGGACTCGTGGCTTTGTCTAAGAAACAAATACAACTGGTACTTCAAATTGCATTACACTTCAACAAGACATGCTGTCAAAATCTCCCACTCCCTAGTGTGCGGCACCTATCTCTGATTTGAAACTCTTGGGCCTCACAATTTTGTGTGAGTCACTAAAGCAGAGGTTACTAGTCCCCTGGTTGTGTGTTTAACTCCAGTTAGTTTAACACAGAAATATAATTATAACCTCAAATATAAGTTCAAATATAAGCTATTTCATTGTTAAAAGTACACATGTGTGTATTGTAATTCATTATGGGTAATACTGTAAAGCAACTTTTTGCAGGAACTTAAAAATTTCATGGTACAGATGACAATGACTTTTCGGCTTAACAGTATTTTGAAGTTTACAGCTTACAAAAGGATTCCTGTTTTGGGACAGTCTGATCTATATGAATGTCTTTGTTTGTTTGTATTGCATAGTCCCGGTAAAGTGCCTCAAGGGATAATGAAAGAGGTTTGTCCTGACAGGTACAAGCTGCATATCTGGACAGACTCACTCACACTGGGAAGTTCTGGTTCTAGTTCTAGTTCTAGTTCTAGCTCTAGTCCATAATCTGCAAACTTCCTGTAGGAATACTTTAAATACATTTAAGTTCGCAGGGATTTAATTTCGCGGTAGCGGGAAAAAATGACTTTTCTCGGTGGATTTAATTTCGCGGTAGTGCCATACACTGTAGAATTATAATGCCCTGGAAAAATGTTTGTGGTGGTTTTAAATTCGCGGTGAAATGGCCAACGCAAAAACTGCGAACATAAATCCACTGCGAACATTTCTGCATTTACATCATGCAGATGGAGGAGACGTAGCGTCTGGAGTACATGTGTGATGACAGCAACCTGCTCTTTAATCTTTTTATAAGTGTGGTGGGCTCTTTAACATGCTTGAGGTATGACTCTCCTCAAACATGGGACCCATTCAAGGAATGTCCCTAACCAAAGTTAGGCTTAGGTCACATTTCCAAACCAAGGCCTGGGCCTGCAGATTTCAGGAGGGAAAAGAATGATATAAAAGACATCAACACACACAAAATGTCAACATAAGATTCATGGACAAATTTTGTGTATATTTCTAAGTATGCATTTTATTTGTTCATTTCTTTAACTTATTAATTAAACATTAAACAGCCCCAGTTTGGAAATCTGACCTAAGTCTTAGGCACTACTCATTTTCACATCACAGTAGGGAATTGAGGAAAATCATGATGTGTAAAAGTGTGTTTTCAAGGACACAACATCAACAAGGCATGTCAGTAGATTGGAAACCAGGGCCAATAGAGTCTGCGCCAAACACCCTACCTTAAATCTTAAGACACAGCCAATGTCTCTGTCTCTGACTATTACCAAAAGCAAGGAGGTAAACGTTATATAACAGTCTGACTCTGATGGGTCAATAACAACACGTGAGTCACATGACTGACTTCAAGGGGTGTCTTGAAGAGATTTTTTTGTTAATTGTGAGGGTACATGGTAGGATTAAATACACAAAACAACTAACAATCTAGAGAGTCGATACAAGTTGTCTAAATCCAGTTGACATGTCAGCGTCTGTGAAAATGTAACAATTTTCGAACATGATTTTTCTAAAATTTTGGACTGTTGCCAACATTATTGTTCGCCAATAAATACTACTAAACTGTGCAGTTGGGCTTGTTAAAAAGCATTTTGTCTTAATTAAATGTTGATGCATGAGAAATCAGCAACACAGATTGTTGACATTTAATTTGTATATTCAACAAAATTTAGTTCCGGAAGTAACACGTTTTAATAATCGCCTCAACACATAAAGATAGGCCGATCGCTAGTACAAACAAGTCGAGATTTCTCTTCTTTCTGTACACATTTTTACCCCTAAACGAGCTCCTGATGATCTTTAGACTTGTATCGGTATTCTAAATGCTCTTTGAGTCGTTCTTTAAACTTGTAGAGTCGTAAGAAAAAGGAGAACTTACTAAGCCAAGTCTCCAGTGTTTCTCCATCGTCGGACGCCGCCATCTTGGATCACTGTGCATTATGGGAGATCGTGAAGGGGCGGTGCCACCTGGGCGACAGGAGCGGCGCTTTTCCTGATGTCCTGATTAGGCCACGTCAAATTTATTTGTTGCTTCTTGGATTCGCCTGTCCATTTTTTTTTTCAAACTTTTCAAAGTCCCGAGAAAAAATAATACAGGTTTTGCCATCACAAAAATGTAAATATTGCCATTCAAAGGCACATACACATAATTTCTAAAACAATGCCTCTTATTTGAACATTAGGCCATGTTGACTTGATTATATGGATGACATCCTCCGGGAACTCCAAAACTGATGCGAGCGAGCGAATAAAATAAAAGTTTGGCCAAAAAAAAAGTTGCCTTCAGTATGAAATCAAAGTGGCCAGGAAGGTTGAATGTAGGACTAAACACACATATTATGGTATACCAAGAGTTAACCGTTAGGTGTAGGGACCACTGGACCAGTACATCATATGGGCGCAAAACATTTTTTTCTTCTTGGCCCTATAAAAAAAAAAAACAGACCTGAAGAAACAACAACAGAGGAACAGATTTCGCCAATTACAAAATGGACACACTATGTCGGCAGCCATTTGGGGTCTAACCGGGGGAGCAAGAAGACAACAAGAGCGAAGTCAACTAGAGCTTATAGTCAATTGCACCAAGTTTCTACAGTCAAAGGTACAGAGACAGTTAGCCTTTAGTACATGGAGATGGGATGTTAAAATGCAGTGGGAGTCCAATAATCCACCAAACAGATTCCTTTGTAGCAAAATTGACCAATTACCATTGTTTTGAGTATTGCCAGTTCTCAAGTTTCCACAGACAATCAGGTCCAGGTTCATGTAAGGACCTGGAAATGATCCTCTGGACCTGAATTTTCTGTACTGATACCTCCCCCAACCAACAATAGATTTTTTTCTCTCTTTCACATCTAGATCTTATTCTTTGACTTTAGATTCATTTTGGCATTCTATGACATTAGTTATCTGTTTTCTGATACTTTTTTTTCAATCTAAGGAATATTTGTGCTCATTTTATTACAGCTGCTTTGCACAATTTATTGTGTGATCGAAAACTTTTTTTTTTGGAAATGGCCGAAAATTGGTGCGAGCGCGGATGTCATCCATATAATCAAATCAACGTGGCCTTAGTAATAAATCAAAGGAAGGGAATCATTGTATAAAACGTGCCATTTAACTCCTCTGTCTGTTGTTGTTTTTTGTGTTATTCAAGCCGCATATCTTCACCCCAGAGCTTTAAAAAAATTTCCACCTGTCGGTCCAATTTTTTTCTGAAAAAATCCGGTAAGCAACAAATAAATTTGGTCCAATTTTGATACAAACACATGGAAGCAGCAATTCTGAAAATAAGGTGGGGTCGATTGGTAAATCTAGAGTCAGTAGATCATTTTTTAAGGTATAGAAGACACCTGTTGCTGTCTATGAATTTCTCACCTGTGTCGGCAAATGAGACAACTGTCGTTTTATCAAAATTTTATTATTATCCGACCGAACCACCGGGGCACGTTTAATGAAGGCAACTTTTTTCGGGCCAAACTTTTTTATTCACACGCTCACATCGTTTTCCCAGAGGATGCCATCCATCAAATCAACATGACCGACCCTTTCTTGTAAGGCCACGCTGATTTTGTTATTTCATAAACCGTTAAAAGATTAAAGCTTCTACAATAAGTATAACGATGAAAGAATGTGTAGTTATATTTTTGCTGTTTTTTTTAAAATTCTTTTTATTAAAGATCGGTCCATGAAAATCAGCAGAAGATGTTCTTGATTAGCCTGATTAAATCTCGCTTATAGCAGCCCGCCAAACATCCGACAGTTACAGCCCTGGACGGCGGAGTTTGTGTTACACCAAGGAGCTTTTATCAGCTGATAAAAGCTCCTTGGCTACACAGACTAGTTCTTGATACTACATTTCCAAACCGGGGCAGCGCCCGCAAAACACACAGTCATAAAAATCGGTAACCAAGTAACGTTAACGGAAGATGGTTTTCAGGCTAGTTGAATTTTCATACCTTTCAAATAGAAAACATTTTTCCGTAAATGGAAAATATCTGGCCATGTTAACGTTAGTACCAACTCGGTCATATAATAAAGAATCGGTAATTCGAATGATAGGCCCGAAAGATTAGAATAGTCTAGAGTTATACTCGGACTTCTAAAGGAACCATATACACCTGTCCTCCTTAGGCTCTTTCTTTGCAATTGACCTAGTTACGATGTACGTTTTAATGGTTTATCTATAAACTCATTAAAACCAAGGAGCTTTTATCAAGGAGCTTTTATCAAGGAGCTTTTATCAGATAAAAGCTCCTTGTTAAAACTGAGTGGAAAGGTACTGGATGATAAAACACAAACACCTCGCCGCTATTAGTCATATGGACCTAGAGGACGTTGAACTGATGACCTCGGCTTGTTTCATTTGAAAACACATGTAGGGGTGTGCATTGAAAATAGTTGTGTAGAGAATTAGACAAATTAGTGAAAACTAATCAAGTAAACTATTCAAAATAGTCAATATAATTGATAATACATATTACTATAAGTGTTGATCGTATATTCTGGGTCTAACTACCTTTACTGTGACGCTTATATTTTCCTGATTTACCTAATATTTTAATGGTCCGTTCTAAGGGAAAGGAAAGATGCCCGAACGGGTTGTGGTCGCTGTCAAAATTACTAGGATCCTCGTGATCTTAAGCCAAGTGGATATTATTTGAAACGTTTGGGGGCGTGTCTAACCTCTGAGTATTCAAACCGGATGGGTTAGGAAGGACTAGACCCAGTAGGTCGCGAGCGTTCCTTCCGACGAACCGGCTGCGGCTGAAGATAAACAAGTAGCCGTGTGGTACACCATCTGAGCTTCTACGTTATCAAGAGAGAATTTGCACTTATTGGCCTTA
This sequence comes from Branchiostoma floridae x Branchiostoma belcheri, assembly GCA_019207045.1. Taxonomy (NCBI): domain Eukaryota; kingdom Metazoa; phylum Chordata; class Leptocardii; order Amphioxiformes; family Branchiostomatidae; genus Branchiostoma; species Branchiostoma floridae x Branchiostoma belcheri. The sequence continues at coordinate 17,699,425 of CM033033.1, read as the reverse complement.
GCTATTATCATAACAATTGTACTACTAGTATCTTGTTAAACCAGTCCTTTCAGTATAGATATCTACAAACCGCGTTTAGTTGATATCGTAGGAGCTACTAAGGCTTGTTGGAGCGCTCATAACTCCTTCTAGAGTTACTAGTTCGAGAGGCAAGGACGTTATATTCGAGGTAAACACAACATGGGGAATTTCAGCCAACAACTGAAGGCTCTGCTGAGAAGGAACTTCCTTCTGAAGCTGAGAGACAAGCAGTCGACGTTTCACGTGAGTAAATATGTTCATTACGATTTTCCGAAGGAGAAACATATTGTTTTTGCTGCTGTGTTCTTTTTCCTTCTTGAACTTCCTCCCTCCCAAGCAGAAAAGGTTTACGGAAAGGCTGGGCAGTTCAACAGGCCTGGCTACTCTCATGTCCCTAATAAACATACCTTCCGGAATAAACATACCCCCCGGACAAATCCTCAATATCTAATAAACGTACCCCCCGGAAAATTACCAAATTGACAAGTATTTAACTGTGTCCATACTACTTCTGTCCAAAGAAAAGAAGATGATAAGCATGTAGGTTCTTTTTATTTATTTATGCCTAAGAACCACATCAGTTGTATAAATAATGAGCTGAAGAACTATAACGTTAACGTTAACAGATATCTTCGAATTATGATATTTTCTCCATTTTGTAATAAAAGGTACAGTGAAACCTGCCTTATGAGTAACCTGAGTATAGGGGCCACTTGGCCATTTCGGTCAGTTTTCGTCGGTCCGTTGGATTTTTTACCTAATCATTAAGAAATAGTCTATAGCGGTCACCTGTCGAATGCGGTCGCGGCCAGACGATTTTCGGTCCGGCCGCTATGCCAACACTGCCGATAGCGGTCACCGGCGCGGCGCGACTGGCGGGGTTCACTTTTTTCAATTTCTGCACTACATCAGCAAAATGTAGGCTCAAATTAGACGATTTACGAAGGAAACGTTGAATAAAGAAACATTAAACAAAATTATGTGATGTTATGCGAAGTTTTTCCACCAAAGTGGTGTTGAATTCACGCGGCGTTTTTTCTCGTCTCAGACTCTTTGCACTCTACGTATACCCTTCTCTACATCGTCATATCTGTGCAAACTGGAAGACCATATGGACAGATTTTACAAATAGACCGTCCGTTCATGTATCTGATGTTTTAGGTTCTTGAAATGCATGTACGCTGTCCCAATTTTCGTATTCCGCGGGCCAAAAATGGAAATCTCCGTCTCCGGTAATTTTCCAAGATGGCGTCAGCAACAGATAAACAAGGTCACCAGGGGTCAGTGGGCGACTCCATTTTTCCAAGGTAAAATGTCGCAAAAAGAATTCTCATGTGTAGCATGAAATACAGTGATTACGGTATAAAAACGATTAAAATCTATTACATGAAACTTTTTTATGTGAAAACTAGACTAAGGCTGATTTTTGCCGGAGAAATAAGCCTACGTACAGAAAGTTTATTTCGACGTGACCTTCTCGGCATAATGGCACATGCATCTACAGAGGAAAGTGTTTGTGGCGGTTTGAAGCTTAGAAATGATTATGAACTTGCTGTTTTTACCGACGAATTCCTGCCGTTTTGGAGAATATGCGGCGTCAAAACTCATATCACAAGGGAAACGAACTTATAGTTGTTATTTTTACGTCCAGTATTTATTATGTGAACGAATCACTCTTCCGCCTCGCTGACGAAAGAGCATGGAACCACAAGACCGTCGACCGGAAATTCATCGTGCAAGGTGCTGGTTTACGATGTAAACAGAGACTGTAAACTACTACTAAATTAAAACTAAAAGTTATTTATGTAAAAATTGTATTTCAAAACGTCAGTGCGGTGTCTTATTTTCCCCCAAGAACAACATTTACTTCGTAGCGTCATAGCGAGATGGAACGAAATCACTGAAAGCAAGGAGCTTTTGATAAAAGCTCCTTGCTGAAAGTGTACCGCGTACGCGGGTCAAAACGCGGGGAAATCCGCGCTGTTTCGCCCGACAAATAGTGAATTTTGAGCAAAAATACCGCGGAAATATGGGCAGAAACCCCAAAAACTTCAATTCTTTGAGGGTCCTGGCTTAGCAAAGCCCCAATTTTCAGAAAAAAATAAACGTACCGTCCAAAACAAGAACGTACCGGGTGGATTGTGCGGCTGAAAAAAATAAACGTCCCGGTACGTTTATTAGGGACATGAGAGTAACTGGGCTGTCTATCTGGACTGGCTATCATGTCAGGCTACTCAGTATACCCCATTCATAGCTCCAATCCTTTTTTTACTCGCGCACTACTTTGGGGCGAGCCTAATGGTATATCACGATCATTCTATGCGTGTAGTTTGACACAAGGCTAGAGGGAAAGCATTCTGCATTTTGCAAACATGTTGCCTCTCTAGTTTGCAAGTTGTATCATTTTATGATGATGATTGGCTGTAATCGTTCGTAAAGAAGACAGTAATATGATATAGATGCATGGGATTGTTGTGCTTCATAATTTATTTATTTCTTCAATTATTGTTTATGTCAGGTGCAATGGCTCATACACAAATCTTTTTTAAATTTGCTAAAATGCTTATTGAAAGAGAAAGAGAAACAACACAGGCATCTCAAGGCCTATGTACAGTGCACGTGTAGCAGTTTTATGTTTGCTCCAGAAGAAAAAGAGTATATTTGAGCCTGAGTATATATATGTCATTCCGAGACTATCATGCCATTTCCAACCTACCTTCCTCCAAGGAAATATTTTCAACAGGCTCTCAAGTTAGTCACCCAAAGCATGCGACAGATAAATGCAAAAACTTTTGCGGTGGTTTAAAGTTTGCGGTTTTCGCGGCGGCCGCTTCACCGCAAATTTAAAACCACCGCAAACATTTTTCCATAACGGTAAGAGACTACAGTGCATGGTGCTACTGCGAAATTAAAAACACAGCAAAAAGTCCATTTTCCTGCTACCGCAAATTTGAATCCCCGCAAACTTAAATGCATTTACAGTAGTATAGAGATCAGGGGGCTCCGGTATCCAGGCTATGACCAACCGCCAGGTCATATTAAAATAAACAACCTACAGGTCATAGCAGTAAAACAATCAACCGACAGGTCATTACAGTGAAACAACCAACCTACAGGTCATTATAATAAAAAAGAAACGACTTACAGGTCATTAGGCCACACCAATTTTGTTTGTTGTTTCTGAGATTTTTTTCAGAAAAAAATTGGGTAGGTCGGTCGAAAAAAAAAATGTCAGTCAGGGTAGGAGAGATCAGACAGGAAAACATAAACTTTCAACATTTAGGGGGTCCCTGGTAGTCCAAAGTTTGAAGAATAATGATAAACGTACCGTCCAAAATAGGCACGTACGGCTACTGAAATTTGAGGCCCATAGTTGATTTGAGAAAGGAGAGGCAGTGAAATTTAGCTCTTGGGCATCAGATCCAAAATGTTCCAAAGGAAATTTCAACTCATGTCATGTCACCCTGCTGGTTAGATAGCAGTGCAGCCCAAATCGCCTCAGCTAATGACTGAGATCTGATGTAACATTCAGAAGCAATCTAAATGTGTGTTAATTAAGTTGTTTTAGGGCTTATTAAAGGTAATTGAATCATGCTTTATTACTTTATATGATGGGTCAATGCAATTTCAACATGTGACTGTCTTTTCATGAAATATTCTAACCTTTAAATCAAACATTACCAGTAGTTACCTGTGATTGTGAATAACCCTCCAAGATATGGGTAGTAACACTACTAGTAGTCTACCATTGTCCACAGGGTAACCTATAGAATACAATGTAGTAAGTATGTACTTTATATTTAAAAACAGGATATTTAGGTATATCGTGGACGGATGGTGGCTTCATTAACTGCAGTATTTTCAAATTATTGCAGTTTGATACACTTTTTTTTAAGGAGACTAGATGTAGGTTACTCTGTGAATAAAGGTGAAATAGCATTAACGCATGAGGTCATACCGTCATAGATACCGTATGTAACTTTATCTCTCTTACAGGAACTGTTTTGGCCACTGTACTTTGTTGCTATCCTGGCTATGATCAACGCGTTCACGGTTGGGAATACACCCTTGGTCCAGCCTGCTATCCCTGAGGGAGGGGGGCGCTTCAACAGCACGCCACTTTTTAGCCCACTAGCTGGATCAATTTTTGGCCAAACAAAAGAGATCGCTGCAGCTCCGAACACCTCCGAGGTAGCCGCCATCATGGACCAAGTGGTGGTCAGTCTCAACAACGTCTCGGTGCCGATCGCCTACACATTGTTTCCAACACCACAGGTAAGCTTTTAAGCAATAAAGCCGATATTATGAATATAAGACTTGTCCATCCCTACTCTCCAAGCAGAGGTTGATGGGGATAATTGTGACCTTTTCCTTAGTATAATATACCGTCTTTTCTCTATCAGGAGGCTGATTCTTGAAGACAGCATAGGAGGAAAATGTCATGATTATCACACCACCTCTGCTTGGAGATTAGGCCATCCCTACCAAATTTCCTACTATGAATTTTGAAATGTTCACAGTGGTTTTTGTTTTGCATTGGTCTCCACTGTCATTTGGCAATTAGTGGCCCTGCCTCAGGAATTCGAAGACTGGAACTTATAAGAAGCTATTAGTTTGATTCCAGCTGCCTGATATATACAAGTGCGCAACTGGACAGGGTTGCAGTCATTTAGGATGGGACATCAAGCCAAGGTCCACTATTTGTTGTACTTGTCGAAAAGAGCTTCGGAATTTTCTATGTACAAATTGAACAGGTGCAAAGACTGGTTTCAGGTAGCATTTTCCACTACTAGTAGTACCTCTGTTAGTGACTCTGTCGATGAACAGGTTTAATTTCATATTCTATTTCTAATCAGTCAGATGGAAAAAATTTAAGATGGAGACAGCCATATACCCTACACACATTTATTGATTTGCCATGCTCCTTTGAATATACATTTTTTTTTCTTTCAGGCCATGCAAGATGCCCACAGAGCCAATCCCACTAACTACAGTGCAGGAGTGTCATTCACCATGTATGGGAACAGTAGTGTAGACTACACCATACATATACCACACACTGCAGCTGTCAGATCAACCAACAATATCTATTCCGGCCAAGGTACAGTGAATATATAAGTGTTGAACTTCCATTAAAGGAAGTGCTTCCATGAAACTCTGTCCTATGGGTTCAGAATACAACAAAGAGTACAACAAGGTGTATTACATATCATCTGAGGTACCAGTCTGACTGCAGGTTTGTGCGCCCAAATGTCAGAGGGTGGTCTGACCTGTGGAAGGTGTTGATACAGAGGTTGATGTGGAATACACTGTGTTGTATTTTGTCTATGTCATGTCCACCATTGAAAGCACACATTTTAAAGCAATTATGCGCCAGAAGTTGAGAAAATATGTCTCCTTGAACAAAAAACACCAATCAACAGCAATTGTGCCATACAAATCTGACATTGAGATTTTCAACAGTGTTATACACACTGAGTGTGTTAGAATTTTTCAAACTCTGTATGATAGCTACGGCCTTGCGGCGTGTTGAAACATCCGATCCTCTCGATCTTGGAAATGAAGCAACGTGCAGTCCGGACTATCGTGTTTCGGAAGGGACGTAAAACGATAGATATTGTTATTGTTACTGTTAACTGTTAGTAGAGACCCATGTGATATTCCCAACAAATCACTTGATTTGCAACATTCGTATCAGAAACATTATCATGCCCCAGGTTTAGGATTAAGTGCCAGTCACAAATTCATACCTCTTGAAAAGTGATTTCTAAGTGTGCTCTTTCTATTACCACCATTCATCAAATTGTATAATTTGATTGTTTTACAGATCAGTGTAGGCAGGGAGCTCCTCTGTCACAATTCGGTTGTACCGTGAACAACTATCTCTACAATGGCTTTGCTGCCCTCCAAGTGGCCATTGATACAGCCTTGATCAAAGTAAGTGATCATAGTGTATTTCATGAAGACACTTTTGCTCTGGCAGTTGAAGGCTTCTTTGTACCTTTTAGGCCACACAAACTGCTTTCTTCATATGGGGGATTTTACTCACAAACTGTAACGTCATCAGACTTGTCTGTAAACAAAGAATTCGTTTATTCATTTATTCGTTTATTCAGAAAAGAATCAGCATCGCAGTTTGTAAGAACAAACTGAATATCATGTGTCCGAAAAGTGTTTACCAAACCTGGAAGAAGCAGGTGTTCCATTAACGTTAAAATTTCTGTCCCGACTGATTTACGAAGTACAAAAAAAGCTCAGTATTTGAAACATGTGGGGAAGGGGAATAGCCAAGTACATTGGACAGCGATTATTTGGAAATGTTTGACCGCATGTGTACATGCGCCCTGTGGAAGTGAATACTTGTGATATGTATAAGTACCAGTCGTGATACCGGTGGGTGCTGAAAAAAGATTGTGCCACTGTCTTTCGGGTTTGGGTAACACTTTTTCGAACATGTTCTTTGCTTATGGTTGAGCGCAATGACTTTTTGGTGTGTAAGTAAGATTCCCCCTATGACAAAAGCAGTTTCTGCATGTGGTTCAAAAGGGTCTATTTGTATGACAATGGTACAGTGAATGTCTATCGCATAGTCTTTTTAGCAAATGCCCACTCTGGAGCATTGTCTATAGCTGTTTGTAATTGCCCTGAATGTTTCTTTGACTCTTCCAGATGCAGACCAACCTGACGGACACAAGCCTTCCCGACTACCAGGTGGAGATGATGCCCAAACCTGCGTACCGAGGCTTCTCCGTTATCTCCACCATCTCCTCTATCTACTTCGTCCTGTCCTACATGCCGTTCCTCGCGACCCTCACGGTCTACCTGGTGTCCGAGAAGGAGAAGAAGATCAAGGAGTCTATGAAGATGATGGGACTGAATAGCATGGCATTCTGGTAAATCTTGCTACCTAAACTTTAAAGCAGTGAAAACTGTGTACTAGATAAACGATTGAATGAAAGAGAATTTGGTATACAACCTGAAAACTACATGACATTTGTTCTATCAATTAAAGACACCATTTGCTAGCAAACACAGATGTTTCCCAAACAATATGAAGTTCTGTGACTAAATACAAAATGTAATGCTTCATCTATCCCTTGTTCAGGTCAAGCTGGTTGGTTGTCTACATGACAATCATCGTCCTTGAGTCTCTGGTCTGCATCGGGATCTCGTACGCCGCCGGGTTGTTTTCCAAAAGCAACTTCTTCTTTTACTTCATCAGCTTTTTCCTGTATGGACTGAGTATGGTCAACATTGCATTTGTACTGACAACATTCTTCGACAAAGCAAGGGTAAGAGAATCATTCTGTTGAAGCAGTCCTGATATCATTTATTGAACGATCATGACATACTGAATCATCCTTACATTAATACGTTTGCACATTGTGATATCTACAATGTAATAATGGTCTATAATTATTAGAAAATAATTGTTTTGCCTAATCAATAAACAAATCTTTTTAATAACTACAGACCACCATTGATTGATAGATATTAAGATATGGGGACGTACGTTTGTCAACGTCGCTGTCATTACATGTATGTTCAATTGATAAACAGTTTCATAATGATTGTAGTTTATGCACAGTAGTATAAAGATTGTATTTTCTCTAAGAAAATGATGTTAGCGGCAGTAGAACTTAATGACCATATGGAACAAAACGGTCATTTTTAGAATTTTTCCATTCCCAGCCATCAATATTTAGTGCAACAACAGGTATTCATATTGTATTCATGAGTAAACAATGGAATGTGAAATTGCCAAATTGGATTTAGCCAGTGAGGAAGCTTGCAAAATCATTTCTTGGCCAAGTTTGATTCATCATTTTGAACTATTTAAGGTAGGTTCCTGTGATATTTCACAATATAGTAGGGAGCTACCATTAACGTTTTATGTTCTGTTGTACCCACAGACTGCAGGGGCAGTAGCAGCCCTGTCTACCCTGTGTGCCAGTGCACTGGTCCTGCCGATCTCCCTGTTACCTGCCGACTTCCCACAGGCTGCTCAGTGGGCCTTGTGCCTTTTATCACCTTGTGCCTTTGCAACTTCAATTAATCAGGTACTGGCTGGTGTGTTACGCTGAAGGGCTATATAGATACAGATACAGATACAGATGTTTGTCTCCATTGCGTACGCTAGGGGTGGGTATCGGTACGGTGTACCGGTACAAACCCGTTTTTTCTTATTGGACCGGTCCAGAAAAAATGGACCTGAAAAAATTAGGTGGACCGGATGTTGGACCTATTGGAAAATGAGCGCATTATATGATCAGATGATCAGCCATTCACACATTTTGGGGCTTACCGGTCAAAGAAAATAACAAGAGCAAAGTAGAGCAGAGTCTATAGTCATTTATACAAAGTTTGCGATCAGTCGCACAGAGGCAGTTAGCCTTGTAGGATTTCAATGATGTCGAATACGCCACAGAACATATTTCTTTCGTCGCGAAATGGACCATTGTTTTGAGTATCGTCCATTTACAAGTTTTAACATCCTGAATCAGGTCCAGGTTCAGGTCCGGACCTGTACCTAATCCTCTGGACCTGAACTGGACCTGGACCTGAATTTTCTGTACCGGTACCCACCCCTAGCGTACACACTTTTTAAACTTTTCATATCGGAAGCAGATGTTCCAGACGGATGCCAGAGGAACTCTAATCTTTGGAGATAGAATAGGCACTAGTTTGTGTACTACACACAAATAGTAATTTGTTTCTTTATTACCGCTTCTTTCTACTTTTAACTTGAAAGTTCATCTGTGTCAACTTGGTAGAAGTCATTATTGAACTAGGTACACTGTAATTTCCAACACAAAAATTGGACTCACCCAAATTTTCGACTGAACAGCACCGGTCTTTGTCAAGGAATGAACAATCCACTGCTGTCGTGACTTCCTGCAACCCATGATCCACTGCTTACTGAGTCATTTGTTCTATCTGGATAACGTGATGTCACGACAGCAGTGGATTGTTCATTCCTTGACAACATCTGTTGCTGTTTAGTCGAAAATTTGGGTGAGTCCTATTTTTGTGTTGGAAATTTATGGTGTAACCAGCTCATGATCATTAATCTTTCTATTTTTGTTCGTTAGGCTGCTATCCTGGAACGATCTGCGGGTGCCCAGTTTTCCAATGTTGCTAGCGAGCCTGCCAACTTTCCAATGCTGTACCCCATCATCATGCTGATCATCGATGATGTGCTGTATCTCCTCTTGGCTCTGTACCTTGACAAAGTCATTCCAGGTGAGAGTTAAACTGAAACGTCCAACAGGCATTTAGGGTAGCCTTGGCACCATTCGGGTAGTAGTTCGCTCTTATTAGTTATATTTGCTTCTGCTACCCATTTGGGGAACTGTATAGTCAAACCTTTTAGTGGTGATGTCAGTTAATGAGTAAAATAAGAAATGGGTTCTAGAGTGCTCGTATGATTACAACTGGCCCTGCTGCAAGCGGACGGAGTGTTTCGGGTGTTGGAACACATGTTTCAACGAGCGCTTGAACCCATTCCTTGATTTGCTCATGTGTAGGGACCAATCAGCACCCTCGTCCAAAATTTATACGATTCCAGACATAGAGATGTCAAGGTTCCCAGACATAATAGCAGAGAAGTGACTGTATAAATTACCTACAGTGTACAATAAAAGTTGGAGCGAAATGCGACAGTATATAGTGTATAATAAATGACAGAACTACTATCCTGATGGTGCCCAGGCTACATTTGGGGCAGTTTTATAAAAACAACAAGCAATGAATATCAGTTGCCCAAATAAATAAAATCTTGTGTCTGCTAGCCTATGCAGTTGGCCATTCTAGATTTGATCTTGACATTACCTAAAAATAATGTGTTCTCAGGTGCGTATGGTAAGAACCTGCCCTGGTATTTCTGCCTGTCACCGTCGTATTGGCAAGGCAGGAAAGAGACAGATGGGGAGGCGCCCATGCCCGTCGGAGACGACAACAACCTTAACAACGAGAACGTTGAAAAGGTCCCAGCAGAACTTGCAAATAAGGTTGCAATTAGGTAGGTCATTATGAAATACCACAGGTTTCTTAAACGTAAAGCCAAGGAACAGTCAATGCCGAGTATAGCTCAATTGTTTTTCAATTGCAGAATAGGCAAAATATCAACATTCAAGTTGTCACCCTTGCCAATCTGTAATTTGTGTTTGTTTCTTTGTTTACTATGTCATTCACGTCATTCAGTCCATTGTACATGTATGCCCGTAAAGTAGACTTTTTGACAATTTGACAATTTTGCTTTTATCTTCTCACAGGATTCAGAAGATCAGAAAGGCATTCAGGCAGAAGCGAAAGGAGGATGTTGTGGCCCTGGATGGTGAGGCTCAATGTTGCTTTATCTAAAGCCGGTATCTCACTTCGCCGTGCATGTTGATGGCCAACCATTGCAGCAACTTTGCAATGTTTTTGCCAATTTTCTCTTGCGGTTACACTGACGTACAACACATGGGTAAAATATGTGATCTCTACAAACAAAATCATGGTGGAAATCGCAGTGTTACTAGCTGAATTACTGAATCGTAGTGTTACTAACCATTATGTACAATGATCAAGATTTATTTCGATTCTGAAAATTCAACTCAGGACCTAAGAGAAAATTGCTTCAAGTTAGGTTTTTTATGGCACAGGAATATAGGTTCACTTACAGCGTTAAATATTATTACAGATTTTTCACTGGATATCTACGAAAATCACGGCACTGCTGGGTCATAATGGCGCCGGGAAGACCACTCTTATCAATGCCATCACGGGCTTGCTCTCCCCTACCTCGGGAACCGCCACCATCTTTGGCCGTGACGTCACTGTCGCCAATGACATTGCCGATCTCCGAACCATGACGGGGGTCTGCCCACAACAGGACATCTTGTTTCCGAAGCTCTCTGTCAGAGACCATCTGCAACTGTTTGCAGCTATCAAGGGGATACCTGAAGACCAGGTGGACTCACAGGTACATGTGATACATGTGGTAGCTGTAATAAAGCCTTTGGGATCAGACCATGAAGGCTCACAAAGGGGGGATGTCGGATGAAATTGAGACGAAAGGATCGCAATAACAATTTCAAACCCAGTACTTCCGGCAATATGTGTGTTCACTTCTTTAAGATGCATAGGTTTGATGCATTAGCCTAGACTAATACCTGAAGCTCCACTGTACACAGGACTGCTGGCTTTATGTCCCCATCCAAAATGACAACAAGTATTACTAGTAGTAGAGTACGGCGTTGATAGCACCGTTGGGGTTATACCGGCCCTTACGGGGCACGCCAGGTCTCCCGTCCGAGTGAATGATGTGTCTGATACAATATAAAGGTATGCCTGGCAGGCCTTCATCTTGGTGATTTGAAGTGAATCACCAACTCCAGACAGAAGGATTTTTTCCATCGCACACCAGGGTATACCCTTACTCTTTTTTCGAAAGGTGTAGTGGATTCTTTAACGTGCATGGGTGTGGCTGTCCCCAAACACAGGACCACCATTTAACTTCCTATTATTGTATTTGTCTGTAAGACATGTACTGACAAGTGGAATTCTGTGCTTTCAGATCGAGGTTATCATGAAGGAGGTTGACCTAAAGGACCAGGCCATCACATACTCGGAGAAACTGAGCGGAGGACAGAAGCGGAAGCTGTGTGTGGGCATAGCCATGATCGGCGACCCCAAGGTCATCTTCTTGGACGAGCCGACCAGCGGGATGGACCCGTTCTCGCGCCGCTCCATCTGGGCGCTGCTGAAGAGGAAGAGGCATGGAAAGGTCATCCTGCTGACCACGCATTTCATGGACGAGGCCGACATCCTCGCAGGTACTGTAAAATGAGTTAGTGGTAGCACTATCTACTGTAGTCACATACTGTCATGGAAAAATATTTGCGGTAGTTTTGAGTTTGCTGCGAATTGGCAATGCAAAAACCGTGCACATAAAACCACCGCAAGCATTTCTGCATTAATTTTACAGTACATGGTAGCTGCTGGTACAAGATTTAATGTAGGTACAAATGTACGAAACAATGATAAGCATTAGTTATGGATGACATCCTCGCACTGCCTTGTACATACTAGCTAATGAGTAAAAGTTAAAGTTGCCCGTACATCTGTAACAAATGTTTAGGGGTGGTGCCCATCTCCATTTCTGTAGCCCATGAGCCACACATTTGTGCAAGCCACTACAGCAGGGGACTAGTTTGCCAGTAGTGGTGTGTGTTTAAATCCCATATTCTTCCTCATTGCTGCTGAGTGCTAAGCAGAGAAAGCAGAAAGTGACACTAGTGTAGTAGCCTAGTATCACTAATAATTATACCCAAGGCTATACCACACTAGTCTAACTAGTACATTGTAGTCTACACTAAATGCACATGGATGGGAACTAAATTTTTTTTGTTTTTTTTTAAATCAAGTGAAAATCAATGTGAATAGGGATTTCACCCATAAGATTTACTTGCTGTGGCCTTACGGCATTGAAAAATAAAAATGAGAGTAGGCTACATGGTTGTCACAAAATACGGAAAGGGACAGAGCTATTGTCTTCTTACACTATTTTCTCTCGCATACTTTTAGACCGTAAAGCCATCATCTCGAAGGGTACGCTGAGGTGCGCTGGTTCATCGCTATTCCTGAAGAACCGGTATGGTGTCGGCTACCATCTAGGGTGAGTTAGAGTTGAAATGTTGAGGTTTCAATTTTTGTCATAATTTTCTTTATCTAATGAACAGTGTTATAAATTATTTTCAATGTGTAGCGTTGTGTGATGTCTCTGTCACACAGCATGGAAATTGATCAACTAACAAGTCCCCAAATGACAATGATGTCGGCAGTAATATGCCCAGTGTTCTTTTGTTCATTGAACTATGTTTAGGGGTCAGCTGATGCAGGAAAGTGTGGTTGAATTTGTCGCGAAACAAATGAACTACCCCCTGTCGATTTTAAAATCGGACAGTGCTGATCAACAGATATGGCCAAAACTTGTCAACCGTGCAACAGGGGCTTGAAGGACGCACACTTTAAGGGAGTTATAATCTATGGCTCCTCATCCATTTACCTTTTTGTACGTTATAGTGTTGTGACGACTCTAAACTGCGACAGAACCGGGATCACAGCGAAGATACAGGAACACGTCCCCGAGGCCGAGCTGATTCGCTCCCACGCCATGGAGCTGTCGTACACACTCCCCCTAGAGAGGGTGGAGAACTTTGCAGGTTAGACATTTAAAAATAAGATTTTTTTTTGCTTTTATGTTATAACGTTATATAATTTGCATATAGACTTGACATAAACAAAAAGTGATAACATTAGCATTGTTTAGTCATAAGTTTCCAGCCCTCTCACTTGAGTGTGATTTAATCTAATTGGACTGCTGGGGACACATTATTACAACAACGTTGAAAATTTTCATTTTCGTCATGTAAGTCTCTCTGTTTAAGTAAATGCAGATAATGTAAACCTGTTTTGCCTGTTTTCTATTAGCCTTCAGGCATGCTTATAGATATTTGCAGCCGGGTATATTTGCAGCCAATATAGGTACCCAATTTTTTTTAGTAATGAGGCTGATTTACGTGATCAAGGCACCTCCTCAAAAACGGGACCCCCATTTTACGTCCCTTCCGAAAGACGAATTCGTGAATTCTTGGTCTGGCTACAGAATCCGGTCATTCTTGGGTGGTCTCCCATCCAAGTACTGACCGGACTGCACGTTGCTTAACTTCCGAGATCGAGGGGATTGGGTGTATCAACACGCCACACGACCGTAAAAATAAAATTATCATAAGTCTATAAAATCATTAGTCATTCACTGGTTATTCCGTGATGGGAGAGAAAACCTGAGTCCTCTCTAGATGCTGCTTTTTTTGTCCCCACAGACTTATTCTCGATGCTGGACAGTAACTCAGATAGCCTGGGGGTCCAGAACTATGGCATCTCCATGACAACACTAGAGGAGGTGTTCCTGAAGCTCCGAGAGGATGAGGAGGCTGAGGAGGGAGGAAAATCATCAAATGGAACTGCCAAAAGTTTGTCAAACTCCTTAGTTTGCTTTTTATTCTGAAAGAAAAGAAAACCGCCTGCCATTTCGTATTGTAACAATGATAGAAAATAAGTAACAGTTAACGTGATGACGTTCTCCAACCAGTTTAACCAGGGATAAACAAGTCCATTAGCCCGATTGTTCCGGACAAGTAAAAGTGCTGTTCGGGCAAGTAGAAGTGCTTCCCCACTTGCCGGACGGGCAAGTAAGAATTTCCAGATGTGACCCACTCAAATTACCACTGAGTGTGACAGCACATGGGGCTGAATGCCTGCCTATATTGACCATGTCATTTTTAAGCCAGTAGAAACATTGATTTTGGATGATAGGGCCACATCAAAACTCAAAAACTCCCCCGTCAGTGAGGTAAACAAGCACAAACACTAATTCCTTTGAAGTAAATCAAGGTGATCGTACAGTTCTAGGAAGAATTCCCAGATTTGCAATCAGTGCCTCACCCCTGAGTCTGACTGTCAGAAAAAAATATGTGTACTTTATTCTCAGTGACCAGTTCATTTCAGTAAATATCTTCTGAAGTGAACCAGGCAGTCCAAACTGTTTCTTTTGTGTCTCACTAGTATGGTTAGCAGGACATTGTAATTTGAATGCTGTCTGATCAGTGCACGTGAAAGTCATTAAGATTTTGAAGTCAAGTGCACCAAAATATTTGTTACCTTTTACTCTCATTGCATCAAGCATTGGTCAACACAGGAAAAGATAGCCGATAACAAAAGTGAAAATTTATGAAAGTGAAAATACATAGAAAAATGTAATTTAAATTTCAGGCAAGTGAAAATTTGGTTCGGGCAAGTAAATTTTTTATGTACTTGCCCGATAGGACAAGTGAATTTTTGAAAACTTGTCTAACCCTGTTAACCCAAATGAACTTAATGAACAGTTGAGCTACACTTCCACTTGTTGTGACAGAAAAGACAGACAGTGATGTAAACGGTTTATTGCACTGGGAAAATTCCCCTAGTTTGTCGAAAAGTAAAATGAACAATGTACCACAGCTTAACATCTCATCCTAAGGACTATGGCCCTGCATGCATGTTGGTTGAGTGACACAGCTGGGATTCGAACTCACAACTTTTCGGTCCAGAGTCAGGGTCACTAGTCGCTGGACTACACAGTCATGCTACAATAGAAAAGGGTTCAAGAATCAATGGGGTGGGCTAATGCCCTCTTTTCCAGGTCTCCCCGCGGCCGGTTAGAAGTCAGTGGAGCCCCAAAAAGGTAGGCACTAGCCCAGCCCACTACCCCAGCCCACTAGCCCACCCCATCTATTCTGGAAACCCTCTTTCTCTCAGGCAGTTTAAGGCCTGTGACACCCGCAGATTCTCCAGTCGAGCAGTTATAAGGCCGTAACTTTCGATGTAACCATCAGGTTTCAACAAAATTTGGCCAGTTGACGTAATTTACCCATATTCAAAATTAGATAACAAGAAAATTCTAGATTCTGAATATTTTGGGTTAAAAAATCATTTTTTTGGTAAAAAATAGTGATGCTATTAAAAGGGGTCTCTGCCCACTATGAAATGACTGTCTAACATAGTCATATTTTCTGGAGTAACAGATTACATCTCTGTGATATCTAATGTGCCTGGGCCTTTTGCCGCTATACATCGGTAAGGCTTCATTTTGGGGCAAAAACATACTTTTTTGATAATTTTGGGGCATTTTTGTACAAATATCAACACAGCAACCGAAATCAAAGATATTGCAAGAAGGCCCGCTTGATTTCCGAAGCTCTAAGGCTTAATGAACGTAAATCGGCTCAAAACTCGTCGTACAACTGGTATCCTAGCTGATGTGGGCAGCAGCCGACGAAACACTACTTACCCTACGAGAACTGTGCCAAAGTATGTTTCACTGTGCATAACGTTCACCGATGGTAAAACATGAATGTTTTATGCCTGTATCTGTCAAATCGCAAGCAGTTAGCCTCATAAGGCATCAGTCAACTCCCATACAATTATTATGGGCTAGAAATATCGATTTTTAGCATTATTTTTCTGTTTCCTTGAACTATGCGCGCCCTGTTGTTTTCCCGCCACTTCATACACGGGGAATCCGAACGCTTGTTCGAATGTTCGGACAGTACCATAAGTGGCTCTCGCGGGGGTTCCTTTTTATTAAACGCATCTGGTTATGTCAATATTTGATAAATACTAGGTCAATACCTTTTAACATTCAACATCAATAAGTCTCAAGAAAAGTATTTAGTGTGACCCATGCATTGTACGTTCCTGTTTTCGCAATGTAACATTAGATACTGACATTGGACCGCTCTAAACTAAACGTCCGGTCCGGCGAGGTCACATGCGGTCACGCAGTGGTTCGAATTTCATGTTCAACCAAAATTGTCACAGGCCTTAAAGTGCCTGAGCTGTCTGTTCTGCAATAATACTACAATCTGTGATGTGCCTTTTGTAGCAGATGATTTTGAAGTTCGTGTGGGTGCGACTGAAGTGGACATGACCCCAGCACGACAGTTCACCCCTTCAGACTACCAGCTCATCACAGGGAAAGAACTCACCAAGCGTCGTATGAAGGCCCTTCTCAAGCTCAAGTTTACCAACAGCACCAGGTACATTTTGTGTACTTCTTCATTAGTGTATGCTTAACTTCATTAGACTGCAAGCACAATATTGGTGCTTAATTTAGTGGCTCACAAGTAGGAAGGACCTCTACTCTTTTTACAAGACAGTGCAGTGTGTTCTTTAACATGCTCGAGTTGTGGCTGTAATCAAACACAGGATACTGTACATGTACAGTAATTTAAGTTTGCAGGGATTTCGCGGTGGTTTTAAGTTCGCAGTAGCACCATGCACTGTAGTCTATTACTGCCATGGAAAAATGTTCACGGTGGTTTTAAGTTCGCGGTGAAGCGGCCACCGCAAAAAAAAACGAACATTAAACCACCGCAAAAGTTTCTGCATTTACAGTATCCATTTTTGTCCTATCCAAGTGTGGTCCGTCTATAGCCAAAGCTAGGTAGTACTACTCATTTTGATCTGAGTGAAGTGAGGTGATTTGTGCCTTTTTATTCTCGGGCAAACACTCAAAAAGTCACATGAATATTGTGGACTCCTACATTTGAATTCTCAAATAAAATGGACACGATTTTATATCGCAGAGCAACTATAGCCTGCGATGTCCAAAACAATCTACCGCCTCTTTTAGTAGAGCAAATACACTCATCCAATCTTTCGTGCCCCGTGTATTGAAAGTCTGCTATGCTGCATAGCAGATTTACAATGTATGCATCGCTTGAGCTTTTATTGTAAACTACATTTTAAGTTGATTCTAATTGATTAGTTGAATTTGTATTATATCACGTTAGCATGTTATATGACAAGGGCAGCAGTGCCTCTGTAAATCAACAAAATGTGACGCTATGTTTTTATAGTGTACATGCAAGTTGATAAACTGAACTGAACTGGACTGTCTAGTATGTGTAGTCTGGTCCACTTTCAGTTGGTCACACTAATCAATTCTACATGTATTTCTCTTCAGGAGTGGAGGTCTTCTCTTCGTTAGGTTCATCATGCCAGTGATCTTCATGTTAGCTGGGATCCTGGCGATGAGAGCCCTCCAATCAGGACAGAGTACGAGCGTGAATCCGCTGCTGGAACTGACCCCTGACCTCTACTTGTCCACAGGCCAGACATTGCTGTACCAGAACAGCACAGGTTAGATTCACAGTAATTGTTGTACCAGAACAGTACATGTTAGATATACTAGTACAGTTTTCTGCACCAGAACAGCACAGGTTACATTGAATTTCACAGTATGCTATACCAGAACAGCATAGGTTAGATTCCCAGTATAGGGTCACAGTATCCTAGCACTGTTAGGGGGAGGGGGTATAGTTATGGCTAAGCATGTCTAACTCGTACAAAATGGATTGTGAGTGTAAGTAAGTAAGATCAGAAAAAATAATACATTGAAAATGTGCAATGTGCAATAATGTTATGAATCCTTCATTCATCCATTCACTCACTCATTCGTTAGTTCACTCGTTTGTTTCTTCCCTTCATTCATTCTTGTATTCACCCTTTCCAGGGTCAAGTTTGCAAGAGTTGGTTGCCCAGTTTGGTAACCTGAATGTGAACACAGAACTGGGAAATCTGAGTGTTCTCCCAGAGATGATCACGGCCAGGATGCTTGCTGTGGATGTGCAAGGCCTTTCTGTTTCATCTCAGGTGAGCCATTGTCAAACATATATTATGTATATTGACAAATATATGTCAAACATGTATTATGTTAGTTGAAAAACATATGTCTATTTATGTCATACCTGTGACGCGAAAACGTTCGATACGGGTGTTCCGGACCGGATGATAACTTTCCGTACGGCCCGGGCTTATCACACGGGCTCCATTCGAATAAATCGAACTGTTTTGAGTGGGCCGATTACGGCGCCATCGAAAGTTCGAATACCTGATTCGGACGTTGGAACATTACTGTTGCAACGCTGTTTTTTCGAGGGCAACAAATTTGTTCAACTTCTGGCGCATTTCGCATCAAAACAGTGGTTTTTCAGGTGGGTATGACATAAATAAAATACAACACGGTGTATTCCGCATCACCCTCGGTCTCAGCCCTCCCGCGGGTCGGATCACCCTCCGGCCTTTGGGCTGATACCTTGGGCGATACGGAATACACCGTGTTGTATTCTATATGTACATGTACCTTGATAAATACAGGTACAAAAATTGTATCTTGATCATTAAAACGAAGGGGCTGCAAGCAGCAACAAAACCTTTTGTTGTGACTTTCAATCTTGGTAATCTTGCATTTGACTACTGAATACAAAGAATTCGTCAATAACGGTTAACAATGAGTTCTGGATAACAAATTACATGTATGTGCCTCATAGAAATAGGGCAACCAGTTGCTTTGAGCATATTTTACCTGCAATGCCAAATGTTGAATTAGAGTGGGCCATATACAGTTTTTTGTTAAATTAAGAGAAGTTGCTACACCTTTCGAAAAAAGGCATGCAGACCCTCCTTAGTTCAACAATTGGACCTTGGTCACAAGTGTAGCTATTTGATTGTTACCTGGTCTTGAACAAGAAAATATCATATCATATTATGTCATGTAAGGTTGCTGAAGATGTCAGTTGTCAGCCAAGACAAGAAAATGCCGTAACTAATATGTCGGTAAATTATGCTTTTTTTTCAGGCTGTTTCAGGGGCATTCAATGCCCTCTACAATGATTCTGCCATCCACTCCATACCCATACTCCTGAATGTGCTGAACAATGCCTTATATGGACTGGCTTTGCAAAGCAGTGGCGAGTCTCCCTCTGGGAGGATGATCAGGCTCTTCACAGAACCTTGGCCACAACTAACTAGAACAGTAAGTTATGAATATACAATGTTATTACACAAGACTATTATTATTATTAATTAGAAGTTATAAATATGTTTTTGTTTGTTGTGATTGGTCTTAAGAGAAGTCAAGTGATTTTGATTGTATATGATGTGTCATGGTAGTACAATGTGACTATGCAAGCCACTAAAAACTCCCTTCAAAATCAATTTGCCATGAAGTTAAGATATACCAGTAAAAATGCAAACTCTTGTACATTTTTCAGGTTAGTGCAGGTGCAAATGGAGGTCTGCTGATACTTGTTGGGTTTGCCTTGCTGGGCATTCCATCCAGCTTTGCCTCTGAGGTGGTCAGGATAAGAGAGGTAAGCAATGATTGATTGATTGATTGTGGGCTGACTACTCTCTCTTTGCAGCCAGGGGCTGTATTGTGAGGAGCTTACTGGCACTGAAATGTCAGCTGAACTGTCCATTGTACTGAAATATCAGCTGAACTGTCCTTAGTACTGAAATGTCAGCTGACCTGTCCATGGTAGCGGAACTGCCCATGGTACTGAAATGACAGCTGAACTGTCCATGGTACTGAAAGATCAGCTGAGCTGTCCATGGTGCTGAAGTATCAGCTG
The DNA here is from genome assembly GCA_019207045.1 of Branchiostoma floridae x Branchiostoma belcheri. Taxonomy (NCBI): domain Eukaryota; kingdom Metazoa; phylum Chordata; class Leptocardii; order Amphioxiformes; family Branchiostomatidae; genus Branchiostoma; species Branchiostoma floridae x Branchiostoma belcheri. Next base: position 17,679,404 of record CM033033.1, on the reverse strand, counting down.
AACAGTCCATGGTACTGAAATATCAGCTGAACAGTCCATGGTACTGAAATATCAGCTGAACTGTCCATGGTACTGAAATATCAGCTGAACTGTCCATGGCACTGAAATATCAGATGAACTGTCCATGGCACTGAAATATCAGATGAACTGTCCATGGTACTGAAATATCAGCTGAACTGTCCATGGTACTGAAATATCAGCTGAACTGTCCATGGCACTGAAATATCAGATGAACTGTCCATGGCACTGAAATATCAGATGAACTGTCCATTGTACTGAAATATCAGCTGAACTGTCCATGGTACTGAAATATCAGCTGAACTGTCCATGGTATTGAAATATCAACTGAACAGTCCATGGTACTGAAATATCAGCTGAACTGTCCATTGTACTGAAATATCAGCTGAACTGCACATGTTACTGAAATATCAGCTGAACTGTCCATGTTACAGAAAGATCAGCTGAGCTGTCCATGGTGCTGAAGTATCAGCTGAACAGTCCATGGTACTGAAATATCAGCTGAACAGTCCATGGTACTGAAATATCAGCTGAACTGTCCATGTTACTGAAATATCAGCTGAACTGTCCATGGCACTGAAATATCAGATGAACTGTCCATTGTACTGAAATATCAGCTGAACTGTCCATGGTACTGAAATATCAGCTGAACTGTCCATGTTACTGAAATATCAGCTGAGCTGTCCATGGTACTGAAATATCAACTGAACTGCTCAGGTATGACATATTCAAGAACATTATAATTGCCTAAGTATGACATTAATTTTAGTATACTTCTTTGTGTTCATGTTTTAGGTGAAAGGACGAGCCCAGCTGCGTGTGTCTGGGGTGACCTCCAGAGTGTATTGGGGAACTCTCTTTATCTATGACTGGATTATCTACATGGTCCCAGTAACGCTCATGTTCATTCTGCTGGCTGCCTTACAAGTTAGTATAATATATAAGCCACATGTCTGTGGAAATCATAATTTGATACTTACATGTAACTGTAACAGCAGCTGTATTAACTTAATCACCAGCAGTGACTAGACCTGCACAAGTTCAAAACTGTGGCGACTGTTTTCAAAAACTGACCTCTGTAATTTTTGTGTAAAGAGGATGTAAACACTGTTTAAAAATATGTCTCTGAGGGTATTTTTGAAAGGTTTTGAAGTGTTTATGAAAAAGCATATAATGCTACTTAATCACCTTTATCTTTGGGGTAGCCTATATCCATTGTTTTTAAGAGCAGCGTATTTAGGGATATCAAGTCAAAGAATGGTGTTTTCAAATTGCAATACACAATGCTTACATTCAAAATATTGCAGTTTGACTCAGATCAGCATCATATCCCTAGATATCCTGTTATTAAGATTAACAACAGGCTTTGGTTACTCTGCAGATATAGGAGAACGAGTCTTAAACTCAGGGCTCTTGCCAGCTCGAAATTTTTTTCCGTCAGCCAATTACCATTGTCGCAAAAACCGCAAATGTTAAGTTAGAAAGACTGAACTGGGACCTTGAAAAACGGGTTTTTAATGAGATTATCGTATGCAAAATCGGCAAAAATCATAACAATAGCAAAACAAACAATGTGTGGATTTTACGGCCGTGGACGGCGTCCCCAAGCCGCCTGTAGCTTCCACCAAGAATTTTTGTCCGTCAAGGTTGACGGATTGGTTTTGAAATTTTTCCGTCACACGCAGCAAATTTCCCTCGATTGACAGAAAAACGGATACTGGCTAGAGCCCTGGTTAAAGTTGGCCAAAGTCTTACAGATTTAGGCTCTGGGAGTTCTGGCTGTATTAAACCCTAATCTATCCACTGAATGTCTCTTGTACAGTTGGACAGCCTGAGTAGCCCAGGTGCCATGGTATCCCTGTTGTTTGTGGTGTTACTGTATGTTCCTGTGACCATCCTGGTGTCCTACTGTGGCTCCTTCCTGTTCGAGAAGAGCGAGACTCTGGACGCTGCCTTCCCCAGCATGTTGAACATGGTGAGTTCTCTTGATTTTTGCCAGCTCATTCTACAGTTATGGTTACCATTATAGTGATGCTTAAGAATGGATATCAGTCGAAGGTCAGGAACTAATCCTCAACTTCTACGCAGTTGTAGAACTTGCTAAAAGCTAAAGTTGTGCATCAGAACAAGGGGGTTAACCCCTTCGGTCAGAAAATCCATTGGGTCCGGGAGGTCTCTCCATTTAAAAAAATCATTTGAATGAAGAATGTAGTATTGACCTATCATTCTCCAAGCAGAAGATCTGAAATCACAGCCACTACTACATGTATCCTCCCGACTACAATGTCTGCTTTGACAATAGTAAGGGTTGCATAAAGTTGTGTGTTAGCACCTTGTGGAACATGTTTGCTTTTGCAAGCCAAGAAATAGATACACGACATTGTGTATCAGAATGTAATTTGGACTGAAACTGTCTTATTTGTCTAATTTTTTTTTTGGAATTGTATGAAGTATTGACAGAATAAGTTGTAAATTTCGTAATTCTTAGTAATGGACCGATGAAGGCATTTTAAAGAATGGTTTGAGTGTTTCTCTCCATCCCCCAGGCTGGCATCCTGCCGTACTTCTGTATCTGGCCAGTGGATGGGTTTGCCCAGGCGACCACAGCTGCCACGGCCCTCCACTACGTCTTTGTCATCATCGACCCAATGTACACCATTTTGGGTGCCTTGTATTGGATCGAAAGGGTTTGTTGACTTTTTCTGTTGATGAAGATCAGGGCTTGAAATACCACCTGCACATGCAGGTTAGTGCAAGTAAGATTGGAGCTGTGCAGGTATTTCTGGTGTCAACCTGCATCTAACTTGCACTGGTCCATGTAACATGCATTGGCATAATACCGGTAGTAAGACTTATACCGGTAGATTAAAAATACTGGAACTTAAAGAGATCTACACATGCAACAATAGTTATTTCTGAGCTGTGCACACTTCAGACATGTAGGTGTCTAATACATCATTTACAAAGCATCGATAACAATGCATTCGAAGACAACAAGGCCAAAAGTTTTCAGTATCTTTTTTCGAGGTAGGCAGCTCGTCGTGGGACGAGCACACTGTCACATTCATTGTCAAATTTATAGATCATAATTACACATGCTCACGGCACAAGACGAACATGATTCAACAACAATCTTGAATTTCTGTTGGTGACCTACAACTCATGTAAAAGTGTGAAGAACCGTTGCATAATAGCCCGGATCTACGACTGAATGGGCAAAATTGAACGTACGCAGCCATTTTCCCTCCATTTTTGTATCTACGCTAGCAGTGAAGTGTTACGTCATAGCGGTTGTGACGGACAGGAGTTAAATGAAAATTCTTGACAGTATACGTCCGTTTTCTCATGACATTTTGTATGCTCATGCAGGTTTATGTTTTATGCATTTACTGACAGAAAAGGAAGGAACATCAGAGGATGTATAAATGTACATAGCGGCAGTTAATTGTGCCGTGTTTCTTCCTACCGGTATTTTTACCCCCTCCCAACCACGCGCCCGTTCGCCGTGTAATTCCGCGGCGTGTTACAATTACAATATTACGCTTTTAGCAGGACAAGAGTGGCAGAAAAGTTACACAGAAGAAGTGGCAAGGGTAACCTATAACAGCAACATGTAACTGGAGAAAATGATGCGTTGACAATTTGTCAAATCAGTATGGCTAGAGAAATCGTCGTAAACGTACCGGTATTATGATAATAGATGTTACTGGGTTTTATAGTAAGTGTATGTGGATTGTTATTAGCTACATTGAATGTTACTACCTGTAAAGTATAAAAGAAAAAAATAGCAATGGTTCCTGAACAATTTTAGAATGACTTCCTAAATTCAGAGTGGTGCAGGTAAAATTTGTCTGGTGCAGGTAATTTTCAATGTTACCTGCACCATTACAGGTATGCAGAAAAAAGTATTTCGAGCCCTGAAGTCTCTAACAAATGTCTTTAGTTTTACAATGGACCAATCCTGTTGAACGCCATATCGTTCAGCGGCGACCAGTTCTGTCCTGCTAGCGCTGTTTTTGACACAGATGGTCGAAATAGATCCGCGATCAAACAGAAGATGGGGTTTCAGGATTGGTCCTTTGAGAAATTGTTTCCACACAAAGGAAAAACTGAGATGAATTTTCAGTTGATTTTGATGACCTTCATCGTAAGTCTGCTTCACTGCACTAACGACTTTCCGGACTATGAAAGCGTGACGATGTTGGAAGTGAATCTAAGGTGGCACAGAAGCCATGTTCGGTGGTGATTTTAACTGCGAAGGAGAACTTTTTTCTTGAACACAGAGTGTATGGCTTCAAATCTTCTGGCCTGCAAACCCTAGTGTAGTCAACTCTAATGGGCATTTAGACGTAGACGCAATGTGTGCATTACATATCTACATGTATAGGCGGGTCTTTTAACTTGGGAGAGCAGGCACAAGTTTGCAGTGGTTATTGTCTGGTTTCCATGATAAGGAATATACTTGACACTCTAAGGAAGTGAGCCACATGTCTTGATGCGCACAATGCAATTTACCTTTTTTCTTCAGGTGAACCGGGTTGCTTTCTATACTGGTGCAGGGCAAGCAGCCTTCGGTGACTACTTTGCGTGGTCAGCCAACATTTCCATCTGCTATGTTGTGGTATGTCATCATGTTGTCATTTAACATCGACCATCATAATTCCACCAGGTGCCATAATACTGCCACATGAAAAAACGTTAGTATAGAGGTCTTCCCAAGATTGTCTTGAATACCAAATGTTAAATATCCTAAATGTAATACAATCCAGACATTTTAGTGTTGAAGACAATCTTGAGAAGGCCTCTGGTGGAATTATGCGAATGTATGGTATACTTTATGGCATGCAAATTGGAAATACAGTCAAAATATATATGGTCTATGTGGACAGGTGGTTGCTATAGGTAGAATTCTTAATGCTTGTAGTCAGTGGGACATATCGTCTAAGTCAGGGACAATGTTCATTGTTTTATTTGGTAAGGCTCTGGTACACCCAAATTTCATCCTAGTAGTTGGCCAAGTGGTACATTATGTAATGTATGTAAGGTTTGATTGGTTTATAAATTATTTCTTTTCTCTGTTGCTTGTTTTAGTACATGTGGTTAGCTAAAGGTCATTGGGAATGTAAACATCTTGTATGTCAGATTGAGTAAAAAAAAGTAGATTTTATTTTCATGTTCAAGTTGTATGACCCCCCCAAAATTGTATGACACATATGAAATGAACAATTCCTTAAAAGTAGATGACGATGTTGAACCGATTTTGTTTTTTTTTCAGCTACCACTGCAGATTATAGGGTGGTTCTACTTCCTTCAGTACCTGGAGATCAAAAGTACAGGAGGAGACCCATCTGACCTCTTCAGGTGAATAAAGAATCATATTGGGTCTGACTAAATAGCAAAATGCACCAGAATAGCTTAGACATAAAATGACTCAGGTATAAAACTAAATCTACCAATTTCACTCAGAATGTCTTTTTCAAGATAACCTGTGTTTGGATTTTGCAGATTTTTAGAAAAATACTTAATACTGCAAATTTGGGCCTAGAGATGTACATGTTTATGTACAAAATACTATAAACAATGATTCAACTTATGTTTTTAGGTGTGATGCCCCCATCATATTTCCATGTCAAATGGTAACTGCCCCCCTCCCCTGCCTGTGCTGCTGCTACTGTATACATTGTCCACTTTTAACCCTGAGTGTTTCTTTACCAGATTCGGTTCCAGAAAACCCACAGCGACAGACGGCGGACACTCCAACGTCTCGTTCTCCAAGATCCCGACAGACGACAACGCTAATGACAGTGACGTCCTGGAAGAACAGAGGAGGGTGGACTCATTCCTGGACAATCCAGGAGCCAGCGAGGTCAATATCTGGATACAATACTATGATTACATGTACCTATTTGCTAGCGTATTTGCTAGCCGTATTAAAGCTCTCAAGTCCCTTCTGTCCTCTTTGCAAATACAGAGAGAATAGAAGAGACTCGTGGGCTAGAGAATACAGCTGGATACCAGGCTACTTATTTGCTGCTTACAACAGAGTTGAATGCCAGTCGCTCTTCATTTCTCTCTTTGATAACATGGAAGTTTGTGTCCCTCATCTAAGTCTTATTTGAGCGCAGTAGGGAAGTGCACCATTCCTTGAAAATGCTCATTGCTCTATTGTACATTTGTATATGATTTCATCATTATCAATATTGCAAGATACATTCACAGTTGGAAGAGTTTTATTAGACACTATCATAACATTTCTTTGCTGTCTTTTGGTTATACTGAATCAATTTCCAGTTGAAAAACAAACAATAAGGCATTCATAATATGTATGAATATGGTGGACTTAAACTGATCAATCTCGAAGCACTCAAGGCTGCATAGGTACCTAGAATGTGTTTGAATGAAATTTTGTTTTGGTGGAAGATATAAAAAATGATATACTTTAAAGGCATTGTCTTGCACCACAGCCCCCTGCAGTGGTTGTTCAGAACGTGAGGAAGACCTTCATCAAGGACACGGCGGCCTGCGACTGTCGCAGGAGGAAGAAAGCGGAGAAGGAGAAGGTTGCCGTCCAGCAGGTGTCGCTGGCCGTACAGCAGGGCGAAGTCTTCGGACTGCTCGGTCCAAACGGCGCGGGAAAGACGACCACCATGGACGTCATCACTAGTGAACTTGCACCAACCAAAGGAAGGGTACGTGATGGTCAGAAGAAGTAAAAAGGATTCTGGACATTATATAAATTTTTAATGAAGAATGCAAAAATGGAATCTAGATTATTTGTTGGGTTTGGATGCTTCATGTATGATGCAACACATGGATCCATTTCAATTTAAAACTTGCATGATAATTGGAACATATTCAAATTGGAACATATAATTGGAACATATATATTGCAGTTGTTTTACGTTGATTATGATTCCTTGTTAAGAGTGAAGACACCCTGGTATGACATTGAGAATAATCATAGTAATTATAAGTTTTGAATTATTACATGTAGTTGTATGATGATTGTAATAGTTAGCATTAGGTCTATTGTTGTGGTAACACCATCGTTAGTTGTAACCGTAATTCCACAACCATTGTGACTATGTAGAGGCTGTCACTTGTACACTTTTGACCATATTCATTTCTCATGTTCTACAGATTGTAGTGGGAGGGTACGATGTCCAGTCCAGTCTGTCCGCAGCCTTCCAGGCTATGGGCTACTGTCCGCAGCTTGACCCCTTGTTTCCGCTGACCACTCTTCGTGAGCACCTGGAACTGTACGGAACCATCCAAGGGTTAAACGATGAGGACCTGCAATCTGTTGTCAATTAGTGAGTATGCCCTTTAAACTCCTGGGAATTACCCCAATCTTTACAGACTGCAAAGTTACAATATCAGGAAATAATAATTGCCATCAAGAAGTTCACTCAATTTTTTTTTTCAATACATACAATGATGACACGTTTACAACGTGCTTGAGTGTTGAGTGAAAGGCCAGAAGTTTTGAAAAATGTTAAAAGTCAGAAAGCAAAATTGTAAGAACATTAAATTCAAAAGTCTGAATCTCAGAGTAATTAGATACTCCCATGAAAATGATTTCATAATTGCTTGATAACAACTTGAAGGTTCTTTATTCAAAGTAAGAATTGTAAATAGATCCTGGTTTTGAAAAGTTTGTTATCCGGACAGCTCATAGAATACTGTAAAATATAGACTGGTCCAGAACGTCTGTATTAAACCTTTAATTAATTCTCACAGCACAGGTACAATGTATGACATATGATATACATGTATGTCACAGTTTCATAGAGGCAATGGAGATTGAAGAACATCAAGACAAGAAGACCCCCAAATTGTCTGGTGGGACAAAAAGAAAGGTGGGTGTTGGATCACAATAATGTAGATGTGAATGTTTTATAGATATGTCACACTCAATGTATGAACTTACTAATGACAGGTGATATAGATTTGTAATTAGTGTCTAATAGATGCAATTATACTATTTGAAAATGCACTACTCTCATTACATTTCTGTATCGGATCCCTAAAGCTGGTATAAATAACCACCACTCGGTGTAACACACCAGCTTCTACTGTGACATTGTTGGTGACCTTAACACGTGTTGAACCCACCAGGTGAGCTTTTTGATCAGCCTGTTGGGAAACCCCAAGATTGTACTGATGGACGAGCCGTCAACTGGTATGGACCCTGGCGCTAAACGCTTCTTATGGTAAGAACGATTTTCTCGCTGCACACTCAGTAAAAATGCAGTCACTGGCATAGTCTCTACCAGACTGACTATGCTGGCTATTATAGGGAGAAAAAATTTGCCAGGGGAGTTTTGCTACCAGAGGAGTTGGTCGGCCAGGCACATGAACCTTAGCGTGGACTGACGCCCCTGGCCAATTTCCCGATTTTTTGTGCTGAATTCTACTTTCCCCGTACCCCCATAGGAATGCCTGGTGGAGGCTAGCAGTGGCATGCGTTAGAACTATGATTATGATTTTGATACGGTTTGGATCTGCAAGAAGTTAGCAAAACATTTAAGCATACTGCATATATGTTAGCAAGACTAGCTCACTGTTAAAATCATACTGAAGTAGTGAGACTAAATGTAGCATGATTATCATTATTATTTTACTGCATCACACTTTCACCCCCTTCAAGTAGACTTGTTTGTGTTCTTTTTATGTGGAAATAAACAATGAACAATGTGCTTCAGGAACACCATCAGTTCTGCGTTTAACGACAGCAGTCGGGGGGCCATCCTCACCACACACTCCATGGAGGAGGCTGACGCTTTGTGCTCACGAGTGGGCATCATGGTCAACGGTCAACTCAGGTCAGTCCAGGTCCAGACTGTCCGTCAGCTTTTACAAAGTCTACTTCAGGAAGAACAAGATTGGAGCATGAGAGCAAGAAATAAGAACTTACTACTCATGTGTAACATCTACTAACTTACATGTAACATGTATAAGTAAACATAATCCCACATATATGAAAAGTCTAGTAAAGAGATCCACAATGTGACATTTGCCAATAGAATTACACTCTTGCATATCGTAACTATGCATATGTAGGGCGTGCTGAAGTATAGATCTCTCAAACACAATGTTTTTTAAAAGTGGTCAGGATGAATGGTTAGCAGATATTGATAGATGGTAAGAGTTGTAAGGGAGTCCCTAAGCACCGTAAACAAAAAGCTATGAATTGTAAGATTAAATGAAATGAGGGCCTTCGTTTGCAAAACTGACATTTTTCAACCCCTCCCCCATTGTATTTTCTGAAATTGCACTAATAGATTTTCAGCATAACCTGCCAAAGTCAAATATCCATACTGCAGTTAACGCTACTTATTCTCATCACATTATGTTATACCTTCCCAATTTGACTATGAAAAACAAAGGTTTTTCCATTCTTTTAGCAAAGGGACTCGTATACTATATATTGATGACTTCAACAAGTATTATAATTCCTTTAAAAGAGATTTTCACTTATTCTGTCATTTTCTCCTTCGGAATGACATGCATACAGGTGTCTAGGCTCCACCCAGCACCTGAAGACCAAATATGGCAGTGGCTACATGTTGGATGTCAAGGTCAAAGAGGACGGAGATGCCAATGTCCTTGAGGCAAGGTGAGTAACCCTCATTTGTAGTGTCCACTATCAACATATGACTCCTTTGAGTTCTGCTTAATATTATATTGTATCAACATTGCCATTATTTTCATATTTTTTCAAATTTTATCTATTGGTTTGGCTGTTCTGCCTTCGTTCGTTCGTTCGTTCGTCCCATAGCCTTTTAATCAGCCTTAGGCTGATTAATTAGCCGTAGGGGCAGCACAACATGTTATGCTGACTCAACAGGCTTTTAGTCCCCTGGCGGCACCTATCTCCTCTCTGGGGCATGTTCTGCCTTACGCTATTACAAAGGGCTGAAGGGCTGCTGACAGAGACATAGACAGTACAAATGGAATTTGACATGGACAATCAATTACAATATTCTAAGTACACTGTACATACAAGACTTAATACAATTGTAACTGGTCTAGAAGTGTACTGTGATGTATACAGTGTCTATAATGATATCTACAGCAAGAGGTCAGGGTCAATGCATGCACAATGAAAGAGTCGTCTGGACAGTTTCCTTTTGAAAGAGACTGGCAGTAGTGATTTTTTAAAATTTCACAAATGTTTAGTGGTCTCATTCTTTCCTTCTCACTGCTGCCTAACCCTGGAAACAATTAATCTAAAGAGCAACTAATATTCAGCAATTTTTCAGTAGATCACAACTTAACTCAGCTCTTGAAATCGTACCTTCTTTCACTATTTTAAAAGTTCCAACCTCAGTAGAAAATGCTGACACTTAAAGAACAGCATTAGAACCATGATATTATATTACTTCTGATATGTGCAGGGCTCTATTTATAGCCAGCTTGAAATTTTTTTCCGTCAGCCAATTCACATTGTCGCGAAAACCGCGAAAATAAGGATAGAACGACAGAACTGAGACCTTGAAAAACGGGTTTTTAATTAGATTATCGTATGCAAAAGGAAGCCGACACACTATGTCAACAATCGTAACAATAGCAAAACAAACTTTCCGACCGTGGACAGCGTCCCCAAGCCGCCTGTAGCTTCCAACAAGATTTTTTGTCCGTCAAGGTTGACGGATTGGTTTAAAAACATTTCCGTCACACGTAGCAAATTTCCGTCAATTGACGGAAAAACGGACGCTGGCTAGAGCCCTGGTGCGAAGTAACCTTAGTATATAACCTAAACTAAGATGATGGCGTCTTTTGTTCCAGATTGGACCAGTTGGACGTGTTTGTTCACGAGCTGTTTCCCAGCGCGGCGGAGGCGGAGCTGATCGGTAACAGGGTGACGTACAACATTCCAAAGGAGAACGTCAACTCACTGGCAGCTGTCTTCACAGCTTTGGAGGAAGGTGGGAAGAATGTCTTTTTAAAGTAAACTGCCATTGACCTTCAGACTTCCTAATTGGTTGAGAATTGGCCAATCACATGACACTACCTGGACATATTCCTTAAACTAAGATTGACTTGTTCTGTTGACACTTGTTTACAATGTGTGTGTTTTTTTTATTACATTACAGGGAAGAGTAATGCTGGGATTGAAGAATACACATTCAGCCAGTCTACTCTTGAGCAGGTAATGGTAAAATGTACATTTATCGGTGTTTCTGTACGGGATAGCTTATAAACCTTTTAAGATACAGAAAATTATAAGGACTGCTTGGCTAATGTGACTTTTTATTTGTGGTCCTTCAGATAATTTTTTCCATTCACACAAGCATGAAGAATCTTGTGTATTATTAGTGACCACATGTCCACAATTAGACCATGGCAGACTGTTTTTTTCAGTCCTTTGATATGTCTTCTTGTGCAGTTTTGAGTGAATCACATAAGTTCACCTTTATCCCCGGGCTAGCCTAAATTCATTGCTTTTAAAGACAGTTTAATATATAGGGATCTGACTATCAAGTTGAATATTTCGTAAATATTGCAATTAGAAGCCACTGTCCGCTGACTTTATATTCCTAAATACGCATACGTCTTTTTTTTCAAAATCAATGAATATACAACATGTAGGTTACCCTACAGATAAGGTGAACACGTTACACATCATACATCCAACATAGAGAAATGTGGCTTTTTTTCTAACATCCTCTCTCGTGCCAGGTTTTCCTGCGTTTCGCTCGCCACCAGGATGATTCCAGTGGTGGAGTAGAGTCGGACATCAAGAAAAAGTCCATCAAACGACAGCGATCTCTGAACTCGCCAAGTCCCAGCGGCGAGACTCCAGGACCTGTACGGATAGAGGTGTAACATTCAGAAGGATATTTCTGCATCCAACAGGAGTCAAAGTCTTATACTGTAGATGTGTCTGCAACAGGGCTCTAGCCAGCGTCGACGGAAATTTGCTGAGTGTGACAGAAAATTTTTTAAACCAATCCGTCAACCTTGACGGACAAAAAGTCTTGGTGGAAGCTACAGGCGGCTTTGGGACACTGTTTCTTTTGCTATTGTTATGATTGTTGACAATGTGTGTTGGCGCCCTTTCGCATACGATAATCTCATTAAAACCCGTTTTTCAAGGTCTCAGTTCAGTCTCCCTAACTCCTGGAATAGTGTTTTCGCGACAATGGGAATTGGCTGACCAAAAAAAATTCCAGCTGGCTAGAGCCCTGCGTACCTGCAACTTTCCCAGTGCGTTTCTATGATTGCTGTGATTTTGCCTTGTATTACCTTGCTGTTTTACTTACTCTGGTCTTTCCTAAGAAATTTTTCAAACATATAGCAGTTTTATTGCTATAATAATTACCTTTGCCAAGAAGGTTATGTTTTGGGGAGCATTTGCGTCAGTCCAGTAGTAAGACTGCTAAAGGGAGCGTCATATAAATGCAACATATTTGAGGAGTTTATTTCCAACACGGCTGACTTGTATGAGTCGGTAGTCGGACTGAAGTAACTTAACATGGGGGTGACAGTCTATCCAAATATATTAACATAAACCAACTTTATGTATGACACATATACATTGTGTTTTTTCTGTGTGTCAACAGGTTAATGTGAGGACATACCATATACTTGGTATGTGGGCAGATGTTGCAAAGACCTCAGAATGACTTAAGATCTTAGGCCCTTTGTCGGCTTCTTTTGTATTTATTCTACATACATATTGTTTTGCAGTGAGACAATCAACAAATGAAGCAAATAATCTCAGGGAAATTATTGAATGAATATCAGTGGCTAAGATTTGATTTGAGATCTGATGTATGTTTAGGAGATTGGTCCATAGAAAAGAAAGCCTGGTTACCAAACCCCAGCCCGATCTCAAGTATCTATCGTGCAGGGGTCTGGGAGGATGACATAAGAACTCTTCTCAATTTTGCCCCTTCTAGTGGGCAAAAAACTCCACCATTAGAACAGTAGCAGGAGGTAATTCCATCCTACCATGATTGGTTTAAGACCCCCAACTGTACTTTTTGAATCCATAACAGTGACCACTAAGTACCTGATTCGCTACTGTGATAGCCTGCTGACCAACTGTGGTGTGTTGTAGCTGGCTACCTGTGGTGAGAGTGGTCATCAATCCTAGGTTCTCCTCCCTCTGATCAAGGGCCTTCAAGAACCTTTCTACAGCCATCCTGCCAGACCCCAACACGAAAGATATTTGAGGTTGGGGTATGGTATCCAGGCTATAGAAAAGAATGAATGAAAAAAAGAAGAATCTGTGTTTGAGAATTGTACTCCTGAAACTGATATTAAATTAGCTTAAAAAAAGGCAACTTAACTGTTTAGCAAGTATTGGTCACTGGGAAATTGTCAAAACTGTTTTGTTTTTGACTATTATGATTTATAGTATAATGCAGTTTTTTTGATGGCACAGAGTATCTATAAAGGCCATAAACTAGGTAATTCTTTGCTGAAAATTTTGTGAATCAAATGATGTACATTTTGAAATACACAATGAGATTGAAAATTATGGTGATATCAAGTTTTACATGTGTGTTAATTTATGTATGTAATATGTATGTTACATGATTGTGTGTATGCTTAGTGTAATGCAGATGTAGGTGCAGATGTTTTTTCCTCTTTGACAGTTCAGTCTCAGAAGATTAATATTTTAGGTCTGGAGTAGTCATATCTTCTACTTGTTATGTTTATTTTGTGTGTGTATTCCTACCTTTGAGTAATTGGAATAACTAATGACAAGGGATTTTATTAATTAGCACTCTGTTGATTTGATCGGCATTGAATTAAAACATTTGATCAACTGTGTTGTGTGATTTTAGCCCACACATATCACAATGTATGAATTAAGGGTTAATGACCCGCCCCGAGGTGTATATGGTGTCATAACGCCTGGTCCTTTGCTATAACCACCGGTTTTATGAGGTGGTTATATTGCTGGAAAGAAAACAGCATTAGAACCATGATAATATATTTCTTCTGATATGTGCGAAGTAACCTAGTACATAACCTAAGGCCACAGCAAGTAAATGTTATGGATGACATCCTCTGCAGGCTGCAAAAATAGTGCGATAGGGCGGAAAAAAACAAGATGGGTGAAAAAACAAACAAGATGGCTACATTTTCAAAATAGGCACCATAAATTAAAGTTGTGATGACTGATGTAAAAAGAATTAAAGGGACAAAACATGGTATCAGAGCCAACAAGGCATTCATTCCTGTATTTAAGACTGTACTGGTGTGGTAAAAGTGATACTAATGTGGTCGACTGGCATCACCAACATAGTTGGTAACCACACTCATAGCTTCCATATTGGTGTCACTTTACAACTATCCAAAGTTTCATTTCTACAACTACAGTCCTGGATACCTCGCAAGTGTCACTTCTACAAATACAATTATTAGGCTACAGCACAATGTATTTGCTTATTTTGTACTTGATCGTCATGTTCTCCACCCCCGCAGAAGAAAAAAATTCTTGTTTTTTTTTTCTGAAATCAGACGAAAATTAATGAGCGCGCTGATGTCATCCATAAAATTCATTTGCTGTGGCCTTAGTTGTATTTCACTGCTGTGGGATTTGTAAGGCCATGGACTTCATGCCTGCGGACAGTGTAATACCGGCTGGTATTGGAACATGGGAGAGAAGTAGGCCTAAAACTGAGCCTAATGCGGTTGTTCATTTTATTCCTTTATTAGGCCACACCAATTCAATTTGTTGCTTCTGGGATTTCCCGACCCTATTTTTCCCGATTTGAAAAAAATGGCCACACCTCGCGTTGGCAAAATTGCACTGCTTCTCCTCTCTCAACTTAACTATGGGCCTCGATTCCAGTAGCTGTACGTGCCTATTTTGGACGACAAAATCACAACGTGGGTCATCTGGCCAGCTTGTGCGGAAACAAGGCAACTTTGCCTGCACACCTGCCGCGGGACCTTCCCTTCCTAATCCCATCAAATGGGCTGACCAATGGGCGAGCACACACCTGCCACGGGACCTTCCCTTCATAATCTCATCAAATGGGCTGACCAATGGGCGAGCACACACCTGCCGCGGGACCTTCCCTTCCTAATCTCATCAAATGGGCCGACCAATGGGCGAGCACATACCTGCCACGGGACCTTCCCTTCCTAATCTCATCAAATGGGCTGACCAATGGGCGAGCACACACCTGCCGCGGGACGTTCCCTTCCTAATCTCATCAAATGGGCGAGCACACACGACTGGGCACAGGTCATGTCAGGTCGGGAAATAGCCTGATGACACAACTACGCCGTATGGACGCATCAGACATCGGTGACCGGTAAATTTTTCCTATAATGTATTCTACCAACACAGATGGACTTAAAGCTTTCATGCTAAGTCTTAAAGATGTGTCCGCACCCATATTAATAAGACAAAATCACAGTGTTTCTATGGTTGCTGTGTTTAACCTTGTATTGATTGGTGAATTCTTTACTCACTCAGTTCTTTCCATAGTAAATTTCGAAAACATATAGCAGTCTTATTGCTTAATTACCTTTGCGAAGAAGGTTATGTTTTCGGGGGCATTTGCGTCAGTCCAACCTGCAGGTATATCCAAGGACCGTGGATTGATGAACTCCACAGCTGTGGAGTTCATCACGATGTTGATGAAATCCACGGCTGTGAATTTCATCGGTAGAAGGATGATGAACTCCACGGCTGTGGATTTCATCAGTATGTAGTGATGAAATCCACGGGCATTCCGCCGCTAATACTGACATTTGGCTGTGGACTTCATCAGTATGTAGTGATGAAATCCACGGGCATTCCGCCGCTAATACTGACATTTGGCTGTGGACTTCATCAGTATGTAGTGATGAAATCCACGGGCATTCCGTCGCTAATACTGACATTTGGCTGTGGACTTAATCAGTATGTAGTGATGAAATCCACGGGCATTCCGTCGCTAATACTGACATTTGGCTGTGGACTTCATCAGTATGTAGTGATGAAATCCACGGGCATTCTGTCGCTAATACTGACATTTGGCTGTGGACTTCATCAGTATGTAGTGATGAACTCCACGGGCATTCCGCCGCTAATACTGACATTTGGCTGTGGTTTCATCAATATATATGGATGAAATCCACGGGCATTCCGTCGCTTATACTGACATTTGGCTGTGGACTTCATCAGTATGTAGTGATGAAATCCACGGGCATTCCGTCGCTAATACTGACATTTGGCTGTGGACTTCATCAATATGTAGTGATGAAATCCACGGGCATTCCGCCACTAATACTGACATTTAGCTGTGGACTTCATCAGTATGTAGTGATGAAATCCTCGGGCATTCCGCCGCTAATACTGACATTTGGCTGTGGACTTCATCAGTATGTAGTGATGAAATCCACGTCGCTAATACTGGCATTTGGCTGTGGATTTCATTAATATGTTGTGATGAAATCCACGGGCATTCCGTCGCTAATACAAATGTACTGACATTTGGCTGTGGATTTCATCAATATATATGGATGAAATCCACGGGCATTCCGTCGCTAATACTGACATTTGGCTGTAGATAGTAAAACGCCCTTTCACTAATTCTTTTACACAGAGTAATCAATTTTAGCTAATTTATGTCAATCGATTGTGTGATACAATGCAGATACCATTTGTAACAATTTGAATTGATAAAGACTACAAAGAGCTAGAAGTTCGAAAATGGTACGTATACTTTTAAAGTGGTTTGCACAAAGCTAGGATGGCTTTATTGGGATCGTAGATATGAAGGTAAAGATTTTAACTCTCCCATACTTGCCTTCGTTTAAACTGAAAAACCAATGTTATTTTTCAGCATACATGGAGTTGTCTATGTCTTAGTATTGTGGTTGGACGCTGGGTTCATCAACTTGGCAAGTTGATGAACCCAGCGTCCATTCCGTTGCTAGTAATGGCATTTGGCCGTGGAATTCATCGAAATACCGATGAATACAACACCCATTCGGTCACTAATACTTGTCTTTGGTTTTGGAATTCATCTATGTAATTCTAAAATCTACAGTTTGCGGCAGTGTGGATTCTAATATATAAACAGTGTAATACAGAAATTACATGTCTTTATTGTGGGATTCAATATTTCCAGCACTTATCGACAGCAAGACACAAAGTTTGATTAGCTTTGCATTTGTCGGTCAAGTACATATTACATATTACAACATATTTCAATAAAGACTAACAATCGAGCATCAACTGGAAGTTCCTGCGAGGAACATGTGTCTTGCTAGTTTGGGAGTTTTAAAGTTTTATGAGCTGTACGACACCAACTTTTCAATTAATTTCTCCACAGGCCTGGGTTTTAGAGATATGTAGAATCGCACGGCAGGTGTTGCATTATACTATATTTACAGAGAAAAGAACGTTCTTGGGCTTTGATGTTTCTGTTTAGAAATACGGGACATCGCCTTTTCCACCAGCCTTTTCTCAAACGGTGGTACAATAACGGGTAGTTTCACAATCTTTTGTATGAGGCTACCATATCCATAATTCACGACCATGGCAAAGATTTCCTGTTGAAGGTACGCTACCAACGGCTGCAGCCTACAATACAAAATAATGCTGTCGGAATCATTTGATAACAGACAAATCGACCGCTGAAAGTAACGTACATTTTGTTTGAAATTTCGGAAGTCCGATCGTAAGGGTTCGCTTAGCGGTTAGCGGTTATCCCCCAGGTGAGCCTTCATTCGTATGTAGAAAAGTTACGAAGTAATTTTGGGTACTCAAATCACTTTTTACCTTTTGCCCACGGGTTTTACTATGATATTCAAGTGTTGAAAGTAACGCACATTTTGTTTGAAATTTCGGAAGTCCGATCGTAAGGGGTCGCTTTTTTGCGGTTACCGAAGGGTTCGCTTAGCGGTTAGCGGTTATCCCCCAGGTGAGCCTTCATTCGTATGTAGAAAAGTTACAAAGTAATTTTGGGTACTCAAATCACTTTTTACCTTTTGCCCACGGGTTTTGCTATGATATTCAAGTGTTGAAAGTAACGCACATTTTGTTTGAAATTTCGGAAGTCCGATCGTAAGGGGTCGCTTTTTTGCGGTTACCGAAGGGTTCGCTTAGCGGTTAGCGGTTATCCCCCAGGTGAGCCTTCATTCGTATGTAGAAAAGTTACAAAGTAATTTTGGGTACTCGAATCACTTTTTACCTTTTGCCCACGGGTTTTCCTATGATATTCAAGTGTTGAAAGTAACGCACATTTTGTTTGAAATTTCGGAAGTCCGATCGTAAGGGGTCGCTTTTTTGCGGTTACCGAAGGGTTCGCTTAGCGGTTAGCGGTTATCCCCCAGGTGAGCCTTCATTCGTATGTAGAAAAGTTACAAAGTAATTTTGGGTACTCAAATCACTTTTTACCTTTTGCCCACGGGTTTTCCTATGATATTCAAGTGTTGAAAGTAACGCACATTTTGTTTGAAATTTCGGAAGTCCGATCGTAAGGGGTCGCTTTTTTGCGGTTACCGAAGGGTTCGCTTAGCGGTTAGCGGTTATCCCCCAGGTGAGCCTTCATTCGTATGTAGAAAAGTTACAAAGTAATTTTGGGTACTCGAATCACATTTTACCTTTTGCCCACGGGTTTTGCTATGATATTCAAGTGTTGAAAGTAACGCACATTTTGTTTGAAATTTCGGAAGTCCGATCGTAAGGGGTCGCTTTTTTGCGGTTACCGAAGGGTTCGCTTAGCGGTTAGCGGTTATCCCCCAGGTGAGCCTTCATTCGTATGTAGAAAAGTTACAAAGTAATTTTGGGTACTCGAATCACATTTTACCTTTTGCCCACGGGTTTTGCTATGATATTCAAGTGTTGAAAGTAACGCACATTTTGTTTGAAATTTCGGAAGTCCGATCGTAAGGGGTCGCTTTTTTGCGGTTACCGAAGGGTTCGCTTAGCGGTTAGCGGTTATCCCCCAGGTGAGCCTTCATTCGTATGTAGAAAAGTTACAAAGTAATTTTGGGTACTCGAATCACTTTTTACCTTTTGCCCACGGGTTTTACTATGATATTCAAGTGTTGAAAGTAACGCACATTTTGTTTGAAATTTCGGAAGTCCGATCGTAAGGGGTCGCTTTTCTGCGGTTACCGAAGGGTTCGCTTAGCGGTTAGCGGTTATCCCCCAGGTGAGCCTTCATTCGTATGTAGAAAAGTTACAAAGTAATTTTGGGTACTCGAATCACTTTTTACCTTTTGCCCACGGGTTTTACTATGATATTCAAGTGTTGAAAGTAACGCACATTTTGTTTGAAATTTCGGAAGTCCGATCGTAAGGGGTCGCTTTTTTGCGGTTACCGAAGGGTTCGCTTAGCGGTTAGCGGTTATCCCCCAGGTGAGCCTTCATTCGTATGTAGAAAAGTTACAAAGTAATTTTGGGTACTCGAATCACTTTTTACCTTTTGCCCACGGGTTTTACTATGATATTCAAGTGTTGAAAGTAACGCACATTTTGTTTGAAATTTCGGAAGTCCGATCGTAAGGGGTCGCTTTTTTGCGGTTACCGAAGGGTTCGCTTAGCGGTTAGCGGTTATCCCCCAGGTGAGCCTTCATTCGTATGTAGAAAAGTTACAAAGTAATTTTGGGTACTCGAATCACATTTTACCTTTTGCCCACGGGTTTTGCTATGATATTCAAGTGTTGAAAGTAACGCACATTTTGTTTGAAATTTCGGAAGTCCGATCGTAAGGGGTCGCTTTTTTGCGGTTACCGAAGGGTTCGCTTAGCGGTTAGCGGTTATCCCCCAGGTGAGCCTTCATTCGTATGTAGAAAAGTTACAAAGTAATTTTGGGTACTCGAATCACTTTTTACCTTTTGCCCACGGGTTTTCCTATGATATTCAAGTGTTGAAAGTAACGCACATTTTGTTTGAAATTTCGGAAGTCCGATCGTAAGGGGTCGCTTTTTTGCGGTTACCGAAGGGTTCGCTTAGCGGTTAGCGGTTATCCCCCAGGTGAGCCTTCATTCGTATGTAGAAAAGTTACAAAGTAATTTTGGGTACTCAAATCACTTTTTACCTTTTGCCCACGGGTTTTACTATGATATTCAAGTGTTGAAAGTAACGCACATTTTGTTTGAAATTTCGGAAGTCCGATCGTAAGGGGTCGCTTTTTTGCGGTTACCGAAGGGTTCGCTTAGCGGTTAGCGGTTATCCCCCAGGTGAGCCTTCATTCGTATGTAGAAAAGTTACAAAGTAATTTTGGGTACTCAAATCACTTTTTACCTTTTGCCCACGGGTTTTACTATGATATTCAAGTGTTGAAAGTAACGCACATTTTGTTTGAAATTTCGGAAGTCCGATCGTAAGGGGTCGCTTTTTTGCGGTTACCGAAGGGTTCGCTTAGCGGTTAGCGGTTATCCCCCAGGTGAGCCTTCATTCGTATGTAGAAAAGTTACAAAGTAATTTTGGGTACTCAAATCACTTTTTACCTTTTGCCCACGGGTTTTAGTATGATACTCAAGTGTTGAAAGTAACGCACATTTTGTTTGAAATTTCGGAAGTCCGATCGTAAGGGGTCGCTTTTTTGCGGTTACCGAAGGGTTCGCTTAGTGGTTAGCGGTTATCCCCCAGGTGAGCCTTCATTCGTATGTAGAAAAGTTACAAAGTAATTTTGGGTACTCAAATCACTTTTTACCTTTTGCCCACGGGTTTTCCTATGATATTCAAGTGTTGAAAGTAACGCACATTTTGTTTGAAATTTCGGAAGTCCGATCGTAAGGGGTCGCTTTTTTGCGGTTACCGAAGGGTTCACTTAGCGGTTAGCGGTTATCCCCCAGGTGAGCCTTCATTCGTATGTAGAAAAGTTACAAAGTAATTTTGGGTACTCGAATCACATTTTACCTTTTGCCCACGGGTTTTGCTATGATATTCAAGTGTTGAAAGTAACGCACATTTTGTTTGAAATTTCGGAAGTCCGATCGTAAGGGGTCGCTTTTTTGCGGTTACCGAAGGGTTCGCTTAGCGGTTAGCTGTTATCCCCCAGGTGAGCCTTCATTCGTATGTAGAAAAGTTACAAAGTAATTTTGGGTACTCGAATCACTTTTTACCTTTTGCCCACGGGTTTTACTATGATATTCAAGTGTTGAAAGTAACGCACATTTTGTTTGAAATTTCGGAAGTCCGATCGTAAGGGGTCGCTTTTCTGCGGTTACCGAAGGGTTCGCTTAGCGGTTAGCGGTTATCCCCCAGGTGAGCCTTCATTCGTATGTAGAAAAGTTACAAAGTAATTTTGGGTACTCGAATCACTTTTTACCTTTTGCCCACGGGTTTTACTATGATATTCAAGTGTTGAAAGTAACGCACATTTTGTTTGAAATTTCGGAAGTCCGATCGTAAGGGGTCGCTTTTTTGCGGTTACCGAAGGGTTCGCTTAGCGGTTAGCGGTTATCCCCCAGGTGAGCCTTCATTCGTATGTAGAAAAGTTACAAAGTAATTTTGGGTACTCGAATCACATTTTACCTTTTGCCCACGGGTTTTGCTATGATATTCAAGTGTTGAAAGTAACGCACATTTTGTTTGAAATTTCGGAAGTCCGATCGTAAGGGGTCGCTTTTTTGCGGTTACCGAAGGGTTCGCTTAGCGGTTAGCGGTTATCCCCCAGGTGAGCCTTCATTCGTATGTAGAAAAGTTACAAAGTAATTTTGGGTACTCGAATCACATTTTACCTTTTGCCCACGGGTTTTGCTATGATATTCAAGTGTTGAAAGTAACGCACATTTTGTTTGAAATTTCGGAAGTCCGATCGTAAGGGGTCGCTTTTTTGCGGTTACCGAAGGGTTCGCTTAGCGGTTAGCGGTTATCCCCCAGGTGAGCCTTCATTCGTATGTAGAAAAGTTACAAAGTAATTTTGGGTACTCGAATCACTTTTTACCTTTTGCCCACGGGTTTTAGTATGATACTCAAGTGTTGAAAGTAACGCACATTTTGTTTGAAATTTCGGAAGTCCGATCGTAAGGGGTCGCTTTTTTGCGGTTACCGAAGGGTTCGCTTAGTGGTTAGCGGTTATCCCCCAGGTGAGCCTTCATTCGTATGTAGAAAAGTTACAAAGTAATTTTGGGTACTCAAATCACTTTTTACCTTTTGCCCACGGGTTTTCTATGATATTCAAGTGTTGAAAGTAACGCACATTTTGTTTGAAATTTCGGAAGTCCGATCGTAAGGGGTCGCTTTTTTGCGGTTACCGAAGGGTTCACTTAGCGGTTAGCGGTTATCCCCCAGGTGAGCCTTCATTCGTATGTAGAAAAGTTACAAAGTAATTTTGGGTACTCGAATCACTTTTTACCTTTTGCCCACGGGTTTTGCTATGATATTCAAGTGTTGAAAGTAACGCACATTTTGTTTGAAATTTCGGAAGTCCGATCGTAAGGGGTCGCTTTTTTGCGGTTACCGAAGGGTTCGCTTAGCGGTTAGCGGTTATCCCCCAGGTGAGCCTTCATTCGTATGTAGAAAAGTTACAAAGTAATTTTGGGTACTCGAATCACTTTTTACCTTTTGCCCACGGGTTTTACTATGATATTCAAGTGTTGAAAGTAACGCACATTTTGTTTGAAATTTCGGAAGTCCGATCGTAAGGGGTCGCTTTTTGCGGTTACCGAAGGGTTCGCTTAGCGGTTAGCGGTTATCCCCCAGGTGAGCCTTCATTCGTATGTAGAAAAGTTACAAAGTAATTTTGGGTACTCGAATCACTTTTTACCTTTTGCCCACGGGTTTTACTATGATATTCAAGTGTTGAAAGTAACGCACATTTTGTTTGAAATTTCGGAAGTCCGATCGTAAGGGGTCGCTTTTTTGCGGTTACCGAAGGGTTCGCTTAGCGGTTAGCGGTTATCCCCCAGGTGAGCCTTCATTCGTATGTAGAAAAGTTACAAAGTAATTTTGGGTACTCGAATCACTTTTTACCTTTTGCCCACGGGTTTTACTATGATATTCAAGTGTTGAAAGTAACGCACATTTTGTTTGAAATTTCGGAAGTCCGATCGTAAGGGGTCGCTTTTTTGCGGTTACCGAAGGGTTCGCTTAGCGGTTAGCGGTTATCCCCCAGGTGAGCCTTCATTCGTATGTAGAAAAGTTACAAAGTAATTTTGGGTACTCGAATCACTTTTTACCTTTTGCCCACGGGTTTTACTATGATATTCAAGTGTTGAAAGTAACGCACATTTTTTTTGAAATTTCGGAAGTCCGATCGTAAGGGGTCGCTTTTTTGCGGTTACCGAAGGGTTCGCTTAGCGGTTAGCGGTTATCCCCCAGGTGAGCCTTCATTCGTATGTAGAAAAGTTACAAAGTAATTTTGGGTACTCGAATCACTTTTTACCTTTTGCCCACGGGTTTTGCTATGATATTCAAGTGTTGAAAGTAACGCACATTTTGTTTGAAATTTCGGAAGTCCGATCGTAAGGGGTCGCTTTTTTGCGGTTACCGAAGGGTTCGCTTAGCGGTTAGCGGTTATCCCCCAGGTGAGCCTTCATTCGTATGTAGAAAAGTTACAAAGTAATTTTGGGTACTCGAATCACATTTTACCTTTTGCCCACGGGTTTTGCTATGATATTCAAGTGTTGAAAGTAACGCACATTTTGTTTGAAATTTCGGAAGTCCGATCGTAAGGGGTCGCTTTTTTGCGGTTACCGAAGGGTTCGCTTAGCGGTTAGCGGTTATCCCCCAGGTGAGCCTTCATTCGTATGTAGAAAAGTTACAAAGTAATTTTGGGTACTCAAATCACTTTTTACCTTTTGCCCACGGGTTTTACTATGATATTCAAGTGTTGAAAGTAACGCACATTTTGTTTGAAATTTCGGAAGTCCGATCGTAAGGGGTCGCTTTTTTGCGGTTACCGAAGGGTTCGCTTAGCGGTTAGCGGTTATCCCCCAGGTGAGCCTTCATTCGTATGTAGAAAAGTTACAAAGTAATTTTGGGTACTCAAATCACTTTTTACCTTTTGCCCACGGGTTTTACTATGATATTCAAGTGTTGAAAGTAACGCACATTTTGTTTGAAATTTCGGAAGTCCGATCGTAAGGGGTCGCTTTTTTGCGGTTACCGAAGGGTTCGCTTAGCGGTTAGCGGTTATCCCCCAGGTGAGCCTTCATTCGTATGTAGAAAAGTTACAAAGTAATTTTGGGTACTCGAATCACTTTTTACCTTTTGCCCACGGGTTTTACTATGATATTCAAGTGTTGAAAGTAACGCACATTTTGTTTGAAATTTCGGAAGTCCGATCGTAAGGGGTCGCTTTTTTGCGGTTACCGAAGGGTTCGCTTAGCGGTTAGCGGTTATCCCCCAGGTGAGCCTTCATTCGTATGTAGAAAAGTTACAAAGTAATTTTGGGTACTCGAATCACTTTTTACCTTTTGCCCACGGGTTTTGCTATGATATTCAAGTGTTGAAAGTAACGCACATTTTGTTTGAAATTTCGGAAGTCCGATCGTAAGGGGTCGCTTTTTTGCGGTTACCGAAGGGTTCGCTTAGCGGTTAGCGGTTATCCCCCAGGTGAGCCTTCATTCGTATGTAGAAAAGTTACAAAGTAATTTTGGGTACTCAAATCACTTTTTACCTTTTGCCCACGGGTTTTACTATGATATTCAAGTGTTGAAAGTAACGCACATTTTGTTTGAAATTTCGGAAGTCCGATCGTAAGGGGTCGCTTTTTTGCGGTTACCGAAGGGTTCGCTTAGCGGTTAGCGGTTATCCCCCAGGTGAGCCTTCATTCGTATGTAGAAAAGTTACAAAGTAATTTTGGGTACTCAAATCACTTTTTACCTTTTGCCCACGGGTTTTACTATGATATTCAAGTGTTGAAAGTAACGCACATTTTGTTTGAAATTTCGGAAGTCCGATCGTAAGGGGTCGCTTTTTTGCGGTTACCGAAGGGTTCGCTTAGCGGTTAGCGGTTATCCCCCAGGTGAGCCTTCATTCGTATGTAGAAAAGTTACAAAGTAATTTTGGGTACTCAAATCACTTTTTACCTTTTGCCCACGGGTTTTACTATGATATTCAAGTGTTGAAAGTAACGCACATTTTGTTTGAAATTTCGGAAGTCCGATCGTAAGGGGTCGCTTTTTTGCGGTTACCGAAGGGTTCGCTTAGCGGTTAGCGGTTATCCCCCAGGTGAGCCTTCATTCGTATGTAGAAAAGTTACAAAGTAATTTTGGGTACTCAAATCACTTTTTACCTTTTGCCCACGGGTTTTACTATGATATTCAAGTGTTGAAAGTAACGCACATTTTGTTTGAAATTTCGGAAGTCCGATCGTAAGGGGTCGCTTTTTTGCGGTTACCGAAGGGTTCGCTTAGCGGTTAGCGGTTATCCCCCAGGTGAGCCTTCATTCGTATGTAGAAAAGTTACAAAGTAATTTTGGGTACTCGAATCACTTTTTACCTTTTGCCCACGGGTTTTCTATGATATTCAAGTGTTGAAAGTAACGCACATTTTGTTTGAAATTTCGGAAGTCCGATCGTAAGGGGTCGCTTTTTTGCGGTTACCGAAGGGTTCGCTTAGCGGTTAGCGGTTATCCCCCAGGTGAGCCTTCATTCGTATGTAGAAAAGTTACAAAGTAATTTTGGGTACTCAAATCACTTTTTACCTTTTGCCCACGGGTTTTACTATGATATTCAAGTGTTGAAAGTAACGCACATTTTGTTTGAAATTTCGGAAGTCCGATCGTAAGGGGTCGCTTTTTTGCGGTTACCGAAGGGTTCGCTTAGCGGTTAGCGGTTATCCCCCAGGTGAGCCTTCATTCGTATGTAGAAAAGTTACAAAGTAATTTTGGGTACTCAAATCACTTTTTACCTTTTGCCCACGGGTTTTACTATGATATTCAAGTGTTGAAAGTAACGCACATTTTGTTTGAAATTTCGGAAGTCCGATCGTAAGGGGTCGCTTTTTTGCGGTTACCGAAGGGTTCGCTTAGCGGTTAGCGGTTATCCCCCAGGTGAGCCTTCATTCGTATGTAGAAAAGTTACAAAGTAATTTTGGGTACTCAAATCACTTTTTACCTTTTGCCCACGGGTTTTACTATGATATTCAAGTGTTGAAAGTAACGCACATTTTGTTTGAAATTTCGGAAGTCCGATCGTAAGGGGTCGCTTTTTTGCGGTTACCGAAGGGTTCGCTTAGCGGTTAGCGGTTATCCCCCAGGTGAGCCTTCATTCGTATGTAGAAAAGTTACAAAGTAATTTTGGGTACTCAAATCACTTTTACCTTTTGCCCACGGTTTTACTATGATATTCAAGTGTTGAAAGTAACGCACATTTTGTTTGAAATTTCGGAAGTCCGATCGTAAGGGGTCGCTTTTTTGCGGTTACCGAAGGGTTCGCTTAGCGGTTAGCGGTTATCCCCCAGGTGAGCCTTCATTCGTATGTAGAAAAGTTACAAAGTAATTTTGGGTACTCAATCACTTTTTACCTTTTGCCCACGGGTTTTACTATGATATTCAAGTGTTGAAAGTAACGCACATTTTGTTTGAAATTTCGGAAGTCCGATCGTAAGGGGTCGCTTTTTTGCGGTTACCGAAGGGTTCGCTTAGCGGTTAGCGGTTATCCCCCAGGTGAGCCTTCATTCGTATGTAGAAAAGTTACAAAGTAATTTTGGGTACTCAAATCACTTTTACCTTTTGCCCACGGGTTTTACTATGATATTCAAGTGTTGAAAGTAACGCACATTTTGTTTGAAATTTCGGAAGTCCGATCGTAAGGGGTCGCTTTTTTGCGGTTACCGAAGGGTTCGCTTAGCGGTTAGCGGTTATCCCCCAGGTGAGCCTTCATTCGTATGTAGAAAAGTTACAAAGTAATTTTGGGTACTCGAATCACTTTTACCTTTTGCCCACGGGTTTACTATGATATTCAAGTGTTGAAAGTAACGCACATTTTGTTTGAAATTTCGGAAGTCCGATCGTAAGGGGTCGCTTTTTTGCGGTTACCGAAGGGTTCGCTTAGCGGTTAGCGGTTATCCCCCAGGTGAGCCTTCATTCGTATGTAGAAAAGTTACAAAGTAATTTTGGGTACTCAATCACTTTTTACCTTTTGCCCACGGGTTTTACTATGATATTCAAGTGTTGAAAGTAACGCACATTTTGTTTGAAATTTCGGAAGTCCGATCGTAAGGGGTCGCTTTTTGCGGTTACCGAAGGGTTCGCTTAGCGGTTAGCGGTTATCCCCAGGTGAGCCTTCATTCGTATGTAGAAAAGTTACAAAGTAATTTTGGGTACTCAATCACTTTTTACCTTTTGCCCACGGGTTTTACTATGATATTCAAGTGTTGAAAGTAACGCACATTTTGTTTGAAATTTCGGAAGTCCGATCGTAAGGGGTCGCTTTTTGCGGTTACCGAAGGGTTCGCTTAGCGGTTAGCGGTTATCCCCCAGGTGAGCCTTCATTCGTATGTAGAAAAGTTACAAAGTAATTTTGGGTACTCAAATCACTTTTTACCTTTTGCCCACGGGTTTTACTATGATATTCAAGTGTTGAAAGTAACGCACATTTTGTTTGAAATTTCGGAAGTCCGATCGTAAGGGGTCGCTTTTTTGCGGTTACCGAAGGGTTCGCTTAGCGGTTAGCGGTTATCCCCCAGGTGAGCCTTCATTCGTATGTAGAAAAGTTACAAAGTAATTTTGGGTACTCGAATCACTTTTACCTTTTGCCCACGGGTTTTACTATGATATTCAAGTGTTGAAAGTAACGCACATTTTGTTTGAAATTTCGGAAGTCCGATCGTAAGGGTCGCTTTTTTGCGGTTACCGAAGGGTTCGCTTAGCGGTTAGCGGTTATCCCCCAGGTGAGCCTTCATTCGTATGTAGAAAAGTTACAAAGTAATTTTGGGTACTCAAATCACTTTTTACCTTTTGCCCACGGGTTTTACTATGATATTCAAGTGTTGAAAGTAACGCACATTTTGTTTGAAATTTCGGAAGTCCGATCGTAAGGGGTCGCTTTTTTGCGGTTACCGAAGGGTTCGCTTAGCGGTTAGCGGTTATCCCCCAGGTGAGCCTTCATTCGTATGTAGAAAAGTTACAAAGTAATTTGGGTACTCAAATCACTTTTTACCTTTTGCCCACGGGTTTACTATGATATTCAAGTGTTGAAAGTAACGCACATTTTGTTTGAAATTTCGGAAGTCCGATCGTAAGGGGTCGCTTTTTTGCGGTTACCGAAGGGTTCGCTTAGCGGTTAGCGGTTATCCCCCAGGTGAGCCTTCATTCGTATGTAGAAAAGTTACAAAGTAATTTTGGGTACTCAAATCACTTTTTACCTTTTGCCCACGGGTTTTACTATGATATTCAAGTGTTGAAAGTAACGCACATTTTGTTTGAAATTTCGGAAGTCCGATCGTAAGGGGTCGCTTTTTTGCGGTTACCGAAGGGTTCGCTTAGCGGTTAGCGGTTATCCCCAGGTGAGCCTTCATTCGTATGTAGAAAAGTTACAAAGTAATTTTGGGTACTCAAATCACTTTTTACCTTTTGCCCACGGGTTTTAGTATGATACTCAAGTGTTGAAAGTAACGCACATTTTGTTTGAAATTTCGGAAGTCCGATCGTAAGGGGTCGCTTTTTTGCGGTTACCGAAGGGTTCGCTTAGCGGTTAGCGGTTATCCCCAGGTGAGCCTTCATTCGTATGTAGAAAGTTACAAAGTAATTTTGGGTACTCAATCACTTTTTACCTTTTGCCCACGGGTTTTACTATGATATTCAAGTGTTGAAAGTAACGCACATTTTGTTTGAAATTTCGGAAGTCCGATCGTAAGGGGTCGCTTTTTTGCGGTTACCGAAGGGTTCGCTTAGCGGTTAGCGGTTATCCCCCAGGTGAGCCTTCATTCGTATGTAGAAAAGTTACAAAGTAATTTTGGGTACCAAATCACTTTTTACCTTTTGCCCACGGGTTTTACTATGATATTCAAGTGTTGAAAGTAACGCACATTTTGTTTGAAATTTCGGAAGTCCGATCGTAAGGGGTCGCTTTTTTGCGGTTACCGAAGGGTTCGCTTAGCGGTTAGCGGTTATCCCCCAGGTGAGCCTTCATTCGTATGTAGAAAAGTTACAAAGTAATTTTGGGTACTCAAATCACTTTTTACCTTTTGCCCACGGGTTTTACTATGATATTCAAGTGTTGAAAGTAACGCACATTTTGTTTGAAATTTCGGAAGTCCGATCGTAAGGGGTCGCTTTTTTGCGGTTACCGAAGGGTTCGCTTAGCGGTTAGCGGTTATCCCCCAGGTGAGCCTTCATTCGTATGTAGAAAAGTTACAAAGTAATTTTGGGTACTCAAATCACTTTTTACCTTTTGCCCACGGGTTTTACTATGATATTCAAGTGTTGAAAGTAACGCACATTTTGTTTGAAATTTCGGAAGTCCGATCGTAAGGGGTCGCTTTTTTGCGGTTACCGAAGGGTTCGCTTAGCGGTTAGCGGTTATCCCCCAGGTGAGCCTTCATTCGTATGTAGAAAAGTTACAAAGTAATTTTGGGTACTCAAATCACTTTTTACCTTTTGCCCACGGGTTTTACTATGATATCAAGTGTTGAAAGTAACGCACATTTTGTTTGAAATTTCGGAAGTCCGATCGTAAGGGGTCGCTTT
This sequence comes from Branchiostoma floridae x Branchiostoma belcheri, assembly GCA_019207045.1. Classification (NCBI taxonomy): domain Eukaryota; kingdom Metazoa; phylum Chordata; class Leptocardii; order Amphioxiformes; family Branchiostomatidae; genus Branchiostoma; species Branchiostoma floridae x Branchiostoma belcheri. The sequence continues at coordinate 17,649,831 of CM033033.1, read as the reverse complement.
TTTGCGGTTACCGAAGGGTTCGCTTAGCGGTTAGCGGTTATCCCCCAGGTGAGCCTTCATTCGTATGTAGAAAAGTTACAAAGTAATTTTGGGTACTCGAATCACTTTTTACCTTTTGCCCACGGGTTTTACTATGATATTCAAGTGTTGAAAGTAACGCACATTTTGTTTGAAATTCGGAAGTCCGATCGTAAGGGTCGCTTTTTGCGGTTACCGAAGGGTTCGCTTAGCGGTTAGCGGTTATCCCCCAGGTGAGCCTTCATTCGTATGTAGAAAAGTTACAAAGTAATTTGGGTACTCAAATCACTTTTTACCTTTTGCCCACGGTTTTACTATGATATTCAAGTGTTGAAAGTAACGCACATTTTGTTTGAAATTTCGGAAGTCCGATCGTAAGGGGTCGCTTTTTTGCGGTTACCGAAGGGTTCGCTTAGCGGTTAGCGGTTATCCCCCAGGTGAGCCTTCATTCGTATGTAGAAAAGTTACAAAGTAATTTTGGGTACTCAAATCACTTTTTACCTTTTGCCCACGGGTTTTCTATGATATTCAAGTGTTGAAAGTAACGCACATTTTGTTTGAAATTTCGGAAGTCCGATCGTAAGGGGTCGCTTTTTTGCGGTTACCGAAGGGTTCGCTTAGCGGTTAGCGGTATCCCCCAGGTGAGCCTTCATTCGTATGTAGAAAAGTTACAAAGTAATTTTGGGTACTCGAATCACTTTTTACCTTTTGCCCACGGGTTTTACTATGATATTCAAGTGTTGAAAGTAACGCACATTTTGTTTGAAATTTCGGAAGTCCGATCGTAAGGGGTCGCTTTTTTGCGGTTACCGAAGGGTTCGCTTAGCGGTTAGCGGTTATCCCCCAGGTGAGCCTTCATCGTATGTAGAAAAGTTACAAAGTAATTTTGGGTACTCAAATCACTTTTTACCTTTTGCCCACGGGTTTTCTATGATATTCAAGTGTTGAAAGTAACGCACATTTTGTTTGAAATTTCGGAAGTCCGATCGTAAGGGGTCGCTTTTTTGCGGTTACCGAAGGGTTCGCTTAGCGGTTAGCGGTTATCCCCCAGGTGAGCCTTCATTCGTATGTAGAAAAGTTACAAAGTAATTTTGGGTACTCAAATCACTTTTTACCTTTTGCCCACGGGTTTTACTATGATACTCAAGTGTTGAAAGTAACGCACATTTTGTTTGAAATTTCGGAAGTCCGATCGTAAGGGGTCGCTTTTTTTTGCGGTTACCGAAGGGTTCGCTTAGCGGTTAGCGGTTATCCCCCAGGTGAGCCTTCATTCGTATGTAGAAAAGTTACAAAGTAATTTTGGGTACTCACAATCACTTTTTACCTTTTGCCCACGGGTTTTACTATGATATTCAAGTGTTGAAAGTAACGCACATTTTGTTTGAAATTTCGGAAGTCCGATCGTAAGGGGTCGCTTTTTTGCGGTTACCGAAGGGTTCGCTTAGCGGTTAGCGGTTATCCCCCAGGTGAGCCTTCATTCGTATGTAGAAAAGTTACAAGTAATTTTGGGTACTCGAATCACTTTTTACCTTTTGCCCACGGGTTTACTATGATATTCAAGTGTTGAAAGTAACGCACATTTTGTTTGAAATTTCGGAAGTCCGATCGTAAGGGGTCGCTTTTTTGCGGTTACCGAAGGGTTCGCTTAGCGGTTAGCGGTTATCCCCAGGTGAGCCTTCATTCGTATGTAGAAAAGTTACAAAGTAATTTTGGGTACTCAAATCACTTTTTACCTTTTGCCCACGGGTTTTACTATGATATTCAAGTGTTGAAAGTAACGCACATTTTGTTTGAAATTTCGGAAGTCCGATCGTAAGGGGTCGCTTTTTGCGGTTACCGAAGGGTTCGCTTAGCGGTTAGCGGGTATCCCCAGGTGAGCCTTCATTCGTATGTAGAAAAGTTACAAAGTAATTTTGGGTACTCGAATCACTTTTTACCTTTTGCCCACGGTTTTACTATGATATTCAAGTGTTGAAAGTAACGCACATTTTGTTTGAAATTTCGGAAGTCGATCGTAAGGGGTCGCTTTTTTGCGGTTACCGAAGGGTTCGCTTAGCGGTTAGCGGTTATCCCCCAGGTGAGCCTTCATTCGTATGTAGAAAAGTTACAAAGTAATTTGGGTACTCAAATCACTTTTACCTTTTTGCCACGGGTTTTACTATGATATTCAAGTGTTGAAAGTAACGCACATTTTGTTTGAAATTCGGAAGTCCGAGTCGTAAGGGGTCGCTTTTGCGGTACCGAAGGGTTCGCTTAGCGGTTAGCGGTTTCCCCCAGGTGAGCCTTCATTCGTATGTAGAAAAGTACAAAAGTAATTTGGGTACTCGAATCACTTTTACCTTTTGCCCACGGGTTTTACTATGATTATCAAGTGTGAAAGTAACGCACATTTGTTTGAATTTCGGAAGTCCGATCGTAAGGGGTCGCTTTTTTGCGGTTACCGAAGGGTTCGCTTAGCGGGTTAAGCGGTTTCCCAGGTGAGCCTTCATTCGTATGTAGAAAAGTTACAAAGTATTTTGGGTATCAAATCACTTTTTACCTTTTGCCACGGGTTTTACCTAGATATTCAGTGTTGAATAGTAACGCACATTTTGTTTGAAATTTCGGAAGTCCGATCGTAAGGGCTCGCTTTTTTGCGGTTACCGAAGGGTTCG